>OU611896.1:5005000-6255000 GCA_914767815.1 Eupsilia transversa | reverse complement strand
CAGAGAGGAGGCCTGTTTACCAGCAGAAAGAACCTGAAATCTGAATCTGAACCAACCTTTGTGTGGCCTTACAGTTATTCCAGGTGTGAATAACTGTAAGGCTGAAAAACTGGTGCGTTTAGGATATGAGAGAATACATATTTCGCACTCCTGACTTATCCGCAAGAGGTTTCAGTCAATAATAGGTGTCTGAGTTTCCATTATTTCCTTTCCTTCCCTCGAAGATTAAAAAAAAAATAGTGTCTAATTACTCAAACTTCCAATTACAATTCCAGATCTCCTGAACGAAGACTTGGCAGATGACGTGCGATGCGCTAAGCGTATCTACGACCGGGTTGGCTTCAAAGCTTGGCCGACTTCCTTTTCTTATTGCAAGGACAATAGCCTCCCAGACTTGTCAAGATGTTAATAAATAACCATAGACCAATTGGTCCTTTTACCCGCGTGTTCGTTAGCTCGTAAGATAGATTTAAATTAGGAATCGTTTTGTTTATACGCTACGTAAATTGACATTAGCTTCTTTCTTGCTGTTGCCAGATTAATTATAAATGTTTTTTGTTGTGTTCATGGACGTGATTTGAGTGTAGGTATTATTGTAAAAAAGTTAGTATATTTATTTTTATTTATTTATTTCGCTATTTATTCATACAGAGATGGCATTGCCACTTTACTTACGGACTAAATATTTTTTTACAGAATTTTAAATAAGGTTTGATTTACTCAGTAGCTCATGAAACTTGCCATATGAGGATTATTGAAGGAGCTAGTTAGTAGTTAGCTTGTTAGCAGGCATATCAAAGGGCTTAACATATACGCTAATCTCCAATGACCTGAGCGTAATTGATGCTGCTAACGAATGGCTTTTTTACCGTCATTTTAATCCATAATATGACGTCATTGCATATTGGCAAATATGGTTTATTAAATGCCACCGCAAAACTCCATTGAACTGGGATGGATTTAAAAGTTGATCCTTTGTGATTATAAGGACCAAAATGTCAGATAGGCCGAGAAAGTGCTCGGATGAAGATTTATTGTTAGTTTTATTGTTAAGATGTTTTTATTAAAGCGAGAGGATAAGATAGCTGTCATAGCTAGAAATAAAAAAGGAGTAAAGTCTAAGATATTCACAATATATAAATATTAATAAGCAATAACTTGTAAGAACCTTTCTTTTTGGGGAATCAACAGCAACTGAATAAATTAATGATTTTTTACTTTACATTATGCTTTACATTCGCTAATCTAGATACAGTATGCAAAAGGACCAATATTTGTCAAATACAGCCTTTAATTTTGTGAGAAAAGAGCTTGATATTTATCGACCCTAACAAATACTCTTAATTGACTTACAACTTCTAAAAATTATAAGAATCTTCTCCAGTTTTATGATATCTCTTCGCTTTAATGAGACCAATATAATTCTAGGTTTTCTATTTAGTTTAGCATAGACTATTAAGTATCTCAAACATTTTATTTGACTACTAAGTTCATAATCTTTTGAATTAATTATCCTTGAGGTAACCCTACAAGTCTCTTGAATTACAACACGTAGGTGTTTATAAAATCTAAAATTCTAAATATTATAATTTTGTAGCTATAGTATTGTTTAATTATTATTATAACTATGTAAATTAGAATAAGATAAGACCAAAGTTTTCTATATTTATATTTTTAGAATTCACTTGTTAAATAAATATTTCTTATAATATTTGTGTTTTGTTTAAAAATCCTACTAATATTATAAATGCGAAAGTTTGTGAGAATGGATGGATGAATGTTTGTTACTCTTTCACGCAAAAACGACTGATCGGATTTGAATGAAATTTGGCACACGTGTAGTTTATACCTATTACGTGTACACATAGGATACTTTTTATCTCGATATTCTCACGGGATCGAGACTTATGCGGGTGAAACCTCGGGGCACTGCTAGTAAATTATAATCTGTTTTGCGCACAGTAAAAATGAAACCATTATGTACAGTCCGGCAGTCGAGAGAATGCGTTCTTGATACCTGTCAGTTTCATACTATATACCTACCTAATTATAATATGTGTTTTGGGAATTTGATCCTCATTTAGATAGCTAAAAGGCAAGCTTAAAATAATCTATATAGAAATCTTTGTTTTTCAAGTATAATTTAAAAAGCTAGTCTCAAAGATAAGAGTATACATATTTCTACTGAAATACCTTGTTTTCACATTCGATCGTACCTTTTCTACAGTCATTTAATAATTGCCACGCCAAACTTCTCAACAACATAAGTAACGCCTAACAGAAACTTCGTCCGAATAAACTCTCGTGTGTAATCCTGCTATAAGTATTTCTGCAGGCGTTTGTAACTCGTTCTACTGGAAGTCTGAAAGCTTTACTTCACCAACTGTGTGTATACATCAAAAAGGCTTTTGATAGAGAAATTCCTAAGTTTTTCAAACAGAGTTTTATGTTCTAGATTTTCGCAATAATATCGAAATCTGTTGCGAGCAGAACTTTATTGAAAATTGACCGACCTACCGAAAAAGTATAAAATAGCCTAGCATCACGCCTGTATTCCGTGAAGGGTAAGGCAGTGGTGTAGCATAGCATTTTGTCTATATTTATCTATCTAGAACAAATTGTTTTATCTTTCTGTCTGTTCCGGCTAATGTCCGAAACGGCTGGACCGATTTTGAGGGGACTTTCACGGACAGATCGGTGATATAAGGTGTAACTTAGGCTACTTTAATTTAGAAAAAAGAAAAGGGGTCCACGCGGGCGTACCCGCTGGCAGCTAGCACTTCATACTTTAAAGAAAATTTGGAAGTTTGTTGGTTTATCATTAGTTTGTTGTTTGGTCAATCTTCAGAAGCACTGACCTGATACCGAAAATTCTTTCACTAACGGTAAGCTACAGTATTTTCATAATTTCAGGCGGACGAAGTCGCGGCCAGAAGCTAGTCATTACTATTTTCAGTGGCTTTAGATGTGTGCTGTTAGTCAGTTAAATAAATCTCATCTTTGAAATTATCTATGTACAAGATTATCCACAAGATCTTCCGTTTTATGGATACAGAAACCCAAATCAAAACAAAATACCTACCCCGATTTGGACCCTCAAAAAACCCCAAAACTTCCCCGAGTTTCAATAAACCCAGTAATCCATCAATTTCTCATATCACTAAAACGTTTGTATAACGTTATCAAATTAAAAGCTTGTTCGGAATCCTACATTGCACGTCCCGACACAGAATAGATAGCTACAGAAGGTCCGCACAACGAGCAACAGCGAGTGCAAGCGCACTCGTCAAAGTCAAATTATTTATTTCCAGCAGCCAATGACAGTTTTTCACCAGTTGGCGCAACTTTGACAAGAGGTCTTCAATTTCAACAATAATAATAAAATATAATATAACGGTCATTCGTTTTATTCATTGGTTCATTTAGTCAAGACTAAAGAAAATATAGGCGCTTTGACTCTTTTGACAGGTGCCCGGACCTGACGTCTCAGTGCTGCCATCTAGTGAACGTCATTTAAAAAACACTCCTTCAAAGGCACTTGTGAACGTCAAAATTCATATGAAAATATTTGATTCTAGTTGGATTGACTTCCAAAAGATAGTTTCGTATAGAGAAGAATGGGCAAGAAAGTCCATAGTTACCTACTCTGTTAACATGTTTTTGCAATATTTTGTATACGTCAGTTATACAAGCTGTTCCTTTTGATATCTCATAACTCAAGGGTATTAATGAGACCATGTCAAAGAATCAACTGGTATAAGAATTATTTAACTTTTTTTTTTTACCTTTTTCATACAAACGTATTCAACAAATTCACGATTATTTATATAACGCTCGTTGTATGGAACAGATGGAGAATGAATGGCGCCGGCCTTCTGTACCTATCTATTCTGTGTCCCGAATTCGCCGGTCGCGTTCCGTGGATGGTCCACTCGTTACAAATTTCAAAGCGGCGGATATTACTCCATGCGGTTATTTTCTGTTTTATTTTCATACGTCCAGGGCTTGCACGGGTATTTTTTTCAAATTTAATACAAATTTTTAGGAAATAGGCGGAAAAAAATCGATCGCCAACACGCAATTTTTAGGCTTTGGTTAAGTAAGGTTTTACAGCATCCAATTTTAGATCTTTAGAGTCAATGACATTTTAAACCTTAAATTCAATACTGGTATCATTATTTGTATGATTCTTATCTGCTATAGCCTATGCCCGCGACTTCATCTTCGTGAAATTTCGGCCTCCGACAACCGCGTCGCATCCCATCGCCCACCCGCTCCGTTACTTCGACTTCGCTCTGACTTTTTTTCTTTTTGCTCGGCTCCTAGGGTCGTAGCGTAATGTTACATAGCCTATCCTGTTACATACCTTCTTCAAGAATTGGGCTATCGAATGCTAAAAGAATCTTTCAAATCCGACTAGTAGTTTCGGAAATTACCCCCTACATACATACATACATAGATGCGGCATAAAGTAGTTATTCTTAGGAGCCTTTTTCGCAAATGATTAAATATTTCTTAGCAGTCATTTATTTCACTAGGTATAAAAAAAAAGATTAAAATAGTATTATTTCTAGTGGCATCCTTAGCAAGGATCCAGCATACCGTGTGATGGAAGCCGCTGGGATAACCGTCAGCTCGCACGTCTAGCTGCATTACAGCAGCAGCTTATGATATAAGTCACTAGTTTTACCGCTCTCATCTCTCTGTGGCCAAATTATTTTGTTAAAACTGTAGTAGTTGCGGGTAGAAGGCAGGAAAGTAGGTTTATATAATAAATTAGCTAGAGAAACTTCGCAGAAGTTATGGATATCGATATCTAAACACGATAAAAAAAAGAAGATTTGATGGCGTTTTTTCTGGGGTCAACAATGGCTAGTAATGTAGTTACTTGAAATATGAGTTGAGAAAATCTTTTTTTTTTTAAGTTGGTTGTGGATACTTAGAATCGATAACAGAACACGTTCCAATAGTTTTTAGAATTTTTGTCTCTTTGTCAATTTGTCTGTTTATATTTATGTCTGTTTATTTGATCGCGCATCACGTTAAAACGGCTGAACCGATTTTGATGAAATTTGCGACGGAAATACTTTGAACCCTGGGGAAGGACATAGGATACTTTTTATTGACATACAACGCGGGCGGAAGCTAGTTATTTATATTTTACATTACTGACAAACCAATCATTTATAGCTTTAGTGCACCAAGTTACCTGTCACTACCATCTCTATCACCGTGTGAACAATCATCTGTCACATATCGAAACACGATAGAAAAAAAAACAATATACAAACAGAATATGATCCGTAGATTGACGCGCGATGCACGGAACACTCAACACGGGACATTTTGTATCGGATGTGGAAATAAAATGAAAAAAATTTGTTAGCTGTTGCGTCGACAACGACACGTACAAATTATTAATATTGAAGTTTGATCTGATGGGCGTTTCTATTTTTATTCTAACTCTGTATTTACAATAACATACATAAAGTCTGCCAAACTGCATAACATTTTGACGGCAGTTGTTCTCGTCTAACGTCTACTGGATTCCGTAGGGTTCCATACCCGAAGGATGCCAAACGGAACCCTATTAATAAGCCTACTGTCCGTCCGTTTGCGGACGTTTCTGCTGGCTACAGTCTTAGTTCTCATGAACCGTAATAGTTGAAAAATTAACAGATCTATAGTGTATTTCTATTGCCGCAATAACAAACAAACAAAAAAGTTAATAATTAAAGGAACGCCCCATAAAAGAAACGCTTTTGTTTTACATAAATATTTAAAAAAAAAGGTGTTAAATATTGTACCTACGATGGAACAGACCCTTCGTGTTCGAGTCCGATTCGCACTTGGCCGGGTTTTTAGTAGACATATGCGTTTTATACATTTTATGCTAGCATAGTATATGTGTATTCCAGGCTTTAGGTTTCAACGGGTTCATGCTCTAAGGAGATAAGTCAGACAGATGCAAGGAGCGTTCTCGCTACTCAAATATCGGGCTAGCCAGAAAGGAAATCGATATAAAGGTCAAGATACTCCCATGTAGCTGCTGGGTTAAGTTACATACACCTAAGTTGGATTACCTCTTTATAAATATTGTGCTTATGTGACAACATTTCGTTTGAAAACTTGCTTATTGCTGAAAACAAGAAAACTTATGACGAATTGTAGCTTTCTAGGTTTTTTTCTTTAAGTTTGACTCGCTAATTCTGATAAGACGCGAAAGTAGGTA
This sequence comes from Eupsilia transversa, assembly GCA_914767815.1. NCBI lineage: Eukaryota > Metazoa > Arthropoda > Insecta > Lepidoptera > Noctuidae > Eupsilia > Eupsilia transversa. The sequence goes on along the minus strand of OU611896.1, from coordinate 6,248,768 downwards.
CTGATGTAATAAGCTATCAAATCACTTATCATTTACATCAACTCTAATCATGATTTGGATCTGCCGAACTATTCTGTAAAAATTTCACCATGAAAACTTAATAGCGTCTATTAAGTTTTCATGGTGTTTTTTTTTTTTAGTGAGCTTGAAGTTAAAAAAAAAACAAAATATTTTATTTCACATAAACCTACATGGGCACTTATGAAACGTCAGAAGCTAGGTGGTAGTGAGATGTCATTCTACCTATCTGTAGTATTCTTTAAAAATGTCACCATGATAACTTAGGTGGAGTGTGCCGTCAATGGTGTCAATCCCTAGCATCGGGTGGAATGACACCACACTTTACGACAGACAGTGCGGCCCTTGTCGCGCCAGTCTGTACGAGCCTTTAAGCTCACTTCACCTTAGTTTTCACCGTGAGTTTTTTTACAGAATAGCACCGCTGATGCTAGAGATTGACACTATTGACAGCTCAATTCAAGCTCACTTCATCTAAGTTTTCACGGTGAGATTTTTACAGAATACCTTTATAGAAAGGCAGAACATAATTATGGTGATCTATTTCTTACTAGCACTAATCTAGCAGTCTCGGAAATGGCACATAGGAAAAACTGGCAAAACTTTTCCAACACAATCATAATTATAACTATTATAAGCCCCACGAAATTTAAACCAACAAAAAAAAAACAATCCTTTTCCCAACTATGTTGGGATCGGCTTCCAGTTTAATCAGGTGCAGCTGAATACCAGTATTTTACATAGAGCGACTCCCTATCGGATCTCCACAACCCAGTAACTGGGTAATAGGTAAGATACCGCTTGGTAAGACTGGTTGTCAGACTATCGGGCTTCTGACGACTGGTAACGACTCGTCAGAAATGACAGCCGGGACCAACGGCTTAACGTGCTTTCCGAGGCACGGAGGAGTTGGTATGTAAAGATGGTCACCCATCCACGGACCAACCGGCAAACGTAGCTTAACCTGATGGATCGACCCGTGCGGCTCATTATGTTACAATTCCTTTTATAAAAATAAAACTCTATAATATACATTATGTATTGAGCGTTGTCCCCGCAAAACATATACAGGGTGGCATGGGACATAGACGCACAACCTCCGACGCGACAGACCCCCTGCGTTAAAATTTTTGGTCAGTAATTTTTTTTTACATTCGCTGTTCCATACATTTGATCGCGTAGCATTGCGCTTGTGCATAAAAGAGCAGATTTTTTGTAACAGGTTGCGCGTCCATGTCTCTGCTACCCTCACTATCCTGTATATTTCCAAATCATTTCTTGTGAAAAAACATAGACCAAACCTAGCATCAAAGACAAGTGTTGCCAACCTTATTATTGCCATCTTACAAAAAAAAAAATTTAGTAATCGACGAACTCAGCTCGATATGAATGAACGAAAAATGAACAATGTTAACATAAACTTTTTAAAAATAGTAAAAAATTAGATTCTTAACACTTGTAACTATTCAAGTAATAGGGAGATAAAGCCTCCTGTAGACTGGCGCGACGCGACCGTTACCGTTGAGTTTTCTTACAAATTGTATTGTTAGTCGCGTTGCGCCAGTCTGCACGAGGTTTAAAGTATTTTCTCCGCGATAAATATTTTTAAATGGATACCTAGTAAATATTAAATTAAAAAATTCACTTTTCCATTTGAGCTGGCATCTTTGTTTAATTTTCTAGTCAACCTTAATTCCTATTTTATACATAAATCTACTTACATATTTTCGTAATTTTTCATTGTCATTGAAAACTCTAATCACTATTCGAGTCACTTGCAAGACGGAGTTATAAAATGGTTTCGATTTACAATAATATAGCTATACCACACGTATTAGTATAGAAATGATCGGAATGTCAGAATTATCCGAGTTTGCACCCAAAACTGTATTCGAAACCCGTTTCACATAAATATGGCGGGTAACAATGACCTAATTCAGGCCTAAAAGTGGTTTCCGAATCCAAACTGATTTGCATTCGAGTCCCATTAACGGCATTATCTCAGGTACCATCTAATTGACATTAATTAAGAGATCCCCCCTTGAGATAATCGATATACCGCTTCTAATTAATTGTTTATCTATATTTAATTGAATAATTAAGATTAGTCGGTAATCATATCGGGTGAAGTATTTACTTTAACAGGGGCCTAAGTCTACTAATTTATAAGCGTTACAATGGTCTCTCAATGGTGACTTTTGACAGCTGTGCCATACAAAAACTGGCAAAAACTAACCATTGAGAGACCATTGTAATAAATTAGTACACTTAGGCCCCAGGTAGGTTAGTCCTATATCTTCTTTATTTATTTTAAGATTGCTTTTAACATAATATACTTATTATAAAAATCGACGAGATAGCTAGGATTTCATACACCTCAAAATAAATCTGCCTAGTCTTTTCCCAACTATGTTGGGGTCGGCTTCCACTCTAACCGGACGCAGCTGTATACCAGTATTTTACATGGAGCGACTGCCTATCTGACCTCCACAGCCCAGTAAATGGGTAATACGATACCCCTTGGTAAGACTAGATGACATACTTTCGGGCATCTGACGAACCGTAACGACCGTCAAAGATCCACGAATGATAACTAGGACCGCAACGGCTTAACGTGCTTTCCGAGGCACGGAGGAGTCTCCATAATTATGTAAAGATGGTCACGCATCCACGGACCAACCCTGACAAGCGTGGCTTAACCTGATGGATCGACCCGTGTGGCTGTTATAACTTACATATTTGATATCATACACCTGCCGGAATGAAAATCCCGTTGCTGTATGATTGATTTTTTATACTTGAGAAAGTTTTCTGGAACACAAATGCAACCTACCTAATCAGCCTACATTGTTCCCATGGGACACAGACCTCCTATCTGAGAGAGAGTGTGGGTGATAATCCCACCACGCGGGCCCAGTGCAGCTATGTGGATATATCTTAGATTTTCTTATTCTAGGACATGCCGGTTTCCTCACGATGTTTTCCTTCACCGTTTTGAGAGTAGCGTTGATATAAATGAGATACACAAAGTAAAGTGCCTGACTGGGTTGGATCCCATGACCTCTACAACTCATAAGTCGGAGCCATTAGGTACCACTGCTCGTGCACCAGGAAAGCTTGTTCCAAATTTTATATTTAACATTAGCAATTGAAGCTGAATTTTGTCTGTCTTTCAATCAATAAGTGAACCCGACCATTGATCTGCTATCTAATTGTGCAAATTTTCGTGACTAATCTGTTTCATTTTGACAGTTCAACATTATTCATTGCGTTATTGACGTTGTAGAGCAGATTTTTTTTTAACTTATGAAGCAATGGATAAGCAATATGTATCAAAACGATTCAGATCATGATTGGTCGCAATTAGGGTTCTGTTTTAAATACTATATAGATTTAACAACAAAGAAACAAATTATGGGTTCATGAAATAACAATTTAACATTACCAAGAACCTATTACTGAGTGATATGATGTGTTTAAATACAATATAATCCGCCAATTATTAGCAGATACAGTAGGATTAACCGAATCCCATTTAATGAAACAACGAAAACCGTTTTTCCTCCTGAATAAACATTTATATTAAATCAGCTACTTTTTTTAAATAACCACATACATTAAATCGATACCAAATGGAAAGTCATCGGTATTCGGTAAAACAAGATACTTTTATCAAACCTACGCGACATGACATTATTTCAAAGCAATCGTTAAAATTCAAATTTCACTACTTTCCCATAGGAAAAATAACATAAAGTTACCAAGTTACGAAACTGCGTGCGAGTTTTTTCGGATTACAGTCCCGGCAGTCGAGAGAATGCGTTCCTGACATGGGGCTTAAGTCTACTAATTTATAAACGTTACAATGGTCTCTCTTTTTTTTTGTGAGTTTTTGACAGATTTGCCATACAAAAAGTGTCAAAACTCACCATTGAGACCATTGTAACGTTTATAAATTAGTAGACTTAGGCCCCTGTAAGTTGGACACTTCCTAGTTGTGATAAAGACCAAATTCACAAAGCACATACCTATTCGTTTGTATGAAACTGACAGGTGTCAAGAACGCATTCTCTCTACGGCCTCACTGTAATCGAGTGATTTTTGTTCCGATTCAATTGTTTTTAAATCAAATAAAAATTGTGTGCGCTTGATTGAATTTAGCAATTGTTTATTTTTAAAATAGCTTCCATATTTAAAAAGTAAACAGTCGATTGTTTTTATGTGTTATTTAGGTATGTAAAACATTCAGATATTGAAAAAACAACGCGCTGTTGAATTCATTTACAGTTATTAAATATTGGCTTCGACTGAAGCTCTTGTGCTTAGATTAATAAGTCTGATTTTGGAGGTGACATTGAGAGACTAAATCACTAGACAGACAGCTATCTAATGGCGTAACACATTTCCGTAAACGATTAAGACCTTCTGTTTCATTTTGATAGTTCAACAACATTCATTGCGTTATTAACGTTGTTGAGCAGTTTTTTTTTTAACTTTTGAGTTATGATGCAATGGATTAGCAATCTGTCAAAACGATTCAGATTGTGATTGATCGTGTATTACGCAATTAGGGTGCTGGAAGATAATTAATCGCTTACAACATGGTTATTCTGTACCTAACTAAGTATCTGGTTGTTAAAACTGTGTTTTTAAGTAATATCACTGTCTGTCTTTACCTACCTTTTCTTTTTGCTAATAAAACTTTTTGTATTTTTTTGTTTTTATATTCACTGTTGCGCAAAGTTAGTGATACTTTAGTGACTTCTTTTTCCCAAAATCTGTGTTAGTTTATTTCCTTTCCAGCCTTAACATGTTTCACAAATTCCATCTATAGTTTCTCTAGTCTACCATTGTTATATGCAAAATGGACAATTGGACCAAGGCGTTCTATTCGAATAATTTGTTGTTCGAATAAAGGCTCGTTCACACCGGCGCGACTTGTCGCGCGACGCGACACCGGCAATTGTTCAATCGTGAAGTTTTATTACATATTGTATTGTAAAAGTCGCGTCGCGCGACAAGTCGCGCCGGTGTGAACGAGCCTTAATTCGAATAATTTCTGTATATTATATGCCGTATTGTAAATATTGTCATACCCTTGTTTATATTCCATCTATGTAGTTAAGTACTTACTTTTTCCTACGCATATTTGCAAATAAATTATTTAGATTTGAAAATAAAATTGAATTCAAATGAATACAACCTGCAGCTAACATTGAATGTAAAAAACAGCATCATAAAATATAAAGATTTGTTATTCAAACACAAGGAAAACACATAACATTTTCCATCACCAAACGATAAAGAGGAGCTTTGTATCAAAACGACGTTTTCAGCCTACACACCTATAATAAACTATTGTTTTATTAATAATAACTATTATTTTATTGCCAGACACGTGGGAACGCGTTTATGTCAATCTGGGGCCTAACTCTACTAATTTATAAACGTCACAATGGTGTCATAATGGTTAGTTTTTGACAGTTTTTGTATGGCAAATCTGTCAAAAACTAACCATTATGACACCATTGTGACATATATAAATTAGTAGACTTAGGCCCCTGGTTTTGTTTACTAGGCAAATCCAATATGGCCCCTTGTCCAGTGGGTTCATCTGAGGCGGCGGCACCGTAGCATTGCGTTTTAATAGCGTGCATTCTAAAAGTTGGCAACGTCGCAAATAGCTGTCAAATATTTACCTGTTTTTTTATTCATTTGTCAAAACGTATTGCTTACTGTATGGAAGTAAAATATTAATAATGAATTGTATATAACACGGAATTTGATGTTGTAACCGTTTTAGGAGCAAAAAGGGCATTTGGAAAGCTTCCAAATTAATTATTTTATTTCAATTGTAGTTCTTTTCCGTCAATCGTCCAAAAACAAACTAAAATTCATTGTTGTAGTGTATCTATTTAATAGATATGTAAACACTATCTCATGCACATCAGCAGTGAGGTCGCTGTCACTAATGTCAACTGTCAGTTTACCCGGAATGGCGGGAAACAGTGAAAAGTGGAGCGTACCTGCACAAGAGGCTTGGTGTGGTGATGAGCCAGTGTAGTAATATAATCAGCTTAAATACGGAATCAATAGGATTCTACAAGTGGCGACGAGGATAAAGGTCAGAAAAATAAACACTAAGTGTTAGGAAAATTTGTATGTAAGTAATACGAATATGACTGACCCAAGTCAAATTATGAAACGCTAACAAGATACTTACATTTAAAACGAATGTAGGTAAGTAAATATTGTTATATTCTGCACCTACTGTCATAAAGTATTTCAAGCAGAAGGAAGGATATTGTCGGTGTTTTATTGCAAAAGTTACTAAACTAACGAAATGATAGAAAGAGTCGAAAGAGATGAATCACCAAGGAAAGCTCCATGAGTTCTATATTGCTTCGTGTTGTGTCATCATATTATGACTACTACCTACCTACACCCAATAAAAAAGGTAAGAAAGAATAAAACCATAAGTACTTACTCATTAATTTAATAGGAGTGCTAAGTGCCTACTTAGGTATTTGGAAACAAAATAATTATACATATCAACCTGCAGAATAAACTGCAGTTTCTACCTAATCACTGCACAAGGGCAAGATGATGATAAACTTTGTATTTCATCAATCTTATTAGAGACCTCTAATGTTTATAATAGATCTTTAGGTGAATTAGCGGGCTGGGACATGGCAACAGCATTCAAACTATATTAGTAGGTAGGTACTTTGTGATTTTAAGAAATTCAATGTACATAAGCTATAACAATTATGACTTCTTTAACTCTGACTGTGGGATGAAAATGAGATTAGAAATATTATGATTTTAAAGAAGAAGAGTGGAAAGTGTCTGTGGAGTTTCTTGCCCGTTGGCTGGCTGCATCTTTGCGATGGTGACTGACCGACACCATGACAATTCATTAGTGCCTTTACCTTAATTGAAATAGCTGTTTTGAGTTGAGTTGAGTAGGAATACTAACTGTACTAACAGTATGAGTACCTATCTTATGGGTACTTACCTATTGTATGGGTTTAAGAAATTGGACACATGTTAGCTGAAATACAACCAGTGATTTGGATTAGGTTAAACTGGAAATTTATATAAAAAAAAAAAAAATGCTAGCTTACTTATATGTTATATCTGTATCTAGGTATGTATATAACGGTTGTACATATATAATAATAGCCAGTTCTAGGGTGACGTCATTTAGATTGGTAAGATAAGATAAGATAAGATTTTTATTGGCTTGAACATGTGTGTGTACAACTGACTAACAACAACAGACTACTACTATTAAAATTAAATACTAGTACCAACCAGTTAAAAAAATAAGTAAAGATATTATGAAATAAAATGTGTGCAAAGTGAAAATAAAAGTCACACTATGAGTAAACTGCTGTTTGATGTTGTTGCAATGATTTATTAGAATAATATAATATTTTCTTATGATATGATGGAAAAGTACTTAACTGGTAAGTACGTTAAATGGTAAATGATTCATGTTTGATTAGGTATCTCACTTAAAAGGACCAAGGAAGAAGTGCCCTTCTTTTGTGGAGTATAGCTCTTTGATGTGGCAATTCCTACAAAGCTCACTAAGTTACAGGTGCCATGTAACATAATGTGAAACCAAGGCCTATGTACTTAGATAATAATAAAGATTAATTACCTATTTGAACAAGATTATAAATAAGTACATAATTACTTAATGTTGCTGTGAGATGGTCTAGCTGTTGGAATTGGTAATAAAGTAATAATAGTAACTCATTATTATATTTGTGTTCAAGTGGTCCCAGGATTTGCTGCTGTGCGTGGGTCTTTGGTTGGGTACCCGGGTGTTGTTGGGTTTTTCAATCAGGAATATTGGGGTGGCGACATTGGCCATAGTTTGGTTCAAGTACCGGTTGATGGCTGTACACTCGCTCCCTGTTAAATGGGGGATTTGGTTGGGACTGGTTGAGGTAAGTTAATACTCTATGTCTCTACCCGGCCCTCTGGTGAGAGTAGGCATGGTGTTACCTTATGAAATAATAATTCTTATCTTATCATAAATTTGATAATACCTACTGCCCTCTGTGAGTTTGAATTAGTTACCTAGGTACTGGAAATGTTGTACCTATCTAATATTGAAGTTGTGAAAAGTACTGATGCTAGGTACTAAACGAACTTTAATCCTAAAATGCCTTTGCATTTCTGAATATTAGCATTGTTCGCATTGAGTCCTACAATATCTTCTTCCAAAACAATTATTGTTTCATAACATAGAACTGGAATAAGTACCCAATTATAGTATAAGTACTTTCTTGTTTAAATTAAAATATGAAAACCTTTTTTTTATATGGTTTGGAAGTTTTTAACAACTGAATAATTTGAAAGTTTTGTATATTTGGACTCTGAATCTCAGATAATTATCAAGTTTTGAGAACACAAACTTAATGGCATACCTTCATGATAAGTAGGGACTTTAGTACTTATAGGTAGTTGATACAAGCTGTTAACCAAAAGTTAACTTAGACTTAAAACTATCTAAATGATCTATGATTGAGTATTCAAGTACAGGTAGGTACTTGAATATGTAAAAAAGACATTTATTTTGGTAAGATATGTAACACAACAGAAGTAAGTTAAAGAAAAGAATAGAATATAATGAAAACGTTCGCGTGCACTCTGCGCGGTGACATTGGTGTCGTGTGAAATTGTAAGTTGTTAAAAAAGGAAAAATATGATTAATGTTTATTATTTTTTACAGCACGACAGTGGTGGTGGCTTAGCCCGACTGAGGTCGTGGGTTCGAAACCAGGCAGGCATTTTGTGTATTTTCACTCATTACCACTGTCCAGCAACGGTGAAGGAAAACACCGTGAGGAAACCGGCATGTCGGAGAACCAATACTTCGAAGACATGTGACATCTACCAGTACGCACTGTTTTCGCGTAGTAGATGGGCATCCATTAAATTGGAAGCATGGGCATCCATTAAATTGGAAGCATGGGCATCCATTAAATTGGAAGCATGGGCATCCATTAAATTGGAAGCATGGGCATCCATTAAATTGGAAGCATGGGCATCCATTAAATTGGAAGCATGGGCATCCATTAAATTGGAAGCATGGGCACCCATTAAATTGGAAGCATGGGCATCCATTAAATTGGAAGCATGGGCATCCATTAAATTGGAAGCATTTGATATCCATTAAATTGGACGTAACAAAACGGTGAAGGAAAACATCGTGAGGAAACCAGATGTCACACTCCATTAAATTGGATGTATCAAAATGGTGAAGGAAAACACCGTAAGGAAACCAGATGTCACACTCCATTAAATTGGATGAATCAAAATGGTGAAGGAAAACACCGTGAGGAAACCAAATGTAACAGTCCATTATTTTGGATGTATCAAAATGGTGAAGGAAAACATCGTGAGGAAACCATATGAAATACTCCACTAAATTGGATGTATCAAAGCGGCGGTGAAGGAAAGCATTGTGGGGGCAGGCGTGTCCTGGAGCCGGTTCTTCACGGACATGGACATTTGCCGGCACGCGCTGGGCCCGCGTGGTGGCTAGCGGCCCATCATTTTATTTTACTTTAACAAGATTTCATGTTCCTCACGGAAAGGAGGTCTAAAGTACCTATGTTTTATTTTTCTTAAATGGCCAACATGGTTTTAAGATAAAGTAATATTTTACTAAAATCTAAGGTTAGTGTAACCATTTCTTATAGATTAGCACCGCATGCTCCATAAACGAGACGATAACGGTGTAAGATTAGTACCTACTCGGTATTTATTATGGGGATGTTAAAGGATGACAAAATTTTCCATGGGTCTTGTCATATACGAACTGTTTTTATTTATTATGTGACTTTGTTACCTGATATAATTATTATGATGAGACATCAAAGGACACAAAAAAAAAAAAAAAAAACAGTTAATGTGCCAGCAGCATCTGAACAAGTTGAGAGTGTAGGGGTATGAGGAGCGCGGCGTGGCGTTCACTCATCCTCTGAGAAAGGGGAGGATCCTCCGACCGGACGGGTGTTGTGTCTGGCGGGCGGTTGCCCAAGGATTGATGTCGGATAGTCTTGTATGTGTTTGTTGGTCGCTCGGTGGACTTGGATGGCGCGATGCAGGATTTGTGACGTCAGGTTTTTGATGCGTGGTTCGCGTGTGGTGGTGTGGATGCCGCCACAAGAGTAATGCACTAAGTACCTCAACGCGTCGCGTTGCGTTAAGAGACGTAAAAAAAAAAAACGGTTTAATTTGTAGGTACCAACTAGTATAAAATTTAAAAATATATATATTGCCAGGTGACCATTATAATAGACATAGACCATTATAGAGAAATCATAGAAATACATATAATAATCTTCTGAGTTCCGAAATATTTTGATAATGGGCGAGAGTTTTAAACAAAAAACTTTGTTTTTAATATTTTTAAATGAAAGGGAAACAGATATCAGAAGAGATTAGGTAGGGATATGGCCTAGGTAGAGAGGGAAGGATTGAATTCCATTCCTATGACGTAGAACAAGATAATGAATGGGAAGTGATTGTAGGAGCAAGGAAACTGGACAAAGGATGAGATGAAATAAAACGTCCGTGTCCAACATGAAAATGATGTCATATCTACAGATGATCCAATTTCATTAGTTTAGTTTTAAATTCCTTTAAATTGGTACTTTGCAGAAATGTATAGTTGATGTTACACGATTATTTGATAACGACGTGTTAGGAGTGGAACAAATAAAAATATAATAAGAAAGGGATGTAGTGTATCTATTTAATAGATATGTAAACACTATCTCATGCACATCAGCAGTGAGGTCGCTGTCACTAATGTCAACTGTCAGTTTACCCGGAATGGCGGGAAACAGTGAAAAGTGGAGCGTACCTGCACAAGAGGCTTGGTGTGGTGATGAGCCAGTGTAGTAATATAATCAGCTTAAATACGGAATCAATAGGATTCTACAATTGTGTCTACTGACTCCCATAAACTCATTAGTAAAGCGGTTGCTGAAATACTTTTTGCCAAATCTTGAGATTCTCACACACCCAAAAGATAAAAGCTATTGATTTACGAATTTGTATGTACTTATTAACGCCACAGGTGGCACAGACGTGATAACTTTCTCATAATGTCTTCACGAAACCCAAAAACCCGAATAATGCATCCGGTCTTGACCCCACAAAATAGTTACGAGATTCAAAAACAATGGTGGTTCACAGAATGACAATAAATACCTGTCCTGTTTACACTACAACAGGGGAGTAACTGACTGGTAGGGTCGCGGGAAAGTCCGAAAGGGTTACCGTGGTCCCTGGCAACTCGCAGGCAACTGAAGGAACACGGGTCAGTAAGAGTCTGACACGCCCTCTCGCTCCGCTCAGAACGGGAGAAGTTATTTGATAATTTCCCACCCAAAAAAGAAAGGGTAGCACTTAACTAAGTTACTTAAGACAGCCACAGCACATTCAGATAGCATTAAAAAGTGTGTAAATGCTATAGTATAACAACTTATTATTGCACTCAGCACAACGTGCCAGAACTCTTTCTAGTTTTTCTTTGCAAGAATGAACAATCCAGTTTTTCTTACTGAGACAAAATAAATGAAGTTTTCATTGAGTAGAAATATTCATTATTAGCTTCTGCCCGCGACTTGCAACCGCGTGAAATAACATAAAATATACCCTATGACTAACAGCTTATAACTTACTTCCCATTATTAAATCGAAATCGGTACAGTAGTTCCGAAGATTACCCCCTCTATATAAACTCATTTTTACCTCTTTATAATATTATTAAGTATACTTATAGGATTAGAAATCTTTAACAAGTTTTTACCTATTTTAAAATCCGGACCCATTTCTCAAAATATCCACAAGTCAGACTTTTTAAACCTCAATATCAATGACAATAAGCATAACAGAATACATGTGTATTTAAAATAGGCTATTCAATAAACATAACACATCTTTAACACCTCCTTTTCGATGTCAGGCACAAATCAACAACAGAGATGACTAACAGATTCGGAATGATCAGGTTACCTACCTATAACAAGCCTTTAGTATGAAGTCAAGAAGCCAAAATGGCACATGACACCAAAAAGACTGAAACACTCACAAAATTACCATTATAGTAGCCACAACTAACATTGATCATTTGAAGAGTAAAACAGTCTCAATGAAAAGCATCAACTCCATCATCATCGTCCACAGCCCGACTTAGACTTTCTGTTCTATGTTAGTCATACTACGCGTGCTGGGCAGAGAGAGCCCTCTCTTTTCTTATGCCAATCCCAACGCTTCTGTATCAGCCTCATCCATGCTCTAAACGCGATGGCAACGATATCGTCCACCCATCTCACCGCCGCTCCGGACGGCCGACACTTCGTCTTCCAGTCAAAGCTCATTCTCCGTTTCCATCACTCGTATCAGCACAAAACATGAAATAATAACTCAAAAATACTGGCCAGTAACCAAGGTGGCTCTGACTGCCCATGCGTAGAAAAACAAATGCCTGTGTTCTAATTTCAATTCTATAACCTTGTAAATCATAATTATCTCCCCTGTTCGATGAATGACGTGACGCAAGATGGCGGCGTTAGTTCCGATTTTGGCCACACATCGAAAGATCCTTGTACTTCGAAACATGTTGAAAAACTGACGCCTCATCTGATGAACAATGGTTAGATACTGGTACCTATTAGACATCTGGGTTTGCAAATGCATTGCCAATCTTAATAACAAAGTAAATCAACCCTGCATTTTCATTAGCTTAACCTTTTAGCGCTATAAGCATTAAACTGGCAGGCATTAAGTGACCAGTACCAATAGAATTACGCCCTGTTTACACCGCAGGGAGTACGATATTCGTCCCAGCCTTCAAAGAAGCCAAAAAGTCGGACAATGCAGCCAGTAATGTCACTCGGACAAGATTCCCACGTCCCCTGTTAGGTCATTGACTGTCGTTCGATAAACGATTGCCTCGCGATAGTTTTTGCAATCGATTCCAACGATTCTTCGGCCTACCTCGGCTAACGAGAGGCTGATTCGATACCTATATTTATTTTGTTAAGTTTTGTGTGTTCCTTGAAATGTTGGAGTGTGGTTATTGTTTGTGGTAGTCTTATGTGTCTTGGAAAGGTTTTATTTCATCTCGTTTTGGTCTCAGACCAAGTGAGTTTTGGTGTTTATTGTGAAATAAAGACAATATGGCTAAATTTTATGGTCAATCAAAGAATTTAAAAAGCACATGCCCTGATCCATTGTCCACATGGCACTATATCAACGTATTGCGTTGGTTTTTTCATTTATCACATCACAATCCACCAGGGATAGTCACACTATTCGATTGTGCCTATGGCATTAAGTCCATTTGTGTGCTCCATATCACAATAATAAAAAGAAACATCTTTCAGAAAAAATATATACGAATTTTATGTGGTAATTCTTTAGCCAACATCGTCAATTCAGCAAGCAGTTATGCTGATAGAATTATATGACCGAAGAAGACATGTAAAGGCTCCCACAGACAGGCGCGACGCGACCCTGGTGGAACAATTTATATGAAAACTTTACTGATATTGTTCTACCGGTATCGCGTCGTGCCAGTCTGCACGAGCCTTAATACCGACCCCAAATAAATTGGGATACCGGCAGAAATAAATATATGATGATTAGCATCCAGGAAAATGGGTTGGCGAGAAGAAGTATAATAGTTTGATCATCTGCGTAGCCTTTTCCCAATCATGTTGGGATCGGCTTCCAGTCTAACCGGATGTAGCTGAATACCAGTATTTTACATGGAGCGGCTGCCTAACTGACCTCTACAACCCAGTTACTTTGTAATACGATACTCTTGGTAATACTGGCGGTCAGACTTTCGGGCTTCTGACGACCCATAACGATAACGATCCACGTATGACAGCCGGGACTAAAGGCTTAACGTGTTTTCTGGGGCAAAGAGTTGGCTCGGTATGTAAAGAATGCCACCCATCCACGGATCGACCGCAGCAAGCATAGCAAGAAGTATAATAGTTTTCCATCATAAAACTACGTCCACTATCACTTGCTATCAGGATCTCATAACAATGACAGAGCAACATTAAACATAACACATCTATTTCCATCAGTCCTACATTATGTACGTATACACCATTCATGCCACGTATTAATCATTGCCGATAGCTTATTACTACAAGCAATTGTATGTACTTACCTATTTATCTTCGATACAAGGCGATGTATTGAACAGGGATCTATCTGCTATCAATAGGGACTTGAAGTATGAAGGTGAAGTATAGAGCGCTACTACACTTAAGTACCTCATCTTGCAAGTTTGACTATTGAATTATGTAGTAACTAAGGTCATTTCCATTGGTGTATATATTGCTGTGTTGCCAAAATCCTCGGACGCACAGTTTGTTGCAGCACACAGACAGAAGCTGTTGCTGGGGGGGGGGCAGTCGGGTTGCAAGGGGGGGGGGGGTCTATAGAAGAACAAGGGACTTGCTAAAATGTAGTTGGAAATAATCCACACTAATTACTTGTAAAGCTCCTATTCAGAGGTGAATGTCATAGTATAGATTTGCATGGCATTAGTCCTAAATAACCTGTTCCTACATACATACTGCAAACCTGAACTGGACTGTGGTCTATCAATAGCCTCTGGCCACCACATTAACTCTTGGCAAACCAGTGGAGCAACCTTTTTCCATTTTTCTTGGTCTGCTCTTCTCAAGTATTTTTGTGACGATAATACCATGGTAAAGACAACTTTGTGATGCTTATGCATAGCATAATAAGTTAATGTTCCCAATACTGGGACCCAGGCCTCCTCTCTTCGAGAGGGAGTGGGCTGTAACCTACCACTCGTGTCCAGTGCGGATTGGCACATGTCACATGTCTTCAAATTTTCAGTTCTAGGATAGGATGGTTTCTTCACGATGTTTTCCTCTACCGTTTTGAGAGCAGTGGTGATGAAAGAATTTACGCAAAGTAAAGTGCCTGCCTGTGTTCGAACCCACTGCCTACAACTCGGTAAGTCAGGGCCGTTACCACTGGGCCCCCATTTGACTGCTCTCTTCTCTGACGTAAGTATATTATGATTCAATTATATATTTTTTGTATATTATTCTATTGAAGCTTTAACATTTTTATTTTCGTAACATCAACATGTTTACTGTTAAGACGCTACACGGGCGAGAGTATCGTGGCACCGCAGCACCCAGTTAGAAAAAGGCTGTGAAAAGCAAAACAAAAATAAAATTATTATTGAAAAATAATTCATATTATATTATTCTCATTTATCATTCATACCCAAGAGATATGGGATATCAAAAAAAAAAAAAACAACATACAAGGTGTTTTTTTAAATATCCCATAACTCTTACGTCCCATAAGTACTTTGTCTTATCTATACCCTACAGCAAGTGCATATATGCGAATCAATCGAACTGTCACATTGTAAACTGCGCCGAGCCGTAGAAGGAATGCCGACGTGTACTGAGATCAAGTTTTCTTTCTTTATCTTTTTGCTTTAAAACCAAAGAAAAGCTTCCCAAGTATGCGTTTGTGTTAATATGCATTTAATCAATTAATGTTTGCTGTGAGAGTTGTATGGAAGAAAATTTACATTTAATAATTCCCTAGGTTTTTAAAGGAATTTATGGGAAATAGTTTCTATCACGTTCAGCGGGGTTTTTGCGTAACAAAATAAGGGTGAATTTCACCAATGAAACTGAACGCGATCAGCACATCTAAACTGCGATCAAGAGCTGTCAGTGTCATCTTTATTTGGGAATATTGACACTGAAGGATATTGAACTCAGCAGTTTAGATGATTGTGCTGATCGCGTTCAGTTTCATTGGTGAAATCAGGCCTAACAGTAGCAATATTTTGACAGTTCAACAATATTCATTGCGTTATTTACAATGTTAGGTAGACAAATTTTTCGGACTTATGAAGCAATGGATTAGCAATATCCTTCAAAATCATTCAGATTGTGATTGAAAGTGTGTTATCCAATTAGTGCCCGTGCTGGTTTCAGAACGTTACTTTAATGCTCTACCTATAAGTACCTACCTACTCCTTTCTCATTTGGACCAGAGTCCAGTAATTTTGTTCTGGTTAGTGCAGAAGATAATTACGATGAGTTTTTTACCATTATTCAATAAACTAGAATCTACCCAGCTTTGTCCCCAAATAACCTCCACTTTAAAGGCTCGTGCATACTGGCGACTTGTCGGTAGAACTTGACTTGTTCTACCGTGAAGTTTTCTTAGAAATTGTTTTACTAAAGTCGCGTCGCGGCCGTTTGCTGGGAGCTTTTATGCCGATATTCAGGGCACAATCAAACAACTGCTATTTCATCTCAAAATGATTACATACATCTTTATCTTTTAGACCGGATGTTGAACGATTTTCATTGAATAAACCAAGATAAAAACAAAACAATACAACCACTTCATGATCACCCTATTATGTTCCCACTGGTGGGATACAAGCCTGGCTCTGGAGGGAGAGGGCCGTAGTCCACCACGCGGGCCCAGTGCGGGTTGGCGGATTTCACATGTATTCGAATTTTTGGTTCTAGGACATGCCGGTTTCCTCACGATGTTTTCCTTCACCGCTTGAAGAGCTGTGGTGATGAAAGAAATGAAATAATGTTCACAAAGTAAAGCCCTTAGCTGGGTTGGAACCTACACGTAGGTACAACCCGTAAGTAAGTCGTGACCCCACGGGGCAACCACTGCTAAAAGCACTTATTTTTGAATATTGTTACTCTAATTTCCATGGAATGCGGAACTTTTAACTTGATAATACGGAATACCTTGGTTAAGATGATAATTAAGATAAAGTTTCAAATCATTCACACCTGAGCTTGTGGACATTTGAGTCGCTTTTTTATGAATCGATTGAAAAGGTGTAAAAGTAATCATTCTGTATTTTATAGCCTGGTAAGTCGTATCGAGTGGAGTAGTTGGAAAGGTGTTAGCAACATTACTTTTAGATTTATTTTATGAACTGCATGCCTATTTATATACAGCTGTGTAAAAATATAATAAGCGTAGGGGAGACCAGGTATAAAAGTAACACGGGATGAACGTAACAAATGAGTTTCTGAATGAATTATGTTGGCTGCACTGATGGCTGTATGCACCGATATGCTCCATTTTGTACCCCCCGTCACCTCAGTTGCGCACACCGCGCTGTGCTGTCAGGTTATGGACATAGCGAGACGGTGCCACAAAAATACCTCCAAAGTAAGTCTTGACCGTTTTTTTCAACTGTGTTTGTTTGTATTATGGTAGGTTTAAGCTCGCGTGTCACGTGTCAGTAAAGTAGCATAACTATTCGTTGTTCTATTTTGGCCTTCGAAACGGTGTCTTTCTAACGGTTTTTTAGGTTTTAGCCATGTGTTTGTCATATTCGGTAAAATTTTAAGATAGGGATGAACGTAACAACTTGTTACTTTCATCCCGATTATGATGATGTTGCAGATGTCACAGTTCCACTACCAGACCCGATTCCGCTAACAAGTTGTCAGATTGATGCAATTCCTTCTTGATCATCGGCACGCTTGCAAGCAATTTCGAATGATGATATTGCCCCTACAGCGTGAGTTACGCTCACCGACACCATTAGTAATACCACCATTGGTAGCTTCACCAGTACTATGAAGATCCATGCCCTCGCCAATCAACAACTATTTCGGAAGTTGATGAGTTTATTCTATCAACATCGTTTGATAATTTACACATCCCATCTACCTCTTCAGCTAGCGTTCAGGACGTCACGATATGACATCGTTTAGCCCCTATGAAGTTAAGCACCTGGCAAAGGTAGAGGAAGAATAATGGAAAGGGATGGAAAGGCTGAAAAACAGTAATAATGACTGATACTCCAAACAAAAACAAGCTTGAAATTCCAGAACAAAAATAATTTTGCAGACTGCTAAAAAGATAAAAAATCCAATTATTAGGAAAATATTTTTAAATAATGTCCATTATTTCATGTGATTGTTATTTTTGCTAGAAATGTTGAATTTTTTGCCGTATTATGACACAAATGGAAAACCTAAAAGACTGATATAAATATTATGTTAAATATGAAAGTAACTTTGTTTTTATTTACAATGTTACAACCATCCCCTTACACTGTTACAACCAACCCTAGGGGTAGGGATGGTTGTAACAAATTTCACTTTTGCTATTTGGTATTTTTTCTCATATTCTGTAATATCTATTGCATTTAAGTTGATGTTAAAAGGTAGCTGAAAGACCAATCTATCTTGTCTACTTATTACAATTTTGATATTCAAAACGCTCTGTGAGATATAATGAGAAAATTGCAAATTGTTACGTTCATCCCTGGTCTCCCCTACTGCGATACGATCCATGAGCGATCATTTAATAGCATGAACAAAAAGGTGAAGTGAGCTGTCATTGCTGCTAGGGATTGACACTATTGACAGTCTGCTCACTTCAAGCTCGCTTCATCTAAGTTTCACGGTGAGATTTTTACAGAATAGTACGGCAGAACAGAGAACTACAAAGTCGTCGTCGTAAGCGAATTAAGTATACTTTGTTTTTTTTTACATAAATTGTCTCAGAGCGCTAGATTAGATGATAGAGGTTAAAAAATACAGCGTCCAGCACTCTGCGTGGTAACACGTCGTCGTGTTCAGGTTGGCGACAAGTCAATCGTCATCCTGAGGATGCCTCGTTGAGAGGTGAAACACGTGTCGTTTTCTTATCGGTTTTTTTATGACTCTTTAGGAAAAGTTAAGCGGAATAGTTACTAAATATATCTACGTCTATTGTATTTTATAATGGATTTCCGCCAAGTCACGTCTGAATTAATGAACTATTATAGGTTAATTTAAAAGAGTTCCAAGCAGAAAAACCAGTCGACACATCAGCATCTTCCCTCATTATTCATAGTTACAAAGCGAGTAACTTATTATACATGATATAGCATCTAAAATTGGAAAGTAAAGGTGCTGGCTCACTCGCGGGCCGCATCGCCCACGCTTGCGTAGGCGCTGACTACAATGACAGAACGGTCGTGTTTCTGTTTGGAGGCAACGGTGAATTGTATGGGGCGCTGTGATAGGCGGAAGCGATTTTATAGGGAAAAAAGGAAGAAAGAAAAATTGTTAAAATAAACGTATACTTATTACAAAAAAAAACAATAAAATACTCATTTATATTTTTTTTTTATTGGACAAATTTAATACCTCAAGATTCAATATGAGTTGATGCAAAGTGAAAGAATTGTATAAGGCACTAATACTATTGAGGGCCTAAGTTACAATCATAATAATTTAATATCCTTTTAGTCTCGGTAACATAAATCTTGTAGAAAATAAAGAACGTATTTTTCCCGGTGAGGGAAAGAAAAAGCATAAATGCATTAAGTCCGACTTTGTACGGTATATTTTGTACTTATGCACAAAGTTTTAATAAATAAAAAGCCAAAATAATCAACAAAAAGAAACTACGGTTACATTGGTAGGTTTCGATTTAAATAATACTTATTTTGTTTTAATTTAATAATGCTATTATCAAGCCACAACAGCAACATACACAATATCAATACAGCAACAGTATCAACGTCAATACAACTATCAAGACAGAATAAATATTATTTTAGTGAGCTACCTACCTATTTTAAAATAAAAATTCAGAGATACAAGGAATGAAAAGAAATAAATAAAAATATTTTATCTGGTACACGCACATGAATTACCTACAATATTAAAAAAGAACATTGAAACTAACAAAAGCATGAAAACAATAATAAGCTTGTATCTCTGCCCGCTACCGCTTATCAACAAATCCCAGTCTCTAAAAATACATAATTATTATAACAAATATCTCACAATTTATTCAAATAAGTTAGGCAATACATTCTCCATTAGAAGGCGATCGAATGTAGACTAAACCAAACATGGAAGTAATTTTGCATAAACTTATAATTTTGTATACCAAACTGGTTTGAAATTCGTTTTGTCTGGTAAAACATCTGTTGCTTTTCTTTGTTTAAAATGTTGAAAAGCAACTTCGATATTCAAATTAATTGTAATTTTGTGGGTAAGCATTTAGAATTGTCTTATTTTTTTTTCTTTTTATCGTTCATTGATGTCTTGATGAAGCAATAAGCATATTGATGACGTTATAAAAAATATGTAAAGTACTTATATTATGGCACTTATGTTTCTTTTGTTGATTCCTTGACCACAGTACTGTAAAAATATTCAAAATCTGTCCAGAATTTACGAAAATATCGATAAAAAAAACCTAAAAAACCAAACCGATGAGCTGAGGCCCTTTTGGCATTATAATCATTGTTTTCTGTTTTTACAGTTACTTATAAGGTGTATTTTTCTGATGAATGCCAGTAAACGCATTTTTCTTTCTTTATCACTTTAGTACGATTCGAAACAGGAAGAGGTCTCAAACATTACAGATTAACTATTATATCCGGCACACCAAATCTCAAGGTTGATCTCGCTAATGATAAAGATCGTAAATTAACGTGTCTAGACATTTATGTGATTAATATCAACACTGATGAATGGCACGGTCAATTAGTCAACGCCTTTTAAGATGGGATTTGCAAATTTGGTCCAGATTTCTGAGAACATTGGTGATCTAGGATGTCCAAATCTGTGCATCATGATGTCGTAGGATCTTGGATGAGGGATGACAGTGAATAGTATCAAATTAGCCAAACGCCAGCTTAGTAAAGTTTTGTCTGTGGTTTACATAAGGGTGAATATCCCGGGGGCAAATTATACTTGTCCACGTTGAGAATCGAGGTGTTAAATGATAGGATGTTTCTGTTTTTTTTTTATAGTGTACTACGTAACTTGGGTCAATTAGGGCCACATTTTTTTTTTACATATATGTAAGTAAATAATAAGGGGAAAAAAAATCGCCTTAAAATTCAAGTTGGGTGGCTTGTCCCAGCTCCATTTTTTGATATAATTGCGTTCACCAAAGTAATAATTTAAAGTAAAATAAAAAATAAACAATTTCGTTAGTATATGCATAAGACACATTATCTAAAAACAATTAAACCTTATTAGAAAATCTAATTTAAAAGCACAGGATACTCGATCAAAGTTTGTCCAAGCAAAAATCAAAATTTTGATGGCACATGTTCAACTTAGTATATGCTACAGTTTCGTGCGTGTGCGTTCAATCATGTTTTATTATTTAGTATGTCACAGTCATGCGCCGGCATTTGCGCGTCACAGATGTGTGATTAATGCTGTGATTTCCCGTCAAAAACGTAAGTATCATCTTGGGTGGGACGGGGGACAAGAATTGTTCAATTTTTGGTGGATCGATTTGCTGTTGATTTTAAAGTTTTTTTTATATTAAGCTAGACGGTATAGGTAGTGATTTGGGCTACGAATAAATCAGTGATATTAATTTAATTGTAACTTAAAACCCCTATTTTTAAAGATTTTTTTTATGCCTGGTTCCAATTTTGGTGGCTCAATTTTGGTGGCTTTGGTGGCGCTTTCACGCCACCAAAATTGAAACGACCTAGGTATTAATCATTTATTATATGGGTGGCATACTAATGATCACGTTTCTTATTCATTATATTTTTAATTTGTTTTGCCAAATCAGACCAGCCTCTCTCCCATACAAAATGTATGGTAGAACATGTTTTTGCAACTGCAAATTTAAGTTGGTCGATAATTACTCGTTAACTAGTAGAGCCTACTTAGCTGTGATAGTTTTCCTTTTAATTTCGTTATATATACTACTACTGTGAATTTTTCCACATATCCAGAACTTACCGTTTAGCTGGCAGGGGGGGGGGGACACTTGACTCTGACGAAAATTAGCACTTTAAAGCTTAATATTTCGCAGACGGATCCTTCAATCCAAAAATGGTTTTAATAAGCTCACAATATTTTTGAAAGACCTTTCTAACGATACCCCACACGATGGGATAGACGAAAAATAAAAGATATCCCCACTTTACATGTAGGGGAGGTACCCTAAAAAAAAATATTTTTCATGATTTTATTTTACCACTTTGTCGGTTTCATTAGTATGTATACTCATGCCAAATTACAGCTTTCTAGTACTAACAGTCTCTGCGCTAAGCGGGGGACAGACGGACATGGCGACCTTGTTGACTACGGAACCCTAAAAATTAGGAAATGTTAATAAAAGACTAAAGAATCAAATTAGATAGTTGCCTTACTGAAGCGAAACACAATGATAAAAAGTACAAATAATCAGAATACAAAAATACGCAGTGATGTAATTATTGCTTTTTATTTTATTTTAGGGTTAATTATGTTTTATTTCTTAGTTAGTTGTTGGCAAGTAATTTCGTTAACAACAAAAATATTAATGTTTTTTGGATTTCGCGTTTTGTGTACTATACTCATAATTATCATACAAATTGAGTTATTATGAGTTTATCAGACAAATTGGAAATAATAAAAAAATATTGCAATAGAGTTTTATTAACCGATGAAA
The DNA here is from genome assembly GCA_914767815.1 of Eupsilia transversa. Classification (NCBI taxonomy): domain Eukaryota; kingdom Metazoa; phylum Arthropoda; class Insecta; order Lepidoptera; family Noctuidae; genus Eupsilia; species Eupsilia transversa. The sequence continues at coordinate 6,226,232 of OU611896.1, read as the reverse complement.
GTTATTGACAAATCCCGAGAATTTGTGAGATTAGTTACATTGAGCTTTATTAATTAGTGAAATTGAGGTTTGTGACAGAGAAATACAATTTTGGTGCCACTGATTTCCAATTTTGGTGGGCACTTTCGATTTTGGTGGGCAATTTTCAATTTTGGTGGCCCACTAAACTTTGAACTAAAATATCTCAAAAAGTTATCGAGATATTCCCAGACCTCTTAAAGATCCTTCTAACTTGGACTTTCTACTCTTATAACAGGTCCTTATTTTTCACGAAAACAGAAGAAAAACTTTCGCCACCAAAATTGAACAAAAATGCACTTTGTTGATATTGACCCATAACGTTGGTGATGCACAGTAAAAATACAAATACGAAATTAGCATAAGCAGTTTTCTTCGTGGAAATACTTATCCGATTTAGTGCGGATTTCACCAATGAAACTAAACGCGATCAGCACATCTAAACCGAGTTCAAGAGCTGTCAGTGTCAATATTCCAAAGAAAATAATGACACTGACAGCTCTTAAACGTGGTTTATGTGCTGATTGCGTTCAGTTTGTATTGGTGAAACTCGCCATTAGTTAAGATTTTTTTATTCAGACAGCTGAAAAGGCTAGTTATGCAAGAGGGGGAGAAACAGCTAGTCCTTAGTAAGTTAAATAAATGTAAGTTGTCCAGGATTAGGCGATTCCATTGACAGGATGTTAGTTTTGGAAGGTTACGGTTGTAAAGGACATACCCTTAAAGCCTTTAGGTACCTCTTGGTTCTTAAGCTGGTTTATACTGGCCAAGTAATAACAGCCACACGGGTCGATCCATCTGGTTAAGCTACGCTTACTGGGGGTGGTCCGTGGATGGGTGACCATCTTTACATACCGAGACTCCTCCGTGCCTCGGAAATCACGCTAAGCCGTTGGTCCCGGCTGTCATTCGTGGATCTTTGACAGTCAGTACAAGTCGTCAGAAGCCCGAAAGTCTGACAACCAGTCTTACCAAGGGTATCGTAAGGGGTAAGGGTTATCGTAATTATACCCAGTTACTGCGTTGTGGAGGTCAGATACGCAGTCGCTCCATGTAATACTGGTATTCAGCTGCATCCAGTTCGACTGGAAGCCGACCCCAACATAGTTGGGAAAAGGCTACGCAGATTGATTTAAGTATCTTTAATTCCCAAACACACAAATCTTTATTTATATATATATCACGTGATTTCTTTACAAAAATCTCTTTCAAATTCCATTTCCAATTTCCTCCATCATTATCCATTTTCATCTTTCATCGTATTTCCATGGTCGTCAATTAGTGTTTGAGGTCAATCCGTACTAATACTATAAAGAGCTAAAAGTTTGTTTATTTGTTTGTACGTAGGGGTAATCTCCGGAACTACCAGTCGGATTTCAAAAATTATTGCATTGGATAGCCCAATCCTTTAAGAAGGTTAAAGGCTATGTAACATCACGATACGACTCTTAGGAGCCGAGCAAAAAGAAAAAAAGTCAGAAAGAACGCTAAGCGAAAACGAAGTACTGTTCGATTCAAACGTAATGGCGACTCGGAACATGAGGCAAGTCGCTGCGCAGTTACAATTTCATGGGTCAGCGGGGGTGAGGGGTGGGGTATTGCGCAGTAAGCAGCTAACTTCCGAGCCGCCATTAAGTTTGAATCGAACTTGTAACAGCGCGGGCGGGCGATGGAATGCGACGCGTTGGGTCGGGGGTCAAAATTTCACGCGGCCGAAGTCGCGGGCAGAAGCTTGTAAATTATAATAAGCAGAGCACTGATTGCTATTTGCGGTCGCCTCACTAATATGAAGTATTGTTTTTAATTACTTGCTCTAATCAAAAGGTTCTTTCAAGGCACGGTTCCAGTGAGATTCAATGTCTACAGTGGCTATACAATCAAGGATCTACATTAAAGGCGCCTTCTACATCATTCATATGACAATGGGCATTGTCTTCCTTAAATTGGGAATGAAAGATATTTAGGTATAATTCCTCTTTCCCCGTAATGATATGAAAATAGCACATGCTATGATAAAAATTAAGGCCATTAAGCAAGGTGGTAGTGGAAGCGTGGAGCTGACTGTTCTGGGCGCCCAATTTAGCATCGTCACGTCCGGTCAAGTCAAAATCAAATCATTTATTTAAAAGGCTCTTTTTTAGCTCTTAGTTGATTCTATAAAATTATATGTGAAGACGTAGAAATACTAGAGGAAAGGAGAAGACTAGACGTAAAAATAAATGAAGCAATGACAGATATATTAATTATGTGATAGATACATGGTGCTCATAAAATTATTTACAACGCAAAAGTATATGATTAAAAAAATAAAACTAGTAGCTATTATGTCAGTCTGTGAGAGTAAGTAAAGTAAGCAAAGCATATTGACGTATTTACCCATAGAAATATTTAAAACAGTACCTTTACCTTATATCTATGGTGGTACCTCTAACAGAGTGTAAGTCATAGTCAATAGCTTCTTTTAACTCTGCATTGGACGAAAATATCTTAATTTCTTTCTCGATTTGAATCATATTTCAATCTTTTTTTGGAACACTAAAATGGCAACTTTAGTTCGGAACCTATTTGAGGTAAACATACATCTTTTAGTTTCTTGCCCGTTCTTCTCCATAGGTACCTACTACGCTTTGGAATGGGCAACTAGCTTCATATTTCTGACTGACCGACTCCTTGACAATTCAAAAGTGCCTGTAAATGGTTTAATTGAAATAAATGCTTTGAGTTTTGAGTTTTATATGATGTCTCATTGTGTTTGATAATCATAACTAATAGGTTTGTTACTATTTCACGGTAAAACGGCTAAACGGATTTGGATGAAATTTGGCACATGGCTAGACCATGACCTGGGTTAGGACATAGGGTACTTTTTATCCCCGTACTACATTCCTGTGGGATAATTTCCGACCTCCGCCCGGGCAATAGCTAGTAATAACTTAATTCTGGTCCTTCAAAGAATTCTTTTGTAATATATTCATAATGTTTATAGACTGTACTATTTAGCATTTTACCTTTATTATACCTCTGTCACTAACAGTCAAAGCTTTAAACCACTTTATTACTTTTTTATTACAACTTTTTATTGTCAATGGGACTAAAAAATTCACCGTGATCCGTGATACCAACCGAACGTAAAATTCGAGATTACAGCACTAGGTTATGGTAATCCGTTGATATTCAGCGTTGGTGCATAATAGTGACGTTAAATTTTCGATAAAAAGTTATCGAGAGTCGATCTGTTGAAATCGTGTGCTGTCAATTTTTAATGCATATTTAATATTGGTAACTGTATTCAGTACAGTGAATTAATTAAAATATATTTGAAATTAGTAGATTCTAATCTGGATTATCATGTTACACCTAGTACATTATTTGCAGATACTTATCGAAATGATCGATTTATGAGTATATACCCAGTTGTTTTATGTTGTCTACAATTTATTTATTAACCAAAGAGAGATCGTCTTTATAGTGTCAACCCTCATAATAGATTAGATGGTAGGTCATCTTACTTGTTTCCATTTAAAACTGTTATTATTTTGACCAGCTTTCAAGAACTATCATACCAATAGACCAATAATAAATCTGCATCAATTCAATTAAGCACCATTCATAGAAACCCAGCCCTATGATAACCATACATCACTCTGAAATCCACAAGCAGCAAACAAATCGATTCCCATATCAATAAGTACAATCGATTCCAACACCGATAACAACAATCGATTGTACAACACACTAGTTTCATTGATCGCCCGCCGTCGCCCATTCACAGTTCGCGTAGGCTTGACGCCCGCAGCCATTGTACGGTTGCGTAGGCGACTTTATAATCATTAATAATTACACACAACGACCCGTTGACATGTAAATTAACGCTTTATATCGATATGCACACGAATCACGATTTCTCGTTCAATCGATAAGTAATTGATTGATGGAAAGCATTTTCCCACGAGTTACAGAATGATGTGCATTTGTTTTTGAAATTTTAATGTTTTTAAATTGTTATTGTATGAGATTTTATTGTTTTACTCGTGCTAGATAGAATTTGAATATAAAACATGCTAATTTAATTACCTGCACTCTACTTGCGTAATACACGATCAATCACAATCTGAATTGTTTTGAAACAGATTGCTAATCCATTGCTTCATAAGTTCGCAAAAGGGTTCTGCTCAACAACGTAAATAACACAATGAATGTTGTTAAACTGTCTAATTGAAACAGATCGTTTACAAAAATGTGTTACGCAATTAAATAGCTGGTTATTTTAAATCTATTATTGGAAAGTCATAACAACTAATACATTTCTAAGCTGACTCTTTGAAATATCCAAGCAAATCAGGACCATTTTGTTTGTTACAGTGTTGAATTTCGTATCGAGTAACTTAGATCATGCATAGAGAAATGCGTCCACATGTAACAAAGGTATAAGATTGCTTCGATCAATCGTTGGCTTTAACTAAAACGTAACAGCAACTGGATCGTTGTTTTTTATTGAATTAGACAACGCTTGAAAGCCCTGATTCAGCTGCGGTGTGATTGCGATTTTAAAATAATTTTGTTATTAAAATCGGCCCCCAGTTCTTCATTATCTCTCTACGACACCATCATCACGGACGAGAGATACGTGCATGCTATATAATGCACCGGTAAACCGTAAATCTATCATGTGTTACTGAATATATTTATCTACATACTAGCGACCCGCCACTGCTTCACACCGGTGCAACGGAGACATAATATCTAAATCAAATATAAATGTGTTATGCCACAGATTAATACAGATGGTTCACTCCGCATTTTAGTTATGAAGTGCATTATTGATGGGAGGTATGAAGCTACAAGTAGGTACACGGCGGGCTTGACTTGTCGAATTCAGTGGGCGTAACGTAGTCAGAAGATTATGAGTTACGTGATAGAAAAAGAGTCAACTTCTAGGTGAATATAACTGTGCGCTGTGCTACCTGTTTTGCACTTTGGTGTCCTAGTAAGATTTGCTTTTTATTGAAATGATTTTGCGGAGTAAACTATCTGTATTCAACTATTCATCTATGGTAATACATTGTTTAACATTAACCGTCCGGAATAAATTCTCTAAATGATGGTGAAAACCGCATCAAAATCCATTGTGTAGTTTAGTAGAACCAAGCAGCCACACAGACAGACATGTAAAACGACTTTGTTTTATAATAATATATAGATATAGATTTATGTGTTTACTGAATACCTACATTTATTTACATATGATAATTGTGTCTTCGTGCTCCGTTATGTTTATAAATAAGACTGCAGAACCGGCTGGCTAGTAGCAAGACACTAGTCTACAGTGTGTGCTTTTTTTCGATAAAGATCATTTTAACAATCACTTGGTGTATTGACTGAATTTAGATCTTTTCTGAAGAACCTTAACCAGAAAAATGTAGACAAAAAATACCTGAAATTCAGTTTTAATTTAACACACACACAACAAGCTTAAAAGCCTCTATACCGCAGTATACTAGTGAACTGACAACCTATTCTGTGATTCTAGGGATTGATATATTGACAACACACTTCAAGCTCACTTCACCTATACTCCATTTATTATAACACTAGCTGCTGCCCGCGGCTTCGCCCGCGTGAGTGTCGGAAATTACCCCATACATCCCCATGTGTTTTAAGTATAAATATTGAGTTTCGAGTTAATCGGACAGCGCGTTAAAATTCTTCCATACAAACATTGACACCCTCCAACCGTAGGATAGGGTACTTTTCCGGGATAAAAAGTACCCAGTGTGGTGCCCAGGATATTAAAGAATAATTATACCAAGTTTCATCGTAATCGAACCGGTAGTTTTTGCGTGATGCCTGAACAAACAGACAGACAGACAGACAAAAAAAAATTTAATCAAATTTTTGGGTTCGGTGTCGGTCTAGTAACACCCCCTGCCATTTATTTTTTTGATATCTTCAATGTACAGAATTTTCACTTCTACAGATAGTATAAGTATAGATTAGGCAAATAACGGTTATCACGCTTTCGTTATTTCGATATAAACTTATTATAAACTTCGTTATTTCACGATAAGTACAAAGCAACGTAATCTATTCACCATTTATATTGAAAATATAATTTTAAAGTGCAGTCACTTCAATAATGTTACACAATATCTGTCGTTATGTAGCTGTTATTTGTCTAATGAGAGTATTCTATTCTATTCTATTCTATTCTATTCTAATGCTAAAATAAGTGGGTTATTCCCTGAGTATCATCTGAATATCATCTGCTGACGGTACTTTTAAGCTAAACTAACTTTTAATTGAGTTACTATCAAGATAAAAATAAATCGGGGTCCTCCGGGACGGGGCCTCGGGGATCGGAGTACTCAGGGAATAACCTAAATAAATGAAGTATAAGTTTTTACGGTGCGTTTTTTACAGATTAGTTCGGCTGTTCTACACGGATTTCTAGCCACTTTCTGTAGTTGACAGTTAGGTAGAAAGCCCGTAAAAAACTCACCCTGTATACCGCTGGGCACGCATATTGTGTGCGCTCGGCTGAGTATTTCAAGGAATGCTTTGTACCGTTTCGGGGTATGCTTCAAGACTAGTAAGGAATACAGGCTACATATATTATATACTTATGTATGTAATGAAATGTTTCTTAGTACCCTATGTATGTAGGTACTGCCCCGTTGGTCTCGTGGTCGCAAGCACGACTGCTTAGCTTGGGGTCCTGGGTTCGATTCCCGGGTCAGGCAAAGTATTTTTGTTTTTTTTTTCCGGGATTTCCATTACGAATTTCTTAGTAACAGCCCTGAGTTTAAAAGTTGGCGGTGTGATACCCCTGTGCCTCGGGGAACCTTCACAAACTCCGCAGACGTGCTGCGTGTCTCTATATCTACTACACGATAAAATAAAAAGATTTTAGTTTTCACAGGTCAAGCTCACTTCACTTAAGATTTCACGGTGAGATATTCACAGAATAGATCAGCTGGTAGCCTACCTGATTGTTGCCACCCAACAAGAAAATATATAGTCTGTGATGAAAGACTAGGGTGGCACAATAATGAGATGCTATTTTGTATGCAAATTGAATGTTGCAACTGTTGCTCTTATGAGCTCATCTTAACTACAATGGGTCATTTCAGCGCCCTAGTCAGCCGACAAATAGCTAGGTAGGTAGATACTTATATAACATGAAGAATAATAATAATAATACTATTTATAATAATAAACCACCGGTAGCTTGGACCCTGCTCCCGAAACCGGCGGAACACTATTTTTTATATTTTAAAATGTTTTTTTTAATATAACTTTTAAGAAATATTTAAAAATGTTTAAAATAAGTATACAAAATAAATGAACGAAATAATACTATTATTTTAACCACAATAATAATAATATTATGATTTAATTATGACATAAAACCGATGCGATGGCATCGGTTTAATGCTCGTGATTACTTAATGTAGATCCATTATTTTGTTTATTTTTTCTGACTATCCACCTTTTTGTATGCACGTGTTCAGTGACAAATAAACCAATTTTTCTTTCTTTTTTTCATATAATTATATCCAAAAAATTTAACCCATCAAGGGGCTGTCGACTTAAAAAAGTAATATGACAGGTTTTTCCTATCTACCAGCCTAAACCTCTGGATCTAGGAACATGAACTTTGCGCAAAAGTTACTTTATATCACGAAAGTGAGCAATAAACAAGGATTTAAAAAAAAACATCCTCTAAAGGCGTTAAATATGGGATGAAAGTTTGTATGGAAGTTTGTCAATTTTGCCGATTGGAAAATACAACGAGCACACAGCTCGACTAAAATAATCATGCAAAACGTTTAAATTTTCTTGATAAAGAGACAGCTTAATTTTAATCTTGAACCTTTAAAGGCTCGTTCACACCGGCGCGACTTGTCGCGCGACGCGACACCGGCAATTGTTCAATCGTGAAGTTTTATTAGAAATTGTATTGTTAAAGTCGCGTCGCGCGACAAGTCGCGCCGGTGTGAACGAGCCTTAACGCACAGCGGATCTTAAAGGGCCGATCCCTATATCAGAACAATCGACTTGAATGTGCCTATCTTAATGCAGCAGAACCAGTCTGTATAAATATTGAAATGAAACCAACAAATATCACCCATACATTACACCCAGAAGCATTCCATTCCCATTCATTAATTTGTTTTAATGAGCCACGCGAGTTCTCTCCGTTTCGTCACGGTGTGACGTCACCATGCCCACGCGCATTGCATTGGTAGACGGAAGTATGCCTTCGTAGATTTAAATTTTATAGGTACAATAGTGGAAGGTTATCGAAGGTGACATGTCATTATGGATTAGTAGTGATTTATGGTCGCTGATTGGCTAGCTACGAATGACAGTCTTGAAGTTATTGGGCCGGTATTAAATTTTCGAATCAAAAGAGACTCGCCTCCTTTCATAATAATATAATATACCTAATAGATGCTTCGATTTGTTTACCACTTTCTGTTTTTATAAGCTAGTACTTGTTGAAAATATTGTACTAGCCAATTATTTTTAAAAGTCAAACGGTGGTTCGTTCTTGCCGGTTCTTTTGTCTCCTTAAGAAACATCCAGTTGGAACCGTGCAGCTAGCTCCGGACGTTTCATAAGTGCCCATGAAGGTTTATGTGAAATAAAATATTTAATCGATTCCTAAATTATTACCAACTAACCGTTTTTGGTATTACTTCAATTAAACCTCGTCTCATCCCCCATCTCTCTCTTTAATCTTTGGCACAATGTTATCATAGCTTCAGAATTTTTTGTGGACCAGCAACCCAAATACGTAACACACTTTCTTTCAGAATCAGAAGGATTTGAAAGAAGTACCTGATACATTGCTTCATTTGTTTAAAAAAAATCACCTACGTAAATGTAACGCAACGCAAATAACGCAATGAATGTTATCGAATTGTCAAAGTGAAAGGCATTTTGTTCCACTAACTTTTGTTGTTTGACAAACAATAACCATGATCGGTATGCAGAACCAATCTTATTGTGATCATGTATCACATTCCTGGAACTTATTGTAATCTAAAACCATTCGAATACCATAAGGTTACACAACATTTAATCAACTGATGCTGATTGTACTAACATCTGTATACACAGTTAATTAGTGAACAACAATTAGCTATACATTGATTGTTACAAGCGGTTAGCAGCTTGCACTTGCTTCATCTGTAGTACGCAATGTACTAACTAATGATTCGCTAATCAATGCTGTTAGCTTGTAGCATATATTATTTAGTTTATCGTCTTGAATTTTCCCTTTTCGGTGTTTCGTGCTTAATTGTTATACTTTTTTTGGTAAGTTGCAAGTTGGTTTGGCAAGCTTCCATAGTGATCCATGCAACACTGACGACCGGCGAATAAACCGTGGTTTTTCACGGCAACATAAATAAATAGTTCATGAAAAGCAATGTAATTAATGTCATTATATTTCATAGGTCTTTCTTTTATATAGGTTAATAATTTTTCTACGACTTTTGAATTTTACTTTTTCACATGCCTCCTTACTAAGTTTGATTTTTCAGAATTTCCTTCATCACTAACAGCAGGACCCTCAGACCATGGGCATATTTCCTCTCTACCCTCCTCCACTCTTCACTCTGCTAGACCAATACCAATAATAATTGGCTAACAAATTATTAACATGCATTGACGTAGACTGCTAACCAGTTTACAAATTATAATGCATCGTGTAACGATCCATCAATAATGTAATCAGTTGCACTTACCAATAGTTTGATCGATCACTGTACATTCGACGACACTTCAAGCTATAACTTCCAGTTTAAACTGACCTCGCATTGTACATGGTGTGAAAAGACTCATCACATAGCCGTCTACTCCTACGCATTCTGTATATCAAACCTACGTATCATTGAACAAAAAATATTGCTGGGAATGACTTTTATTTTAGATGTAAAAAATCGCTGTTTACGGCAACGCGCAATGTAATTCACGCAATGCTTATTATGGGTGAATGTGGACAGTGCAGTGGTGTACCATTGCACTGTCACATGCACCCACAGCCGCATACAGCAGACTTACAGTCGCATATGATTTGTGTAACATCTGACATCTTTGCTGACGTATAAACAATATTCATCATCATCATCACCATCACCTTCACCGTCATCGTCATCGCCATCGTCATCGTCATTGTCATCGTCATCGTCATCGTCATCATCTTCATCATCATCACCATCACCTTCACCGTCATCGTCATCGCCATCGTCATCTTCATTGTCATCGTCATCGCCATCGTCATCTTCATTGTCATCGTCATCCTCATCATCTTCATCATCATCATCATCATCATCATCATCCTGTTTACAACCTCTCGGAAAATGGGTTGGTAGCATCTGACGGCCAACTCTAGTACCGCGCGCCCTCATTGATCAAATCAAATAGCGCTTCCGTGGATTCCTGTTACACACTTCCGTCCCTTTTCACGAAATCACTCCCACAGATTGCAGGAAAGAGAGAGGAGAGATGTCACACATTTAAAAAAAAACACAATGACGGGAAGTAGGTACAAGACTCTCTCTCGGCTCTCGGTTTCGTGTGCGTATTTTAACACCCGTAACAGGTTTTCCGTACAATAAGAGGTCAGCTTATACTAGTCATGCACAGATGATATATGTCGTCATAATTATGTATGACAAATAGCCGCTTTTGTATCCCTATCAGTTTATTAAGAGATTACATTAATGTAATCATGTCGTGATGTCGTGACTTGTGTCCCGGATATGGCGTGAAATAGAGCTTAGTGTGCGGAAGGAGTTGTCAACATTCTAATATCAATTTTGGTGATTAAGTCATTTCAAGTTCATGGATGGGGAGGGAAAGGGGAGGTGGATAATAACAGCCTCACGGGTCGATTCATCAGGTTAATCTACGCTTTCCGGCGTTGGTCCGTGGATGGGTAACCATCTTTACATATCGATACTCCTCCGTGCCTCGGAAAGCATGTTAAGCCGTCGGTCCCGGATGTCATTCGTCGATCTTTGACAGTGGTCTTTTCTTCTAAAATTTTATACGCATTTAGATTTTTTTTTTCTGCTCGGTTTGGTTGGTGGTAGGGCTTGTTTTAAATCCGCCTGGCTAGCTACCACCATCTTATCTAAGTCTGTCGCCATAACAACAATGTTAAAAGCAATGTTGTGTTCCGGCATTGGCAGTTCGAGGTAAGATAGCCAGTTCCTCTGTGGTTAAGGATTCCGGGTGAAGCTCGCTTCCACCTTCGGCTTGATCATCACTTACCATCAGGTGAGATTCAGGCCAAGAGCTTCCCCGTTGAAGATAAAAAAAAAAAGAAGATATCAGTTTGAAATTGAAAATCTCATGACAACGGCGACAGCGTTGAACCTTGAGCCGTCAACCTCGTGTCCAACCTTGTATTCTAGCTATACTTTTGTCTATTTTCTATTCATTGCCCCCAAAGACTTGTCAAGTCCCCAACCTGTTCCCCATCCAGTCTACCCCAACTGACCTAATTAAAATGCTAATAAACTATTCAAATCCTCTAATTGATACAAACAACACCTATTTTCGTTTAATTTAGCCTCAACTTTGTCAATTTTTGTGATTTGAATGTATCGTACCGGGAAAACTTCATGAGGATTTGAAGAATTCTTTATTTCATCATCATTATCATCCATATATCAATATTATTTATTACTTGCTGTATTAAACATGTATTAGATTTAGTTTATTTTTAGGCATTTTATTCGTTCGGAAAGTCCTACTGTTGACCAATTCTACAGTTTTGTAAACATTTTATTCAATTTATTTTTTTATTTTTTTATAATCGACATTTGATGCCTCTACACACTTTGGTACACCGGTAGTCCATGACCTGGGTTAGGACAGAGGATACTTTTCATTTCGGTACTAGTACGATCCCGTGGGATAATTTCCGACCTCCATGCGGGCGAAGCTGAGGTGAAAAGGACACTTAGAAATCCAATTGTTGCCGCTCGTTCGTGATCAGCATAGAATTCTATATGTTTTACACTTAATTATTCAATTCTAGGAGTAAACTTAGAGCTCATTACTCAGAACCTACTAATTAATTACTTCCAAGAATGACAGTGAATTAGCTACGGCTATTAAAGCAATGTAAACAGTAGTCCTGACTCCTAATTACTAAACCGAGCATTTATTAAGTTGTTAATAAAATTATCATTAGGAATACGTAAATATACAAGTACTACATTATGTATCAGAGACGGATTTAGGGTAAGATGATGATTGTGAGTAACCAAATATTTATATCGGTAGATTCGCCCGACTGCGTCAAAAGATGGCCACGTTTCTGTTTCGTTGACAATGACATTTGAATAGTATTGTCTCATGCAGTAATACAAAAAAATGTATTTATCGTTCCATGCAGGATGTATGAGCTCACTATTCCCAATATCTGTGTAGGGACACTATTTCGCGCGACCTAATACGGTGAGGGAAAATCTAACGAATTAATTTATTAATTTGGGCTATCTTTATAAACTAGTACAGGCGGTACCTTTATTCTGGTTGATAGTTAACAACACATTACTTAACATTACTTGCCTAATGGTTAACTGACTTTCACCCTGCATGAATAAAAATAAATTAATTTAAAATTTCTTGCAGACAACAAAAGAAATAACGAAAAGATGGAGTCAGATATTCAAATCATGTGCATTCCCCATGAAAATAAAAAATGTATACCATTTGCTTACAGTACTTTTTGTCAAAGTAGGTTATTGAAGTTTTTATTCGCTTTATTCAAGAAACAACACACAGTAACACCAGACCAAGTAAACTAAACATAAAATAAAAATTAGTGATAGCATCACACACCATTATTCCGTCATCGCTAAATGCACAAAAACTTAACAATCCTTCATAGTCAGACGAAACCCGCGAACCATATCGCCGGTCAGACCCTGTATTCAACCTAAATACCTTTTTACTAGGTTAATTTACACATATTAATGAACGTGCTTAAAAAACAGAAAGATACAGAAGGTCGGCACCATACAAAGAGCGAAAACGCACGCACACATACACATGTTTCACGTACAGCGAGTGCATGCGCACTCCCGATAGGCATTTGTTTGAGATCGCCGCACGTACGCGTCTATGTGTGCGAGCGCCTGTATTCGCTCGTTTTAATGGAGCCGGCCTTCTGTACTATCTATTCTGTGACTTGACTGTGGGCGACCATACTCTATCCATCATGTACTTTTGGTGGGTGATATGAACAACCAATTAGGATTTGGTTATTTGAGGTTGCTTAACTTTGATTGGGATATTGTTTCAATGGTGTGTAAATATTTTTGGACTTAAATAGATTAGTCGATATTGCAGAATAAATACGCAGTTACTGATATGAACTTTGATTGTAAGGGACTCAGTTTTTTTTTTGTATTTAGTTAGCGTCCATGCTTCGCATGGCTTCTACGACTTGACAAAACATCTAGATTTCTTTATTACATGTAAGTTAAATATTAATGTAATTTACACATAAATCTGCCAGAATAAATTCCCTAAATGATGGTGAAAACCTCATCAAAATCCGTTGCGTAGTTTAGAAATATAATGCGGTAAACTAGACAGACACGAAAAGCGATTTTAATTTATTTAATAATAATGCATTGATAGCACAAGATGGAAGTAAATTATACTACATATAATGTATTTAGATGGTTGTATCTTTTTGAGCATTTGGTTGAACTACATGCTCAAAAAGATAAAAAGAAAATGGCGTACCTACTGTCGGACTACCATACGTAGGGTTCTGTACCACCGTACAATATTAACAACATTTTTTAAACAGCAAATAACGCCGAAAAAAAAACGTTTCTTGTATGGGAACCACCTTTTTTTAAATTATTATTTATTGTTATAGCGACAATAGAAAAATACAATTTGGGAAATGTTCAACTGTCTACCTATTACGGTCAATGAGATACAGCCCGCTGACAAACAGACCGACGGACGACCAGCGGAGGCTTAGTAATAGGATTCCGTTTGGCACCCTTCGGGTACGAAAACCTAAAAAGTATTCGTATTCCACTTTGTGTAAATAAATGTTAGATGTTAATTCGGAACGCATCATAATTTTAATGAATAACAGAATGAACGCAGCCATGAGTGAATGAGAGAGTATGTGTGGGAGGGGAAAAGGGAACATGGCAAGCGAGGTAAAAGATGTGAAAACGTTGAATTACTGTGAGAAGTAATAAAATAATTATAGAAGTTTTAAGTCATCAACACACCTATGGGTGTGTTGATGACTTATGTACACGTCGACAAATACTTGGACATTTTTCCATTCTATAATATCCCACCAAAGACTAGCCAAAGTTCTAAATCAACTAAACTACAAAGCCTTCGCAAACACACTATCTACCTTAACAAAATAAACTATTAAAAGATAGCAACAGGAAAGAGCAGACTATTGATCCGTGGGGAACAATCGCAGGCTTACCAGTTGCGACTATTAGAACTATATTTTTCTATTAATCCCAGCTATGGGATCGTAACAACTGAATTATCGTCTGGTCCTTTTTATCTCGAATAGTACGCCTGCACATGAAAGCTGAATTGCCTGGAAACACTGTGCGTATGTAAGGACCAAATTTTTATGTAACGCGAGGACCAATTTTTTGTGGTATTTTTTTTTATTAATTTAGGACAAACTACAGGACAATACAACCTAGTTATATTAGATTTGATTATTTGGAACTTTGATATTTCTGACTGTAGATTCGACCAGTATCTAATTGGAAGTTGGTCAATAACTACAGATATACAGATGATGATGAGACGTAAGCAAGCTAACGCAATGAGTACCTACATATTCGAAGGGCCATCAACATTTAGAAATTTTGTGAAGTTTATGTTATGTCACCTAAGGTTTCTGTAGAAATATAAACGTAAACCGTCAATCGTGTTACTTTCCAAATCCAAATAAGTTAAATAACTGACTGATTTAAGACAGACATAAACTAGGTACTAAAACAATATGAAAATATATCTCTTCCTGTAA
Organism: Eupsilia transversa; assembly: GCA_914767815.1. Classification (NCBI taxonomy): domain Eukaryota; kingdom Metazoa; phylum Arthropoda; class Insecta; order Lepidoptera; family Noctuidae; genus Eupsilia; species Eupsilia transversa. The sequence goes on along the minus strand of OU611896.1, from coordinate 6,211,153 downwards.
GTTACAGACAGTCTAATTACAGAAAGCTTGCGTACAAACACTTATACAACTATTATTGCTTAACAATCAATCTCTTAAACAAATCAGCCTAAATATTTCTTAAATCAACTGCCGAAAACCACTTAATCTTTCAAAGTATCTCTCCCACTGACAAGTTTAATCACGCCTACGAGCTACGGTTTGTGAAAGCGCACACAAACATGAATGGCCGACGGTGTTGTACACATGGTGAAACAGTTTAGTGTGCAGGTAGATGGCGAATTTTATGCACTGCGCGGGGGGCAAAATGTGAATAATGTAGGTCACTGAACTTAAAATGTTCGTAAATATGCTCCAGAAGATTGTATTTTAAAAGCCGCTGCCGCGATTGTATTTTAAAAGCCGCTGTCTGTCAATATTGATCACCAGCTTATCTTTTTGTCACATCGACGTAAGTTATCTTCATACATGAGAGAGGATAAGATCTTCCCCCAGAATAAGATAAATAGAATACTCTTTATTCTGTACACTATAAAAATTATAGATAAGACTGTTTAACTTTTGAGGGTTGACTTTTCTTTCAGAATTTGTATCTTACTGCAAAACTGGCTACAGTGCAATGATCAATCAATCACAGTCAGATACTACACAGTCCGAGAACAACTTTATCATAGTTGTAGCCAATGCCCAATAGTGCAACACACTACTAACAACAACTAATACTTAAAGAAAAGCGATTATGAGAATTTTGTCTTTTTTTTAATACACAATACATGCGACAATAACCCCGCCAGCAGTCATATACATTAACTTTACTAAGCAGCACCCTAATTGCGTAACACTTTATCAATCACAATCTGAATGATATTGATAATACATTGCTTCACATGTTTAAAAAAATTGTCTGCTCAACAACGAAAATAACACAATGAATGTTATTTAATTGTCCAAATGAAAGCCATTGCTGCGTTACACAATTGCCTACCCCGCTGGTGTAGTTCAATAACTGGACAGCAATCTCCTTTACCTACTGTACAAAGCGGTTGCCTTGAGTCCTACAATAGGCCAATCACGCTACACCGCTAACTAGTAAATTTCCAGTGTTATGTGGGATGTGGACGACATTCCTTAGATCTACGCAAATTGTTTCTATTGTTGAATGAGATAGTGTTAGCTGCTTTACATAAATCTGATTAGGAAACGAGCGAACGAAAGGTGTTAATGAAAAGCAGGAAATGTATTTTGACTGCTTGAGTAAACGCTGTAAGCTTGCAACTGAAATATAATATTTTGATTATGTGATATATCTCTCAACACTGTTGTGGAAGTCGACATTGATCAAGTCCGCGAGATCAGACTTGCTAGTAAATGATACGGTTATTATGTACTCCATGCAATGGTTAAAAAAACATATTTTTTTCGAGATTTTACGTAATTTATGAAAATATGACATAAAATCTCTAAAGTTCAGTAAATTAATGTGTTTTGTGCAGAACCTTGAGGTATCCTATGTCCAGCAGTGGACGTCTGTCGGCTGAAATGATAGTGATGATGACGATGATAATAAATGAAAATATTATCGACTGAAAAATACTTCTCTACATAAATCTACTAGGTACGCTAAATAGATGCCTATTAAAAATCTCTTGAAAAATACATTTAAAATACTCAAAGTATCATATCGAGGTGAATTTAATAAATAAGGTGTTTGCGTATCCTAGCTTTCGTTATTTAGTTAAAAGACCAATAAAGTTACACATCGACACTCTAAAAGAACGATGACATTACATAACACAGACAACCACCAAATATAACGTAAATTAATATAATTATTCAAGCAAAAACAAGCCCAATATGGTTTGTTTTTGCGAGAATAATTAGATACCTACTAAACCAATATTCAGCCTATAAAAAACCTATGAGCCGACAACAAAGTTACTATAATGAACAAAGACTCTCCGCGGTCATAGGACATTATATTCACATACATAAACCATTGTTTTTGCGCGCCCCTGTTCTAGGGAACAATGGACCGCCGATAGAGAGGGGCACGGGATGCGGGATCCGGGATTCAAGTGGTCTTGTATTTAGTGCTTGGATGAGCGAAACTTTTGATTAACTAATTACTGTCTAGATTTATTTTAAAGGACTCTGACCCTTTGGACGTCAAAGATTTATTCATTATTATAAATTCAGCCTGCCACTTTGAAAAGCTGAGCACTGCTTTTGCATGCTTGATCACTTATTATAGTATTTTTGTCTCATGAATCGATGCGCGCTTTACTTGTGGTAACCAAGTGTGGTAACACATAACACAAACTCGCACACATACAAACACACACACACACTTCCGACTTCGCCATTGTCTCGGACGGTACCGATACCGACAGCTCACTTGGTAAAGCGAGGATCACTTCGTGAGATAAAAATATTGTAGCGAATAGGGTATAATGTAATTGTAATTATGTAAGCACATCTAGAAGACAGTAAGTAAAAAGCGAATGACCCCTTACAAAAGCCAATGATTGTATAAAATTCTAAGTGAAATAACTATTAGTCGAATAGCCATCGTTCCGTAATTTATCAGTAAAAAGTTCAATCTTGGCGCCGAAATCATTTAAGAAAAAGAAAATTATTAATCATAGTTGTTGCGATATTCGTCTAATGATTAGTGGTATCAAATTAATGATAATGTGCTTGACTTAATACACCCACATTAGAACGATGCCCTTGGATGGTACCTAATATAAATCAGTATAGCACTGTTTCAAAATATAAGTAACTTGAATTTCCTCTTCTATTTTGTTAGCGTTACTCAGTTAGATCAAATTAGGGAAAACATTGCTTCGCCAAACATTACTTCGGATACAAAATAAGTACTACAATGAAACGTCTTGAAAAATTTGAACTGAGCTATCAAATAAAGCTTTCCTTTTCCCCCAAAGTCCTCTTATTTAAACCGCACGAAAAATAATAAACTCAATTTATTCCCATAATCCCGTAAAACATGAAATCCCGAAGAAAATCCCGGCGTCACCCAACAACCGTGTCAGCACTATCTCAAATAGGTTCACTATTATAATATTTTTGCGTCCCCAGGGCCGGCGTTGATTGGATGCAGCGCAAGATAAACTTCGCTATGTTTATACTTGTAATGGCGCGTGGCCAGGCTTTAGCTAGCACTTAGGGTTAACAGGTTACGTGCTACTTAGTTATTGTATTAAATCTTTTGGAGGTTGCTTTTTAAGCTGTTTAAACTGACGGGAAAAGTGGATCTTTTTTTACCAAACAATCTTTGGTAAAATGTTGTTGCTGCTCGGAGGACCAGATTTTTGTAAATTAAATTTTATGCATAGAATTGATTAAAAATTTTGCCTTCATTTTGTTTGGTTTATAAAGAAGCTTCACAGATGTAAGAGTTACTATAATTAAACCATGTAAGTGTTTCTAAGTGTAATCAAATAGGAAAAGCGATTTTTTTCACAAATGATAGCTATAAGACAGCCGTCTGCTGTTTTGGCGTTTTAGTACAATATTTGTCGTAGTAGTACTAGTCCTGTTTTTGATGATATTTGGCAGAATGGTAACCCAGTTACTGCCTTAGGATATTTTGGATATTTTTCAACTTGGTAAATTAGAAACGTTACAAGATGCGGGAACCAAGTTACAGTAGAAGTTCTAAATAATGTTTGTCTTCTGTAGAATAAAATATCATCCAGTAGCTGAGTACGTGTAATAAGTAATGTACAGTTGTCGCTAGGAGAGTGCCGTGTACAGTAGAAGTTAATACGTTTACTTGAGATAACAAAGTTTCCTTCATTTTACATTTATACGCCCAAAGACGTAGCACGAAGAGATGAAATATATTACGTTATATATTTATTAGTTACAAAATGTTGGAAACGTTAAAAATACATTTTGAAATTGTCTACAAGCCCACGAGAAAAAAATAGGTTCTTGATTCGACAGTTTTGTCTATCTTATCTGCTAATATGTTCAAGGGAATATATAATTGGGTTAGTATCTATAAGTACCTCTGGGTCCCATATAAGTTTTGCCATGAACTGATAAAGCATTTTCTTTAAATATATGAACTGTATACTTGAAATGTATGAGTCAATTTAACTTCACTCACTGCTACTACAGCATGCCGGCGAGAGCATGTCGGTCCCGCAAACCCTTATGTTGGTCCCCTACCAAAAATCACTGAACACGCCTAAAGAAGTTTTCATTTAAAAAAAAAAAAAAACTTTACAAAGATTATGCTGCCTCTGTCCCCGCCTACTCTGTACCAACACAACACACGGTATGCATGTATGAACTGCCAGAATAATGGTGTTCATGCTTAAAAGCTTTTGCGGATAATCATGCCGTTAATTATTAGTACAACAGTTATAGTGTAATGAAACTCCATTATAATGTGGTACATGGTTGTAAAATATTGGTGTTTTGCCTCTTACAGGAAGTTAGGTAATGGGTCGTTGTTTTGATTATGTTTTTGGCTAACATAATGTAATACGTTAGTACTACCTCGTCGGTCTAGTGGTCGCAAACGCGCTTAGCATGAAGTCCTGGGTTTGATTCCCAGCTCGGATAATCTGTTATTGGGTTTTTCCATCTGGAATTTCTCAGTAGCAGCCGGAAGTCTGGATTTGTGCCCGGTTGATGGGATAGGCTTGTCACTTATTACATTGGACTTAAACACAAGTGATGAAATATTGATGATATTGCAGAGGTACACCTCTGCCTAACCCTTCGGGGATTACAGGCGTGATGTTATGTTATACGGTACTATTATTAGCTTGTTAACATTTCGATACATGGTATCGTCATTTCTTACAAAGAAGGCCCATTTTAACACACAGGGTGTAAGCTAAGGGTGTGTCTTCAGAGCTTTTTTTCAGCCGGTCTGTTCTGTAAGAATCTCACACTAAAAACTACGGTGAAGGGAGCTTTCAATAATAGTGTCAATCAGACATCAGGTGGAATGACAGCTCACTTAACCTAAGTTTTCACGAGTCATAGTACTTACAATGAACCAAATTGTGTGAAACACTCAACTTTATTTCACAAAGAGAAAGGCAGTTCCAAATCAATCTTCATATTACAACAAAAACCTAATCACCTGAACGATATTCAATACCAACAGCGTCAAACCATCAGCAGCAATAAACATTCCCGAACCAACTTCACAAACTCCCATTGACAATGTACCTACAGTATACATGCATGTACACAGTAACCATGAACTGTACACAATTACGTATAAGTTGACAAACTTGGTCGAAGCTAACTAAACTCTGAATAACTTGGACTTTGATATATTAATGAAGATTGTTCGCCTGTGAACGAGACGTTAGGGTCGGGACAACACAGGTTGAGTGTGAAGCAGTTGTTAAACGATAGTAAATGGGTTAAGATACCTTTGTGCATATTCATTTCCTCCTTGCTATATTGGTAGCTAGCGGTACTGCTGAGCATGAGGTCCTAGGTTCCATACCTAGGTTCAGTAAAGTGTTATTGAGGTTTTCCGTTAGAAATTTGGCAGTAGCAGCTGGATCTGTGCCCGGTTGTTGGTAATAAGCTCGCCGCTTATTACATGGGGCCTAAGCACATCTGGCGAAATATTGGTGTACCATAGGTACACCTCTTCCTATCTCGTCCAGGAAACAGGCGATACAATACTTTGTAAAAAAAAAAATGCTTTGAAGAAGAATTTATGTTCTATAGTATGTTAAAAGACAAGTCTTCCTAATCTCCCCAATTATTTCAGGAAGGTGGGCAGTATTATTTTTCCTGAAAAACATAATACGATTGTGATTACCAATAGAGATAATCTCTGTTCAGGAGTGAACATTTACTGAGTAAAGACTTCAGAGCAAGATCTATTCAGTTGGAAAACATTAAATATTTGATTTTAAATCTGGTCTTTTGAAACGAACATTAGAAAGTAATTTCTAAACATAGATACCAGTGCGGTTTTAAAAGTAAAATACTATTTACAGATTCAATCCGTAAAAACTGTGTAACTAAATGAAGATAGTATATTTTTCCACAACTTTTCATTTCCATACATTCGGTATAAAAAAATGTACAAAGAATGTACCAGAATCTCTCGTGACCGCTTACAAAATAAACCTGTTATATTTAAATATTTAAATATTGGATGTACGTAGGTTGTGACAGGTTGCCGTCGCCTACGATATTACAATAACCTAATTGTCTTATAGTTTACACCTACGAACTCTGCGGGTTAAGAGGCAGATGTTAATATAGGAGCTATCTATAGGTGGTATCCTGTTCCTATAACTTACTGATCGCTGGAGAATATATCGAGTAGGTACTTACATTACAATTTATGATAACCGATATTATATTAACAATTTGGCATACGAGCTTTATCTAACAGAAGCGTTTTCATGGAAAATTGTGATGGTAATTCCAAAGGACCAAATTAATATTACACGTACAGGACCAGTCAGAAATGATGATTAACAAAATAAACGATTCGTTTTTAATAGGAACCGGACGCACTGCTATCATAGTCGAAAGGTTAGACAAATATGTGATCCACCCACAGCTTTCTTACAATACCTACAAGTTTTCCACAATATGTGGTTCCGACGACATACCTACACATTATAATATTTACCGGAACTACTAAATTAAAACATTATAGCTACAAAGAATGTTTCGATAGTGCACGATAGACTTATACAATGCCGATATAGATTTATACAGGTTTACCTCAATTAGAGAATTTAATTTAATTCATTTTATGCACCATCTGATTTAATTACTAGACTAAATAGGTACATCAACATTCTCTAAAGATCCGTCTTTAAACTTCCCACGAACAGAAACCTTACAAACCGAAATACTTCCAGCCACAATATTGTTTTATTAAGTTACCTTTAAAATCAGAATATCTTAGTCTGGGCACACCATTTTGAAATGTCAAGCGGCGGTCTATTATATTCACCCACGCTGTGTACGGCAACTAAGAATGGGTACCATGTGTGACTAAACCAGTTGCTTGGCGGCTTTTTAACATAAAACATTGTATTTTTCCTTATAATCGTCCGATTTACTAAAGTGGCCGACTACCAAGTTGGTCTAGTGGTCGCAAGCGCTACTGTTGAGCATTAGGTCCTGAGTTCGATGCCCAGGTCGGGCAGTGTTATTGAGTTTTCTATCTGGAATTTCTGAGTAGCAGCTCGAAGTCTGAATTTGTGCCCGGTTGATGGCAATAGGCTCACCCCTTATTACGTGGGTCTTAAACATAACTGGCGACATTTGGGTGTACTATAGTTACTCCTCTGTCCAACCCTTCGGAGATTACAAGCGTGATGTTAGGACATTATAATTGTCCTTATAATCGTGCGATTTACTAAAGTGGCTATCGTGATAGGACGTATCGAATGATTTGGGAATCGTCAAATAAATCGCTATGTGTGCGACCGAACAATTTTGGTATGTTGGTATGTCGCGATTTGGATCACTGGTTTCTTTTGAGCAAATTGTTGGGACTACCGTGTTTGGTAGTGTTTAGAATACTCGTTTGGAGTGCACTTTCGATTGTATAAAGTGAGCTTTATCTTAGAATCTTTGGCAAAACTTTGGTTTTTGATAAGCGCGCAAAACTGGTATAAACTTTGTTTTCATTTATGTTTTGGCAAGGAGATAAAGTCAGCCTTGAATTATAATGATAAGTAACTATAAATTACCTATAGTTTATTTTTCATAATTTATGACATAACGTTATCACGTATGTTTCTGTTTTTTACATTAAATCTAATTAGACTTATCTATCGAATCTGTTCCCTAACGGTTCAGTGGTATAAAAAGGTAACTTTGAAAGTTTTTACCTTACTTACATTTTCTTTTGATTTCTTAAAACATTCGTTTTAAAATTAATTCGGTCAGCTTTTTAGGGAAGTATATTATTGTCTACACAAAAATGCTTACTACTCCGTTGATAAATAAGTTACGCTGATTTGTAATTAAGCCAAAGATAGTTATTTTGTTAGTAATTCCTATTTTAAAACATAGTTAAACCTTTTTATCTATTATTTATCCAATTAAACTGATATATCTATCTATATAATCACGCCTCTTACTTTCCATTAAACTGATTGTTACATAAAATTGTTTTCTTCTTTTTCTTTATTCTGAAACTACATTACTTTTACTTGCTGTCGGTACATTCAAAACAAGTTTGACGTACCTGTGACGAGTTTACTATACCTGTTGTGAATTATTTTGTCACTGTGGCAAGTTAACTAATATTTTTAAATGTGGCGAATTTTCGTTGTGGTGAGTTTACAATAACCCATACGAAAGTCGTTACGGGTAGTGAGAAGCCCGAAAGTCTGGCAACCAGTCTTACCAAGGGGTAATTACCCAGTACCTGGGTTGAGGAGGTCAGATAAGCAGTCGCTCCTTGTAAAATACTGGTATTCAGCTGCATCCGGTTAGACTGGAAGCCGACCCCAACATGGTGATTCCGTTGATAAATAACTCACAAATCCAATAGTATTTAAACACCGCATCTGGCTTAACACAAATATTTTATTTACAGAACATTTAATATATTAACTAATCCCATTTTCACAATTATTACAGCTTTGTCCGCGAATATATTGAATTAAATGATACTATTAATTTTGGCAACACCGCGTTGGAATGAAATGCATATGGACTAACTTATGGTATGATAATATTTCACACCATTTGCTATTTGAATTTGAATTACTTTTTGCTTTATGTGGTGTTAATGTTGATTTATATTAGTTTAAACTGTTAATTTCATTTTAAACATTCTATCATATGTGGTAAATTTACTCATGTGACTCCGCGCGGCGAGAAGGACCAAAAATAACATAAAAAATATCCCTAGTTACTGTAACCCAAGGGCGACTTCGTCCTGAATACAGCGATCACCCCTTGGATTAAATAACTCAATTATTTAATTAAGACAGATTGGCGGATAAATGCAGATTTTCAAATCATATTTAAGAAGTTTTTGTTCCATTTAGTATGTAACGTAAAAAATCACAATGTTTTTTTCATACTGTACGTATTTTCTTTGGACGTGTTCACGTGTATAAAACTAATTAGATCTTAACACAGTTGGAGGTACACACTAATCTTTAAACACAGTAGCCTGTAGCCGCTAATTACATTCCTAATTATTCCCATTCACGAAATCACAAAATCAATCGCTCATTGCGCGACTTATAACATCGTCGCTTTCTTATTCAAAGCTTCCATCAAAGTTATAAACTGACCAGCAATGGACAGTAAACCTCAATGCAGGTCGTTAACATTCGCGAGAATACCGCGTTAAGTGTGATTATTCAAATGGTAAACAAACAATATGAGCGTTTAGTCGAGACATTCAATTTACTGCTGTGTTAAATCCTTTGCGTGGGTAGAAAAATGCTCTACTATGACGAAAATGTATTATTTTAGTCCATTCAAGAGGCTAAAGCACACAAAATCAACAAACCAATTCGTTTTCCTCCATTTTCCGGGAAGCTCTAACAATGAAAGTGGCAATTATTGGAATTAGCTGTAAAGATCTCGTCCTGATAAAATAATGATCTGAAAAAAGATTCCAAGAAAACGAAACAAACAAAAAAAAGTTATCTAGGTAATTACATAGATAAACTGTTGCCAAACAGATAATGAGTCAGTAGCAGCACCATATAATAGGCGGATACAAATATTTTCTTAACAGTAATGAGTTAGTCATTAGTTCATTACACTCACCTTTCCCCTCTAATGAGCATTCATTGTCAACGAATCGCCCACCGTACGCACAGGCGCAGGCACAACACTATGCATGACGTAACTTCCTATTACACTTCATTCATAAACTAAATCGATCGACTTAGTCAAACGAGGAACGACACTGTCCAAAACAAATGAACTATTTAAAAAATTCGGAACCCACTGTCACTGTTTTCGAAATTCGAAACCGACGTATTTTTTTTGTTACTTTTTAGTTTTTTTTGTAAGCGCGTGTGTGTCAGTCGGTGCGCGCGCGCGTTTGAGCACGCGCCGAAGCCTCTGAGAATCGCCCCCGCGATTTTTGACGCGTGGGCGCAAGAAGCCGGCCCCGAATTTGCGTAATATATTTAAGCAATAAAACAACTCAAATATTACTATATATTCCTCACTAGTTTATCTTATAAAATCAGTTCAAATCGAAACGACCGCCGTCAGCAGGAGACCACATGAAAATGGCAAGCTTTCTTTATAAGCGTATGTTAGAATTTTAAATGAGTATCGAATAATGCATTCGACATAAAAAGCTATCGGCGTCTGCTAACAATATTATGTGAGCCGGTGCGTTGGGAAGCGACTTGTCGAGGAGTACCTTGTATGGAGAAACGGGTTCGTCTGCAGTCCCACACGTTCGACTTTTTGCCGTTCGGTGCAGGAAAGAGGTAGGGACCATCAGCCAGACTAAGATGACCTCCCTCGTCCCTTAACCAAATACGCAATGTTCGAGGTTAAGCAATAACAAAAGGAGTAGCAAGGATCTACTTTGAATGGACGTTTTCTGCTAAGGAAGGAGCATTGTACAGATCGTGTGCTTGCAAACCACGTCCTGCCTTCAGCTTCATACATTTGTAATGAAATCGTCGAGTCGCTTCTGAGTCCTAATTAGACGTCTCCTATGGTGCCGCGAGAACGTTCAAGTAATGTTTTGGCAATGCAAATAGCTGGCATTTTCACTAAATGAAACCTTTTTTGTGTCTGAGATAATAAGCTGAAGAAAACACTTTCAGCAAACTTTGCGGGTGTTAGGACCATATTATTGCCGAGATAGCTTTCGAAGGACCAAAAGGCGTAACAGCGGAATTTCTTCTGGAGTCGAAAGTGTTCGCCTGTTAAAAACGTCTGTGATCTATGGACCTTAGGCACAGAATGTCTCAATGGAGCTATAAGTGTAAAACGTTTATAGCTTTTGACTGCTACCGCTGTAGTGCAAACTTTTATATATTTTACGACAAAGGGAGTGTATAAAGAGGCTGGACAGGCTTAGCCACCTGTGGCCTTATAACATACTATTATCATCAAGCCATATGCGTATAGTGATACCACCGTTTTATGTAAATTTTTCGTCGTTAATTTGACACAATTTTTTTATTATCACCGTATATTAGACAGGCTAATGGTACTGATCAGATTTTTTGTAATTGCAAATCGTTTTAATTATCTTGAAGTCTATAAGATTCTGCATTCTAAATATTTCAATAGCATTTTACGCTCCAGCAGAAAAAAGTCCAGCAAGGGAAAAGCAGGCGTGGTTTTATGTTTGTGTACGTTATAAATAAAGGAGACCATTCACGGTTCATACAATGTCCGGCCCAAAAGTCAAAGTGCCGGCCAACGAAAAAAAAGGTGTCAGCACTGTTGGGGAAGTCGGTCCGAGTATTTTTTACTACGGCACTAAGTCTCTAAAGTCATTCCTACAGCCGATTTTTTGGGTTGAAAAATCAGGTTATGGGCACGTTTTATTTGACAAAAATCTTTTCATCAGCTGGAGAAAAAGTGATATGAGCTTGCTGGGATGAAAAAGAAAGGCTTCGAAAAATATTTTGTATTATATTTACATCATACAATAAAGGTCCATGCAGACGAATACAATATAATACAAGATGTCTTCTAAGAATAATGCCGGAGGGATTACGTGCGGCTCATGCCTTGCATAACTTTGTACCAAACAATGCACATTACGTGTAAACAATACCCTACCGTCCTTTTGCCAATATTACAAGTGCAGTAATAATGACTGACAGCATGCCGACCGTTCAACGTCCTGTCAAAACCAACATATACGTAATAAGTTTTCGCTCTCACATGACGGGATTGAATTCGCCCACGTATTATGCACAAATCTCCCCCTCCCAAGTCCCTGACATCTGATGCTGGCAATGAGTCACCCAATTCAATTAAAAATGCTCCATTCGCATTCACGTGTTCCCCGTAGTAGCTGATAGCCTGTTTCAATTGATAAATACCGAGGCTTAACAATATCAAGTCTTCTTCGGCGAGTCGGGGCAGATCACCGAACTCAGGAAGATTTGCCGACATTTTACGGAATACAGTCATCCTGTGGTTATAATTATGTCTAATGACAAGATCGGCCAACGTGTTAGGCACTGATAGCTTCTCTTCAATTATTTCCAGAAATGTTTCAGCTCGGGGGTTGTCCTCAATAAGTCTAAGGTAATCAGTTAATAGTGCCGCAGCAATTCTGAATTACACATTCGTTCGTTCATTTTAGATAAATAAAAAACTAGGTACGAGTGCGCCCAAAGTAGAAAAGTTATTACGCAAGAAAAATAGCGATCCGCTGTAACCAAAGTCGCATGGAAGGTCTAGCTCTGCACGCGTAGCAGGACCACGGTAGAAACGACGGGAGAATTTTTGTCGTTTTGTCGACAGGGGAATAGTCAAAGTGACAGATTGTGATTGTTTATCTGTCATTTTGAAGCGATTTCTAGAAATAATCTTGTCATGAGACATAATTAAAACCGCAGGAGGACTGTATTCCGTACAATGTCTGGAAATCTCCCCGAATTCGATGATCTGCCCCAACTCACGGAAGAAGACTTGATATTGTTAAGCCTCGATATTTACCAATTGAAACAGGCTATCAGCTACTACGGGGAACACGTGAATAAGAATCGAGCATTTTTAATTGAATTGGGTGACTCTTTGCCAGCATCAGATGTCAGGGCTTTGGGAGGAGGAGATTTGTGCATTATACGAGGGTGAATCCAATTCCGCCATGTGAGAGCGAAAACTTATTACGTATACGTTGGTGCTGGTTTTGACAGGACGTTGAACGGTCGGCATGCTGTCAGTCATTATTACTGCATTTGTAATATCGGCAAAAGGACGGTAGGGTATTGTTTACACGTAATGTGCATTGTTTGGTACAAACTTATGCAAGGCATGAGCCGCACGTAATTTCTCCGGCATTATTCTTAGAAGACATCTTGTATTATATTGTATTCGTCTGCATGGACTTTATTGTATGATGCAAATATAATACAAAATATTTTTCGAAGCCTTTGTTTTTCATCCCAGCAAGCTCATATCACTTTTTCTCCAGCTGATGAAAAGATTTTTGTCAAATAAAACGTACCCATAACCTGATTTTTCAACCCAAAAAATCAGCTATAGGAATGGCTGTAGAGACTTAGTGCCGTAGTAAAAAATACTCGGACTGACTTCCCCAACAGTGGTAGCACGTTTTTTTTCGTTGGCCGGCACTTTGGTTTTTGGGCCGGAAGTGAATGATCTCTTTTTATTGTTATCTTAATCCTTACTTTTTTTTTATTATGTATTTAATAAACTTTTTGCTATTTTAATTATATTTTTTTTTTGTTTTTATATTAAATTCAAATGATGTGATTGCTTAACATCCACAACCTACTGATTAGGAGTAGACACTGGCCCTTGTAACACAGGTGTTTTTACCCATATTTTTTTTAGCCAATAAAGATTTTTTTTTATTTATAAATGTTATAATGCAGTCAACCAAAGTCTGGCAATAAAAGACACACATAAAGAAAATGTTAAATCAAACATTAAATCACAAACATGAATGAACCTCGCGATGTGGGAACCATAACACTGTAACCGGAGAACTGTTGTGGGTGAGCACTTTCCTACACCCACACCTCTTATTCCGGGGATTACAGGCCGTTATACTGTTTTAACATACTTTATACTTGATTGTGTGGTGACGGAATACCGACTAACCACAAAAGATTTGTCATGTGTGTAGAATCTGCAATAAAAAGACCTTTCTGTCTTGTTGTTACGGATTTCTATCTGAAAAGAGGATCTTGTCTAGATAGAATCAAAAAAATTAAAATCCTCCTTTGTAGTGTACCTATAAAAAAAAAACTTTAAACCACAAGTTTTGGACCATTTGGTATCTGTATATTCCAATAACAGCCGATGTCATTCATTCTGCCTAGCCTTTTCCCAATCATGTTGGGGTCGGCTTCCAGTCTAACCGGATGCAGCTGAATACCAGTATTTTACATCGAGCGACTGCCTATCTGACCTCCACAACCCAGTAACTGGGTAATACGATACCCCTTGGTAAGACTGGTTGTCAGACTTTCGGGCTTCTGACGACTCGTAACGACTGTCAAAGATCCACGAATGACAGCCGGGACCAACGGCTTAACGTGCTTTCCGAAGCACGGAGGAGTCTCGGTATCTAAAGATGGTCACCCATCCACGGACCAACCCCGGCAAGCGCAGCTTAACCTGATGGATCGACCCGTGCGGCTCTTATTACTTAGCCACGAGCTCCTCCAATAACAGCCGATCTATTCAACAGAATAGACAGAATTTCGAATATTCGACAGAATAGATCGGCAATAACAGCCGATCTATTCTGTAAAAATCACACCGTGAAAAGTTAGGTGAGTTTGAAGTGAGCTGTCATTCAACCTGATGCTAGGGATTAAAACTATTTACAGCTCACTTCATCTAAGTTTTCACGGTGTGATTTTTACAGAATAGATCGGCTGTTATTGCCGATCTATTCTGTCGAATATTCGAAATTCTGTCTATTCTGTTGAATAGATCGGCTGTTATTGGAGGAGCTCGTGGCTAAGTAATAAGAGCCGCACGGGTCGATCCATCAGGTTAAGCTGCGCTTGCCGGGGTTGGTCCGTGGATGGGTGACCATCTTTAGATACCGAGACTCCTCCGTGCTTCGGAAAGCACGTTAAGCCGTTGGTCCCGGCTGTCATTCGTGGATCTTTGACAGTCGTTACGAGTCGTCAGAAGCCCGAAAGTCTGACAACCAGTCTTACCAAGGGGTATCGTATTACCCAGTTACTGGGTTGTGGAGGTCAGATAGGCAGTCGCTCGATGTAAAATACTGGTATTCAGCTGCATCCGGTTAGACTGGAAGCCGACCCCAACATGATTGGGAAAAGGCTAGGCAGAATGAATGACATCGGCTGTTATTGGAATATACAGATACCAAATGGTCCAAAACTTGTGGTTTAAAGTTTTTTTTTTATAGGTACACTACAAAGGAGGATTTTAATTTTTTTGATTCTATCTAGACAAGATCCTCTTTTCAGATAGAAATCCGTAACAACAAGACAGAAAGGTCTTTTTATTGCAGATTCTACACACATGACAAATCTTTTGTGGTTAGTCGGTATTCCGTCACCACACAATCAAGTATAAAGTATGTTAAAACAGTATAACGGCCTGTAATCCCCGGAATAAGAGGTGTGGGTGTAGGAAAGTGCTCACCCACAACAGTTCTCCGGTTACAGTGTTATGGTTCCCACATCGCGAGGTTCATTCATGTTTGTGATTTAATGTTTGATTTAACATTTTCTTTATGTGTGTCTTTTATTGCCAGACTTTGGTTGACTGCATTATAACATTTATAAATAAAAAAAAATCTTTATTGGCTAAAAAAAATATGGGTAAAAACACCTGTGTTACAAGGGCCAGTGTCTACTCCTAATCAGTAGGTTGTGGATGTTAAGCAATCACATCATTTGAATTTAATATAAAAACAAAAAAAAAATATAATTAAAATAGCAAAAAGTTTATTAAATACATAATAAAAAAAAAGTAAGGATTAAGATAACAATAAAAAGAGATCATTCACTTCCGGCCCAAAAACCAAAGTGCCGGCCAACGAAAAAAAACGTGCTACCACTGTTGGGGAAGTCAGTCCGAGTATTTTTTACTACGGCACTAAGTCTCTACAGCCATTCCTATAGCTGATTTTTTGGGTTGAAAAATCAGGTTATGGGTACGTTTTATTTGACAAAAATCTTTTCATCAGCTGGAGAAAAAGTGATATGAGCTTGCTGGGATGAAAAACAAAGGCTTCGAAAAATATTTTGTATTATATTTGCATCATACAATAAAGTCCATGCAGACGAATACAATATAATACAAGATGTCTTCTAAGAATAATGCCGGAGAAATTACGTGCGGCTCATGCCTTGCATAAGTTTGTACCAAACAATGCACATTACGTGTAAACAATACCCTACCGTCCTTTTGCCGATATTACAAATGCAGTAATAATGACTGACAGCATGCCGACCGTTCAACGTCCTGTCAAAACCAGCACCAACGTATACGTAATAAGTTTTCGCTCTCACATGGCGGAATTGGATTCACCCTCGTATAATGCACAAATCTCCTCCTCCCAAAGCCCTGACATCTGATGCTGGCAAAGAGTCACCCAATTCAATTAAAGCCAACCAAACGTCAACCAAAGTCTGGCAATAAAAGACACACATAAAGAAAATGTTAAATCAAACATTAAATCACAAACATGAATGAACCTCGCGATGTGGGAACCATAACACTGTAACCGGAGAACTGTTGTGGGTGAGCACTTTCCTACACCCACACCTCTTATTCCGGGGATTACAGGCCGTTATACTGTTTTAACATACTTTATACTTGATTGTGTGGTGACGGAATACCGACTAACCACAAAAGATTTGTCATGTGTGTAGAATCTGCAATAAAAAGACCTTTCTGTCTTGTTGTTACGGATTTCTATCTGAAAAGAGGATCTTGTCTAGATAGAATCAAAAAAATTAAAATCCTCCTTTGTAGTGTACCTATAAAAAAAAAACTTTAAACCACAAGTTTTGGACCATTTGGTATCTGTATATTCCAATAACAGCCGATGTCATTCATTCTGCCTAGCCTTTTCCCAATCATGTTGGGGTCGGCTTCCAGTCTAACCGGATGCAGCTGAATACCAGTATTTTACATCGAGCGACTGCCTATCTGACCTCCACAACCCAGTAACTGGGTAATACGATACCCCTTGGTAAGACTGGTTGTCAGACTTTCGGGCTTCTGACGACTCGTAACGACTGTCAAAGATCCACGAATGACAGCCGGGACCAACGGCTTAACGTGCTTTCCGAAGCACGGAGGAGTCTCGGTATCTAAAGATGGTCACCCATCCACGGACCAACCCCGGCAAGCGCAGCTTAACCTGATGGATCGACCCGTGCGGCTCTTATTACTTAGCCACGAGCTCCTCCAATAACAGCCGATCTATTCAACAGAATAGACAGAATTTCGAATATTCGACAGAATAGATCGGCAATAACAGCCGATCTATTCTGTAAAAATCACACCGTGAAAACTTAGATGAAGTGAGCTGTAAATAGTTTTAATCCCTAGCATCAGGTTGAATGACAGCTCACTTCAAACTCACCTAACTTTTCACGGCGTGTTTTTTATAGAATAGCACAGCAGGTCCTTCAGGTGATTTTGTACCATGTGCACCAACTATCGACTGTGACCTGCCCAGCAAAATGATTTCGGAAGAGTATCTGAGTGCTACACTGCAACCCCTGTAAAGGTTTCCGTAGACAGGCGTGGCGATACGGTGCGACTCTGGTGGAACAATTTCTATGAACACTTCACAGGAATTATTCTACCGGTGACGCGTCGCGCCTGTCTACGGGAGCCTAAACGTGGGAACTACAACGACGTATTAGCAGAAGAAGAACCAAACCCACCCAGTTCTTCCCAGGTGCTTGTTTTTTTTTATACCTTCTTCGATCAGCGATCCTCTTACCAGGCGTGGTTATCGCAGTCCTCCGGATTTTCTTGATGAAAATATTACAATACAACACCTCTATGTAGGTTAATAGCAGAAACAACAATTCTACCCAAAACAGAAAGTTCCCACACAGTAACAAAGATATACCAAAATCCACCACAAAATTAATTCAAGCCTTCCCAAATTTAGATGTACCTCATCAATATTATCATAATTAAATTATTCAAGGTATCCACTTATACCTACACACCTTTTAAGCAGCTAAAAAGATACCCACATTACTGTGCTGTGGATAAAATCAATAGATTTGTAAATGTCGTAGGTCACAGGTATACACGACATATCAAGGTATTCATATCTAGTATAAGCTGTCCTCTCATTTTACGGAAAACCTATACACTGCGGGGTCAGCGTATACTGGGAATGTTTATGGTCTGTTCTAAAATATCTGGTTAAAACGTAAACAAACTTTTCAGGTTGATTTTTTACGCAATAAACTTTCATATAACTCACTAAAGGGAATTATTAACAAGTTCATCTGAATTTACAAGGTTTCAACTTTATTAATATCTAACCACGTTTTCCAAAAAATATAATGTAATAAATTATTATTAAATGATTAAGTATTAGTTATTGAAAAATCATCGACGAAAATTGGGTTTATAAATATAACCTCAATTGTTCAAAGAAAAATTTGAATGTCGGATTTAAGTATTCAATTAATCAAATCAAAGCACTTAACTTGTAAGTGGCACTAAAAAGTTGGTATGTTTTCTGATCCATTTGTTTACATTTTCATCAGGTAGTTTTTGAACAAAAAATATCTTGATATGTCGTCGTGCGTACTGTGGGCGTGTATAAATACCTTAATAATGTGGAGAATGGAGTATTTAAATCATTTGGTAAAGAACTTTGTATGTGCCAGTTAAGTTTGTATTTAGTAAAGAATCTTAAGTTTGTCCATATTTAACTGACTTGCTTGAATCGCGTTGCGAAGTTCGGTTCTATTAAAATGAAAATTGGAAGTCTGATAAGGGTTACTTGACGACTGATATCCTTCAGTTCTGATTGACATTTTAGGGTTTTATAACATTTCTGGGTTGCCTAGTCCGTCTCTTTGCCGGATGAAATCAATCAGCCAATTGACCTCATTTCAAGGCAAAATTGTGGTTGAAATGTCAATGTCAAGTTCTTTTTCGGTTTTTGATCCAACCCTGCAAAAAAAGAATCTGTATTTCGGTTACATCGCGCTCCAGTAATACAACCCTTTCCAGTCTTTGCTTTGAAAACCTTATAATGTTTCTGAACTTTCCCGACGTCTTGAAAAGGCCCTTCGCACTAAACACTAAGCAAAGTGTGGAGGTACAAAAGTCACTATTAGCAGGATCTTCAAACACAAACTCACACTCAAAGCATTTATTTCAATTAAACCAATTACAGGCACTTTTGAACTGTCAAGGGGTGGGTCACAAAGAAACTAGTTCCCCATTCCAAAGCGTTCCTAAACAGAAGATCGGGCAGGAAACTTTGAGGCAGTTATTGGTCCTTCAAACTTTGGGTTACTCCCGTCTGGCAACGCTCCCGTTTGGCAACTCTAAATATGCACACGTTAAAGAGCAGTCAGAGTAAAAAGTTTTAGCGTGCTGAATTTATTTAATACTAGCGGTTGCCCGCGACTTCATCTGCGATCCAGGATGAAAAGTAGCTTATGTCCTTTTCCAGGTCATCGTTTACCCATGTGCCAAATTCCATCCAAATCCGAGCCGTTTTAGCGTGAAAGCGTAACAAACAAACTCACTTTCGAATTCATAATATTAGTTAGGATTTGCTATGTTCAGTTCTAATATAATATTTTCGACGTTTATCTCATTGACTTGATTTTTTATTTTTGTATAGTCACAATTACAAACACATTTGGAATGAACAACCCAAGTTTACTACTTGTAGATTGTAGTAATGTATGTTATGGATTTTGCTTTGCTTAGTTTAAATAATTACTAGTCATATGATATTATATTGTAATATGATACATAAAAAAACTACACTACAAAAATCTTAAAGTAAAAAACGTAGTTTAAATAATTACATTCCTTCAAAATTTTACTTAACGTACTGACTGTACCTGGTGCATACGATACATCGCTATAGGTAAGTATATATGGCGTTGCCAAACGGGAGCGTTGCCAGACGGGAGTAACCCGAAACTTTTTCTAACCAATGTGAACTGTTACCTACATTCTAATGTATTACAATGCCAACTGTTTATGTTAATTCTGTCATTATGCACATATTTTCTTAAGATATCTTTCATCAATGATTATATCTGTATAAAATATGTATATTGGTTTCATAATGAACTGCTAGATTTATCTCTACCGAGCGTTCATTCTATAGATATTATTATAGACATTAAAAATTCATTTAATTTATTGGTGACACCATTTTGTTACATGTTTAAAAATATTTTCTAAAGTCATCAGATTGTGGTGGCATCTACATTGCCACATGCGAACTACGCATCAAAGACCTGACGACACAAAAATCCTACATCGCACAATAAGTGAAAAAAAAATCAGATGTTCCCTACATTTAGATGAGTTATGCGAAGATAAATGAAGGTAACAGCAGATATTTTTTTTCACTATTTCAGGTTTGGTCCCATAGTAAAAGTTGTTCATAATGACGAGTACAACGACCCCTTAAGAGGAAAATGGTGATTAAAATTTCACCGTGTACAATCGCTGGGCAGTTGCCCGTCAGACATGACAACCGTTTGGTCGGAGGATCCTCCCTTTTATATAGAGGATGTGTGAACTTTACCTGTTCCTCACCTTTACACCCTGTTCCTCATAACTCTAAAAGAGTAATAGTCGCCTGTTACCCTAAATACCTACTAAATCTAGTTTGGTCCTAAGAGGCGAGACTGATATTGATTATAGCAGTATTTGGAAGTGGCCAAACTTTGAATCTCTTCAACAGAAGAGGTTTAAAGACTACTAGCGACTCAATTGATGTGCCGTCATGTGTGTGCCACACAGATTTCTGTGTTAAACCTAAGTTAAATATTAATGTATTAGACACATAACCTTCCGGAATAAATTCTCTAAATGATGGTGAAAACCGCATCAAAATCCATTGTTTCATTCAGAAGAAGTAACAGACACGAAAAGCGACTTTTAATAGATCATGCACACACGTGCGCACTTTAAGGTATCTGAGTGTGCGTGTGCGCTGTGCTGTGGGTCCCCATGCATCCACAGCATCATGGTAAGTGGAAGCCTTCTTGTCACAATCATGACGTACAACTACCGACTATTTCTGTTTTGTGCTAGTGATTATATTTATATAGATCTATTTTGTTTTATTTTTCTGATTACTCTAAATATATTTTTCATTCTTTCTTATTTTTATATCTCCCGCGTCGATGGCCATGACATGCCCGAAATTGGGTCTGAAGGACTATTTGATCATGAAGCTCAAGAAATAAAGAAAATATATTGAAGTAAGTATCACTTTTCTCGCCATACCGAACAGACTGGAGAGGACGATAAAACGTGATAAAATCTAGTCTAGAATGATTACATAATCCTCATTAGTCATTCATTAGATCCGTTATGACCTAGACTGGAACAGGTCAGGCTTAGTATATGATAAGCTCACAGCTCTACGATACTGAGAACACTAATTCAAGCGTTTTGGTAGTAGTGGTTTTTGTACCTATTGGATTTGCAGCAGGAGTTTTTAGGTTTAATATGCAGGGTCAAATAAAATGAGCTAACAAAACTTCACAGACGCGATGTTTATCGGTCATCTAATGAAGATAAACATAAAAAAGTCACTAAGGCGCTGACAACACCTAAAGCGCGGTCACTGTCGGAATGCATAGAAAAGAAAGAGAAGCGCGATGACATAACGGCAACGCTTGTAATTTATTGCAAAATATGAAGCACTTATCTATTTACTCAAAAATCAGTTGAATAACTAAATATAATATAAATAGCAACCAAACTGCATTCAAATTACGTTCTTTTAATTAATTAAATATCAAAACACGTTGATATTTAATACAGATATTTTTACCGTTAATTTGTATCGAGATTTTATTTTAATATGTGTTTTGGTAACAACCAAGTTCTGATAAATATGTTCAAAATTGTAATTTTTTTCCGCTACCATAAACTTGCTTATTTCATTTGCCTCTTGTCAGCGCATTAACTTTAAGAAAAACTGAAACTGAAATGTATAACCAAACTAGGTTTTCCTGTTTGGAAAGCTTAAATATATGATAGTAGCTGCGTCCCACAGCTCCACACATTTCATTCAAATGTGTTCAGCCGTTTAGCGTGAACAAACTCACTTTCACATTTATATTATTATAGTTACAATAGGATATCTTTTGTTGGAGATCCTAAATAAATAAATAACAAACTTTCTAGTCCCAAGTGTCAGCTCCTCATAAAGGTATAACTCTGTAAGCCTATAAAACTGATAAAGAAGATGATACCTTCAATTATCACGGAAATTGTTCACGTGAGGACTCAATGGAAGGCTCGAACAATACAGACCTATTAACTATAGTATGTGTAGACAGACTAACAATCGCATTTATTGACAAAGCTCCGACATCTGGGGCCCGTCAGATCACTCCAATTAAGAATCTGCATACCAACTTAAACTCACCATTCCAACAAGCAATATTAAACTGTATACACAAAATAATAAGGATGGAGGTGACGGTAAAGTCAGTTGGCACAGGATTGCGAGTCTCTTCCCTCATTTTGATGCCAATTTGCAATATGAAAATGTTATCGTTTGTCTCTGCTTTGCATAGTTTTGTGATTGCAGAAGCGTCAAATAGACTGTTTCTTGGAATAAGGAATGTGTGAAACTCCATGCTTTATATATATACTTTTATATACTTACTAATAATAAAGCAGAAGAGTTTGTTTTACTGTTTGTTTCAAGGCTCTAATTTCTGGAACTACTAGTCGGATTTCAAAAAATCTTTTTGCAATTAATAGTCCAATTCTTGAAGAAGGCTATTTGCTATTTAACATCACGCTTGGACCCTAAGAAGTCGAGCAAACAACAAAAAGACAGAAATAACGCTAATCGAAAACGAAATAATAGCGCGGGCTGGTAAGGTAAGGCGATGGGACGGTCGGTGATAGGTCGTGGGAACAAAAATTTTCTCGTGAACGACGTCGCGGGCAGAAGTTAGTTAGAGATAAGAAATGGTATGCATTTCTTGGAAAAAGCAAGAAAAAGTTGAAGACGTTTTTTGGCTTTTCTTTGATGCAGCGTTATTTACTGTGCCTTGGAAGTTGCTAATTATTATGAGAGAGACCATTTGTAACATTTGACATGGCCTTTGAATATATGCCTATATAGTGTGAAGCACTGCACAAGGACTAAAACAAACAAGCCATCTTTGATATGCTAGTGTGCATGAAAGCTTATACGTCTTACACTCGCGCTACGTCATTATGCTTTTCTAGTGTGCGTGCATTTAGCGACCAACAGTTGGGCGCAATTTTTTTGACGAGTTTGAATGTCTGTCTAGACTTATTTTATCTTTGCACACGCCTTAGTTTCGAGTACTATCGCCGAAAGTTGAAAGCCTGCATCGAAGTTTTAGTTGTAGATTTTCATGCTTTTCATGAATTTATCAACGGGAAATAAAAAAAGGAAATAACATTCTTGTGAAAAGCATGTTTAAAATGCTACTGCGCATCGCTACGATTCCGATAAGCTATCCAATCACAAACTGTTGCAGATACAATAACAGAGTAGCTCATGAGGTGACAATCCTGACTGCAGCACGGGGTCACCAGCATCACAATCTGACTGATTTTGAAGGATATTGCTAATCCATTGCTTCATAAGTTCGAAAAATTTGCCTGCTCAACAACGTAAATAACTTAATGAATGTTGTTGAACTGTCACAATAAAAGCCATTGCTACTGTTAGTTTGTTACGTAATTACCTCACAGAGTGCTTGCAATCCAAACTATTGAAGCTAAATAACAACTCGTCACCCACACATACAAATAGACATATAGATAGAATACTCTCTTCATAACTAGAGGCACAGTTGCACACATACTTACTAGAACCTCATTATCCATTAATTAGCTTAATGACGATGATTCCGAGAGCATCATTCCATTGTTCTGACAGTAATTATGACAATATATAGGTACATTGACAGAATATAGGGTTATTACACATATGATTATTATTATCTTTAATTAGGGCTTACCCGAAACACAGACGTTGTGGTGGGACAGACGGCTAAGAAAGATTTTGGTAGTTTCAGCTAAAAAGAGTTAAAGTTTAGAAAGTGGTAGCGACCCCCTTGCTGATTTAAGGATCTCGCGCACTAGACGGCCTCTGCGCACTCTCAACTCTGGCCAGCCGTGGCTCGTAGACCATGACCCGGTCTGCAGCTAGTTGGCTGTAGCGACCAAGTGCGCGATTCGTACCGGTTTCTATAGTTTACCTGCACCCTAATTTCGTAATATACGTTCAATCACAATCTGAATCATTTTGAAGGGTATTGCTAATCCATTGCTTCATAAGTTCGAAAAAAATCTGCTCAACAACGTAAATAACGCAATAGATGTTGTTGAACGGTCAAAGTGAAACAGATTAGTCTTAATAGTTTACGAAAAATGTGTTACACAATAAGATAGCTGGTCGCTGTGTTCGTATAGTGCGCGAGATCCTTTCTTCAAATTTTTATCACAGCTGCATTTATGAGCTATTTGTCATATACCTACTTAGTTCGTTTTGCTATGAGAGAAGAAACAGATCTGGTAGGTACAGGTATGATCCATCTCAGCTGACTACATCTGCAATAATAATAATCGATCAAGATGAAGAAGAAATACCAGCAGAAATATTTGAAGTCGATTTTTAGTGGGGAAATATACAAGTAACGGTGTAGAGGGTATCACTTAATATCCAGTAGGATAACAGCTGTAAATTCTGGAAATAATTCTCAATATAAATTAAATATCAACAAATCAACCTACACTTCCAAAATATTGTCCATATTGTTTCAATAACACCACACAAGGCTGCCATGTCCTGACATCCAGCATTTGATTATTATATTAGGGATCTAGTGGCTTGCAGACGAAACCATTTTGCAAATATCCGTATTTCCCACGAAGCAGCTGCATAGAGTTGATGAATGAGAACTGATGACTAACTACATGGCTCTCATCACTATCTGCATAGCCTTTTCCCATCTATGTTGGAGTCGGCTTCCAGTCTAACCGGATGCAGCTAAATACCAGTTTTTTACATGGGCCGACTGCCTATCTGACCTCCAGTATATGGGTCTCCTGGATGAATATGGGTATGATTAAACATAGGTTCTGTTTAAAGATTTGACTATAGGTACTACTTGTCATGAAATTTGATAACGAATCGATAAAATTGCAGCTCAGTTTTGGGCTAACTCAACTTACATTGTCATCGACATCGAACTTAGAAGAATTTGTTTATGGAAAAAAGCTGCAGTTCAACAACATTCATTGCGTTATTTACGTTGCTGAACAGACAATTTTTCGAATTAAAGAAGCTATGGATTAGCAATATCCTTTAAAATAATTAAGATTGTGATTGATCGTGTGTTACGCAATTAGGGTGCTGATAGCACCCATGACACTCGATTCCTCTGCTTCCACGCCAATCATTTCGATTTCCTAGAGACGTATCACTGATGACATTGCTCCTCAAGGCTGGGCTAAAATTAGTAGATAAGAAGTAATAAAAAAAAAATAGAACAGTATAATTTTGATCATCCCAATGTTACTCTTTATCTCAAGGAAGCCAAGAAACTACGTCATAGGTTCATGAACTCTTCACGTTTCTCTTAAAAATAATAATTTTATTAAAACTGATTAAATTATATCATTCACTTGTTCGAATTGCGACACATTTACTGAATCATCAATCATGGGAACAGCTGCTGATTTTATTTTATCAATTTCATTATTTGGAATGTGCAATTTCATTCCTTCTGTAGTGTAGCAGTGATAGGACTACTTTGCTACTAAATCAACATTGTGTAGTCAATAGTTTGTTTTATGATGGCAGTTTGAGTACTTTATGCGGCCTACGCAAATGTCCTTTCATCATCGTTTCGTTCGTCGAGTCGTTGAGCTCCTTACACAAATTAATGCTTGCGCTGACTGGACAGGTCCACTCAAATAATGTGGTTCCTTCCTGAAAAGACCCTTTCAGACCCTAATGCTGCATGGCCATATGAGGACCATGTCGATATTATATTTCTTATGGGCCGTCAATGACGATGTACATAGCCACCTCATGAAAAGTGAATGCTGCCACCTACATAATTATTATGTTCACCAGACGATGAAGTTTCAGACAGACAGTTTCATATGGCTGTGTTTCTCCTGCATCCATATCCTAGAAACAGGAGCATAGTACTACAACATGTTGTCAGAAATTGCCAGAACGAACTCTTTCATAAAGACAAACAGATAAATAATCCCAGTAATGTAATTACGTACTTAGTCCTTGTTTTTGGGCTAATTACTTGTTGTCCTAATCACAGCATGATTACATTGTAATGAGCTTTAAATCTTGCACAGTCTGTCTCATCAACCAGTAGTATTGTATTTATATGTAAGCACCTAATCACTTAACAATGAGCACAAAAGGGAAATAAGTAACAAAAAAAGACAAAAATCATGTATCATTAAAACATACGGGTCCCAACCTCAGTCCGACACCAACCGTTCGGTAACTCGACCCCTTATATCCGCTTACGTCTCCCTCCAACCAGCCGCACGATTTGCATCGTAAAATATTCTACAACAATTTGTAATTAATACATCCATAATTCCGTAGCATCGATAATTTACTCGATAATAATTGTTTGTCCCGACCCAACACTTTGACCCTTAGATAAGGAATCTTAGTGTCGTGTTATTTGGTGTTCAGAGAGGGAACGAAACGGTCGAACATGGAATGATGTGCAACATGTTTTTGTGTGTGATTTTTCTGTGTTTGTGCGTCACAGGATCTGTTTATGGATCGCCTAGTAAGTACCTATGTGTCTATACTATTACCTATTACAATACATGTATTGTCAATGTCACTAGCTACAGTTGCAAATTCCATAGAAATGATCTATGGGATCAAATTAATATGTGCCACAGTAAATAGCGATACATCTGTACATTTGTATTCTATATCGTTCTCCGTTATAATTGCATTTATGTTAAGAATCTCTGTTTCATCTGCATTGTCAGCTCAGATTTACTAAGCACGTTGCCTAAAAGTTACATCATTCATATCTATAGCTATAAGTGGCAAAGCTTCTTTAATTCATTCCCAAGTTATGGATGTTATACATATCAGCAGATCCATCTTCGTTATCTGCTCATGGACCTTGATAGAACCAAGGCAATAATCCTCCAATGAACTTTGACATTGGATCATTGCATTAGATATACGATAGATCTAACACTATAGGTACATACACTATCGTGACTCCTTAACAAATACCGAACCGTATAGTCTTTACTTACAGCTTATCTAAAGAGACTCTTTCATTAATGAGAAGCGTGTTAAGGTCGCCTTCAAAAGATTGATAATAACTAACTCTAAAATTGGATCGCCATATGCTTTTATTTGGACAGAAGAATTAGCAGAGTAATTCTTATTTTCATCCGTCAATAAGGAAGTAATCAACCTATGATAATGATGTATGGTTCATTTTTACACACGTTTTGTCTGATGGTCCTATAAAGGTAATAAAATCTCCCATTTAATCTGTAATTTTCTCCTAAGTAAATGTTTTATTGATTCTCGTCCTCAAACAAAATTCATTTACATACATAAACTCACGCCTTCTTCCCATGGGGGTAGGCAGAAACAACAGAACGCCACCAGCACGCTTAGCACTTAGCATGACTACAAAAGAAACAGGTTCTGTGGACGGAAGAATAGACAAAATGACAGATAAACAATCACAATCTGTCATTTTGTCTATTTTTCCGTCGAAAAAACCTGTTTTTACAGTAGGCATGCAGTCATGTTACACTCCGTTAGGAGTATATGTGTTCTGTGATGTTACGGGTGCTGCTATGATAGGTACTTACATATTTACTCCTTCTGCATCGTTTTTTTTTTTAAATTTCATTTCCTGTTACTAAATATCAAGACTTAGGTAATACTAACAGATACAAGATAGGTAGTACGAAGAACGTCTTTCAGTATAGCCTTAGCGGTTGCGGTTAAAATCTACCTACCTACATAAATACCTAGCTGATCAGCGATTGTCTCCATAATATTATAATATTCATTTTTCCAAACCTTGATTAGAACTGCGGGGTAATTGCATAAAACATATGCACATAAACATGGCACATTGGAAAATCTGAGAAAACTGTTCCTACACAATCATATTATAACTGTTACGCCCCACAAAATTTAAAACAACAAAAAAACAATCTGCCGAGGCTTTTCCCAACTATGTTGAAGTCTGCTTCCAGTCTAACCGCATGCAGTTGAAAACCAGTATTTTACATGGAGTGACTGCCTATCTGACCTCCACAACCTAGTAACTAGGTAATACGATAGATAATTACGTAGTATTATATGATCTGTGCCCTTGGTAAGACTGGTTGTCAGACTTTCGAGCTTCTGACAACCAATACCTAACGACTGTCAAAGATCCACGAATGACAGCAACGCGACGGCTTAACGTGTTTTCCGAGGCACGAAGGAGTCTCGGTATGTAAAGATGGTCACCCATCCACGGACCAACCCCGGCTGTTATTACTTAGTCTCGATTTCCTCGCGGGGTGATGCATAGCACACCGACAATTGTAATGCCTGTAATTTTGACAATTCAACAAAAATCAAATTCGATTTTTTCAAACATTTGAAGCAATGGATTAGGAACTTATTTCAAAATTCTTGCAGGTGCAGGGGCCTAAGTCTAATAATTTATAAACGTAACAATGGTCTCACAATGGTAAGTTTTTGACATTTTTTGTATGGCAAATCTGTCAAATACTCACCATTGAGAGACCATTGTAACGTTTATAAATTAGTAGACTTAGGCCGCAGATCTCAAAACTTTAAAATTAATGTAAGTATAATGAAACCACACCCAACCCAATCGACATTTAATTCGATAACTATAAGTCTACTTAGTTTTTTAATAAAAACTTTTTGAGTTTAAGTTAATATTGTAAGTTGAAAATTAGTTGTGCAAATATAAATAAAGTTAGTATTATTAAACCTTTTTTCAAATCTAATCTAATGAAACGCAATTCGAGGATTTGAACTTTGACTAACAATTGACATTGATCAGCGTTTGCTAGAATTTGGGTACCTTTTAATTTTAGCGAACCTTATCTATTCCAGACTTGGGTATAAAGTACAATGGCTGGTTCAAAATGTCCTACCTCTACATATTGTAGGTATATGATCAAAAACAGATAGAGAATACATACAGGGTGTAAAAAGACTCATCACATAGCCGTTATCTACGCATTTTTACATCAAAATAAGTATCATTGAGCAAATTATTGCTGGGAAACAATTTTTATTTTTGGTGTGATTTGCTGTTTACGGCAGCACGAAATTTTTGTTTTAGCACAAAAATATTGTGCCTATGGGTGCATGCAACGGGCCAAGATATAAGGGGTTATACTTAATTAACTAAAATTCGTGATAATAAAAAAATTTGGATCTTTGACCTTCAATATATCTCCGTGTCTTAGTTCCCAAGTATGGTCCAGTACAATAAAATGATCACAGTGAAGGTAGGAGGAGTATAAGTGTCTGTCAGCTTCGTTATGCGTCTTTTTACACCCAACCAAAGGTTCAGAAAAGTTAAGCTCCATTAAAGCTACGGTCTAAGGCGATTGACCTTCAATATATCTCCGTGTCTTAGTTCCCAAGTATGGTCCAGTACAATAAAATGATCACAGTGAAGGTAGGAGGAGTATAAGTGTCTGTCAGCTTCGTTATGCGTCTTTTTACACCCAACCAAAGGTTCAGAAAAGTTAAGCTCCATTAAAGCTACGGTCTAAGGCGATTCCCACACGACGCCGCGCACCGACGCGGCACGCGGGGTAGTTGAACGCACGTCGCATTGGCTTGTATGTAATCCGTTGATGTCAACACACGTACGGACGAGCGGCGCTCGCGCCGCCTCTTGGCGCTCGCCGCGCTTGGCGCACGAGACACCGCATTACAACGCGGCGCGGATTACTGTGGGATAAGCTTATGAGTGTGTTGCACTTTTTTGAAAATGGATTACGATGTCACGCCTCCGACAACCGTGGCGGTGAGCGGCATAGTGCGAAAACCGCCTTACAGCAGGCCAACAGTTCTCTTCATTGGTGCTTTGGTAATTAGCTATTAATCAAGACAGTTTATTAATTTAGCTCACCTAATAATCGATCACAGAAACTAACCGCTCGACTCATTAGCACATATTGTTAACAAGTCGGCAAAACTACTTGTTTAATTAGTGAGTCTTAGTTGGCGCTAGGACATCATTATTGATTATACTTAAGAGTTTAATTGAGTTTGGTACTTATTGTTTGGCAAAGTCGGAACCGTCTAAACAAATCTAACCAACTTTCTGTTCCAAAAGTATTTAGAAGAAGATTAAGAAGGAACCTATCTGATCATTTTCATAACAATTATTGCTTCGTAACATTAACGTAATGTAGGTACCTACCTAATTGAAAAATCATCGATTAAAATTGAGGTTATATGATAAAATGAACCTCAATAAATTGTCAATTGAAAAACATCTTTAAAGTGATGTAAAATTAAAATTTCAGGTTTAAGCATTTTTTGTTTTTGCTCCTAAGGGTCGTAGCGTGCTGCGTGTTACAGCCTATAACCTCCTCAAGATTTGGGCTAGTACCGATGCAAAAACAATTTAAAAAATCCGACTAGTTGTTCCGGAGACAAAGCCCTACAAAACAAACCTCAAACCTCAAACTTACTTCGTTATAACCTGATGATAGTATAGAAGTATCTGGATAGAGGCCATACGGCCACAAGCCCTTTGCTATTCAGATTTCGCTTTGAAATTGGGATGTATTGTATCACGTCAGTCAGTCTGTGTCCATGAGATTAATAACTAAATTGATCTGTTAGCCGCAGTTCCGTTGGCGCCTGTTACACATTTCAATATTTGAATCGGCATCGGCAGTCTGTTGGACCGTCCCAGTGTGACTTCCAATTTGGTGTTGAACTGTAGGGGGATATTTACAAGAGCATGGAAATACCAGTCCTGTTAGCTGAATTTATGTAGGTAGGGCTACAGAAGGAATGAATGAATCAATGAAAAGCAACTGCAGCTGAGATGAGAATGTTAAAGTGGATATCATATGATATATCTCAACACACACATAGTTCACATCGTCAGATGTTTTTAATAAAAAGCTCAAATGCCAAAAACAAAATAGTCAGAACTTCTTAGTAGGTAGGTACAATGTTATCTTATCAATAGTTTTTTTAATTTCCGCCATCAGGCCATTACTTATCTGAAACTATTAGTCATTCGATTCCATAGTCTGTTTACAATATTGCCGATATTATAATCGCTTCACTGACTCCGTCTATGGGCAAGATTCACAGGCCGCACTTCACTTTGCTAAACCGTAAGCGATTCATACAAATATGAACTTTATTTTTATGCAAATAATGTTCATAATCATAACGCTTTCTATAAAGTTCTCTTGATGCTTGGCGAAAATCGGAACAAACACCGCCATCTTGTTTTTCGATACATTTTTTTTTTTTTTTTAATGGTTATAAACTAGCGCTTGACTGCGATCCCACCTGATGGTAAGCAGTGATACATTTCGCAAAACAATTGCACATTTTTTAATGAATCGATCGCTCGTTGGTCGACTCGACTTTGACAGGGGGGCCCCTGTCAACATCATTCGAGCGTCAATAGATCCTTGTTATTGCTCATTTTTATAAGCGAATGTGTCAATGTGTGTGTGTGATTCATCATCATCATCACATCTGCCTCTCGCACTGCACACCATTCAGCTCGATTTTCAGCAACTCTCATTCAGCCACTACCAGCCACCCTGCGAAGATCGTCGCTCCACTTAGACTAGCTCACCTTTTCGATTCGCGGTCTCCACTCAAGAACACGTCTACCCCAACGGTCATCGGTTTTACGGCTAATATGGCCGGCCCATTGCCACTTCAGCTTACTTATTCTGTGAGCTATGTCGACAACTTTGGTTTTCTGCCAGATCACCCCGTTCTGGATTCGATCCCTCAGAGAGACTCCAAGCATAGCCTGTTCCATAGCTCGCCGAGCGACCTTGAATTTATGGACCAGCCGTATGAACAATATTTTTTTGCAATTTAAATCATAATTCGCTTACCTACTTAAAAAAAGTAAAGTCAAAATGCCTGTCTGTGAATATTGCCCTATGTCCCAAGATTCAAGAGAGAGAGATAAGTATCACTAAAATTCACTATTTATCTACTCCGCTAAATCTGTGCGCATCATCCCTTGATTTATGCCGCTACATAAATAACGGGAAAGGACATAGGACACCCTCCACATACATTTTACGTCAACTTTCGTTGGTAAAGTGTCTATTTATTTAAGTGCCCTAATCTTCTTGAATCTAGTGTTTTGTTAGCCTTTTGGCAGAATATAGAAGGAGTTCTTGATAAGTAGGAGTATAGATATAAGCAGTCTAGCACACTGATTCTGTCAAGTGGCCCATAGTAGCTCCCAATGGTACTCTTGACTTAGCCCTTATAGCCACGATATCAATCTTTATGTAAGTACCTTTAAAAATCTAGTCAAGTGCGAATCGGATTCGCACACGAAGGGTTCCCTAACACCGTATAATATTTAACGCCACGTTTTTTTTTAATGTTAAACTTTAAAACCCCTTTTAATGTTAAACTTTATTTAATTTTTCTGATTTTTTGTTAGAGCGGCAATACAAAAATACACATTCTGTGAAAATTTCAACTGTCTGCCTATTACAGTTCATGAGATACAGCCCGCTGACAGACAGACGGACGGACAGCGGGGGCTTAGTAATAGGGTACTGTTTGGAACCTTAAAAAGTGAATTAACTATAAGTACGGTTCTTGGCTACTCATTATTTATCAAACTTGCAAAGTTTGACGCGATTGACTGCTGTGCTGCGTGTCGCGGGTTCGATTCCATCACGGAACAAATATTTGTAAAACCTACATGTAGTTATTCCGGGTCTGGCTGTTTGTGTATGTCAGTTTAAATGTATGTAAACGCACCCACGGTACAGGAGAAATTCCTAGTGTGGGGCAACGTTTAAAAGAAAAAGATGAAAACAAAGTTTGACCGACGTCGAGCGACGTTCATTAAAATTTGATTTGATGATGTCGTCTTGGTGGTCTTAGGCTAATAGTGTAAGCTTGCGAAATGTAGGAATCTTAGGATATACCTTATTCCTGCGAGCCTTTCATTCCATTTCAATTGCAATAGTATCGTGCCAAGTAAGCGATTCTTAAATTGATAAGGGCAACTCTGCACAACCCATCAAATCATTATCGACGAAATCGTTTCAACTTTTATCTACTTACTTGAACACGTGTTTACGTTCATTAAATTCCGAATGAGGGTAATTATAAATAGCTACTGAATGGACCAGGTTCCCGCGATAAGAGACTGACTTGTGACACGATAATAATTGTCTTTATGGTCTACAATGAAGGATTACTTTAAAATATTATATCGCTTCCAATTTGTCCCACGCGCATATTATTCTGATGACTGGTTTTCTAATTTTCTCCAAATATGTACATAAATAACTAAATACATACCTATGTTATACATTGCATCTGAAATTCTATCAAGTGCAATAACTAGGATTAATCATTTAGCTCTTTCGTTATCAACTGCTTACTGTTCAATTTGTAAACCAATTAATAAAACCGGTCACAGGTCAAGCGTTTCACATTTCAGAAAAATCACGAAAAATGAAACGCCGTGCACTCTCTGCCACGAACTGCATGATGGCTGCGTTCCGAGTTACAAATGTAATCGATTTGAGCGTGCTAACACCCGTTCCGAATAAGCGTTAGCGCGATAACGCCGACCAATGATTGCCCATGAAACGTCATAGATGACGTCATGACATGCGCCATCTTGCGATAACGCCGACCATGCCTTTTACTAATATCACCGTGATCTCTGTCAAAAATGACAGTTGACTGAACTGTGATTTTTGGCAGCGCTGTAGTTTTGAGTCGCAAATATGTATAAACTAACGTGGCTTTTTTCTAAATTGTGCTTCTGGCTACCGTCGCCACTTAACCAAAGCAGAAAAAGAAATTTCTGATGTTTATACAAAGAATTAAGTAATGTTATAAGTTTTGACGTTGAGCAAGCACTGTAGGCGCGTTCACAAGCGTTCCGAATTGATGACAGATCTCAGCTGTCATAATCGTAATATCTAAATCGGAACGCAAAATACTGATGTCAGGGCTGTGAGCGATTATGGCCTAACTCGGAACGCGGCCAATGTCTGCTCTCTGTCATTTTTCTTGACATTGACACTTGACAGTTCCGGCACTTCCAGTTCCAGCTTATGTTTGTAAACAAATAGCACTTTTGTTTGCAAAATTATTTATTTATCATTTAAAACGCATTATCTCTTCTTCACAGATTCACTGAAAGATCCATACATTTGTGGACCACCGTCATGTGCAAGTAAGTTATGGTTTTACATACTTTTTGAAATAGTTTTGCAACTAAAGTATTCTAAAAGGTATCCCAAAATCTAAATGCTTAATTTCTTTACTTTCTATTACCTACGTTCTTTCTGTTTCCAGAATCGGAAAAGTTTAAATATTTACTAGACATAATCTACCACTATGAATACAAAGTCAGTGTGGAGACTTACTTCGCTGGATCTAGTAATAACCGCTCCACATTGGATGTCAGAGCAGTGGTATGTATACCCTATTTTTTTAATAAAATTATTACAAACAACAGTATTGTTTTTTGAAGTAATTATCAATGAAAGGCAAGTAATCAAAATTGTGCCACATAAAATAGGGATTTTTATTATTGAAGTAAGTAGGTATTTTAGTTGCATGTACTTAAACCAATATAATGAAAGAATGACATATATTTGTATGTACTTAAACCAATATAATGAAAGAATGACATATATTTGTATGTACTTAAACCAATATAATGAAAGAATGACATATATTTGTATACAAGTTACATAGCCTTATGTTGCTTTCCTTTTCTATTTTGACTGCATGTTTATAATTTACTTACCATCCTTTAAATCTTATAATTTTGTTTTTTCTTCAGCCAAAAATCCAATTTATCACTCCTTGCGAGGGTCTCCTGCAGCTGACAGACGTGACACTTATAGATCAGGATGAGAGCTATCCAGTGGAGAGAGCCGAGAAGTTCATACATGCTGTGTCTTTGTTCGATCTCAGGTGGGTACAGTTATGATACATGAGATCATCATCACTATGTTATACAAAAAATATTATCTGCTGGCATCGGCATTCTCTTTGTATCTACATACTTATTAATTTATTCACAGAAAATTAATTGTACCAAATACTATCGAATAATGTTCTCTCCATAGCCTTCCGTGTGCCGTAATTACAGACACAATTAAATATCTATTGTGTCTCATGTGGATCTACATTCAAAGGATGTCAAAAAATTCCAGTGGTTCAAAAAATTCAACAGGGAAAGTTAAATCCAATTTTGAACAGCACCTGTAAACCATTACAACCTTTAAATAAAAAAGCAAGGTTTATTCATGTGGTCTTCAGCTGAATACTTACCTAACTCAGTGCCAGTGTTCCAGTATTAATTAATGACAATCCACCATACAGTTTACTTAAAGGATGACTTGGCCATTTTACATACATACGGGAATGAAATTGAGTACATAATCAACAAATTAAGCAATTTATATTCAAGCATATCATGTTTACCTTTTCAGATTCTCATTCCACGATGGCATCATATCAGAGTTATGCCCGGAGCCAGATGAACAGGATTGGGTGCTCAACTTCAAGAGAGCCATCCTGGCCCTCTTTCAGAACACCATGAAGAGATTTGATATCAACTTTAAGGGTATTGAGGTATGATTAAAACAGAGATTGTTTCAAAATTTACCAAGAACAACAGAAAAGTATCATCATCAAGCCTTGATTTTGTTTAGACAACACTTGAGATCGTCTTCTGGGCTTGTCATGGTCCATTAAATATCAGAATTCTACCCTAAGAAGCCATCCAAGCTCTACAAGCCAATTCTAGTTTTTATCCAAAAATTTGTCATGTCAGTCATTCTCATTAATGGGTGTCTTTACTCCTTTTGTCTCTAAAAACTAACAAAAAAATGTTTGTTCCACACATTTCTTATGTCCAATAATGTATATGATTCCTGCATTTCATGAGAGTGCATCAATTATTGTAATTTTAACCTTATTTCTATAATCTGAAATCTCTTGTTTCATTTAGCATTCGAAACTGACGCAGTCAATATCCTTGCCAACAAATCCCTCTACTAACCTAACATTTCTTCTCCCACAGCAAGACATTCACGGCACATGTAACGTGGACTACGTGGTCCGAGGTCAGGAGAACACGAGTCTAATCCTGGTGAAGACACGAGACCTGTCTCAATGTACCAATAGGTACAAGTACATGTCTATACTGCAGACTGTGAGATATGACTTTCAGAGTGTGAGTATTCCCTTTTATTATTTTTATAAATCTTTAGCTTCAAGATTGAAAATGTAATATCTGACTAAATAAAGCTCCTGTTACTTAATTTATTTGAGGGCCTGTTTTTAATCCTAAATAATTAAATAAGTAATTAATGCTGTAGGTTTATAAAAGGTACTAACACCACAGTATAAAAAAGGAACAATGTGATTGATGACTTCAGAAAAACGACGCGCTTCGATATCTCAGTGTATATCAGTACTAATCTCAATTATCTTTGAGATTATTATAATTAACTTGAATTTAAAATCAAAGGCTTTCATTACCATTCAACTATTTGGTTTAAGTGTTATGTACTAACTAATTGAGTGACCATTTGTTTCACGTGTTTTGTCATTGGTAATAAAAAGGTGCCCAATAGTTGCAATGGAATATAAACTTTCTCAGGCCTAAAATTTTGAATTCAAGTACTCTAAAAACCTGGTAGGTAACCTAAAAACTATCGAGCAGAAATACCAACCTATTTTTGAAAATAAAGTTATTCTTCACAGAAATTCCAAACCTGGCCGGTCCTAAAATCGGAATCCAAATGCCGTATAACAGTAGACCACCACATATACAAGGCGGTCAGCTGTCGCGAGCGTCACTTGTTCGAACCGTTCTCGGGCAAGAACTCGGGCGCCATGACCACTGTGGTGCAGGATCTACATCTGCTTCGAGAAGTTAATAAGACTGATACTGAGGTTATTGAGTCGCAGCCTAAAGGTGAGATATCAAAAAACCCCAATTTTTATGCACACAGTTACTTAAAAACAAAATTAATTTTAAAGCGTTTAAAAAAAAAAATTGATAGAATGCGGCATTTCTCTGTTTTTTTTTTCATATTCCTCTTTTCCAAAATCTATTCCTTTGCCTTTTAAACCTGAAAGTTATCCTTCTAACGTAGGAAGTCATTAAGCATATAGTATTTTTATCTCACGAAGCGACGCGCGCTTTACTTCTGGTTACCAAGTGTACAAACACGTTGTGAATGTGTGTGTAAGCGCAGGAGCTTTCGGTACCGTCCGAGACATTGGTGAAGTCGGAAGTATGTGTGTGTGTGTGTGTGTGTTGACGCACATATTCACATCGTGTTTGTAAACTTGGTTACCACATGTAAAGCGCGCGTCGCTTCGTGAGATAAAAATACTATACTACTCCTCGGCTTTAAACCTATTTAAATTTGCATCTACTGCTCTTTTCAAATATTTGTTGATATTTTGGCCAACCAAAGCATCGAATTGAATTAGTTCTAAATCCGAAGCCCGATAATCGATTCATTGACAGCTTTATTATTATCTAATTATGATTATTTTTTTATTATTGTTTTATTGTGTATGACATTGTAATTGAATTGAATTAAATTAGTAGTGTTGTGTATGTAATGTGACTGTGTGAGTGTGTTGTTTCTATTATGAGTCAGTGATGCTCGAAATGTTTTATTTTTATTTATTTTATTTTATGAAACCTAAGACAAGTCTTCAAAATAGTTTATTTTATGTCTTCTTTTACAGCCTGGGCAGTAATACCGCGTCGTTCAAACATGCTACACCATCACTTGGTGTACGTAGGAGATGACACCGGCGGACTTAAGTCTGCTAGAGATGTGCTCAAACTTTTGTGCATGTGAGTACCATTTATTACCAGCCTAATCTAGTCTATTAAATCTAGTCTACTAATCTAGCTAAGTCCAGCCTAATCTACACTTCTACACTAATATTATAAAGAGAAAAGTTTTGTATTTTTGTTATTAAAAAAAATATTTCACCAGTTTGATGCTATGTTGTCACGAGTAATATAGTCTATAATTTATAACGACATCACGCGGGCGAAAAGCCGTTAGCAGTGCTTTAATAAAATAATGTAGGTACAGTAAAAAAAGGGACGGGAAGGGATTTGATTGTATTCTAATTACACAGGCAGGTAATTTGCGACTATTTTTTAAAACGAGTTCAAGAGATGTCAGTGTCAATATTACAAAGAAAATAATGACACTGACAGCTCTTAAACGAGGTTTACGTGCTGAACGCGTTCAATTTTAATTGGTAAAATTCGCCCTTAGTCATATTTCACCAATGAAACTGAACGCGATCCGCGAGTACATCCAAAATGCGTTCAAGAGCTGTCAGTGTTATCATTGATATGGAACATTTGATACTGACAGCTCTTGAACGTGGTTTAGATGTGCTGATCGCGATCAGTTTTACTCGTGAAATTCGCCCTTAGTGTGTATTTCATTTAAAAGTTCGATTAGAATAAATACTGACAGCGTAGCGGAAGAATAATATTTTTTCCCTATACACCTTACTCTTATGTTGACTATAGGTACAATCGAAGGGCACGAAGATAACAGTTTGAACTTAACAACGTCGAAACTTCGTAGCATTAATGACGGTTTCCGTAATGCCAGTATTCTTAATACCGTGTGGTTAACTGTACTACCATAACATGCCCACTCTATTTTGGACCTTATAAATAATTCTGAAAATAATTTCAGGGTAAAAGACACAACAGCAGACCACGATTCCTTGAACGTAGACGAAAACATGGACAGTGGTTCAACAGTAGGTCTATGGGGCCGACTCGTGAGGTCTGCCAGACCTCTACACTACCCCGCGCTGTCGCAACTGTTGGCTCGCGCGCCTTCCATATGCAAGTCGGCTACGTAAGTCTTAATAGTTTTAATTAATATATGGACAGTGGTCCAACAGTAGGTCTATGGGGTCTAGTGCGGTCTACCAGGGCCCTATACCACAAAACTTTATAAGTTACAATTTTCAAATGAGTAAATCTTACAAGTAAGTGTACAACAAAACTTTAAGCCACACAATTGTAACGGAAAAATGGTACAGATATGTAAATTGTAGTCACAAGTCTACAATATTGTAACTCATACATATGTAATTTCTATGTTGTACAATTTTTTCTACAATTTAAAATGTTTGTAGAACTGTAAATTTTTATGTTATAGGGCCCACACCTCTACACTAGTTATCCCCGTAATTCTAGAGAATAGCAAGGATCAAGAACCTAGGACACAAGAAGACATCAATCCAATATTTAACCTAATAGCCTCACTGACAGTACTTGAACGTGGTTTATGTGCTGTTAAGTTTCATTGGTGAAATTGGCCCTTAGTCACATGCGTTTCAGCCGTCCTCATCACATCCCTTTCAACTTGTATGTCACTGGCGCCACTTCCTTCCACACACCTCTCTACCTTTCTTACTATCCTTTCTAATTAACGGACTTCAAAAAACGAAGCGGTTATAATGTTTGTCAATTTTTTTCATCAATTTTTATATTAAATGATGACATTCATCATTCTTTCATAACTCATTTACGACTAAAGAAAATATAGCCGCTTTGACAGGTGCCCGGACCTGACGTCTCAGTGCTGCCACCTAGTGAACATTTCAGAAAACCATCATTGTTCACTGATTTTGTTCTTCTCATATGATTGTAATTTTTATTGTATGATTGCACTAACTTACCTTTTATTAATATTTTCCAGCAAGCATATTCTAGACGCTCTCCCATACATCGCGAGCCCCGGCTCAGTGGAGCTGATCAAGGACATGATAATGAAGAACTCGGTTGATGAGGAGACCAGACACGAGTGGCTCATGTCCATGGCTATGATACCGAGGTGAGTTGTGTGTGAGATTGTGTTGAAAGCCTGTAAATGAATGAAAGCTGATTGAGTGTTTCAATAAATTATCCAAAGTTTTGACGAGAGGTTTGGCCAAAGTTTGCAACTTGGTTTGCCCAAGATTGACTTGGCAAACGATGAGTTGAAAAAGATGGAGTAACTGAAGTAAGCTGTTAAAAGCTCAAGAAAGAATAATGCTGGTTGATTTAGAGCAGACTTCACTAATAAAACTGAACGCGATCAACACAAATCTAAACCGAGTTTAAGAGCTGTCAGTGTCATTATTCCAAAGAAAATAATGACACTGACAGGTCTTAAACCTAGTTTATGTGCTGAGCGCGTTCAGTTTCATTGGTGAAATTTGCCCTTAGTAGTGACGGCAAAACGAGTCTCAAATTTTGATATAATCAATATTTGACGACACCCACTAATAGAGAGAGGATTGGTACTTTATTTTAGAAAGATCAAAAAACTGCAATACCAAAGAGTTTGCTAGTTTAATTCACACCTCAAAAACAAAACTAATATGTGTCTTGTCCCTGTAACTTTAGCCACGCCATAGCAATACAGCAGGCTTCGCTAGAAGCTCTACTTCGTCTAAACCTCATTATTTCATTTTATTTCAGACCAAAACTGCAAATGTTAGAAAGTATGCTAGAGTTACTACAAAAACAGAAGAACGATAAAGTGATTAGCTTCACTGTCTCGTCTATGGTACATTCATATTGTAAACACAGTGGGAAAGAACGTAAGTAATATTTGATATTTTTCTTTCGTCTTTAGTCGACCTCCTAATTGCTTGACCAATTTTGACAACAATTCGCAGCAAGTTAAAACATCACAAAGGTTGAAATTGAAAGTGTTCAAACTGCGACCTGTCACTTAGACAAATAAGCCTTGTCGTTTTATGACGTGCAAGTGATATTCAACCGCAGGGTGGTAATGCTATTACGAGGTTGACTGTACAATTTATTTTACTTTGAATTATTTGGAGAATCTTCACAGACGTCGTCGACACATTGTTATATGTTTTATTCCACGATAAATAGATTATTGCTATTACATAAAACTAATAATTATATAAATATTTATTTCAGTACGAGTATGTTGTGAAGGAGAAATTCCTAAAACTATCTTACTCGAGTTTCAAACTATTGTCCAGGAGATTGCGAGTAAGGGTGTTATCAAAACTCGAGATGATCGGAGAAATGTAAGTAATCCATAAACAGGGTTATTGGTTATATGTCGGCAATCCGTTAAGGATATGTCGGCAATCTGTCAACCATTTTCGAGTAATTTGAAATAATAATATACAAGGTGTAGTTTTGCATCCTCGTCAAATTCAAGGACGTAACTATACTAATGATTCTCAATACGAATCAATAATAAAATAAGTAGGTTTTTTTAAAATTTATTTTAAAATTTTCGGTAATCGGCCTGTGTGGAACACGCATGTTAAAACGCAGCTTGTGTGATACCGCACTGTAAAGAACTGCCCTTTTACACACATAAAAACGCGGCCGCTTATACGACGATATTATTTTGCCTACCCCCGCGCGCGCGCACCCTCACTACTATCCCTAGTAGTCCCTACATACACCCCACCCCACCCCGCCACGCTCGCTCACTGACGCTCACACATCAACTAGTGTGATTGATGTCGCCGACTCGCCGCGCGTCTTTCGCGATTTCCCGCCACGCGCTTCTTTAATTTCCTTGTAAATACGGTACGATGACGGAAAACTATTCTAATGTTGAGTTGCTGGAGATGGTCCGTTTATACGCGATAAGTGGAGACAGCCTACGTCGAGCTGTGCAGATGTTCGCGGAAATGTTTCCCAATCGGCCACCACCGTCCCAAAACGTCATGCTCGCTGCTACCCAAAGACTGCGGGATTACCGCCAGTTTGACGTCCCCCGGCATGCTCAAGCTCGCGGCAGCAGTGGTCTGCCTGTCGCCTTGCAGGAAGATATCCTGGAGTACTTCCAGCGAGAACCACGGGCGAGCACGCGGGATGCTGGTCGGCGGTTTGCAGTGCACCACTCCACAGTATGGCGTCTATTGAAGCGGGAAGAACAACACCCATTCCATTTTCGCAAGGTGCAAGACATTCACCCGGGAGATAACGCCGCACGCATTACGTTTTGTCGGTGGTTACTGGAACATCAAGACGCCAACATCCTGTGGACGGACGAGTGCTTATTTACTCGAGTTGGCATCTACAATGTTCACAATGAACACTGGTGGACTCAGCGGGACCGTAACCCGCACGTGACCAAACGAGATTCTTTCCAAGTGCGGTTTACTTTAAACGTGTGGGCTGGCATAATAGGGGACCACGTACTTGGACCCTATTTCATCGAGGGTTA
The DNA here is from genome assembly GCA_914767815.1 of Eupsilia transversa. Classification (NCBI taxonomy): domain Eukaryota; kingdom Metazoa; phylum Arthropoda; class Insecta; order Lepidoptera; family Noctuidae; genus Eupsilia; species Eupsilia transversa. The sequence goes on along the minus strand of OU611896.1, from coordinate 6,168,742 downwards.
CCTTACCAGCGCTACTTACCTGGAGCTACTACGACAAGTCGTCGAGGAGATGCTCGATGACGTTCCCCTGGCATTCTATCGCAACTTGTACTATCAGCAGGATGGTGCCCCCCCTCACTACGGACGTCAAGTACGCGAGTACTTGACCGAACATTTCGGAAACCACTGGATTGGCCGCGGTGGACCTGTGGCCTGGCCTCCACGTTCTCCGGACTTAACGCCCATGGACTTTTATTTGTGGGGAGACATTAAAAGACTAGTGTACACAAACGAAATATCAAGTGTTACAGAATTAAGGGAAAAAGTGGTTAGTGCTTTCGACACTGTAAAAACGAATGTGTTTGTGTTGCGAAAACTAAAAGAAAACCAGCGACGTCGAGCTAGACTGTGTCTAGAACGTGAAGGTGGACACTTCGAACAATACCTCCGGCTAGCTTAGGTAATTTATTTATTTTTACTTACATAATAATTTTAAAATACGTAATTAATTCATTTTGCGTGCTCAAACTGGCACGGTGGGACTTTAGCAATAAATAGGTACTTAGACTTACCTGATAACCGCCTCTGGTTTTTATAACTTGGTACTTTTATTATGTATCAAAACACAAACACCGCGCGCCGAGTGCACCAGGCGTTCGTATTTGTAGGTACCTACACGTTTTTATTAGGTTGTACTAAAATCTAAGATTTACAATTTCATTATTTACTCCCCGTTCATCAAAAAATAAAATAAATTGTTTAAGTAATGCAAAAGTAACATTTTATTAATCAGCTGATGACTACGTAGTACGTACCTACTCTTACAGGTTTTTATTATTACCTAAATATCTAAAGAAAGCGCGGCGGCGGCCGCACGACGCGCGCGAGCCATACGTTTGAACTTTGTACCTACATGTTTTTATTACTAGGATTTTACAATTTTAAGATTTTTACTCTCCGATTAGCAGGAATTAAAAACCAATTATAAGCAAAACTAACATTTTGTTAATCAGCTGATAGCTACGTCACAGATTATGCCTGACCGGTTAAGTTGTAACAGATACATCATACCTAAATACCTACCGCGATAATAGCATTCTTCATGTATTCGGTGACCGCTGCGTGCTAAACGATAAACGCTAAACGTTTTAGGCATACCTAAAACGCTCGACCATAATAACTATGGTTTCGCAGCTGCGTGGCCTTACAGCTGTGATGCCCAGTAACTTTAGATCGGAAACGCTCTGACGCCGCGCCGGCGGCGCCGCCCGCCCCTGGTCGCTCAGTAGGTATAGTTATCGCGCGCAATTACATGAAGTCACCCTGGCTACGTATTTACTTACTTACATTAAATTAGGATGACTTTGTACCTTTCCTTGGCGAATAGCGAGTAATTTGTTACTAATTTCCCTTCTAATTACGCTTTAAAAATATGATCTAGGTAATTATCAAGAGTTTATAAATCATATGTGATTTTCAAACTCGAGCTATTGCTAGCCGCGCGCTAGGTGGGCGAGGCCTGCCATTCGTCGACTCGCACGCACACAGCGATATAGTCGTGCGACACTGCCAACCGCATACGCAACGGGGCCATTCTGTTCTTTGAAAGTGGTGTATTCTAAACTTCTGTAAAACTTAAAGGACTAAAAAAACAAGTATGTATTAATTATTGAGCAGCTATCGTAATTTTATTTGATTATTTATGTCTTTCATAACATCCTCCTGAAATTTGACGAGGATGCAAAAAGACACCTTGTATATTAAAATAGCTTCTCAAATTTCGGCCCCCGCCCGCTCTATTACTTCGTTTTCGCTTAGCGTTCTTTCTGAGTTTTTTTTCGTTTTGCTCGGCTCCTGAGGGTCGTAGCGTGATGTTACATATAACCTTCCTCAAGAATTGAATTAATTATTTATTTATTAAATAAATAAATAATATTAGTATGGATATGGATAAAAATATATATGAAATGAAAATATAAAACGTCAAAAGACTCGAAAATTGTTGACATTTGCATAGGAGTCAAAAGGGGTCATTTGGTTGTAAATGGCCTCCCCTACATCCTCTTAATGGACTGCCGACATATAACCAATATCCCTGTATATTATAAGTTAAAGTCGCTTTTTGTGTATTCCTGTGCAACCGCGTTGTTCTAAACTACGCAACGGATTTTGATGGGATTTTCACCATCATTTAGTTAATAATTATTGCGGAATATATTCTGAAATAATTATTATCTAAATAAAAGTTTAATAAATAAAAGTTTAAGTAAAAGTTTAAATGTACAAAAAGTAAAGGTAAAATATTTATGTATTATGCAATATTTAAATATTAAACTTACATAAAATAACGGAAACTCGTTATAAAAAAGCACAAATATCGTTTTATTTTTTCTAAACTATGAAGCCAGAAAAGAACCCACTTTATATCTGTAAGATTAATATCTCCTCCATTAATGATTTTTAATCTTTATGTCAATCAATAAAATGCTTTTATTATTTAGCAAATAAATAAAAGATCTCAACGCATGCAACAAAATGCTCGAGCCGTATTTGCAGTAGAGTTGAAAATATTGTGCAAGCAATAAATTCCTGAAGCGTGTGTTGAACGATTTTGAACTCTGTTTCAGTTGTGATTTAGCTCAGTGTCAATTAATCAAAGAAAACTTCCTTACATATTTTTATAATGATATTATTTTCTTTTCAGATCAAAGTAGCAATCAAAGCTCTGGGTAACATCGGGGGCTTTACAAAGGAGTTTGCAGACATTCTAATGAATATCATAGGCGATAGTTTCGCACCTGTACCGGTTAGATTGTCGGCTGTGGACGCGTTTAGAAGGACGCCTTGTGATGAAACACGGTAATGTATACATTCTTGTTCTTAGACTGCAGATGGCAATCGGATTATTTGCATTGTATTGGAATTGTCCCTATGGCATGTCTTTTCAGTCTCATAGGGGCAGATTCACAGAACCACTTCGACTTTACTTTACTAAGTAAGCATTCTGTACGAATGTGAACCTTATTATTATGCGGATAATGTCCATATTCGTATGAACGAAAGTGAGCAAGCGTTTCATTCGAATTAATATTTATTTATTGGAAATAATATACAAATGTAGGGCTTACATTTATTATGCGAGTTATGCGACGCTTCTTTTACTAAGGAAAGTCAAAGTGCGGTCTGTGAAACATTAATACCGTATTTTTTTTGGGATTTTATATATTTTTATGGTCAACATTTTTATCAACTAGACTCGTAATTCTTTTCGTAATAATATATCATATTCTTCTAACACTAAGCTATATATTACAGAGAATACTTCCTAGAAACTTTCCGGGCTGACTACATGAACCTTGAAGTACGCCTAGCGTGCTACGTGCAAGTTATGAAGTGTCCCGACCTTGGAACACTGAGGAAGATCTTTCATACGCTTCAAGATGAACCTGTTAATCAAGGTATGGTCTTCAATTTCCTTAACTTCCACCAGTCCACGGTATCAACAAAGTGGAGAGAGGCACGCGGTAAAGCTTGTACATTTTCGACTTTATTTCAACGACCGCAATGTCGATATTAATTTGACAGTTAAAAGTGATCAATGCTGCTGTTTGCCAAGTCTGCGCCCTTTATGTGGACCTTTTAGGCCAGAACGGTTCATTAGGGTGCAAAACAAGCCTTATATTCATTGTAAAGTGTCCCCGACCCTCCATGTCGCATCCCATCGCCCCCCCCGCGCTATGACTTCGTTTCCGCTTAGCGTTCTTTCTGACTATTTTACTTTAAATTTACAGAAGTATACTTTTTGTTTCAAGCCCTTAATCCATCTGCCCAACGAGAGCCTCCTCAGCTTATTGGTCGAGGCTCTTGGCAATTAAGCCATTGGATACGACTATCGGCACAATGATCGCTGAGTCCACATCCTCACGAGCCAAGTCTATACTTGATTTGTTTATCTTTCCCGGCTTTGACGAGGTTCTCCAACTATTATTATTTCATTAAGATACAGAGGGCAGCTTGTTTTGCATTTATCTTTGTCACGTCATATCTGCCACCTAACCAAATGTTCTATCAACAGTAACAACATTCGTTTGGAGTCACCTCAAGAACCTTGCAGAATCCTCTCTTCCATCTCGCGTAGAGATTCAAGGTCTGCTGTCAGGAAATCAGATACCGCATCTGGAAGATAGTCCGGACTTCCGGATGTATTCCAGGAATTACGAGCAGGGGATGTTCTTTGATCAGTATAATGCTGGTAAGTTTGTGGTTTAATTAATATTTACATGATATACTTCATTTGTATAGCATTAGACAAATGACGGCTAAATACCGACAGGTATTACTGCACTTTAGAGTTATTTTTTTAATGTAAATGGTAAATAGATTACATTGCTTTGTATTTATCGAAATATCGGAATTTCTTATACGTTTATATCGAAATAACGAAAGGGTGATAACCGTTATTTGTCTAATGTTATAATGCTTAGAATAAAATAAAAGTATTTTGACTGATTCTCGTCAGATGAGATCCAATTTTTATGGATGGTCTATCAGACAGATGAATATAAAATTCATTGTGAACATGCGCCAACGCAGGCAACAGAAATTTATTGTCGGCTGCTTTTTGTCAATGCTCGTTTCTCATCGGCTAAACTCGGATAAAAATCGTTGACCAACAAAAACCTGCCATTTGCTTTTGTTTGAGTAGCCTTTTATCATACCTATAGAGTTATAGGCATCCCTTTCTTTCTTATCAGAAAACAAGAAGACATAAAACTTAAGCACTTGATTATATTTTGTCAACAGGTGGAAACTATGAAGCGAACGTGATATTCACTCCTGACTCCTACATACCTCGCTCTATATCTCTCAACCTGACTATCGATATGTTTGGAGAGTCCATCAACATTTTTGAGGTAAAGTTCATTCAATCAAAAAAAAAACTTGCCTAGCCTTTCCCCAACTATGTTGGGGTCGGCTTCCAGTCCAACCGAATGCAGCTGAATACCGCTATTTTACATGTAGCGACTGCCTGTCTGATCTCCACACAAGTAACTGGGTAATACGATACCCCTTGGTAAGACTGGTTGTCAGACTTTCGGGCTCCTAACGACCCGTAACGACTGTCAAAGATTTACAAATGACAGCCGGGACCAAAGGCTTAACGTGCTTTCTGAGGCACGGAGTAGGCTCAATATGTAAAGATGGTCACCCATCCACGAACCAACCACGGTTCGAAATCTTTTGACACATTAAGTCTAATAATATCCTGCTATAAGAGTGTACGATAAATTGTTTATATCTAGATGAAAGCCCGCGGCGAAGGCTTCGAACGTTACTTCGAGCGATACTTCGGTAACAACGGCCCCCTCAACAAGAACAAACTGACGGAAAAGATCAGCAACCTTCGCTTCTTCAGGTCCACCAACGAGGCTGATGAAGTCAGAGAGAAGATTGATAACCTGGAGTATAAGAATGAGGCTTTGAAACATAGGTATGGAGCTCAAAGTATCTATTATACAATGTAACAGCGATCCTTACGATCTAGGCCAAATATTTTTTGATATTCGGGTAGATCATGACCTAAAAAGGTGCCAAAAGAATATGAATTTAAAAAAAATAAAAAATAACTGCGTAATTTTGTAGGTCGAATCATATTTACTTCTTGTCCGAATGTGTAATTTTTCTATAAAACCATTTTCATATTTTTAAGTTTCTACTTCTTTAAAGTCTTATTACACTTTTCTAATTTTTTATCGTTAATGTAACCTGAGGTATTGTATAACTTAATATAAAAATTAAAGTATAAAAACTAAAACCTAGCTACGGCAAAAAAGTCAGCTAAAAAGGTATAAGCAAGTCATCTCAGTCAGACAAATAAAAAATCTGGTCACAAGAGTTAGGTGATAAATTTTTAATTGAATCATCCAATTTGTTAATAAATAATCACCATTTTTTATCCTAGGTTCCCAATGGCAGAGTTAGGTATCAGAGTATTTGGCAACGAGATCTCCTATTGGAATGCAGAAGGTGACGAAGAGATCATGAAGTCTTTGGCGAGAATGAACCCTCAGTTGAGAGTGTTGGAGATTCTTTCTGGAAAGGTAACTTTATGATATTTGTTCTGCACGAACTAGAATATCGAATCAATATTGTAGATCTTCTCTTAATCATGGGTCGGCAAACAGCAGCAGTGAATATGTGTGCTGGTGCATTGCTGAAACATAGTAAATGAGCTTATACATGCTGTAGCTGCATTCAAACTCAAAACAATAAATTCATAGTATTTACACAGATCAATACAGATATATAACTCCGCAAAATCATTTAAACAAAAATTGACTCTTGCTATGACATAATAACGTGCAATTCAGGTCGCACAGCGCTAATTACCTACAGTTATATTCACCTAGAAGTTCCCTCTCTTTCTATCGCGTAACTCTTATATCTTCTGACTACGTTACACTCACTGCGTTGGCCCAACAAGACGAGACCGCTGCGTGCCTGTAGCTTCAAGCCTAAAATGCGGAGGGAACCATTTTTAGTTATCTGTGGTATTTAATCATTTAAGAAAGAAAAGGTTTGACGGCACGGTTGGCGTAGTGGTTAAGCGATTGACTGCTGCGCTGCGTGTCGCGGGTTCGATTCCCGCACGGAACAAATATTTGCATGACCTACATTTTGTTGTTCCGGGTCTGGCTGTTCTGGATGTTTGTAAACGCACCCACGATACAGGAGAAATTCCTAGTGTGTGGCAACGTTTTTTAAAAAAGAAAAAAAAGGTTTTACAATATGACATGGAAGACATACATCATGTCATCTCTCATCATATATTCTGGCAATTAAATAAATTTCATTTCAAATCAAAAAACAGTTTAGTTTGATTAATGTAACAACTTAAAATAAAAATGTTAACACTCAATTTATTAACAATTTTTCAATCACTTAAATAACATATTTGTTCCATCTCAACAGGAAATATCCTACAACAAAGCATCTTTATTCCTCGACACAACATTCTCCATACCCACGGGTTCAGGTCTACCAATGAACATGAATCTAATGGGTACCAGCTACGTCAATACTAAGATGTCGGGAACAGTCAACGATAAATATACACAGTCTGGTAATCTGGACTTTGAAGGGAAGTTAAGACCAAGGTTAGTTTGTTAGAGACTTATTATTAAACTATTTATTCTTTTTCAAGTTAGCTATCCCTTATGTTGCACCTGCCATGTTTTGTATTTGCATCACCCTAAGGTTGACTGGTAGAATATGCCTCAGGCATTAAGTCCGCCTTTCTACAGTACTTTTTTAACTTATGTATAAAGTTTTAATAAATAAATAAACTAGCCGCGCTCCTCGGTCTCACCCGTATGGATTCCACAGAAATCTTGCATTTGTGCGGGATAAAAAGTATCCAATGTCATTCTCCGGTCAATAAACTATATCTATGCAAATAATGACGTCCATCCGTTGCTCCATTTTCACGCACGCAGTGAAAGGATAAACAAACACACTTTCGCATTTATAATATTAATAAGTTTTCGTTCCAAATATACATATTATAATAGTAATTTTTTAATCCCAGAACATTAACCTACTACTTTAAAATAAACAAATCCCTATATACGTAAATTACTGCTTATGGACGCAACTTCATCCGCGTGAAATTCATCTATACCGTAAAATATCTACAACCTACCTATCTAACTACCTACCTAACTACCTACCTATCTACCTACCCTACCTACCTATGGACCTAGCTACCTAACTACCTACACCTACCCTACCTACCTACAGCAATTGTTCCATATTATCTCAACATTTAAAACTTTCCCTGGATTTCCACAAATATTTCAAAACTAAAATTAGCCGAATCAGTCCAGCCGTTCTCGAGTTTTAGCGAGACCAACGAACAGCAATTCATTTTTATTATATAGAAGTTAAGTGAAGAAGTTTAGATGTTGAAAATGGACCCCAAATCTTCCTATCTCCTTTCAGTGTGGCCGTGAACATAGCAGCCACAATGAGTGTGGACGCCGGCGGCCTCAGTTCTAGCGGTATTCGAGTGAACTGGCGATTATATACCGCTACTGCGGTAGAAGCAAGACTCAGTATCAGAGGACTGGCGTTGTTGAAGCTCGACCTGTCGCTGCCTATTGATAAGCAAGAGATATTCGCTGCCAAGTAAGTTAGATTAACGTCACGCCTGTATTCTTCAAAAGGATAGGCAGATCTATGTGTATAGTACACGCCCATTGCACCAGCTGTTAAGTCCTGGCGCGGGGCGCACTGCTTGGTATCATCCGAGCAAAAATCCAGATTCCTGGCTGCTATTTGTTGGTCTTTTCAGCTGTGTCCCAAGAGACATACGTTAAGTTCTTAGTAGTGTAAGCTTCCGCCATATATTGTATTTCAAGCAAAATGTTTTTCACCTCTAGGTCGGAACTAATAATCCTCCACGGCGACAAGGAGCAACAACAACAAGGTCTGAACAAGAACAGAATAGAACAGAACACGTGCAGTTGGTCCACCTTCGATAAGGCTATTGGCATCAAGATGTGCGCTTCTTACCAGGTGAATTGAAACATAACCTTAAAATTTTCAGTATATATGAATGTCGTAAGGAAAAAAAAAAATGCCATAAAAATACAGATGGGAACCTAGGTGATTCATTATAACATACTGTACATCAAGTATATTACCCTGCCTCTTATTATACAGCAATCACTACGCGTACTGACAGCGTGCCTTTAATCACTACGCTTACTGACAGCGTGCATTTAATCACTACGCTTACTGACAGCGTGCATTTAATCACTACGATTACTGACAGCGTGCATTTAATCACTACGCTTACTGACAGCGTGCATTTAATCACTACGCTTACTGACAGCGTGCATTTAATCACTACGCTTACTGACAGCGTGCATTTAATCACTACGATTACTGACAGCGTGCATTTAATCACTACGCTTACTGACAACGTGCATTTAATCACTACGCTTACTGACAGCGTGCATTTAATCACTACGCTTACTGACAGCGTGCATTTAATCACTAAACTTACTGACACGCACCTCTGACTTTTCGGATTCTTGTGCGTATTGAATAACTTGCTAACACTTGCTTCAAAAACGGTGAAGGAAAATATCGTGAGGAAACCGGCATGCCTGAGAGATATTTCTCGACGGCATGTGAAGCTAAGTCAGAAACTCATGGGCGGCTTTAATGGTGCTCCCACACTGCTGCTAAAAATGTCGAATGTTGCACGTCAATCGCTGCTTCGGTAATATAGCTTAGGGCTGAACATCTATCCGTGGAATCAAATTAACGGCTGACATTTTTTGCATGAAAAAACTATCAAAAATTCCAAATTTAAACGCAGTATAAGACTACTAGCTATTAGTAGCTATAAAAGTTTGGTCGTAATCGCCCTTAGAGATATGAAGAGTAGATTATATAAACAGCCATTTCAAACCAATATAGCTTTAATAACGCAAAATCGGCGTATCACACGCCCAGAAACTGCAGGCTAAACTGTGTTTTATGATGTACATATCTATCTATCTGTTTTAAAAATATTCCTTGTTTTTTTTTGTCAGTTTCCAAACATGACGAACCTCCACAACGCGCCTTACTTCCTAATGAGCGGCCCTGCTAAGTACATACTGTCTCTAGAGAAGGCAGACACAACCGCTGACACATACGCCTTCCAGTATCGATGGGACAAGAACGAGACCAGCAATGTCGTTAGCTTCTCCTTTGATACGCCTGATAGTAAGGTAAGTTATAATCTTTCCAACCATTTATTTAACTTTTGACAGCTAAAGTAGTGATGTCCAAATTGCATTTCTGACTCGATTTCTAAAAACAATCGATTTAACTTTACGGTTGTAACGTCCCGTCACTATTATTTAAAAAAACAAAGTGCCCTTATAGCATGGCATTTTTTCACTATGGTTTTGAATGTAATAATTACGGAACTTCTTAGGCGTGTATATGTCAAAAGTTAAATAAACAGTTGGAATTAGTATAATGGCATTTAATACCTGTTTTACATAAATACAGGGTAAAATTAAATTCACTGGCGAAACTACACAGACTTGACTTTAATTTGAACTTGTGTATGCTAAGTAAGTTTTTGAGATCGTGTTTTGGTGAAGACCGAAACTATACGAAATGGAGCCAGACTCACGAATTTGTTTTTGAGAGAAAAAAAATGCATTTTGATGCTTTCTGAAAAGCACCAAATACTGTTCCACTTTAGGTGTTCCACTTTTTTTTTCTCAATTATAAACCACCCTGTATTATTGAAATCAGTTATAGTTTCAGATTATTGTTATAGCTGAGAAAGATTAAATCCTTCCCAGAAATGTAATGTAGTCGACAAAGCTAGCCTAAACCGCATTTTAATACAATTTACGTATTTCAATTCAATAATGTATTAGAAAATAACCACTAAAAATCTCTTCCACAGGAAAAACGAATGATAAACGCCGTCCTATCTCTCTCCAACACATCAAGCACTGCATTACTAACCCTCCAATCAGAGAAGAGCACTCTAAAAGCCAAAGCAATGTACCGAAACATGCCATACGACAAGTCTCTATCAGCAAGTCTCGATGTCGACGGGCGAAAGCAATTCGACACGGTTATGTCAGTAAAGAGACACGATATTAAGTACGGGTTCGTTTGGATACCGCACGCTTATTGGGTGGTGGACAATGAAAGGGTTGCTGAACTGTCTGGTGAGTTGTACAGATACATCGCTTGAACCTCTGTGGTTACTACAGTACCTATATTGACGAGGCGCATAACTTAAATTATAGTATTGTATAGTTTAATTGTATTGTTTAGTTTCTCTAATTTTATATTTAGGTTAGTAGATTGCCGTTTTATCGACCTCGTAATTCCTTTACCATCCTAAGGCTGAATGTCACTTGCAAGTCACAAAACGCCAAGGTCTATTTGTCTTTACTTATGACAGATAGATAGTTTCAACCTTAATGAACTTTTAATTTAGTGGGATTTTTTGTTAAAAGTCGTAAGCAATTATGAATTCGACTATACGTGTTTTTTTTTTCATTTCCTTTCTCTTGTCTTATCTGTATGAGAAAAAGCCTTTGACCTGCAGTAAGACAATAAATGGCTGGTATTTGCATACATGCATTTAAAGTTTTGTCTATTACTAGAGTGATAAAGTAGATCAAAACTAAATTGTGCTCACTGAAAAGCATCTCATTGAATCATTATGCTAAAATCGTGTACCATAAACTATAGCTCCTCATTTCTTTAAGGTGTAATAAAAATAAAAACAAAAGGTAGTGTCACACAAGGCGACGTAGAAGCAGAATTTCAAACAAAACAACTGGCTAGTCATCTCCTAGGATACTACACAATCAATGGACCGACACACGGAACGAAGCTGCAGTTCGATTATCAGTTCTATAAGAGTCCGAAGCAAACGATTAAAATTGAAGGGATTTATAGCGAGAAGACGGGTGGGTTCAGACATGACTTGTATGGAGATCTGTCTATGCAGTTCACTGCTTATCCGGGGTATAATTTCTATGCTGTATTGAGGAATATCGTGAGTATTCTTCTGAATGTTTTGGTTACTTATTTTTGGTCTCTCTCGATTTGTAATAGAGGTATTTTATTACCTCAAGTATTTTCGAAATTGGTCAACTTTTAGTTGTAAACTAAAAATCGCGCTTTGAAATTTAAATTGTATGTTTATGAATATCCTTTGATATTTGTACTCATTTATATTAAGTTTAAACATAAGACTTCTAGTTAAAAATTGCTACAAAAGTCACGCTTTAAACTTTTTGAACATTAATTTCAACCTTATTTAATTAAGTAAAAAAAAAAACAAGAAGCGCCTAAAAGAACGTCCTAGGCGCTTCTTGTTTTTATTTTTATAGATTTTTATTCCTTTGCCAAATGCAAGCCGTAATATGACTGACCGCAATAGTTGGTTTATAAATAAATTCTTACTAACCACGTACTTAATAAAATTATATTTCCACAGAAAACCCAAACCCACGTGGACATAGGCTTCAATGTTAGTGCATCTCGCGCCACTAAAGACGACCCAGCCTTCACATTCGGTTTCCAACGCGCGGAACGTCTGACCGGCATGAGACTCGACACGCACCTGACGTTGCATCGACCACGGCTTATTGATACTAAGTTCCAGTTTGAAGGAGTAAGTATTTATGATAGCTTTGCCAATGGCTCAGTAAGTGCTACGAAATTGGTTTTATATAATCGTGGACTGCACAAGTGTTGTTATGCCAAAAGAGCGTGCATTCTGAAAGTGGGCACCGTCGCAAATAGCTGTCAAATATGTCGCTATTTTGATTGATTTTGGCAATATTACTGCATGGAAATATGAAATATCGCTAACTAGCGAACTAAAATATTGATATCGTAACACCGAATATTTAGTTTTTTTTTCACCGAATATTTGGGAACTTTCCAAATACCCTTTTTACACCTAAAACGGTTACAACATCAAATTCAGTGTTATAATTGCCAGCACCCACTGGCGGCACGGCACGGCAAGGGATTTTTATGCGACGAATAGAAATATAACTTAACAGTATGACAATAAAACTGAAATTTCAATGATGAGGAATAAGGAAGTCGCGGCATGCCTAGGGATACCGCGGCATCGTTGCCGTCAGAATACGCTTGCATGTAGTGATGCCGAAGGATCCCCTGCCGTGCCGTGCCACCAGTGGGCGCAGGCCCTAAGTTATCAGCGATCAGGCAAACCAAGGTTGCATCCCACAGACCATAACTTATAAATACCCTTTTTACCTACAGATCGGCCCAAAATACACAGCACTAGCACTTCTAAACTTCAACCCTAAGTCCCGAGAGATTCTCGTCTCGGGGTACCTGTTCTTCCCGCCGGGAACACAGCTGTATGTGGACGCTGAACTCAACATGACACTACCTACATTACACCCGTGTGTTATCAAGACGAAGGTGCACGAGAAACAGCCGAATGATTTTCAAGTAAGTATCTATTATACATTGTAACAGCGAATTAATTTTCTAGCTCATGAGTCATGACCTAAAGAGGTGCCATAAAGAATATAAATTAAAAATTATAATCTAGGCTAGATTGTAATGTGAATAAAGTATCACCGTAATTAATAATATAATATTATCCTCAGCTAATAAGTAATTTAAATATAACTTAAACTGCTAAGTAATTATAAAACTAAGATATCGTTCAATAACGTCTTCCGTATTTACTATAAGTTAAAGGGAAGACACTTGATTCACGTGTTCTTTATAAAAGTCAGCACTTGCACTACACTTTAAGTTCACACCATCTTCGCATAGACATTCCTTCGCCTATTTGACTTATAATTCAAGATGTCTTTCCTCTCTTTCCCTCTCTAGGTAAACGCAGTAGGAATCTGGTTCACAGGCGTAGACTTCAACATAGACGCGTCGTATCAAGACCAGTCTAAGACCAACATGGCGTCGCATCACCTGAAGGCTTTGATAAGCAGCACTCACTTCAAGAACATAGCCATGGATGGACGGTTCACGCAGGATAATAGGCAGATCACGTTTATTGGACAGGTTAGTTATAGAATAAATGGCCCACAAATGTACAGAGATTTATGCGGATTTATAAATTTCCGATTAAAAAGTTATTTGTTGTTATAGCGGCAATAGAAATACACAATCTGTGAAAATTTCAACTGTGTACCTATTACGGTTCATGAGATACAGCACGCTGACAGACAGACGGACGGACAGCAGAGGCTTTCTAATAGGGGTCCGTTTGGCTCTCTTCGGGTACGGATCCCTAAAAATTATCAGCCAGCCCTGAAACATTTATAATAGCTAGCACTCTAGCTAATTAGAGTCCAAAAGAAAGAAACAGATTATTACAGATGGGTTACTCCGCGAAACCATTTAAATAAAAAGCTACTCTTAGTACTACACCATAAAGTGATATTCAGGTCGCACAGCGCTTTTTACCTACAGCTACATTCACATAGAAGTTGCCTCCCTTTCTATCGCGTAACTATTATATCTTCTGACTACGTTACGCTCAATGAATTGGCCCGACAAGACGAGCCCGCCCGCGTACTTATAGCTTCATACCTCAAACCCCTTTTCTGCTTTAAATACCAAATATTCTCTTCAACAGGGCGAGTACAACGACGATCACTACAGAACTTTAACCCGCTACATATTACTTTCTGAACAAAACTTCACGACATATGTGGAAGTGGACGTGGGGAAGAAGGCGTATAGTGTGAACCTGAACGCGGATCTTAGCAATAATACTAATGTCAACATGGATATACATTTTGATCAGTAAGTACTTTTTATTTTGGTTTTTCTTTTGAAGAATACGACGTGTAAGTGTTAGTGTCGTCAAGGGCGGGCTTTCTGGGACTCATGGGCTCATGGGCCAGACAGATACGAAGTCCCATATGTTGTAGTAAAGTGCATAGCAGGCTACGTTTTCAGCGTTCAACATTGAAGCAATGTCTTGATAGGTATGCATTCAGGCCAGTCCATTCAAACGATTTCATTTCACTTAAACAGTTTGGGAGGGGCACGTGCCCCTGTGGGACCCCCCCTCCCCCCCCGGAGCCGCCCTTGATTGTCGTAATTATACAAAAACTGTGGATGTCTGCATTTTGAAATACGAGACTAGATAGGTGCCATAGACATATGCACCCATCTAATAAGATCAGATTTGACATTTAAACAAAACATTTTACAGTCCGTTCAACCGATTTTGACTTCTATTCCGTAGGTTGGCATTAAAAGCAAAAACGTGATTATAATACCAACTGTTTACTGCGGCTGCCATTTGTCATGCCGCGAACGCAATAGAAGTCAAAATCGGTTGAACTGAAATGAATGGGGTATAGTCTCATGACTTCGACATCGGATTGTGAATGGGGAATAGTCTCATGCCATAAAAAATATTATACTTATGATAGAAAAGAGAAAATATTGTTATTATGATAGTTTCTTCGAGTAGCCTCAAAAGCTGACATCACGCGGTCTGAAGATGAACGACTATCAACAATGTATCTAGTTTGTAAAGCTCGAAAAAAAATGACGAGGAATGTAATCGATTTTGTGCAACAACCCTGGTCCTATACAACAAAACATTACAATTCACATGTTACTTTGTAACACGCACTTGTAATTACAAGTGCGTGTATCATAAAATTCTAAGCCACACAATCGTAACGGAAAAACCTTACAAGTGTGTGAATTTTTTCTACAATTATTTAACAATTTTGTAGAATTGCAGACTTGTAAAATTGTAGCCCCAGGTCGGTGCTGTCGCACAGTCTTACTATTCACTAACCATTATTTTAATTTTAAAAAACAAAATATCAATTGTATTGCTTTAAAAAATAAACTACTTTGCCCTCTAGACTTCGAGACCTCCACCTATCCTTCCAACGCTGGGTAACAGCCCGCCAGAAGCGACTGAGCGCCGCATTCAACTGGGACGCGAACCGTGACCCCTCACAAAAGGTCAGCGTGGACGTACAACTGGACAATAAGGGCACCTGGCACCATGCTGGACATGTGTCGTTATACTACCCGGGAAGGATGGTCAATGGCGAGTTCGAGTTTTTGTTGAGAGGTGAGAACATTTATTTTTTATACGTCGTTGGTGGTCGACTAGACGCTAGTCTTAACCTTCGTCTGCACCACAGCTGCGGCCCGTGTTCCACGACTTGTGTTAGGCATTTTGAAAAAAAAACACGGATTGGACATGGATTCCAGCTCATATTAATGTGCCTTATGCCAGGTCACACGCGTTATAATAACCTTGCGTAAAATTGGACTTGCACAGTATACAATAACGTGTATGGGATGAATTAGCACAAGTATCCGAGCAATTCGATGTATCGCAGACTTGTGCAAGTCTGAACTTGCGAAAGTTTATTGTAACGTGTATGGCTACCATTAGAGCGGAAAAGACTTTAAAACCGGCTGCCGACTTTACAATATGATAAGAATACATCACTTACCTCAAGTAACACGAGTTAAGTTAAAGGATGGTACAGTCGCCAGCACATCAAGCTACCCAAAACTGTCAAACTTTCCCAATCAAACTTGAACCTAATGCTTTAGCGATAAAGTTTAAAATCTACTAAAGAAATTTGACAGATTTTAGTAGCTTGATGTGCTGGCGGCTGTACTTCTTCAAAACTGGAAAAGTATAAGTTAGACATTTCTCTTTGTTCTAGATTGGTTCTGCCAATGGCACGTCCGCATGGGTTGGTCGAGTGACTCGAACATTCTGTGGCGCGTCAAGGTGTTCTCAGAAGCACACAACGAGACGGTATACGCTCTGTTGTCCAGTATGAACACGCCCTTCGCCGGATGGAAGGATACTAGCTTTAATGTTATGTAAGTACACAAATATCGACTCCGTAAGTAATTAAAAGTTGTAGACAATTTCGCTGTAAGGAGTATGAAGTCACATCATGAGGTTTAAGCTTGTGTTTTCTTGAAAAGGCGTCCCGCCGTATAGCGGCGCCGTCAAAACAGACATAACAACGATACATAAGAACGAACAACGACATGTTATAGTATCTCAATAATGATTTAATAGCAATTAAAGTGCCTTAATCTGGTAGTATTAATTGGGCAGAACAGATATTTAAATCTCACTGTTAAATACACAAATAATTAAATGATACTCGCTAACACTAAAGCTCATTCCCCCACCAGGTGGCGCTACCACGATAATCTTCAAGCTCTAAACGGCAGCATGAACTGGCAAGAAGACTACTTAGCGTTCAGTCTGCTCGCCGACTATCTGTTTAAAACGAATGAGTTCTATGGCGAGATCAACGCGGTGGTCAACTCGACCATACCAACGTTACCGAAAGCGGCCGCGATTGCCAAACATAGGGTCGTTTGGAAGAAGAGTGCTGATACACTGCTAAGTTTCCAGGTAAAAATAATCTTTATTTTCTGTAGGATAAGATTGTATTTCCTGTAGCGAATTGTGATGCTCAGGTTGATTGATGAAGGCAGCAGTTATAACCAAACATAGTCGTTTGGAAGAAGAGTGCTGACACGCTGCTGAGTTTCCAAGGAAACAGTTTAAAATTATCCTTATTTTTACCGTGCATAAGGTTTTTATTTCTTGTAGTTGTGCTTGCAAAAGGACGCTTATTTACAAAAACGTTGGATTTTATTTCCTGCCGTATTAGGTTGATTCATAAAGACCGCTTTAGCCAAATATAGGGTCGTCGGTCGGAAGTAGAGCGCCGATACACTGCTTAGTTTTCAGGTATGCAGTGAAAAAAATACCTTATTTCGATGTTACAAAGTTTTTCTTTTACTGTGACATGTAGTTTTGCTGACTTAGATCTTGGCGGCCACATCCGTTCAGTGTACGTTACGTCCAGGTAAATTCACTAGTGAATGGGTTGCTTTGTGCTTATCAATCTCCAGCAAAGCAGAAGCAACAAGAATATTTGCTGTGATTCTTAAGGTACAGCTTGGGTTGGCTCTTAAATATTATTAAACAAACAAAAAAATTATAACCATGTTGTTTTATTTACGTTTTTTCTTTCCTATTTTTAATTACTTACAGCTTGTGTATGATTTGTACCTTCATCATAAATACACAATTTCTGTATAATTTTTATAATTCCCAATATTATCCATTATACACAAATTTACACAATATGTAAGTATATTATTTTAGTCTGTGAGATAATTGTTTCTTTTCTACAATCAAGTCAAAAGGCCCTTTTACATACATTTACCATGGTAACATTACTTACTAAATTCTACTTTATATTCAGACACATTCATAGCCTATTTTCAGCTTATATACCATCAAATTGCCCCTATAGAAAGCCCTGGCTGCCAATAGTTACGAAAAATTTATTTAAATTTTTACTGTAATCAATAGTTTGTCCCCCATAAATACATATTACTCAGTGATCCCAGGAGAGCAGCCCTTCACCCAACAAATTTGTGTGAATTTATAATGTATACTATGTAAGTCCTGCATGTACTACAAAACTTTTACATTTTTATTTTTAAATATAGTTTACGATAAAATCCCATTTTCGTAAAAGTGCCACTTACAATATGTTGGTGGACAAAGCTTGATATACACCACTTGTACCTAGATTCTGGAAGCTTATTGTGTAATCTGATGTCATCTTCAGTCATGCCCAAAACACTGCATAATCAGCCTATAATGTTCCCACCGCTGGGACACAGTCTCCTCTCTGTGAGAACTGTGAGAGGGAGTGGGCTTTAATCCACCACACTGGCTTATGGTTCAAACTAAGACTCAAGCATACATAAAACTAGTTTAAACCAATCAAAAGGCTTTAAACGAGTTTTAAGTAATGCTTGAGTTTTGAGTGAGGATCTGTAATACGGGCTTAAGAGTAATGATTCCCATCATACAGCTATTTTCCAAGAAATAGAGCTGACCTCACATGTCATTCAGTCTTACACAGGTGTTAATTTAATTTAACCTACATTTAGTAGCTGATTTACTGATTGGAGACAATCAAGCTTTCAGAAATTGGGGGAAGTGGAAAATAGGTACAATGTTTAACCATTTACATCCTAATATAGGTTCTTTACAAAGTTACACATACAATTCAGAGTTAAACTTTGAAACTTTACCATGGAACAATAAAGAAATTATTTGCAGGCAATAAAGACATTTGTGAAACATTGAGATATATGGTACAGTGATTATTGAAATTAATGGCAGATCACTGCAAAAAGACATTACTATAGTTACTTGTGTTATCGCACTTATCACAGTTAAGCTATTGACTTTTTTTTGCAAAGTTTTAAAAAAGTTCGAAAGTTTTTGTTTTTGTTTTAAGTAGTAATGTAACATCCTCCACACCACTTCTCTTGCTTATCAAAACTTGTTTTTATTATAACTGAATGCACAAATTAAACAGGGAAGAGAGTGCTTCCTAAATTAACCATCAAAAATACACAGATGCAATGTTCCATAGTCAAGTTTGGTTTTATATTACTTTAATTAATAAGTAATAACAATGACAAAAAACATCTGTTTCTTAACAATATTCAAGACAACATTAACCTAAAAGTGTACTTCACTCATCACCTTCACTATCCACTCTAGCTTTTCCTAAATTGTTGCTGTTTAAACACAGCAGATTTAGGGAAAACTAAACATGTCGGATCATGTAGCTACTTCTTCGTTTGTCGATTCAAACTCCAACTTGACGTCATCATTGAGCCCGTCGACATCAACCTCGTTCTCCGAAGCATTCAGCATGTTCAACGTAACTTGCCGCACAGGAACACTGGCATCTTCAAAAGCTTTTTTCTTCAAAGTACTGCGTATCTGGTTAACAGTTCGGCCTTTGATATGTTGGCTCAAATTGTTCAAGTCCACGGCAAAGCGATGCACGCAGGCTCGTAACATCTCGATCTCGTCGTCTGTCCACTTTCCACCAGGCTGGGAGTCGCCCATAGGGTGTAATAACTTCGTCATTTCGGCTAGTTTGTTGAATGCGGTTCCCGCTTCGCGAAATATTTCGCTGACTTTTGCAGCGGAATTATTCATTGTTGGGTGTGAAAATTATATCACTCCCGACAAGAAATAATAATCACTCAGCAATACCGCTAGTTTACCGCACGGAATTACAGGAAATTATAATATTTCTATAAAGTCAACGGCCACAAACAACCTCTAAATATTTTTATCATCAATAGACATTTTGTTTAAACTGTCAATGTCATGTCAAAGACGTCAAACAACGGGAGCGTTCCATGTTCGTGACTCGTTCAGAAAAATTAGTCTCCATTATACTGTTAGATTATTTTATTTTCGAGTCAATCGATTGACTCGAAAGTTGGTATTATAAAAAAATCCTCCCTTACAAACTTGATTACCCGTTTTGACCTTCTCACTCAGTTAGGCATTGTTTTTTGTAAAAGTTGTAAGTCTGTCGCAAGTACCGAGATTGGACTTGGATGTAATCAGGTCGCGCGGTTAAGATTGTTCGATACAATAACAGTATTTGGGTCAATTTCAAGTTGATCAAAAGTTAGTTCCGTATAAACTGTATCCCCATTTTCACTCTATTCGAAAAATATTTCGATAAAAGTGTAACCTGTCTTGCTTGGTACATCAGCTGTCCAGGGTGGCCCGGACGTACTTTATGCCATATTCAAAGGTGAAGGGTCATCTATTAATTAAACCCTTTTTTTTACAGTACAACGAAGACGGTCTTCTGATGATAAACTCATCCTGGACATTGGATAGAGGACCTACAGAGAACAATATCACTGGCAGAGTCAAACTTCTTACTCCGTTCCAAGTTAGTAACAATAAGATTGTTGTTATTTTAACATCACGCATGTATTTTCGAAAGAGGCAGTCAGATACTTAAGGTGAACGTTGACTGGTATATACTGGATAGCGCTCCGTGCGTGCGGTATACCGATAGTGGACTCAGTGCTATATGATTTTTTACAAAGCAAACCATAATCCGTTGCGCGCCGTGCGTGTGTTGCAGCCGGTGCGGACCAGTGGACGTCTACCTTAATTGTAGGTATATCTGAAGAATTCTACGTATTGCCAGTAAATTCAAACCATGACCTGCTGAAACCAATACATGTGTATGTCTTTTATTGGAGATCCTAAATAAATAAATACCTACCACGAAGGCCCGTGAAGCCTCGATTTCATGATAAATGATAGAAAAAGAAGAATATGAATAAGTAAATGGAACCAATCCTGACTTTCCAGGGCTACAGAAAAGGGTTCCTCCGCACGCGATTCGTTCTGGGTCACAAACGAGACATCAATGGCATCACCGACCTCGACCTTGAAGAGAAAGTGCTCAAGATCTTTGTTAATGGTAACTCTTTTATATCGTTAAATCCACTATCAAGCTGATTAATTCCCACTGCTGGGACTCAGACATTCCTTTCGTTATTTACTTTGTTGAGTAGATAAATTTTTCGAACATGAAACAATGGAATAGCAATATTATCCGATTGGCGCATAAACAGCTGAACAGATTTGGATGAAAGTACGTTCCGGTGGGATATTTTCCGATATCCACGCGGGAGAAACCGCAAAAGCTAGTAATTTATGTATACAAAATATTGTATAACATAAAAAAAAAGAAACTATGGAGTTTCTTGCATATTCTTCTCCATACTACCTTTTTGAAGGGACAACTATAGAATCAATTTTATTTTGTTGTAGGTACATTTTGACGTTCAAATGTGTGCTTAATTGAAAAAAATTATTTGACTTTGTAGCAATAAAGGAGACTGTCAACTGTTACTACTGACGTGCCGTGTTGGCCGTTAAAATCTAACAAACATATTTTCTCTCCCACAGGTCACATGCGTCGCATAACCAACTGCATGTTAGTGGTCAACGTGACAAGTCCTATGGTGGAGTTCCCGCAGATGACGGCGCGGTTCGGCTTTGTGGAGGCTGATCGACATCTAGTCGCTATGGTGGTCACTACTAACTCTACTACAGGTATGCTTCTTTAACTTCTACTGCTGTATACAGGGTGGCGATTTAGTCACCTACATCCGTAAAGGAGGTCATTCTACCCGCCATACTAAACAACTTTCGCTATGACACTCATATGGAATTCGAGGAAAAAAAAAACAATTTCTATTCAACCTTGGACAGACAATTTCGATGTATGAATTTTTTTTTGCGACTTGAATGTATTTGGATTTCATAGCGGAAGTTGTTTACGTTTAGTATAAAATCACCCCCTCGAAGGATGCAGGTGAATTAATCACCACCCTGTATACGCTTTCTAAAGCTCAGAGTATCAATATATCAGCCTACAGCAGTCGGTTCAAATGGAGTGACTGTCTATCTGACTTCTACAGCCCAGTAACGCGGTAACACGATACCCCTTGGTAAGGCTGGTTGTCAGACTTTTGAGCTTCTGACTACCCGTAACCACTATCAAAGATCTACGAATGACAGCCGGGACCAACCAACCAACGGCTTGACGTGCTTTCCGAGGCTCGGAGGGGTCTCGATACCAGCCTCGATCTGGAAGTTCGAATATCTTCAAAAGATGTGCTTACAGGAATGAACATTATTTCAATTTTGTCAATTGTTTTCACCTCCAGGTATCGAAGTGCTCCTCAAATTGATATCGCTACAAGACTTCCATGTATTCGGCCATGTTGCTCTACCCATACAGTACCTTAACAGAGCTATGATCATCGCCAAACGGGCTCCAGAAGAGGTAAATACAAAACATTTATTATTATTCTTTCCATTTATCTATTTTTCCTGTATGAGGAGTAATTTCGAAGAGTCAATCTGCCTAGCCTTTTCCCAATTATGTTGGGGTCGGCTTCCAGTCTAACCGCATGCAGCTGAATACTAGTATTTTACATGGAGTGACTGTCTATCTGACCTCCACAACCCTGTAACACGACACACGACGAGTAATAGGACACCCCTCTGACGACCTGTAACGTTTGTCAAATGATTTGACGAATGATAGCCGGGCCCAACGGCTTAACATGCTTCCCGAGGCACGGAGGAGTCTCGGTATGTAAAGATGGTCACCCATCCACGGACCAACCCTGGCAAGCGTAGCTGAACTTGGTGAATAGACCCGTGCGGCTGTTATTACTTAGCCACGAGCAAAAATAAACATTAGTGTTGATTTTAATCTCTACACAAAAACGCCCTACGTAAAGAGGAAAATACTACAAGAAATATAGAATAATAAATATTTTTTTATAAAGTGATCACATAATGATTCTTAGAACAAAAGGACTACTTGCTTGACCAAAATAAAAATCTTTTTCACATCCACAGTTGGACTTCCGAGTAGGTTGGGGTAAAATGGACTTCGGTTTCACCGGCATCTGGCACTGGCGATCACCAACCAACTTTGTATACTTGTACAAGTTATACACACCTCTCGAAGGATTTGAGGAGAATGGGCTCGTTTTGAAGAACATATACGGAGGTGGACTTGATACTGAAGTGTCTATGCGTCTGTCTACGCATAAGGTAAGAATACTTCATAATAGCTTCGCTAACAGTAACTTTGACCACATATAAACTAAGTTGATTTTTAAATGACCTAAGCCCCACTTGAACATCAAATCAGAAAGCACTGTATTTTAAATACATTTAGCGTTAAATGCATTAATTTAGTAATTTGTGGTGCAAGTGGGCCAAAGTTTTAAACGGCTTTTTTTTGCATTACAGCTGCTCTGTAAATAATTGAACTTTATAAAATGAAAAACTCAAATTTTAAAGAGTTTATTATTCAAGACGCTGATGTTTGGTTATATCATAATTATTTAATTGGTTATGTAATATAGTTTTTATATTTTTTTTAAAATAAATAATGACGTTACAAATACTAACCCACCTTTCTTCTCCCCAGTTCGGCATAGCAATACTCCTAAAGGACAACGGTAAAGGCCTTATCGACGTGCTACAAGAGAGATTCCAACAGGACTCACAAACAGGCACAGACACGTTCATAGAGAACTTCGACACGAGAGCGCGCGTCGTGCTCGACACGCTGTATTACCCTACTATTACGTTCAATGCTCATCTTATGAAGGTCAGTGCTCAACATAGACTAGCTCGAGTCTCAGGCATATTCGTAGATAACTTCGACACGCCCTACTATCACGTTCAATGCTCTCCTTATGAAGGTCAGAGACTACCTCCAGTCTCCGGTTCAGACATATTCACAGAAGACTTCGACACGAAAAATAAATTTCAGGCGGACGAAGTCGCGGGCATAAGCTAGTTGTTAAATAACTGTGTTCAATTGAATTGTTTATAAAAAAAAATAAAAAAAGATTTTATTAACAATACTAGCTTCCGCCTGCGCCTTCGCCAGCGTTGTGTCCTTCCTCAGGGTTCAAAGTATTCCCGTACCAAATTTCATCAAAATCGGTTCAGCCGTTTTAACGTGATGCGCGATCAAATAAACAGACAAAAATACTAAAAACTGTTGGCACGTGTTCTGTTATCGATTCTAAGTATCCCCAGCCAACTTTTTTTCGAATATCTTCCATGCACAGACTTTCGACCCTCTTCAGCTTTATTATATGTGTGACATTGCACTAACAAATCTACCATCATTTGTACCTACCACATTTAGAGCAAATAAATTATTTTTATTTTGTGTTAAGATTATAATTTATTAATTGAATTATTATGTTACAGTTTGAGGGTGCAGACAAAGAGGATATAATGGAAGTAAACGCTACGCTACACTTACCCGACAAACCACCTATTGTGTTGACTGATGTCTTTATATTAGAGGTAACATTTCTTTATAACATTTCGTAGTAAAAAGCGGGTTCGGAAACCGAATTACTTTTTCAATATATTTATACTTTGTTAGCTTACCTCCTTACTAAGTTACACAACGCTTTGTCTTCTTTCTATATTATGTTATTTTCTATGTTAATACTAATTTTTTTAATATTTTCCCAGGAATTCACAGTAATGAGGAACACCCTGAACCTAGTGACTCCATTCCAAGCGGTGAAAGAACTAAAGTCGGTGTACACTGTCGACATTATGCTCGGAGAGAAGATCAATGTCACCTGTCTTGTGCTGTTGTATAACGGGACTTATTGGCATGAGGTTAATCTTTTTTTTATTAGTTACCTTATTTTTATTAGAAGTCCGACTGCTATGGGATTTTTTTGTGAACAAGTAGCGCTTGGCTACTGCAGTAATAGTTAATTTACGAACACATCGTTGTATCGCCACCTAATGGTATACAGGCTGACTTTGAAAACATTCAACAAAATTTAAGGTCGTGTTCTACTCATCAATATGAACATCTTTTACTATGGGACCAAATAAGAAATCGCAAAAAAAATCGACTTTTCTTTTCAAAGTCAGCCTGTAGTCAAAGAACGGAAAATTAAGCAATTTCAAATACATTAGCATTAGTGGCGCCAACTGGTGGTGTTAATTTTCACGAAAACCCTCATTGAAATATCTCACAATACACTAATCTACATGGTCTTCATATTATCCAACCAATATGTCTGGCCTTTAAAGAGACTGTGACCTCTGAGTTTGTTTCGGGAGTTCTTCTCAGAGTAGTCAGATAGGAAACTCCGACCTCATCTAGTATTTAAAATATTATTGACGTGTAAAAGTGTTTCTACAAACCTATTTACAGAAAATAAAATCATTTCATTTCATTTCAATAAATTATTCGACTTTAACATCGTGCATAAATCCAAATACTAATAAAATCTATTTCATTCCCAGATATCCTACAAAGTATTCTATGAATACGAATGCGGTGAAGACGACACATATCAATCGTACGTCGCGTCCGTTGGCATAGCAACGCCTCTGACAGTACTACCGGGACTAGAAGCAAGAGTAGCCGCTAGACTAGAGGATGCTCTGTGGAAGATGACGGCCGATATCGCCATGCCTTCGTTTACTATCAATGCGCTTGCTAGTTTGGAGGTAGGCAGTACAATAATCAGAGGTCCTAACACTAGCACGTGACGTACACATAAACATTGTAGTTGCAGCGGAAACTAAAGCTTCTATATAGGTGTGGTAGCATCTACCTCGCCACATGCGAACTACGCATCATACTGACGTCACGCAAAACCTGCATTCCACAAGCAGAGTTTACCGTGCGACTAGCTTATACAGGCGATTTTCTTGAAAGTTGTTGTTAAAAGGATGCCCATTCATTCAATTTCATCCTGTATACAACGTCCCGACAAATATCGTCGGGCAGTAGCCTACCAGACACAACATCCGTCTGGTCGGAAGATCCTCCCTTTTCTATGGAGGATGAGTGAACTTTACACCCTGTTTCTCATCTCCATAATGACATTATAGTTATTTTTTCCAAAATAATATAAACTGAAAACGCAAATCACAACATGTATAGAATAGAATACTCTATGTACACCATAAATATTACAGATAAAAATGTAGAAATAAATATATCATAATTAATATCGTAATGATGTCATATTTTAATTCTCCAAACAGTTAGACGACCCATTCGTGGAAACTTCCGGCAGTTTGAACTTAACGTCAGCTTACTTAGAAGACTACTTCATCAAGATGCAGTTCAAGAAGGATTTCTCAGATGTTGAGAATGTGGTGGGAGGAGGCATTCAGATACAACAGGGCGAGCAAAATAATTATGTGAGTATTTTGAAAGATTATATTCCAAATTCTAGAGCTATGAGACAGGGATAACAATTAGTAAGATAATAAAAAGTTTTTTTTTTCTTTTTATAATTTGGGTAACGCACATATTTCTTTCTTTCTCCCGCAATAAGATCGAAATTCAATTCTTTTCCAAACAAAACTATCTTTATAAATAATATTCAGCCGATTCATAGTGATCATTATGATCAAATCGCTGAATTGTGTTACGTCAATTTCATTAGTGAATTATGGTAATTTATCGCAAAGAAGATCCCGCTTTTTCAAAATAATAGTGGCATTACGATCATTGCTAATTTTTTTTTGCGGATTCGTCGTTTTTTTTTTTATCGTAACAAATTAGTTGTATTATGTTTTCAACACACTATCTTACTAGTATATATTCTGAAGAATATCATATATTTTTATGTTTTTGTTTACTGCAGTGGATCATAAACTATTAGGCATTATAAAACTTGCGTTGAGATCCTGTAGTCCTCTGAAATGTAAACTATTCTTCAACATTGACAACAGAGTCTCCCCCTTTTATTGGAACTTAAACACCTCTGCTTAACCCTTCGGGGAATATAGGCGTGATATTATAGTTGTGATTCTTCAACCTTCTTCTCTCCATTACAGCTATTCGCCGACGTAGTATGGCGCCCGGCCCCACACAGACACATCCGCTTCAAATCCCGCGGCGCTTTATTCCCCGTACTGTCGCCAGCCGTACTAAGTCTTTTATACAGCGAGGACATCTCGCGGACTTTGTCCGTGGACTTCAACAGTGAGGAATATTTCTACTCGCTGAAGGCAGACCAGAGTGAGACATCTGTTAGTGCCGCTCTTAGCAGTCCGCATAAAGGATTTAGGTAAGATTTACTTAATTAAAATTTTGACTTCATTTATTCATTCACTGACATACAAATCACAGGCTAAACCGCTAGGTCTGGCATGAAGTTTTGCACAAGATTTCCTTGTATAACGAAGGTGAGCAACTAAGGAAGGATTTTTAAATATTCATCCCCTAAAGGGGTTAAATAGGGGTTGAAAGTTTGTATGGAGTTCGTCATGATGAGGAAGTAATGGCTCCGACTGACTATAAAAAAAGCCGTAACTGTTCTTACTGCATTATGTATCTCCGATTTCCACAATGTAGATTGCGTCATATTAATGATCGAAAAAATTCAATCATTTCTGTACTAATAATAAGGGCCATCCACGAAGGAAGACGCGCCCCACTCTGCTTCCTAACCACAGTACAGCTTACAGTACAGTAATCGCGTTTATGCACTATCTATAGTTCCAAGTTAGTATACTGCAGCTCGGGATATACACATTTCTAATGACAGGAAGTCGTTTATATCTTCTTTTTTTATATTTTGTTGTCCCACTGCTGGGCTAAGGTCTCTATAAATACAAGTTCAAAATGTTTTAATCCCGTTTATTTTTAAACATTTGTTCACTTTTATTTCAGAGCTATAAAAATCATAGGCGAGTTTGAAAAAGACGACATTCGAGGATCCTTTGTAACAGACACCACAGAATACAGTATCAACGGAAAAGTTCTAAACAGAAGTCCGCTTGAAGTAAGCTTTAAATTGACCTTAAAGATTTTAAGTTAAGTAAACTTAATGCATGTCCTGCTTTATTCTTGTTCTCATGGTCGAGGATTTATGACTGATTGAAGAGTTAAGTAATCCATAGTCGTAGTTGTCCATATTCATTTGTATCAGTTCTCAACTTCTAATTTACGTCATAGCCGGCTGTTGCTGAAAACCAACGCTGGGGTTCTGTCTCGCATAAATTTGCAGCATTATGCTGAACGATGGCCGTTTTGCGTGGATGTGACGTATATTTTCAACCAAATTGTTTATTTTTCTTTGAGTCATGTTTCCGGGGGTAAAGTACTGTCTTTCCTTCTTTGGTTTCTTTTCTTTTCTTTCTTTCTTTGCTTTCTTTATTTCTTTTCTTTCCTTATTTTCTTTGTCTTTCTTTTCTTTGTCTTTCTTTCTTTTATTTCTTCTAAATTCTCACATCAGAAACCGGGTGGTTTATGGAACGTTAAGCAACATTATGAGCATTCTAACCCCATTATTCTTCACAGATGGCACTAACCCTTATCCCTCGAGGCCAAGGCGAGAACATAGACATCCGCATCA
The DNA here is from genome assembly GCA_914767815.1 of Eupsilia transversa. Lineage (NCBI taxonomy): Eukaryota > Metazoa > Arthropoda > Insecta > Lepidoptera > Noctuidae > Eupsilia > Eupsilia transversa. The sequence goes on along the minus strand of OU611896.1, from coordinate 6,140,374 downwards.
AGTACGAGAACACGTCGACTGCGTACACGTTGTCGGCACACTTTGTTGGCCCTGTGGCCGCCACACTACACGCCAAGGCGGAGATGGCAGCTAACTTTACTGATATTAATGTCAAAGTGAGTACTTTTATCCTACTAATATTATAAATACGAAGGTTTGTGAGGATGGATGGATGAATGTTTGTTATTCTTTCACGCAAAAACGACTGAACAGATTTCAATGAAATTTGGCACACATATAGTTTATAAACACATAGCATACTTTTCATCCCGATATTCTCACGGGATCGAGACGTATGCGGGTGAAACCACGGGGCGCTGTTAGTATGTCTGTAATATAGGGAAATATTTCTTTTACATTGAATAAAATAAATGTATTGATAAGATCACTGAATTTATCTTTCTGTAAAATCGATAGAAAATAGCGCACAATATAATGCTATCACTCTCCTATATTTATTATGTATCGGTGGAAGTGGCACTATATGTGCTATCTCACTCATACATTTTATATTGCATGGTATTCAGTTTAACTCTAGTACGTGCTAGTAGAGTAAAACTACATGTTAAGTCTCGCGGTAGTTGTGGTCATAAAACGCGCGAGTAAAACTTACATATTTAGAACGGGACTTTCAAAAACTCCATTAGAACTATCATTTTAAATAAATAAAAATAAAAATTCTTTATTTCAGACTATTCAAATGTCCATATTAGGTTAGTACTTATTACATAATCTTAAAACTATGTTAGTCATGAGGAGATTCAATTCAATTCATTCGATTATAATTTAAATAATAAAACAAAACAATAGGCAATCAATCACTTAACAAATGGTGACGAACTGGCATGCAGGTGCATCCACCTCTCCAACAACACCGAGTCCCACCGTTCGGACAATACGCTGAGGATGCTGTTAGTGCTGCGACGTAAGCGACTTAGTAGCGAGGCGCTCCGCTTCCTAATAATAGCGTAAAAGTCATCAGTTTGCGCCTGCGCGAACATCGTAGAAGCGCTGCAAAACCGCTCGCTTTTACTTTTTATGACCTCGCTTGCCAGGAACGTATGCTTTTAGTAATATTATCGGCTTTTGTGAACTGTTTAGAAACATTCGTACAATAAAGTTGATGACGATTGTTCACAGCTGGACATACCTTCATCTAAATACAAGGACATTTACTTCAAGTCGCGAGTGGACAACTACCCGGGACTTAGGAAGGTGCTCAGTGTGCAGGCGGCCACGCCGCTGCAGAGGATACGATATGTTAAGGGAGATACTGATTTTATGTAAGTGGAAAGTGTTTAACTATCAGTTGCTAGACAAAGACATTCGAAACTTACCCATTAAACGTTTTAAAGGCTGTATTAAAACCAAACTTTGTAAAAAAGAGTACTATAAAATTTCGGATTATTTAGAAGACAAAAAAGCTTGGGATTGAGCTGCTCGCTCTGCTAAAACTTGTGATAAAACCATAAGAACTTGACACTTTAATTATTATGTAAACTCATAAAAAAATACCAAGCTTATATACCTACACATTGACATTGTTGAATATTACAACAAAATGACATGATTAATTATTGTGAATGTGAGGACTATGTGGATCATTTTTTCTTTTTTCTTTTCTTTTATTTCTCAGTTAGTGTTAATGATGTTCTGGCAGTTTGAGTATTTTATGCGGCCTACTCAAATGTCCTTTCTTTGGTATTGTTTGTCGAGTCACTGAGCTCCTTAAGTTGAGTTGAGCTCAACGATTACTGACAAATGCTTGCACTGACTGTACAGGTCCACTTAAATCTGTGTGGTTCTTTCCTCAAAAAACCATTTCAGACAATAATCTACATGGTCTTAATATGGCCTGACCAAGAATATCTGGACTTTAAAAGAGACTGTGACCTCTGAGTTTGTTTCGGCCTTTCTTCTCCGAGTAGTCCGATAGGAAACGCCGGCCTCATCCAGCTTAAGCTCTAATTTTTTTTTTAATATGACGTGTAAAAGTGGATCTGATATCCTATTTAAAGAATAAACAATTTCATTTCATTTCAAACGATTCCGGCGAAAAAGAACGATTTTTTATGCTAGTTATACAGGGTCAAATGAAATCAGCTAGCGAAACTCCGCATACTTGACGGGTATCAATATCTAAACATGACAAAACGAAAGAAAAAAAATTGTGCGGTCATCGAACGGAATTATTATCGTTACTTGAAATATCTGTTAACAAATGTGTTGTTTTTTTTGTAAACTTCACAGATGTGATGGGTATCGATATAAAAAACAGTTTTTCTCAACCCATACTTCGAGTACCTAACAACACTATACTCTGTCCTTGACCCTCAAAAAAAAAATATTTTAATTAAACAGTGTGTGTCCCCCTCCCAAACTGTTTAATTAAAATAACATCGAATCGTCTGAATGAAGTGGCCTGAATGCATATCTAGCAAGACATTGCTTTAATAATGAACGCTAAAGAAGTAGGCTACTACAACAACTTTGAAAAAAAAACTACATAGTGCAATACAACATATTATGGGAGACACTTCTTATCTGTCTGGCTGGCCCATGTGCCTAGATAAATTCTGAATCCGCCCTTGATTATGCTTTACGCTTATGCTTAATTGTAGATTTGGACCTAAGGATGGTTACCTCATATGCAAGTATGAATTACCCGACATGCAAGGAGAAGGGGATCTCAAATGGAGCTTTTTACTTGGCGATCTGTTTATAAGGGTGAGTAAATCTTCTATACAATAATACAAATACAAATACATAAAATTAAAGTGTCAGCTGTTATTCAAAATAACAGCTTTTTACTAAATGCATATAAACGGTTATTATAACAAAAAAAAACATTTTTTTATCATTTTCGTCTGTCTGTCTGTTTATTCCGGCTAATCTCCGAAACGGCTGGACCGATTTTGACGAAACTTTCACTAGCAAATAGCTGATGTTATAAGGAGTAACTAAGATAATTTTATTTTAGAGAAATAATTAAGGACCACGCAGGCGAAGCCGCGGGCAGCAGCTAGTAGATACTATAATTAAATTAAATTGTTATATTCAAGATAAGGCATAAGGCTTTTCTAAGAGCCCCAGGAACTAAATGTACACAGGGTAATTCTTCGGAGAAGTTAGAAATAAAATACAAAATGATGCATCAGTATATCGATGAATAGACTCATAATGATCTATCATTTATCGATAAAAGCAGTGGACTTCACTACGTGACGTCATAAGACCCAAAAATGTAACAATGAGCTCAATATGACATTTCCCGCTCCCACATGATATTAACCTGTTTTGAATTTTTATAGTCGGCGAGAAATATACCTTCTCATGTCAAATCTAGCCAGTAACTACACCTATCTGCTTTCTCTTTCCCCCCACAGGCTCTAGGCCACCAACACGTAAAAGACATAGAGAAGAGCGTAGACTTAGACATATACTTCGGCAATAGTACCACTCCCGACATGATGCAGAAGACTGATGCAGGGTTCAAGATGGATCTCGACCATGTTTGGGTGTAAGTACTACTTCAAATTCATTTATCCAGAAGATGTCAAAAAGATGTAAAACTGACTTTAAACAATTAGAAAGCTCTAAAATGTGATGCTCTCCTGCTATCTAATTGCGTAACACATTTTCATAAACGATTGAGACTAATCTGTTTCATTTGGACAGTTCAACAACATTCACTGTGTTATATACGTTGTTGAGCAAACTTTTTTTTCGAACTTATTAAGCAATGGATGAGCAATCTGTTTCAAAACGATTCAGATTGTAATCGATCGTGTATTACGCAATTAGGGTGCCACACGCCTCATAAAACCGACCGTAAAACAATGAGGCCACAAGTAAGAATACAAGTAATTAATATTTATCACAATTTCGGCCGTATTTATAGTGACAGGAGTCCCTCATGGCGATTCCAGTCAAAGCATACTCTTTTAAATGTTTGTAACTACATACATCTTCAATGACTTTTGCTACTCTTGCTACTCCTCTCAACAAACCACAGCAAATACCATGAGATTTAACAACGCGTTAGTAAATTTTTGTGCTGATCAGCTTTTGAGAAGCCATAATGTTAGTGGTGACCAAGAACGCGCAAAGCTGTTAAACAGGAATAAATTTTATCCGCGGAATAAGATTTACTTCCGACAGTTTTCGTATGGAAAAACTGACAAAAATTCAAAATGTAGTCGGAAGGGTTATACTTACTTAGGCTTAGGTATAAAATTTATTCCTGTTTGGTCCAATCCGCGGTAAGCTAAATAGGGCATTACTTAGTTTTGATTTGATTTTTTTTTCACAGTATCGGTGGCAACACCACCTTCGGTATAATAATGAACAAACGCGTCAACCTGGTCATAAACGCAATCCTTCCCAAACCGAACGTGGACGTGCACACGCTATTAATCGACGCTGATATGGGCACGGACAGCCAACCACTTAAGACTTTAGAAGCAGAGTATAGGACTGACGTCACGAAGATTGTTACTGGTGTAAAAGGAAATGTAAGTTTTTTTTAAACTAGATTTTGCCCTCTGCTGTGCTCATTTATGGGGGATATTTTCACAGTGCATTTTACCAATAGCAAAGTAGCCTATACCACTCTCTGGCCCATAAACTATACTTATGCAAAAAATGACGTCGGTTCGTCTCTCCGTTATAACGTGATACGAGAACAAACAAGCACACTTTCGCATTCGCATTTATAAAATAGTAATAAAATATTTAAAAAAAAATATAGTCATGTTTGAGCACTCACTAAATCACTCACTCAATGGTAAGTAACTCACTAAATGGTAAGCAATGGTGCGCTCGAAAATGGAGCACGCTTGCCTAGAATCTTCGATCAATAATAAAACTTAAACTCTAAACAATAAGGTTGAAAATACTATGTTGCAAAATAAGACCACAACATTATTATTTTGTGTCCTTATTTTTCCAGCAGTTTTTGATGCGCTCATAGGAAATCTAGTACTATTGTTGATCGAAGCGTAGAAATAACCTATTCATTTGAGCCATGAAGACTCTGCTATACGGAAAAATAAACGAAAGTACAGTCCGCGAGGTCTAAGCTGAGCTTTGCATTTGTGTGAGTGATTACCAAAAGTGGAAGGTGCGCGGCGGAATAAACCGATTTAAAACAACCTACACTATCTATGTGCACTCACACAAATGCAACGCTCAGTTTAGACCACGCAGACTGTACCGGTCCTAAACGGTACACAATTTAACCAATTATAATGTTTAAGACGTTGGAAATCCTTGGGCTGACTATAAGCGGGCAGGCACGAAACCAGTGGCGAACAAAATTGTAACAATTTTGTACCGTCGCCGCCCCCCCGCACGGCAATCGCTCCTCACCGCTCATTTCAGGCCCACCCACTAAGTCATTCTCATAGGCGAAAAGAAGATTCTCCAAAATACATTTCAACATGCTATGAAATTCTTATCAAAGAAATAAATGGCTAAGTTATGAAATCTCCCATTTCAGATGCTATACTTAGCCGAAAGCTTCGACACGAACTCCACAATAACCTGGACATCGCCCACAGGGTACAAACACATCGAGAACATAGTGGATTACAAATGGGACATCAACGGCTCCAACCATATTGATTACACTCTAACTTCACCTATGTTTGATGAGGTACCCACGTTAAAGGTGAAGGGGTCATATCAAAAGGATTTGGTCCATAAATATCGTATTATTAAGTGAGTATAGACTTTTATTGTTTATTACTTGACATAAACCCGTATCTGTAATAAGGGCTGATTTCACCAATGAAACTGATTGCGATCAGCACATCTAAACTGAGTTCAAGAGCTGTCAGTGTCAATATTCCGCAATAATTATGACACTGACAGTTTCATTGGTGAAATTCGCCCTAAATAATTATCAGTATTGTTTTTATGAGCCCAAAATTGAAGCAGTAAACAGAATTTGAAATACAAAGCTTAAAATTATGGTGAACGATTCTGGAACAACACTGCTTCACTGTTATAACCACAACAGACACGGAATTTGCCTTCGTCTGATACTGAGCCGTTTATACTTTTATAACATAGACATTAAACGTGGTCCTCATTGATTTCCTCATGGATAAATGCGGTGACTCTTAATACTCGCGCAGCAAACCAAAAGCCATATTTATTTACACCACGTTCAATAACGTAAAAGTTTTTATCCATCTTGTTATACCCGAATCGCTTTAGCGTGGCAATAGCGATCATTGACCCAACTACATTTTCTAGCATTCTTTATTTCAAAAACTGAAATAAAGTCTGTTAACGCCCTGAATCAATATCTATCGTGATCTTCAACATTTTCCAATAACGAAATAACAATACATAGTTTATTGTTGATCCTACGGAGAGATATTAAGGAAAGGGCAATGACCGCTATTGCTATGCTAAAGCGATTCGGGTATAGATAATAAAACAATGGAGAAGTAAGTACACTTTATAAAGCTACTCACTCTATGGTTTATTTACGAGTTCAAAGCCCAACTCAAACCTGTCATTTCGTGAATACAAACGCAATAATAACATACTTATCTCCCTAGGGGCGCTATGCATCATCCAGGAGACAGTCAGATCGGCGAAATAGACCTGCGATACGGCGGCGTCAAACACACGGACGGACACTTCAACTTTTCCACGCCTTTCAAGAGGCTGCCTTGGTTGAAGTCTATATTCGATGTAAGTGGACTTTTTGTGTAGGTATTCTTAAAGAAAGAAATATATTTTATTTGGGACTCGCACAGGAAATACAACAATAGAAAAGAACATTAAAAGTACAACATAGTGATACAAAAAATTGTGTGCTCCGACGCACGACTGGGGTTTACTCCATAATATGATTGTCTTTGAATATGCATTAGGCAAAGTTAGTAAATTAATGCATCTGTTAAACCAACCCCACAAATTTCAGTCCTCATAAAATTTCCATACCGAGGGCACCTTATCTAAAAATGTATGTCTGTAATTTTTATGGTGTACATAATAAAGAGTATTCTATCTATCTATCTATCGATTCTTAAGAAGTAAACTCCAAAAAGAGAAAAAAAAAAGACCTGTACGAGACAGGTTTTTGCAGGTTAATCCAGATATAATGCTTTGAGTTTTTGAGACGGGGCTTCAAGGCGAAAACTTAATGTGGATAATTTAATAGTGAAAGAAAGGAGCCGATATGTTGACTATGAGAGAGACTTTAGAGAAAAATTTAAACGCTTCTTAGGAACAGTTTCTCGAACGAAAATTATCACAAAATTAATTTGACAAATTGTCAAGCCCTCGTAACCTGCTGTGATTGGTTGAATGATTTATCCTATATGATAATTACACATCGCAACAGTTTTACAAAACGTCACATTAATTTTGTCGAGAAACTAGCCCTTAATGTTTGCATCTTTTTGCAAAATAATTATCATTCTTTCGAATCATTTGAATTTTCCCCAGCGAGTGTTTCAGGAGTACATTCATCATTCTCATATCTTGTAAGAATTTAAAAATTCCAACAGCAGCTACTAGAAATGCCAAAAACCGCAAAAAAACACTTTCCGAAACTGAGCTTAGCCGAATCTATTCTAGAAAAATATAATAGACGTAGATATATTTAGTAACCTATTCCGCTTAACTATTCCTAAAGAGTCATAAAAACCCTGTAAAAATAGACACGGGATGGCGATTGACTTGTATTCTATTATAAAACCATCTTTTCATATTTATGTTCCTTTCTCCAACAGATAAACAACCTCGAAGAACAATCCGACAATAAAGTGGACATATTCTGGCCAAACAAAACAGCATCTATAAACACAACTCACCGCTACCACAAACAAGCTAAAGGTTTCACTCAAAACGGCATCATTGCACTTTCCGTACCATTAAGCACTCAACATGTCGTCAACACAGACTACTACTACATTCAAGGAGACAAAACCAGCAATGGTAACGCAACAATCGATTTCGATCGGGAACGATTCGTCAAAGGATCTTTCAACCAGATTTTGAGTAAGAGCGCTAGGAATTTGGACCTTGCTACTATGGATATAGAGGTGGAGAATGTGCATACGCCTGTTGGGATCAAGTATATTCATGAATATGATAAGACTGGGAATACTGTGAGTATGGTTTTGTATATTTTTAAACAGAGCGAGAAATCATCAAAAATGTATGTTTTTTTTTTTCCACTGTGTTACTGAAAATCTATCAACTTTTGCCAATCAAAACAGCTATATGACATGGCATAGATTTCTTAATTAGCTTTCAGAAACCAGTAGTTTGTTTTCTAATAATAAGTTTTTGTTATACCAATTCTTTTTTGTTACCATAAAATACGTTCAATTTATTTAATTGCACAAGTCTTTAAACGCAGATAACTTTGTTTAAATGGTTCTTAATCTTACTTCAGTCAACTAAACTACAGTGTGTTTTTAATAGAAATGAGCTTTTAGCTCATTTCTATTAAAAACACACTGTAGTTTCTAACTTCATTATTAAAAACTAGGTTCCGCCAGCGGCCTCGCCCGCGTGATATCTTCATACATTATAGCCAACGTCAACTTTGATAATATAGCGTTCTACAGGTGAAATAATTTTTTAAATCCGTCCAGTCGTTTTCGAGTTTATTCATTACAAAAAAAAATACAAATCTTTTGTGTTTATAATATTAGTGCAGAAAAACTGCCCTAAATATAATAATTCACACCTCGCAAGCCACAACTCCTCCTAACGTTAAATTCAAATTTCAGGACGTAAAACAAGCCACAGTATTCCACCTCCACAACGCCACAAAATTCAACGTCACCGGCAAACTAGACGTCTACACATACGAGATCGGCAAAGACTTGAAGCTGACCGCTATGCACGGCAACAGAACTTGGACATTCGACAATAAGTACGAAGCGGTCGATAAGGAGTTGAAACAGGGAACTAACATCAAGTGGGCAGAGGACGTGTGGTTTAACTACAACTTACATGTCACTAATATGACTACGGTGAGTTTTTGAGATAAAATATTAGACCCACAAACAGTCCTCCATACACCTACAGAGAAATCTCTCAACACCTACAATGACACCCCCTCACACCCACAAACACACCCCCTAATACAACCACAAACACATCCACAGTTACTCTCCAACACACCCATAAAAACACCCAAAATATACACTCAAAAAGACATCCACTAACCCACAAAACACACTCCCATACACCCACTTAGTAAGGTAGGTTAAAACCGAGAAGCTGACCGGTACACGTGATACACGGCAACAGAACTTAGACATTAGACAATGAGTACGAGGCGGTCGATAAGGAGTTGAACCAGGGAAGTAACATCAAGTGGGCGGAGGATGTGTGGTTTAACTATAATTTACATGTCACTTATATGACTACGGTGAGTTTTTTGAGATAAAATATTAGACCCGCAAACACATCCCCATACACCCACACAGACATTCCTTCACTCCCACAATGACACCCCCAAACACCCATAAACACACCCTCAAAAATCATCCCCCAATGCAACCACAAGCACATACACAGATACTCGAGACACACCCATAAAAATACCTGAACTACACACTCAAAAACATCAATGTGAAAACAGGCCAAGTTCACGGCATGCGTGTTATTGTCCTCGCCGAATATAATTGCTCCAGATGTTCATTAAATCGTGGCTTTCAAACAAAACTATAATCATTTTCTGTTTACGTGCCAATCCATTGAAATCTAAAATAAGTCATTACGGCATGATTTCAAATATAGGGGTTGTCCTGCCACCTTTTAGATATTTCTGAAAGAGGAAAATTGTTGTGTACTAATTCAAAAGGAGCTAGCGAACATAAAAAAAGAAAAATCCCTTTTATTTTAGGATGAGCCAAAACCGATGCTGATTTTAAGAGTCCACAGTAAGCGGTGACCATTATCCATCACGTGGTCCGTATCGACCCAACTATCCATTTTTAACATCGAATAAAATTTAACAACCATTCCACAGGCCGACACCGAATCCCAACAACTAGTAATGAACGTATGGTGGCCGCTCCGTAGCTTCAACCTAGTGGCGCTGTACAACCTGCAGGACACGTTACTAGACGGCACGGCGCAGCTGCACTGGAACGTGAAGGAAGAGAACAAGACTGCTGAACTTAGAGGCCGCTGGGAGAACCCGCCCGTCGCTGAGGGGAATCTGCATCATGTGGATCTGTCGCTTGCTCATCCGTCGTTTAGAAAGGTAAGGGTGGACTGTGAAATATGTTTATACTTAATATACAAGGTGTTGTTTTTGATATCCCATAACTCTTGGGTATGAATGAGACCATATCAAAGAATCAACTGGCTTAAGAATTATTTTTCAACCATCACTTTTTTTTTTTTCATTTTTCATACAATATAATACGACAAAGTCACGATTATTAATGTAAAACACCCTTACCTACGTGAAATATGACAACGTCGCATTTTCTTACCTTTAAATATGAATCATTGGTTTGAATGAAAATGATTTACTCGTACTTATCAATGAAACTTAGATACACAAATCGAGAGTATAGTGTTATGTTATCTTCGAAACTATGCGTTTTCGGACCACATATTCCAGGACTTTTTGTATTATTTTTACTTATAGAATATAACCCAAGAGTTATGGGATATCAAAAAAAAACACGTTGTATAACTAATGTATGTATATTTTTAAACGATTTAAAAAAACAGTCTCCCTCGCTCTACAAAGACAAACCTTTTCTTAAAGCTGATGTGCCATATTTACTGCTGGGTACTGTATTTCAATTATAGAACTTATTCTAACAAAAAAAAATCTCTTACAGGACGTAACCCTGAAAGGCCAATACCTATCAACACCATCAGTAATGTCAAACGTATCCCTAGAGTTGCAATACTCAGACTACGAAAACGAATACCTGAAACTGAAGTCAATTCTAACGGACAACTCAAACGGACCCATCAGAGATTACAAATTCGCGTTAACCTGTAAACATCCGTCAACAAATTTGGACTTGGACATGAAATCAGACATAAATATACGTAGCCATTGGTATTACTTTAATAACTTCTATAGATTCCAGAAGTCTCTTTTCTATGAAAAGTTGAGGCATAATCAGTTTTTGATTGATTCGGCGAATAGTGCTATCCATTGGGAGGTGAGTACCTTATTTATCTTCAGACATTTTTTTATTTAATAGATTATATATGATAAAGGAAGAGTGCCGGGTGATCACTAAAGCTGCTACTGAGTCTGAAAGATGAGTCTCTGGGTTCGATCCCCGGGTCGGGCGAACTGTTTTTATTTTTTAACCACAACGGTAGTGAAGCTCTTGGCCTTCATCTCACCTGATGGTAAGTGATGATCAGGCCGAAGGTGGAAGCGAGCTTCACCCGGAATCCTCAACTACAGAGGAACTGGCTATCTTACCTCTAACTGCCGAAACACAACAATGCTTTTAACATTGTTATTATGGCGACAGACTTAGATAAGATGGTGGTAGCTATCCAGGCGGAGTTAGAACAAGCCCTACCCACCACCAACCAAACCGAGCAGAAAATGTTGCCCCTGCTGGGAATCGAACCTGGGTCTGAGACAAGTAGTCCACTAGACCACAGAGGCGACTAAAGCGGGAAGGTTATTGAGTTTTAAATGTGGAAATTCTCAGTGGCAGCTAGGAGTCTGGATTTGTGCTTGGTAAATGATAATAGCCTTGATTACTTGGACTAAACTTGTAAAATGTGAGTGTATTAGAATGGTGAACCTTCGCCCACCCCTGCCTGTCTTCGGTGAATAAAGGCGTGATGTTATGCTGTGTCTAGAAAGAAAGACAAGAAAGAAAGAAAAAAGAAAAAATTACAAATATATTTATACTTTCCAGCGCGCAAACGAAACATACTTCTACAAAGTAAATGGTACTTGGGACCTAGTGTATCCAGAATACACACTAAAAACATTCGTGAGCCGACCGACCGGTAACGATACTGGAACCGCCACGCTCTACATGAAGAACAGATCGTTTGTGGCGCATTACAATAGTACTGACGGTAAGTGGACAAAATAGGGCAGCACGCGTATTTCATTTAATTATACTATATAGTTTTTCAAATATTTTTCATTCTGTTACACTTCCCAGGCCTTAGGCGATTAACACACTGCCACGCACCACGCAGCGTAGCGCATGAATGCGTGTTCTAACGTTGCTTGTAAGTATCTCCGTTTGTATAGAAAACATGCAAAGTCCAACACACAGAAAATGCATCCACGTGCGTTCATGCAGTACGAGCGTAAGTGTGTTGCGGTGCGTTGTGATGCGTGGAAGTGTGATAATCGCCTTACACGCGAAAACCATGTCAAGCCTTCCTTAATTTATTTTGTAAGTTTAAAATCCTGTTAATATTTTTTTTCTTCCCCAGATATTTCATACCACATGATAGGCCAAATCGTGGACACCCGTTACGCAAAATTCGACTCCTGGCGTAACTTCGACGACGTGGCTACCATCGACCTCGCTTCATACATTCGTCTGAACCATTCCCGACTACTAACCAGCTCAGTAAAATGGCGCCCAGAGATCTTCAGCGAAGTAAAATCCCAAGCCGTATACACATTGAAGCTTCTATACGGCCAAGTCAATGATACCCTTGTCATCATAAAAGAAATGCCAATGGAAGCCCATTTAGCTCTCAAAAACATATGGTCCGACGCCAAACCGAGGATACGCGACTTTTTGGACGATTTGAACGATTTACACGTCATTAAAGACGATTTGGACGAGTTTGAACGGTTCTTGAACCAGTCGTACAGTCATAATGATTTTTACGTCAAAGATATTGTTGAATTTACTTACTATGTCTTAGATGAAATGGCTATAAGGAATCATTTGGAGAGTTTGCCTGGTATTGTCAATGATATGTGGGGAATGATGGGTAATACAAGTCAATCGATCAAGCAGAGTTTAACCTACATAATTGATTCGATCAAAAAGGCGTATGCAAACTTTTTGGATTCCGTTAACAAAGTACTCGAAGCTGATTTCATGGAATTAGTATCGGATAGATTAGAAGCGATGATATTACAATATGATACTTTCATAAGAGACTTGCATATGAAATTCTTGGAGTATTGGGAAGAGACTTGGGTGAATGCGACGAATCGACTTTCGAAATACTGGCACGAAGTCTTGAAGTCGATTGAGCCGCTGTTCTTTAAAGTGTTGCATTATACTGAATCGTTCGTGTTTACTGTGTGGAAGAGTGTCATGGACTTCTTCTACAATAGGACGCAGGAGTTGACGGATTCACCTTATTTCAATTATGTGTCGACGTTTGGTCATGAAATGGATCGGTAAGTGTCATTATTTTTGGATTTATTAATAGGGATGATTACCAATTTTTTTTTGTCCCTCAGGTAGATTATTAAAAGATATAGGACACGTATTTTTACGACGATACATTGAGTTAAAATGTGGCATGACGTCACGCCTGTGAAGATTTTATACTTTTTTTTTTAGAACTCTAATAATAATGTTTTATACTTAGTTGTGAAAAATTATATTTTCTCAAGTTATACTTCAAGTGTAGCAGGTACATAGACAACAACAGCAGTGACCCTTGTTTTTTTTTTTGTTGTTTTTATATTTCGAGCACCCAGCACGTCTGCGTAGTTAAATTACCTAATTTAATTTGACAGAGCTTTTAAGGCTGGCAACTTCGTAAACTGGTCTTATCCTATATTATTTAATTTTTTTGTCCTCCAGAATCTATAAAGACCTAATGAACAACGATCTAATAACAAACATAAAGAAATACAGCAAGAAACTGTTCAACGTAGTCTGGACCAAGATAGAGAAGTACATTCCGTTCAAAGACGAGTTCAAGCAACTGTACGCAGAATTCAGAAACGCTTGGCAGAACTTCTTGAAGACTAAGCAAGTCGTCTATGTTAGGGAGAAGGTAAGAAATAAATTGAACCTTATCGGCATTGAAGTAGGTATTAAAGTTGTAAAAACATCCGAGTGTATTTATGACAAAAATGATTGAAGCATACGGTAGGGAAAAGGTGGCATTTTTACCTTTATTCCTACAAGTTAGGGTTTTAAATTGAGTGTCTATGTAAGTCGTAGTCTATACTAAGATATAGAAGTATATTCTAATTCACGCAACTATACGCAGAGTTCAGAAACAATTGGCAAAACTTCATGAAAACTAAGCAAGTCGTCTATGTTAAGGAGAAGGTAAGAGTAAAAGTGAACATTATAGTTCTTGTAATAAGGGTGTAAGTTGAACAAATAGATGAGTATGTAGGAAACGTAAGATTTTGAACGACATCGGTTAAATGTTGAGTCAGTTGGACAGATTTTTACATTTTATGACAGGAATCCATGTTAGGTTATATCCTTAAAAATGACTATTGTTAGTCAGAAGCGAAATTAATTTTACCATTATTTCCATGGCATAAAGGTCGAAAGTCGAGAAACTTTTTAGTATTGTCAATAAATCGTATTGTTTTCCTAGACTAAGATATTCCAATTCTTATACTGAGATTGATAAATGTTACTTAACAAGAGCTTTGGCTTACATATATTCCTTTCTCTATCTTTCATGTGTACTTTGGCAGTTGTGCGACAGTGACAGCATTAATGCTTAGTGAAAGTATGTGCTAAGTAATATTATTTCACCTTGGCCTAGTGTGACCGTTGGACTGTCAAATCATAGAACTCGAGTTCGAACCCAAGGCACGCACCTCTAACTTTTCGGATTCATGTGCAATACGCATAAATATCACTTGCTTCAAAAACGGTGAAGGAAAACATCGCGAGGAAACCGACATGCCTGAGAGATATTTCTCGACGGCGTATGAAGCCAAGTCAGAGGCCCATGGGCGACATAAAAACTGTGACACCAGGCTAGTCACTAACCACACGAATAAGAAAGGAGAATCTTGGCTTTGTGATCTGATATACGTAGGTATATCATCATCTTCTCTATTCCAGTATGAGGAAGCGTACGTCCGTCTAAAATGGTGGTACGACTACTTCTTGATCGGCGAGGCGTTGCAGACGGTCGGAGAGATTCTGTACGCCAAGTTGACTGACATGAGCAAGACTGCGCTACAGTATGAAGAATTGTAAGTTTATTACCAAAATTATATAATAATAGCTAGTCATGAAGCACAGGACCGGTCGATATGACGACGTTTGGGGGAGGCCTATGACCAGCAGTGGACGTCTTTCGGCTGAAATGATGATGAGGAACTTATTCTTACTAAACGGTCTTCGATCTACAATTGCACCAGATTAAGAGCCCACACAACCTCAGGTTTTTATCTCGCTCGCACCATACTACTCGCGGACTGAGTGCGAGCGAGACGGAAGCGGCTCTAAATCGGTAAAAGTTTAGGTAATTGCTTTTTACGGCAAAAATAATGGTAATTAAAAAAATAAAACATAGTCGCTGTTTTATAGTTAGTTCAGTTAGTCTGCCACGTTTCATGATCTAATTTGAAGTATTTTTTTAATAGCAGCGGTTTATTGTTCGGTTTGGAGGAAACTTTGTTTTTTTTTTCTATCGAGATTTTTTTATGAAATCGTATTTTCGGGTAACATAGTCGCTAACATTAATCCTCAACTTTAACATATATTTATTTCAAAATGAATGCTGCAGTAGTTTCGATATAACGGCGGATCTTGCTAAGCAATTTGACGCCCTTAAGGATTAGAAACAAAACACATCGCTCAAGTGGCCGCGATTGCTTATAACTTGATTACATCAATCATATATATAATCTATAAAATTATAATCAGTATGTGTGCAAATCAAACAAATGATTCATCGTTACGACAATTATTAAGACCAACCTCATCTAATTTTAAAAAGTTGTTATTTCATTTTGACGTGTTTTTTATAAAAGCAATTTACAGAAATAAATTATAAGTTATCCTTTTTTTGCCTCTTTGGTCTAGTGGTCATAAATGCTGCTGCTGAGCGTGAGGCTCTGGGTTCGATTCCCAGGTCAGGCAAAGTGTTATTGGGTGTTTCCATCTGGAATTTCTCAATAGCAGCCCGGAGTCTGGATTTATGCCCGGTTGATGGCAACAGGCTCGCCCCCTATTACATGGGACTTAAACGTAACTGGCGAAATATGGGTGTACTACGGGTACCCCTCTGCCGAACCCTTCGGAGATCACAGGCGTGATGAT
Organism: Eupsilia transversa; assembly: GCA_914767815.1. Taxonomy (NCBI): domain Eukaryota; kingdom Metazoa; phylum Arthropoda; class Insecta; order Lepidoptera; family Noctuidae; genus Eupsilia; species Eupsilia transversa. The sequence continues at coordinate 6,124,157 of OU611896.1, read as the reverse complement.
TATGTTATCATTTCAGACATCGCTCACCAAAAACAAACTTCATATTCGATCCCCGAGTCGGCGCGATCCTCCTCGAACAAAAACTCCCGATGTCTTGGCATGCCTTCAACCGTACCCCGGACTTCACTGAAATCTCTGAATACCGCGCCGTCAAAAACTTTATGGATGAATGGCTGACCACTAACAAGAGTATCTGGTCGTTCTATTATGATATCAGGCCTTATATGGACTTTGATAACTTGATGCCGCCTTTTGCTGGTAAGTTTTTTTTTTTCCACCATTCAAATTTTCTCGTTGGTTCAGTAAGCGTTACTGCTGAGTGACCCTTACTGCACTGTGTGGTGGTCCTGAGACCTTAGAAAAACGCATTTTTTATCGACTCCGAATAATAATTGAATAATAATCTTTTATTTATAAAAAGGGACACTTTTACAATAAATACCTTAACAATTTAAAATAGAGCACAGTTCCTTATTTGCCTGAACTAGGTTGAACTTGTGTTTCAGGCTAGAAAGTGCATAAATACTAATTATTCTATTATAAATCTAGTCATCGTGGGCAGAAATAAATTATTTGACTTTGATTTTGACACGTAAAAACCTCTTAAATTATACCCTCCATCTAGGCATGGCAATGATGACCGGGCAAGGCACTCTAGTGACATTCGACAAACGAGTTTTCACGATATCAGAAGCTGGCACGTTCCTACTAAGCAAAGACTACAGGCAGGACAACTTCACCGTTCTCATGGAGAGCAACGAGCAGGGGAGGTACAACCTCATCGTGCTGACGAGGAGGACTCTTGTACATATTGATTTGTACAGAGAGGTAAGTTGGATAAAGTGGGGAAGGCTATAATAGCCTTCAAAGTATACAATTTGACCACTGCAGGATACCTGTCCCTAGTTGTGCTTACGTCGCGTACATGATCATAATATAATTATAGACACTCGCAAAATTAAACTCAGAAGTTATTAAAATCACGCTAAGGATTTTATCCTCAAGTTTCTGAAAGCTAAGCCAGAAACGACACTAACTAATACATACCGATGGAATGTCTTTCGCAGTTATATTAATGAGATTCATTTTAACACATAAATACCTTCTTCGATCTACCAAATACAAGAACTGTTTTCTAACCCTCCTATTTTCTTTGCAGGAAGTATCGATCGGGCACACAGTACTAACCCTGCCCGCGTTGGTAGATGGTCTCGTGGTAGACAGACAAACGGACACGCTGTCTGTACAAGGACATAATGGTTTGGAGATACAGTGCAACCTGCTCTTCCATACCTGTAAACTGCAGGTTTCAGGTATGTAGACATGATTGTGTATTACATTTCACATAGATAATTGATTCAGGCGTAACTTGGCGGAAATCCATTATAAAATACAATAGACGTAGATATATTTAGTAACCTATTCCGCTTAACTATTCCTAAAGAGTCATTCACTGTAAGAAACCGACACGATTGACTTGTCGCGAACCCGAACACGACGTGTTGCCACGCCGTGTTCGGGTCCTCACTAATATAGGTTCTTATATAAGTGACGTTGTCACGCGTTGTGGTACGACAAGTCAATCGATATTCTGAGGATGCCTCGTTGAGAGGTGAAACACGTGTCGATTTCTTAGTGTTTTTTATGACTCTTTAGGAATAGTTAAGCGGAATAGGTTACTAAATATATCTACATCTATTGTCTGTTACATTTGACGTCGACGACGGTTTAATAATTTGAATTAAATCTTTAAAAAAATTGTTTATGTTAAATCACTTAAGGATTTATATTGCTTGGCTGCTGTAAACTCTGTATAAATAAATAACAAATAATAATTGTGAAGGTCATTTCACGATATTGGTATTCATGGCATCCAAGAAATTTTCCTCCAATTTTTACATTTGAATTTGGTCTCTATGTCTTCGTATCAAAGGTTTCATATTACTATATCATGATAAATTAATATGATTTTGAAGTTTTGTATTTTACTTTTTGAAGTAGTAAATGCAATCCCCATATTTTGAAAGTATTTCGAATTCATACTATCAAGGTTCAGAAATGCAACGACATATAAATTTATCAAAATAACCAGTACAAGAATATTGACAAGAAAGTCAATACTTTTGTTTCATCTCAACACACTGAGCAAAACCGTACAAGAGGAACCTCTTAATTTCCACATTGCTTTAACCGTCAATCTTTATTTCCAAACAGGCTGGTACTACGCCACCCTAGGAGGCCTCCTAGGCACTTACAATAACGAACAATACGACGATCTCCTCTTGCCCAACAACACATTCACGACTTCAATCCCAACATTGGGCCACAGTTGGAACATAGTCCCCAGTGCCAACCCTACAAACATTGAGAACAAAGATCTAAAGAATGACACGCAATGTGAGAAATTCTTCCAGAATAAAGTGTCGCCGCTACATCCGTGTTTCTCTGTTGTGAGTATTTTTAAGACTAAATGCTATGTAGGTATTTTCTGGTGCGGTTCATATAAAAGTGATCTATTTAATTATTTCTAGGGTTAATCTCAGAAACGTTACTGTTTAAAATTTGTTTTCACTGCCATTGGAAAATCAATACGTTGAAATAAAGTTACAATAATAAATATTCTTAGCTTCCTCTATTGATTCTCACGCGGGTTCTGATTTAAAGTTTATATATTTTCGACTTTATTTCAATGTGTACAATGTTAAAATTTCTTTGGCAGTAATATGTGTCTTTACCAACTGACGAGTATTTTACCACCCTGGTAATTAATATTGACAAAAATAACATTTGTTATTTATTAAACATATATTGCCTCCGTAGATACCGTCCCTACCATTCTACGCGGAATGCATGTCGGGCGGAGCAGCGTGTGCTTTAGCGAGCGCGTACAAAGAGCTGTGTCTACACCAACACGTGCCCACGCATATGCCTGACCACTGTCATCAGTAAGTATACTGGAAATCTTCATAGACTTCACGAGAAACGATTTTTAAAAGTCCGAAACTCTTTCTACCGTCAGTCAGGCTATCAAACTGGCTTAGGTGTTATTCTTTCTTTATATTCATACAAAATGCAATGAATTCATTTCAAAACCTAAGTATCGTCCGACGAGAAAAAAAGTTACTAAGAAGAAAAATGACAAATAGCCAATGATCGGAGTTCTATTTCATTTCAATATAAACTACTCTACCTGAGTCATCTGATTTCGTCAGTTTAAAATTTCCTCAAATGATAGTGTCCCAAAAGCCATACAAAATGTATTGGTATTTTCAAGCGATCTGGTTTAAAAGTTGTGTTTTTTTTCATTAAACCTGAAAGTGTAACATGTGAAAGTCAAAGTGGTATACTTGCCGGGACATTTTGGCGCCTGAATGACATTAATGGGGGGGCGCTGTTGGTAAACTTTTGTGAAATTATGTCACAGAAATTGTATTGACAAAACAAGATGGCGGCATTAGTTCCGATTATGACCACACGCCAAAATCACTTTGTAGCACTTTGTTTTTGAACAGCACTGATAGCCTAGTGGTGTGACCGTCGGACTGAAATGCCTGAGACATATTTCTCGACGGCATGTGAAGCCAAGTCAGGCCCATGGGCGGCATAAAAACTCAGACACCAGGCTAGTCACTAACCACACGAACGAAGACTTTGTAGCGTTGTAGTTTTCAATTCTAGAAGCAACACCAAAAATACCCTTTATTTTAATCATTTCCTAACACTAAAATAATGATTCTCTCCACAGATGCACAACCCCCCAAGGCGACATAATAGAAGAAGGCTCGTTCCACATCCTACAATACATCCCGAACTCGACCGACGTGGTGTTTATAGTGGAGGCGCAGTATTGCAACAAGAACCTGCGCAAGAGCAAGAACATGGACCTGTTTGTTGAAGCCTTCGATATCAAGCTGCAGGCTAACGGGCTGTCCGATAATAGGTGAGACTGGCATTCGAAGGTTTATAAGAAAATAATACACACTTAAGTACTGAAAAAAATTGAAAACCTGAACTTTGGGATTCTAACATTATCGCTTATATTTTTTTTACAGATACGCCATCGTAGGCTTCGGCGGTCGCGGCGTGTACCGTCGTCCGCGCTCTCTGTACGTCAACAACAAGGTGTTCACCAACTCTATAGAGATATCACAGCACTTGGACAACTTTATTATTGGTTAGTATAACTACCTATTATTACTGCCCTTTCTGTTAACTTTTAGAAGCTAAAGATGAATAATCACTGGTTCATAAGAAAAATGCACTCAAAACGACAACAAATCTAATCGTGAAAAACATTGAGCGCTTACTTGCAAACGACTTCTAGTAAGCAATCGTTTGACGGGTCATAATCACATATTTGTAGACTAATTTGTATTCTACTTTGGGCGTATTTTATAGACGATCTTAACTAGTATTTTACCAAAAAGACAGTCTGACTGACTGACTGAACTCTTTGAAAAACCTTCAGGATTTTGAATTCCTTCCTTTGGCCTAGACATTTTTTTCAAATAGTTTTATTCCAGGAATACAGGTAAAACTACATTTTGTTAAAATATTGAATTGAACACGTCTTCACTTACCTACCACCACCTCTTAGAGCAGTATTATAATATTTTAATCTTATTTCAGTGGGAGAAAAAGATGGAGCTATACGTCATGTAGCTTCAACTCTTTCCTACATTGAAGTAATCCTGCCTTAAGGCGCGGACTGACTACGTTTTTAAACGCTGCAACTTGCTTTCAAATAAGGTTGAAAATTGAATAAACATTTGTGTTGACGGTGCGACTAGGGTGCGAATGGGCATTTATTTTACGGGTTGTATTTAGATTATTCGGAATATACACATTATATTAAATAATTGTCCGGTTAAAGTTTTAAAATAAAGCTAATGCTATTAGAATCCTACAAAAAAAAATGTTGTTTTCGATGAAAATACAGAGATATTCGACGCCAAAGTTTATTTTTATGAAGTAACTTCAAAATTTTATATTGGGAATATTAAACTATATTTTACTATTCTATTCGGTTAACATTTTTCTTTAAACCCTTTTCTATCCACTGTATTTTTTGCGTCGGATATTTTCATTCCGTTACGTCATACTCGACTATCCATGAAACCAGTTTTTGTGAATATTGAGGTAACACCGCGCCTTAATATTAGTAATGCGAAAGTGAGTTTGTTTGTTACGCTTTCACGGTAAAACTTCGAAATTTGACACACAGATAGACCATGACCTGGGTAATGACTTTTCATCCAGGATCGCAGGCGAAGTCGTGGGCAACAGGTAGTATTAGAATAATACTGCTATATGAGGTGGTGCTAGGCCCTTGTCTGATAAAGCAACAATTGACTTACCAACTGGCGGATTCTTATAAAATGATCCCTTCAACAGACAAATCAGACCTAGTCCGCGGCAACCGCTCGACTCGTACAGACATGTTCGCGGCGCTAAGCTTCGCGACACACCTACCGTTCCGCGCGGCAGTGCCACGGACGTTCATACTCATGCCCTGCTCCAAGTGTGACTCCGCCTTTATGAGGGTAAGTGAACATAAGATGGTTACAAAAGTTATCCCTGGTTTCTTAAAGTAGTAGACAGTAGTAGATAGATGCTCATTGTGAAAAACATTATCAAAAGACCAAACACTTACTTGCACATCGCGTAATATCATATATTATAACACACACTTTCATACATTGACACCTACCAACACCACACCACCACTCACACACACACAACCACAAGTACAAACTAATATGCTATTATAATAATTGACACGATCTCCCTGTAATGCTCTGCGTTTGAGGAGCGAGGTTAAGGAGAGGGAGGGGTGAGGGAGGTTAGGTTAAAGTACTTTTCTATGGGCCTGTGTCGCCTGAAATAAATTGTATTATATTATTATTATATAAAATACAGCCCTCATTTGTGCCAATAAACATTTTTACTTTAACACAGATTGTGAACCAACTGTAGGTTGGTTCACACCGCAAAATCGTTTAAATAAAAAGTGACTCTTGCTACGACACAATAAAGTGCAATTCAGGTCGCACAGCGGAAATTGCCTACAGTTATATTCACCTACAAGTTGCTTCTCTTTCTATCACGTAAGTCTTACGAGTATATCTCCTGACTACGTTACACTCGCTGTATTGGCCCAATAAGACGAGCCCGCCGCGTACTTGTAGCTTCTTACCTAAAATGCGGAGTGAACCGTGACTAGTAATCTGTGACTTTAAGGCTCGACTCGTCGGATATGGGTTCCGATGGGCAATGCCATGATGACAACGGACTGCGATGCTCTGATATTTTAGATGTCTTGATCACTTACCATGGCTGAACTGCCTGCTGTTTTGCCACCCAATAACATAAAAAAAACCGCGTATTTTACGGAACTGACTAACTATAATCACATCTACACAAAAAGTCTGCTGTTTTTGAAAAAATGACAATTATCGCAAAGTTGTATTTTATTTTCGGTGCGTCTAATTGGAAACTTATAATATGTAAAGCTATTTATAATGAAGGTTATATGTTTATCTAGTTGGACTACTCAACGATCTACCACAACTTGATGGAGAGCTCGGTGACGCTACACATTCTGATGGACGATGACTTCATGCTGTCCAAGAAACGAGCCGCTAAGTACTTGTTCGGTGAGTATCTTCACTTTGAAAGTAAAATTGTACCTCTCAGATGAATGAATATAAAACCGCCGATTATTATAACTATTCGTACAGGCGTGGACAACACTCTAGCGTATACGAATAAGGACTACGAGCGACTAGTGGGTGACGCAGCCCTCCGGAAACAAGTGAAACTGCCTAAAGAGAAGCTCGGACTTTGTACCTCACTCGCTATGGAAACCAACGGTACAGTATATATATAAACTTTTTATAGAAGGTCAAATTAAATTATTCGTCGCAACTTCACAGACGTGATGGAATGTTTCTGTTAAGTTTCGCTAGATAATTTATTTTGACCTTTTTAAATGCACTGAAATTTATGATGTGTTATTGTAAACTCCCTGATGAAAACATGACAGCCTATAAATAATAAGCAATTTTAAGTGATATTTACCTATCTCTGCAAGTTTTAAAAAAACTTTTATTTTACCCAACACGCAGAAACTTCGTGAATCGTGATAATATATTAATAGTATCTCATGAGGAGCTCGCTAAGTAATAACAGCCGCACTGGTCGATCCATCAGGTTAAGCTACGCTTGCCGAGGTTGGTCCGTGGATGGGTGACCATCTTTACATACCGAGACCCCTCCGTGCCTCGGAAAGCACGTTAAGCCGTTGGTCCCGCCTGTCATTCGTGGATCTTTGACAGTCGTTACGAGTCGTCAGAAGCCCGAAAGTCTGACATGGTGTCAGACTTTCGGGCTTCTCAAAGGGTATCGTATTACCCAATTACTGGGTTGTGGAGGTCAGATAGGCAGTCGCTCCATGTAAAATACTGGTATTCAGCTGCATCCGGTTAGACTGGAAGCCGATCCAAACATAGTTGGGAAAAGGCTAAGCAGATTGATACACATTCTTCAGAACAAACTAACTCTTTTCGAATCGATGTAAAAAAATACCTTTTTATCACATCTATTCAAAAAGAGCTAGTTTATTCTTCGTAAGCAGGGACTAAAATAGCTCTTTAATCCCTAGGGATTAAAAGTGATTTGATTTTGGAATGTGATTATTGTTACTTACTTATTTTATCATAGAGGGTGATAAACAGTAGTGAACAATACTATTTTATACTCAAGTGATGTACTTTGAATCCCTCGCTACGCTCAGGATTCGACTCCAGAATCCTTCGCTCCGCTCTGGATTCAAAGAAACACTCGCCTTTAAAATAGTTGTAGGAGTTTTGCTAATTTAATTTGACCCTGTATGTTCTAGTTTATTCGAGTCATTTGCCTATTCAAATACCTTTCCTTATTGTAAATAAATCTTCCCTCCAGGCACAATATTCGCGGGCGCAAAGCTCCAAGGCGACCGTCCTACCGCGCGTCGCTTCTCCACCGTCGTAGGAGCGCGCGCCGCCACTGCCACAGCGCGGTGTGGCGCGCCGCCCCGCTGCGAGTGTAGCGAGGGGCGGCTCACGTGCAGGCCTTGTGCTGACACACAGAGACTGGTGAGTAACGTAGGAGCGCGCGCCGCCCCGCTGCGAGTGTAGCGAGGGGCGGCTCACGTGCAGGCCTTGTGCTGACACACAGAGACTGGTGAGTAACGTAGGAGCGCGCGCCGCCCCGCTGCGAGTGTAGCGAGGGGCGGCTCACGTGCAGGCCTTGTGCTGACACACAGAGACTGGTGAGTAACGTAGGAGCGCGCGCCGCCCCGCTGCGAGTGTAGCGAGGGGCGGCTCACGTGCAGGCCTTGTGCTGACACACAGAGACTGGTGAGTAAAGTAGGAGCGCGCGCCGCCCCGCTGCGAGTGTAGCGAGGGGCGGCTTACGTGCAGGCCTTGTGCTGACACACAGAGACTGGTGAGTAACGTAGGAGCGCGCGCCGCCCCGCTGCGAGTGTAGTGAGAGGCGGCTCACGTGCAGGCCTTGTGCTGACACACAGAGACTGGTGAGTAACGTAGGAGCGCGCGCCGCCCCGCTGCGAGTGTAGCGAGGGGCGGCTCACGTGCAGGCCTTGTGCTGACACACAGAGACTGGTGAGTAACGTAGGAGCGCGCGCCGCCCCGCTGCGAGTGTAGTGAGGGGCGGCTCACGTGCAGGCCTTGTGCTGACACACAGAGACTGGTGAGTAACGTAGGAGCGCGCGCCGCCCCGCTGCGAGTGTAGCGAGGGGCGGCTCACGTGCAGGCCTTGTGCTGACACACAGAGACTGGTGAGTAACGTAGGAGCGCGCGCCGCCCCGCTGCGAGTGTAGCGAGGGGCGGCTCACGTGCAGGCCTTGTGCTGACACACAGAGACTGGTGAGTAACGTAGGAGCGCGCGCCGCCCCGCTGCGAGTGTAGCGAGGGGCGGCTTACGTGCAGGCCTTGTGCTGACACACAGAGACTGGTGAGTAACGTAGGAGCGCGCGCCGCCCCGCTGCGAGTGTAGCGAGGGGCGGCTCACGTGCAGGCCTTGTGCTGACACACAGAGACTGGTGAGTAACGTAGGAGCGCGCGCCGCCCCGCTGCGAGTGTAGCGAGGGGCGGCTCACGTGCAGGCCTTGTGCTGACACACAGAGACTGGTGACGATTTAGAATATTGCAGTCTGTGCTGGACTTGGGTGTAGACCCAACAAGTCTTAGATTGTAGTTGTTCTCCTCACAGCACGGCCTGCAGCATATAAATGCAGCAGTTTTCGTCTATATAAGCTCTAACATAACTCGCCAAGGCGGCATGTTTTCCAAAATTCAAAATAAGCATCGTTTTTGTACCCTACTCTAGCTGATAATCATGGGTTGATAAAGCTGTTTTAATTTACTATCAAGTTTGGAAAACTCATTATTCTAAGTAACATCAATTTGCTGAAACACGTATCAAGAATACCTACCTAACTAAATTCATCTAACATTTTTGATATCCACATGTTATGTAATCACACATGAGAATGTCAAAAATGTTTTCCAAAAAATGGAACGATAAAAAGTTACTGCCAAAATCTTTTGATATTTAAATACACGTACCTTTTATCTGTGAATAATGATAATAATTAAGCATGTGTGACCTTAAAGGTTATCTTTTAATTATTACTATATCAAATTAAAACGTGTATGTGCTATTTAAATATTGCGCTAGTGATCTTATCAATATCTGATTGAAACGGTCTTAAAAACAAACACATTGAATAGGAATTAATTACTGAGCTATTCTATAGTAACATATTACCTAAAATATATAATTATTACACTACTAATTATTTACACTAGTAACTGAATAAAATGAGTAGCTAAGTATACAAATAAATACAAAATCAAAAGGCCACTTAGGCGAACCACTGAAGGAAAATTAACCACAGAAAATTAAATTAGGCGTAGGCGTTACCATACGCCCCGATAGTATCGCCATTTTTAACGCGTTCGTAGTTCAGCTTTTGTCGGCGACATCATCCGCGTGGGAGCAACATCCTACGACACTCGGCAATCTTTCTTCCCAAGTGAAAGAATTTTCGAGATGAGAATAATAATTCTGAAGATTACCCCCGACATAGGAATTCATAAATTTTGCCTCTTTATAAATATAATCATTTTGTCCGTGTGTTTGTCACCTAAGTCCTAAACGGCTGAACGGATTTGGATGTGTGTATATTTGAGTGGGTCCTTGGATGGTTTAGATACACAAATGGACCCGGTAGGTGGCACTGTGATCGAGTTCTAGGAAACAGGACGTCTGTCCGGTCAGCTTGTATTAGTATAAATACCTTTTTCTATATAACTTTTCATTCATATTTTTGTTCGCAGTTGGAGCTCTCATTTTTCAACTCGGATGACATCGACGAACTGATCGATATGGCGATGGAACCTCCTACGTTACCCTCGTTCAGATGATGAGAACCGTTACTAGATTTACTTACAAAACCTGCTTTAATATAAAAGCCAGGAATTTTGGACAAAATTATCGTAAAATAAAGTGAGATATTTTTATTAAAATGGTCTTCCAAGAATCAAGAAATGGACTGAAATAAATCTTAAAAAGTCCTTAATTTTGAAGTGTTTACCTAGTATACATTTTGGTTTCGGATCTGTCTAAATTAAGATCTATTTTGAATAACAATCAACATTCAAGTATATTTTTTTGGTAGTTTCCAAATGAAGTGATATAGACGTAATTTTAAAATATTGATTGTAGAAAACAGTTCAAATAGTAGTTTAATAGTTCAATATATTTTAAGGACAAAATAAACGTAAAGTACATAAAACAATTATGTTTTAAGAAATACAACTTATTTGAAACCTTATTTACTTAACAGTAGTGTTTATTTTAGAATGCAGTGACGATGTAGACATGTAGTATGTTTGCTGTGTACATATTTAATTATTTTGTAAGTATTCAGTAGAATATGAGGCAATAAAATATTTTTATAAGTGGTTTTTTGTTTTATTATTTAATTTGCTGCTTCAACCTTCGTCTAGTTTAAGACAGTTTTTGCTCAAGTCGTCCGACGAAGTAAAAGGGTGCAAAATGAAAAATAGGCGATTTTAAAAGGACTTTATTAACAACTACAAGTCTTAAAATCTTGGAACAAAATAACATTACCTAAATTCTCTACACTATTAGCTAACAGAGTTACAAATAGTTAGATCTTAAATAAGAAGTGAAGACTCAATAACACTATTGGAAAATTTAAAAGTCAAGTCTAGGACTTATCAATTTCCGATTGGCAATTGAGCTAAAGTTGTGATCACAGCGGTTCTAACTACTGGGTCGACCATACATTATGATATGATTCTTCTGAATAGACACATACAGTTTATTTTTATAAGCTGCATACAAATACATACCTACTAGGCAAAATTTTAAATTGTTTTTTTAATTAACACGAAATTAATCAAAAGGCTGGCAAACCCATCTTACTCCATAATAGACAAATTTTGCATAGACCATATAATATTTTTCATCATAATCAATACTCTATACAGCCTGTAGATGCAAAAAACTGGCAGGTCACTTATACAGCTTATACGCTATAACAAGACCGCCAACAACTGCAACAACTGTGGAGAACTTATACAACAGATTATACAGGACCTTATTCTGTCCACCAACGGAATTAACAATTAGGTTGTTCATAATAAAAACATTGTTGCTCTCTTCAATGAATGCTGCTTTCTCTTCCTCGGACATTTTTTCTGCAATCTCATTCATAGCTTGTCTGTAGTCTTTCTTTAGTTGAGCAATGTCAGTTCCAGTGAAGTCTGTCACTTTGTCCGTGTATGTTTTGGTTTTGGTGTTTTCTGAAACCAAATTGATACAATTATTTTAGACCACCAAAGTTCAGTTTTCGACTCTTGAAGTGGGCGTTTAGCTATAGACAACAAAAACTTATTTTTGGTCTGACTGCTTGGCAAAGTTAGTACTTTTAGCTTCCTCAAAACAAAATAGATTAACTTAGAAAATCAGTCAGATTCCCATTTGGTCTGCAAATATTTGATCAAGATTTAGCATAGTGGAAGACTCACAATTTTTTATTAAGTTGTAGGAATGATCAACTAGTTTTGTAAATTAATTATGTTCAAACTGGACTTGATGCAGCATAATAATATGGCCATACATCAGGATCACAAATACTTATATATTAACAGCTATCCTAAAAAAAAAATGATATTTACCATCACCAAACATCCTCCGTTTCTTAGCCAGGATCTGTCCGCCACTCAGCAGTCCCAAGTACAGATGGTAGGCATATGCCATCAGCAGTCTAGGATTAGACCTCTCAAGCTCTTGCAGATGCTCTATGTAGTTCTCCAAAGCCATGGCCTTAGGTATTGTCTGCCAGTCTACTCCGAGGTAGTGTGCTAAGTCCTCTTCAAATGCCTTCTTTCTGTAATTTTAGACGGCTCTTGGTTAGGGTATGTAGCCCAATTTAATTCCCTGTTGATTGCAATACAGGGTATAAGGGAAATCGACGAGCAACTGTTACCTGGAATTCATTATAATGACAAGATTTTAGCTAGACCCCATGGCAGAATTTTTTCATAAGTTATTAAGAAAAACTGATATTTCAACTGTACAATTTGTACGAGGTCAAAATATATGGAGCAGTGTTTTTATTTCTTAATAACTCTAATCTAATCTAGCAGTAAGATAATCAAACAGTTTCCACGCAATAATATATGTTGGAGTGTTTAATGGAAAAAGTGTTTGGTTGGCGAAATTTCAAAATTTGCTTCCAAATATTGTATCATTGGGCAATCTTGCCTCATAGGGGTGGTAACGGATAACAGCTCGAATTTATATAGATCTAGCAGAGATATCTTATGTCAAGAGTCAGTATAAGCAAAGTTATTTAGGTTGCAGAGTCTGTGGCAATCAAAAAGATTTAGCTGCCGATTATGCCTCTGATCATAACAATGCAATTGAAAGTTGTAACACTTTAGAAACAGTTGCTAATTGGATGTCTTGCTGGAAGCTGACCCCAACATAGTTGGAAAACTGCTAGACTTAATTCTACAGGCTTTAGAAAGGTAAGATATATATTTGAAAACCAGCATCAGGCACATAGTGTAGTCTGGCATTTTTGCTGAACTGGGCCTTTTTGGTGCAGCCGTGATGCATACTCCCCAGCCAATTTTCTTACTTCATACTTTACCCCCTTTTATTAGTTTTATTTTTTATATTTTTTGTCTGCTATAATTATGTTATATTGTGTGCCTTTTAGTCTGTGTTAAATAAATGTACATATTTTCTTTCTTTCTTATTTGTGTACTTAAAAGTGTTACAAACCTGTAGAGAGCCTTATTGAAAAACAGTTTGTCAAAATCTGCCATCTTCAGCCTTTCTTTAGCATCTTCCAGATAGCCGAAGATGTGGTAGAATATGAACAGACCACCTCCCCACACCTCCTCATCTCTTAATGCTGTAACAATTGGATTATTATATTAAATAATGAAAATAATTTGCCATCCTTACTAAGAAAAATTGAGTGAAAGTTGAGTTTCTTATTCAAAATATGGCTGTGTGGCATTGGCCGTCAATGTACAAGATTATCTAAAGATGTGTCCTGTGGATGTCAAATGAGACAACAGCGGTTTATGCATATTCAGATCAAGAAGTGTCTGATCCACTTTACATTGAACCTCAATGCTTTATGGTATGTATTTTGGTTGTAGTTTAACCTTGTTGCACCTTCCTAGGCTATAGACATCCCTATATAACGCCAAAAAATTAGCCAATAAATTGTATCATTTTGTTACAGAATTGCAGATGAAAATGCTGCTATCTCTCCTTTGACAAGGGGCCTTTACTCTGGTTAGCAGGCCACGCACTGTCGGAGACGACGCGTGTAAAATATCTGTTAGTTATGCCATTATTTTTGCCGGCAGAAAAGCGACAACTACTGCGTATGCAAAACAATGACTTTACAAAAATATGACAAAGAAAAATGGGAGGTGGTTGTCGAAAATATATATCACTGTAACATTTTCTACTGTTAGGGGGTAAAAGGAATGGATCAATGTTATAGAAAGTCGTAGAACTTACAAAGAGCGAACTTCGCGTTGACTAGGGCATCACTGATGTTGTGTATTTTCCTCGTAGCTTTTCGCATACGGGTTGTAAATAAATCTGCATTTTCCGTCATTTTGACGTGAATGCGTCTTTAAACTTTCCACTCTCTTCGGTATATTGAGGTAGCCGCACTCGCGAAATATTGACACTGAATATCTTAGGGCAACGTAATGAACTAAATGAACTGGTGACAAAAAAAACAAGATAACTTTTTGACTTTTGAAAAATGTTAACCCTTTTGCTGCGGATTTCAGGTATTCAAAATGTCAATGTCAATTTTTTTTCTTACTACCTTGTTTGTTTGGTTTGTATACGTTGGCCGCGTTCCGAGTTACAATGTAATCGATTTGAGCGTGCTAACACCCGTTCCGAATAAGCGTTAGCGCGATAACGCCGACCCATGAAACATCGTAGACAGGGCTGCCAGGTGCAAAAATGGTGTGATCGTACGACAACTACAAAAAAATCGTATGCCAAGGAAATTTTGAAATGAAAAGATCGTACAACCTAAAAGTACAGTGGCCAGCACATCAAGCTACTAAAATCTGTCAAATTTCTTTAATAGATTTTAAACTTTATCGCTAAAGCATTAGGTGAAAGTTTGATTGGGAAAGTTTGACAGTTTTGGGTAGCTTGATGTGCTGGCCACTGTACAAAGTTTTTATTAAAATAATAATATATATAATAATAATAAAAAGTCTTCACTTTTGTCACACATTCTTGCTTGAAAAACAACAAACACAAAAAAGCACTTGAGACAGTATACAGATGCAAAGAGGATAATATAAACTACGCACAGATCGAGCGAGACTGACAAGTCGCAACTATTACCGAAAGAAAAAAATAATAAGTTTCGTAAAAATGCAAACAAATACAGCCTTTAAATGACTCTACAAAGAGTCTTCATTCAAGTATAAGATCTACGTACGCGTTAGGTTGTTGGGGAATTCCCCGAAACTCATACTTGCCAGTTAAGCACGTTCGTTTCATTATGAAATGTTGCCAAGTATATAAAAATCGTACATTTTCCGTACGATCTCTGTCTAGCGATCGTACATGAGTAAAAATGCCAAAAAATCGTAGGAGTACGATTAAAATCGTACATCTGGCAGCCCTGATCGTAGATGACGTCATGACATGCGCCATCTTGCGATAACGCCGACCATGCCTTTTACTAATATCACCGTGAGTTCTGTCAAAAATGACAGTTGACTGAACTGTCATTTTTGGCAGCGCTGTAGTTTTGAGTCGCATAATATCTATAAACTAACGTGGCTTTTTCTAAATTGTGCTTCTGGCTACCGTCGCCACTTAACCAAAGAAGAAAAAGACATTTCTGATATTTATATAAAGAATGAAGAAGAATGATGAAGAATGTTATAAGTTTTGACGTTTAGCAAGCACTGTAGGCGCGTTCACGAGCGTTCCGAATTGATGACAGACCTCAGCTGTCATAATCGTAATATCTAAATCGGAACGCAAAATATTGATGTCAGCGCTGTGAGCGATTATGGCCTAACTCGGAACGCGGCCGTTGTTTCCATTCGTTTCATTTTCCGGCTTATTGGCCGATTCGCACAAATCACCCAGAAAGGGCGGATCGTCACATTTTTTTTTTCTGGCGATTCGCATGGTGGCTCTTTGTCATGTAAATGAATGGGACGTCCAAAACGTAGCAAGGATGTTTACAAGTACTCTGTGATTACTGCTACATGCCGATTTGTGTATAAACTTGACCCTTGCCACTTGCCACTGTATAAACTTGAACTTCCTGAAACATCATGTGTCTCGCGTAAAAATGCTGAATGTTCTTTCTTAGATCATTCTATATTCTATCCTCGGTTATCCTCGATTATCGGTAGGTAGGTCTACCTACCGATAATCTGTTATACGAGTTAATTTAGCTATAGCCTTTGTTTCATTTCAAACAAGTAAATTACATTTTTATAAGAAGAAGAATAAACATTTAAAAAAAATAGTAGCCCACTGGTATCGGAAGCAGAGTCCCAACCTACCGGTGGTCAGGGCTCCTGACAGAAGAAATTCCTAACAGTAGGTACGCGCCGTGTTTAGATGTACCGCTTTCTGGATCAAGACCGTGATCCAACTGCCTAACGGGAGCCTCCTCAGGTGTTGCTTGAGGTGCTGCTTGACTATCGGCACAATGGCTGCTGTATTCACATTCACAACAACCTTGCGAGCCAGGTCAAAATACTTAATTTGCTTATATTTCTCAGCTTTCACGAGATTCTCGTGGACCGCTATTTCAACAATCTTTGCGCGACGCTCTAATCGATCAATCACCACTGTCCACTATGTCAGGCTTATTGGCAACATTAATCCTGTTAGTGATGAATTGATGATAGATAGATCCCAATACTACGTGATATTGCCATTTTCATGAATTGGGGCTTGCACTGGGTGTGCAAGCCAATGTGCAAGACCTAGTACACGGTAGGTACTTCCGATTCCACAAGACCGTATTTCAGAGCAAGTTTCTGTTGGATAATCCTGGTTACAATGTTTTATAATTTGAGCTATTAAGTTGTGTCTATTTATGTAGTCTCTGTTAGCCAGAAGAGTAGTGCCTGACCTATTCTTAATCTCAATAAATATTTTGTTTTAATAATATTTGAATCACAAGTATAGATGCAAAACGGAATTGAATCGTTTTAAAACATTTCTTTTTGGTAACGATTTAATTAAACCACACTTAGCGGTAATGGTTTAAAAAAAACCCGTAGAATGCACTTCAGACGAAGTGATCTAAACGACACCTACTCCCTGAATTAGGATAAATATTAAATGTGTCTATAATATAAGCCAATCTGTGTCTATTTACAACAAAACAACATTTCTAAAAATATGCAGTGGCTGAGTAAAAACCTCATCAGACTATTTTTTTATTAATACTTAGCCAAAACATATTTTTTAAATGTATATTTTAATAAATACGCTTATCAAGATTATTTTCAGTCTGTCTAATCCTAAAAAAGTATTATGTATGACATAATATAAAAATGGTAAATGATTTCAATTTGCCTTGTTAACTTAATTTTTAAAGTAATAGGTACGTAATCTATGCACGGTCCGACAGCTCATAAGATAAGGTGATCCATATTAGCAGCGTAGGGTTAACCAATCAGCTGTTTTGCGGTTTGCAATTTATTTGACAGCTGTTGATACTTTGACAGTATTTTGCGTTTTATTGCTGGCAGTGTAACTGTGTAAAAGCAAAATATATTTTGAATCATTCGCAACATAAATAAAATTAATTGCAAATGAGGCAGTAATTAAGAAGTTCTTGCAGTATTTTGTGCAAAGAAAACAAAAACAATGCTTTGTAGACTAATCTATAATCATAGCTTGAGAAAATATTTTTAAACTGTGGTCGTGTTTTTATTAGGAAGTAGTAGTTTTTATCCTTATCACCAATTAAATTAATTAAACATTACATCGCCGGCTCCGTCTGTGATTCTACACACTTGACGACAACTGCAAAAGTGCGGATTGATTCCTGTTTTGTTAAATTCTCAGTAATGGGCGACTCAGCTAATATAAAGGTAAATACAATGAACACATTGTAGTCTTTTAAAAACCTATCTAACTAAAGTAAACACAGAACTGCTTTATGCAATAAATATTAAATAATTATTAAAACCCACTGTGAATTATTAGTCATTTAAGTCGATACTTTAAATTAAAAGTATGTTAACGAGTTTGTTTATAAATTGATAAACTAATCAGTTTGACTTTGACATTTCTCGAATTGTTATCTAACCTCACAAAATTTTTCGATCTAAATTACGAAATCGCGATGGCTTATGACTTAAAACAAGAAGAAGACGTGAAAGATTACATAGAAAACCTAGGTATCGAGTATCGCTTCGGTTGCTACAAAGAGCAAAAGCCGGAAGTATGCCATCTTTTGGGTGATTACTTGGAGGCAATAAAGAAGGATTTTGATAAGGCAGCAAGGGTGTTCAAAAGCAACTGTTTGGATTATAAATTCGGGAAATCATGTCTGAAGATTGGGAACTATACGCTAGTGGGTCGTGGGCGGGAGAAGGGCGATGCTGCGGAAGCGTTAACCTACTTTGAGAAAGGGTGTGAGTACAACGAGCCTGGGGCGTGCTTACATGCTGGTATGCTGCTGACGGCCACTGGTCCCGGTGTTAATGTAAAGCGAGATGTGCCTAAAGGTAAGATAAAGATACTGGTTGATATACAATTGTTACTTTCTTTACCTAGTGAAATAAATTCGTTAGTATATATCGATTTGGACAGAGCGTCGACTTAGGTGCTCTTTCTTCTATTTACTATAGCTGTTCCTAAGACGATCCTTTGACTAAATTTATAAACTAAAACTTCAAATGTTTCAAAGTCATACATACTTAATTAATTGAGGGATCCACTAATAAACTTCATTCATGGTACTCTTTTTCCTTAAAATGTTTTTAAGTGTGTCAAAACTTAAACGAAACAATATTTTTTTCAGGTTACAACTACCTCAAGAAAAGCTGTGATGGAAATGATCCAATGGCATGTCACTACCTCTCAGGAATGTACCTGACCGGTGTACCAAAGAACGTAGCAGATTTCAACCCACACAAGCCTGTTAAAAACGAAAACATTGAATACCTCATTAAGTCTGATAAAACTCAAGCATTTAAGTTTGCGAAGAAAGCCTGTGAACTTGGTAACATGTATGCTTGTGCAAATGTCAGTATGATGTACAAAAGAGGTGACGGTGTAGAAAAAAATCAAGAAGAATCAAAGAAATTCTTTGAAATCGCCCAAGCGATACAGAAAGCTCACGAGACTACGAAGGAGATTAAGTTCCAACAAGGTTTAGATGGCAAATAGTATTAAATAGAAATCAGAAACTGCATTTTATATGGTTAAAGTTGTATAGTGTTTACCTCTGTAGATAAATTCAATGTACAAAACAAATAAATTATTGTTATGTATAACTGTTTCTTGTTTTCATTTCTTAGGGTTTCATATAATGAGTTAATACTAAATAACTCTTGCCATTTTGCTTCACAATCAATTAATATGTTGTTGGTGTCAATCAAAGTGTGTGCAGTTTACTGTTTATAGGTAAGTGTGGTTCTTTCCCCAAAAGAACATTTCAGACACCAATCTAAATGGTCTTCACATGATCTGACCAAGGTTATGTCAGACCTCTGAGTTTGTTTCGAACTTTCTTCTCAGAGTAGTCAGATAGGAAACATCAAAATCATCTAGTTTTTTAAATATGATTGATGTGTCAGTGTTTGTACAAACCTACTTACAGAAATAAAATCATTTATCATAAGTAAGTAAATACCTAGGTATATTTTTAAATCGCCATCAAAAAGAAAAATTCTTGCCAAGGTAAATGATGGGCTCAAATGTGAACCCTGAAAAACTCCTTTAAGTATTTCACTCTCCATATTTTAAAACCTCGCAATTTTACTAGCTGTAAACAATTTCAGAAATAGTATTTGCTCCAGTGAAACAATTCATAGATATATTTTCTTATAAAGCGAACTACACCCTAAAGAACCGCATTAAGGAGTTAGCCAGGACACTACTTGTATTTTTTTTGTATTATCTTTTATTTATTATATTGGATTAAAAAATGAAGAGAAGAATTTAATTTCCTATCGCATATCAACCATATGGATGGCGTAGTGCAGTGTCGATACAATTTTTCTTTATTTTCGTTAAATTTCTTTAAAAAAATCTTCACTGTAAAATGTATTTCATTTGTTAATTTGACCACCGCAAAATAAGTAAGTAAGTATGTAACTGTTCTTCCCTTCAATAGTCAACAATTAATGTGGAATAATAAATTATTATTAAGTATACCTGACAATTGTTTTTTTTTTTGTTAATTTCAACATTTAATTTCACTTTTTTATTTTTATCCTGTTTACACCTTTTAATGTTATCGTCCTTATTATGTGCATGCTGTGGTCTCCTGTAACACAACACGTAAATGAACCTTTTGTATTGTAGAGATTTATATTGTATTTGTGTAGTTTTGTTTTATTAAAATAAATAAAATAAATATTGGGATAGAACCAATCTTAGTAAAATTGCTGTTATAACACTAAAAACGCGTAATTCTTTTTTGTAGCATACACTGGTGTATAGCAGTTTCCCACCTACTATCACAACACAATAATATACTTACTTACCGAAATATCAGTCTACAATAAAATATCTCCCCATATTTTCTAGAAAAACGTCTCATTTTTTTTTTTACTTTCGAACAGATCGGCATTATTGGCGGTTCTGGATTCGGCGACCCCACTCTATTCGAGAACCAAGTTGAGACGGAAGTCACCACTCCGTTCGGAAAGCCGTCTGATGTGTTAATTGAAGGAAAGATCAAAGGAGTTCCCTGTGTATTGCTGGCGAGGCATGGCAGGAAGCATCAGTTTCAGCCAAGGTATTGACAGACTACTAATAATAATTGAGTACCTACTACCTACATGGAAAAAAAACGTACAAAAGACGTAAAATTATGTAGAAAGATGCAATGCAGTGCGGCTCGTCCAAATGTGCGTTAACTTTTAAAGCTCAAGGTATGATTCCAAACAACGCTTCACGCGGCAGTGCTGCCTGCTGCCACGTGATTCCGAGCACCGCTGCGCGGCACTGCTGTTCCTGGTTTACTTCTCAACAGTATTGTCAACATTCACGTGTTATTGACGCTGTGATGAACGCGGCAGCGGCACTACTGGTCTGCAGCTGCGGCAGGGTGACACTGCCGCGCAGCAGTGCCATCGCAGCAATGTCGCGCAGCATTGCTGCCGTGCTCGGAAAGTAATCTCATATACCTAAACCTATAGAAAATGTATGGGGACCAGTAGTGACGAAATCATACCTTAACGCAGATTTGGGCGGCCCGTACCGCATTGCAAAAATCCTTCACCACTTTCGTACATTTTGTATGAACTATCGCACACTGCAGACGGGCCGCATCGCACTTTTTTGTATTAAAATGCAATGCACTGCATCACGATGCGGCTGTAATGTGCGCCAGCCTTTCCTTTGTAGTAATGAAAACGTTTGTTAATAAATTTTGGAAATTCACCCGCTAAAGCAAGGTTTTGTTTTTTGTGATAAACCATGCTTTATCTGATTTTGCTCGAGATAAGCAAACAGCCAGCTTTATCACATAAAATTCAAACAAAACGTATTCTTGCAATTATCTGATAAGCAAACTGAAGACTACAGGCTGTTTGCGGATTGTCCGCGCATATCGTTCCAGTCGGATACGATTCTAGAATGAACACAATATTAACTATTTTGGTTCCACTGCTAGGCGAAGGTCTCCCTTACCTTATATATAGTAATGTCTCACTTACCATATATTATAAGGTCTCTCCCTATGGGTCATACCAATATAGGTCTCTCCTTCTCCGGACCACAGATTAGTACAGATGGTTCAATCCGTAATATCATTTAAAATTAAATAAAAAGCGACTCTTGCTACGACTAAATAAAGTACAATTCAGGTCGCACAGCGCTAATTACCTACCTAGAAGTTGCTTCAATTTCTATCGCTAACTCTTATATCTTCTGACTACGTTACGAGCCCGCCGCGGCCGCGGACCTACTTGTAGCTTCATACCTAAAATGTGAAGTGCGCTTTCTGTATTATTCTATGTCCGGACAATCGGTGATCGGATCGGTGACGAACTAGTCCTTATCGTCACCCCAGTGTTTTTTAGGCCTACCTCGGTGACAAAGTCCGTCTTCAGGCCGACTCACTGCGTGACGATCCTGGCCCATCTGGACCGATGTACTTACTGTTAAAATATGTAATGTTTTTCTTCCAGTGACGTGAACTATCGTGCCAACATCTGGGCTCTGAAGCAGGTCGGATGTACTCACATCCTGGCAACCACCGCCACTGGGTCGCTGGTGGAAGAATACAAGCCTGGCGACCTTGTTATATTGAATGATTTTATTGACAGGTGAGCTGCAGTATGATGCGGTACGGATTGGTGAAACGCAAATAGTTTATAGTCTTAATTTAAACGCAAATATTTTGTATTTCTGGACAGAAAAATGAGTTTTTTGTTAGCACATCAGTCTTTCTATACACTTGAAAGTGCAAAATTGTAGAAACATCAACGCGATCTGCGTTGATGTTTCTACAATTTTGCACTTTATCGCATTAATTATAAGAATTATTATCCAATGTGATTAGAAGATTGTCTGTTCTATTCTTTTTTTGTTCACTTCTAATGTGTTGCACCACCACTAAAAGAAAGAAAGTATATTGGCAGGATAAAAAAAAAAAAAACATGCATCTCTTTGTAATAAAGGTAAATATTTTTTTTTTTGCGGTCAATAAATGTGTATGGTTTCAGGTGAAGCTTATAATAATAATTAAACCACCATTCTATCTTCCAGAACGTGGGGCCGGAAATGTACCTTTTACGACCGGACAGAAGGCGGCCCGAAGGGCGTGTGCCACTTACCAATGAAGCCGGCATTCTGCGAGAGAGCCCGAAACGCTATGATCACTGCCGCCAGAACCAGGGGGTATAGCCACCACGAAACTGGCACGGCGGTTGCTATACAGGGACCTAGGTGGGTGATGATAAAAGAATGTTTACTTCAAATCCATCTTCTATCACTCAAATTGATCAAACTGCAGCAGTTTTGATCATGACAAACAATATAAAAATAAGTTATGCCATTTTAAAATATTTTGAACACGACAAAATCTATTTTTAATTTGTCAGTAGCCAGTGACAGCTTGCTGACTGGCTAACAGTAACTTGGCTGGTTGCTGACTTACCAGGGTGTGCTAAACCTTCATAGTGCACCCAGTTACAAAGCAAAAATGGTCCCTAAATTTTACCGTTTGTTAATCACCTTACAATAATTTAATATGAAAACTTACAGATTTTCTAGCAGAGCTGAGAGTTTGATGCATCGTCAGTGGGGCGGCCACCTCGTAAACATGACTACAGTACCAGAGGTAAATTCACGATAATGTTAGAAAGTGGATCTGTCAGACTTTTCCATGTCTACTCATATAAGCCATCGATTATCTTGTTTTCTTTCAATCTAAGAGAGATCTTTCTTAGCCAAAAACCCACTTCAACGGGTTTTTGACTCTCTCAGATTTAATCGAATACACCGCGTGAAGTAATGCTCAAATTGGTTGTAACTTTTCTCCGCGTTTATTAATAAAGGGTCTCGTGTCGTAATAATTTATCGATAACAGAATTGCGCTTCACTACACTTACAACTCTACAAGACCTATAATGGAACTCGCACTACCAAATTTTATTGCCCCGTTTGTGGGTATATCTTGGCCATTATTTATGTAATATTAAACTTTTGTCATCCTTACAGGTGGTACTAGCAAAAGAAGCAGGCTTGAGTTACGCAGCCGTCGCTATTGTCACAGACTACGACTGTTGGAGGGAACACGAGACATCTGTTAGTATCTCCTATCTCATGAATAATATAAGAATAATACATGAATAATAAGAAAGTTTCAAGAAGTATTTCGGAGTTATCGATTAGCGTTCTTTCTGACGTGTTTTTGTCTTTTTGCTCGGATCCTAAGGGTCGTAGCGTGATGTAACATAGCCTCTATGTATTCTATGTGTACCTAATCATAATTTGTAACTTTCTGTGTAACTATTGTATGCCCTAAGGGCGGGACATAGCTCTCATTATTTAATTATTTTAGACCTGTATATTGTACCTACCTATGATCCACAATAAAGATAATTATTGAATGAATGACTGAATAACCTTCCTCAATAATTGGACTATCCAACGCAAAAATATTTTTTCAAATCCATCTGGTAGTTCCGGAGATTACCCCCTACATACAAACAAACAAATGTTACCTCTTTATAATATTAGTATGGTTTTTCTTGCAGGTGTCTGTAAGCGAGGTACTAGCGACGATGGCTAAGAGCGTGAAGAAAGCAGCTGACGTCATCATAGACGCCATACAGGTGCTGACTGCTGAGACAGACCTCGAGTATTTGACTGCGCATAAAGTAAGTCATTTGTGGGAAGTTTAACTTTAATACCAAACAGACATCAACAAAAGTCACACACTGTAACTTTTACATATCATTTAAGTTGATACAAACGATTAACGGACTCGTTTCATATCATTCCACAGACAAATTCACACAATCCATCCATCTTTTCTTTGGCCTTCCACTCTCTGTCCATCCATCAACATTTATATTCATCACTCTTTTTGTCATGTGTCACATACCAACGACAAGCCATGAAAATTCAATAACATAACATAACATCACGCCTTGTTTCCCCGAAGGGTTAGGCAGAGGCGTACCTAGTACACCCACATTTCGCCAGTTATGTTAAAGTCCCATGTAATAGGGAGCGAGCCTATTGCCATCAACCCACAAATCCGTACTCCGGGCTTATATTGAGAAATTCCCTATAGAAAAACCCAATAACACTGCCCGACCAGCAGCCTAATTGCATAATATACGATCAATCACAATTTGAATCATTTTGAAACAGATAGCTAATCCATTGCTTCATAAGTTGGAAAAAAAATCTGCTCAACAACGTTAATAAAGCAATGAATGTTGTTGAACCTTCAAAATGAAACAGATTAGTCTTAATCGTTTACGAAAATGTGTTGCGCAATAGATAGCATGGGAATCGAACCCAGGACCTTATGCTCAGCAGTAGCGCTTGCGACCACTTGACCAACGAGGCAGTAAATTCACAAATGTTTTTTTATTTTTTATTACAGGATCTCGTGTCTTCCTCTATCATGCTGAAAGAATAAGCTACGTACTACCAATAGAAAATAAGAATAACTATGTATTCTGTGCATGTGTTAATTACATTCTTTTTACCAGACTAAGCATTCATTTATAAAATAAATCAATATTTTATCCAGAACATGTTATTTATTTTTTAATATTAACTTTTTATGAAGACTCAAAACCGAGAGAACGACTGGTCTGATCAATTTTATAATGTCGCGCCAGCGAGTTCTTGTTTGTAGAAGCGACAAGAGCCATCAAAGAGAGTCCTGGCTCAGCGACCCTCACTTGGCGGGCAGAACACTCGCCTTGGTAAATACGCACACTAGCGAGTAATCGCCCGTCGCCGTCGTGCACTCGCTGCTCGAGTCTCGCCATCCCGTTTTTGTGGTAAAACAGGAACATTCAAGGGATCATACTTAAATAAAAAGCCATTTTATCCTTAGCAATATCCATTTATTTGTAGCCTAGTTAAAAACACATCATATAAAATGATCGAATCACTTATTATCTAGACATTTCACACACTTACCGTTTAACCCCACTGAGTGCTAGCATCTTGGACATTGCTGGACAAAATTGTAGACATTGTATAAATATATTTCGACTAAATAAAAGTATATAAACTTAAATATAAAACTAAGAAAATAAACGTGTATTTTACAATATTCGGTTACATTTATTCTGTGGGATAGTCAAGTCAATATTTGAGCGACGTCTATTCAAAATAAATAAAAATAAAACATTTATTTCAAAATTATTTCATACCTACTTAATCCAGGGCTACAATTGGCAGTTTTCAACGACAGTATTTTCAAGAATGTATATTAAAAAGAAGCTTGAGCTTGACTAAGATTTCTCAAAGAATATGTCAGTCAAGGTAAAGCATCATTGACATGATGGCATGTAAAATAGCTGTTAAACATCTTGAACAAAGTAGCCGTCTACGCAAGTCCCTCTGACTTCTATAAAAATCTCTCCCGCGCCCCATACATTCCTCAAATGACAACGTATTATCATGCTCAAGTTATTTTCCGACTATTATAACATCGATTTATAGCTCTACAAGGATCTTTTGGCGAGTGGCCAAAATCAGAACCAACGCCGACATCTTGTTTTTACAATACATTTCACAAAACAATTGCACAAATGTTTGCCAACAGTGCCAAAAGATCCTTGTATGATTATATAGACTCTAACCACATACACTGACTCTGTATCAGTGTGTGGGTCCTTGTAGTTATAAAAGACAAATGAGAAGTTAAAGGTTCATGCACACACGTCAGTCACGTCAACGTCAAGTCCATTAGTCACGTCAATTTCAGGGTCGTGTGTGAACAGAGTCAGTAAGTCATGGCAATGCTTGTTTCAAAGTTATTACTGGCCGGTGATGAGATGTCGACTGAGACGCGCCGGCCGGTAGTGACGTGACTGATGTGTGTAGCCAACGTCCTACAACTTCTACGCAACTATATTTTTAGACGTTACTGATCGGCGGCTTGACGTTGACGCGACTGATCGGCGACTTGACGTTGACGTGACTGATAGGGGACTTGACGTTGACGTGACTGACGTGACCTATAGACTAGTATAATTCCACCCGTTTTAACTTCTGAAGTTATAGTGTGTGTTCCGTGTTCAATATGATCCGTACCTCCTCATAAATGAGTTTAAATTTGCTTAAACGTAAACGCCTTGTCAAAAAAAACATGATTATATTCGCAACGTTTTGCCCAGCAATGTCTCCCTATTGAGATCTCGTGTAGTATTAGCACAGAAAACTGTAGTCGTTGATATAACCTAATCTAAGCCATTTACGTATTTAAAAACTTGTGCATCGCTTTGTAAGACGTTGAAAAATTATCCTTAGACACTAGTTTAACCTATTTATTCTAGATTTTTCTTAGAAATGCACTCTCTGCGGTGTGATTCTCAAAAGAATGTTTGAAATCTAGCGTTTGCTTTCCTTATACCGAACTTTATTGAATTAATTAAGCATTTGACCGCCACGGACATTTTACATAATGGTTTGTTATAATATTCTATATTATTATTTTAGAATCAAAATGTCATCTCTTGTTTTCTTGTTTACTTATGAAAATGTTTATTTACATTGTCATTTAATTTATTTCATGTATTTATTTTAACGATTGTAGGATGGTTTTTAATTTTAATCAGCTGTGTAAACATTTTGTATGTCAGTTCATACATCCCTCCTAACTGCTAAACTGCTCATCACAATTTCATAAATGAAATGTTAAATTGGTCTTAAAAATACTCCTTCAACATAACGTAATTTTACAGTACATGGCGGTCAAAAAAGTGAACACATAATATGTTTAAACAATAATATAAAAGTTTAGAACTATTTCTTCAAATTCTAGCTTGAATGAGCGCTTCAGTGCTCTGGATGTCAATTTATTAATAATAATCACTCCGTTGCCAAAATATCTTGTAACGTATTTATTTTAATATACGTTTTACGTTGCGTTATTGTTACGATAATCACTGCTTCCGTCAATCGTCTACTGTCACTTGAAATTCATGTTATTCTCCTCACAGCTGAAAAACAAATAAAATTATTTATTATTTTGTACAAAAAAAAGATGCCTTATGCAGTCAGTATGTTTCATACATTATTATTTATTGTTTTTTGACTTTTCATATGAAACATTTTTTTTTATTGTTGACAGCTCTCAGCTGTCACAATCATGATAATTATCTAAATCGGAACGCAAAGTATTGATGTGGGCGCTGTGAACGATTAAGGCGTAATTCGGAAAGCGGCCTTAGTTGCAATAGTGATAGCACAACACTTGAGATGAAAAAGAAATGTTGAGAATAAAAAGACGTACTGCACCAAACCCCAATAAATCAGGATAAAGGGTCTGATGACGATAGTAATTCAGCCAGATACCTTAGTTTTTCGTCCAAGGGTTCCTTGGGTGTTGTCCGGGTATCATATCCAGCAGATACTGCCTCTGCGCCTCAGCGACACGCTGCATCTCGGCCGCCATGGCCGCGCCGCCGCCCGAGTTGGAGCCGCCCTTACCGGCTGCGGGCAAACAAAGCATGAGCAGAATTGATGCTCAGAATAGGGGCTGGTGGGTTGGTGTCGTCATTTATGGGAGTGATGAGGCCAAATTATGTTTTTTTTTGATAAAATGAGTATGCAGATTGTCGTTTTCAGGTACGCAGTTTTCAGACTGGCCATAGATGACGGTTTTTTGCTGGTACATACCTTAATTTGCATGTTGTTGTCTCTTAAATATAACTTGGCTATAGGTATCATAAGTAAAATACTGACTAAAAATAAACTTAAAATTAAATGTCGTTCAGTGTGACAGAAAATAAATAAACAAATAAAATTAAGAGTTATAATAAAAAAAAAATTGAGGACAAGTTGCAAAGTTTTTAATAATAAACAACAGTGATATTTTATAATCGGGATCTTCAAATTTTTTGCTATACTTAAACAGAGACCGGGCTCACGGGACGGCAGTGGTGGCGCTCATTCGTCAACGCTGCCCGCCGTCTCACTCCATATTTCTAAGGCGCAGAACAGCGGTCTCGGTCAAACTATAAGCTTCAATTATTTGATCTGAGTTTACGATGTCTTTGTTGACTGTGCCTACCATCAAAACATGCTTAGCCGTTGTAATTTGTATTCCAGTCAATCATAAAAGTTGACATAAGATTACTTATTGGTGACGTGTTTCCATTAAACAAGGGTTTTTCAAAATTCAAAACCATTGCAAGTTTATCCATAGATTCATCTGGTACAAAAGAATTGCAAACAAAAAAACTTATAATAAAGCCCCATATTCATGGGAAATAAAAGTTGCAGAACATTGCTTTAGCAACATGTTTTGGTGTTGCAAATTAACTTGCTTGACACGGAGGCTATTTTCTGTGCGTATAAGCTCGTTTTGGCCCAGCAGTGAGGCAGGGTCGGCTATAATTGAATAATTTCTTTTTTGTACATTTCGTGTAACCGAAGACGCGTTTATGAAAAAACGCCTAGATTAACCGTCCTTACAATGTTGTACAACTTTAGTTGACCATGAAGACACAGCTTAAAAGGTATAGTTGCAAGTAAAAGTGTCGGTGTAATACGTACAACGCTTACCTAGCGCGGACGCCTGCGCCATGGCGAGCTGGTACGTGTAGATGAGCGGAGAGAACTGCATCATGGCCGCCGCCGCCGCCGCCGGAGACATGCCCGACGTGCCGCCCGCGCCCGACAGGCCTGGGGGGAGGGGGGGGGGCGTGAAACACATACCGCAAGGCATTTTAGTGCCGGGCTAATTTACTCAATCACGCGGGATTGGCCCGCATGCCTGAACACACGCATTATAAGAAACACCTTTTATGAAAAGGTGCATTGCGGGTGACACGCATGCAGCCATTCTCGTATGCGTGAATAAATCCACACGACATGGCCTGACCAAGATTATGTCTGGATTTTAAAAGAGACTGCGGCCTCTGAGTTTTGTTTCGACCTTTCTTCTCAGAGTAGTCAGATAGGAAACGCCGACCTCATCTAGCGTTATTTTAATTTTTTTTTAATATGACGTGTAAGAGTGATTCCGATATCCTATTTACAGAATAAAACAATTTCATTTCCTTTCATTCAAATGCTCTTACATATTTGGCCTAAAGCGCAGCTCTATGACAACACTAATATACTTTTTTGTCCATCAGTGTTGTCAAATTACTTAGTAAATGAGTATATCGCCTAAGTTGACTAGGGCCGTTTCCGTCACCGTTCTCTTTCTCTATGAACTAAGTCGTCGGGCCATAAGTGCGAGCGAGACAGACTAATAACAATGATTAATTGCTCGACGACTCAATTCTTAACGCAGCGACTATAGTAATGCATGACCTATACAATATATTAAAGACCTATTTTTTTCCGACATTTCGTGTCAACATGTTTATAAGAAGTATGATACATATACAACGCCGCATACGTAACGTGCACCTGTCGAACAGCGCTTAGATTCTACTTTTGCTTGATTTTAGGGATATAAACCCTCACAAATATAGAAGAGACTGTTGTAAACTCAAACGGAACTACTACCTCGTAGAAGTTGATGTTGCAGTGCCTGCATAGCGGCCGCGCTGTGTTGTTCAAACGCCATCTGAGCCGCTGCCGCCGCTGCCAGTTGCTACACAAAATAAAACCATTTTAATCACTTGAATACCACAAGTAATCAACTTTATTTTAGGGTTACGTAGTCTAAGGCCCACTTGCACCATACATCACTCAATACTCGCACTGAACAAATTTAAAACACCGTTCTAATTCCTTCAATCGCTTGAAGAATTATGATTTAAATTCGTTTAGCGGTAAACTTAGTTAGTCATTTGTGGTGCAAGTGCGCCCAAGATGCCTTTTATTGACCGTTTAAAATAAAAAGTTCCTCTAAACTTGATAATTATCTGAAATTCTGAATTCAAATTATAATAAAATGTTCCGTTAAAAAAACACAACAGTAAATACGTGACTTACATCAATAGACTTAAGGTATAAATTACAATGACGATTGATTGGCATAGTGACTTTCATACAAAGAAGATATTGTTACCTGATGTTGCTTACTGCTGCTACTGTTTTGACTAGTGCTGCTTGATGATGATCCTGTTAACAAAATAATAATAGAATGAAACGTCATAATACTAAGGCTAATGCCATTAAGCGGATCCAGATTGCAACCCGCACTGCGCCCGCGTCGTGGAGTACGGCCCAGTCCCAGTTAGTTCCCAGCGGTGGAAACATAATACGCTTATCATGCATAGAGAAATGAAGTAATATCATTGGTGCGCATTTTTAACCGACTTCAAAAAACGTCTTCTATAATTTTTATTGCTCATTTATTTTTGACAAAAAATGTTATTTTATACTATGGTTAGAGTACAGCTTAGCTTATATGCGTGTGATCGTGTTATATACCTTTTCCTTTCTTGGCTGGCACTTCACTGGTTTCTCTGGAGCGGTCGGAATGGTGACTACGAAGCGACTCCGAATTTGCCAAGGTTCTGTAGCAAAAACACAATTATATTTTTAGACTATTTGCACAATGCTGCTGCACGCGTAGCTGACACCGTAGAATCCGGTTTTGTCGACGGAAGAATAGACAAAATGACAGATAAACAATCACAATCTGTCACTTTGTCTTTTCTCTCGTCGACAAAACCCGTTTCTACAGTGGTCATGCTACGCGAGCTGGCAATGTTTAAAGGTTTTATAAGTAAGTGTTTCAGTTGGCCAGTATAACGTTAGTGTAAATGTTTTAAAATACTCATCCCATTTTATATGGGGTGTAATAAAACATGCAGACCTCGCCATCCGACTAAATGAACAGGCGAATAGCGAGTGAACTGATTATATATTCGTTTCGTACCTAGTACGAAACTGAGTCCCTTTACAGTTAAAAATACGTGTATATTATATCGTAGAAGCCTCTTACCCGATGGAATTACACATCGACTAAATTGTCAAACTTCCAACTACATTTTCATCCCCTATTTAATCCCGTTAGGAGATGCATTTTCCAAAATGTTTTTTTTTTAACCACAACGGGGAAGCTCTTTGCCTGAATCTCACCTGATGGAAAGTGATGATCAGGCCGAAGGTGGAAGCGAGCTTCACCCGGAATCCTAAACCACAGAGGAACTGGCTATCTTACCTCTTACTGCCGGAACACAACAATGCTGGTATCATTGTTGTAGACTTTGGTAAGATGGTGGTAGCTAGCCAGGCGGACTTAAAACAAGGACTACCACCAACCAAACCGAGCAGAAATGCTCCCTCAGTGTGCTCACTTTCGTTATAAAAGGAACTCTTGGGAAAAATTTCATGCTTCTAAAGTCAGCGGTTGAGGCTGTGCGTTGTCTGTCAGTAAAATTAAGATTTTTATTAAGTAGAAGAAGTTTATTAGTAGTGATAGTTACCGTGGCGCAGGCGGCGGCGCGGGCGTCTTGCTGGGCGCGGGAGACGACGTGGAGCCGCCGCGAGACGCACTGCGCGACACCGACATCTGTACATACACACGTACATTATATTACGTACTGCCTATACTGAGACTCGTTTACACGATGAGTTTCTCGATCTGAATGAGCAATTATCGAATAGATATAAAAAAAAGTTGACCTGCGACAGTCCAGAAATTCGTCTGTTTTAAACAAAAATACCTGTTGTAAAGCCACTCGGTCAATGTCGTAGGACATAACCGTTTGTTTTTCGGCATGTAATTATATGAGTGCGATAACTAGCCTGGCGATTCTAGACTCGACGATCGAGAAACGCACCTCGCGTAAACGAGAGTTTATTCCACAGTACACAACATAAAAAACATTACACATACAGGCCACAACACAGTACATTATAAGTACAATACTCTCACCAGCACGATGAAGCAGCAATAGAAACAAACTTACATCTTCTAACATTATTATTATAAGATTTATTATCTAGAAGTACAACTAAGACCCGCGTACAGCAAAGATCGATAAACGCCTAAAATATGTCATCACACCTGCAATATCTGAAGGGTTAGGCAGAGGTGTACTTATAAGTACACCCACATTTCGCCAGTTACGTTTAAGTCCCATGTTATATAGGGGGCGAGTCTATTGCCACCAACCGGGATTTCCGATGGAAAACTCAATAACACTTTGCCCGATACGGGAATCGAACGCAGGATTCTTGCTCAGCAGCGACCACAAGACAAAAGAGGCTGTGGGCGTGACCGTTAAACTCAGAAACTGACGGCCCATGACAATTCTGAAAATGCCAGTGGCAGCCGAATTTGCGTTCACCACTAATTGCGCGGGCATATTATACCACTAGCGTCTCTAGTTGCCCCGATGCGCGTGCGCATGCGCGGGCTGCGTATGATATAGTTACCTGCAGCGGTCAGTGCTCGTGCGCGTGCGCAGGGGGAGGCGCCTGGTGCGGGGCGGGCGCCTGGTGCGCGTGCGCATGCGCGGGCTGCGTATGATATAGTTACCTGCAGCGGTCAGTGCTCGTGCGCGTGCGCAGGGGGAGGCGCCTGGTGCGGGGCGGGCGCCTGGTGCGCGTGCGCATGCGCGGGCTGCGTATGATATAGTTACCTGCAGCGGTCGGTGCTGGTGCGCGTGCGCAGGGGGAGGCGCCTGGTGCGGGGCGGGCGCCTGGTGCGCGTGCGCATGCGCAGGCTGCGTATGATATAGTTACCTGCAGCGGTCAGTGCTCGTGCGCGTGCGCAGGGGGAGGCGCCTGGTGCGGGGCGGGCGCCTGGTGCGCGTGCGCATGCGCGGGCTGCGTATGATATAGTTACCTGCAGCGGTCAGTGCTCGTGCGCGTGCGCAGGGGGAGGCGCCTGGTGCGGGGCGGGCGCCTGGTGCGCGTGCGCATGCGCGGGCTGCGTATGATATAGTTACCTGCAGCGGTCGGTGCTGGTGCGCGTGCGCAGGGGGAGGCGCCTGGTGCGGGGCGGGCGCCTGGTGCGCGTGCGCATGCGCAGGCTGCGTATGATATAGTTACCTGCAGCGGTCAGTGCTCGTGCGCGTGCGCAGGGGGAGGCGCCTGGTGCGGGGCGGGCGCCTGGTGCGCGTGCGCATGCGCGGGCTGCGTATGATATAGTTACCTGCAGCGGTCGGTGCTGGTGCGCGTGCGCAGGGGGAGGCGCCTGGTGCGGGGCGGGCGCCTGGTGCGCGTGCGCATGCGCAGGCTGCGTATGATATAGTTACCTGCAGCGGTCGGTGCTGGTGCGCGTGCGCAGGGGGAGGCGCCTGGTGCGGGGCGGGCGCCTGGTGCGCGTGCGCATGCGCAGGCTGCGTATGATATAGTTACCTGCAGCGGTCAGTGCTCGTGCGCGTGCGCAGGGGGAGGCGCCTGGTGCGGGGCGGGCGCCTGGTGCGCGTGCGCATGCGCGGGCTGCGTATGATATAGTTACCTGCAGCGGTCGGTGCTGGTGCGCGTGCGCAGGGGGAGGCGCCTGGTGCGGGGCGGGCGCCTGGTGCGCGTGCGCATGCGCAGGCTGCGTATGATATAGTTACCTGCAGCGGTCGGTGCTGGTGCGCGTGCGCAGGGGGAGGCGCCTGGTGCGGGGCGGGCGCCTGGTGCGCGTGCGCATGCGCGGGCTGCGTATGATATAGTTACCTGCAGCGGTCGGTGCTGGTGCGCGTGCGCAGGGGGAGGCGCCTGGTGCGGGGCGGGCGCCTGGTGCGCGTGCGCATGCGCAGGCTGCGTATGATATAGTTACCTGCAGCGGTCGGTGCTGGTGCGCGTGCGCAGGGGGAGGCGCCTGGTGCGGGGCGGGCGCCTGGTGCGCGTGCGCATGCGCGGGCTGCGCGGGCGGCGGCGAGGCTGGCGGCGCGGCCAGGCGACGCTCGATCTCTTGCTCCTGTTGCAGTGCGCGCACGAACGCAGTCTTCAGGCGAGCCGTGTGCTCCGCCTAACGAGCACAGGTAATCATACCATCCAGGTATACGCCCTAGTGAGCTATAGTTCCACCGTATGAGGGGGCTATGGCCGACTTTTACGGCGCGTGTTATCATCATGAGTGGCATCACGTCTACCCGAGCCCACGCGTAGTGAGAAGTGTCGCGGGGAGTGTCGCTTGAAGGTCAGCGCAACGGAGTACCAAAACTACTCGAGCATGTTCTTTGCTCTCAAGTTTTGAGTTAAAATATGAACGAGCATACACGAACACACGCCACAGGAAATAACCTCTTGAACATTTTTAACCCTTATTTTAATTGAGATTTAGTGCATTATTAATTAAAAACTGCTCGAGCATTCTACTGCTGTCTACGCTGACCCTGAGATGGTGCAACTCGCCGCTACTTGCTCACACAAATCAACTCGGGGCGACGAGATATGATATCACGCGCCGTGGGAAGCAAAATTAACAGAGTTCCAAACAGAGGCGATTCAGACTATGGCTCCACTATCCACACAACTTTTAGGTAATTATTGTGGATTTTTAGTAGATTTTAGAAACGGTTGCCTTTTTCCGTGTAATAAAATTATCATTGTGAATATGAATGCCCTTCCAGTCAAGAAAAGACTGAAAGATTTAACTGCATCGACTCTGCCCAAAATCTTGTTAACCCCACAAGCGATTTCTAATTCATCCGGTAGAACTATAGACAACGCAACTTCTTATAGGACCTGTCTATACTTCACTAAACTTTCGACACTAATATCTAAGTACCAAATGCTTCATAAAAATGGCCTAATTACACTTACGCCGCAATTACATTTGGCCGTTTACCTGAATTCCGATGCCACGCATCCATGCATGCATTTAGATTAGGGCCTATAGGCATCCATATTCAGGTAAACGGCCAAATATAATCCTGACCTAAGGCTGACCGTGTTCTAGAGCCTATAAGAATTGCACGTAGTAGAGGGACTGTAAAAAATCATCAAATATTTTACCCGTCACCCGTTTATTTAGTATTCTATCCCTCCACCAAGTTGAAGAAGTGAATTTCAGTTTTTAACTTTTTAAGCCTTGTCCACAATATTGCGTAAATTATCGTGTATTTATCCACTTTATCCTGGATTTGGCACATGAATGGGGGGTGTACAGGAAACGAGGTGCATAGATGGCGCTATCAACACAAGAAGTGAACAGAACTTAACTTCCTTCCTTTGGCTTTGCCGTAGTCGGGTAAAATTATCGACAAATGAAAGTTCCGTTTTTTTCTGTATCATCGCCGCGATTTTGCGGAGATGGCGCCTAAACATTTGTGAAACTGTGCTAATAGAAGTTGTATTCAACAAAATAAGATGGCGGCGTTAGTTCTCATCTAAATATCCTTGTTCATAAAGTTTTGTTAGGATTTTCGTTTGTTTGGTTAGGTAGCTGATAACGATTTTGTTGGCAGGACGACCTGGTGGCCTCGTATGGCCCTCTGCTCAGGGTGCGTTTTCATTGAAGCGGAGACGAGTGGAGATTTGTAGAAATCGATTAATATCAATGGTTTAAATCCTCATCGTATTTCTCGTCTAGTCTGTGATTGGATGAGTCCTGTACGTTTTTCCGCTTAGTTTTGTTCGTCTCCGCTTTAGTGGAAACGCACCTATAGTTGAATTTAAGGCATTTTTCGTGTTATGCACGGTGATCTTTTTTTTATATGGAATTTCTTAAGTCAATCAAGGAGGCTGTTTAGCCAGACATATACTTTTACAAGAATTTTTTGGCGCTCGAATAACATCGGTAAGGGAGCGTTATTTTTGTGAAATTGTGTCACAAAAGTTGTATTCCCAAAACCAAATGGAGTCGTAAGTTCGGATTTTAGTCACGCATCAAAATAACCTCGTAGCGCCGGAGGTGACGACTCCAACCTTTATGAACCGTCCCGAGCCAATAAGGAGTGCGACAAACCTTGAGCGCGCGCTTGACGTTCCCGGACACGCACAGCTCGCACAGGCGGCGCGCGCCGGGCGGCGGCGGCGCGGGCGTGAAGGTGGCGTCGTGTCGCCGCGCCGCGCTGCCCGCGCCGCGCTCCCAGCGCCACACGGGCGTGAAGTCGCAGCCGCACTGCGCGCACAGCGCCGGCACGGACGAGCGCGGCATGCTACGCGGAACGACTCACCACTCAGTTTTCCTTACTCAAATAACTTTGCTCTCGACCCAGATAGCTGTCGTACAGACAGTATGACAACTATCGTTATGTATTCTTCAAATAACAGTAATCCCACTATTGAAAAATCTTCCAATTGTGTATTATTTACTACACGAATTTTCTCATTCTACGCATAGCTCTCACAACTTTTTGATAACAGATCACATGGAGTAAACTAAAATTTACAAACATATTCCTCTTTCTAAGCAAAACAATGTTTTTTTAACATTTAAGTAAAAATTTACAAACGAAAGAATACTGTATCTCTATTACACAAAAAAAAAGGTAAAATACAAATAGAAAGCATTCATTCGTTCGGTCCCTAAACCGTATATATATTTAATAAAAAATGCATTCTTACCGATCTTCAGCAGTGAGATAATCCACGACGTGTTCCAGACCCACCAAGTAGACGAAATCGGTATTACTGGGCGAAGGAATGAAGTTCATTTCTGGTGGGGGCGGTTTGGGAGGAGGGATCTAAAAATAAAAATTTATATGTTAAATGGTAACTGCTCTTTGGACGCACGAACAACCCCGAACCTAGAAGTACTATGAGTACACAAGTATGTAATGAACAAATTTAATATAGAAAAGCTGCCTTGCGGTTGCCACGCATGCGGGGTCAAGATTGCCTGCGTTAGCAAATCCGTATGACACTTCGTATCCGCAGCCTTAGGGCATTTTTAAGTGTCATGCGGATTTCGTAACGCAAGCAAACTTGACCCCGCATGCGTT
The DNA here is from genome assembly GCA_914767815.1 of Eupsilia transversa. Lineage (NCBI taxonomy): Eukaryota > Metazoa > Arthropoda > Insecta > Lepidoptera > Noctuidae > Eupsilia > Eupsilia transversa. The sequence continues at coordinate 6,086,838 of OU611896.1, read as the reverse complement.
CAAGTCGTGCTTCAGCGCACATATAGTTTCGACGCAACCGAGATCATTCCCAACCTGTTGAGATACAAACAAAAAATGGAAGAAACAGTTCTTTCGTATAACCTGCGCCATTAAAGAAACGAATTATATCATGCTCTTTCACTCGCACAGTACTCCTGTCTTAAATGTGCAAGTGAGAGGACATGATTAGCGCCGTAATTTTAATATTTTTTTTATGGCACGGGTTATACGATAAATATAGGGTTTTCGTAGAAAAGCACTACATACCTGCAGTAAGGTCTTCTCGAGCTGTTTCCGTAGCGCCAGTTTAGCGGCCGCCTGGCGCTGTGCGGGGGTTTGTGTGTCCTCCGAACTACGGGAACTGGCCTGTAACACAAATACGATGTTGGTATTATGGGCTTGGGGATTTATTCTCTTCATCATAATTAGCCTATAATGTTCCCACACAGGGAGTGGGCACAGTGCGGGTTGGTAAATGTCACATGTCTTCGAACTTTCTAGAAAAAACCAGTTTCCTGACAATATTTTCCTTCACCGTTTTGAGAACAGTGGTGATGAAATTATTTCCAAGCGCCTGCTTGAGTTCGAACCCACGACCAACACCTCGAAGTCGGGGCCAATACCGCTGGAACACCACTTCAAACACACACACACACCATAAAACTAGGAAGATTTGTTGCTACATTGTTATAACTGGTAGTTCTAGCAAGACTTGGGTAAAATCTATCCCAATGGAGTTTGATAGAAATGAAAATTCGTTACATTATTATAATCGCGTACTAATGTGAATTTGTAATAATGAAATGCTATTAATATACATAATAGACTTTTTGTGTAGTATATTTTACTTGGAAAAGCAATGATCCCCGGCCACTTCAGTACTATTCTGAGATTTGGAGATCAATGCCATTAATAATAATATTCAAATATACAAAATCATTGCCAAACTAGATGTTTTGAACTAAGCGCAAACTGATTTTTTTCGCAAATCGCATCGCGTTGTACTTAGATAAATACATAGATAGAATTCTGTTTATTTTGTACACCATACAAATTACAGACATAAATTTAGTAATTTTACATAGGGTGACATAATGGGCGGTTTTATCGCTAAAAGCGATCTTCTACAGACAACCTTTGGATGGATTAAAAGGACTTAATATTCGCACACTTATACGCCATTAAATTCTTCCTAGAGCCAGTCTGGATAAAATTGCAAAAAATGAATGAAAAAATTGCGCCCCAGTATATAATACAGAAACGAAATAGATTTAACTATAAATTAGTGAAATGACATCACATTTCCATACTCACTGCATCGCTGGTACTACTGGTCACCGACGAGTTGTCCTGGGGTTGCTTGCAATGTACAATTTATTATACTGTTACTAATTGCCTATTTTTCCTAAACTTCTTTCTATATTATTCAACATTTATTCATTTTTACCCGATTATGGCGCAGCAAGGAAGTGGGCTTAAAGTCTTTGTTATTAAAAACTTTAGCAGTACCACACCAAAGTTCAGTCATTACTCCATTTGCAATCATTTACGATGAAATCTCTATAAGCCTCATTACTCTTTTACAACGAAGCTTACGAACACTCCAAGACACTTTTACTAACGTGATTTTTTCTAAAACTAATTTTGCGCCATAGAATGATCTTGTGGATCTACATCGCCAGATGCGAACTACGCATCACACTGATGTCACGCGAAATCCTGCATCGCGCAAGCGGGGTTTACCGCGCGACTAGCATATATACAACGTCCCAAAGTCAATCGTCGGGCAGTAGCCCACCAGACACAACACCCGTCTGGTCAGAGGATCCTCTTTTCTATAGAAGGATGAGTGAAGTTTACACCCTGTTCCTCATACCTCTATAATCTCAATATACCTACGTCTTAAGTCGACTTTTGTTGAGCAAAAGTCTTGCTACTACGTCTGACTCTACTTTTTTCCAACTTAGATAATTAATGCTTGTAATTATTACCTTATTAGACGATGCATGTTGGTTAGCAGGTGGCGGTGCTGGTGTGATTGTCACTGAAGGAGTGATGCTAGCCCCACCGCTTGTTGATGACTGCAAGAAAAGTAATATTGTGTTCATTTGGACAATTCTGAGACGTTAAAACAGGCTGCAGGCTGTAGGTTTCTTTAAAGGCTTCTCAAGGTTAATAACAAAAGGTTTATAGCAGCAAAGCATTCACTATCCGGAAAAGAACTGGAGTTACCAACATATCTAGCAGCGCTAGCAAGTTTATGTCAGTCGGCCCGCCATTTTTGTCAGCGGTTAGAGCCGCGTATCGGTTAGCGTAATGTGGGACGTGCCCCAGATAGAGGGAAGGGAGGCGCAGACAGACTGGGTGCGGGAGGCAGGACAGGGTATTTTTATACCAGCCTGGGAGAGGCTTATGTCCAGCAGTGGACTGAGATACGCTCATCTGATTGATTGTTGAGTTGTGAATGACCTTCATGGAGGTCTTGTCATATAATGGCCAGCCTCATATAATTTTGTCGGTATAATACCTGTGAGCGATACGGTCCAGGAGTAAGCGTGGCTCCGCCGGGTAAGCTTGAAGTGCGACGTGACGAGCTTGAAGTGTTAGAAGGTGCTGTAGGAGTACTGCTGTTGGTACGCTGAAATAAAGTAATATTATTTGATTAGTCTACCTGTCATAAGTTTTTTTACTGTCTTTGTCGAGAGATTAAACCGCGTTAAATACGGAAGTCCATAGGTGGGTTAGCCACTCTTTACAAATTCAAAGCACTTCTTGTCCTCCTTTGTGCCCATTGGCTTTAGTTATCTTACAAATCCCTTCGCCATTTTTATACACAGCTTGACCCGTGTATAAAAATGGTCTGGCAACATCAATTTCTTTGTTTTTGATTTCGTCCGGACGAATTCTGACATTTGGTCAAATCCTATGGAATAAAATTGCCCAAGATACGAGAGAAGAAGCTCACCTTGCTCTGTTGATGCGCGGGTGGCGGTGCAGGTGTGACAGTAACTCCGGGAGGTACTACGCATCCACTGCCAGCCAATGCCGTACCCGTCGTCGAGTCCTGAGACAAATAGAATAGAATAGAATACTCTTTATTATGTACACCAAAAAATTACAGACATAAATTTGGACATTTTACATAGGGTGACACAATGGGCGGTCTTATCGCTAAAAGCGATCTTTTACAGACAACCTTTGGATGGACAAATGTACACAGATATTATACGAGCTTTTCTTGCTTTTGCTTGGAAGTGTTGTAAAAACTGGCATACCATTATTGGCCGACCTACCTTCTTTGGGAAGCAACACGCAAACTGACGGGCCACAAATTGCATAAATCACATACACACTTATAAATGAATAATTAACCGTAACATTACCTTAGCAGGTGGCAAGCCAGGCGCCTGCTGTGACTGCCGCAGTTTCCTCAACAGCACAAGCCGTGTTTCTTCGGCGCGTAGTTTCTCTCTAAGTGTGCGTAGACGACGCTCGCGCTCCCATATCTCAGCGCTTGATAGTTCCTAAACAAGAAATGGGGATGTTAGAGGTGTCATATGAATTGGTTTAAATAGGTTTTTATTTTAATTATTTTATTTATCCTTTATATAGACTCCTTTATATTTTCTGAATGTGAGCTCAACAGACTGACGATTTGCAGACTACTTTCTATTTTGTTAAGTATCTTGTTGACAGGCCTATACTGTCCTCTCATAGCTATTCACACTGTAATTTGAAAACATTTATTTTTTAACTCCTATCTCTCATTGTTTTCTTCCACATAAGCATAGTAATAATAGAAACCATCACGGCTATCGCAAAAAACCATGGAACCAAGTAACCATGGAGTTTCTTGCCGGCTCACAATATTGTACACACGCTTGTCTTGCTCTCTCTTGTGCACTCAGGTCAATAAATCTCGTTCCGCAAACGCGGCGAACTCGTTTCGCACACATTGCGTGCTCGCTACGAAAACTCAGCCAGCTCGTTAATCAATCGCCTCTCTTTTAACACGATCACAAATCGCCAGTGTGATATGGCCCTTAAAGTTATGCGCCATCGTAATTTCATGCAAGCAGATTAAGAGAGCAGACATGCAAGAACCTTAATTGATATAAGTTATCATATTATTATCAGTTTGCTTGTAATTTTACTTGTACTCACTCTGTGCCCAGCTATAGGCAATGGCGGTTCATTCTCGTCCTCTTCAGAGTCCTCATCATCTCGCGGGTCGCGCGGTGACTCGGGCGCCGGCGCAGGTAGTGTACTCGGCGTTATTGACACGTTCACACCGCCCGAGTTTAGTTTACTGCTTACGTCTGTTAAGATAAGATATTACATAATTATTATCATAGATGTCATACACTGAGAAACTTTAGATAATTTCATTGAGATTATCTGAATAAGAGTGGTTAGTAGTTGTAAAGGGGGATAACTTTTCTCTACCTGTAACACAACCGCTCGGTTTCTTTAAAAAAAATATTAATTATAAACTTGTATAATACTATGAATTATTGTGTAGGTACTTCGATCAACAATAGCACCAGATTAAGGACTAGGAACAAAATACATCGCTCAAGTGGCCGCGATTGCATATAAACTTTAACACTCAAACATAAAGTTTATTATCGATTGCAGTATACTTCTACTTCGATTGAAAAGTATACGTATTTTTTTAATAATACCACAACATTATTTTCGGTCTTATTTTTCTGGCCGTTTTTGTTACGGTCATTGGAAATCTAGTACTATTTTGTTATTGTATATCAGTGTAGGTATGTAAATTGTTGCTCAATTAATTGAACCCTTTTTCATTAAAAAGGTTTCTTATGAAAAAGTGTTAGGAAAAGGAGAAGAGGGACACGCCAAATGATAACTCCATCGAACCAGATGGGCAAAGGTATTGCCCATCTTGGTTCGATAGAGTTATCATTTGGCGTTTCCTTATGCGTAATAGTTATTAATTGATGAAAGAAACATTGATGAGCATATCATTAATGTTTTACTAGTATCAAGTAAAACAAGGCCATTTATTAGACTAAAGTATAAGCTTGTACTGTTTAGGAATCTGTTTGTTCATTGATAACATGTGTGATACTGTTTGATTAGCTTATGCACATATTTGTTTTATAACGTGACTTGTTCCACACAATTTAAATTAGGCAAGAGTTATAAGAAAAACTGGGTCAAGGCAGTAACTTTATGCCCATTATTGTCATAAGTATTACTATGTGCATATTTGGTTACTATGGGGTGGTTTACGCCTGCATTGAATCTTAATCATCAATTACAGTATTCGGGCAACGTTCTACAAAACCGAACTTTTCGCGTATCTCGACGGTCCATTTTATTCTGTACCTAATCTTTTCATGTCGCAGAAACGTAGTACCTTAAAACTCGCAATAGTAGTAATATCGATGCTTTCAAGATGTTGTGTTGATGGAACTGCTTCGAACACCATAGATCGTTATCGTCATAGAACGAATGATTAATTTGTTCTATGTTATGGTGATTCATTAGTAATGCTTTTCATTGAATAATTGTTTTGAGAAATTCGAACTGAGGCTGCGTGGAGGATTACACTCCACTCCCTCTCACAGATAGGAAGCATGTATCCCAGCAGTGGGAACAGTGGGAACAGAATTATAAGCTGATTATGCTACGACCACGGTGAGTGATTTAATTTCTCTTAAATTAAGTGGGAGTTTGTTGCGCCACTTCTTCAAAGTTAAAAGCCAAATGTATGCGGATGCTCCGTAGTTGCGGATGCGGATATGGATATCCGTTACATCCGAATTTTTGACAGATTTGCCTTGATTTTGATTTAAAAAGGTAAAGAAGGCTGTCGGCAGCACGTACCGAGAGGGACACACTTCGGAACACCGCCTGCAGATAACTTCGCTTCATGTCGTGTCTGGTCGCGACGCATATTAAGAAGGAGTTCTTTAAAACCTGTCAGTTTTGGAAAGAGAGTCATGTTTGAAAATTGTTTTATAAAGGCCTTAAGACCGAAGGACCATTGACTAAACAATTTGCGTTTAGTATAATCATTATAATAGGAGCTGACGCCGACCTGGCGAGGTTTGTCACTGCCAAACAAATATCAACATTGCGTTCCTTCAAATAAAGAACAAAATAAATAATCTACCAGGCGCACACCTTAGAATCAACGCATCTGTTCGCTTTGATGCTGTCTTGGGCTAAGGCAAGTTTATTTATTTTCAACTATCTTTCAACCAGCTCAAGGTCGATATTTGTTTGGCAGTAATTACCGCGCTTCGCCAAGTCTGCGCCGGCCTAAATGTAGCAAAAAAGCAATCGAGCCAGAGGCAAGTTTTCTTATACCTTTTCTGAAAGTATATTCTAGCTACGCTTGTGAATGCATATATACGATATCAGACGATTTACGTGAGTGAAAGTTTATTTGAGTGTAGGTTAATTTTGTTTCATTCCATGTTCAAATCACACCCCAAATATTACATAGGAATAACTGTTCTACTGCGTCTTTTCATACCGAAGGCGCGGTGTGAACCGAAGTATGCATACACGCGATAGCTACATGAAGCTAAACTTAGTTTCGTTCCTAGTGTAGCCTGCGCTTTAGGCGAGTGAAAGATAAGTGCCAAAATCCAAGAAAGTAACATTAATTTTGTGTTTACAAGTTTCAGTTCGAGTGAAAAATGCCAAATGAAAGGCAAAAATTAACAAAAAGTGAAGCGTCTGATATCGACTTTAATTAAAAGTTGACTTACCAGTAAAAGGCGCAGATGTCGACATAGATGGCTTGCGGTGCGGCGGTGCGGCCGGTAGCAACACAATATCCGGACTCTCCGCATAGCTACGCTGTTCAGATCGAGGGCGAAGCACCCGCTTGCCGCTGGAACCCTACGCATTACACACGTTACAATTTGAAGTAAAAAAGAAAGAAAAACTGTGTATAATTTCTTTGAATAGTTAAAAAAGGTGCATAAAATACCTACCAATCAAATAAATAAATAAATCATACATTCTGTTTTGAGTAAGTAAATCAATAACTACATGTGTTGCTTCGATTAAAAACGAGATTAAACATTTCCAGCAATTTAAATCATAGATAGGTATAAAAAAAACAAGATCATACTATAATAATAGGAAATCTGATAGACATTTTGGTGCAGGTATTTGAGGCAAGAAGAAAACTTGTTCAATACTTCTCCTATTATACCTACAGTTCGATTCAAACTTAATGGTGGCTCGAAACATGAGGCGAGTCACTGCGCAGTAACAATTTCATGTGTCAGCGGGGGTGAGGGGTGGGTACTGCGCAGCGAGTAGCTAACTTCCGAGCCGACATTAAGTTTGAATCGAACTGTACCTATAATAAATACCTACCCAAAAATGTCTAACAGCTCTCGGATTATAAGGTCAAGACAATGGGTAGAGGATCCTATGGCCTAAAAAACACCCAATACATTGGCCAAAAGTGGTGATTATGAAAACTACCATTCTTTGTAGCAAAACTGTGTGATGTAGTTAAAGATATAAATAAATTATGTTTTACTAATAATGTATCAAGCAATCTACTCACAATCCTGAGTTGTTGTACCTGAGTAACATCATTATAATTTGAGTTTACTCCTTAAATGTCACACACTAAGCAGCCAGGCTTTTTATTACACTAGTGTGATTATCATAACATTATAGTGTCTTTTCTTCATCATCATCTGCCTAGCCCTTTCCTAAACCTGTTGGGGTCGGCTTCCAGTCTAACCAGATGCAGCTGAATACCAGTGTTTTACAAAGAGCAATCATGATCATTGTAATATTTAGGTAAATTTATTTCATTGATTTTGAGGTGAATTTGTTAATAGATGTCTTACATTGAGTCCCTGCATCCAAGATCATCATGAAAGCTTCTTTCTAGTTACCGTTATTCTGGGAGCATTTCATAGATTTTGTACCATGAATTTAACACACTCCATGCGAGGAACAAAGCTAAGTTCCTTTATCTTTGCTCATGTAGCTACTATGTATGCATACTACGATTCACACTGCGAACTTCATAATCTGAACTATGAAACATGAGCGGTAGCTACATGAAGGAAGCTAAACGAGCTTAACTTCATTCCCAGTGTGGCCAGCCCCTTACAGTGAAAGATTCTGATACCCAATAGATTGCTGCAGGAGGTAAGACAATAAAGTAACTACCTCTCACATATTAAAATACCTGGTAACCAATTTAAATGGCTGTCCCAACAAATTGATGTTTTACTACAAATATTTACATTGGAAGTATAACCTCATATGGTATTAAAAAGGCTTGAAATATGATGATCACAAAAGCTAAGCTTATAAATACAGTAACATAGTTTAAACATAGTTTGTTTAAGAAGTTGTGAGTCTGGCTGCTTAGTATTAATTAATGTTAACCATCTTATAAAATACAAACATCTTAAGTCACTATAATTCTCTAATTACTGACTCAGTAAAACAATGAATATATATTTAATGAGTTTAATCTCAAAGTAGATTAGGTACAGATCATGTGATTAAGGAATTAGTCACGTCATTAACATCAATTTTAATTAGAATGCTTTGATTATATTTTTATACAGTTAGTAGTTTTGTTACAAGTTAGTACTTACCCGGTCAATCTTTTTGTGGAAAGCAAAGATAAAATAAAGATAGTCAGTTCAATATTTCACAGTATATCAGATTATATGTATAAAATCAAGCTATTGTATGTACATTATGTACTACTAAAAATTAAAACGTTGCTTATTCAAGTAGGTAATTAAAACATTATTCATTTTATAATCATTACTTCCTTATAATGAAAAATCACAGGTCATTAATAATAATAAACGACAATGCTGGTAGCAACTCTTCCTTATGCAGAACATAACTAAAATTATCTATGATTTGACCTCCAGCGGAGATCTGTGTATGAGATATGAACATAGGTATGTCTTACAATAGGCAACCACAGAAAGTGGTCAAATAGGTGTACCAGTGATAATTTCCTAAACTTTTTCAGTGATTGATGGCTTGTTTAGGTAATAATGATGTTAAATTAGATATTTCTCATTTTACTCACATGCGGTGGAGGCTGAGCAGGCGTTATAGTAAGCCCACTGGCCGTCAAAGCCCTTAGCTCACTCAACTCAGGTGGCAATGCCCTGCATCATAAAAAAAATTACATAATTCCATATTACAAAATGTAAACAAAAATACAAAATACAATAATAAAATCACCTGACGCTCAGGTCAACCGCCGAATCGTCTACGTCCATTGTGGTTTAGTCACTTCTGTAACAATTACGTATCACAAATTATACACAAATTATTTAGGACATCAATCAATATAAACAATACATATTTTATACACTAACGCGCACAATCACCGTTTTGAATCGAGAAAAGGTTGAACAATATGTTTGGCAATTGATTATGTCGACATTACAATGAAATTGGTAATCATTATGATCGATTTTTTGTCCAAATGTAATGCACACGCACGCATCACCGGGATGACAATTGACAAGACAATGGTCAATGGGCGCGAGTCTCAAGATCCAGGGTTAATTTTTATAAAATATACCTAATTTTTAACACCGGACACTAGTCACATATCTTCTGTGTAAATAAATTGCTATTTGAATGTTTTTCCGCGAGATACACGAATTACAATTTGCACTCTTGCAGTCACAACAGAATTCCAGTCGCAGCCATTGATGACAGATAATACAGAAAATAAATTAATTATGAACAGATAAAATAGAACACAGATTTAGCATAGTCGAATAATCGGTCTCGAAACATGCAAAACATGTTAATGCATCCGCTAAATTAAATCTTTGGATAGTAGTTTATATATTCGTACCATAAAAGTTAGGTACGCACCTATACGCACGCAGCGACTTTCGTTGCCTGTGACTGCCTGTGACCCGCTGTCAAAACCTTCGTGCTGTGCTGTGTGATAATACCCAAGACGTTATAGAAATACTGGATGTAAATATACATCATCTCAGCCAAAAGACTTTCAGTGCTGTACATAGGCCTCCCCCAAGCGTCACCACATCGACCGCACAACACGCAACGTATTGGGGCCTACTCTATAAATCCATCAACGAAGATACTGCCCCGTCCGAAATTAGTTCAAATCTTCGGAGTGAACCCTACACACGATAACTTTTTGAACGGGCAAAAACTCATTGGGAGTAGGGACAACTGTCTAATCGTGGCGTCATTCATTCATGCTCCATCCGTAGGAGATATGGATTACGAATCGCCCGTAACTTCACCCGACAAAACGGATTTCTTGCTCAGGAAGCAGACCTGCCTCTTGGTCACCATTACCTAAAGTCGCAAGCTATGTAGACTACTGAGTCCATCAGTCCAGAGTCCTATCGAAGGGTCTAGGACCGTACCATTACTATCCTCTATGGGACTGCTTTTCTGCTTTAGAAGAGAAGTTTAGAGAACAGTGAGTGGAAGAGGGAGGTTTTCCCCTGCCACTGTAGGATCCACTGGATAATACTGGGTACGGGTCAAAATACTTGCACATCTAGGGTATCCTACGACTTTCAAAGTATTGAGCAAAATAGGATGTTTTTGCATTGTTACTCAACTCTTTGTCGACTTGATTGTCATGGAACACAATATTTTTATTAATCTGTTATTACGGTTATCTATATAAATGTCAATGTCATGTCTAATCGAATTTGGCAACTGTCATTTCTGATTTGCATGCCTCTATGTTTACAAAATCATCGAGCACGTGAATTGTTTCGGTATTGTGTTCTATCAACAAAATGCCAGGGCCAGACATGTTATCAAGTCAAGGGCTTCGCCTTGACGGCCGAAGACCTAACGAACTTCGTCGTATTCAGTGCAAACTCGGTGTTTTCACTCAGCCCGATGGAAGCGCCTATTTGGAACAAGGAAACACCAAAGTCTTAGCTGCTGTTTACGGTCCTCACCAGGCAAGTTCAAGTATTTTCACTAAGCTTCTTTAACGCCGAATACCATACTTAATACGCCATAACATTCCAAAGTTTATTTGTTTACAAACTGCTGTCTAAACATAGCTTGTCAGTCTCTAGAGAGCAGAAAATGTATGTTCAAATTGCATACACAATCTCCATCCTAGAGCATCTAAATCCTATATTGCGTATTGCTTGGCTAAGTAATAACACCCGCACGGGTAAAACGATCAGGTCCGCTTGCTCCGCTGTCAGTGGATACCCCCCTCCGTGCCTTGGAAAGTACGTTAAGCCGAAGCCGATTAGGCTGTCATTCGTGGATCTTTGACTTTTCGTGTTAGAATCCCAAAAGTCTGACAACCAGCCCGTTATCAAGGGGAATCAGTTACTGGCTAATACCCACACCTTACTGGGTTGTGGTGTGGGTAGTCAGATAGGTAGTCGCTCTATGTAAAATACTGGTATTTAGCTGCACCCGGTTAGACTGGAAGCCAACCCCAACCTTGTTGGGAAAGGCTTGGCAGTTGCAGAAAGTTGATGCTTTTCACCAGTCTCTGAAAAAAAAAGTCTGCTACTAATTTTATGGCTTTAAAACTCTTTCAAATGATAACCAAGATCCACAATACTCAATTAGCTTGATCTATAATGTAAGTTTCTACAATGAATCGTTGTAGCTGTAAATAATTGACTGGTTAACATCTTTGCAGGCACCAAACAGCACTATACACTAGAGGTTTACTCTAAATGGCTTTACAGTCAAACCATTTACAACGACTGAAGGGACTGTTGGATTACAGTTGTTATAGCTAATAGTTGTTATAACCAAAAAGTATATTCAGTAAACAGAAATGCTTGGACCTCAGAATTTATTCATAATAACTGGTATGTCGTTTCAAGCAATGTTGTTATAAACGGTTTTGACTGTGGTTGTTTAGAGTCCATCCACGAAGGTGTTAAGAATAAACGTTTGTTGCAGGCCTCAAAATCAAAAAGCTTACAAGACAGTGTTGTGGTCAACTGCCAGTACAGCATGGCCACATTCTCCACGGGTAAGCTTGCTTTCAACTTATTTTACAACACCTGTAACATAAACTTTTTGTTTAGAAATAACTCATTTACTTGTTCAACATTGACATTTTTAAGCATAATTCAAAACATCATTTTAGACAAATGTGTATTGCAGGTACAATAAAACTTTCACTGTCTGTGAAACAGACACAATAGTTAAACAATTACCAAACATCAAAAGTAAGCACAGTACCGGGATGGTGTTGATAATCAGGGTCAACTATGTCTATGTGTCTTTTCACCAACGCAATCTCATTCATACTTTCTGGAATTCTGAACACACACGAACACACATATACTCACACATAAATATTTACTCCCTTTGTTTGTATGAGTTAATTTTAGTTTTGCTTAGAATTTATTCAAAATTAAATTGTATACAGAACTATTCTTATAGTTGGTCCGGAGGAAGGTGATTGCATTCGTGATACAGGGTAATCCTAGTACGAGTGCCACTTTAACACCTAAGTGCACATTGCTTACGACTAAATTTGTTTTTTGTAGTAATAAAGACTTATTTTTTAATGTAGGCCTGCAATGTAATAAAAATGGTTAAAACTTGAACCCATCCCTGCTTTGCATTGGTGCAATGACGACATGCCACAGCATCTTTAGTTCATTGGTTCAAACTAGTTTTAAGTAATGCTTGAGTGTTATGTGAGGTTCTGTAATACGGGCCTTAGAGTTAAATACATACATACATAAACTCACGCCTTTTTCACATGGGGGTAGGCAGAAACTACAGAACGCCACATGCTACGATCCTTACAAACTCCTTTTGCCTCGTTAACGTTCATACATCTGGTCATACACGCACGCCGGTTGCGAGTACTAGCACCTGACCTTTCTGAAGAACATCCCCAATAAGGTCACTACATGTCCTCCTAGGGCGTCCCCTCCCGGCGATTCAACTCACACTTGCCTTGTAGAGTTAAATAATCATGTAATATTCTTATAAACTTACCGGAAGAAATCCTCTAAATGGTGGTGAAAACAACATCAAAATCCATTGTGTAGTTCAGAAGGTCTAACAGACACACAGACAGACACGAGAAGTGACTTTGTTTCATACATGTGAAGGTTAATATTTGATTTACAGAATTAAAAAAATCGTTTATTGGCCGCTCTGACTTTAACTCATACACCAGATGCACAACAGAGTTTGCCTTAAACCAACAGAACAATGATCAAAAGATTTTATTAAAATATAGAATGCACTATGACATACCCTTTGACTCATCCATTGTCTGAATTCAATAGGTTTCCAAAAAATAGCATTTTATTAGAGTTTTGAATGATTACATTACATCATGATAAAAGTTCAACAGTCATTATAGAACATTTTTTTAATTTTTATTATTAAATTTATTTATTTTCTCCCACAAATAATAATGTTCACAGTAATGTTTCAAAAAGTTTAAACATGGGAGACAGGAGCCCATACTAAGTAAAACCTGTGCTACGGTTAATAGAACTGACATAACTTTGGCTCTGATCCATATAATTCCTTTCACCTAATAATGATGTACATTAAAGTCACACCAATGAGGATTGGTCTAGTTGCTCAAGAGCTATTACTGAGCATGAGCCCCTGGGTTCGATTCCGAGGTGTTATTGGGATTTGTCATTAGGAATTTCTCAGTAGCAGCGCGTACCTACTGCTGTCTCTTTGGGATTGTTTCCTTTTCTATGGCGAGTTGGCGACATAAACATGAATATGATAAAGTAAAGGCTTTTTTATGATGTTTCAGGTGAAAGAAAAAACCGACCTCGCGGCGATCGCAAGTCACAAGAGATGTCTATGCACTTAAGACAGGCACTCATGGCTGCTATCAAAACAGAGCTGTATCCTCGCTCACAGATCGACATCTATGTTGAAGTATTACAGGTGAGAACTCTTTTGTTTGTTCATTATATTTTAGCCTGTTATGTAATCGCACTACAAAGGTGTGTACATTACTCTCCCCGTGATTGCAGGAAACAATAGCAGAATCATGTGGGTACTCAATGTAGGTCTCTAACTTTTGCTATGTTTCATAACACAATTTATTTTAATAAGCACATCCAAGCGATTAGAGCAGTATCAATTTCTATGAATTGAAATCAGTGTTTTTAGGCAGCAGTTAGGAACCACAACTTTTGCTTTAACTTGAGAAATGAAAATTCGTCTTCTTTAGTATTCCAAACTAAAAAAAGCCAGTATTGTGCTCCACAGTACTTTCATTTTAAAATCCCATTTCAAACCTCTTAACACCTGGAAACGCCAGCTCTTGACTACTATTGTGGAGGCATGACCAGGATTGTTTCTGAAGGTGTTTTCTTCAAGGTGGTAGTGAAGGTCTGTGATTATTGATAAGTAATTTATTGGGGTCAAGAGCAGCCTATTTGGCAATAAAAAAACAATAATAAGTTAAACAAATAAGTTCCCTACAACCAGGCAGACGGCGGCGCTTACTGTGCAAGCGTGAACGCGGCGACTCTAGCGTTGATCGACGCCGGCATACCGATCAAGGCGTACGTGATCGCTTGTTCCGCGTCCTTGGCGTGGAAGGACGGTGAACCAGAGCCGTTGGTGGATGTAAGCCATGTTGAAGAAGCGGCTGGAGGTGTCGTGTTGACAGTCGCTAGTTTACCTAGTACGGGTAAGTTGAAACACCAACAACTATACAAAAAGGGAGACTGATCCAGTTTTTGCATAAGTGGATCTCTCTTCAACATTCTTATTTGATTTAATTTTGTTACAGGAGCCATTGGATTGATAGAAATGTCCCACAGACTACACATGGATTATTTTGATACAGTCTTGAGCAGAGCTATGCAGGGATGTAAGGATATCGAAGTAAGTATCTATGAAAACTCGCCAACCCCCAGCCTCAGTATACTCAATACACATACGTGGAAAGATCACTCGCATACGCAAACTTAGAAATAGTGGGTATGCTTAAAAATATGCTATATCCCACACCAATAAAATAATTGAAAATGAAGCCGTTTATTTGCACATTCAAGACAGCAATACAGAGCGAGTCAAAGATCATAAGCGCCTTTGTTTGGCCGCTTACATATTAGTATATTTATTTTATGTAAAGACAATTACCACTAAGCTTTGTGGTCCCACATCTCAACATACACCATTCAGACGTCAATATATTTTCAGGTAATTCTGGACAAAGCAGTAAGGGAGCATTTAGCTGAAGGCTGGTCTAGGTCAACTGATGATGTGGTTACTATTTAAAATAAATATAATTCTTTTCATTTTTGTGTTTAAATGTGGGGTACATTCAACATTTGAACTCTCTCTTATCTAAGGCCTGCCAATCTATCAGTGGCTATGGTTGAGCAGAGAGGTGAGATGTTTCTTAATTGCTTAGCGCGAACAGACAGAGCAGACACCGGAGCAGAGCTGCGCTAGCGCGCAGCGGAAATGAGAGATGTGACGGTCCCCCAGCGGCATCGATACTTCGGCTCAGGCGCAAAACGTCTCTTTCGCAAAATGTCCCCTGGTCGTAAAACGTCTCTTTCGCAGAATGTCTCTTTCGTAAAATGTCTCTTTCGCAAAATGTCGCGCCAGGGACAACAAATGATAACAAAAGTTAATTTCAGTGCCACAATTAAGATATAATTTCATTTGATATGTCATATATTTAAATTTTCTTTTTATCAATCATGTTATGTTAATCATTTATGAAAATGTTTCTTTTTTTTATGTAGTACTTGATAATAACTCAAGTAAATTATAATGCCAAAATTTATTTATTTGACATTTTAATATTAAATATATATTTTTTAATCATTTTAACCCTTAATTCGACACGGGGAAGTATACTGGACATCGACTTTGAAAAAATCTGCAGCATTTTTTTTTAACAATTTTTATATTTTTATATATGGAATAACTTGGTTATGTCCTACATTATAACATAAAAAATAACTGTCAATGAGCGCGTGCGCTCGGCAGGTCCGTCGACGCCGCAACGTCAGGGAGGATGAACGCGTCACGACCGCTCTCGGTAAGTCTCGTTTTTTTTTGTTTTTTTGTTCTAAAATAATTAATTATTTCTTTTCTGTATATTCCGTAACGTATTTTTATATGTACGTGTATACTAAAATCATAATATTACTTATAGATTTTTCGTTATTCTCTGCGAAACTTGTGTGTCCAGTATACTTCCCATTGCCGGATTCTCGAGGGTTTAGTATGGTTTTGTGATGTGCAGTATACTGGACATTGCCAATGAGACAGAAAACTAACAATTAGTATAATATTATGAACTAATATCTATATTGTGTATGATAAATGTTATTTATGATACCTAACAATAATATTATTTACAGGTCTTCAAAAAAACATCACGTGCCTCAAAATTATTAGCTTTAGTGCCACCAATTAACGCTCTATCGGACGTAGAAGGCCAGACCAGTTCAGATGAAGAACCAGATTTGCACCATGGCCAGGAAATTGATGATGTCTCATCAGATGCACCATCCATACCATCGTCATTGGAAAACCTGAACATTTTGGACAGCAACAATGGTAGTGACGATTCTTCTAACGACGAAATACCCAACAGCGAGCCAGAAGTCGAAGAAGAACTACCAGTGCCTCTCACACCAATTATGAGGGAAGTGTTGCCATCAAGCAGCCAGGCAAACTATGATGTTATTCCGACCTTATCATCAATCCAGTCTCTTGTGGACATGTCACCGGCTCCTAATATTGTCAATACCAGGTCAAAACGAAAAAAACCCGTCCATACCAACACTCGCATTAGAGACGTCAAATCAAAAAGCGTAAGACAACCAATTACAATTGGAAAAAAGACAAGTTTGCGCACAAGGCTGAAATTATGGATTGTGAATTCGTTTTTGACATGCCTAACGACGACTCACCTATAGTTTATTTTCATAAATATTTTTCTGTGGATATAATCCAAGATATAGTCCATAACACAAACCTCTACGCAGTGCAATGAACTGGACGGTCAATAAATGTTACCGAAGACGAATTTAATGATTTCCTGTCCATACTTCTACTTATGGGTGTTGTTAATTTGCCATCTTACGTGGATTATTGGGCCAAAGAACTGCGATACCCAGCAATAGCAGACATTATGCCTCTGAAAAAGTTTGAGTGCATACGCAGGAATATCCATTTCGTAGACAATTCCTGTCCCGATTTGGATCGATACTTCAAGGTGAGGCCGTTTGTAGAGAAGGTGAGGATGAACTGCCTAGCTACTGAAGAGGAGATGAGGAGATTGATCTCAAGATGGGTTGTCATGTTATAATAATAAAGAAGATTAAGACTTTTTACGTTTTATACAATTTTATAGAAACCAAATAAGTTACAATAATGTAATTTTAAATTTTAAAATTGTACAACAATACATATTTTCATTATACACATGCATTTTAGTTTTGTTTATTTCATAATTGCATAAATCAAGTTTTTATAAAAATTCTCAAACGATTCCTTAATTCGGCCATGTCCAATATACTGGACATCGATATTTACAGTTACTCTATGGAGAACCTGGCAATGTCCTGTATACTGGACATGCATTTTCTCAAAATCGAGATATACTAGATTTTTTTAATTATTTTTCCCGGTTTTAGGAACATCTAACGATGACAAAAATATATTAAAAAAAAAAAATTTCAAGAGTTTTTTCTCTTGCCAGATTAAGGGTTAAAAATGGTAAAAAATATATTTTCATTTGCAATACTTAGTTAATGTTTAGTTACTATTAGTAATAGCTCCTATTATATTATCTGTGGATATGTTTACTAACAGTATTGATTCTTTTGATCTTTTTGAATGTGTGTAAAATGTTTGATACCTATTGATATTGTTTTTATTTGGAATACATTCTTAACTAAATTTAAGTACCAAAATTTTTACATCATAATTGCACTATAATTTTAATAAATGATTTTTTGTTTTGAAAATCAATATTTTATTCTTAAGTCCCTGGCGCGACATTTTGCGAAAGAGACATTCTGCGAAAGAGACATTTTACGAAAGAGACATTCTCCGAAAGAGACGTTTTACGACCAGGGGACATTTTGCGAAAGAGACGTTTTGCGCCTGAGCCGATACTTCCCCTGAGTTCCACAACCCGCCCGCCCGCTCTAGCCAGTTCATATCTCCGCTCTGGTCTAGCCAGTTCATATCTCCGCTCTGGTCTAGCCAGTTCATATCTCCGCTCTGGTCTAGCCAGTTCATATCTCCGCTCTGGTCTAGCCAGTTCATATCTCCGCTCTGGTCTAGCCAGTTCATATCTCCGCTCTGGTCTAGCCAGTTCATATCTCCGCTCTGGTCTAGCCAGTTCATATCTCCGCTCTGGTCTAGCCAGTTCATATCTCCGCTCTGGTCTAGCCAGTTCATATCTCCGCTCTGGTATAGCCAGTTCATATCTCCGCTCTGGTCTAGCCAGTTCATATCTCTGCTCCGGTCTAGCCAGCTTCCGATTAAGCATTTCCTCTCCGCTTTGCACATCTCAGCTTTAGTCCGGGCCAAGTGTGCTCTACTCTTCAAGTCATCATCAAGTAGTATTGCTTACAACAAAAAACATACAAAATAAAACAACCAGAATAGACTTACATATTTATTAGAGATCTGAACAAAATAAGAAATTAAATTATATGTACAGTCTATGTTAAAACTAACTAAATTAGAGGTAAGTTAATAGGTACACACTTTTTCCATTACTTTGCTTATTGTATGGTGAACAAAAAAAACTTATTTATCGAAACGTTCTATGGCAAACGAAAAAGTGACGTAATTGAGTCAGCAAAAAAATGTTACAGCAATAGCCAGCATAACTAACGCAAAATGAAAGAAACAAAAAATAAATATATTTGTTTAAATACCGGATGTAAATATCAGTCCATCCGTTCCTGTGATTGCACACACGAAATAAATAAAATGTATCTTTGAATAAATAAAACAAGTACTATATTGTACTCAATAAGTCCGCATTGTACAAAATTCCACAATATTGCACTAGCAAGGACTAATCAAAATAAATATTACTTCGTTCGAAGCCTTTATTAAAACCGCTAATTTATTTATTATTTTAAAAATGTATAAAAGTTTTTTTTTTCGTCTTTACCGCGTAACACAATTGCAATATTTTAAAATAACTCGACCGTATAAAATATGCGTATATGACATTGCGAACAACAATGTAAAGGTAAGGCCAAAATATTATTATGGGATATAATTTTTATCTTATTACACTGAGTTGCTAAGGCACTCATCTACATTACAATCTATATATAGAAAAAAAAATCTTTATGCGTAAGCAAAAGGGAAAAAAGTGGGCGCTTGAAAAAAAAATGTCCATCGCGTTACATGCAAAACAAATATCTCTCAATTCCAAAGGAGACTTAAAACTAGTTGTATAATACGAATAAATGTTTTGTCACATCTCTATGGCTCCGATGTATAAGCTTTCGAATTAGCGACGAAATGGTTCCAAAAAAAACCAACGCAGTGAAAGGATAGTTACGAATATAGGTCTCCTAAATACCCCGTCGATTCCAAGTGAACAAATAGATGAAGACGTAGCATTTTTTTTCCGTAAAAAAAAATTGATCGTATATAAATGTGATGCCTTTACATTAGTGACCCTAAATTGACAAAAATTGCACTTATAAAATTGCACATTCCTAATAATCAGCAAAAATGCGTCGTTTGACATGATATCTGCGATCTGCCTTATAAGTTTCATTTTAATTGCAAATAATCTTTTTCACGGATTAGGAAACTCTTATCTCTAGAAATTAGTTTTTACTGTGCCATAATGTGACGCACGACCGTACATATAATTGGTCTGAAGCTGTTTTCCTAGGCAAATCTCTACAAAGAAAGACAGCTGTATGCGTCCTCAGAAAACCAATTCTAATGCATCATTCCCCAATCCGTGAGAAATAAATAATCTGCCAACACCAAAGCTGACGTCATACAAGCAAATACTTAGTGTGTCTCGTAAACACTTGACAAATTTGAGTGCATGCTACTGCAAATTCCTTAGTATTCATTGCGTGATAAGACATTTTGATGATAATGTAATCTATGACAACTTACGCAGCAAAGAGACGTATATATGCTGTTTCGATGGTACCCGGGCGTAAATATGTAACATCTAACATAATGTGTCACACAGGTATTTTAAGTGACAAAGACGAAGCTATTGACGCCCGATGCTTGTACAACTTTGTACTTAATGACTCTGATTACAAAGTATGTTATTCAACTTTGATGTGAGGCGATTTTAACACATGATAAGAATAGACGTCCTCTTGGCGTCGCTAACCCGAGAGCTGCTTAGTATACTTAACGACAGCTATGGTAGAAAATACTAAGCTTTAATATAAGTGTAAATTGTGAAGTTGAACGCATATTTAGTTGGCAGCCACGGGCTCGGGCGCCACCGGTACTACTTTTTGACTAGAATCACCCACCGCCGCCGTATCTGTGGAATGAAAAATATACATGATTACTGATCACTATCACTCATACCGGGTAGATTTACTATTTGTGAATCATATATGTGTGTGTGTGTGTATATTTATTTTGTACATTGTGTGATTCCCGGTTAAATAATAAGCCACTCTCACACTCATTGTAGACTGGGGTTACTAAAGTGGAAGATGCTAGAAGGTACAGCAGCATTCTTAATTTCCTCAAGCTAAATAACATACGGCAATCACTAATTCACTTGATAAGCGTGATAAATATGGTTCTATTGACATTCATTCATTTTACTGTAAGTCAAGTCCAAAGTCCTATTCAGACCGTTTTATTGTTTCTTTTAGGAAATTCTCAGTAGTAGCCTCGAGTCTGGACTTATGGTCAGTTGATGGATATACGCTCGCCCCCTATTACATAGGACTTATATAATACAGGCGTGGTTATGTTTGAAAGACACTAATTTTGCACTAAAAATGCACTAATTTTGACTTAGTTTTATGCTTACGATTTGTTTGTGTGTCTTTTGCTAAAAGTGAACAGTGCCAGGGGTATTATGGTATGGTGTGATTTTGGCAGATTACGTATTAACGGCCCGCTATGGCAGTGGACAGCCGTGTGTGGAAAAGAGAAAGGGAGGCCTTTGCCCAGCAGTGGGACAGGGGCTAAATAGATAGTTAGTAACACAGTTAATACTAACCACTGCTAGTCTTGTTGGGTGAGTTGTGTGGCGAGCTGTTCTGCGACTCGCTGGTGCTGCCCTCGGCCTCACCAGTCTCGCCAGCGGACGATGCAGCCTGGAATACATACAGTACAGTTTATTAATGAAATAAAGTCAGTCTATTACGATAGTTATAGTGTGAGAAGTATGAAAATAATTACTGACTTGGCTTCACATGCCGTTGAGAAATATCTCTCAGGCATGTCGGTTTCCTCACGATGTTTTCCTTCACCATTTTTAAATACAGTAGCAACAAGATACATACATAATCACGCCTTTTTCCCATGAGGGTAGGCGGAAACCAATTTTTGCTCAACGCTCCTTGTGATGATAAAAATG
This sequence comes from Eupsilia transversa, assembly GCA_914767815.1. Classification (NCBI taxonomy): domain Eukaryota; kingdom Metazoa; phylum Arthropoda; class Insecta; order Lepidoptera; family Noctuidae; genus Eupsilia; species Eupsilia transversa. The sequence continues at coordinate 6,065,270 of OU611896.1, read as the reverse complement.
TAAATATAACAAACTTATTACAAATAACTCACCCTATTCTTATTCCTTGGAATTCTTGGTTTTGGTCCCTTCGGCTCCTTAGTGGGGTCGAAGTGGCAGTCAAATATCTCAATCAGTTCTTTTATGTCTTCCTCCTTAGCGGATACGGTCAGCGATGACATTTGCTTCTCCAAGCCTAAAGAAATTATTGGATTCAATTAATAGAAACCACACAGGATTCTTATACAAAAACACAAAGTTAACGCTAGTAGATATCCTGTCGTTAGTGTAAACCCAAGTATTACAAAAACTGGCTTGATGGTTTAAATCTCATCTACTAAAGATAAACCTTATTTTGTAATAAGACGGAATAATTTTTATATTTAAACGCGACTGTTTAGGAAACGTACTAGTTTGTTTTCCCGAATGTAATCCTAATTAAATATTATAAAAAATGCGAAAGTGAGTTTGTTTTGTTTGTTGCTTTCCCGCTAAAACGGAAGAAACGATTTGGATGAAATTTGGCACATGGGTAGACCATGACCTGCGTTAGGACATCGGATACTTTTTATTCCGGTATTACGCACACAAATGACGATTTTCAAAGTTAGTGAAATTACCTTTAACCAGCCGTTTCACGAAATATTTAGGCACGGAGGACATCGTGCCTTCAGCAGCATCTAGTCAGACTAGATGCGGACACCCCAAGATAGTCAAGAAAAGGGCTAGTCAGATAACTTACCAACAAGCTTCTGTTCCATCCAAGCGTCCCTCAGCTGGTCGTACAGTAGCCCGGCGTCGGCCAACAGACGTCGCAGCTGTGTGACGCGTTTGCGCTCAGGCCGCGCAGAGCGAAGCAGTGGAGCAAATACTGGCCGGAACGTGTTCTGTCTGAGATTGAGAAGAAATATGTTAGCTCAGGTAAAATTATTCAACATACCTAAAGCCCACATACAGCCCTGTATTTATGGGGAAAGAAGTTATAGAACAGTTACTAAACTTCGTTTTCCGCATTATCAAAATAATGCTCCTGAAAACAATGTTGTTTCTCTTCCCAGCTAATTTGGTCCCAGCAACATTAAACATTAATTATTTATGTGTAGTTTTATTGCCTTACAGTTAAACATTACTTCTATAATACTTTGAGGGAGACTGACCGTCCATCATTCTTGTCTTAAAACAATAATTATGTAAGCTCACCTCTCCAGCAGTTTCTTAAGGCTAGCGAGCGCCTCGAGCTCGGTGTGCACAGGGCGGGCCCACGCGCGCGCTGTCTCGACCATGTCCTTACTGGCGGAGGCGCCTTCGCCGCCCGCTCCTACTTCTTGCTGTTCGCCTGGTAACAAAACAACAGAGGTTATAAATTTACTTGAACGTAAATAAAAAAGATTGCTGCCAGTTCAAAACTTTAAACCGTCTTATTTGAAACAAAAACATGCCGCTTCTCCCATTCACAAAAGAACTCAGGCGTTTAGTGTAAACTCGTTTGTGAAAACACTACCGGCAAACATGCCATGTAGAACTGTAAAAATTCTGTAAGGTGCTTTGCTCGAGTTTGTCGAGAAAATATCAAGTTTAAAGGCAGAACAAGCCAAGTTATTTGTACTGCCATGTTAGCATCAGAACTATGTCATCTTTATCCGTAAGTTTTCCAGAGAAAATAAATAAATATAATGCGCGGACATCATTTTGTTAGTCCTACTGGGTATTGTTTCAAAACATTGTTGTTTTGAGACAAGGCCCATTATCACTGCTAGCCCTCACAGGCTAAGTTAGGATGTTAGTGAAAAGTAACAAGATTCATCAAAGTTAACAAGGAAAATGGGACATTGATAAAAATAATATTCTATTTTTAGAAATTAAGGAAAACTAATAACAATTTAGGCTTAGATAATACGGAACATAACATTTTTTTGTGGATCATATTATGACTGTTATACGCTTTATTATAGTCGTGCGTTATAGTCGCTTTCCGATTTGTAATAGAATCCTACTAAAAGGTCGAACTTCTACCCCACTCTGCACCTTTTTAAACAACTTTTTTTAATTGCACTGAAGGATTACGAATTCCTTCCTTAAAATCTTACTTTTTAAGGAAGAATGTGTGTGTTTAATGTTATGATTTGAATATTTTGAGATAAGATTAAAAGTAAAGGGGCTTCATAACGAGCCATATCTGTAAAGTTAAATGACCCATGATTGGAGAGGCCTATAGACTTTTATTAGATTGCTATATGACCATAATGAGACATCTCTTACCCTGTGCAAGATGCTAAACAAGTCTGTAGGCAGTGGTGGCTCGTACGAGCCGCGTTGTCCACAGAGTGAGTCTGTGTCGAACAACACTCACGCCAACACACGCAGGGATACAGACTTTACTCTGGCTTTGCATTTGTGAATTAAATGACTGCTATATATGATTATGAGGTTATTCTTACCCTGTGCAAGATGCTCGACAATCCTGTAGGCAGCAGTGGCCCGTTCGAGCGCGCTGTCCACAGAGAGTGAGTCTGCGTCGAGCAACACTCGCGCCAACACACGCAGGGACACAGATTTTACTGTGGCTTTGCATTTGTCTGCGGCGAGCGCGTAGCTGTCCGCAAAGCCGGCTACTATTGACTTGAAGCGGTCGAGAAGCTTGTACCTGTGAAAAAGGATTGAATTTATCAGCATGACTTTTTTCTGTCGTACACGAATTATTTATGAATATTCTTGTCGAGGTATTGTGTTATCTAGTAACTGGGTTGTGGAGGTCAAATAAACAGTCACTCCATGTAAACATTCTGCTGCATGTAGTTAGACTGGAAGTGGATCCTAAATTAGTTGGGAAAAGGCTAGACAGATCCTGATGGTGACTCTTGTCATATTAGCCAGTCAGCAAGATGACAGCGAGACTGACTGCCCAGACTACACCGAGCATACATGTAAGTATCACATGTAAGTCTCCAACTGAATTCAGTAGTCCCACAACGACTTATTTAGAACGAGAATTTGAAACTCAAATGCAGACCAATTATTTCAATTTAACCATTTACAGGCACTTTTGAATTGTCAAGGAATCGGTTGCACAGAAAGTTGCCCATTAAATAGTAGGTTCCTGCATTACCAACTCTATTTTTATTTTTATAAGCATTTTAAGTTTGGAGCCAATGTTCGTTATCCTGCGATCTGTCTATGCGATCTCTGATGATCTACGATCGATGCTGAATGCGTTGTGTACCCTCCCTTTACACTCCGAACGAATAAACGACAACTGTCCCGGTACTCTTTATCAATAATGGTGACTTTTTAACGTGTAAGTACGTACAAAGCGGCACGTACATAGAATACACAACTCTGTGCGCATGCTGATTGCTGCTATTGTTTATGATGGCCCAAAGACGTCGTAACAGGCCATTAGTTTTGCTCAAATGATGAAACATTGTAATGCTGTTTGTTAACTAATACAGATTTACAGTTTTTTTGGGATGTTAACTGACTTTTCCGAGTATTTGAATAGAGAACAAGCGCCAAAAATCTATTCAGTTTATGAGCTTTGATAAACAAAGATATTTCGTTATTAATCTCGAACTATCAATGTAAAGCCAAGTACTCGCTACAATTCTACGAATCAGGCATTTAAAAGTTATGGTGAAACTCACATAAATAACATACATACATGAACCCTGAAAACATTACTCTCCTTTTTTGGGCAGTCGTGTAAAAATACGCGACGGAATGTTCGGCATGCTTAATCCTAAACAGCTTTTAAAATTAAGTACCATTACATATCAGGCTGACGGGGAGATAGGTGTAGTTACAACTACCATGCTTTTTAAATTACCCATAAGACAGCATGCCAATTTTTATGAAAAACATAAGCACGCGGAATTTTCTAGAATGAACAAGATCTTTCATCTTACCTAGTCAGTGCTTCCAAAAGCATGGTGGGGCTAAGACGTCGGGGCTCATGGTAGATGAGGATCACGCTGCCATCGCCCTTCTCTTTCTCCAGCCAGTCCAGGAAATCCGACAAGGCCGATATCTCGGACTTTGTTTTCAATATCTGTAGGAAAAAGTTGAGGTTTAAGGAGATGTCAAGTTTGCAGACTGGATGGGACGACTCAAATTTTCCTCAAAAGACCATCTCGGACACTATGCATGGCGTTTAGGTATTTAGGGGAGTTCATTGATAAACCTGCCATCTAGCTTAGGTCATTCAAGAATCGTTCTTCAGATTCTGGGTGCACCGTATTCGTAACTTAATATTTAAAAATACAATATGGAATTATGTCTGAATGACTGAATATTTTGTGCTGTCTCTGTAAAATGCTACAAAATCCCTATCAGCGAAAATAGTTAATGTTATAGTAATAAGATGGCTGATCTTTTCACTACAATTAACTATTCAATCAACAAGTTGCTAGCCGGGTTGACTACGCAAGATGCGGCGGACGTCTATAAGTATAGTTTCGTATCTCGTATGATATAAATATGTTACCTTATGAGTATTAGTGTCTTTGAGCATACGGTAGCGTCCCACAGTGACCACACGGACATTATGACGGCGGCGCGCGCCCGGGTTGAGGTCGCCGTAGGGCATAATGTACTGGGAGTACGATTGCTTCGGAGTGTATGCAGCTATCTGGCATATCTGGAACAATTGGAAACATTTCTGTTACATAAAAGCTCGAAAATGTCTTTAAAAGGTAATATAAAGGTTGATTTGCAGTGGAAGCCTGCGAAATTCAATTTGCAGGTCCAGTGTCAAGTTGTATCTTGATCAAAATACGATTCGCGACCATAACAAATATGTATTTACAGAATTATAATCATTAGATTTAATTTTTCATGAAATCATGAGATCTGTTCTCAAGTCATGATTTCATGTAAAAGTAATTCAATAGAACAAATCTATTCTAATATTGAAATCATGACATTTGAGAACAAATCTCAATGCTGCTTTGCGGCAGAAAAAGTTATGGTTGAAGCGCTCCCGATGCTCCCGTGGAAGACCAGCTCCACAAAACGCTGTACTACTGAAAATAAAAACCTTTTTATCCCTTACCTCATCAATAAGCCTCCTGCCAGTGGTATCCATGTCCCAGCCAACCAGAGCGTACTTGCCGGGCGGCAAACCGGCCGGCTTCTCGGCCAGCGCTGGCGGCAACTCAGTGGTTGCCTCCATCTCGCCGCCATTCGCCTTCGCTTCAGACACCATTGCCATGTAAAACTATGGCGGGCTGATGACAAGATAAAAGTTCTATGTTAAAAAAGCGCCAAACTGGCATTTACAGGCGCTTGTGAATTGTCAAAGTAGGTCACTCAGAAATATGAAGCTACGGCTCATTCCAAAGCATAGTAGGTTTCCTTCTATGGAGAAAGAACGGGCAAAAAACTCCATAAAACCATTTTTCATTTATTTAAATGCGTGTCCATGTCCATTAAATCGGTATTTTTAAGATTCGATAAAAAATAAGTCAGTATATAGATAGGGGGACCAGACGGTTCAAAATGATCAAAACAACTATCCCCTAATCAGCGTCAGGTGGTACACTTTGTGTTGTCATCTGACATTATGCAGAGCTGAGGCCCTTTTGGCATTATAATCATTATTTTCTGTTTTAGTTTTAAGGTATATTTAGCCAATAAACGCATTTTTCTTTCTTTCTTTCCAAAGAGAGAAGGTGTATTTCAGAATGAACAAAATGCACGACAGTCATTCTTCAATCAATTCAGAATTTAATTTCCTTAGTAAGTTGTTTCTATAGTTACATTTTTGACCCTGACTGTACTTAGTGTAAGGGACAATGAGTGGTGGTGTTTTCGGTTCAAAATAAGTGCAAACTGCCAATGAAATAGCTTCCTCTAGTTTTAAATATATATGTATACACATTCCCCCATTGACGGCCATGACCAAATTCCTGGTAAACAAATATTCACAAAGGATGTGCGAAAGCGAATGATGCGATTAACTTGCAAGGGGTGAGGTCCTGTCAGGTCACTGACCGCATTATGTAGTACTTACTAGTATCCCTTCCTATTATGAAAACATCAACAACCTCAGTACTTATTTAAGTTTTCAAATTGAATTAATCTGGGAATGCCATTTATGAACGCTTCTTCAAACTCCATACGGTTAATTGGGATTACTGAAAATTAATTCAGATTTCTTAATTAGGGATAATTGAGAAATTTTAATGAAATGTGGAAATCCCATTTATGAACGGTTCATCGAATTTCATTTGGTTGATTACTGAAAAATCTTTAATTAAGTAATTCTGATTATCAATATTTTCGTGCGAAATGCAGTCTGCACTCCCGTCGGACTGACGTGGTAGGCCGCCCTTACGGCGTCAATAACCCCCTTATTAGTACTGGTTACCCCTACACCACCCTACAACTTCCCAGTATCGATTAGGTATTTCAAAACGCGAATTCGTCATTCTAAAGAGCGTATGCACTTCGCGCTTGTTAGTGCGGCAATGTTAAGACAGTGAATTCCCGTATTTATTTCGATGTAACGAATTATCCACATACCCTCCTTGGAAATTCCTAACATTTTAGAGAGCGGCCAGCACAACACCGGTCCGATTCGTTCGATTCGCGTGGCTGTGCCGGTGCGAGGTGATAGTCGGTATTTATAATGCTCGGGACCCTACTTTCGCCACCCTAACCTCCTAAAATCGAGTACGAAACTTGAAATAAGAAAAGCGCCCTCACTGCTACGAAATAGAAACGCTGCAAAAGTCAAACTTTTATTATATCCATTCACGTGCAGTTGACCAGCGCGTGAATAAACGGTAAAAGTTTCGGCAGCATCTGATCTAAACTTACGGGTAATGGAAGCGAGAACTGCAGAGTTTCACCATAAGTGGCGCTAAGAGCACTAACAGTAAACAACATTGATTTATCATAATATTTTAATAAAATAGATTTTTATTTTTATTTTCAATATTCTAGGACTTCATTTCACCATAAAATGTAATCACATTGACAAATTCACCAAATTACACACCGCGATTCGCGAGTCGCGAGCACCGTTCCATTGTAAGGTACGTCTGTAAACCGTGCCGGTTCGCGCGGCTGTGCTGGCGCGAGGTGGTAGGCTGAATTTATAATGTGTTCCCCATAGTCCGTCGTAAAAGGGCCCACCGAGCCCCCCGTCTAGGGGAACCCTTCGCGCTGCTACCACCCCAACCACCCACTGGCGAGTGCATCAGGAGCTGGGGTGTTACGACGCACCTATTTTTATTGCATACCTGACTACATTTATTCTTTTTCGCATTCATTCCACGCAAGCAATAATTGATTTTATCTCTAATTCACTAAATGGAGAGGAGAGCTGATGTTACCTTCGCCCGTATAACGTTATTTAGTTTATAATTTATAAATTCCTGAGCACAACATCGCCCAGTCGTAATCCACTAACATAAGATTTTTGGAAATTCTACTCGAAAGAGGGTGACGCTTGCGCTTTGTTTGTGCAGAATTATCAATTTTTCTTTCCTTCTTTCTAAATCCATGTTGAACTTACCTGATGAATAATTATGAAAATAAAATAGAAACAAATCTTAGTCTTTACATTATGGAATAAGCCTATCAGTAAAAAAATAATTAAAGAAAACATGTGCATACTTTAATAAATTAACATTTTTTGTGACAGTTTGGTTAGTGGTAATTAAAACCGCATTATTTAAAACCTGTATGGGTACCCGATAACATATAAATAAATAATAAAACCTAAGTAGGTAACCAGTAGCAACCTAAATGAAAGCTTAGATCTGCTTCTGATAATAAGTTAACATCACTGTATAAAATACTTAAACACCAATGTTGAGAAAAAACCCTGACTGATAAAAACAATGAACTGAAACAACATGTAATTATTAATGTGTAATGTAATTATTAAACCGTGTGGGTGAATTCAATATTAAATTAGCAACCTATGACTGACAGCTCCAAACACACAGCTATAAAATTCGAGTTATCGTTGGTGAAATTCTGAAACCGCGGTACTAACAGTGTTTACTCGTAGTGTTACTGCGTTCCTGCAAAATTCACTGCACCTACCTTCCGCAGTTTTAAACACTGTTAGTTCCGCAGTTTCAGTATATCATCGACGTTATACTATTTTATTTATCTCTAATCATGTTTGTTCACAAATTGACGTCAACAGGAAAAACATAACTAATTGCAAATAGACAGTGAAAATCATTACACTCCTTTTTTGGGCAGTTGTGTAAAAAGATGCTGTGTTGTACTTTGTCTCAGTATTAGATAGTATATTTTGAGTCATACACTATTATTATAACTTATGAGTTAGTATATGATATAAATATGTGCTACGAGATGGATGACTATCAGGATGTTAATAATCCTAATTAAATATAAATAGAAGCAGGTTTTTTGTGTGTTTGCTTATTTAATTGATTGGCTTTGAGGTAAAATGATTTAAATTTATCAAGAAATCTGCAGGTATCTTGAAAAAAGTCAGACATGATTTTGTTGTTAGGATTGTATCAGAACGTCTTTAACAGTTGTATGTACCTGTTGTTAAACAATGATGCTATAGACAACAAATAACAAGTAAAACAAAAATATAAACAGAATCCATGGTGGACTTCGTCTTCAAATAGAAAAAAATAAAAATACAATACATTGTAATGTTAATATTATGAATTTGATACAAGTCTGGAAGGTTTTTGTTTTAAATAGTCATAAAAGAACTGATAACTAAGCTGTGACAAACTTCAGCAGCATTTACACTAATAAATATTATCTGTTTTGCCTACCTACCTACTGATTATTTGTTCCTTGATAATGTTTGAGTGTGTAGGTATTTATTTATAAGTGTGTATTTAATTAAGAATATGCTGTAATTAGAGTAAAAATAACACGATAATGTATGATGATAGAGTAAAAACACAGGAAAAGGGGTGCTCTGTACACACATTTGAGGGTTATAGGTAGTATAGAACCATTGGCATCAAGGAAATAAGTTTAATCTCAATGAAAAATGATAACTTGCTGATGAATCTATAACATAGTCGGCCATAGTTTTAAACAGCGGTAAGTACTCCGAGTAAGTATTGCGGCATAGGCTGTAAAACCGGCGCCCAAAAATAATCTATCATGTGAAAACAAAATAATTACGTCGAACACCGACTACCACTCCCACAACAAAAAAAATAAAAAATATACACCCAAATGTTCACTAACCCTTACAAACAATTTCCTAATCTTAGATTAGACTTAAAATAGACATAAAATAAAGGGAATTTAAAATATAGGACACGTGGCGGTCTTTTTCTACAGACATTTTGCCCCACCCCAGCACGTCAAAATAATTTCAATGTGATACTCACAACCTAAATGCAGTGATGATTGGATGAGTCCAAACAATATCTGTTTACAGGTGATCTTTTGTGATGTCCCGCTAACGCTGCAAAGTAAAATAATTTGGTAAAAATATCACAAAATCTAAGCACGTGTGCGGCAAATGGCAAACCGCAATAGTAAGTGATGTGAAAGAAATTATTTATGTTTATCGACAAAAGTTCGATAGAATTGAAAGCCCTTTGTTTGTGTATGACATTGTTTGTTATTTTTTAGCTTAAAAATAGTAAACTTTTAGATAAAATAAATATATAAATCGTAAACCGATGTAAAATTACAGTCTGCAAAATTTTGCTACCAACATAAACTGAAATAACGTAGAAATAAAATAACATGTAGAATATTTAAATGCACCGTTTTTATTTTATTAAAATTCTCAGTATTTAATATAGCAAATTAAATAAAAAACCGAAAATAATTTTGTCTTACAATGTAACTGTATCATCGATTTTATTTTCGACAATCCAACCCGAGAACAACACTAGGAAGCCTCTACAAATCGGGAAAAAACTCAGAAAAAATATTGACACGTTCGAAAATTAACAACAATAAGGTTACAATACAAATAAAATTATGAGCAGAATTCATTTTTTATGAAAAACGTGTTGTGATCAAATAAAACTAAAACGTAATTATATAAAAAATGTAGTAACGAACAAAAGTATTGATTTCTGTTGCAAGCTTTCATTTCGCTTAGGGGGCCATAGTACGTTGTTCAGGTAAAGGCACCGTGCACCTGTAGTGAGTGGCGGGCACGGTGGCGATATTATTGTAATGTGAGCCGCGTATGTTTGAATAGCTGCAAATACAACACTTTACAACAGTACGCCACCGCAGACGGCTCTGTTTCAACATCCCAATATCTGACATCCATTCGGTATTTCTCATATTTTCTCCCATACAATACAAGTCTTCAGGTATAACAAAGGTAACACATGTCATGTCATAGTCTCGACGAAATATCGGGTTTCCAATTTTTTTTTCAAACAACTTTCTCCCCAAAATGTTTAAATAGTTAAAAATTCAAAATAAATAAATCGCAGAGTTGGTCTATAATTTTGTCACGGCTAAGGATGGATGCAAAAATAAACTAAAGATTAGCCAGTTAAACTTAGGCTTACTTTTGGAGAAGAGGCTATGTTAAATTCTTTCATCTTTAGCTGTCTAAACTTAGGAGCCGTAACCCCTTGGCTAAAAATGAAGTAGGAAATGAAAATGGCTGATGGGTAGGTTAGGTTAGAACTGTGACCACACAATGCATGAGCCAAGCGAGTGCAGCGAGCGGTGCCGGCCGCGGCAGCGACCGACAAGTGCCAGGGACAGGGTCCGTTATGGCACATGATAATTATGTAATGTTTTGGGTATGTGGTGTTTTGCGAATGTGATGATTTGCGATTATAGTGTTTTGAGGATTAGTATTTTTGAGAACACAGTGTTTTGAGAAAATGTTACTCTGCGACGAAGCGGTCGCGAGCTCATGACTGTATTCGCCCCTCGTACAGATCGAATATTCATTAGCCGTTCGTTTAGACTAATGTCCAGTTTAGCCCGCTAAAGATGAAATCATTTATCGAAAATGCATATTATGTGGAACATTAGCCTCCCGGCCTCCCCTCAAACAAAAACTCAAGTATTTTCCACACCCGTCTTTAACCGTAACATATACATATTATAGTACATACTAATTCCATGGAGCACACTATTTTTATTCAGTGGTGTCCAGTGGTCTGATGAAACGACAGCTAGACACCTGAATAGTGTCACCCTCAAACCCTGAGGGGTCCCCCGAGGGTTCTGCTGAGGGTCCCCCGGTCCCCCGTCCCACAGCGTCTTTCCTGTCAATGTCAAATTGCCCAAGTGTCATTCATTTCCTTCAGCCACCCTTGCTACTATACTGTAGTAAATAAATGGGAACCGTTTTCTAGTGAATATTTACGATTTACTGTATAAAATGACGGACAATATTGAGTACTATCGAAATCAAATTGCTATAGCAAGAACAGAAATCAAGAACTTACGGTAAGGCAGTAATATACATTGATATTATCATGGATCAACTTCGTAATTATGTTAAATCATTATTTTATTTTAGGCAGCAGGTATCATCATTGAAACAGGAGCATACAAAGGAGATAAGGTACATAAAGAGCCATCTGACCGTGCTTCGCTGCGCAAATTGTGGAGATATAGGTAATTTACTCAAAATAATAAAAACTTGGTCATGATTTCAGACACTAACTCAATAAAATTTTACGCCTGCATGCTTTTATAGAACATACCTAGTTCTTTCTTGGAATGTAATCGATTCTAGTGTAACTGATTAATCGACTTTTCTCTGTAGAAATAATGATTTTGGTCTAGTATTTCCTGGTAATTTTGACAATGATCAATTTACTGTTTTAATGCACCACTTTACCTCAGTAGCTTGTTATGATTATATCAATAGTTATTAAATTTTTCATTCAGTCTTCCCACACAACAACTGCTTAGAATTGATATAAAATGATCAGTAAGATTAGTTTTATGGTAATAAAAAAAATCAAGGTTCCACAATGTGGGTGCCTCAATAGATACTAGGTTATGTTTAACTCTATAACTCATAAATGAATGCCGGCAAAATTTTTGTTTGTCATAATTTATGTTAAGGTTGGTGTCCCACTGAAAAAGCATAAGCATTAAGCGTGTGTTGATTGCCTAACTTGGGATTATATAATTTGCAGATGCTCAAAAAGCGGGCTGAAGATCTATTCAAGTCATCGAAATACTTTACGGAAAAGTGCATCTTATTTACTGCATAACAAGTTGTATATTGGATTGTATCTTGTCTTGTCTCCTCACACAGAAATATTTACTTTCAATCTTTCAGCAACAACAGTAGCGTCAAACCACAATGGTGTAGAAATACACCCATTGGATGCAGAAGCCCTTCCATACAAACCTATTGGAGTGATTGAGACGGCATTTCATAATAAAAGGGGTGTTCCACGCCAGCCTACAGTGATGGCGAATGCAAAGGGGACTGTTATTATTAATAACTGTGTGTTTAATAATCCGGACCATGCATTGATTGGGTTGGAGGAGTTTTCGCATATATGGTTAGTATTGGATTTTTTTAAATCATTGTAGCCTTTTATATTAACTACAAATGTAAACACAAGTAGGCTTAGGCACAGTTTCTGTGATAAAAACAACACGAAACTAAGCTAACACTGTCAAGCGTTACGCTCTATTGACAGTGTAAGTAGCTAGTTTTGGCTGCTGCTGTGACCCGTTGAATGGATTATCAACAGCAATCGCATCACTTGACTTGCATTTAATTTTGCCACGTCGATCATTTTATAGGTAAATGAAGGGGCTCATGGTTAAATGATAACAGGCGCACGGGTTTATTGAATGGTACATATCAACACCCCTTCGAAGGTAGGAAAGTACAATCTTTGACAGTTGTTATGGGTAGTTAGAAACCCAGAAGTCTGACCAAACAGTATTGTGTTACCCAGTAACTGGGCTGTGGAGGTCAGATAGACAGTTGCTCCATGTAAAAGACTAGTGTTCCGCTGTATCCGGTTAGACTGGCAGCCGACTCCAACATAGTTTAGAAAAGGCTTAAAAAATTATCAATCAAACTGCCTACAGTTTGATTGATAATTTTTATTCCAGAAACTGGGAGTTAGTTCCATGTGTGAACTCTCCAATCTTACGCTATTTACCTCGGTCCTCAGCTACTCTCGCCCAGTAATAAATTATTTAAAAAATTCAGTTATCTAATAGCTTTAAAATACTTTCAGGATATTATTCCATTTCCATATGACGGAGAGCACGAATTCTCCAGCGAAAGTGGCGCCCCCACGGCTCCGTGGCGAGAGGCGAGGCGTGTTCTCAACTAGGTCGCCTCACCGACCATGTCCTATCGGATTGTCTCTTGTCAAGATTGAGAGTATTGAAGGTATATGACTTGTCACTGTAAAACAGTTCCTATTCTCGTAAAAATATAAGCTCATTTTGTTTAAAGTACACACAGCAAAAGAATTTAGGTTGTATGTGTCACTAGTACAAATGAAAATTTGGTTTGCAGGCTTTTACTGTTACAGCACGCGTAGCGTTACCACCACAGAAACGGGTTGAGAGAATAGACAAAATGACAGATGTGGTTGCGTATCTTATCATTTTGTCTATTGTTCCGACGAGAAAACTCGTTTGTATTGGTATGTACGTTTACGGTGGTCATGCAACGCGTATACGTGCTGCATGCTTTTATTTATGCTCAAGTAGACAAGATTAACTTAAAAGGCGAACTACAAAAATTTCAAAGCCATGAAGAGAAAGTTGTTGTAATAAAGGCAAGCGTTTCTATTCCATATACTTAAATTACATCTGTATTGACTTAGTTGTCTCTTCACAAAAACACAGGCAATAAAATACACTTCTTGGGCGTGGACATGGTGAATGGAACCCCAGTCTTGGATGTAAAGCCGTACATACCACAGTATGACTACCCAGCACCAGCCTTCGCTGAGAACATGTCTGCACTTGTGCGGCCACCCACGGAAGGCATCAGTGATGCTACGGCGACGCTCGCTAGTCTCCCTATTGATGATGCGGCTTATGATGCAAGGAGGTTGGTTGGGGATTTTTTTTGAGAATATCATGCATGATTAGTCTTATCACAATATACAGCTATACAAAAATCTTTTGGCGCGTGCCCAAAATTGGAGAAAACGGCGCCATCTTGTTTTGTTGTTGTTTTGTTATGTTTAGCGACAGCCGGGCGCTGTTGTCAACATCATTCGAGGCCCAATGATCCTTGTACCACTGTATGCGGGTGTTAGTGCTCGTATACACGAGCGGCACGTGGCCAAAGGCAGAGATGCTCGTGTATATGAGCACTTAGTATGTCACATCGAATTCCGGAAATAGGTCGGTTTTATAGAATATCGTCTGTCTGGCACTCAACTCAACTATATGACAGTCTCTAAAGCTTGATGTGTTTTAACGCCTGAACACTGAATTTTGTTATCTTGCTTACAAAATTCGACTTACTTTATTTGGCATTTTTAGAAAAATTCTCATTCTCAAATGTAAGCTTACCATCAGTAAGTTTAACATTTTGACAATTCAATAAGTAGGTAGTACAGTCACCGTCAGATATATTGTAGCAGACAAGGTGACCTAATACTTCTGAACAATTTAAAATGTCAATAAGTTCCATACACTACCTACAAGTTACCATTAATATCTGAACATTCATTACTCCATTAATATCTGAACAGATGCTTGTCAATATAATTTCTATAAACACATTATTAACAACAAAAAAAACACGTGTTTGTATTGTATCTAGACACACAAACACCGAGCTTACCTACACCACCCCATCTGCATAGATACACTTGACGTTGTAAGTGTTCAGATATTTTTGGTTAGTTGTGTGTATATAAATTATCAGCAAGCATCTGCTCACTGAGAGTGCTTATGAATTTAAACTGAACAAGGTTTGTTTACACTTACATGATATACTTTTGGAACATTTACACAATGTAGTACTAAGCAGTTGTTAGTCGCCATACACTAAACTCTTTTGTCGTTAAAATATTCTTGCTTTTATATTTTCCAGTACCAGTCCACGGATAACCAACCAAATCGGAATAGACACATCCAGTCCGTCAACCCGTTCACCTTTCGAAGGAGAACCGTCTTCGGAGCAGCCAAGCAATGTCAATACTCCGTTATCGCCATCGTCCGAATCGCCATCAAGCGCTGATTTAGTTGACGGAAATTACCGAACACCCTCGAATCCAAGGCCTGATACTGAAAGAGGGGCGCCTGATGGACAAGAAAGATATACTCCCCCACAATCGGCCCATCTAACGAATATAACTCATGATGGTATTAGAGTGGCTCCATGGATTTCAAATCCACCGTCACAGACTTATGACGTCAGGTTTACTGACGATGCCCTTGCCAGGCTGAATGAATTGATAGGCGAAAGAGCACAACCGTTCAAATCAAATATAGAATGCTTGCTTTCTGAAGACCCAAGATCTCAATATGTGAGGAATAGGTACCCAGATCATGAGTACAGCTGTGTACTAGAGGATTTATCAATCAGTTGCATATTCGATGCTAGGTCATCAGTTTGCACGATTATAGCTATAAGAAATGCTGAAGATTTACAAACATAATCAAATGATATTGTCTAATATATAATTTATTAAAGCACTTGAAATAAGTCATCAGCACGTTTTGTTATAAATTTTATTATTGTGAATGAAAATATTATAAATCAATTGAACATAGCAAAAATAAAGTTTTTAATTTCATGTAACAGTAGGTACAAAAATAATTAACATCTTACAATAACAATATGGACACACATTTTTTTAAAATAAATTAGACCATGTATTTGTTAAAATTTTCGTTTTTTTGCAATTTACAAACACTTTATGAAAAAACGCAAGTAGGTACCGGAAATAATGAGTCCCTAAAAGTAAACATGGCGTAAATAAATAGTGTTGCCAAATATATTATCGACTAATTCGGTAGGTTCCATTTATTTGGTCATTATTTTCTTTCAAAAAGGTACGTATGCAGGATGGTTAATTCTGTCGTATTTATAAACAAATCATAATAATTAATTACTATAACAGTCTAAATAATTAATATAAAAATTACATTGAATACAAAAATAAATTAATTTCTATAAAAATTACATTGAATACAAAAATTCTTGTTATTGCTATAATCATAATATCAAAAATACTGTAAAAATAATTTTCAACGGCAGCCCACATTTTAATCTTTCTTATAAAACAGAATGTGTTTGCCGGAGCCAAAGCCGCCAATAGACTTCAAAATATTAATTTCTATAAATCTCACTTTAATGCCACGCATGGGAATCTTCTTCACAGTTTCGTCGTGTTCCCAATTCATTTTGTCAGACATTGAACTCCAAACTTTGCCGTCGATAGAAAATCTATATTGGATCTGTAAAATTGTTCCATTACCCGCATCTTCACGTGGCGTGTATTCTAATCGATCAATTTCAAAGATATTGTCTAAATCGAACATTAAAGAGATAATTTTCCCTTTCTGAGGGTCAGCTTGATCTGGTTTTCCCCAGTGTGTGTGCCACAGTGATGCTGCATCCCCATCAGTCAGTTTGCACACTTCTTGAGATGGCTGGCACTGAATATTACAAGTAACTTTGACATTTTTAACTGCATTTTTTTGTGGATCCTCTTTCGTTGATATCACTATGTAGTAACTCCACTTTGAAACGCCTATCGAACTCGCGGATCGAATCCTGAATTTATGTTCAGAATCAAATGGGTAGCCTTCAAATGTAAATTTGGTATTTGTAATGTTAGTGAACAATGTTCCATCTCTTTCTAATTCGTAGTAAACACCTTTTACTGCCTCCCAGCTTAAAGTGATAGATGTAGCAGTTACTTCTTCATCTAACGCTGTAAAAGCAGATGGAACACGTAGTGCAGTACTAACAGTTGTGTTACTTCCGAATACTATGTCCATATTCTGAAAGCCTTTGAGTTTTATATGAATATCGTTTGTAGTAACATCTGTTTTTTGTATTTTGATTAGTAAAAACTTCTGCTCCAGCTCCTCACCACCGTAATTAATGAGGTACGGGTTTATCAATAGATCTTCTTTGAAGAAATATGCGTCGTCTGCTCTATTGAATTCTTCTTCAGTATTTACTCTTGTCATGTCGACAGATTCGTTATTTATAGCAACTTTCACGTGTTCTACAGTTTTGGAGGCCATTACTCTTAAAAGAGTTACTCTCTGTTGCACAATATTTGAATATTTTCCAATCGTTTTCGGAATATGAATGAGCAAATCGCCTTTCTCATTTGATGGAGGGCCAATAACCTCTATGTTCGTTTTGGCATAGTGGCCGTCTAAATAATCAGATGTAATACCATCATCTTCATAAACTTCTAGATGGGTTTCGCCATTAGGATAAATGTTGTACACCCTCAGATCTCTCATTATTCCATTAGGGTTGTTGTTTTGATTAGTCATAGGGATAATAGCACCATCTTTTATAAAGATTGGAATCCTCCATACCGGTGTTTTTATATGGTTCCAGATTTTACCCCCTTGATATTTTTCTCCTGTAAAAAAATCAATCCATACTTGATCTTTATTCGGTAGGTAAACACCATTACGTACCCAATCATCATCAGCTCCTTTTTCTTGGTATACGGGTGCAACTAATAAGTAAGGCCCCCACATAAACTGGTATTGAGAATCCTTTGTATATGCGCAGATCTCTTTAGGGAATTCCAGGAACATTGCCCTGATCATAGGTAGTCCGTGGGTCGACTCATAAGCTATCGTATAGTTGTAAGGCATTAGCATAGATTTTAATTTCAAGTACGCTCTGTTAATACATTTCGCTTCTTCATCAAAACTGAAAGGAGTTTTTGGAATTTTACCCCAACCGTCCATGTTTAGCTGAAGTGGGGTGAAGGTCTTCCATTGATAGTCTCTTATGTTCACTGATCTGCTGAAACCTCCGTAAATGCCATCCATATCGGAACCAACGATCGGTATGCCGGAGAGACCAGCACCAATATACGTGGGTATATGGAAGCGTATGTATTCCCACTGTCCCCCAGTTTGGTCTCCGCTCCAAACAGCCGCGTGTCTTTGTGTCCCGGCCCAGCCATCGACCGTAATGATCATTGTTCGAGCCCTATCTTTTGCTCCCTTGACAAATATGTTCGCTGCCTTCTCGATGGCACTCAGCCCAAAGGAATACCCGTATCCAATCCAGGCAACATCACACTTTAGAGCTACTACCCCAGCTACACCAACTTCTTTGTTTAAATCTCGTTCTCCTTTCTTTGGATTTTTTGCATTTACAGGTTCTAAGTTAGACTCAGTCCAAAGCGCAACTTCAACTCCTTTTCCTCTTGCATATTCGGCGAACTGTTTCAAATTTTCGATATCGCCATCTAAAGAGTCAGTTTGCCCATAGCCGCATCCATAACCATCGTTTGGAACGAACCAACCCAACGGCATATCGTGTCTTTGGTATCTACCAATCATGGCTCTTGCTGAAAATTGATAATTATTTTTTTCTCCATTTAAAGATTCTATTATACCATCTTTACCATTTAAATCTTTAGGTTGATAGCACTTGTAATAGAACCCGTCTTCATATAAAATCGCGCCTTGTGTATCTGGTCCTACTTTGACCCAATAATCGCGATTAAATGCATTTAAATGTGCCTCGTAAAATGCGTATTCGGGCATAAATATAGGTTGACCAGTCAATTCATAATAGTCGTTCAAAATATCTATTGGATTGTTATTTATAAAGAAGAATGCATCAAATTCCTCTCCATCATGAGTAGTTTTTATTATATCGGAATGTTTCGCGCCAAAATCGTAGGCGCCTGGTTGCCAAGTATTTCTCAAAACTCCGTAGCCGTTAGTCGACCAGTAGAAAGGATTAGGCGATGTTACTCCTCCATCTGCCCAATTATTTGAATTGACAATATTTATTTCTTCTCCTTTGTGAGTGAATCTTCCGTTCTGCATTCCTCCTCCGAAAAAATACTCGTCCTCACGTTGATGCAATGTCTGCGTGATTTCTTTATGAGCGTAGAACAATGGCGACGCTTCTTTCAAAACCTCTTTGTTAGTTATAATGTCGCGCACCTCCATAGTCCCTTGTTTCTTATCATACCGTATCGTAATTTTATTTGTGTAAACATTGTAGCATTGTTCTGTAGTTTCGAGAACAGAATACTCAAACGTTTTCGAATCGTAATCTGTGATTTTTTTAATGGTTATTTTAGCGTCGTCCTTAGGGTTGTTTGGTACTGGATAGTCCAGAAACTTGCCAGTTGGTGACATGTAATATCTGAATACATGGCTGTTTAAAATATAAAGTCTAGCTAGTTCACCAGTATTGTATTCTATTTGGAAGTATGTTTCATTTTTAACAATCGCAGCTACTCCTCCTAGAGTTCCCATGATTACGTGTTGATGCGAATTAGTTTTACACCTGAAATAAAATAACATTTGTTTACCCAAACGTGAAGTAACTTCAGTAGGTAAAGTAGGTACTTACGGTAATTATCTAAAGTACATTTTACACGAGAAATTATTAAAAAAATAGGTCAGTGGGTCGTCGTCGGGTTTGTAGGAGTTGGATACGCTTAGCGCACTTTCCACTTTGAGCAGCAAAGAAAACAAAAAAACAAAATTTGGGACTTAGGACACCTCTGCCCAACCCTCCGGGGAAACAAAGCGTGATGTTATGTAAAAATGAAAACTATTTTAAGTCCCAAAAAAAATTCGCTCCATATGCTACACTCCAACCAAAATTGCAACTCTATAAATGTATTAGAAACAATCACGCATAACTATTATAGCAGGAGCAGCAGAGAAATAAACAATAAATGTTAGTAACAGGGTCTACAACTTGTACAACGATAAGGATAGGCCGCTGACTGCCCATCACGTAGATAATCGTGTACCTAATCAATGCGAGATAGATAAGTAAGTAGGTACCTACCTAAATGGGTGGTTTATCCTGACTCCGGACGTAGGTATCCTCTAAAACGAACTTCTCTAACCAATGATATTCTTTAATATAATATCATTGTCTCTAACCATACTTCCCTATTACGAAATACCGGAAATGTTCTAACAAGTTGTCGTAGATGTCCTATAACCCATCTAAGTAGTAAAGTCAAATATCAATAAAAAAAATGCATAACATTTTTACTTACGTGGACGATACAACACAACCGGCAAACGGCACAATGACAATGAGAAGCTACGTACTTAGTTCGTTAAATATAGTTAAATATAAAGTACTAGTACGACTTCGACAGACACAATAGAATATTATTTACATTTAAAACAAATAGTAAAACAATAAATTTGAGAAAACAAACGGTTACAAAGTACACTGATAATAACAATAACAGTAAATGTAGGTGGAATCAATACATCTCTAGAAATATGTTTATAAAACAACAAAAATATTTTTTAACCTAGAATAGCCTTTTTGACAATGTGTCAGAGTTTAATTTTAAATGGGATTATATTCTTCTTGGTGTATGCCGATCGGAGGGGTCAGAAAAATAAAATAATAATCTTTATGCTACTAAGTGGCTTTTGAATAAAATACGATTTGAAATATTATTAAGATCAATTTAGCTTATTACTTAAAAATTACTAAATCTACATACTCATCCAAGCCTAAAAATAAACTAATCGACTAAACGGATAAACTCTACGACGCTGACGTTTCGTTTTGGCTTGTTTGACATTTCAAAGAACTTTTTGTTTGGTTGTTTCAAGTTGTTTGACGGCCGGACTCAGCGAAAAATTTGATTACTCATTATAAACGAGAACCTTTAAAACTTTAACTAAATTTACGTTGAACTAAAAGAAAACTATCCAAGGTACATATAATTTCATATATTTGCTCAATGCAGTCAGTTAAACAATGCGAAATATATCAAAACGCTTTGTCATGGTTCATAACCTATCCCGGTGAGTGAAATTATTTTCTTTTTTCAGATGTTTCTTACACGTTCTGAGTATGACCGAGGGGTGAACACATTCAGCCCTGAGGGAAGGCTGTTCCAAGTAGAATATGCAATTGAAGCGATCAAACTTGGGTCGACAGCGATCGGCATCTGCACTTCTGAGGGTGTAGTATTGGCTGTCGAAAAGAGGATTACTTCGCCGCTCATGGAGCCTACTACGATTGAAAAGATTGTGGAGGTCGATAGACATATCGCTTGTGCTGTCTCTGGATTGATGGCTGATTCTAGGTAAGATAATTCTATTAGTAACTTGGGAACATTGAGATAATATGCAATTTAGTTCCACCAAAGAAATTATAATACTCACTTTTATTGAGTTTGCCTGCTCTAAACACACATAATTCTTGTTAACTCATCAAAATACTCTGATAATATTCAGATTCTAACAATGTATGTATTTTTTTTTTACATAGAATGCCTAATTATTGACTTATGCTAGGCACATAGTCACATAGCATAACATAAACTGGCTTAATAAATAGTCGAAAATAACGGCATGTGATAGTTATGGAATATTATGTGTTACATGCATTCTACAGATTGTATAGATAAGTTAACCAAATTCATCTTGTGCTCAATGATATTCAAATTATTTCTATCTCTAACCTAATTTATTTGGGGTTGGCTCAACTTGTTTTTTCATTCATACTTAACAGCTATCATCACAGTGTTAACATCCTTCCAAGTCATATCATATTCAAAAACTGGCAGTTAATTACCAAATTTTCCTCTTTAAGAACTCTGGTGGAGCGTGCTCGGGTAGAATGCCAGAACCACTGGTTTGTGTACAATGAGCGCATGAGTGTGGAGTCCTGTGCTCAGGCTGTGTCCAACTTGGCTATTCAGTTTGGAGACAGTGATGATGACAGTGGCACTGCCATGTCTAGGCCATTTGGTGTTGCTGTTATGTTTGCAGGTATGTTATTCAAATAGATATTCATTATTTTGAAGTTATTGTAAGGTTACAGCTACATTTCTCGCTTGGGTACTGAAAAATGTAATAACTCTTTTTTTTTTAAAGTAACATCATTCTTTGTGTCCTGTTTACAAACATTATGAAACTGGCAGTTTAGTTTAGATATCTTAGTATGGGATTAGCATTTTCTTTATTGGGAAGTACTCCATGGGCATCTGCCATTAATTTGTAATCTCCGAGAAGAATATAAACATGATAGACTGAGACCATGATCATCTGCATATACTTTTCTTAACCATGTTGGGGTGGGCATCCAGTCTAACCGGATACAGCTGAATACCAGCATTTTACATGGAGTGGCTGTATATATGACCTGCACAACTCAGATAAATCAACATCCAAAATTAACAAGAATGAGATTTCAATTCCTATTATTACATTTTAGCTTTAAATCAAGCTTATACAGTTCGCAGTCCAATGAATCATGATAATAATATGTGGTTTGTTCCACTGTGTTAACTATTGTGTCTGCATGTTGTACAGTGAACCTGTTAAATTCTTGTTTCTTATTCCAGGTATTGATGAGAAAGGTCCCCAGCTGTTCCACATGGACCCCAGTGGCACATTCGTGCAGTATGATGCTAAGGCCATTGGCTCTGGCAGTGAAGGAGCTCAGCAGAGCTTGAAGGTCAGTTTTAATATTTGTTAATGTAACTTTGATCCATATAGGAAACAAAGAAGGACCGTTACATACAACTTATCAATAAGAACTGTATTCTATAAGTTATGACTTTGATTACATAAAAAAAAGTAGATGGCACTCAAATTTGCTGGTAGATGGTGCTATCGACGAGCAAATTTGGCAGGCTGAGATTCAGCACTGTTCAAATGGAAAGATTAGAAAAAGACCATGTTATATTTTTACATAGTGATTTTTACATATATTTATTTTGGTCAATTCCAGGCCATGACTTGATAATGCAGACTGCAAAGCTGTCTGTGCCCTTGTCAATTCAATGGTCTCCTATATCTTACTTTATTCAATTATTTACTTGAATGTGAACTAACACTTCTTTCCATCCAACAGGAAGTGTACCACAAATCCATGACTTTAAAGGAAGCTATCAAGTCTGCGCTAACAATCCTCAAGCAAGTGATGGAGGAGAAGCTTTCGGAGAACAATGTGGAGGTGGTGACCATGACTCCTGGCTCTATGTTCCATATGTTCACCCGGGAACAGCTTGCTGAGGTCATTAAAGATATACCTTGAGTTTACATAGTAGTGAGCAGATTAGTGGTGTAACTGTATCATTTTATACTAAAAATCAATAAAATATTGTTTTTTTTTAGAAATAATGTAGTTACGACCACTGAACGCGTAAAACTGTCGCATGGATGTAAATTAAAGTAATATTTGAAGTAAATTGTATCTATTTTTGAAAGTAATGTAGCCTATTGTATTGTATATTAATTATTTGAGTTTAGAACCTAAAATCAAAGATCTACCATGTTAAACACGAAATTCAAAGAAATTACATTCCATTTCGTGTAATTTTAAAAGTAAATTCTGGTATTTCTATGGCATTTATGTAATGTAATAAAACTTCAACTGTGTCGAATTTTAATGGTGGATCTTCATATTTCGAGTATGTAGTATAAAATTGATGTTTGCCAGCCTTGTATGTATAATCCCGAGTTTCTGTATTGTAACTCGGGACTATTATCCCGAATCGTCGATTGTCTCTTGCAATAGCTGGTATCATGTATTTGTAATTTTTTGTTACTGGTATTGAAATGTATTTTAACATGTATATAATTTATTTCAAATATAACTGTGGTGCCGGAAAGAATTTTTGAATCTTACAATAAGTAAATAAAAACATCATCGATTTTTAATGTCTGTATTTTAATTAGTGTATCCTCTTCATAAGTCTACCTTTTATATTACTTAGTTTATTTTTTTGAGTTTTGTTCCGTAAGTTTTTTTTTTGTCGTTTTGTAATTTTCAGTTGTTTATTTATATAACTTTTTATTCTTTTCTATAGAGTTTACAGCATCTGGTGATGTGAATTTGTTATGAAATTGGTCTTGAACCATGGCCATGACTGAGAACTGTTTACATTTTTCCTAACATAGCGGCCGGGCAACCCGAGCGTTTCAACCGCAGATTAAGGGCCGAGTCACACTGGAATGGCAGCGACGCGGCGAGCACTTTCAGTGTGAAAGAATTTTAAACTTTATCTACATACTTAAAAGACCAGTATCCATGCCGCTGGCGGCATCGCGACCTTTTCAAGCAATACTGGTCTTTTAAGTATGTAGATAAAGTTTAAAATTATTTAGTATAGATTAGTCGCTGCCAGCCGCGCGCAGCTGGCTTTTGTCATACTCATCATTATGAACAACTTTTACTATGGGACCAAACCTGAAATCGTGAAAAAAAAATCAGCTGTTCCCTACATTTATGTTCGCATAACTCGTCAAAATGTAGGGAACAGCTGATTTCTTTTTCACGATTTCAGGTTTGGTCCCATAGTAAAAGTTGTTCATAATGATGAGTACAATGACCCCTTAAGAGGAAAACGGTGATTAAAATTACACCCTGTATACATTACACGTACATTGTATCAGCGAATCAATTGTTACGGCACAATATTTTTTGATATTCGGATAGCTCATGACGTAAGTTGACAACCAGTCTTACCAAGGGGTACCGTTTTACCCAGATAGGGTCAGCGCACACCGAACTGCAAAATGCTCGCGTATGGTCTTGACGTGAATTTTATTTTGCAATCTATGGAATTGTCATAAGATTAATTTGTCAGTAGTCTTAGAAAATGCTCTGGTCTGCTCTTGGTATGCGCTGACCCTTACTGGGTTGTGGAGGTCAGATAGGCAGTCGCTCTATGTAAAATACTGTTATGCTGCTGCATCCGGTTAGACTGGAAGCCGACCCGAACATAGTTGGGAAAAGGCGAGGCAGATTATTATTTTTTGAGCTCATGATGTAGAGGTGCCATAAAGAAATATGAATTAAAAATCTCGACTAATTAAATGTTATGCAACAACGCGACATTTCGCGGGTAGTCTGGGTACCTATACAATACATACACAACATGACGCATTTATTCCCCAAAGGGTTAGACCAAGGTACCTATACCTCTATTACACCCACTCATTTAGCCAGTTACGTTTAAGTCTCATGCAAAAGTGGGCGAGCCTATTGCAATCAACCGGGCACAATGTCTGACTGCGGGCTGCTACTGAGAAATTATAGATGGAAAAATCCAATAACAACTTGCCCGACGCGGGAATCGAACCCAGGACCTTGTACTCAGCAATAGCGCTTGCAACCACTAGTGACGAGACCTATATAATGGTGCCGATTTCCTTGTTCACAAACTAAACTAAATTTAAGTTCAGTGCATCTTTTTCTTTCTAGTTCATTAAGAAAAGGACAGCATATAAATTTTAGTTTAGTCCTGTCAAATTAATCAGCGCCTGACGTAATTTTAGTAGGCAAGTTTTTAATCACGTATAAACTTTTATGGAGTAGTGACAGGCGCTGATTAATTTGACAGGACTAAACTAAAATCTTCTGTCCTCTTCTTAATGAAATACAAAGAAAAAGACGCACTGATCTTAAATTTAGTTTAGTTTGGGAACAACGGAATCGGTACCAATATCAATTCTTATTACTAACATGTTATTCAAATACAGTTGATAGCGGCGATTCCGGAGCTCCAATGGACCGACTCTTCAAGCTCACGGAACACCATCCAAGATCTGTCCAAACTAAGGCTTGGAAGACAAACCGTGTAAAGGCATTTCTGTAAAACTAAAGGGCTTGTTCTAATAATAACATGAATTTTTAGATTTAATTTCTGTTTTATTGTAGTTAGTTTGGGAAGCTGGCTGGATATTTTTTTTCCTTTTAAAAAAAACGTTGCCTCGCACTAGGAATTTTTCTCCTGTATTGTGGGTGCGTTTACAAACATTTAAACTCACTTATACAAACATCCAGACCCGGAACAACTACTTGTAGGTCATACAAATATTTGTAGTTTTGGGAATACTTGCTGGAGTGGGGCGGCCGCACCGCGCGTTTGTTTAAGTGTAACTGACACTGGCATGACCACCATCAGGGATTTTTAATAACATAAAAAAAATTGTCGTTAATTAGTCGCCAAATATCAGAATTGGTCACTGGTTCAAAAGCGATTACAAAGCGAGATTGCAAAATTGTTACAATTTTGTGCCGTCGCCGCCGGCCCGCTCAGCCATCGCTCGTCGCCGCTGATTTCGTGCCCTCCCGCTAAGAAGAAGAAGCCCACTAAGAACTGCCCACGCCAGTTTGGTAATATCCTGTGAATATAAAGATGAAGTAAACGCAAATGTATTTTTATTTATTTAATAAGACTTACATTTTACCAACAAATAAATCTACATCAAAATGGTATTCAAAAAACAATATCACAAATAGGTAAATGTAAATGCACTTTTTTGTAAACTATAAAAAATATATATATTAACAAAAGTGTTACGCCTAAATCTAATTATATATTTTTAAATAACAATATTTTGATATGGCTACGGTTATGATATTGAAAATTCTAAGTATGTTTGACTATTTGTAACTGTTATTATCTCCTAAACGGCTACACATATTTTCATGAAAGTACTGTTATTATAAATGGATTATAGACACAAATTCTACTACTTTATAGAAATTCCATTCAGAAAGTAAAAGACAATAATCTAGACTACTTTAAGATAAAATCACATTCATAAATAAGTAATTTTCAGAATATCATTCTTAATTTCATATCCCTGTAAGTAAGTTAGGGTATCCCCAGTTATTGACGCGGCTTGTGCCTGTCACCTACAATATTATTATCTCTGGTATTTAACACCATGACATTCTGAATTAACCCCAAAGTTTGTTCAAATAAGGTTCCAATTCCAATGGACTAGTATTAGGACCGAACCTTTCAACGGGCACTCCATTCCTGTCTATAATAAACTTGGAAAAGTTCCATTTAATAAAATCGCCCAAAATTCCTCCCCGAGACTTTTTCAAAAACTTCCATAGAGGATGAGCGTCGTCTCCGTTAACTTCTATCTTCTCAAAAAGGTCGAATTTCACTTTTCTCTCTTTGGTAAATTGGAGGATTTCTTTTAGAGTTCCTGGTTCTTGTCCACCGAATTGATTGCAAGGGAAAGCGAGTATACGAAGACCTTCTTCGCTGTATTTTTCGTATAGTTCGTTAAGTTCTTTGTAATGTGTGCTGGTATAGCCACATTGGGAGGCGACATTCACTATTATGAGTACGTGTCCTTTATATTCTTCGAGCTTGACTTCGCGACCTTTAATATCGTTGACAGTGAATTCATAGACCGTTTTTGCTGTCTCGTAATTTATTTTTGGTTCGGCGGCTGATTTGGCTGCTGGGTCGCTTGCTACTGCGTTTGTTCTGTAAATATAAGTTTATTACTTATATTAAAACATGTAATTTTTTTTGTATTTATTAACAAACTTTATTTTGGTCCACCTGAATGTAAATGGCCAGGTAAAATAACGCCAGTGGAGTATTGTAAGATTTGGCGCCCCGGGACAATAACGTTTGTGGCCCCGAAATTTAACAAAAATAAAACAGGTAAAGTCTTCGCCACCACGGTGATGGTAGTGGTTTAACGGGAATTTAAAAAAAAGAACCGATATAATGCACTTGAAATCTTACTAAGGGCGGATTCGACCGAACAGGACTAAATTTTATCCGCGGAATAAGATTGATTTCTGACAGTTTTCGTATGGAGAAACTGTCAAAAATTTATTACCCGGTTAAAATTTATTCCTGTTTGGTCGAATCCGCCTTAATGTAAGTAAAACAAGCACAAACGCCGAGTAGACGTATGTTCATGTCGCCATGTGAACCAATTTCTTCGAATGGTCCCCCCTGTCTAATACTTACTGCTCCTCCTTTTGATCCTTCGCATGAAACTTCCTAAACATCTCAACAGCATCAAAGATATCGTCTGCCAGAACATCCGGAAGTTCCATGGCCGCAAAATGGCCGCCATCTTCTACCACAGAGCTATGTAGGTAGTTCTTATACTTCAACTTTAGTATACTGTCTGGTTGGAAGCTGAGCTCGTGTTTGAACTTTATGCCCCACGTCGGTACTTCTGTTGGGATTCTGAGGAAGAAAGAGGTAATTATTACTGGGTTTTGGCTGTGATTTTTAGGGGGATTTGAAATAGATACACGAAGCTATACTTTGCATATCTTACATTATTTTGACCATAGTTTTATAAGAGCAGCACTATGGTGCTATGCTAATAACGGCGTATTGTGGTCACCGAACCAATTGTTAAGCATGGTGATGATAGCAATATGAGTGATCACTACAGCAGTCTGAGACAGTTCATGTTCAGCAATAGACTTCTATGGGCTGCTTAAAGGCAAATGCAAAACCCTAATTGCGTAACACACGATCAATCACAATCTGAATAATTTTGAAGGGTATTGCTTATCCATTGCTTCATATGTTCGAAAAATTTGTATGCATAGGAACGTAAATAGCGCAATGAATTTTGTTGAACTGTCAAAATGAAACAGATTGTGATTGATCGTGTGTAGCGTGTGTTACGCAATTAGGGTCCGGAAGAGAGTCGAAGTTTTTTAA
Source organism: Eupsilia transversa (assembly GCA_914767815.1). Taxonomy (NCBI): domain Eukaryota; kingdom Metazoa; phylum Arthropoda; class Insecta; order Lepidoptera; family Noctuidae; genus Eupsilia; species Eupsilia transversa. Next base: position 6,036,714 of record OU611896.1, on the reverse strand, counting down.
GCATCTCCAGCTGGACAGCAAATAAACCGGCCAATGATAAAGACCCAGAGATAAAGCTGAAATGTCTCATGTGCGCGTAATTACTCTCACATCAGTCTCTTCTCTCACATTTTCTAAAGATATTCCAAAAATCAAACAGGGAATAGTGGAAAGCCTTTTGCCCAGCAGTTGAATGATACAGGTTAATGAAATTGTAATCCAAAAAATACTTACCGATCAGTAAGCATCAGCTGCGTATATCCCTCAACATAATGCCTCATGCTGCTAGTAATAGTGTTGGTGGCCCAGTATATCATTACGTTATCCAGTAAATGGGTCAAAGAGAACTTCTGTAGTAAAGCACCGTCGCTAGCCTTTCTGTTCTCAAGGTTGGTCCAAGTTGAGAATTTTTCGAGGATGTATGCTGCTAAACCGGCCGGGGAGTCAGAGAGGGCGACGCCTGAAAGTTAATATGGATTCGTTATTTTTAAATATTTTTTCATTTTATTTTTTCAAAAGAGTTACACAAGTGGGTATTTCACAAATCTTCTGCCAAACTGCAGGACAGTTTATCGGCAATAAGTAACTAAAAGGGGTTACTAATGGGAGTATTTGTAAGGATCGTAATAGTGGGCCTTCTGTAGATTCTACCTACCCCCACAAGAAGAAGGCGTGAGTGTAAAATGACTTGACCAAACAAATTATTGTACAAAGTTAAACAGGAAGTGTTCTGGCTGACTTTGGACTCTAGACTTTTTTCCAGTGTTTGAAAGTACTAATAATAAATAAATATAAATAATTATAATTATGCGGAAAATGTAGTGCACTTAGAAAAATAAAAAAAATGTGATAAACTTTTACCAGACCAACTCTATACTTAATAGAAAAAAAAAACGAAATGTTTTGTTAGGTAAATTTTTGTATGAATTAATAGCAGTTTTTTATATTTCAGAGGTACCTAGAGTAAAAAAGTTTGTTATTATATTTATAAGTACTATCTACCGCCTGAAAGGAGTGAGAGATTTAATATTTCAAATATTACAGTATAGAATTAAGCACGCCAGCGCCACTAGTCGCGCGCAGACTTATCTTGGGCGCACTCTATATGCAGAGGTAACCAATCACCATCAGGTATTTTGACTTTTGCTAATATAAAAAAAACTTTGTTCTAAAATCTTACCAACAGTATCCGGTTTAGTGGCCTGTATATGGAAATATCCGGTCTCTTCCACAATGTTTCCGATATGCTTAGATAGCGGGTACATGCGCTCTTTCAGATCGGGCTCCACTATGAAGCTCGGCCAGATTGCTCCTAAAAACAACAAATGTGTTTTATAGGATACTATTTTGGTTTGGTTTACATAAATCAAGAAGATAAGCAACGAAAACATAATGAAAATTAAAAAAAAAAAGGTATGGCGACTATTGACTGGCAATATTTCATTACAATTGTAATATTTAAAGGTAAATAAAATGTTGATGAATGGAGGGGAGGGGAAGACCAACGAAAGGAACAAACTTACGTGTCTTACAGAATTAAAATATATTTTGTTATCATTTTTGGAAGGATGGATTGTGTGAGGGTGTGAGGTCTTACTATACTTTTTGATATCTAGACTCTCATAGTCTAGATATAAAAAAGTATAGTAAGTAACTTTATAAAGGTATGATATGAAGGAAAGGGAAAGGGAGTGAATGATAACATAACAGGTGACACGACAAGAGAGAATGAAAGAGAAAAACTTTCGTGCCAACCAACTCCATACAATGTGGGACAAAGGCAGGCTTTCAATTAGAACATAATATCAGAATAGGAAATGTCGACTCCATCTAGCTTATTTTTTTTTTATATGACTTGTTAAACTTGATTCCAAATCCTATTTACAGAATAATCAATTTCATTTCATATTCAGTATCCAAATACTTCCAAAGTAATAAAAACTTACCCAACATCGTATAAATAGAGACCCAAGTATTGACCGCTACCAATGGCATGTTAGTGTGATATCCCAGTATTTTATCAGGGAATATGGTCGCCATGACAGATCCGATCGCCGAGCCATAGTCACCTCCTTGTACATAGTACTTGTCGTGACCGATGCGTTGCATGAGATTACGGAATATGACTGATACTTCTATTGGGCCCATACCAGCGCGAACTGGGGCCTGAAATGTTGGAATAGATATTGTTATGGAATCAGGCGTTACTTAGCGGACATCCATGATAGTATAGTACCGCGAGGTATAAGCTGCGGAGTTTCATTTCCTATTAAATGTATGGGAAAAGTTTTTTTACGATTTCTGACTTTTGTAGTACTCAAACCTCAGTTGGTCCAATAGAGGTTTTTGATCCTTATATGAAACAGGATCGATTGGCATATCTTTTTTTTTACGAATATTGCCCATATTCTTGCTGACTGTACATTTTTTGCAAAATCTGTGAATGTAGATCAAAATTTCTCAAAAAGTTAAAGACAATCTCCTAAGACCATTTTCCTGTAGCTTCAACGGTTAAGATAGCTGCCCTTGCTGCCCCATCTCAAAAATCCACCCTGTATAGGTTTGGGTTGCATGTTGCATCATAATAACCGCAACTTTTGCATGTGCATACCATTTTATAGGCATTGTTGATAAGTGATGGTCCAATCCTTTTTTACTCAAAAAATAAATAATGTTTTAAAACTAGATCAGTTTGGTGTTTCTTATCCAACTACTCTGAGAAGAAAGATCGAAACAAACTCAGAAGTCACAGTCTCTTTTAAAGTTCAGTTTTGGCAAGCTGCATAAGAATCTACCCATAGTCTTGTAAAAATTGGACAGTCATGTTGGCAAACATAGTAGGTGGTCTACTCTTTCAACTGAAGAAATTGTTTAACATATCTTTACCTGAGAAAACCCAAAGCCCGGAATGCTGGGAGCGATGACTTCGAAGACAAAGCCCTGGTTGGGACGAGATTTCGTCAGCTTGGGTATCAACTCGTAGAACTCACGGATAGAGCCCGGCCAGCCGTGGATAAGCAGCAGTGGTACAACCTGAGAGAAAAATTACATGTTTCAGGCATAAATATAGCTAGCAGCATGGCGCAGCGCAGCATTCTTTTCACTTCTAAGAAACAAATATCAACAATGCGCTTCTTAAAATAAAGTCGAAAATAAATACGACTCTGTCAGTTTCGATGCGCTCTCGGAGTAATTTATTTTTAACTTTATTTCAACTGACGCGAGGTTACTATTTATTTTAAAGAGAAAGATGCGCTTCGCCTCGCCGGATGTGCGCCAGCCCTAACTGTCAGAGTTACTAAACGGATTGGACAGAGAATCAGGGAAGCTAAAGTTGCTATGTCCCAACTATATTGCCACTACATCTGATGAGCTTCAGTAGATGCTGACTAGATTTTTGCCTCAGAAAATTATTGTTTATTTAACTTACCGTAATATTTGGCTCCACTTTAGGCTTCACATGCATATAATGTATATCCAAGCCTTGTATATTAGTCACATACTGCTCATATTTGTTCAAGAACTGTTCGCGGTCTTTAAAGTTGTAGTTATTCTGCCAGAAATCCAATACTTGGGTCAGGAAGTGTGTGTTGAAGCCATATGTGAAGCCTACATTCTCTAGAGGAGGTGTGAATGAACGTCGGTGGAGCAGACGTTCTCTGAGATCATTGACTATCTGCAAGAAGTAAATAAGAATGAATATACTAGGTAATAATTAATAGAGAATTTGCAAACATAGTAATTTTATTTTTATTAATAATTGTCTTCATGAACAAAGATTACGTGACATTGAACATGAATCAGACCGCAACACATCAATTCTTGTAATTGACTGTGTGTTTCAAATTGTAAATGGAAACGAAACTTTATGCATCTGACAATGTCTTTTTTGCATTGTCAATGACTTAAAATAAAAAAATGGTCTTCAAAAGAACAACCCTGGTTGGTAGTGTGTCCCTCTTGCACATTGTGGAGCTGATGATTTATCTACAAATTTAGTACCTAGCAAGTATTCAGTCTCATTATCAAGTAACTACAACCATTTTGAATGCGTTTTGTCAATGAAAATTAATTTGCATTATTACAAAAAAAATAGTACTGTTAATATTTTGCTGAAATATTCATATTTTGAGGAAAATAATCTTATCAACAGAAAACAAACAAATAACAAGTTTTGGACAAACTTTTAAAATGTTTGTTACTGTATAATAAAATATAATAATTTGTCTGATGAAAATCATGACACAATAAAAGAAAGAAATACATTTATATGTACTTACTACATCAGAGAATTCAATAGTATATGGTCTTATGGATGTGTCGCGTTGCATATCAATGGGGTACACTCCCCAGTACTGCTCCAGGTCTGCATCTGGTACATCAGGAGGGGCCGTCCACAATCCAAACAAATAGTATGATATCACTGACAGCAGTAATATGAGGATGGAAAATATTAAGATTTTTTTTTGCCACTGTTAAGAGAAATATTGTAGAGATTATTTACTTTTCTTTGATTTGATTACATTTGTAAATATTAATAAAAGTAAGTACTTATAAAAATCATTTAAAATACAAAAAATAAGGGTAGATCCATAAACCGTTTTGGGGAGCAGGGTCCAAGCTGTCACTTGTTTTACCTACACCTACATTTCAGTAGTTAGTTATAATTCGTTTGCTATATGGGGCGAGCGTACTGCCATTAACCAGGCACAAGTCAAAAATTACCCACTGACCCAAGACTCTGGGACTCAGGGAAATTCTAAACAAAAAAAACACTGTGCTGGATCTGGGGACTGAGATCAGCACAGTTCAGCAGTCGTCTATTGCGACCACTAGACCAATGAGGCAATAAAATAAGATATGGTAACAAAAAGTGAACCTCACCGGATAGCGTCCTTCATTTCTCAAATCATAAGCAATTTTTTCAATTTTAGTTAGCGACTTTCTCGAACTCATAGTGTGGCCGTTATGTTACTGAGAGAAAAAACATGAATAAAATTACAAAAACCGGTGACCGGTAATGTTTAGAATCTACACACAATCAATGTACACTCTTTCACTCGTTTTAGTCAAATCACTTTATTAAAAATATATCTAACTTCACGTTTCGTTAGTGGAATGATTATAATAGGGCTTTTGTTAGCTTTTCCATTTCAGTTTCCAAAATAAATCAATTTATCTACTTTGGTCATTAATTATGATAGAATGACAGCAGATAAAGCACAGAACACATATACTCCTAACGGAGAAGAATGCCAACTCCATACAATATTTCGTAGAACGGTTACGCCAGCGCCATCTATACTTAGCCCGGAGAAAAAACCTTAGTATGGCGGTAAATTCAAATGTTGCCTATCATCCCTAATATTAAAAAAATGTTTTTTTGGTAGGTACATTCTCTTGTAAGAAAACTCAAAGAGTTTTCGTACAAGAGAATGTACCTACCAAAAAGTCTACGGAATTAATATGGCAAAATAAAACTATAAATAATTCAAATTGTTTTTTATTTATTTCAACAGCTTCATTACAATTTCATTAAATACATATATTTTACATTTTTAAATATTAGAATATCATTACAATTTATTATTATTGTGTTCGTGTTATTAGATTCAAATGCTTTATTTACAATCTGTTTGCAGTAGCCTCAGAATACATACTAACCCAGAAGTTTATTTTAACTACATTTACAGAGATCTTACAACAAAATTAGACAAAAATCAATTTTCAAAGTGTACCCAAACAGAAACAGTAGATTAGTAGCAGTAGTGACAAAATTATTTATTCATTTACGATAAGTACAGACGGACAGAACCTGTGTTCATGTCAGTTATAATAATGTTGATACATGTTAGTCATGTTACTGTTCTCAACTTCTTTTTATTATTGTGTGAACCGTCCTGGCCCTGTACTACTTAATACTCATGAAGTTTTGCTATACAATAGTAACTAAATTTTATTTGCTTATGGAAGTCATGAAAAAAACAACAGCCTACCTCAATTTGTAACCTCTTATATGTTAAAAATCTTCTATAATTCCCCTTATGACTGACATATTATCCTTTTCTCCAAACAAGTATTCTTGTTTGTTGATAAAGTTTAAAGAATATATTTGTATTGGCCACAGTTTGCATATTTGTTATGTCCCCTAAAAATATTCTTTGGGATGGACCAGCTTGTGGTTCGGCCAAATCAATAAGTACGGGTTCAGTCTGAAACAAAATTATTCCATTAATTAAATTTTGGTTTGAAGCACCAATATTTATAACAAATTTAGTGACAATAATATAGTGTAGATAATCAGTTATTAAAATATTCACTTACATCACATGGAAGAGCAGCTTTTCACACAGCATTCTGTGATCATTGTACAATTTTGTCTGATTTTGTAAAGTATAAACTATATTGCTCTTCTGGAAAAATGTACTTTGCCCACAGCAGAAAACTGAAAGTGAAAAAAATAACATTTTCATCAATCATCAATAGTTCTGGCTAACCACTGAAATATTTATTATAAGGTACGTGTTAATACTTACCGAATAACGTTTCGAACTCCGGGTTTAGGAAAACGGAACAGTTTCACGTTATGTTCGGCTGGTAAACAGCCACACTTGAAACATTTCCTTCTATTTTCATCCATTTCACAAAGTTTCAAAACTCACAACAAAGATAAAGATCACAACTGTATACCTGTCCTGTATACAGCGTTAACAGCGTAGTGCTACTATGAAATTATCAAAAATATCTACTATATTTTCGGTTTTATTTCATTTTAGACAATATTGAGGTATTTTGGGTAAATCAAAAATCAGTATAACTTCAATCGATCATGAAAAAAAAATATGATCTAATCAATATTTATTTTTTGTTGGCATATTTCTAGCTTAAAAACTACTATTTGGAAAGAAAAAAATAAACGAATCACTTTCAATGAACCTGTGTTACAACTTGAAAATCGGTATTATTAAAGACCTAATTTGTTGGGTCCTTCATAATTTTTTTAACGTTGGCAATGTAACAACTTTTTGAACTCTGTTCCATGGTTGCAAAATTCCTTGATAAAATAGAATAGTAATTCAACTACTAAACCATATCATCGAATAATACTCACGCTGTTTAGTACGTTGAAAATTAACACGTTGAACATGATTGTATGAATAGAACACCGATTTTTAACCCGATAAATTAGATTGCATGTAATAGAGGGATAGCCCATAAGCAAGCTGAAGTAGCTATATGACGCCTACCCTTATAAGCCGAAAGTATCACTGGGTTAGATTTATTCGTAGTTAGTGACCGTAAAATTGCAAACGCTATAGGCTTAGCATAATAAGTTATGTGAAACATAGTACTTGCGTGCTTTAGGAGAGGTCCAGTGAACCGTTGAAGACTGCTATTGATATGTTGACATCCGTTCGTTATAATACAGGTGGGTAAACGCGGCTGGCTCATCAATATGTAGAAAAAAATCGGGTCTGTAATGCGTCGTCTCTGTCCCTCTTAGCCCTCGAACTCACGAACTAAGGATGTAAGAGTGAGTCAAGTGAGCTCGGGTTCAAAGAAAAAATCGCCAAAAGTTTGAGGCATCCCGCATCCGCCAATCCCGAAAGAAATTTTTGGCGATTTTTTTCTCGGCAACTATGGTTTTGCTGGTTTTGGGATTAAAAAAATACATTACCCTACCAAAAAAGAAATAGCTATATCACCGGGCCATAAAGTACAGTACTTCCGATTACGTCAAAAATATTATTATATCTTCAACAATTACTTACAACAATATTAGATTTCATCACTACTTATCGAGTGTGTTATATTGAGTAACTCGATCACTCGGCTACTTGGCTATGTAAAAGTGGTCTCATTTCGACTTCCGTACAACCCTTTCACACATTTTATTCTTAACTTACTTAGGTACCTAATTTCAAGTTACGATTGTATTATTTTATTTCTATGAAAATCTGCCTAAGTAGTCCTAGACTGCACTATCTAAATAAACCGGTCAAGTGCGAGTTGGACTCGCACACGAACGGTTCCGACGTTCCGTACCGTAGGTATTCGATCGAGCAAAAAACGCGGAATAAAACGTTTCTTGTATTGGGACCCCTTTAATAACTTGTGTTGTTGGGTGGAAAAAGGAGCCTTTGCCCTGCAGTGGGACAGTACCTACTGGCTGATTATTTGTTTATTATGTGCATTGGAAATAATATATTTGAAAGTCACGACTCTCATAGGAAGAGAAAGGGTGATCAATTCTAAAACTGGGTCCGACCCAGATACCTATCTACAGCTAAGTTAATTTACATAGGCCTACGAGCTACAAGCCACAAATTGTAATCGTAATCAACGAAAAACTTCTCAAACCCGTAATTACTGTAGAAAGGCAACTGGCCATGCTTTAAAAAAACAACAGCCAGTACAGCCACCATTTAAACAAAAGAACAAACGCGGCTTCCAAATTCAAATGCGCAAGCATATCGCGATAAAATAATCATAATGGCACCCAGGTACACATTATTATGGGAAATAATGAAGAAATCATTGACGTGTGAAACGAATATGCGAAATAAATCCGAATGAATGGGAGCTGTCACAATAGGGGCCGCAAGGCTCGCTTTTAATTGAACTTGCGGGGCCAATATGGTAGGTGGATTTTTTATTTTTTCATTCAACCGCTGCCAGATACAGTATCGTAGGGCTGCCGCATTTTAATTGCTTTGATTGCGATATTTTAATTGTTTTTATGACTTACTTAAAGTAGGTATAACAGCTTTCCTGAAATTGATTTGGTGTGTGCTAGTATTATTTATTTTAATTACTTACCTACAATTTTCAATGAGATGTCTAGTACCTACGTATAAAATAACCTAGCTATAATTATCACTGTAGGAGGCATGCAGAATAATGATGAAACCACAGACTTCAGTCAGATGTACGCATACCGACACTTTCGACTGTACGGAAAATAGAAGATAAAATTGAATAAAAATGAAAGTAGGTACCTCAATATAACTTAAGAAGAACCTCACCGATAAGCTCTCAATATTTTTGCATCGATCATTCCATGTACCTAAGTTTACTTTTTTAGTAACTGCAGATAGCACTTGAGAATCGATGTCAAGAAGTGAGCATTGATATCATTTATAATATAAACGACAGTTCCATGACCATAGGATACTCAACAAAGTTAACTAGACTTTTAAATTAATATGATTGCCAAATGAAATAAAATGTAATGCTGTGGCAGCCCTGTTGAACACCCACCACGCTTCCATAGCGCTATCACGGCTCTCAGCCCTGTCACCATTTTCCAATTTTTCCCGCCCTCCCTTGCTAACATCACAAGCAGACTAAATCCGTCCATATTCATACAAAAAACAGCTTTATGGCACACAAAATGGGCCAACTGATTTAAAAAATCGTTTGACGTTGGAATAGGAGTTACGATGTTTATAGCCAGTTCAGAGCTTAGCGATGTGGTTTTTCGAATGAAAACCTCTTTTGGGGAATTGACAAGTGAATTTAATATCGGTTTTCAGCGATGTATTATAATAAATTCATTGAAATATTACCGGTTCAGTTGATGATAGTTGTGGTTGCTGTGTAAATGAGATAGTAATGAAGATCATTATTTTTGTTGTGTTTATGATTGGTGTAATGAAGGTTCATTTTTGTAGGACTATTAATATCATACCTAAGCTTTTTCGGACATATTATGCGTTAACCTAAGCATGGTCTGGAAAGGCTTATGATAGTGGGTCGGGTGGAAGGAAAACGCGCGCAAGGCGGAGCACCGGCAAGATGGTCAGACGCGATCAAGAAGCCTGTTGGAGCCAAGCGGTTCCCACAGTAGAAGACCGCACAGCTTGGAGACGCGTCGTATGTGGTCGCGACCCTCAGCATTGAGGGAACGACTGAGAAGAGAAGATTAAAATCATACACTTAATTAAATGATTTTCAAGACTTTTAATAAGTATTTTACATTATCGAGGGTCTCAATTTTCCTTACTTTCCTTACTTAAGTGTCATAGGTAGTTATTAATCGGTCAGATTCCGTTAATAAAAGACTAACATTCCTTTAGGAAAGGCGGAAGCGACTGCGAACACTCTTGGTGTTGTGGTATCATCATCAGAACTACCCCAAAAATATATTGGTTCATTTGCATCCCTGTTATTTAGACTACATAGTTATTAGGAACCTCTACTTTTTTAAATAGTCTTCAGGAGGCGCTTTCCCATACACTGAATTTTCCACCTTGGAATACGTCTTTCCACTGTTTGTCTGTATTTTTATCTATAGTATAAGTACCTACCTAGTTTCAATAAAACAAGTACCTACCTACCTATAAAAACAGCAGTCACTCAAACTATATCTGTTTCTATGCAGTTGTCTCATGGGAGGGTACTGTGATAGGGTGACAGGCCCAGTTATCGGCCGGTCGCACTGCCCACGTCTTCTTATGCTGTGTACCATGAAATTATCGTTCTGTACCTTTAAATGCGACACATACAACTCCTGCATAAAGGAATAAAAGGAACGAATAGGGTGCATTGGTTTTTAATAAAGATTTCCCATTTTCAGAAGGACAAACAGCCAATTCATCCTGAAAATTCATAATTGATTTACCCTGATGATAACACAACCATCTCTCACCTATCTAGCCTACCTTCCAACCTACCTGATGATCCTGCATGCTGACTGCAATTATAGAATATAAAATTAAAGAAAGATGAAAGCGTAATTGCCTCACCGATAAGCTATATTTTTGCATCGAACATTCAATAAATGCTTACTTTTTTTTAGTAACGGCAGATAAAACTTGAGAATCGATGCCAAAAAGTGCTTAGCATTGATATAATTCATAAACGTTATACGTAATAGGGTTTATTAGCCCTTAAGTAACTCCCTTCCTTGTCCCTAGTTCATGCCAAACTCTCTATATCTCATCTATGTATACTATAAATACTCCATAATGAATACCGATCCACTATTACTCATCACAATACCCTCAAACGTGACGCCTCCAAACGTACCTTAAACGTTCACAAACTTATCGTTACGTAACAGCGTACCCTTGATTATGTCCCACAAACTTGCTCTTACACCCCACAATTTAACTATAATCCTTATTCTGTTACGTCTAAGGTTGGGAATTAAATGGCAGGTGGTGAAAATGTAGTATATGTAACGAAGGAAGATGTATAAGGGGAGGTTTTAAGTGGGGTGCGATAAAGTCACAGGTCGAGCTTAGCGGTTACTAGAGTCGCGCTTGACGGTACGCTTCAGAGGGATGGGGATTTAGACGTTATTGGCTCAGGGGGTAGGGCTGGCTCGGATGAGAGGTGATAGAAATTGTAAAGGAGCCTTAATTTTTTTTTTTTTCATTTTGGCTCGATTGTTGAATGATCACGAGTACCCACCTAATGCAGTTTTCAAACGCAAGACTTTCCTTTCAATTAATTCACGAAACTTCTACATTACATTCCTTACCTCCTTGTCTTCACTTCAAATACAATCTTAATGAATTAAAATTGCATTTACTACTAATTTAGGCTTCACCTCACGGCCTTAGAGAGAAGAGCGTTTTAACAAGATCGCGTACTTTCGTCGACTTATCCTCACCGATCTGCTATTAAACAACCACATTACGCATTTAGGTAACTTAAGATTCTCCGTTCATAATATCGAAGATGATATTCACGTAACACTAGGAACGTAAGACTGTATTACTGTGTATTTAAAGCTAAGGAGTAAGTTGCTGACCGCGGCTTTACCTGTGTCTCTCTTGTGCTATTCTAAAAAGTCTTTGAAAAATAAAATTGAGTCAGTGTGGACGAATGAAGTGTGTAATTTCTTTATCCTGCAACTATTCGGGTACTCACAATAGATGGTTCACGATTCCGATGGACCATGTAGGGAATTTGAAAAATATTAAACATTTAGGTACCTATACTGTACGTCCCTATCCCTAATTGACTTTTGCTTGTGTGATTTAGGATCAGGATTCGAAAATGCCATTCAATGTAGCACTCCCATTGGCAAAGGTGTTTCTACTGGGTGCATTGTAGATTCCTTGTACTTCCTTTAGAAATTCAATTTCAGTTAATTCAATTGTTAGATCCTGTTTGTGTAACAAACACACAGCCATTCTAAACTTCCATGATTAGAGATAGAAACATGGCTATTTTATGTGATACTTAAAATAAAACCATCACGTTTGCATTGCGGTGTTCGTTCACGTAACATAATGACTATCGTCGTATCTGTCGTGGGAATTTACATGGCTATGTATGGCTACTATGATGTTTACAACGTCATTCTTAATTATTAAATAGGCATAGGAAAATATGTCTGTAATTATGGTAAAAGCTGAAAGTGTGTAATTGGATGTGACACGTAATATTTTGCTTACGTAGATTTTGAATATACTGTAAAAATTATGTTAAGTTCTATAGGCAGCTATTCTTCAGGGTGTAAGATTGTGGACGACGCACGCCAATACCTATGTGAAATTAATACTTAATAAATATTAATGTTGCAAGGTGCGTGTGGTTCCGGCATAAGTCGTTGTTTGACATCCAATTTTTTCTTTTGGTCTCTAGTCTTTGCTCTATATATGAAAAAGTAACATTTTCACTTCTTCTTAAAAATCTTTGCTAGAAAGCTGCTCCGAAGCCCTGGAACCACATGCACCCTCCATTTTGAGACTTATATGTATATTTTATTTCGCATTCGCATCATCATTAATAAATGTTCTTTGCTTAGTCTTTTATCTCTAAAATTGAACCCTACCTACTTTAATAGACTTATAAGCCCTGTAATTTCATATACCTACGTATCTACACAAACTAGCTCGAGAGTCGAAGACAGTCTTTTTTAATTAAGCTTGTAACAGTTTGTGAAAAAATTTCAAGCTGATGCTGTGTCGATTATAAAATATATATAATACTTAATCTGTTTATAACCATCTAATACATAATATTACAAAGGCAGTTAAAGGCTATAAGCCTACGGGCACAATAATTAGTTCTTTCACAGATAGATCAGCATTACAAACAACGTTTAATTAAGGAAATTACATCCTGTTGATCTAATAAAGAACTTTACATTACTAAATAACCTTTCTACAATGCCTTTTTCGCTATTCCAGTAAATTACTGATCCAAATAAGATTAAAAGGGGGCGGGCATAAAGTCTGACCTCTACGATTCGCAAGTGTTAGCCCAACTTAAGACTCCACTATTCACATCATATCTACCTACATCATACCTTAGACTTTAAAACGCTTAACCTCTGCCTTAAAACGCTTAACCTCTGCCTTAAAACGCTTAACCTCTGCCTTATCATGCCATTTCCTAAAACTTTTACATTTATTCCCATCACCATCTTCTACTTCCAAACTTCTATGAATCTTTAACAATTTTCCGAACCGTCGTAAGACAGCCCTGCTTCATCTCGTTACGTAGCAGGCCTCTCCACGGAGTAATCAGATAAGAGACGGGCGCTCAAGTTTAATTGAATTTCCTCGCAAAGTTTACGCTGCCACCCCTGGCCGGCGAGCGCCCTGATTGGAGCGGCGTCGAGCCGCTCAAAGACATTGTTCCCGAGCGCACAGCTAGGGCTGTGCTGGGTATTAACGTTGTACATGAATGGTCGGCCTGTCTATTGTTTGGTTATGTAAAACTATGACTATAATAAGACTTTGTGGTTTGGCTTCATTTATTTTAGTACCTAATAAATTTGGAGTGTAATTATTTCATATAAGTAAGATATTTAATATGTATTAATATTGGAAAAATAATAATAACGATTTACATAATTATGCAACTTTTCAGGTCGTATACTTAGTTCAGATAGGTAGAGCTTTGACGATGATCTTCAAAAGCCACGTTGTACGATTAGGATTGGACATCCCTAAAGTTAGATAAATAAGATGTACGACTACCGAAGAAAGTGAATATTTTGCTATCATACATACTACTTAGATACAATAGTTTCATTTACTATGAAGACATAAACTTATATTTACAGTTAAAGTATTTTCTGCAATAAAATAAAACGACATGCTCCAATTAAACTATGGGGCGTGCAAAATATGTATGTATTTTATTAATCATAATTAATTTAAGCAAACCGTCTTTGGACACTAATCATCACGCGTAACGAAGAATGCATTGCGTAATGACAAAATTACATTTACCATTGAGAACCAACTCTCCATTGGATTTTGAACTTTATTTCCGTATACCAATAGCGGGTGATATATGTGTTTGGTAGTAGAAAAACAATGGCCCAAGGTTGGCAATGATGCCATCCAGAGTTGGTTCCACTTTTGCTAAGAACTGGGCCGACGGAAGTGGGCATTAGTAGTAATGTAACGCGTATAGTAAGATAATAAAACTATTTCAAATGGGCCTTGTTGGTAATTCGAAAGGGAAATGACATTGTTTCTAGAGCATTGTGACAGTCACGCGTTTGTGAGTGCGTAAAGAAGTTGTTTTGAATGAAGAACAACATATTATTGGCATGTTTATTATCTATGGATTTTAAGGACTAGGACCGAAGGAACAGGACCAGGAACATTTAAACACAGACCAAACGAATCTACATAATTAAGTATGTAAATGAAAATGAAATGCTGTTTGTTGGTAAGCGCATCACTTTTGAGAACGCCTGGACCGATGTGGTCATTATTTGTTCTTAAATGTTCGTAATAGTCCGAATTAGGTTTTTATAGAAAGAACGATTAGAAAAAAAAAACGAAAATTTGTCAAATGCTGGAAAAACTGAATGTCCTGGTTTTAGACTGAAAACTAGGTTAATCAATGATGTGCTCTAGAGAATTCTGCTTTTCATAAGGGTTCTAATTTCGGACTTAGTAGTATTTTTAACAAACCTGCGTTCTAAACTCACAATACCTAAAACCTCTGCCCCGACAAAGAAATGCCAAGAAACACAGCAAAAAACTTACAATATAACACCGGTTCCACTCGTATTTCCGCAAATTCTTCGCACAAAGTAAGTCAACCAACTCAACACATTTCTACGGTCCGTCCCAATAGTTCCAATTACGATGTCTGTTACAACGGGATCAATTAAACACGTAACATGTAATAACATGTACGCGCCAATGAGTTTCATAACCCAATTAAGTATTTAAATATCGTTAAGTGTGCATCCAGTGAAAGCTGAGCGGTTTTTCGGTTGGTTATAGCGCCATTCTTCTATTTCTGCCTCATTTCGTTTGTGATTCAAGGCTCTTGAAGAATGGAGTAATGCGAGGACGGCGGCGGACGGGCGGTGCCCCTATAAAAAAAAAAGATAAATGGCAAAATGATATGTATGGACCTTCGTCCATTCGACTGGCTGACTGATGTTTTGCATATACCTAACCTGTCTACGAGCTAAAGCCGGTAATAAACCCCAGAAGTTACAAGATCATTGACGAACAACAAAAAAAAACAAATGAAGCATCGCAGAAACGAACAATTAATTGGAACCGTGCACCTAGCTTCTTACGTTTCATAAGTTTCATGTAGGTTTATGTTTCTTTTTTAACGAATCCATCGCGTAGCTTGTGAAAACGTTCGTACCTTAGCTATTAAGAAAAGCACAAGTGTGGATAATAAATGCCTGTAGTGCATTCTGATAGCGCACTCTTACGCGTAACCACTCGGAATTTGTGCTACAATCGATGATTGTGATCATTATTATAACTAGACTGAAAATAATAAGGTTGAATTCTTTTTACTGTCGCTTATTGTGTGATAGGTATTATGACAATATAATGAAACAAACAATTGGTGTTAGGACCATATCACACTGGCGTGCGATTTGCGAGCGTGTTTCCAGCGAGGCGTTGCTACGTGTGCGTATCGGGCATGCCAAGTGTGCGCAACGTGTTCATCGCGTTTGTGTAAAGAGAGCGATTGTCGCGAGTGTGAGTGTACAAGAGGGAGCGAGACAAGTGTATAAAATTATGAAAACGCGGAGAACACGTCGCGTAGTCGCGGCTACTTCGCTTCGCACCCGCGGAGAGCATATTCACAAATTGCTACGCTGGAAACACGCTGGCAATTAATGACTCGTGCAAATGGTAGAATAGCCGGCATCGTAGTCTCCAAAAGATTTTCAATCTCAATCTATACTTATAATAAATCTGTAGAAGTGAAAATTCTGTACATTGAAAATATCAAAAAAAAAAATGGCAGGGGGTGTTACTAGACCGACACCGAACCGAAAGATGTGATTAAAAAAATTTTTGTCTCTCTGTCTGTCTGTCTGTCTGTCTGTCTGTTTGTTCAGGCATCACGCAAAAACTACCGGTTCGATTACGATGAAACTTGGTATAATTATTCTTTAATATCCTGGGCACCACACTGGGTACTTTTTATCCCGGAAAAGTATCCTATCCTACGGTTGGGGGGTGTCAAAGTTTGTATGGAAGAATTTTAACGCGCTGTCCGATTAACTCGAAACTCAATATTTATACTTAAACCCAAAAATTAAGAATAACGTGTATCAGGATTTTTCGAAATTCAACCCCTAACGGGGTAAAATAAGGGATGAAAGTTTGTATGAAAAACCTTATTCCTTGAGGTAATAAACATGAAACTTCGCACGAATAGTTATCTAAATAGATTATAAAGTTTGTAGTTTTTGTTTTTCTAAATTACCCCCCAAAGGGGGGTTGGGGGGTGTCAGTGTTTATATGGAAGAATTTTAACGCGCTCTCCGATTAACTCGATATTTATACTTAAAACCCATGGGGATGTATGGGGTAATTTCCGACACTCACGCGGGCGAAGCCGCGGGCAGCAGCTAGTTTTCAATAAGACTTGCATTTTCCCGTGGTTGAGTTTGAGTTGGAATGATTTGGATGATAAAAAAATAATAGTCAACTATCTGCTTCGTTGGTTTAGTAGGTTCTGGGTTCGATTCCTAGGTCGGGCAATGTGTTATTGGGTTTTTCCATCAGGAATTTCTCAATAGCAGCCCGGAGTCTGGATTTATGATATATTTATGTCCAGTTGAAAGCAATAGGCTCGTCCTTTGGCGAAATGTAGGTAACTAGGTATACCTAGATAGGTACGTCACCTATGCCTTATCTTTTAGGGATAACAGGCGTTTAATGTTACGTAAAATAAAATAAAATAAGCAACATTAATACATAGGTTAAAAAAAACTTAGCAGTAACTTTCTACGTACGTAAGTGTTTATTAATTGAACGGTGAATTTAGAGCGCGAATAAAAATACCTTTGTCTTATGAAACTTTCGATTTGTTGATAATTATTTTAATTTTATAATTGTTGCAATAGTCTGTAAACATGTTGCAAGTGAAGGTTTTATAGTCTCGAGATCTCGATAAAATCAAGGTTTTTTACAAGAGATATTTTGGTAGCTTATGCTCGTTTTCACTAACAATTGGATAAATATAAATGTTATCTATACATCTATAAATACATACTAAAGTACAAATAAATAAAACTGAAGTGTCTGTTTGTAATGTTACCATAACAGCTTTTCACTAAATGCATATGAAAGTATATACATACGGTGCTTAAAGCAAAAAACAATGAAATATAAAAAAAAAGTTTATGTATACCTACACATACCTATAAACAGACAAGAAGAAAGGAACAGAAAAATACGGACGTACGTTTTTGTATGTCTGTCTGTTTGTTCCGGCTAATCTTCGAAACGGCTGGGGCGATTTTGACGGGACTTTCACTAGCAGATAGCTGATGTTTTATGGAATAACTAAGGCTTTATTTTATAAAAACAATTAGGGTCCACGCGGGCGCAGCCTCGGGCAGCATCTAGTGCCTGAATATTATTGCACGTTGCATTTTCAAGTCTCTGTAGTATTTTCTGGGAAACATTTTTTTATTTTTTTTATTATTACATTTAGGTGGAAAATGGGTTAGTCTTATGCAATTTCGTCTTAAACGGGTGATTTTTCGAGGTGGGATTTCAGGACGAAAACCGGTTTTATGATCAACAGCACAAGATTATGAAGAAAATTAAAACTGCATTTTTTGTTTTCTGAAAAAGCTCCAAGTTTAGGCAGGTGTTGAGCACGATCAATATTATTGGTCATGAACTCATGAATTTCTGAAAATGATGGATTATTATCGATTACAGCTTTCAGGTTTTCCGGGCCGCTATTATAATACCTATTATATAACCCAGCGTTTTTCTTGTATCCTACATTGAATTAAATTGGTCGGTATACTTAACTCTTTTAAATTAAAGCATAAACAATGATAAGGCGATATAAAACGTTCAAGAAGATCGCATCTATCAGTATCAGTTCCGGCCTTCTCCGTCAGCGCTGGCGTTGAGTGCCGGAATCGACGCGTGCGCACTTTCTACACGCCTATAATTAAATGCAGTAAGCACGACTCTTGTAGGTGGGACCTTATTAATGCCTATTATTACATATTAAATAAATAATATCTAGTATTTTAGTTAAGTAGTGAAAGTGCAGTAGTGGTTTACACCCCCAGAGCAACATAGCATTAATTTAATAATTTACTGCTTGTGGCACATTTTGTTACGTTTATGGGGCATGCGGTGCTTACCTATAAGAAATTGTTACCTACCCTAATCTTAGATTTTCGTAAAATATTATTTTATCACTTTAATAGTGTAAACAATTGTTGGTTGGCCATTTAAGAAAAACTAAATAAACTTAGGAGTCCTAAGTTAGGAATAACCTTGATATCTTATAGGTCAAACAAGAGTTTATGGTATGATCTAATGTAGAGAGAAGTTAAGAAGAAAGAACAAGAAGTTTACCACGATAATTCGGTTATAATAGCCAGAAAGCAAGGAATGACTCTGCACAAGACAGGCTATCCCATAGGACCTCAAAGAATGTCAAGATGAATAACAACAACAGTATAGTGTCCACCTATTTTGTGCTCTTTTCTAACACTGACAAAAAATAGTTTTTTTTGGGGTCTGTGACCGCTGGTAGTGTTGTTACTTGAAGTGTGAGTTCTCCAGCTCCAGAGTGTCGCTAGCTAATTTAATTTGACGCTATACACTGTTCTAATAGCCAGTCAGCAAGATGGTAGCGGCGAGGTTGACAGCCCAGAGTGAGCCGGACGTAGTACACATAATACCTATATTGCCACTTGGGAGGCAACTACAATGTTATAAGTGCTTTGGATAATATCATGATGATTATTATTTAAATGGCTTCCGGATATGATCTTAAGTAGATGAAACAAAAGACGAAGGACGTTCCGCTGCAGAGTTATTTAGGTCACCAAGGTCATTGAACCATCAGCCCATAATCGGAACATATAGGTAAGCCTCAATTTACCGAACTGTAAAAGGTTAGACTTACCGGGTTATATTATTTTTTGTTGAGGCGATTCGCACGAAGTTAATTTACTTGTGGGCGAATCGAAATACGTATTTAGGCAATTGGGTCATTTAAAATTTTATGCAAAAAGTACACTAACTTTACTGCATAAAAATTCAAAATGTGGCAATTACCCAATACCTATTTCTGGATTGGTCGATTCGTCCACAAATAAATTGACTTAGTGCGAATCGCCTCAAGAAAAAATAATATTATTTAGAAGTCTAATACGCCCGTTTCGGGCGAGTAAATTCGTGTGATTTACCAATTGATAAGCCTTCAAACTAGCTTGTCATGAGGGAATGCTGCTTGGCGGCAGAAATCGTTCGATGGTAGTACTTCCTCAGACGAGATTCTTCACAAAGAGGCCTATCCGATACTATCAAGTTCATAATCATTAATCAGTTAAATCAATTACTTCTGTGCTTCTTCTAAACTGCACTCTTGTTTAGTCTGGGTACTATACAGCTACCGTATTAGGTATTCAGATTAGAGTCGGCCGATAAGTTAGGTTTAGCTTAGAGTTACGGATAACAATGTTTTCTATATGCGAAATACAACGTCTAGTTTGAATGCTTACCCAGTTTGTATGATACAGTATGGTTATAATAACATCGAGCCCTGCTATTCCCAAAACACAACTATCACTAGGCTCGCGTGGTGGATTACGACCCACTACCCCCCACAGAGGAGGCCTGTGTCCTGCTACCAAAAAAATCAATCTGGGGACGGCTTCCAGTCTAACCGGATGCAGCTGAATACCAGTATTTTACATGGAACGATTGCCTATTTGGTCTCCACAACCCAGTGACTGAGTAACACGATACCTTGGTCAGACTGGTTGTCATACTTTCGGGCTTCTGACGATCCGTAACGACTGTCAAAGTTCCACGAATGACAGCCGGATTAACGTGCTTTCCGAGGCACAAAGGAGTCTCGGCATGTAAAGATGGTAACCCATCCACGCACCAGCCCCGGCAAGCGTAGCTTAACCTGATGGATCAACCCGTGAGGCTGTTATTACTTAGCCACGAGCTGCTACTACCAGTGGGAACATTATAGGCTGGTTATGTATGTGATGACCGACAACAAATAGCCATCCCTACTTCATACCATGTAATATGTATGGTAAGTTTTTTCGCTCATGCCAGGGTCATACATATATCAGATGATACCGCAGGTCCGGAGCTGTGTGTGTATCGTCAACCACCTATGAAAACCGCCCTTACAGCTACGACATAAAGGCGCTGTCAATTTCAAATTATTACTACTGATGTGGGATTGACAGTACCTATATTTGCAACTGTGATTTTTGCAAGTGGTTCTGTTCTGTCTCTTAGATATAAAACAAGATAGACATTACATAAGCTATAGTCCTACAAACAATCTAGAATTGCATAAAATCAATGATGAATGATTACAATCCGGCGAGTGCATAATGCATAAACTTGTGTTGTTATTATACGTTACGTTAATATTTGCTGCTCGTAACTATTACGGAGCAGCACCATCTGTGCAGTGACTTAATCTGTTATATTTCATGACGCGAGATGATTTTATACGTTTGTCATATTCCTTACTAGCTTCCGCCCGCGGCTTCGCCCGCGTTGTATGTCGATAAAAAGTATCCTATGTCCTTCCCCAGGGTTCAAAGTATTCCCGTACTAAATTTCATCAAAATCAGTTCAGCCGTTTTAACATGATGCGCGATCAAATAAACAGACATACAGATAAACAGACAAACAGACAATAATTCTAAAAACTGTTGGAACGTGTTCTGTTATCGATTCTAAGTAATCCCAGCCAACTTTTTTTCGAATATCTTCCATGTACAGACTTCCGGCCCGCTTCAGCATTATTACATGTTGTAGGAGTTGATTGAAACCTGTATTAATAGTTACCTACTGTTGCAGTGCAGTTCTTAATTTTGTTTGTCACTGATAATATAGAACTCAAAACTGTAAAAAGCTGACCATGAAAAGAGAAAATGTACAAAATCCGTAACTGATACTATAACTGAAATTCAGCGGCTATAAAAAGATAACTATCAAAGCAGAATATACTAGGTACAAGTAATTATTTAATGTATTTTTTGTGTTGCGTAATGATTTAAAATGATTTTGCATAATATTGTATAAAATCATTTTTTTTTCTAACTGAACAGATAGCTGTACTGCTAGGGAGTTTGTTGCGCCACTTCCTCTTCCCAACTAAAGCACTAGGTAGTGGTGAAGAGTGGGCGTTTTGGGGTAGTGTCTTATGTAATTTTGACGTTTGAAAAGTGCTGATTCTCAGCCTAGTTTGAATAAATGACTTTTGATTTGATTTGAGTAAAAACAGAGTCATGTGAACATGATTATGTTGGATAAAGAGGAGTACAGTAGTAGTGAGTGAAACTAGTCAAATGCATCATCAGACTGCAAATCTGCCCGGAGCTTTCAGTTTTTACTTCAAAATATATACTTATCTTTTGAATATCGGGCAGATTAGATTAGGAATATGCTCATATTGTCGACCTATCTTGCTATTGGATATCTCAAGCAAATAATTGTACCAGCTTCATTATCACCTTGCGTCATTTTACTTGATTAAGACTCAACGGCGGACATGGCAGCTTTTAAAAACCTAATTAGTGCATACAATATCGTCATATCCGATACCAGCATAACGTTTCAACGAGAAAAAAAATACCGTCATATATATAACAACAGTCTTATAAAACAACTAATTAATGAGAATATTAACTGAAACACTTTCTTTCCGGAAATAAGATTACATTGGACTGGTAAAAAAGTGAGACTATATTAAAATTGGTGATGTATAGTGCCAGCAAAGATATCTGTAAGTAACTGTTAGGTATATTACTTACAGATAACTTTGCATTTATGTCAAAAGATTTGAAGACTGGTCAAAATGTGGGAGCAAGTACTTATATTAAAGTTGATAAGATTAATGTATACAGTGTCAACAATGTTATTTGTAAGTGACATACCAATGCATTTATGGGAACAGAGTTGAGGACAATGGTAGCCATTGACATTGTTACTTGCAATGACCCATTGTAGGATCTGCAGGTAAGACTTTCAGTAACACCTCTACAAACAATGAGCATCAAAAGGGTATCTACCTATTAACACTGTAATTTGAAAATAATGTAAAAGCCGAGCCGTAAAATTAGAACCGAGGACCAAGCTTCTGACGTTTCATAAGTGCCCATGTAGGTTTATGTAGAATAACATATGTTGAAGGGATGAGGAGGAAATATTTTCCGAAGTTTGTGTGATAGTTTTAACGTGGTAGTCTTGTCTTTGAAAGACACATAAAATACCGATAGAAAGAGACAAAGGTAGGTATATAATTTATGTTAAAATTATAAAGGAACGACAATAAATCCATAACAGTGAAATTTTTTAGAACAAATAATTTAAATATCTATGTTAAAAGTTATTAAATAAAATAATATTTACATAATATATATTATGTACGCTAACTGTTAATTAAGTTAACGTGAGTAGTTAAGTCTGTTAATGTAAATACTTCATTAAAAGGTTACAGTTTTAAGTTAATCAGTTTTCTTTATGCGTTCTTATGTCATGAGAATCGTTAATTTAATGAAGTCTGTTTTATCTTTTTTTTTAATTATGATGTGAAGCCAAGTTGTAAATAGGTCACCCCAATTCTTACTCGGGCCGATACGATTGGTCATGAACGATTTAGTTCTAATGCATTAAGTTGTTTCTGTCAATAATAATCCTAACTTAATATTATGAATGTGAAAGTGAGTTTGTTTGTTCGTAAGACTTTCACGCTAAAACGGCTGAACGGATTTGGATGAAATTTAGCATCTGGGTAGATCATGACTTGGAGAAGGACATAGGACACTTTTCAACCTGGATCACAGACGAAGTCGCAGGCAACTGCTAGTAATATTTAAAGATCATAGTAGGAGTCAACTCAAGCGCAACGATTTGTGCATCAGGTAAGATTGGAAGCCGACCCCAACATAGCTGGGAAAAAGCTACGTAGAAGAAGAATATAAAGTCTTCTTACTTCATAGATGAAGAAATAAAATCGTCGAAGTCGTTGCTAAAGATTTTAGAGCAATGAGAATTCTGATATATCTATACCTTGTAAAGATATTTAAAAGTACGTCTACTGTCTGTTACAACATTCTATATATCTGCATAATTATAACACTCGCGCACCGAGAAGCTTTAAAATCTAAAGTAGGTTACAGAGTTGTCACTCGTCACCGATTGCGCTACTTATTTAAATATAGTCCAAAATGTTACACCTGGATGTAAAGTGACGGAAGCATCAAACCCATTCGTTATACATATTATTATCTAACACTTAATTATCCGCTATGGTTGCTTCAACGCAAATTAACTGACAAGTAGCGACGTAGCATATACTTATATACATAGAAAGAAAGGGCTATTCAATTCGTGTATCTCGCTTTGCTCGTCTTCACTTTCATATAGAGCTTAGCTTTGTTTTTTTTTAATTTTCAGAATTGTCTAAGCTAGCTTCTACCTGGTTTCATCGGTGGTTGGGATATTTCAGATTTGACCTTCTACACTATGATCGATTTAGTTGATTGATTTTGCGGATTAGGGCGTAGATTTTATCGTGAATTTTTATTGTTGTTTGGATGGATGGAATACATACAGAATCATCTTATAATGCATGTACTCAAGTCTCACTACTAACTAAATAGATTAGTTAATAATTACCAATTAGCTAGAAGATTAAATTAAAACTCATTCGTAGTAAACATTTCATAAAATTATTTGTTTAAAATGGTGAATGAAAGGCGTTGTCAGACCTTGCAGTTATGTTGTTGCACAAGATGAACTTGCCCGACTAGAGAGGCGATTAGAACCATCTATACATACCGACCAATATTATGTGGGTATTTATGTAACAGATCAAGGCAGCTTTGAAGAGAGTAATCCGTATGATCAAGATGATTGATATGTCGACGCAAAATATAATACAATTTGAGTACCAAAATAAAAGCGCTATAAAAAAGTAAGGATCGTAACGTGACGGCCAGTCTTCGTAAATTAACGAATGTCAAGACAGTGCTGTCATTCATAATAGAAATAAGTGGGTTCCCTCAAGGGTTTTAGGTCCTCTTGTGTAAAACTTTGCATACGACTCGGTCCTGAATGTCAACCTCCCGGACGTCGTTTGTTACGACGACTCTCTTGTTCGCTTGCCAAGCTTGGGGTGGCAAGACTCGTGACGTCAACCCGCGCGATGGGCCTAGAGTTAGCGCCTCAAAAACCGAGGCAAAATGAAGCTATAAAATGGGGAATCGAATAGAATCCAGGACGATTTTTGGGGTTTCGAAAAGCAGTTTCTGCGCCTTTCCCCGGACGATAATGATGATATACTTGTAGTAGTAAGTATTTGGGTTACTTGGCAATCAGAGATTAAAATGTTCTGTAAGGCCGGGCTACCTAGTCCATACATTAATAATCGCCCGTAATTTCGCAATATCGTTCCAATCTCTATCATTACATACGAAAGAAAATATAATTTAATAATAATACCAATACCCAGTTCTACTTACCAATGGTATTTCTATGATATATGTGCGAGTTATATAAATCATAGTTACATAAACGTAATTAGGAGTAGGTTGCTATAAGAAAAAGATAAAAACTATGCAGTATGTAATGATAATCATGTTGCGAAAGTGATAGCAATTAATGTGGGCTCGTGTAGAGTTATTGTTGTTTTTTGTGGAAGCAGTAACCTACAGTGTATAAATGAGGTTTCTAATGTATGTATGCTTGATGAGTTGTTAGGTAAAGATTGTGAAGAATACGAATAACATATAGTAAGTGAGATTATAGTAACAAAACATAACGATGAAGTAGAACTTAAGACAGTATTAGAAGCTAAGGGTCCTGCACTTGACAGGGCTACTGCAGAGCCTCAAGAAAATATTTGTATAGATATGTTCAATGCAGATGACTACAAGGTAGGTAATGTTGGTCAATATATCAGCGAAAAGGATTGAATTAACGATGTTGCTTTGTTTCCAAAAATACGAATGACCAACAAACATTGGTCCCACGAACAATATCGCATACAGTACGGGGCGAGTCCTGGAGCGGAAATTGGGAAGCGGTCAGAAACAGAGATTCGGACTCCCTTTTATATAGACTGGATGCTGGGGTAGGTGAAAAAATAAGTGCAGCCGTGAAACTGCACTTACTGGAAAGACCTTAGATTGCATTAGGCTGAGTAATATGATGATGAAAGAATTGCCTCTCTATGCATAGGTACATAAAATTAATATCTTCTTGTAACACTTCGCCCATTCCATAATACTTTTAATAACCATAATCGGTACTGTATGTAAAAACATGCCATAACCTGTAAACAAGACCAGTCACTTTTAATAAGTACTTCCTCCTTGCTAAAGAAACGATAACAGCAAACAATTAAAATTAATTAAAAGTCGAGAGTCAAGTCGAACTCGAGATTATGATCAGAAATTTCCACGACATTTTGTAAGCTGAAGTATGTTTGTCCGTATGTCTTGGTCGTTTTGTCATACCATTGTTTTCTTTAGACTGGTTTATTAAGTTGTTGAATGCATCTGTGTTATTTAGACGAGCAGAAATGGTATTCTGTTATTACTATTTCACCTCACAGTTTTCGATAGACCTAGAAACATAACTGGCATTGAAGTTTTATCTGCGTTTGAATCTTTCTGTGCTATTTGTTCTATGTCGGTTTGGGTAAAAGAATTGGGTCGTGTGGAATCACAATTTGCAGAACTGTTACAACTGTTACTACACACACACACACACATGATGTTTAAACTACGGATAGATTAAATAACTGTACCAACAGAACAGTTATTCAAGCTGTCTTAGATAGCAACGGTCTGCAGTAAAATGATACCACAGCTGTATCTTTCCTTTGCGATGAGGACAGATATCGCTATGGTGCCCTGTCTTTCTGGACGGTTTCAAACTTGAATACAAACTCAAAGCATTTACTCCAATTTAACCAATTACAGGCACTTTTGAATTGTCAAGGAGCCGCCTCCTTCAGTCAGAAAGATGAAGCTAGTTACCCATTCTCAAGCGTAATTGTCTCTTATGGAGAAGAACGGGCAAGAAACTTCACGGAACCTCTTTTAAATCAAAATATTGTCTTTAGATATGTG
The DNA here is from genome assembly GCA_914767815.1 of Eupsilia transversa. Classification (NCBI taxonomy): domain Eukaryota; kingdom Metazoa; phylum Arthropoda; class Insecta; order Lepidoptera; family Noctuidae; genus Eupsilia; species Eupsilia transversa. The sequence continues at coordinate 6,010,166 of OU611896.1, read as the reverse complement.
TCATTTTAGTAAGCGGCTAACACATACTACAACTGAGTGATCCCTGTTAACAACATCATATTCACAAACAAAGTCGCGAGTACACTCTTGTTCAGTATTATCACCTCTAAAGTTACTTCTTAAAGTGAACGGTTCCTTTGAAAATTTCGCAATGGGAACTTGACTTAAAATCTGCCATCGATTGTACAAAAAACTGGTTCAAATGAACCTACTTATTGATGACGTCAGGGTTACACCACATTGAATGCATTTAGCGGGTGAAAGAAATCAATATATTGGTTTTTTTAATTGGCCATGTTTGACGAAGTCCTAGAGTGGAGACGCGTATCGGCAAGCGTAGTGTGGGTCGCCCTTCAGCTAGGTTGACCGACGACCTTACAAAGGTGGCTGGGACAGACTGGATGCAGAAGGTGGAGGACAGGGTGTTGTGGCGCAACCTGGGAGAGGCATATGTCCAGCTGTGGAGTGAAGTGGTGATTGTTGGTAGGTCCTTTGGTCCTACAAGGTAAACCGATGACCTGGTGAAGGTCACGAGAATCCACTGGATGCGAACAGCGGAAGAACAATTGTTGTTGCTATGCTTTAAGGAGGCCTATACATATACAACAGTGGACATCTTTCGGTTGAAAAGAACATGATGACATCATTTAATTTGAGTAGAATTTTAGATACCTATGTTTGATAATTTGTTTATTATAATCATACTTTTGTTGTCTGATCCTTTTGACAAATGTCAGGGTTCTTATTCGTATAATATGGAGTTTGGACGATAATTATGATGAGCTAGGATCATAGATGACCTAGACTTTTGGTCCCTGACATTTTCGCCGAAAATATTTATGATAATGAGACGATATAACTTTCCAAGCCTGAATTGCCGTCTCTTCAGTGTGAGTAGCGATTGCCACCTCTAAGAATTTTCTCTACAGGTCTGATGGAGTAATATTTCACGAATTTATATATATACTTTTTTAGATTTTTAATTCATATACGAATATTAAAAAAACATTTGGCCTAAATCTTAAAGGGGAAGGCGTTGATTCGCTGTTACAATGTATAATAGATAACACAAAGTTTAGAACTCCTTTCAGGTAAATAAATTACTTCATTGCCATTTCCTGTCTCAGTAAACAGCTAAGTATTACATTTTTTTTTAAGTCTTTATCCACTCTACCTCGCTTATTCACTTCGCCGTTTAGTAGTTTCTTTTAAGACCTCAATCTGATAGTACATTCTCAATCTACAGCTCCTCCGCCGTACTATCCGCTTCATCGTTCCACAGTATCCCAACCTTAACAATTACATAAACAACATCGCATATCAATTATGCTACAGGTGATGCTGTTACCATAAAACAAGTATCGAATGTGGAGCGAAGCCGTGACACCGTGGGATCAATTGATGTCAGTCATCTTCGTTTGATGCTGCATACGATTGCGCTAGTAATGTTGTCAGTGATAGATGTGTTGCGGTGATTGTAAAGTGTTGTACTTTTTCTTCTATGTTTTGCTTTCCTGAGTCGCTTTCAAGGCGTTTATTTTTAGAACAATTTTAGGATTAACAAAGGCTTTCAGTAGCTTAATTATGTCATTCCCATATATTTTAGACTTTCCTTTCTTTTGGGTCTTCTTCGTTTTGACCTAGACCAACTTTCTTTCTCTGTCAGTTTTGAGTTATCGTAGATCTACCATAGAAGACGTAGCGTTGGAAGGCCTCCCACAAGTTGGACCGATGACCTTGTGAAGGCCGCAGGAATCCGCTGGATGCCGGAAGGAAACACAGAACCGGTCGAAGTGGCGGTGCTTGGGGGAGGCCTATGTCCAGCAGTGGACGTCTTTCGGCTGAAACGATGATCATGATGACCAATCGCTGACTGCCTAATTTTTATCCACTGTATCTTCGGCAATTTTAGTGACTCAGTTATTGCATCAAAATCACTTTTTCCTGCCATGATACTATGTATATAGTGTCCCTCATGGTCGGTGTATAAGTACATAATAGAATGAATGTAAATGGCCGAGATCTTAGTGCCCTCATGTCCTGAAATACAGACCTCGAGCCTAGTTTAGGTACCAGTCTCCCACAATATGAAATAACACATATGTATTTATACAACTATGATTGCTTTGTTTTTTGTTATTTTGTGGCGAGGGAATAAGCGATTTAAAAAAAAAAAAAAAAACGAAAACTGAGTTTTCTTGCATTCAAGCAATCTTGACCAGCCTTTACCTAACTATGTTAGGGGAGGCTTCCAGTCTGACTGAATACTCGTATATATTGAGTTAATTTATCCATGATATCTACCTCGTTGCTTATCTAAATCGAGCCTCTACTACCGCGACGTATAAACTTATCGAACAAGCAATAGTGGACAGTTCTCAGATAATCTGTTTATTTACGCAAATCTTTTCTGAGCTGACAATTTATTTCACAAGACGGAAAGAGTATTGTTTTACTACCTACGTATACGTATTACATAATACATATATATGTATATCATACTAGCTTTTGCTCGGGGCTTTGCCCGCGTGTATGTCCGATATATCCCACGGAAACGCACTACCGGGAAGAGTACCCCATGTGTTTAATCCAGGTAAACAATGTATTAATACATTGTTTTGATACATGAAATTAAAAAAAAAACTAGATTTTTTTGTTCATATTCTTTATGTATGGTCCCACTTTAGGTCATGAGCTATCCGAAGGATAGAGGGAAGGCGTGAAAATTGATTCGCTGTTACATTGTACAATAGATAACTCTATTGGATTACCATAAGCCAGTAAGCTCGCAGTCGGTATGATATTTTTCCCTTAAACAATTATCGTTTTATTTCAGCCAATTTACACTAAACATTAATGAATTATTCACAGAAACATTCCTCATGAATCATTCCGTCCATTAATGAAAACCGTATAAAAATTTGTTCGATAGTTTTTAAGATTATCGCGGTCACACAGACAGACACGGCGGGGGATTTTGTTTTACAATATGTAGTGATAGTAATTCCATTAGGTCATCGCCTACCTATATGTATTTACCAGTATAACTAGTTTACTGCAACAGAGGTTTCAAGTCGACCGAATGAAAGTAAAATCTCTTTGGTACTCTCAATTCATACTTAAGTTACCATAGATTTATTAGAAGACAACATCTTTAGTTTTATATTATATTGGTGCAGATATAGCAAAGAGTCAGGATCATGATTAAAGAAACAAATGAAAAATTACGGGTCAGGAAACCTCGGTCAAGTTAGGTGCAAACCGAAGAAAATGCATGAAGTGATGATTGTTTAAAGGTGTTTCAAGGACTTGGGGGAGGCCTTCGCCCAGCAGTGGGATAGAAAGGGATAGAGAAAAAAAGTGTTTATAAACCAGATCTACCAAATCAGTTAATCTTAGCGGTTATACCTACACTACATGGGACTCTCATAATTCTAAAACAATAAACTTAAGTTTACGTAAACATAGCCAATAGCTCAATTATAAAAGCTGCAGCTTTCTTTATAAATATAGCATTAAAAACATAAACAAAATCACTGCTTTCATGCAGTTTTACTGCTGTTATAACCACCACCATACTTAGACTTACAACTTTACTAGTTTCTCCGTCGTGGGAAGTTCGATGACATTGCGAACATTTTTCCACCACCAATTCGGATTTCCCGTTAGGCACGGAACTCGGAAGTCCTATATGGCCACTACTGAATCGCCATGCCATGACAGAATAACTAGTGATTGAAGCAATTTCTTACACTGAAGTTAGAGTTTTGACAGTTGCGTTTACGTGTGATTTGATACGTTTTCTATTTGGTTGATGCAATATGTAGGTACCTTTATAGGAGCAGTTGCGGTTTATGTTAGAATCATAGTTAAATACTCTAACTAATAAATATTTCGTTTAAATGACTCACCAGTATCTTCCGAATCAAATGGCTTTCATCTTCCGCAGTGGTTTTGGCATAGAACAAGGGAAAAAAAATATTGTCGTAATTTTTTTTTTATTATAGTCTTATGACTTTATAGTCAGTATGGAATTAACGACCAAATATGTATATTTCTAATATATACAATTAGGTGCTGGCAGATTTAAGCAATGCTGGGGTACAGATTTTCAAAACTTATGTTTGTGCCGTTTTGAAATGTATCACCCACAACTTAGCATAGTCACCTTGCAGTAAAATACTGCGTTGGTTTAAAATATATTGCGACACTGCTGCTGCTGTCTCCTGCCAGTCTGTGTTGCAACTTGCGTAGTCTAGATGCAACTTTATAATGTAACTAGTGGGTAAACAGGCTTCTATCATCACTTAGTGATAGTTAACTACTGTCAACTTGATTTAATAACCCCTTTCCGCTGAACTTCCGTGGGCGTTGACTACATTTAGTACATTATATTATGCGTTCATCCGCATGCATTATTTCCCCGACTACGGCGAAGCAAAAAGGAGGGTTATTTTTGTGTATGCTATAGACATAAAATTTTGGATTGTGTTAGAAGAGGGATCCTTACGAGACCGGTCATCAAGTGGTGGTAATTATAATAGCCCAAAAAAAAAAAATAGGTATATAAAAAATACTTGCGCGTCTTTCTTTTCTTGTCGCTTTGATGTTGACGGAAAAACAGTTTCCATTGCGTTGATGAAGTTCGTTGGAAGGTAGATTTTGAAAACATAGGTACGGTGCAAAGTTATGTACGTACTGTGTTCAAATGTCAAAATACATGGGCACCTCCCTACTTACTACTCATGCGATTGCAAAATAATCGATAAGTCGACTAGATTAATTACTGAACAGCTGCTATATGACCTCTACAATTTCAGTTTACATTTACTCTTCAATCTTAAATAAACTGGATTTTAAGTAGGGACTAGAGACATTTAAACCAACAACTTACAATCAACAATCTTTGAAACCTCCGCCAATTACGCAACGTCAAATTCAAAATTCAAATTCAGAACATCACTGCAGCCATCATGGCCGGGGGGCGCCGATAAATAAAATCTAGATACAAGACTGTGTTGCCAAACACTTGATATTTTATTCTTTTTAAAATGTGACTGGCCATTTTCAAGGCTCCATTTTCCTGCTCGCACTTAAACGGACGCGTGTAAAAAATATAATAGTATTATAATATTCTGATTGATTTCGTAATTCTCTGCTGTTGGATGCAACGGAACGTGATTCCTGAGCAGTTAGTCATAGTTTGAGTGAAATCGGTGCATACAATTTTAAAGTATTTTATCAGAATCTCAAGAAGAATCTGCAATAGTCAATTATAATATATTGCCATCTGCCGCATTAAGGCTCCGTGCACAAAAAATACCCTCTTTTGTCAATTTCTTATCTATTTGAGGGAAAGCTTGAAATAATTGAAATATATTATGGTATGTGTGACTATAAGTACAGATTTCTTGGCGCAAAACCATTCGTGTCCGTCACAGCACCTGTTAATGGCTTCATCGCTGTTGCGCTCGTAAAAATATAGTTAATATCGCCTTTGATTTACATAATGAAGATATTGTATTTTCATAAAATAAAATGTTGATTTTATTTCAAAGATAGCTAAAGACTAAATTGTGATTTTTAGATTTCGTGAAAGTTTTGCTAAATAAAAACAAAAACATACATTATTAACAGGGTTTTCTCAAAATTATTTTTCTGCTATTATTCTGTATCAATATTGAAAAAAAGTGGTCTAGGCACGTGCAAGTAGACCATATAGTCCGGTCACGTTAACTCAAAAAATAGGGGTAAGGTTACAATAATTCAATTAAAGCTGAATCTTGAACTTTCAGTAAAAGAAATATCAAAAGTACCTATCGATCCCGCATGTGCAAAAAAAGTTATTCAAGGCCAAAGATGGCAAAAATGAGTTTTTTGCATTTTTCAGCCAAACCGTAAGTTTATCTTAAAAATACATCAGACAAAAAAGAATAACATGCAATTATCAAAAAAAAAACCTTACACTTTTTTTCCTCAGAACCACTGTTTTTGAGATACCTATAGCGATTCAAAAGTTGCAATTAGGCACACGTTTCCACGCCACCTGTGAATCAGTGACTTTTGGAACGCCGGGATTTTATCACAGAAGATTCTTCTTCAAAATAACCTCTCAGAATGTTACATTAATGATACCTACACAACAAAATGATGTAAGTAAACTGCGAAATGGAGTAATGATGCTCGCCAAGTGTCAAGGCTGTGACGGTCGTTAATATTCCAATAAAGAGATAGGAGAATGTTTGCAATCTCTCTAGTAAATAGGTACAGATGCACCGAATTTAGTTGTAAGGTTTCGTATTTGAATATGGAACCGAAATTCCTTGGAAATCAGTGAATGATTTATCCTAAACCTGAGATGGGGTAAGCCCACCTTGGTCATAGTTAGACCTGATGTATTGAGAGAATAGAAGGCCAAAAACTGACTAACGAGTCAGGTAAGTAGCCTTTTTAACCACCACGTGTCGGTAAAGGTCGCGACACGTCGAAAGAAACCGCTGGTTTGAGAATCACAGGACCAGTAGAGGTGTTGGGGGAGGCCTATGTCCAGCAATGTTCGGTTGAATAATGATGATGATGAAAAGTGAAAATCAATAGAATACTTGATTGAGAATGTTACTCAATGTAATATTGAATCATAGGTGATTATCGGCTGCATATATCATGCATAGTTAAGATTTTTTACAAAATGCTCTATATTATACGTAACTTATTACGGTTGGTAACCACTCCTGCATACCCTGCTATTATTGGCAGAACTAGGATTCATGAATAAAAAAATATAATGATAGCAATTTTGGATTTTAATTGATCAACTTATCAAACGTCAATTATATCGATTTCGTAATCGACTAATGAAACAAATCGTTTAGTCGATTTATAAAACGTAACCGATTATTAGAATCATTAACAAGTTTTTAACTCAGTTTTGTGCCAAAATAATTCTTGATACATATGTGTAATGGTGTAGTGTCTAATAAAGGATGCATAAAGTTTAATGTTCTTTCAAATTGACCTGCATTTTCAAATTCCATAAAAACGTGGAGATAAAAACTGTGTAATTTTTTGTAATAATTCAAATCGTTACACATGACTGCGCAAGCAATTGAATGTGTTTCAAGATTGCAAAACTGTCACAGCACCAGCAAATATTTCATATTTACATCATTTTTACGTGAAACTTCAAATCTGTTACATCAGACACTACATAAAATACAGAGAACTTTAAAGTTTTGTTGGTTTGCCTGTTCTGTTATCAACATACACATTTTAATTCACTTAATTTCTGAAAGCATGATAGGAAGATAATTACGTCTCGCATTCTTTTGATCCCTGGGTAGGTAACCTATTATGGTACCCATTGGTGGATTGTTGAAGTCTATTCTTTGCCAAGAATCACTACCAAATTGCCAATAGGTACTCGCTGTGAATTAAAAAGGTGAACAAACTGGCGGATCATTATTTCTAGACAAAAGTTCAAAGCCTTGTAACTGATAGGTACCTACTCAATATAAGGGGGATGCGCCAAGGTAGCCGGCGAAATTCAAATTTTCTTACGTTTTTCGCAGTAAATGTTTGATACGGACGCGAATCATATTTAGATCAACATACAACCTGACACTGACCTGCAAATTGCAAAAAACGTAAGAAAATTTTAATTTCGCGGGCAATCCTGACACTTCCACCTTTTAGGGGTATGAGGAACAGGGTGTAAAGTTCACTCATCCTCTATTGAAAAGGGAGGATCCTCCGACCAGATGGGCGTTTTATCTGGCGGGCAATTGCCCAAGGATTGATGTCGGATAATCTTATATATGTTAATCACGCGGTAAACTCTAATAGCGCGATGCAGGAATTTGTCGCGTCAGGTCTTTGAGGCGTAGCTCTCATGACGTGGCGTTGTAGATGCCCGCCACAACCTTAACATTGGGGACTTCACATCCGGATACTTGTAGTTTCCCTAGATGCAAGTGAAACCGCGGGCAATTGATATAATAATTTGATTCGGTTTAAAAGCAATGTCAGCTTCAAAGCCAGTATTAAATAAAATCCAACGTAAGCATTACATGTAATTCAAAAGTATAATACCTACTAAAACAACACAATGTTGGGACGTAATTTGCCAATAAGCGTAATTTTTCGCAATCTCCCACAAGATGTAAGATTTTGATCACAGAGTATTTTGTTACATTACGATCTTAATTATTAATCTTGCAGTTTACTAATTTTATGTTTTGAGTTTACAAATGCTGTGGCTAAGCACGTGACTTGTATTGTTTTTGATCTTTGCTAACTAAAATGGTAAATAATTTGTGTACTACCTTTGTTTCTCTGAATAAATTGTTAGCTGGTATTAGTGTTATGCAAATGTACGTACTTAGTTTCATGCGAAAACTTTACAGTACCTATTAAATTAAGAATAAGTATGATTTATTGGTATATTAGCAGGCGAATTGGAGTCCTCACTACAGTTCGTTTTTTTAATCCCAGAGACTTATTGATAGGTGCAAAAGTCAAACCCTGGATTGAAAAAAATAAACAACAATTACTTGAAATGTCAAATTAGTATAAATGGTTAAAAAACGAACTATGGTTACCGAGAGACGGTAGGAGTGTCGGCAGATCAACAGCCAGATGGCTCGATGACATTCAGAAGATCACCTGAAGAAAACCTGCAACCTAATTGCGTAACACTAACTCACTTTCAACAACAATCCGAAAGATTTTGAAGGAAATCGATAATCCATTGTTGTATGTTTGAAATTGTCTGCTCGAAAACGTGAATAACGAAATGAATGTTGTTGATCGGTTAAAATGTAAGGCATTGAAATTGATTGTGTTACGTAATTACCGCGCTGATTGAGACTCGCACAGACTGAATTGTCTGCTCAAAAACGTGAATAACGCAATGAATGTTGTTGATCGGTCAAAATGTAAGGCATTGCAATTGATTGTGTTACGCAATTACCGCGCTGATTGAGACTCGCACAGACCAGGGAAGCATGGCACGTAAGGGAGGTGGCCTACACTCAACAGTGAGTGGAACAACGCTGCTCACGATGATGAGGATAAGGTAGATAAATTCGAATTTTCGTAACAGAGATAGAATTTATTTTGGTTTGTTGCACTATCAACGAACTTGTCTAATAAATCACAATTTAGCATAAATATATTTTAGCCAATTCATAAGTGTTGCTAACTGGTTACAAGAAAATGCATTTTATAATGCAAATTGCCTGCTTAGTGTGCATCTATGCATCTGAAACGTTTATGGGTTTAATGTTATTGTACCATTGAAGCTATGTTTATGGGGACATAGAAAGCAGAAATGGTATATAATTCTTTATGTGGCAACTTTATTTAATAGCTGGCTACCTGGATGAGAAGTGGTAGTCACCGTCGCATTGACATCTGCAATATCAGAAATCAGAGGCATCGCAAGTTGCCAGCTCTGGAATTAGCTACGCAAAGTTGAAGTGTTTTAAACTAGCTTCTTCCCGCGATTTTGTCCGTGTGAAATTTGTTGTTCCTCCGACCCACCGCGTCGCATAGTATCGCCCGCCCGCACTATTGCTTCGTTTTCCCTTAGCGTTCTGTGTGTAGGTGTGTGCTCTAAAGGATTAAACATCATAAAATCAAGTAATTTTATTCCCAGATATGATCCCTCCCACCAGGGACGCCCTAAGCCGAGGTCGGTACCCCACAGAGAGTGCTTTTAAGTATGCCCTTTTTAGTAGTTGTATGCCCTTTTTATTAGTTGTATGCCCTGGCTGGAAGCTTTAAGTTAGTAGCATAAGGCAGCCACAGGATAGCCCGGTTAAGTAGTAAGTAGGTCAGGTCCTCATCAACAATTCAGGTCAACATTTTTTTTACAATAGAGTCAACTACTTCCGAAAGTGCTCCTTGAACTTGATCAGACAATCTGATTGGAGAAATGGTTACTCCAACTAGAACCTACACAAAGCATTATTTACAGCAACATTTTTTCCATCCAATTTTCACTTATTAAACAGTTTTTATGCACAATTTAAATTCTCGCGAACTCTAATCGGTGGTCATTACTCTAATCGCCCAACTTAAAAACCAGTAAGCGAATTAATTTAGCAAAATGGTTTCACTATGTGGGCTTACTTTCAAATTAAACTTATTCTTATTATCGTAAGATGTTTCTAGCTCTATGTAAGAATAAGGAGAATTTCTTGTAGTTTCTCGTACCAAAGCAAAAGTCATTTATTCAAACTAGGCTGAGTATCAGCACTTTTCGACGTCAAAATTACATAAGACAGTCCCCCAAAACGCCCGCCCTTCACCACTTCCTAGTGCTTTAGCTGGGAAGAAGAAGTGGCGCAACAAACTCCCCAGCAGCACATCTATCTGATCAATACAATAGTATGCAAAATAATTAACAATACGTAATCGTAAAGAATAGGAGTCAGGTAATCTCCAGTCTTCATATGAAATTCATGAATAATTTCAATGGAATGCAGCACCGTCAGAGCATCCTTGGTTTATCAATGGTACGATTTTCAAGGATTCCATTATGACAATCAACCATTTCAAAAATCTTAGTCCATTGCTTACACAGACCATCAGATTCTTCGCCTCAAGTCTATTTGACCAACATCCACATTGAGTTGGCCACCAAAGGCAACTACTCAACTAACAGGTAACTCAAGAAGTCCTTGTTTGTTTCAATGAATGGTCCTTCGAGTCCTATTGTCACTTCTACCCTTCAACTAACTGACTCTGCAGTGGTTTTATACGGGTCAATTAGTATAAGCAGGGTTAATAATGTTGATATTGCCTTTTAGATTTCTTATTTCATTATGCATCCTAACGCTCTGCTATAAGTAAAATTTGTAGGTTAGTAGCAAAAGAATTTGCTGAAGAATTTAAAAATATTATAAGTAACTGTTGAAATAACTGGCGAAACTTTAGCTTCACATTACAGTTACATTAATTCTATTATTACTGTAAATACCAAAGATGTTATTAATGACTGCCTGACAGACCGGTCCTAGTATGCACTTGCACGGCACACTTTTGAAAATCCTTGGATATACAGATACTTGAATCGACTATATCGATATTTTCAGCTTTCATAATATTTTACCATTCTTACTGTGATTTAAACGAAGTGGAACATCACAGATCATATTTGTATAATATGTAAATTTTAATGTACAAATGTTTCTTTAATTACTTCAAACCAGTTTTTATCATTTAGTTCAATGTTAAACCAAACATTTAAGCGCAAATAATCGACTAATTATAATCGATTGTCTATGATCTCGAATATTTTTTTAATAGAACATCCGACTGCTCTAGTTTGGAACTTTTAATGCAAGATTATAAGTGCAAGTTACAATTAATACATGTCATTATCGGGCCCAAGCGTTCACCCTTCTTCGGCCGTATCTTAGCCGTTCCAAAAGTGGGAGGGACGCTATATAACAAGATGGTAACATGGTCGCAACACACAACCAGTCTTCGGCGAACGAACGAAGACACACGGCAACATGAAGTTATTGGTGAGTTGATACAAAATAGTGCAGTGCAAGTGTTTGTGCCAAAAGTGAAAAAAATAACATTTTAGAATTCGAGTTTTGAAAATAGAAAGTTTATAAGTGCGGTTTTTGATTATTCTTTTCTATCGCGATCTTTTGTTTTTGATTGTTTTGCGTAATAGGGGTGATAATCGACTAAACGCGTTATTGTTTTTTTACATAAAACTTTAGTTTCTCACTAATTGAATACAGGTTTTTTTTCATAATTATGATAGATAATATTCAGTTAACCAACAAAGCCCTGCCGACCGACGGCAAACATTAGATACTTTGTTCAGGAATAACAGCTATAAAAGCTTGCGGTTCTTATAACTTAGTAACAATAGCTTAGCGGTTACAGCAGTTAACTCCTGATTGCTGGTTAGAAAACCCCATAATAACAATGGATGTTAATTTTTATAAAAAAGTTTTCTTTCTGTAAACTAGTAATTAGTATAGAAACTGTGTATATTTTATCGAAACTATATCATTCACATTTTCTCACGGAAAAAGTTCAATATAAAAACGAGTGCTTTTTCTAGACAAGTTCAATTATTATTATAAAATGAAACATGAATAAAAAGCAAAAAACAAAGAAGTTACGTAAGCAGAAAAAAATAATCCTAACAGAGCCTAAATCTATCTAAATTGGAAAGAGAAAGCATTACAAATAAAAATAAAACAATGCACAATTATTCACCTACGTTTATTTAAGTTAGCGTTTATTTAAGAACATATAAAAATCCCACCATTGCTAGAAATAAGAAAGAAATCTCAACACTACAGTTCACTGTACTTCCCCAACTAACAACAGACAAGAACATAATATCATACCAGGCTATAATACTATACTTTACTATCATGTAACAGTTTTCTTCCTCAAAGAACCGGCTCTGCTATCATTTTCATTTCACTTTCCTGCTAAAACTAGAAAGTATCGAAAATTGTACGCTTCGAGATACGGTCTTTAGATACAAATTACTTACTTACATGCATAATCATTATAACTCGGGTGCGGAACTTAGGACCAGTTACGGTTTTAACTTTGAATGATACAGAAATGTGATTGATTTTTTTTAATAAACTAATTCGTTCAGTAAATCACGTATAGATTTTTTTTCCGTACCTGAAACATCCCTAGTAATGATCCTAAATACTTTTAAACAAAACAGGGGCTAGGTATATTAACTCATTTCCGGAAAAGAATAATCATCAGGGCTAGTGGTAGTCGAAACTATCTCTGTTTTTTGCCCAGTTTATGAGCCCAAAGCTCTTCAGTAAGGGCAACACGGAAAAACATCCAACAACACAAAATCTTTCTATAGTTTATAGATTTGACAAATTACTTTAGTAAGGCGCATGACAAAATCTACTACAAGTTATAGTCAACAATAATTTCTTAATCCATATAAGTCCAGTCGTGTTTCTCGATGCAGTTCTTGCGCAGACAATATTATAATTTTCTAAATAATTTCAGCTTTACTATGTTTTGAAAGTAGAATGTCGTCGTGACGTAGGTAGGTATAGATTTTCGTATTGAATTAAGTGCAATATTAGAAAGAGCATTTTGTTTTTTTAAGGTTACTGCTATTGGAACATTCACTATGAAAGATCTTAGTTGCGGTATGAAAAGTAAGAGAGAAAATAAGTTAAAAATATTTTTTAGACAGTACTGATACAGAGTGGACCAATATTTCTTGGTACTCCCCTGTAACTAGAGGAGTTCCATTCCGTCAGAGAAACATTAAACCTCGTTCTTCCAAAGACATTGTAAAAGCCGTTTATCATGATAAATGATAAAAAAGACTGGCACCTTTATAATTTGATTAAGAATAATGAAAGCTCTGCGCACGAGTGTAAGAAATTGAATAAAGATCCAAAGTCAAAATCGATTCACTATAATGTTGTTATGATTTTTTATGCAGATATTTTTATATTCGTAAAATGAGTAAAATATATTAACAGCTCTTAATTAATAAACACTACCTAATCTGTCTGAGAATAATTAATGCAGATTATTTAAATAAGACAGTTGCTTTCAGTCATCAATTTAATTAGTCACGAAATTACGATTCCACGCTCTATAATTTATCTATTTTTATGTGGATCTGGCCAATTTGTGCGATGCCGATGGGTCCCACAAGTGCGCTGGATTGGAGGGTGGAAAATCGTCAGGACACGATTCACGGTGAACACCACGGTGGAATTAGTATTTAAATAAAAATACTATATTCCACTGTCAAAGGTTTGGGTTTGGTTGTCAAAGGGTTGGTTTGAAGTCTACTCGGCTTATGTCTTGTATCGCTCACGATAAATAACTCGGGATACCAATCTTAAAAGCTTGGAGACAAAAATTATTACTACGAAAACACAATACTTATGATCACATACAAAATGCTGTGTTTGCTTGTAGAACTAAAACTATTTTTATTGTAGTCCATTAATCCTAGAAGCTATGAAAGCCCCTGACAGACGACAGTTGACTAAATACCATAATTAGTCATTACGTATTCAACTCGGCGAACCAAACCCACAACCAGTTGCACCATGAAACCCAATAGTTATCCTTCCGCATTGAATACCTCTTCAGGTCAGCGGTCTATTGCTCTATTGTGCACTAGAGCTGAAATTAATGCAATGAGATGCATCGATGACAGTAGTGCATAACACAGATAATCGCCTAGTTGGGTTCTGACGCAAAAGTCACGCATCGCGAGCCGCGTATTATGAGTATTATGACACATGCGGATACATCTGATTCATAATCGCTCGACTTAATTAAGAACGTAACAATAATCGAGTTAAATTGGATGGCATAATGTAATATTTGTAGATTCATTCGATTTAATAATCGTTATATCATCGGAATTTTATAGTATCGTGTATCGATTGCAGATTTTTATTTTGATCAATGACTCTATAAGATATACCATTTGAATTGTAGTAATAAAATATTGCTGGGGATTTTTTAACTAGTGAAACTTAATTACAATGCTAAAGATAAAGATTTATGCGAATTTAAAAGTTGTAAAATCTCATCATATACTAAAGATTTCTTTAAAAAACAAAATTATTCGAGAAACGATTTAGACACGGAATAATTTAGACACAACTTCGGATTCTCTACTTTCAAATAGGACTGCGAAATTTGACTATCATGTTTTGTTTACATGGCCGCATATAATTTGTATGGATGATTGTACGCCGTAGCTGTTTTTGCTGGTTTCGCGGCAAATCTCACGCTTATGTGAATTCTGATCACACAAACAGGTTTAGCGAGAGCATTGACACTGGACATCCGATCTGTATGAGCCACGGATACGGTACTAGTGATACTCGCTGCGATTTCGCTTGGAAAGTTATGTTTATAGGAAGTAATTGGAGCGAAAGTGTGAGTTAATTATTTATTTACTTGAGACTGTCAGAACTTTATTTATCTAACTTGTGCATAAACTAAGTTGGAATAATGAGCAGTTAATGAATAGATGACAACTATAAAAAAATAGGAAGGCAATTCAATTTCTATCTTAATCTTGTCAAAGGACTACAACCAAATTCCAATATCACAAACAAAAACCAAAGCTCACCCATATCACGCTTCTTACTATCAAAACTTCGACCCATGGTAGTAGCACGTCACGTGCAAATCCCCCATACAACTTTCACTGGAGGTGTGGTGTTGTAATTAATATAGAACGGTGCACAACAAGAACGTATTTGCCTTGATGATACATTGTTGCTGTAATGGTGGATTATCTGGGTTAAATGCTCGTTAAACAATCATAATGTTGAGTAAGTAACCTAATTATTACCCTTCGGGCTGAAGATTTATTTGAAATATAGATGTAGTATAGAATATAGATAAGGTGGGATGAGAATTTCTGTAGTTTGAGAAAGACAAAGAAAGATAAGGTTTTGGCGTTTATTTATAAACTATTAGAACTTTGAAAACAGGTATCGGATGCTCAAATAGTAATTAAACCTATAGATAATAGGTCAATGATTAAGGAAGGGTTCGACAAAAGAAGATATACCGAAATAAATAACTCAGTAAAACAAAAATGAAGGGCAAAAGTTTTCTATTCCAAATAAAATGCAACATCACATCGGTAATATCTAAACAGTGTAGGGCTTGTTAGTAGCAAAAGATAAATTGACTGATAGGCAAATAAACTGTATAACATTAAAACCTTCAATTAAATCTGTAAATAAGGGAAATAAAGCAACTCTAGCATTAAACGTAAACGCTCCCTAATCTTTCGTTGCGCCAGTAATTCACTTGTATGACAAGTGGCGCCACTTGCCTGCTTTCGGTCATTCATAACAACATAATCGTTTCCTGCTCTCAACGTTATAGCAATTTAAACATGCATTTCTACTACGTAATGTTAACACAGCCTACTAATAATGAATTCAAGACTCAGTCGCTTTTCGTTTCATAATATGTTACTATCCATCTCTATTATGGTAATTGGTTTGTTTAAAATGCATCCAAATGGGCTTACTTATGTAAATAGTGATGAAGTCATAAAATACATATTAACAAGTTAAATTTTAGCTTAATTTCTAAATCCCCGTCATATTTTTGAGATGTCTTAAATAACAATCCTTTATGTAATAAACGCATTCGTCACCTTTGTTGAGTTAGGTCAGTTCGGTAGGTTCTGATTACGACTTAATATTTTTTGGACCGTTAATGCCTTGAATATCTGGGTCAGAATGTATGAAACGAAAACGTTCTAAACCAGTTTCATTTTGAAGGTCGTATGAAAGTTTGTTAATTTTACATTGTTTTTATCGTGGTTAAGTGCGAAACATTTTGTATCAACTATTTTTTCTGACCATTTTAGATACACTTTATGATTTAGATATTCAACAAAAGATAAAAGCTCATCAAGGAATTTTATATTTTCATTAAAGAATATGAAACCGATTCTCATTAATATAACAAAAGTTATGAAATTAATGTCAGAGATTTACAGATAATCAACAGCCCAACAAAAGACAATCGACCTACAGTTTTACTGATTATATCTCCTAATTGTTGAGCATTGCACAACTTGCCACAGTTTCTTAGTATTACGAAGGCAAAGCAATGGCCGTAAATGATTAAATACATAATTATAAACATGTAAAAAGTTTAGCTAAAGTGTTTATACATGTAATTAAAACGCCTATAAAAGCGCTTGGAAACTAAATTGTTCTCTGACTTAAATACGCAATAGGAATAATTGCTGTCTGCAGTAGTTTGTTACTTAATTGGCGTTAGAATAATTTAGAAATTGTATTTTGTCTGAAAATGGTTTCCTAAGCTACCGATAGATCATAAGCATAATTATTTCATTGTTCTCGAGTGGTATTAATCAAAACTGTTTCACTCTTGCTTCGGTAACATCAATATAATGTAAAATTCATTGAACACGTTCCTAATTAACACGATTTATATCAGGCGTAGTAAAACAATTCATGCCTAATTGATGCGAAGACAGATAGCCGCGGAAGTGAAACAAACTATTAAACTTTTTATTAACTTAGTTTAACAATGCTGTTGGGAATCAAGAATCGAGATTTTATCGAGAGAAAGTGTGAATTTTGTATTCTGTCTCAACATGAGTTTAACTGGTTCGATGCAACTTTTACTTTGTTGCGTATTCGAGGGTTGCAGCTTAGGATTTTAATCCGCTACTACTATATCATTGTTATTTAACGTTTAAGGAAGTTTCGCGTCATTCTTTATCGTTACGTATTCGACTTGGTATTTATTTTGAACTGTATGTAAATTCTGCTGCATAATCACTTTTGGCATCCAAAACTCGAACTCTTTTTCAATAACCCACTTTGATGGTAAACTTAACAATTATTTAAATCTTCTTTATTTTGTTTCAGGTTGTATTGGTGGCATCGCTGGCCGTGGTGGCCTTTGCCAGTGAGGAGAAAGGCGCACCGAAACAGGCGGCAGCATCCGAAGACAAGAAACAAGAGAAGAGAGGCATCTATGACATCGGACATTACGGAGGTGGCGGCGGCGGTGGCGATGAAGGTGGCTACGGAGGACACAGCTTTGGACACGGTGGTGGCGAGAGCATAAGCTTTGGCCACAGTGGTGGTGACAGTTATGGCCACGGAGGTGGTCAGAGCTTCGGCCAAGGAGGTGGTCAGAGCTTCGGCCACGGAGGTGGCCAGAGCTTCGGCCACGGAGGTGGCCAGAGCTTCGGCCACGGAGGTGGCCAGAGTTTTGGTGGCGGCGAAAGCTACGGACATGGTGGTGGCGAAAGCTACGGACACGGCGGCGGTGACTTTGGAGGTTCAAGCGGCGGATGGAAACCCATTGCCTCAGAAGAACACGGTCACCACCAGCACCACGAACACGTTAAGACCATCGAAGTCATCAAGAAGGTCCCTGTCCCATACACCGTAGAGAAACATGTTCCTTACACCGTAGAGAAGAAAGTACCTTATGAAGTCAAGGTTCACGTTCCCCAGCCCTACACCGTTGAAAAGAAAGTCCCCGTCACCGTTAAGGAATACGTCAAATACCCCGTGTACGTCCCTGAACCCTACACCGTGGAGAAGAAAGTACCTTATGAAGTCAAGGTGCACGTCGACAAACCTTACGAAGTGAAAGTCAAAGTACCCACTCCTTACACTGTCGAAAAGAAAGTACCTTATGAAGTCAAGGTTCACGTTCCCCAGCCCTACACTGTTGAGAAGAAGTACCCCGTCCCCGTGAAATACGAAGTCAAAGTGCCCCAGCCGTACGAAGTCGTCAAGAAGGTGCCTTATGAAGTGAAAGTTCCCGTCGACAAACCCTACCATGTCTACGTACCCAAACCTTACCCAGTCACAGTTGAGAAGCCTTACCCCGTCACTGTTCACAAGCCTGTTCCCTACGAAGTAAAGGTCCCAGTCGACAAGCCCTACAAGGTGGAAGTTGAGAAGCCCTACCCAGTGCACATCAAGGTCCCAGTGCCCAAGCCTTATGACGTGTACAAGAAGATCCCCTACACCGTTGAGAAGAAGGTTCCTTATGAAGTGAAAGTTCCCATTGACAAGCCTTACCCCGTCTACAAGGACGTGCACTTCCCATTGGTGAAGGAGGTGCCTTACCCCGTGAAGGTCCATGTTCCTTTCTACATTAAGAAGGAGGAGGAACACCACGAGCACCATGAACATCATCATCAGCCACAACAGCAACAACACGGTTGGCATTGAGTGACGTTAGGCTAGGTCTCACCTTGTACCTTGTAGGTTAAGTTCAGAAATGTGATCAATTAGTATTTTTAGTGTATATATATTTTTGCTAAATTTTATGAATGTTGGTGCTGTTCGCTCACAGTGATGATCTGATTATGCGACAGTAGCCGCGATGCGATGAGTTGCTGAACGAATTTACGAATTTTGCTCTAACTTAAACAGTCGAGTCACATCGATTTCTTTATTGTTATCATTTTGAACGAGAACTGACCAAAAAATCTTAAAAACAAAAAAAAATAGTAGTTTTGCAGATTGACAAATATTAGGATGACCGCATAGCATTTTATTTGATGCGCGGATCACAGTTGTAGATAATTACCTGTTATTACTTGTTTAGCTTTTATATGCTTTGTTATAATGTAACTTGACAAAGTACATGTACTTTGAGTTGAGGCTGATTTAATAAAAATGTGTGGAATGTTTATATTTCTTTTACTTTACCAGCTCTGCATTATTTAAATAATGCAATTACTAAAAATAAAATTACTAATGATTGATTCGTCATCGTTTGGCACTAAGATAATATTGGTAGTATCATCACTTTCGACAAGAATATAGACGTGTCACTATAAGTCTTCTAAAAAGAATGATTTCAATGGCGGACACTATTGGACAATTTAAGGTAGTTTGATACAGGATACTGTGACCGAATTGAAATAGAAAAAATATAAAACTACATACACACGCAGGTTTCACTCTTACGCAATAAAAAGAAAATAATATCATTAGGTAACTACATTATATTTTACAACACACTATTAGATCTTGGAACGATATAATAAATCAAATTAAAACTAGAACAATACTCATTCAAAAAAATTGGAACAAAGTCACAAATCCAATTGTTTCTAGAATTACATTTCCAAATAATAACAACCTACAATGTAGAAAATTTGATGACAGTGGTTTACGAAACAATAATAATGATTTCGAAACATAAATAGAAATAAAACCAATGATATGTGATTGTGAATTGAACATACTAGAAATTGACCAAGGTGAGTAATTGAGAGTGATATCGTAATCATCATATTGGCTGTAACAATTCTATACTATAATACTGCTAAACAGAAACCCTCCAGTGTCGCTTGATTTCATCAGTTGCATATAATGTTCACCAGATTGATTAAATAACAAACTGAAACAAAGTATCTAATATTTTAACAAAAGTCTCCACTCCAACTTTCCAAGAGAAATTGTTGATAGGACATAAAAACTAACTCAGAAGATAATTCAGACAAAGTAGGTGTTTGGAAACACCAAAGTCTATAGCTTCCCAAGATCATTTAAGATTAGATTGTCTAGTAAATTACGACTTGCAGCATATAGCTAATTATAAATGTGATATACCCACGTACATTATCCGGCTAAGCTATCCCGTTTAACAAGATACTCTTGAGTCTGCAATAGGTTATTGCAGTGACTGGTCTAGGCATAGTTTCATCATCGACGAGCTTAGAAGTGTAAGTTGAGTTGTACCCAGTTACAGAGATACATAACTATCTTAGTGGTGACTAAGTCTTGCGACAGAGATATGACAACATTAAGATACCTGAAAAAGTTTCGTTTTGCCTTTTACCGAGAGCTTCATTGGAGTAACCCAATGTACTGATTGGCAGGGATTTAACCGAATTGATCTTGATGAATCAAATTGGAATAAGAAAACAAACCTAATGTAAGCTAAAAAAGATCTTACTTGGCCGTAACGATGGTAATGATGATTAATTTTACCGAAGCAGCTAACCCATTGAGCTGACCTAGCAACAGTTACAACAGTTGATGATACAAATACAGAATTTACAAATCATACATAAAAAATTACAAAATTTTAAATTCACCAACGCATTTGGCGCTCTATAAAGTCAACCGAAACTCCAATAAAAAACAATAATTTTATAGTTTTTTTATTCGCAATAAAAATTCCGTTCAACAAGGACAGGATTGTGAAAAACCTTGCATAGTACTCGGATGGTAATTGGTGCATTACAAGATCTGATATGGATTTCTGCACCGATGGTCTGATGGACGTAACGTTAGACTACGTGAAGTTAAGTGAAGATTACTTGAACAATTAGGTTAATAGATGAAGATTGGTATTGCCGCTAGATTGATTGAATGCTTCGATTAATGTGTGGGTTCTTGGCTGTTTGTTCAGTCAATTGTCGCGGTGTTTAAAGTTGTGTCATTAGCTTTGGTTCGTTCATTTATTTCTAGACCAAGTTGATCTATCAAGTTGTGAAGTAGTAAACACTATGTGCACCGGCTTGGAGAATTCATTCAAGGAAATTCAGTGATAATTTATTTTTTGGGCTCCGTACCCGTAGGGTGTCAAACGGAACCCTATTACTAAGCCTCCGCTGTCCGTCCGTCCGTCTGTCTATCAGAGGCCTGTGTCTCATGAACCGTAATAGGTAGACAGTTGAAATTTTCACAGAATGTGTATTTCCATTGCCGCTCTAAACAAAACATAATAAAAAATAAAATGAAAATGAAATAAAGTAAAAAATTTAAGGGGACCCTATATAAGAAACTTGTTTTTTTTCGGCGTTTTTAGCTAAATATTGTACGGTGCAAACCCTTCGTGTGCGTTGGCCGGTTTTGAATAATTTTGTGTATTATACTGCCCCATTTTTTTCGTTACAGTAAGTAAGTGAGCAGATTGCAATCAAACCATATTTTTCTTTTAGACCTTTTATTTTAATCTATAAGAACAGAGACAACCAAGTATGGCAGATTACTCATATAATATAACTCAGTATAATATAATTAAACACACACCTACAAAACTGTAAATTTCTTAATTATCCAGCGGTATCTTCAAAGTTATTACTGCGTTAACCTTTTCATTTTCATTAATTTTCTCACACATTTATTACTAATATATCTTTATTTAAGTCAACATTACCTACATAGACCGAAGGCTTGCAGCTAGTTCGTCGCCTTTCACGCATAGCTCTGGCCATATATGACTGAGCTTTACAAACTATAATTAGCATTGAGCATTTCTAGAGTCTTCATTACTTAGTGCATCTTAAAATCGATAGTTTTGAATTTCGTTGATATTGTCTCGTGAACATAGATCAGCTTGCGTGCTTTTAATGTTTCTATCGATATGCAAAAACGGTGAATGGTTTCGGATACGCATATTAACATTGCCTGAATTTACAGACAGATCGCAGTGTAATCGCATCCGATGATTTAGTTGAACGGTTCGGTGTAAGGCCTGTTTTGAAAAGAGGTTTTGTAACTTATTCGATAACTCTTTCAACACTGTGTAAGAAAAATTGTAAAATCTCACTAGATTTCACGGACCTGTTCCTGTCATTTTGCAATTAACCTGCAGGGCCCTGTTACTTGTCCTCTTATTCTTTAGTCGAGAGATATATTACGCATTGGCGATTCCAAACTTCAGCTTAGAGGTAACCGAGTCAGTAGAAAAGATATGAGGAGTCGGTATACGCCTATACAGCTTAAGCGGTGTTCATGTTCACGACCTGGGACCATCCCTTGTGGGATACCTAGTTTACTTTTCGTACCGTTTGAAGTTTTAGGTCTGAAATGTCGCTGTTACACTACGAATATCAATATTGGACACCATTGCATCGCGTAAGCAATGTTTAACGTTAAAACATACTCCATAATATTGACTAATGCAAGCGAACGCATTGCGACAATCTTGCTCAATTCATTTATTGTATAGTAAAAGGTTGTAATGACGATAATGGTGCCTCGGTTTATTA
This sequence comes from Eupsilia transversa, assembly GCA_914767815.1. Classification (NCBI taxonomy): domain Eukaryota; kingdom Metazoa; phylum Arthropoda; class Insecta; order Lepidoptera; family Noctuidae; genus Eupsilia; species Eupsilia transversa. The sequence goes on along the minus strand of OU611896.1, from coordinate 5,987,626 downwards.
AGTTTTAATGTGTGATTGTGAAATTGCTTTTACTGGTGATTGCGTTTGCGTTGACGATGGCAATAAACGGAGAGATATCAATAAATCAAATGACAGTGCAGAGATAAATCAGGTAGCAGTTATGGCCATCATAGTAGACATTATTCAGAGAGTACCTATTCTATTCTATTCTTTTAGCATCGGTGGAGTGCCTTTAGAAGCGGCTCGACGCTCATGGTTTTTGCCGCAAAGAGTCGCCAAAATGTAATGTAGCAGTGTAGCAATCGTCAAATCGCCGCTCACCGATGCGATGCTAAAAATATCGTGTCCGCTATGTCACTTAGTTTAGTGGTAGTCGAGTAGAAACCAATGAAATTAATAACTGAGAAAAAAAAAACTATAATATATGTATGTAGTTGTTGAAAATGTTAAATGTTGCAATAAGATTTACTGAGCATCACGAACATTCAAATATAAATGTTATATTCGAATCATCATCTTTATTATTTTATTTTATATCTTAACTTCATTAAGACCATTATCAGCTATATTTACGGTTACTTATATGCGTCTACATATAGGTATGTTCACTGTGATGTGATACTGTAAGTCGAACCTTAGATTGGTTAGTTTCTGGTATTATGCACCAATGAGACGTGGTTATTTGAGTGCTATACGCAAAGGCAAGATGGGTTTAGCCTATTCGCTTACTTCAACATTGTTTTTAGATCTAAGATAAGAGTTACGTACCATCTAACCTACTTGTTCTGCATTGCAAAACTTAGCACAATAAATATATTTATTACTAGCTCGCACTATAGGTAAGTAAGAATTATTATGAGTAGAAAGCTGATGCATATTAGATAATGAAACTGGTGTTACTGGTGTGTTCCTCTCATGAATATGTTTAAGCATCTTTCGGTTATCTATTATGTGCTATCAATTGAATAAAATGATGGGTGAGTTAAAATTGATTTATTATCTACATAAGTTATTGATTATTCTATGTGTCAATATAGACACATTTTTTTAAAGATAAAAGTTTTGCTTAGGAATATTTAAGAATGAGTCGTTGATGTTATTCAATCTGAGTGGTCAGAAAGTGGTACCTACCACAATAATAATGTGCGTAAGAAAATATTTTACAAAACGTTGTAATTATTTCCCATAATAAGTCGCATAGAATATGGTTTGAGAATACAGGAGTATAGACCCCGAGGTACATATTATATACAGAGTTAGAGAGTTAAGAAACGTTAAACAGATTGAGAGAGGTTAGTAAAGGGTTAGAAGGCCAAGATAGTGAGTTAGTATTTAGGGAAATAAGGGAAAAGAAAAATGGAACCTAGTCACAATTACTCATCTATTCAGTTAAGGTATATATCTGATACAGCTAGACATTTAAAGATTTGTATTCACAATACAAAAGTTTCATCAGACGGTGAATCTCAAATTCTGACAGTCTATCGAGGTCGCATATAGACTGGTCGCCAATGAACACTTGATCGATTTGGTATTAGGAAACAATATTACACATTGTAAGGTGACTTGCAATACACTTAAAAGTTCAAGCTTGCTAGTCGTATAGGTGCGGTTTCTTAGCACTATAAGGTGGTACTTTGTTGATTACATTTGAAACATCTTCTCTTCTCTCATCACGACACGAACTATAACCTGGCCAATTGCATGCAATAACTTTGCATGTTTTATGCAAATAAATACTGACTTACTTACTTACTTAAGAAGCTCATTTAAATTATTGGAATCATTGACACAACGAAACAGAAGAGGGCCCGAAATATAAGGATATGTCATGTTGTTGTAAAAATATTAGCCAGTCAGCGAGGTAGTAGCTGGAAGACCGCCCAGGATACGACGAATAATAATGAAGACGATGAATTCGATTCTTGTAGATCCTCCGAGTTCACGAAAGGACCTGTAAATTATCAACAAGGTTACCCCCAGTTAGATGAAAAGGACAGGTGGGATAGACTCAACGTGAAAGGCGGGGAACCAGGGGTTGTGGAGAGATTTAGAAGAGGGCCTTGTCCCAGTAGTGAACTGCTATAGGCTGACTTGACAGATATGTCGAGATACCTATGTGTCGGCCACATATCAATCATTCAGTAGCTATAGCGTCTCCTAATTTTAGCTTTCACATTGGTTGGTGTTGGTTTTAAAAGAAAGCCAGCTGATGGCTCGGATTATTTAATAGACAATTCTTATTAACGCTACGTAATAAATAAGAATACTTATAATAGATTATTATCGTCTTTAATTCCAATAACAGGCGCCGTCGTAGCCGTCATTAACGACTACGCGGCAGGCCCGGAAAGAGATGGCGGATGAGCCGGAATCCTTCTTACAGGATTGGCCCGCAATCGCAGTCAACCGGGAAACTGGAAAGAGGGAAGGGAGGCCTTTGCCCTGCAGTGGGACAACACATTACTAGAGTGACCCGTGTTTTTGCAAAAAACCCTATCTTATTCCAGTAAGATTGAGAATTTTTTACACCATTGTCTAATTATTCATATTTTCGCGATATTCCTAGGGTTTTCGCGAAAATTTGAACTATCAAATCTTCCTACGACATGTATAATGCAATAAGCATTAGAGTTTTCCTCTGATATAGAAACCTGCAAAAGCCAACCATTTTCTTTTTTCTGTAGATAATAATCATTAGTATTTAATAGTAACAGTTATCTTCCTTGGAGTTTTCTTACATTACAGGTGGATCAGATGTAAAGAAGAAAGTATTTTCAGTGAATGACTTATAATTTCAACGGCGTAAGTTATGCAGGATTACGCAGTTTTGTGTTTTGGGTTTCGTGTTACCAGTAATGGGTTGTGGAGCTCAGAGATTCACTCGCTCCATGCAAAATACTGGTATTCAGCTGCATCGGTTAGACTGGAACTGGAAGCCGTCGCCAACATAGTTGGGAAAACGCTGGTGATAATGATATGATGATATGACTCTTGGCCTCACCATAGACAATTATTTGAAACTTTTACGGAATACAAACCTAACGAATATTATAAATGCGAATTATAATTATATTTATATTATAATTTAAAACAACAATATTATAAATAAAAAAAGTGAGTTTGTTCGTATGTTTGTTACGCTTTTACGCTAAAATAGCTGAATGGATTTAGATGAAATTTGACAAATAGGTAGCCTGGAACCTGCAGAAGGACATAAGCTACTTTTCATCCTAGAAGACGAACTCGCGGGTAACAGTTAGTATAATCCTAACTAATACTATAAATGTGAAAGTGAGTTGATTTGTTTGTTTGTTACGCTTTCACGCTAAAACGGCTGAACAGATTTGGATGAAATTTAGCACATGGGTAAACCATGACCTGGAAAAGGACATAGAAAACCTTTTATCTCAATATTCCCACGGGTTCGAGACTTATGCGGGTGAAACCAAAGGGCGCAGCTAGTATACTAACTAATATTATAAATACGAAAGTGAGTTTGTTTGTTTGCTACGCTTTCACGTTGAAACGGCTGAACGGATTTGGATGAAATTTAGCACATAGGTAGACAGACCATAACCTAAGTTAGGACATAGGATACTTTATGTCGACACATATGCGGGTGAAACCGCCGGGGGCACCTAGTACAAAATATAGTGAAAACGCGAGTAGGCAAACAAAATATGATAATTTTACAATTTATGTGCAAATGATTTATATAATGTTCAAAACAATTTGAGTTTTATTTTGAACTCTCTATTATTCGTATTAAAAATAATTTAGTATGTGTTTAAGAGGTGAAAACGGTAATTGTACACAAATTAATTGTTGTTTTGATTCTTTAAATGTTTCTAGTTGTTATGTAACTGTATTATTTCATGTTGAAGCGTGCTGTTCAAGTTATTTGCTAGCGAGTTAGAAGTTATACTGCCATTATACAGGCTGACTTTGAAAACATGCGACAGGTTGTTCTAACCATTAATATGAACAACTTTTACTACAGGACCAACATGAATTCGCAAAAAAAAATGACCTTCCTGTATAAAGGTATACCCGATAATATACCCGATTAGACCATTTTGCCCCTTGTTGCATGTTTTCAAAGTCATCCTGCTTATTATTATTATTTTTTATACCAGGTTTTTTCGCAATCCAAAGCGAGCCTCATAGCTGCCATCTGTCGAGTCGGCCCGAATTTATAAGCTACTGGCTTTTGACCACGGTTTCGCCAGCGTGGGTTTCGGAAATTGTCCCACATTAACGTACTACCGGGATAACGCTTTAATGCTAAAATGACTGAACGGATTTGGATGAAATTCGGCACATGGGTAGACCATGACCTGGGTTAGGACATAAGATACTTTTTATCCAGATATTCCCACGGGATCGAGACTTATGCGGAGCGCAGCTATAAAGTATATTAAGTAGTAGTATATGTAATAAATCGTATAAGTACTTATTTCTCAACGTTAAAATGCAGTGTCGAAACGGTTTCAAGTTCACCTTGTGGTAAACGCACAAAGAGTATGTTATCTTTACGCACTAGATATGTGTGTAATTAAACGATTTCCAACTGTCTTGGTGGAACAAAAATCTTAAAAAAAGGTATACATTTAGGTAGTGCTTAACCTCCTTGGCACTTGCCGGGGTTGGTCCGTGGATGGGTGACCATCTTTACATACCGAGACTGCTCCGTGCCTTGGAAAGCTTGTGGATCTTTGACAGTCGTTACGGGTCGTCAGAAGTCCGAAAGTCTGACAACCAGTCTTACCAAGGGGAATCGTATTACCCAGTTACTGGGTTGTGGAGGTTAGATAGGCAGTCGCTCCATGTAAAATACGGGTATTCAGTTGCATCAGGTTAGACTGGAAGCCGACCCCAACATAGTTGGGAAAAGGCTAGGCAGATTTATAAAAATTAAAAAAAACTTCTTATGAAACATAGGTATATATGCGTCCGAGAAAGAACTACAAATAGGTGTAATAATGTATTTCTGCTGTCTATTATTATTGTATTACAGGTACATTCTTTCAGCGTGACGACACGTATTGTCCTGAAAACAACGCTGACTGGCTTACTTGACTTTGTTTGTTTCAGCAAACACCAAGTTTCAGTTGGCATAGGCTGAAAAGGACCGTCAGTTTGTTTTAATCCTCCAATGAGAGCCCTTCTGATTATGCTTCTGAAATCAAAATCAAAAGTCTTTTATTCAAACGAGGCTGGGAATCAGCACTTTATGAGCATCAAATTCACATAAGACAGTGCCCCCAAAACACCCACCCTTCCCCACTTCCTAGTGCTTTAGCTGGGAAGAAGAACTGGCGCAAACAAACTCCCCAGCATAAAAATTGTTTAGTTTTTTTTACTCCTAGGCTTAATAGGTGCTATTCAGCTGACCGACATTTTGAGCAACTCATCATCATAAAGGGAGCGTAACTCTATTCTAAACATGAAACAAAAGAAAATTACTCATCACGCAAACAATAAACAAAATTACTCTATTTTATTGTACAGTCAGGAAAAAAATATTGTTTATGTCCGTGGAAGAATGCGTAATCCATATTTATAAGGAAAGACGCGATGTGTAGGTATAACCTCTGAATTTCACTACGTAAATAAGATAACTTCTTACTTTTATTCATTTAAACTTAGGTATAACTAGCTGCTGCCCGCGGCTTCGCCCGCGTGAGTGTCGGAAATTACCCCATACATCCCCATGGGTTTTAAGTATAAATATAATATTGAGTTTCGAGTTAATCGGACAGCGCGTTAAAATTCTTCCATACAAACACTGACACCCCCCAATCCCCCTTTAGGGGGTAATTTAGACGAAGGAGGAGGCGGAGCGCGTGAGGGAGAGGCAAAGTTCGCGCCCTCACGCGCCTAGCCGCCGTAGGAGACGCCCTGGGCGTCGGGACTCCTTGGAGGATTCCCGGCCACCGTACGCGCGGGCTTGCGGGCGGTGAGCAATGGGTAGCTCGCCCCCGATAAGGACCAGGCCCGGGTCGACGGCGCGTCGTGTTCCACGCGCGCCTCAAAGAGATGTCAGAAAAACTGATGGGGTCCGCTAGGACCGTTGCCCGCCGGGGTTGCGGGTAGTCCTAAGGGGAAACCGTGGCCCCTGGCATGGCAAGGGAAGGAACACGGGTGGGTTTTAGTCAGTAAAAGTCTGACACGCCCTCCCGCTCCGCCCAGAGCGGGAGAAGTCATTGGATGATTTCCCACCCAAAAAAAAAAAAAAAAAAGAAAAGGGGGTAATTTAGAAAAACAAAAAACTACAAACTTTATAATTTATTTAGATAACTATTCGTGCGAAGTTTCGTGTTTATTACCTCAAGGAATAAGATTTTTCATACAAACTTTCATCCCTTATTTTACCCCCTTAGGGGTTGAATTTCGAAAAATCCTGATACACGTTATTCTTAATTTTTGGGTTTAAGTATAAATATTGAGTTTCGAGTTAATCGGACAGCGCGTTAAAATTCTTCCATACAAACTTTGACACCCCCCAACCGTAGGATAGGATACTTTTCCGGGATAAAAAGTACCCAGTGTGGTGCCCAGGATATTAAAGAATAATTATACCAAGTTTCATCGTAATCGAACCGGTAGTTTTTGCGTGATACTTGAATAAACAGACAGACAGACAGACAGACAGACAAAAAAAAATTTAATCACACTTTTGGGTTCGGTGTCGGTCTAGTAACACCCCCTGCCATTTATTTTTTTGATATTTTCAATGTACAGAATTTTCACTTCTACAGATTTATTATAAGTATAGATGTATGAGATTTTAGTAATGACTGATTATAAAAATCTCATAAATAGCCCCACAAACAAGACTTAGTTTCAAATGTAAACACAAGTTAACGACCCTCAGTATTGCAATAAGATAATAAATACTAGGAAGTGAGGCAACAACTTACCTGAGGCGATGTGCAGTAACACGGACATTCTGTGAGGCCTACTCGTTAACGTTATGTATTTCTCCTCTCGCGTCAGTACGAGTTAGGTACTTATACGCGAACAGGGGCCTAAGTCTTCTAATTTATAAACTTTACAATGGTCCCACAATGGTCAGTTTTTGACAGATTTGCCTTACAAAAACTGTCAAAAACTCACCATTGAGAGACTATAGAAACGTTAATACATTAGTAGACTTAGGCCCCAGTACAACACTCCTAGCTTGACCGCCGTAGGAACAGAAGAAATGGGGCGATGACGATGTAAAAATGTCATTTTATCTACGTAGAGTTAAAATAAAAGTGGTCAGTGGGCTACGGGTGGAGAATGACATACAATGGTAAAAGCTTGGCAGCGGGGATGACTGTTACCGGACTGAACTATGAATATGGTGTTTTATTATACCCTTTTCTAATGCTCATAAAAGGAGCACGGTACGATCCATCAGGTTAAGCTCTGCTTGCCGGGGTTGGTCCGTGGATGGGTGACTATCTTTATATACATACATATACTTGCTTTCCGAGACTCCTCCGTGACTTGGAAAGCAAGTTGAGCCGTTGTTAAAGATCTATGAATGACAGCCGGAAGGCTCAAGTAGGAAGGCGGAAGTCGTTACGAGTCGTCAAAAGCCCGAAAGTCTGACAACCAGTCTTGCCAAGGGGTGTCGTATTACCCAGTTACTGGGTTGTGGAGGTCAGATAGGCAGTCGCTCCATGTAAAATACTGGTGTTCAACTGCAACCGGTTAGACTGGAAGCCGTCCCCAACATAGTTGGGAAAAGGCTAGGCAAATTGATTGATATTGCATATTAATCATCACGCTTTCGCCTTTAGGCCAGGTGGAAGCATGATCTTCGCAAGATGGATGAGCTAGTGGTAAATGGATGAGAGAGCTGAAACATTTGGAGAGACCTTTAGAAAGAAGAAAGAAAGAAAGAAGATACATTTATTTGACACAGACTAAAAGGCACACAATATAAAATACAGCAGACAAAAGAGATAAAAATAAAATATGTAAAGTAAGGAAATTGGCAGGGGAGTGTGCCTCACGGCTGCGGCAAAAAAGGCCCAGTTCAGCAAAAATGCCAGACAACAAAGTGCCTGACGCTGGTTTTCAACTGGACCTAAAAGTGTGAGGTGACGGATGTAAAATCAGGTTTTAGATATCTTTAATCCAGTAGTTGACTGTGTATCATCATCTAAGGCTTGACAGATACCCAGCTTTTTCCCAACTATGTTAGGATCAGCTTCCAGTCTACCCAAATGCAGCCGAATACGGCAGTATTTTACATGGAGTGACTGCCTTTCTGGCATCCGCAACTCAGTAACCGTGTTACACGAAACCCCTTGGCTCGACTGTTGTAGGTTTATAATGATCTTGTAATTTTCGCAACCTATGGTAAGCATGTCCACGCTCGACAAATCTTCACGTTACCTATTAAACATCGCGAGTAACATCCACTTCCACGTTGCTATTACGTGAATATTGTGCAAGTTGAACAAATTGACTGTTCCTAATGAGTGTGTAATATGCGTAACAAGCTCTTCATAATCGAATCAGCGGATTGATTTTATGATTTACTGGTACCTTCCGTTTTGTTTGTTCATTAGTTGAAACTGATAATGTTCTTTTTTTATGGGCGTAATTAGAAGTCATATAAGTATGTTACGAATTTAAATTTTGCAAATAACGTAATATATAGCGTAATTATAACGTTATTTTGCAAATACAAATAACGTAAATAATGCTAACTTGTGAAATCTTTAAGGAATTATTTATTTATTTAATACTTCAAGCACAGAAATGTACAGAGGCGGACTTACCCTTTAGCGTTTATATTTAGGGTACTGTCTCTGTAACCTAAGTAGATGTTACAACTCTTGCTCTCAGAAATATGCGAAACCGTAATACTGATAGAAGGTAGGTACATAGAAGTACACGCATGTGATGCAAACAGAATTACATATTACATAACTAACTTACTTTTAAGATTTGTTTAGAAATCTAAATAAAACAAAAGACACACGTCTCATTTTAAAATGAAGGTTGACCAAGATGAATATAAAGTGATAACCAACCTTCTTGAATGACGATACGGTTAATATTTCAGTGAAATGTATTCCAAAGTTCCAAATTTTTCATGGTATTGGAAATTGGACTTTAGGTCTTAAACGTTAAGTTTAGTTTTGATTGTAACAGTTGATTCCATGAAATGTAACGAGACCACACGTGAAAAAAAAGTTTAATCACTCTTAAAAGGCAAATTGATAGGAAAGGAAGTAAAAGTAGGTAATTTGTATACATTTTAATTATGTATTTGCCATGTTTTAGAGGGTTTATGTAATGGTTAAGTGGCTAAGTATCTACTTAGTTATTCTAAGATCTTCGCAGTGGTCTTGCGTGACAGAACTTCTAATGGTTTGCTCTAGAAATGAGGTAAACTTATGGTTGAATAATAAATACCTGTGTCTATTCAACAAACAAACAAGTATTTTAGTTGTAAAGTTACATCAAATGAAGACTATTTTCCCGCAAAGATAGTGGACATTGTCATTAAAAGGGTTGCTAATATTTTTAATTAAGGTAATTGATAAAAGATTTTTTTTTTTTTTTAAACACCAATTCTAATGCCCGATAGGATTTACCATCGGCAAATATAGATGAATGAACTTTCATCCCCTATTTTACACCTTCAGAGGATGAATTTTCAAATCTACTTTCGTTATATAAGGAAGCTCTATGCAAAAATTGCATGTTTCTAGACCCATGGGTTTGGGCTGTGCGACATTCAGTTCATTTCATTTAAAGATTATGTTTAAGCAGAAGATCTGTACCTACGTGGCGATATTTTGGACCACTCTTTACAGCCGCTACAACTTTGCTGACTGGCATAATTTCACTCTGGGGCCGAGGCCAAGTTATGCGCAGTTTCCGCATTGCTCGAACGCAAGAGAAAATGAAAATGGGGATTTCCTCTGCACATTAACTTAAATCCATACTTAATATTAAAAATGCGAAAGTAACTATGTCTGTTACGAAGTTAGTATCATATAAACTAATAATAGAAAGATTTGGATTTTTTGTTTGTAATGAATAAACTCAAAAAGTAGGTACTGGGCCTATTTCAAAAATTATTTCACCAGTAGAATGGTATATTATCACGGCTAAAATAGACTTTAATTTATTAACTTACCTATCACGCGCGGGAAGCCGCTGGCGGGAGCTAGTCCTAAATAATTTACTAAGTTGTTGTTTGTATGCCCGTGCTAATCATTTAATAACACAAAAATACAGATGTATCAAACACGGGCAAATATAGAGAAAGACGTAATTATGTAGGTATTTATTTTCAAAATATCAAGGATGTGTAGTGTAACAAAGTTTTAAAGGACAATTAAAGAAAAATAATGAAAATACATTTATTTAACACAGACCTTGCCTGCCTTTTAGGCACACAATATAACATACAGTAGATAAAAGAGATAAAAAATTAAACAAATAAAAGGGGGTAAAGTATGAAGTAAGAAAATTTGCAGGGGGGTGTGCCTTACAGTCTTAATACTTTGTTTTAATTAACAGCACAGCCTATCTGTGGTCCCTACCTAAAAGCCAAATCTATCTCCCTTAAAAACTATCACAAATGTTAGATACGAGCCTACGAGTACTTACACAATCTACCAAAAATCAACAATACAATATATTTCAATCCTTATCTACCATATTTAATCAGACAGATTATCCAGGGGTTGAAACGTCAAACGAGGTATTTAAAAGCGGAAAGGGGATGTAAAAATAAAAGGTTTACAACCTCTTCACCTGGTCGAAAACAAGATTGAGTTATTTCTGAACGATTATTTGGATTAGTAATTTCGTGAATGATTGCTTAATTTGTAATTTTCAACCCTTTTTAGCGGAAGGATCGTTTGGAGTATATCAGCTGCTTAGTCTCCCACAATTTGTAAGGGTTTAATAAGGGAAGAAATTTAGTGTTAATTGATTAGGTTGATAATGAAACTGGGGAAGTCAAGATACGGTGATAGGGAAATTAACTCTTTAACCTTATCCTGGCAATTTAAACTACAAAAGATTAAGCTTGAATAATGTTCGGGTCCTGAGTTTTCTAAAGTGATAGTGAACCAGCAATATCTGTCGAATGACTGATGGCCGCTGGAACACCATTCTTCGAGTGGTGCAAGCGCAGTGCAGTACACACTTAGAAAAATGGACTGACGCACTTCAAAAGACGGCTGCATTGGACTGATGGATACAGAAGGCGGAGATCCGGATATTGCAACTTTGGACAGGCCGATATCCAGCAGTAGCAACATTATACCTGAATACGTATGTAGGCCGTAAACCACTTTCCATAGGCCGGCTATATTTGCCAATAACACAAAATAATGTTTACTAAACATCTAATTGCGCCTCATTACCCAAATACTTGCGCGCGATAATTGCACGATTATCGCCGAATCATCACGATTGCAAGTTATGTAACGACCACGTTGTGACGTGCAGTGCCACCTACGGCCGCATAAAGAACTAATGTTGATGTTGTTGATAAACAACACCTGTTGTGGTTCACTTGGGGTTCGGAATGGTTAGAAGTGGCAAAGTGGCATTATCATCACTTCTAAAGCTTGAATATTTACAAAGAGGTATTTAATTTTACTCATATACACTGTAATGGTTGAAGGGCTTGGGATTAAATTAATCCTGGATTGACTTTTAAGAGCAGCAGTTTTCCTTCGAGAGGAGAAATGTCGAAAAAATAATACAAAATATAATGATGAGATCGTGCGATAAACCGTTTTATTTAAATCTTTGAATATGAATACCTAGTTCTTTCATTCATAGCTGGCGCGTGCATTCTTCAAGACACCTACTTTGAAGGCTGGATGTTTCCAGGACGTCAGGATCGGTGACAAAATAAAAGAAAATAAAATGGTAGGTATAGCAATAGCAATCAATAATGCTTGCACAATATCTTGCTTGTACCGTTTTTAAACAGTATAAGTTTTATAGATAAATCTGCCGTTACTAATCCCTTTCTAACTCTACAACAATCATGAATGTTTCACATGACCACATTTCTGTATATCCAACAGAATTAGACGGAATTGTATCGAGATCTTATCAAAACTCAGAGCTCAAAGAATTCCCGACTCGTATTATTTCATTACTCTGTCCCTATTAGTTTATATTGCTCATAAACAATACATAAAAACTTTCAATTATGCTGTAAATCATTTGTAAATTAGTTTGGATGTGTTTTTGGCGTGTTGTTTTTGAGGTATTCGTCATTTGGTAAGCGAGAAACTGGCAACAAGTGCCTGGTGCAATTATTGCTGCAATATTTTTGTCGCGTTTTGTTGCTTTAGTTAATTTTGTAGGCGGTGACGTGGTGTTGTTTTCTTTCTGGCACATTTTATTGTATTAATTGGCGTGTATTACGATGGTCATTTCACTAATTTCATGGCTTTGACTATGAACTGCTTGTTCTTTTAGAAACTTTCAGGTGATACTTAAAGAGTTAAAAATGAAACTTTGTTCTGTGTACTAAAATAAAGTGTTTACTATAAGGTTATTATTACAGTAACTAAACACGTTAATAGGTGCACCTCTTAAAATACTTGCTCACACCATAACAAGGTAGCCGAGGCCATATAAAAAATATATAAAAATGTCACCCTTTTACTTCTAATTAGCGATCAATAAACGTCCTAACTGGCCGCATTTTTACTTCATTCACGCTTGAACTGTCCAGTTAAAGACGTCGATAAAATCTGTTTGGTTCATCGTCAGTAGGTATTTTAGGAATGTCTCGGTCCCATAACTTTGTGATGGTCGATTTAGTATTTTTTTAGCTACTGTTTTGATTATTATCAACTGATTTTGTAAGTGGGAATAACTTGAGGACTGATTTAAATGGAACGCGTTTTGGGTTTTTTTGTTTATGAGGTTTAAATGGATGGTTACATTTCAATGTTTTCGCAAGATGTTCATATATATTTTAAGTAAGCACTTACCAGAAGCTTGAATTAAATGAGTAACCGTCTTCCTTAATCTCCTGGTGTCTTGATTGTCAGAATAAGTTTTAGGGGACTAAAATTAGAAATATTAATTTTTATTTTTATTAATGCTTTACTGCATTGTTCGTTTACCTTTCCCGATCCCTGAAAATGATGATATTAGTTACTCAATAGTAATTTTAAGACTATGGCTGTGTGACTGTTTAAGACAATGGTATGTGTTCATTAAAACCAACTCTCTGGGCAATCAGGCTCTGGAAATTCATTTTTTTTCTCACATGTACCATAAACAAACATCACAAGTCCGGGCTGAAATATCTGGCACTACTTGATTGATTAAGCTGCAAAGATAATTTTGAAGTAGGTAATGGCTAATGAGCACATATAACTATAAATTCATCAGCAACTCAGCACTTGTCTAACTCCCAAGGAATCATAAAAAGGTAACCACCGCAAAAAAAACATTCACGTTGCAACCTTTTGTTTTCTTTAGCAATTTTGTATTTTTTGCAAATTAAATGGTGCGTAAATCTTAATGTTAATATAACCTGTCGTCGGTACCTTTTAAATTAAACGTGTTGATATGAAATAGATAACGTTTGGCGACATCTTTTTTTTTCGTGGGGCACTGTCGTTGTGCCCGGCCGGCCCTTTGCTTCACCGGACGACACATTTTTTTCGAGTCGTAAATGTTTGATGGTAGTAATCTCTTAGATTATGAGAAAATTCTTTGGTTTGTCAGTTTTTTTTCTATTAAATTGGCTCAGTTGTCCTTTATCTTTGGGCGATAAATTAAGTTTTTATAGGGATAAAATTTCATTGGCATTATTTTCTATCTTTTGTTATCGATCATGGATATTCAAGAATAATATAATAGTAAAAGTTCTAGAAAAAGTAAAAGTAATTGTCTTCAAAATAGTACCTAAGTACCTTCCTATTCAGATTTTTTGCGTTGCAATGCTTGCATGTGAAACTTATTGCAGATAATGTTTTGCAAGGCGATATATTTGTTCGCACAAGCATTTGGTTTGATTATATCCGGTTGTTCTTTCAAAGTTTTCCTTGGATGCCCATGGTATTTCTATTACCACTTTACAAAAATTATGCAGGTAAAGTTAACAATTAATTATTACTTAATTTATGAAATATTTATAAGCGCCTTTTAAATGGCGCCTACAGTGAATTCAAAGTTTATTATCTTATTCAAAGTATTGCATGCTCACAAACTTAAAACTATAAACGAGACGTAATAAAAAAATAAACCGAACAATCTATCAAAAACACACTAAGTAGCCAATAGAGTCATCAAAATTAACATAACAAAAGATCAATGATTGTCCCTACTGTTACCGATTATACCCCGCTGTGCACCTCTAGTTAACAGTACTACCACCCTAGTAGCTGGGGTTGGCACTCGACCGGTATAACTTGACATTTGAGGGTGGCGCTGCAGGTCAAGGCAACCGCCAACCAAAAGTCAAAATGCAGTACATTTTTTAAATTAGTTCCAAAATTCGCCACGTATTTAGTTACATTGTTTTTTTTTTCGTTTTCATTTTTATGGCATATACTTGCAGTTTTATAGTTTGGGTCAGACGTTACAAAAATATATTAGTAAGGTGATCATCGGTGATGTTGCCGATTGCTTTGGTGTGTGAGTGCCGAAGTTTATTTAGATATGTTATCTAGATGTCCAAACGAGGTAGGTGGCGATTTGTCTCCGTTTGAAAAGAGAATAGCAATGTTGGTTGGCACGAATTGCGGCAGGTGAAAATCGAAAAGAGATATGCGTAGGGATTAGATATTTCAGAAATTGGATATACCGTATGATAGCTGAAATGTACAAGAAAACTGAAAAGCTTTTCGTTTATGAGCCCGCGAATAAAACGTTGACAAGATTGGCACCTTAACAATTTGGTCAAATCTTGACGCTTGAGAATGATGGTGGAAAAGAAAGATTTTTTTTTTAATGGAAATTATATCGGTTCTGACGCTGACGTATGTTTATGTTATTGAAGTGAAAAATTCTTTAGGCGCACTTTGCGCTCTTTTTGAATAGTGAATGAAATTGAACCGTTACCCTCGGGTCGGTGACGCTGAATCGGGTATACTCAGCTTCAGTCGGTCAGTGACGCTGAAATCGCTTATGCTACGGCTGCACACACCGCTCGACCTCTCGCGGAGTAAAAGAGAGCGCGCGAAGTATAGTTCGCGGTATCGCGACAGTGTAGCCATAGCATTATACTCAGCTCTTGTCGTAGTTTTCACTTCTATAGTATGGTCATAAACCTACACCCTCTTTTTTAACCTATTTAAAAATCAAATATGCTCACTTGAAAATACGTATTAAAACTAATTAAAACCCATTTTATTATCATAAACCAAGTAGAAAATAAAACGTCAAATTAAATACAGATCTTCAACTGTTTAAAAAGCGAACAAAAACAAAACCCACCCTCGCACCAGGGGGCGCTACTGCTAAGATAACGACCAAATAATTCAGTTACACGCTCATCTAAACGTCTCAATTTAGTGAGGCTTTTGTTTTTCTTAGATTTATGACACTTATATTAATAAGAAAAGAGGAGAATGAAGCCAAAACATGGATGTTTTTGTTTTGCTTTTTAATTGAGAACACAGTAGGATGCGTGACATAAAATGCATCGAAGGTTTAGGCAATCTTTTCTATGGTTTGGCAACGAAATAGGATGGCCTTTCTAAAGACTAGTATGGTAATCCGGAAATATTTGCTATTCTACAGAAAAAAACCCAAATACCACCGCCGCTGGCGCCACCCTGCCCGGGAAAATTGATTTGTGGGGTATAGTTTTAAGTCATTTAGGTCATAGTTTTAAGTAGGTACAAGAACTCTTTATGAATAAATAAATAATAATAATGTTTGAAAAAGACGCTTGGCTTCGCTATTTCAGACAACTCTGAAATAACGAAACCAAGCGTCTAGCCTTACCCATAGTAAAAGAAGTTGTTCATGTCATATTAATGAGATTCAAGCCCTGGAAGATTGCAAATTGCTTATCACTTGAAAATGAACGATAACAAGAAAATACAAGGCAATTTTTTTTTCAGAATGGTATCTACTATTATTCTAAAAAAGTTCTGACAATTTTTTTAAATTTTTATTAACCTACAGTGTGGACCCCTGTTGGGCAAAGGTCTGCCAATTTATAGCGTACAAAATAACTGCTACATATGCTCGAACATCCCTATTTAAACCGTGACCCCAAATATTTACAATAAGGGTGTCCACAAACCACATTATCATTGAACTCCCAATTACGTGATTATTTATGTGTGACAACCCTGTTCACTTTCAACACTTGAAATGCGACCGGTCTTTTTGACCCCTCAACTTGGATCCCTATTTCCAAGTTGCGAAATTTTTCGGGAATATTTGGAAGGGGGTAGGGGTCATCTTTCAGTGGTTGTTGTTATGCTGTGTTAACAGATGTGGTGACAAGTAGATGCACTGTTTTCTATTGTTGTTAATGTGTTTATCTGTTTACGAGTTTCGCAAATGTGCGGATAATGAGCTGACGGTGTGTTAGATGACCGTGATTTATTTTGTTACAGTGTGGTGGAGCATGTGGTTGTTTTGTGGTTATAAATGATGTTGGTATAAATCTTAATTCTGATGAAATAAGCTCATATTAATGTTTTATTTTTCAGATGCGTGGCTGTCAAGTATTTTGAGTGATAAACGAGTACCATCGTCATCATCTGCCTAGCTTTTTCCTAACTATGTTGGGGTGGGCTCCCAGTCTAACCGGATGCAGCTGAATACCTACATGGAGCGATTGCCTCCACAACCCACTTACAGGGTGATACCCCTTGGTAAGACCGTGTGACGACCCGTAACGACTGTCAAAGATCCACGAATGACAGCCGTTGTCACACATCAATAATACACGTAAACGAGTAGGTATGCTAAGCTAAAATAAAATAGCGAATATTTTGCTTTTGCTTCGGTCTATATTTTGTCCTCTTTTAAAGTCTCTAGCTTTTACTACATTTTGACAAACCATAGTATTATTTAAGCTTTCAGAAGAGTTTCTGTGAAAACACGCCAAAAGTCAATAATCAAGGACTTTTTATAAATCGTATTTTCCCAGATTAGCACTGAACCATCGAGCAGCAACTAAAATAACAATAAAAGATAAGGTCACCCTAATCAAACAAAAGAATTAAGCACTGTTCCCAAAAAACTGCATTTCCCATCTGCCTACACCAAAATTCTTCCGCTCAACCAAACCCTGATTGACAACGTCGTTCATACACAGAAAAGCAGCAGATTAGGGTTGAAATCCGCCACGCGACCAAATTAACTCAGTGTAATCCCTATCATTGATAGTTACCGTTATCTACGGACGCATTCGCTAACGAATCAACGTTTTTATAATAGTTTAATTCGGATTAGATAATGTCCCAGTCTGGGTCCCTTGGGTGGTCGAAACGACCCGCGCGGTGGCGGAGGGTTGCACCCCATTGCGCCGATGACAGGTTGAAGGGATGTTTAGGGGTCAACTCTATCGAGTGTAGATTTAATGTTAGCGCAATGATAATATTTGTATAATATTTTTATGAGTGGTAGATTGATTTCAAGGATTTATGTTAGAAGTACGGATTATTTTGCTGGTTCTCACGGCTATTTGCGCTGGTAAGAGTCAAGAGAGAGTTAATTTGGCGCCATTAAATTAGTTTTTTCTACGCCACTAATATTATAAATTCGAAAGTAACTCTGTCTGTCTGTCTGTCTGTCTGTATGTTACCTTTTCACGCCTAAACCACTGGTCGGATTTCGATAAAATTTGGCAAGGAGATAGATGGCATCCCGGGGAAGAACATAGGCTACTTTTTGTCTCAAAAATAACCCTAAGGGGGCGGATATAGGGGATGAAAGTTTGTATGGGCAACCGATCATTTCTTAAGTTAGGGCTATGAAAATTTAAATTTATGCTTTTGGTAACAAATAAAGAATTACGTATTTCACCGTTTTTCAAAAATCATCCCTTAAGAGGGTAGAATGAGGGATGATTTTAAAATTCATATGTAGGTAATATTGACATTTTTCAGTGACTGTTTTCAAAATATTTAAGGGTTTGAGAATATAGTTATAGTCCGTATCTTGAGGTTACATTTAGTGTTTATTTCATTAAAATCGGTCCACCCGGTCAAAAGTTATTACTACTTGGCTTTAAACGCATGGGAGGGATGGTGGTATTGAAAGTCGGAGATTTTAGACAAACTCTGCCGGTAATAACTAGGGGATTACCGGCAGATGAAATAAATGCATGGCTAAAGACGTCGACATTATGGGTGCATATAAAAAAGTTTTGTTTGACTACAATTATGCGAGTACAACTGCACAACAGTGGCGAAGGGTCATTTTTTGGGATAGGTAAGCCGCCTTTTCAAATTCTAATTTCGATTTACTTTTCTAATATGAGCTTCATGCGAATTACCGAAAAATGATTCTATCCTAGTAGTCCCGAACTCATGTACCTAACTCTAAAAAGTTACAAATATGTTTTTCATTCTGAACATGCTTTTGGGATGAAATCGTCACATTATCTGTAAAACCCCCTTTATTCCACAAACTACTAGAATCGGATAAAAGTAGACACGGGACGCAATACATTTTATTTAATTTACAACTGCCAATGAGCCATTGATATTTATCGCAAAGAGATACCTACATAAAATGTTTAATCACGTACGCAAAACGAACTAAGTACTTACTTTTCAAATCTACTCTAAATAAGTAATTTCAACATATAAACTATCTACTTACCCCAAATACCTAATTACAACGCACACTTTCACTAAACTCAACACTAACTATAATCACTGTTTTATACCAACAAATAAATACTACTAACTCATACAGATAAACTAATTAATTCAATGAATAAAAATAAATAGTTGCAAATTAACTCTAAGTGTAAACAAACACCACACAATGTCATTCATCTCATGTGCAGACTCCGAGCCGTGCCGAACGCATTATGCAATTCAACGAAAACTACCGAAGGCGAATCGTGATATCGGTCGTTCGCTCCATCTCGTTCACGCGCACGCAATTTCGAGTACAATCTTCATAGCAAGCCGTTGCAGACCGGCTTGCCTCGCGCATACGAAACCGGGGAGTCACGTGACCGAAGTGACGTAATGACCTTAAGAATTTTGAATGAATAGCAAGCCGGCGGCCGGTCGGGTTATTAGAGAGAAAAATGTTTTGCTGTTGGGCGATAACAAAGACAAAACATTGAATTTAGGCGTTTTGTATAGTTTTAATTTAATGGTGTTTACCCATAGTGTGATTATTGTACAGGCATTTTAAATATTTAGTTATTTTAGTTATTTTATTTATTTTAATGACGAAAGAGTGGTTTTATTCCGAATGTCGTAAGGGAAGCCGGTAGGAATCGGCTTATAGGCTATCCTCGCCACTGCTGCACAATGATATAGAATCGGGGCAGTATGCGGCAGCACTTCTGAAAATTGGCGAAGACCGTATGTAACAGTTGGTAACGGCATGATTACATTAATCCAAAATTTTTGTAACCTTAAAGATGATGCTGATGTCGAGCGGGAACGCAGAGCGTTGGCGATACGCGCGAACATGTTGGCCCATAGGTTCGCTCGATGTACAGAAGCGGTCAAACACACGCTATTTAAAGCATACTGCACATCTCTGTACTCGAGCGCCCTATGGATCAGCTGTACCAAACGTGCCGTCAGTGCGCTGCGTGTCCAATATAATAACGCCTTCAGGGCGCTGCGCATGCGGCTGCCGCGTTACTGCAGTGCGTCAGAGATGTTCGCAAAAGCCCGAGTCGACAGCTTCTCAGCTATTGTACGGAAGAAAAGTGCGTCTCTGCTCGCCAGATTGCGTGGCAGTGGCAACGGCCTCCTGAAGGTGATAGCTGACAGGTTTGATGAGAGCCCCATAATGGGACATCTCATAAAAACAACACTGTCTGTCGTAGTGTATAAGTACTAACCTAGACCAAAGGCCACTTTGTTACTAACATCCTAGGGTATAGGTAGCTACTACCGTAGGCTGTAAGATATTATTGTTACTAACATCTTTTTTTGTATTTTTGTTTTGTTTTTTGTAAGTGTGGACCTTTGTTGTCTGTTAAATAAATAAATAAATAAAATATTGTTCATATCAACAACGTAGATAGACGTTGTTTTTCAGATAATCTGAGCGATCTGCAAACTAATGGAGAATAGGGAATGGTTGTGTGAATGGACAATTTTGGCACCGGCGAATGAAACTGTGGGAAAGAATAATGAAAACACGTCACATGTGGAAGGTGAAGTTGTGGAGTATCTCTCGGACCTACACAATGTCATGGACACCGAACAAGTAACATCACCCTGTTCAATTTCTCAACTCTTTACAGTTATCAGGAGTGCCTTCGCATAAGCTGAGGCTGAAAGTGGGTGTTCCAGTTCTGTTAATGCGTAATCTTGATGCGCCAAGATAATGTAATGACACACGGTTACAAATTACTCACCTGAGGCGGAATATTGTAAAAGCAATAATCATGTCAGGAATAGTAAAAAAAACAAAAAAAATAAGATTCCCCGTATTCCAATAATTCCGACAGATTTACCTTTCCAATTTAAAAAGAGTGCAGCCATTGTATGTGGCGTGCTCACGAGTATCCAGCCCACAAAATCTACATGTTTTAGCAAAAAAAACGAAAACCAAAAATGTTGTTTACAGAAATGTTTTAACATAAGATATTCCAGTTTTATTCATATTACTTTATAGATTGGGATAGACGTTGTTCAACTTCCACAGGCAACAAATGTGTCATATTTATTTCATAAGACTTTCACACAGTTTCATACTTCCGTCCATACTATCCACACTAATATGATGCATGCGTACGAAAGTTACTGGCTGTCTCATGTCTGTAACCTTTCTGTAACGCCTAGATAGACTATGACCTGGGTTATGGGATCTGGGAATTCTGGGATATATTTTTATCCCGGTAGTACGTTCCCGTGGGATAATTTCCGACCTCCACGCGGGCGAAGCCGCGGGCAAAAGCTAGTCATATTATAAAAGTGAAAATTTTGTTTTCACACGTTAATAACCGTAATTTGTTTTTACTATTTTGGCAGCTTCATATCATAGACATATATATTTTTGCACAAAATAAAAATACAGATTAACTAATATCGTCGATTATTATATAAAATTATAATAGAACTATAAAACTAATGTAAATGTTCATTCATTTCATTTTAACTATTTAACATAATATTAGTGATAGTGCTGAAACGCCTAAAAATTTTTTTTTTTACTATCGCCCAAGTTTCAGAGGTCCAAACATCTGCCTGTTTCAAACTATAGGCGCACGCGCATCGCATTTGTTATGCTGGTCATAATACGGACATAATCATTGCATTTTAAAGTCATAATAACACTCATTTTTATTGGGATTTCGTAATAATTCCAAGCCAGAGGAACATTCGCAATGACAGTCATTAGGTACCTTCACAAAATGAACTGAAGTTTTGACAACATTGTAAGCAAAGTTTAGGACGAGTGTTTCAGTTATTGGTACTATTGATAGCAGTAAACATGAATGTTTATTGTGTTGTGTAAAATTACCGAAATGTTTTATTGAATAATTGTGGTTTTTGCGTCAGTATAACGGAAAGAGTACGGTATTAAATATTATTACAAACGTTTTACAAAAAAAAACTTTACTTTTTAGTTTTGTGGTACTTACCCCTCACAAATTCGAATACCGAATTACCTGCTATGTAAATAACAGTGATAAGAAGTTGTTATAACATCATCCAACTAGACTTAGTTGGACATACATAACATAGAACCTCCTCCTTTTTGGAAGTCGGTTAAAAAGAAATATTATTTCCCACATCAATATTAATTATTCTCTGATTTACTTACTTTTCTCATTTATTGAGCTTTTTGCGGCATTGTTTTTCCATATTTTAGCGGTAAAATGTAACAGGACGAAAAGTGTTATTTGGGGAATGTTACCTACTGAAGAAAAACGAATATTTATGAGTTATTTTCGCGAAATCGGAATAAAAGGTGAGGAAAATGTTTGCCAATCACTTTATTTACTGCAGAAATATATAGTGTCTTCTCGCAGCCGTGAGGCACACACTATTTTTTAAACCATTTCACATTTTTATTTTGTTTTTCATGAACTGTTGCCAAATAAATGTTAGGTACCTATAGCTTTTTCTTTTAGTTGTGCAAAGTTTCACTTATACAAGTAGGCAAGGATCAAGCTACAACTATCCCAAAACAGAAATCGGTTTGTCTAACTTTGCGAACGACCAGTATCATCCAAAAACTCCTATTCCACCTTCCCATCAAAACCGCTTAAACTTTATTAGCGCAAGTAGTGTGACAGTCGAACTGCCAAGTCATAAGTCTCGAGTTCGAACCCAAGGCACGCACCTCTGACTTTTTGGATTCATGTGCGTATTGTATAATTATCACTTGCTTCAAAAACGATGAACGAAAACATCGTGAAGAAATGTACCTGAGACATATTTCTCGACGGCATGTGAAGCCAAGTCAGAGGCCCATGGGTGGCATAAAATCTCTGACACCAGTTTAGTCACTAACCACACGAAAAAGAAAGATCAAAACCGCGACAGTATAACGAACGGATACTTTTTACACCACACATGCCATTCTATTATCGTCAAATCAAAATATCATTACAAAAGCATTCCATATCGCGAGCCACAATATTGTACATCATTAAAATTATTGCAACTCGATTTTTTGTATCCAATTCGCTCGATTTTTATCAGTTGCTTGATCGAAATTTATCATTGAATCGAGGTGCTGGCTCCTGCACTCATTCCTGTCCATCTTGGGAACTGGTAATGAGCGATTACCTACGTTATTACGCGCCGCTCTGTCATTACTTTACTGTCTTCGAAGATTTTGGACAGATTTGTTCAATGTATCTGATATGTGTGATTATGACTGGTTTTCGTTTGTTTTTTGTATTTTTATTGGTTGGTCATCAACATATTGTATCCGGCCTTTGAAACTGGCGCTAGTTTTTAAGATTCTTGTCTCCTTATTAATAAACACGGAGTTAAATGACAACCACCTTCAGAGTAACCATAGATTTTTCAAGGTTAAAGTTTGCCATAACATTAAAACGCGTGATGAAGAAGATGGTGAAGATTGGCGTCTGGCTAGTAAATTAAATGTGTTCACTGTTCTAAACTTTTCTTGAGTTGTTTAGGGAAATTCTATTTTTCTTGCAGACAGGCGAATCTTTCTCTATGGTCAACTTAAAAATTTTACGGGCCCATCTGATTAAATGAGATATAACTCCAACATAGACAAATTAATTGGTAAACAGCTGACTACCTAATTCTGAAAAAGAGGTACATTATGGTTTTCTGTTAGCATTAGCCACAAGTCGTATCATATAGTTGGTTTTCCAGTAATAAGATTCTGATTTCTGGTCCCCACTCTTGCTTTCAATGATATTCCACCTGAAGCTAAAACCTCCCGCGTTAAAGCCTTATAATTTACCAAGTAACCCAACCCTCTATTTACCGCGGTACCTGAATAAGAACAGGGCACATCACTACTTACATACAATTAGCACAAAATGGCAGTGTCGGTAAACGGTTGGTCAAAGGGACCGTAATGTGGCAGCCGCAGGGTTAGTGTGTTGATTAATGAGGAAACTATGGGTGTGAGGAGACAATGATGAGTATGGTTTGGGTGGTTTTCGGTGGTTGGTTGTCGAGTGAGGAAAAGGCTTTGTTTATCAGATCATTCGCTGTTATACATTATTTGGTAAATTACTGTGCGTTCATTATAACTTGCCCCGTGATGCGATTGGTAGCACTGATCTGTCAGTTACAATTTTGAACTCTATTTGAATAGAAACTTAGCTTGACAAGCAATGGTGCCAACATGACGGCAAGGGACAAGTTATAGTGAACGGTCTGTAGTTGATATATTTGACTTTTTAATTGTGTATGTCACTTGTGCTTTAAAAAATTTAAACCAATGTTATAGGAAGTTTCAACCTTAAGTTTAGGCACAAACGATGTGGCCAGTGGCTCGTATGCGCCTAGCCTAATTAGCGAATTTTCAATTTACTGGGAGTTTTTGTCAACAGTGGTAAAGGAATTACGAGTTCGACTATACATAGGATAGATAAAAGGACAGGAAATATCTGCGAAAGGAAGTATTCGTTATCTATCAGAAAGGCTGTCGGTATGCTTCTGAAACTATAGCTCTTTGCAATATTCTCGCAAAATATACTTTCCATACTATGTTCAAAAACAGTGCACAAGTGCACAAGTCGCTAGCGGCGACCTCGTCCGGACGTGGATGGAACCAATCCATAATGAATGACAAAAGAAAACGAGACGCATCAAAATGTACTGATTAATTTAAAAATGCACATTTTACCGTGAGGATATAACCCAAGCACGAGCATAAGTATGGATCAACGGAACGTTACAGTTTACTCCTTGGACCGATGCTTGTTTTTTTTCACACCATCGCCATATTCTGAACAGCCGGGCTGTGCCAAAACTTTTTGCTGAAGGTGTAAACAAAGCAGCCGGACTATTCTGTAGAAATTAAAACCTGCACAATTTGGGAGAAGTCAGCTTGAAGTGAGCTGTTCCTCCCTTGCTAGGGATTATTGAAACTATTGACAGATAGTTAATTGATTCAGGTGTGACGTGGCGGAAATCCATTATAAAATATCCTAGATTATTTAGTAACCTATTCCGCTTAACTATTCCTAAAGAGTCGTAAAAAAACCTTGTAAGAAATCGACGCGTGTTTCACCTCACAACGAGGCATCTTCAGGATGACGATTGACTGGTCGCGAACCCGAACAGGACGACGTGTTGCCACGCTGAGCGCTGATGATAGATAGTTTCAGCTTTAGGTAGATACTAATGTGTGTGTGTGTGTGTGTGATTGTGCGAAAAACATTATTAATTTGTTATTTGAAAAATCGACGACGAAAATTGAGGTTTTAAAAAAAAAATACCCCAATTCTCAAAAAAAAATATCTTTAAGGTGATTTAAAAAAATATATCTTTAAGGTGTGAAGAAAACCTTTTTTTACTTTTATTTTTTCGAACATGTTTTAAATATAATTGTTTAAAATGGTAAACCCTCCATATTGGTGCCCAAGATACAGGCTTGCCTAGTTTGGGGCCAATGTTAACAGTTTGTAAAATGTTTTAGCAATAAAGAGTTTATTATGTTTATTATTATTTATAATTAGGATGTAGGGCTATTTAAATAAATCAAATCAGATCCCTCAATTTTTAAGTGGCACAAAAATTTCCATCTATAGGTACGTTTTCTGACCCATTTATTTATATTATTATCGAATTGTTTTGGAACATAGTATATGATATGCAGATGAATAATGATTTGAGGAACACACGACCACGGTGATTATACGTACTATTTCCTAGATGTATGCGGCATCGAATTCTGAGGACCCCACAGGCGATAATCGAATGTCTCAATACTCATTAGAAGTACCACTTCCTGGAGCCAATAAATGAAGGAATTACCAGTTTGCATCAGCCACTACAAATGTCTAAATTTAATGCTACACGAAAAGACACCTTAACCAAATAAACTAAGGTATAGTTTTAATTGAAACTCGAAAAGTTTTACAACCTTTTCTTTAGCTTTGCCATTGTAAAATTAACTTAGTAACAACATGTTTAAAGTTGACAATTGGGTGTTTTGCAATAATAATGGATTTTTAATTTCATAATAGCTTTAGTACTGTGTGATCATTGATCCTATGTTAGGAGATTGAACCTGATACTTATACTGAAGCTAATTCCACCGTGTAAAGCAAGCTTTGAAAGTCGCCGCCTCAGTTTATTTCTACTTATCCGTACAGTAAGTAATCAGGCATCAACATACGATCATAGCTACGATATATCTACGACATCAAGTTAGTCTGTTTTTACCCGACCACAGTAATGCCAAAGGAGGGTTATGATTTTAACAGGCTATTTATGTGTGTAAGTATAATATGTTCATTTTTTTCGTAGTTGGGATTTTGTTTCTAACTTTTTTTTTTAAATTTTAGTGGTGAGCTCCTCTAATAAAATAAGGACTTGAGCAAGTTATTTGTAGAATGTCCATCATATACAACGTGTAACAAAAACCCTGTTCAATCCGTGAGAGTATTTTTAAGAATCATACTGCTAGTCTATTTATGTGGTAATTTTCAGGAAAAATAAAAACAAATTGTCGTATTTTTTTTCAATGGGTAATTTTACCGGGTAAATACGGGTCGCGGGCGGCCGTCGTCTAGTGGGTCTCTAGAAGTCATTCCCATGCCATAACATATCACTCCCCTGACATAACCCTGTTAAAATTTACCAATTTTTGATGTAATTGGGATAATTTTGGCACGGAGAACGTGAATTTTAAATAGCATGTTTTTTTTAAAATTTTCAATAATAATTAGTTTTTTATTACTTTTTGGTAATTGTATTGCAGTACCTATGTACCATTTTTGGATCGGACAGGGATTTGTAACACATTGTATAAAGCCAACCCTCTGGAGGCCCTGCCGGTGCGGGTCCGGCGTCGTGTACAGGAAGCCTAATACTATACATAAACAAGTAATTTCTTTCCACACATATCTTCCAAACAATCTATGTATCATTGTTGAATACTGGTTACCCAGTTATGATCCACCTTCACAGAAAGCTACGCTGATCAAAATCGCCTTCAATAAGGGAGTTTTTACTTGATACCCCGAGATGAGAGTTCATACATTTTTCATATCGTGTTGGTCGCAAAACATGGCTGCAAACATAACTCTTCCTCCCCTCAATGAATTCCCAACCTTATTGAACTGTCATAAGGTCTTCTACATCTGTGAATGTATTTTTGTTTGTCTGTTCGATCAGCTCTCCCTCCTCTCAATCAATTCCAAACCTTATACAATTGTCATAAGGTTTAATGCCTCTGTGAATGTATGTTTGTTTGTCTGTTCGATCACAATTAAAGCGCAGAAACGTTCTTCATTAGTGCGCACGGTAATATTCCACGCCGGTTCTTGTCCGGACCGGTGCAGCGGTGCCGATCTTTACTAACGTATGCCCGTGTCCCGTGTCCGTCAGTATGTGATATTTTGATTGGTATTTTGATGAGACTTGCAGTGTTTTATTGTGTTATGACTTCTTTATATGCGGTTTTTTATTTGGCGCGGGAATAATGAGGCTCTCATTGCGATGCTTTACATAGTGTCTTACGAAATTGACATTTTTATCATGTTTTACGGAGCAGGTCCAATTTTTTGTTGGAATCGGATTTAGGAGCTCGTGGCTAAGTAATAACAGCCGCATGGGTCGATCCATCAGGTTAAGCTACGGTTTTTAGGGATGGTCCGTGGATGGGCGACCATCTTTACATACCGAGACTCCTTCGTGCCTTGGAAAGCACGCTAAGCCGTTGGTCTCGGCTGCCATTCGTGGATCTTTGACAGTCGTTACGAGTCGTCAGAAGCCCGAAAGTCTAACAGCCAGTCTTAACAAGGTCTGTACCATATTACCCAGTAACTGGGTTGTGGAGATCCGATGGGCAGTCGCTTCATGTAAAATACTGGTATTCAGCTGCATCCGGTTAGACTGGAAGCCGACCCCAACACAGTTGGGAAAAGGTTATGTAGATTGATTGGACTTTCCTTGTTCATGTTTTGTTTTTGTTTTCAGGGTACATCCATCACGAGGATTTATGGCTATTCCAAAAGCTGACTCCTTGTCTTGAGAACATGAAGAGTCTAAAGCAATTTAGGATGCTTCACAGATTTTGATGTCACTGAATGAAGAAGGCGAGTGTCTTGTTTTAACTTGGAAGAGTATCTGGTAAATTATGGTAAAAACCTCAGTACTATCCTTCTATTGCCAATTATTAATTTTCAGCTTGAGATTTTTTTAATACCATTGTTCTTTGGCAATAGGTTCGCCCCCTATTGCATGGGACTCAAACATAACTGGCGAAATGTGGGTGTCAACCCTTCGGGGAAACAAGGCGTGATGTTATGTTACCATTGTTCATGTCGACGGTAAAGATCATGGATACACGTGGCTTACTTTTTGCTTAGGTATTAATTATAGAGTAAAGGTATGGCTGCTTTTGATCAGTGGACATTCCCTGACTTTCCTCGCTCCGTATTTCGACTTCTTCTAACACCCTTATTTCCTTTTATAGCAATAAATAAACGTTGCTTACAAAAATACACACATTTCCAAAATATCCTTCATTTTCCGAGTACTGTTTGGCATTGTTTTTGCCTAGACCTCAGGTCATTCCCACACTCTCCTCACCATGTTAAAGCCTTTGAGGCTAAACTGAAGACAATCGACGGAGACTTTTTCTAACACACCCAAGTAAGTAAAATACCTTGTGGAGTTGTGATGGGAGAGGTACTATGAGTGTGAAGAATTGAAGTGTTTCGAGATGAATGTGAGTTGGGAGAAATTATTATAAGTTCATAATTATCACGTTGTCTTCAAAATATCAAAGCTTAGTTGATGTGAAAAGACTTCAAAACATTTTAAAGAGACATGGGAAGTTTGTGGTGGAGTCACTCCTGATTATCTTATCCAGCAGATGTCATTTCATCATTATCCGCTGTAAGTTGATCATAAAGAATAAAGATGATTTAATAATTAAAATCAATCAAAATGATAAACAAAAATGTTAAACACTACGGTCAGCACGACAGCTCATCTTAATTGGTGGCCAGTAAATAACAAACTCCATATTTACTCAACACAAAATATCCTAACAACAGTATCTTGTACCCATAGAAGGCCTCTTCCCGCGCGTCGGTCATTCCACCGAGTCCATCGCCAATCATATCTCGATATTTATGAGACCGAATTCACAAGAAGCGAAAAAATTTCGACGACAATACAACCGATCTTTTTACAGCTTCTTCCCGTCTCGCATTTTTCTGGCAAAACTGATTGTTTACCGGAAAAAATTACGCCTGTTAGTCGAAACGTAGGGTATAAATAAAAGATGGGGCCGAAGAATTTTGATTCGGTGGTTTTTGTATGGTGGATACCGATTGTGGAGCTAAACGGTAAAAAGTGAGCCATGTTCGATTGAGAAAGGAACGTGGTGTTAAGTGTGGATACAGATTTATATCGGTTCACATGGCGCGGGATTGTGGCGCACACGCCACGATTTTGAGATTAATCTGAATACCACAATAAGTACAAGGTGGATTTAGTAATGATTTGAGCGTATTGTGCACGGCTGTCTATCCTAAGTTCTGATATACTAGATTAGGTGTTAATATATCTGTGTCTTTCACGCATCGATATCACCAGCAAACTCTTTTTTCATTTCAAAGGATTTTCAATTTAAAACGCTCGAGACATAAACTATCGGTATCAAATAGTTTTAGTTCTAGGTTTCCTTCCGATATGGCTTTAAAAATCCGATCTTGGAACCAATACTTTAATCTGAAAACTACCAAAACATTACGTAACCATATAACTAAGTTTGTAGTAAACAATATCGTAGGTACCGGTAAACACGCTAAGATTTCATCACAAACAATAAAACATTCTAATTCCCATAACAAATCCGCACTATGTAAACGGGCTTGTCGAATGGTAACTTGTGAAATTCAAAGTGTTTTAATAAGCGGTAAATTCATTTATACAGAGCTCTTTATATGGCAGAATTAATAGCGACGGACAATGAAACAAAGTTGCTATGGTTACAAGGAAATCGTACTTATTGCAAGGGAAGATATTGTAGGTATCTTATTCAAACAGCCAGTAAATGTTCTTCGTTTAATAGGAATGTTCTTCTTCTTCTTCTTCTTCAAAGAACAGTTGCTGCAGTTTTGTCATAGTTATTCTCCATGGATGGCAAACGCCGGATTGTAAAAATTGTACATCCTAAATAAAACTCTGTTCTAATTTCCAGCCTCAGGTCTGGGAGAACAATAACTAGAAACTTTTTAGGAATCATGACTTTAAAGAGGTCGTTGATACTGTAGTGGACAATTAGTTTTTAGTGGTGGGTACCGCAGTAAGCGGATGTGTGCAGAATGTAACTAGGTCAAGATAATGGTAAACTTTATACTGTAATAACTGAAACTTTAAAAAGATAGGATTAAATTGATATGTGCTTAACAACCTCTCCGAAAAGGTACAATAGTTTGTAGTTAAATAACATTTGCATATATCAATAGTATATTTGTTAACAAACACAAGAGTCAGTTGTGGTCGCGTGTCGGACGTTCAATATTTTCACACATGTTGTTGTCTCTAAATTTCTCGGTTGAACCGATTATATAGATGTGAGAAGAGTGGCCACAACTACGCGGTTTTAGAGACATATTCAAGGATTTAATTTGATACAAGAGGTTGTCAATGGTCAGATTAAGTTTCCATTTTAGATGTAATTGAAAATAATAATGAAATACAGTATATTATATAATACCCCAACGCTAGAAGACCAGCACCTGCTTTAAACATTGATCAACAAGACAATTATGAAAGACGTTAATGGGCAGAGTCATAAGCATGATAGCATACAATAGACGTAGATATATTTAGTACTTGTCGCGAACCCGAACACGATGTATTGCCATGCTCACCGCTGAAGTCAATCGTCATCCTGAGGATGCCTCGTTGAGAGGTGAAACACGTGTCTTACAGGTTTTTTATGACTCTTTAGGAATAGTAAAGCGGTTTTTTTTTTAGGCTTTCGTAGTCAACAAGGAACCCTTATAGTTTCACCATGTCCGTCTGTCTGTCTGTCTGTCTGTCCCCGGCTTAGCGAAGAGACAGTTAGTACTAGAAAGCTGTAATTTGGCATATTAATTACGCTGACAAAGTGGTAAAATAAACCCCATATCCTGCAATAGTCCTCCAAACCGGGTTTTTCCTCTTGCATAGTACATACAGGGATAATCTTTGGTTGGTGCTATATGTAACTAAAAATGTCTAACGGGCCTCTGCGATTTGGCTCGTTCCAAAGGTTCGAGATCCCAGGGTCCCGAGGAATATCAAAGAACAAACTATATAATAATATGAAGGAGAGCCAAAAATATTCCTCTGCTTAATATGGATCCCTTTGAAATACTTATAATAACACAATCCTTTAATTTATAATTACTGTCCGTCTACAAATATGGCTACAACAAAATGCAGTCCGGTTCTAATTTGGAACGGTGCAAAGTTGCGGTTTCGTCCCGTGACGCGGCACGCGTCTGCCACACGGTAGCAAATGCTTCCTATGTATATGTATGCATGTGGAGTACTTGATTGTGAATATATCTCTTTTTTGTTTCCAAAAGTTGGAAACTGGGAACTCAGTAATTTTCAGTTATGATTTAAGAAACCTTTTTAAAGATCGTTCTATAACGGTTAATCTGGAGTAGTTACAATTCTACGGCCACGGTTTTGTACCTAATTTGGAATATATAGATCAATGCTCATTTACTTATATAATTAATCTCTAAGCTAACGTATTTTTTTAACTAGGTATACCCTAAGCCTATCACGCCTTTATTCCCCGAAGGCTTGGGCAGCGGTGTACCTTTTAGTACACCCACATTTCGCCTGTTATGTTTAAGTCCCATGTCATAGGGGGCGAGCCTACTGCCATCAACCGGACAAATCCGACTCCGGGCCGCTACAGAGAAATTCCAGATGGAAAAGCATGCATCACTTTTCCCGATCTGGGAATCAAACCCAGGAACTCATTGTTAGCAGTACTTATCGCATGCGAGCACTAGACCAACGAGGCGGCGCGGCGGGCGAACCGTTTTTACGTCTGTAGAAATTATATTTACAGTCTTTCTAGAAGCTTGGCAACTTTGAGACCTATGTATATGACATTTTTCTACGCATTGAAGACCTCGAGTCTTCAATGCGTAGAAAAATGCGCCAAACTGTTAGCCAAATTCAGGGTCTATTCAATTTAGATTGCCATCGACACGCTAAGAAGTTCTTCGGATTGCGATAATATTATCTATGCCTAAAAAATACCATCTGTCCTAACCAAATCTAATGCCAAAGTGTGAACAGATTAATAATAGCATCTATTATTTTAATTTTCGAACACCGATGTTCGAAATTCAAAGACAGAATACGACCAATCGCATGTGCGTAATGGGCGCGCGCCAGTCGCGTGCGCTCGCACTCAGCCGCGGGCGTCAAGTGTTGCCAACTTAAAAATTATCAACTAATCATACAGGGTGGTCAACCGGCCCGATGTTTTTTTCCCAAAATTTAATTGCTTCTTTAGAATAATTTAGCCTTAAACGCTTGTTTCAGCTCCCTGCGAGATATTTCGAAATTATTTCCTGAGTTCTAATAATGTGGATGGTAATTTCGTTAACATTTTTTGGGTGCTGTTTCTTTAACGAATGCAGGTGCCAGTGACATCCGTCACGAAGTCACCAACCTGTTGATTCCAATATTGCATTGGGACAGGCAACCACAGATAGGCAATCTTAGAAATAATATTGCCTCATAAATATGT
Organism: Eupsilia transversa; assembly: GCA_914767815.1. Classification (NCBI taxonomy): domain Eukaryota; kingdom Metazoa; phylum Arthropoda; class Insecta; order Lepidoptera; family Noctuidae; genus Eupsilia; species Eupsilia transversa. The sequence continues at coordinate 5,955,088 of OU611896.1, read as the reverse complement.
AACTTTGAGCAATGGAAAACGCGGAAAATTCAGTGTAGGAATTCATTTTGAGGAAAAAAACATAAAAATTTGGCCGAAAGCTTCCACAAAGAATTTAGGTTTGTAATGAATGCATTGAAAGCACAAAACACTTCATTCACAACCTAAAAATCAGCATCAAAAATCATCAAGACCTCTAATAATCGTTTACAAAATAAAAATCGATTTAATGACATAAGTAAACAGGGAGCATGTAGGTATGCGCGTTAAACAAATCACCTCTCGTTGAATCGAATAATGATGCGATGGCGATGTCTCGAATAATCGATTATGTCAAATTTTAATACGATTTTGTTTAAAATTATGATGCCTGCAGGTTATCGATGGCACGCAGTGTATAATATCGATGTAATATCAATGTGGTTGATGATCGATTATTGCTACGTTAGTGGGAAAACGTCTGTTTGTTTTAGTTTGTTTCAAGTATGTTATTATTTTCTTTTGTTTAAGTAGAACTAGGAAGAAAGGCTTCAGCCAGACGGTTTTTGGGTCCCTTTTGCTTAACAATCTAGCTAAAAATAGTTTAATACATTATTTCTAGGGTTCTTACTTTAGACAGTATAAAAGTCAAATCGCATTTCAATTGGATTTAGATGAACCTTCTGAGGAATTTCTCAGTAGCAGCCCGGAGTCTGGACTGTGCCCGGTGGATGGCAATAGGCTCGCCCCTGTCGAAGTGTGTATGAAGAATAGGTACACCTCTGTCTAACCCTTCGGGGAAAACAGGCGTAATGATTATGTTAGATGAAGCTTCCACAAACCAGCTCTATCTATAAAACTCCAAAAATCCCCGTTCTTAATATATATCCGCAGTTGAGTTCGTCAAATCAAATTACCGAGCCAAGTCTCCCTCTCCAAACGAGGACTCTTTCCCAGCCTCCACTGTCCAAATATGACTTATCTGTACATTTGATGTCGTACGTACTTCTCATAAATATTCGTCTGTGTGACGCAACCGGTTGCTCGCAGGTTTTTGCTTAGTACTGAACGTAAATATCGGGAACATTTTGTGGTCACGATCGACGCATGATTGATTGATTCCGTTTCGTGTTTGGTTGTTTCACTTTCCTTTGGTTATTAGCGTTTGAGTATGTTGGATTAGTTTTCGTACATGAAGACTATTGATATGCTACCTTGGGTAACATTTTAACTCTGGAAAGTAAAAAATAATTACGAAACTTTCGTTAGATATAGGTTTTTTAACTCTCTAATTGGAATCCGTATTTCTTGTCTTTTCTTCACTCCATCATCATCTTCATCTTCTGTCACCGTTTTGAATGTATCTATGAAGGTTTCATTCTTTCTAAATAAACTTATTTTTGGCCCTTAAATATCTTTTGCAAAAGGTACTATTTACAATGTTTTTACAAAACCGCTGCAAATATGAGCAGTAATGGCCAATGGTAACGGTCACTTACGACTTGTAAGGTCGTATGCTCAAATCTAGTCAGGCGCTTTACTTTGTGTAAATTATTTCATCACCACTGCTCTCAAAACGATGAAGGAAACATTGTGAGGAAAACAGCATGTCTTAGAACCAAAAATTCGAAGACATGTGACATCTACCAACACGCACTGGGCCCGTGTGGTGTATTATGCCCCACTCTCACAAGAGGAGGCCTGTGTCTCAAAAATTCGCAAAAAATCTGTACAACTTTCAAATGACAGTCTATTTATGCATGTTTAGCTAACACCCCCTTACATTGACACCCGCCCCCTGTCGCACGCATCACAAACACACGGACACAGGTCGTGTGAAACTTGACGGATTTTCTGGTTCATAGCACTTGGCATTATCTGGTACTCAACTGTGGATATGTGTGACATGTAGTTTTTGATTCCCAAGGGAGTGAGTATTGCTTGAAGCATGAGTATCTACTATTGCAGAAGTAGTGAAAGTGTTTTCTACATAATATTAGTTTGAAGAGAGCGCTTTTTCATTCAGTTGCATCTGTAAATTGCTGCCTGCTTCAGGTGTTAATGTTATTTGAATAAACTTCAACATCATATAAATACAGAGAAACTAATCATTTTTGGTCAGTGAATAATCCCTGATTATCCCTCTAATCAGGGGTCACCCAAAAATTAATCCCTGATTCCTATACATCTAAATATTGTTATTCGACGAAAAATTATATTTACCTTAGTATTATAAAAGGGTATTGTCTAATTACAAATAATCAAGCAAAATAACATATCTAAACCGAACTTCCCAGTGCTAACCCTCATTCCTACTGCATCGATTCTCAGACCCTTCACTAAACTCCCCAGTGAATTGTATCGGTATAGCTGACACCCACCCTTACTAGCTCTTCACAATAAAGATTACACAAGTTAAGAGATTAGTTGGTAGTGTGGTGATGAAATTAATTAATAATACAGTAATTTGATTCTTACAGTCATACTAAAAAACTATCGCTATGAAACTCATGTATTTGAGTGTCAAAATTGAGATTGCGAGAAAAATAATACATGTTTTGGTAGGAACTAACGCCATTGAGGATATATACCCAATTTCTATGAAACTAAAATCGTTTACGAATAATATGGACAAAAATACTGCAGCTGATTCAATACTAATAAACTATCAGATTTTTTTTCAGGTGAATGAATAATTTATGCTAAAAATTATGCTCATTTGCTTCAGAAATGAGCATATTTTTTTCAAATTAAGCTTTAGAGACGGGAGACGTAAAGCAAATAAGTACGAAGGTAGTCAATATCACACGATAATAATGACGAAGGACGGAATTTCCAAGATTGATTGAGTTGTCACTAATTTCGGTGTCGCTGAATGTGACAGTAGGTGGTTACGTTGTCAATATTCCTGGACCTTGTAATCTTCGTGCCAGGTATAAAGGACGTGTCTTGCATGTATATGATACATGATGCAAAATAATTCGAAAAGAAGAGAGAAAATAGACTGACTATTGGAATTGAGTCATTGGGTTAATTGGACGGTAAACAGACTGACAAGCCTTTGACGATTTATGTAGACATTACCTACATATTTGTGACAGAAACATGAGACATGATATCCACCAATACGCACTGGGCCTGGCTGCGTGGTGGATTAGGGCATGGCCCACTCCCTCTCACACAGAGGAGGTCTGTGGCCCACCAGTGAGAAGATTATATAGGTATTGCTTGAGACAGAGGAGCTTGCAAGTTTTTCAAGGCAAGAAAAGGCCATGAACTGAAAGACTTTGTTTTACTAATAGGAAAGTCATAATCATAACTTGTTTGACAACAGATGCTTAATTAACAAATTAGATCTATCTCTGTGAACAACCACAAGCTCCTCAGGAAAAATACGCTTAAACGACGATAAAATAAAAAGACCACACACGCCAACGCCGTCATTATAACCCGCTCGTACGTCACCAATATCACTGATATTCATGTTAATAGTGTCACAATTAACGTAAATCGTCGCCATGCCATGTGTCGTCTGCGCAGGTGCGACACGTGCGCCAAGCGCGGGCGCAGGCGCGCGAGCTTTGGGTGCTTTTGGGTTCAATTGGGTTTTTAAGTCATTTAAAAAATATATGGTATTAAATTAATCTGTTTTTAATACAGGTAAGTATAGAAAAAGGATCTTGTTTTTTTATTGGTACTAGTTTTTAGGTTTTAGCTGTAGTTTGTGTTTTGACGTGTTTAGATTAAAACAATATATTAATTAAAACTACAAACGCTTTTTCAGTGATGGCTCGTTTCTGAATTATGCGCGTGTTGATTAAATGGGTTTCTTAAAACCTCAATTGTATGCAGAACCCAGTACCTAACTGATTGTATTTATAACAAGATTATGTGCGCGTGAGTTAGCAATCAAAATTATAGCTGCTAATGATACAGCCCAACGTTTTATTAAGTAACAGCTTTTTGGACGACAAAGGGTATGTCCTGACGGCAATTTTTTCACGTACAACTAGAAATTAAGTAAATTATAAATTATGAGACTGATAATCTGCGTAAGTATGAGTAGGTACCCAGGTTCTCAAAAACTAAGTTATGTACAATCTGCCTAGCCTATTCCCAACTATATAGGGGTCGGCTTCCGATCTAACCGGATGCAGCTGTATACCAGGATTTTACATAGAGCGACTGCCTATCTGACTTCGGGTTTCGGGCTTCTGACGACACGTAACGACTGTCAAAGATCAACGAATGACAGCCGGGACCAAGGGGTTATCGTGCTTTCCGAGGCACGGAGGAGTCTCGATATGTAAAGATGGTCACCCATCCACGGACCAACCCCGGAAAGAGTACCTTAACCTTATGGATCGACCCGTGCGGCTGTTATTACTTCGCCACGAGCTCCCCCTCCACGTGCAATAGAAATGTACTTTAACTATATAAAATGACAGCCTGCAAACCCTGCTGCTGCAGCATGTGGTGATGAGCATCAGGCATAGCGTCACTGACGCGAGGGAACTGACTTATCAGCCAAGTATCCGCTTTGAATTGACGAATTGAATGAAAACACAGAAGCGTAAAGACCGCCATATCTACCTACTAATTTCCCTTCTTCTATTTACCTGTACCACAGATTTACTATACAGATAGTTCACCCCGCAAAATCATTTAAATAAAAAGCGACTCTTGCAACGACATAATAAAATGCAATTCAGGTCGTACAGCGCCAATAACCTACAGTTATATTCACCTAGAAGTTCCCTCTCTTTTTATCGCGTAACTCTTATATCTTCTGACTACGTTGCACTCACTGAATTGGCCCGACAAGGCGGGCCAATTCAGTGAGCGCGCGTACTTGTAGCTTCATACCTAAAATGCGGAGTGAACCATCTGTAGTAATCTGTGCCTGTGTTCAAGAAAACTATGTACCACGTACAGATAACAATATATTTTGTAGGTGATATTAAAATCTATTATTCCCATACAAAAAAAATCATCTACAAAAACCAACTCACTTTCAAACTTCCGTTCATTAACAAATGACTGTGCGCGTGGCAATAAAACAATAAACATCTCCAGCAATTTGGCCGAGTCGCCGTCTAATTGTGCCTTCACCCGGTCCCCAACAATAATTTGAAGTAATACAGACTCGTAAATTCTTACCATGTTGGTGGTAAACTCGTTTTGTACTTGTAGTACTTCAGACTACTGGTAGTATAAGTTGTCGTACTTACTATACTTCATTTATTATAACATTAGACAAATAATACCTAAATAACGACAGTTATTCTGCAATGACTCCTTGACAATTCAAAAGTGCCTGTAAATAGTTTGATTGAAATAAATGCTTTGAGTGAGTTTGAGTTTCAGCAATATTATTAAAATGACTGCACTTTAGAATTATATTTTTAACCGACTTCCCAAAAAAGGAGGAGGTTCTCTATTCGACACTATGTTTTTTTTTTATGTTTGTTACGCGATTACACCGCCGATTATGAATTGATTTTGATGATTGTTTTTTTGTTTGGTTTGGTTTTCAATCGGACTGCAATGTTTGTTATCAAATTGCAGATCGATATTAAAGGAACCTTCATGGAATCTCAATTTCATTATTTAAATAATCCTTTAGTTTCAAAATTGACAAGGAATTATTTGATTGTAGATGGTTACTACAGTATTATTTTGAACCGTTCAAATCATAGCCAAGACCACCCGCCAATAGTATTGAATTCTTCAAATTACCATTCACCTTTCATCGATGCATAATTGAATTAAACGTTCAAATAATTTTCTACTAACCCTATCGGCACCTGCTCCCAATTACTCGGTCGGTACTTCTACTAACTTTTAATTATATTTTATTAGTAGCCTAGAATGGTTATGGAAGACTTAAAAAATTAAACAAAAAAACGTAAAGTATTTATGTTGCATTGGTTAGGAACTAAGAGCAATAGTATGTGGTTTATACTGATAATATCACCCTGTAAAATGTTTTTATACCTCGCACTAAAGGACCAACTTTAAGAACCCCACTAAAAAAACTGGTCCTTTGCGTTTCAAGAAAGCTCAGTTATTCTCTGAGCAATTTTGGAAATCTTACAACACATTGAAAAGAGAAAATTTAAAAAATACGCACATCAAATACCTTGAGGCTTGATAACAAACAGTTATTTCATGAATTAAAAAAACCGGCCAAGTGAGTGTGGGACCACGCAAAATGAAGGGACCCGTAGTTGGGATGAATTTATTCCAGGAATAAACTAAACATTGTAGTTGGAAAACATTGACAGACATGTACATGATTTACCGTGTTATTTTAAGACCATAGACTTTTTATAGATTATCCTGTTATTAAAGATTAAAGAACCATTCTATGTATTTTTTTCAACCTTTTAGGCTCAGTAGTTTCGGAGATAAGGGTGGTATGGTAACTTTTCATAAATTTCTTTAAAAGAATTTATTTTAAAATAGTTAAAACAAAAATAATTGATCCTCAAAAGAAGTCCTTTCATTTGGTACGTCACACGGTACAGTTTGCAAAACTTATTTTTATATTTTTCCAATTTGCCTGAGAAAAGTGCCCCTCATATTCAAAATCCATTTATTTCCATTACAAGTCCGTGTTTAGGTCACAAAAATTCATGTGTTTACCAAATTTCCCTAAATTGGTCCAATAGATTCGGAGCAAATTGGTCCAATAGATTCGGAGCTAATTGGCTGTGACAGACGGACGGCCAGCCAGACAGGCACTCGAGTGATCCTATAAGGGTTCCGTTTTTTTATTAGGACGTACGGAACCCTAAAAAACAATTTCTTTCGACTACACGTGGTAATCACCTACTTAACAGTGTAGGGATAGAAAAAACTTATACCTCAATGTAATAAAATTTGCAATATCTATCAACATAATTAGGTGCGACAGGGATGTGTGAAGCAGCAAGTACACTCAGGTAATTTATTATCCCGCAGCAGGTAGCATTAATCTTAATTCAATGAGGGCAGGGTTGCCTCATCTTATTTATGAAGAGAATGATGAACAAATACGCGCTGAATATTTTGACATTTTAGATGAAAATTTAATTTCGCATGTATGAGAAAGATTGTTTGATGGTAAGTAAAGTCTTACGGGACTGTAAGGTTCTCAAACATTGTAAAAGATTGGATGTTTGAAAAAAGATGGCGTTAGAGAAAAATATTATCGAATTGAGGGCACATTTTGAACGAAGATATACAAAGTTAGACAGAGTTTTGCGATAATATCTCATTTTCTTAAATTGTCTTTGAAAGCTTAGATTTTGGCATAAAAATCTTTTCTGTAGTGTCCATACTTTATCAGGTACAGGTGGGCCCTCAATCCTCTATGTGAGAATTGAGGGTTCAACTTAACATTTCATAACTCGCTTATTTGACTTTCATAAAATCTTATTCAAACTTTCACAATTCTTTCAGAATGTTTACTAAATACTAAGCACATTTTCAAAGAGTTTTAACCACACGCACATTCTTACTGTCTGTATGAAATTGACGTGTTTGTAGGATGAGTCAAAGCTGCCCAGCTAATAATATGATATGCTTATGATAACCTGAAATGCTCTGTGAAAATTGAATCCCCTTTTTTTGCGTTTTTCACAAAGCAGTCGAGGTTGTCAGACAGAGTCGAAGACAATCATGGTTGGAAATAGGTTAATATGGTAAATTCATATTCATTACATATTCTGGTGGTTAGTGGTGGGTAATAACCATGTACTCAGACTGAAATATAAATACTATGCCAAATAAAAATTCCAAGCAAGTTTTCGTGGTAAGTCTGGCAACCCTAAAAGCAATGCAGGCGCGTGGCAGTCGCATGCGCCGTGCACCCAGTGTTATTACACACTCTGTTATTTTGTACACGACTGTCCTGTTGAGTGCACGTATTTGCATATGGGGGCTGGCATCTACTTTACTGTAATTTAGGCACGAATTTTGAATTAACGTTTTAAGAAAACAAAATTTGATCGTTTAGGTAATAAGGGGCTGTTAAAGCTTCCAAGGGTAGTCTGCTCAGTGAATTTTACTGACTGGCTTATAATTTGAGCCTAATATGATGGTTTTAGCTTTTGTATAGTTAATAAGACAGAAGTTTGTCATATTCAAAATGGAACTCAATAAATCATTTATTGAATTTTACAATGTATGCATTGGATATCTGTAGAATTATGATTGGTTTGGCAGGTATTCAATTCTTTTGAGTTTTAGACGTAGGTATATGGGAATCTAGTTTTTAGAATAATAGCTACTTGTACGAGACAAATACATTAGATTTTTTCTCTTCAATTGACATTGATCGTTTCCTTGCGTGGGCTGTAACATTGCTTTAACTTTTAGAGCAACAGCCCATACTTCTTGTTCCTTCACACTTGACAGAACATTAATCTTAGTTCGACAAAGTGACCAATCTTCACAAACGCACCTTGATAAACCTAATCCAAAACATCTGCTTCTCACAATTTTAATTGGCTTTTTAAATCTAACCAATCACATAGCAATAAAACAAATATGCTGAAGTCTCGACAGATACGAAATACCAAAGTTATAAGCTTGCAAACGCTAAAAACTTCAAATTAAAATGTCTTGAAGGCTAATTTGACAGGTGAGCGTTGACAGATGATCGTGAGAGGTTTTTGCTTAGAGGCTGCGGGATCGATCGTGGATTCTTAATAAGGGCACATGATTTAGGAAGAAAAAAACAGTTAAATTTGACATTTTCTTGTTATAGTTATGATTAAAGGGTTTATTAGGAAGGCGGTTCTGGATTTTAGTAAGCCTTGTTAGTCAGATGGGTTGATTTGATCATCATTTTTCATTCGTTAATGAGACTGTTCTTGACTCCTTGCTGTAAGCTACACAAAGATATTGACACTCAGTATCTTCCTGCATAGGTCAGGCTCTTTTCTCCCTAGATTCCAGATCCAAACATAACTGGCAAAATGTGGGTGTACTATAGGTACACCTCTGCCCAACCCTTCGGGGAAACAAAGCGTGATGTTATGTATGAGTATTCCTGACCCCGTTTTTCCTTAATCTATCTACGGTTACCCTATAAAAAAAGAGTCTGAAAGAACAGTCTGTTAATCGATTACAGCTTTAGTTTTGTTTCTTCCAAAGTCTACAAGCTCTCAAATGATTTTCGCATGCATTGTTTACAAAATATACATAATTATGATAAGTTAAAGATCGTAGTTTAGCAGTGGACTGCGATAGACTGAGTTGATTGATTGCTTAAAAGACTTTAAATTAATTAATTAATTACAAAACAGCGTCATACACAAATACCGCTGCAAGCTACCTACAGACAATCCCCAAGAAGGGCCAATAGCAAAATAACTGTCACTCCAAAAAAAAACAGAATGTGGTCCTTTCGCCCCCAAGCATTCCCAAATTACAAAAAGAAACGTATTTAAGTCTGAAGATATTCCAAAAAACAGTGTAACACTATCAAAAGTCCGTAATTTATAATCAATTAGTAGGACTGGTATCAAGGTGCACACTGTGCGGTTGAGCGATCTTTTTATCGTAGCACGTGGACAGTGGAAAAAACTATGATGTCGGCTAGAAAAAATAACGGTGGAAGAGTAATGGCGGCGTAATGGATGTGGTGTTATGGTAAATTGTAGAGTTTCTGCTTGTAATTAAATGTTTTTTTGTCTGTTTATTGGGAATTTATTTATATTATTAGTAATTGGTAATGTGGAGGGGAGTGTTTAATTTATTTATTGCCTAATTGATTTTGAATGGTTAAAGATTCTGTGTAGGACAAACTATATTTTTTTGATTCGCGGGGGGCGAATAAATAGTAATAATTTGGTCTCCTAGTTTACTTACTGGTAACAAGTTATAGTACTGAAATAACGGTTAGTTACATATAGGAGTTAAAACATGACACGAAACAAATTTCACGTAGAATGTTGGTCCTTGCACCCGAAGAAACGAATTCTCAAAGGACCAATTTCTGCCCTGGATGTCGTATGCAAATAATCATTAAGTATACAATGGCTATAATGGCTAATATACACGTGCCATAAACTACATTACCTACAAAAACAACAACCAATGAAACAGATACAACAAACTATCAATAAAAAAGTAAACAGCAATCAATCAAAATACTCACTGCAATAGAACAACAAAGTTAATTAACCACCTTTTTCTATTCGACCGTAACGTATGTAAATAAAAACAAGTCCGGATGCCATCCCTACGTCACAACTTATCTATTTAGGCACGCCTTTTTACACAACGCAATGCGAGAAATATACCTGTCTCTTTTTAACGTATTGAGTTCGAAGACTCCGTCTCTTTCTCGCAACCTAGTTGGAAAGGAAATGAATAAGGTCGTAACTGGATAGTTTGTTTTGTGATTATATACTTTGTGGTGATAAGAATTGTGTGTTTGTGGAGTAATGTGTGTATTTTTTATATCAAAAGGCTAAATCGAATTGTATTGCTGTAACAATGAATAAAGACCAATTATTAATAGCCATTTAAGAGCTTTTAAAAAGATCCGTGTTTTAACATGATGGATAAAACAGTACTACGCCTATGTTTTCAAAAAGGGTTGGCAGTGGTTAGCTATTGTTGTGCGGAAACAAGCCTATTGCTACAAACTACTGGGCGCAATTCAAGTTCCCAGGCTGAGTTCGGCAATTGTTCCGCAAAAAATTAAGGGCCTAAACAACACCATTTAAACCCATAATTCATACCATTTATTAGATCATACAAAAACATCTGCATTTAAAACAGAGACGTAAAGAAATAACTCATTTAGTGTAATAATCTGTAAGTTTAAACCTTAATACATCAATGCAAAAAGAAAGTTGTTAAAATGGCAGTTTCCTTGTTATTTCAGCATAATTGCTACTTGAAGACAAGGCAGATGCGTGTGACTACGTTTCAAATTTTACGTTTTCTGTTGGTTAGAGCTCGGTGGATAGGGAGTTGGAGAAATTTTTTAATGATTACGTTGAATAAAATTTAAAAATTATAGCTTCTTATTAGGTCCTTGGCAGCTCTGGGCAGAGAGAGGTGGAAAGAGAGGCCTTTGCTCAGTAGCTGGATAATAAAGACTAGATAAAAATAATTGCTTCTGTTAATTTGATTAATAATTGATATTACAACGAGAATAATGTAAGGTATTTAAAATGATATATTTTAATTTGATAATATTGAAGAATTTTTTGTAAGAAATCACTCGTCTATTGCTGGAAACGCTTTTCCAGACAGTACCTATAACTTTTCTAACATTCAAGAAAATCAAATTAATTAAGTTTCCATTATTATTTTTTGTTTACATTAAATTCTTAAGTCCAAACTTTTGGTAGCACCCAAGTGCAATGTCCAGTAATTCCCCTATAATTTGAGGGTGGCCACAACAACGCAGATTGTTTTCGAGATAGAGCGACGCACTCCGACAAACACTTTGGTGCACTAATTACTTACACCTGGAAAAGCATCTTTATTATATTTCATTTTTTATTATAGGTTACATTTTTTGGTGGTTTTCTTACATGCATACGTCGTAATCTGTCGCGTATCTGTCTTTGCATATGTCTCATTAAATGGTTCAAAACCACAGGGTTTCGTTTTATGACACTTTACAACTAAATTGCTAAAATAAAATACAATATTCAGGTTGCCAAATTATTCTGTTAATATAAGAGCGGTTCATTCATAAATCTGCTAGGAAATGTGCAATTTGCTACGATGGGGCGGTGGAAGAGATTTATATTCAAACATAAACTCACGCCTTCTTCCCACGGAGGTAGGCAGAAACGGAACTCCACCTAATACGATCCTTACATACACCTTTTGTTTCGTTTAGAAATAAATATCTAAACTAAGAAAGACTTTCCAGGGCTTGAGGAAAACGAAGTCTGGAACCCGGCTGTCAGACAAATCATCATCGTAATTATAAAAAGATAAACATGACTGAAATTTGACAGGAAAGCATGACAAGACATTTCACATGAATTTTTACAAAATCTCTCAAAAATTCGACAAAACAATATCGTATTCTGTCCTGTCCCTATACGCCAATTTTCCTATTCATAGCTTACAAACTAAATTATCTAGTTAATACATTACAACGGCTATTACAGTTCTATTAACTGAGCAATAAGCGTCGGGTAAGCGAGACGGACAGACCGACACAGACGCGTATCGGAGCGTGTTTAAATACCGTATCGTATGTCGCTATGTCCTGTGTAAGGTATCCAAGTTATAAGTGATAACGGTTTCAGGACGTAAACCACCAAAGTTTTGTTACGGTGTTATAAAGTTATTGAAGGAAGGAAAAATTGGTCCTTCTGTCCAAGAAAGAATAAAGCAATACATGTTTCATGTCATGGTGATGCAATAGAATTTTTAAATCATTTATGGCAGGGCTTAACGACATATTGTAGATTAACTATCCTGCTAAACAGTGTGCCATTTTTTTTTAAATCCTGCAATTGGCTTCTCAATCCTTTAGCAGATGCGATCTGTGCGTTGGCGTTTCGAGAACGGTCCTCCAGTGAGGGCCGTCTCTCTTCTTGTTGCATGACTAGACAAGCTACGTCCCATGTGTGCTGTCTTTTCAACCGACGGTGTTCCAGTGGGTTGGTCAGTACAGAAGCCAGGCTGTTGACGTGTTTTTCAATGCGCACTTTGTATATTTTTGTTCTGTGCTCAATCTCTTCCCTGCCAGTATTGATTTTGAGGCAGGCATGTAGCTCAGACAATTTGGTAAACCACGGAGCATTTGTAATGGTTTTAAGAACTTTATTTTGGTATGCACGTACGCAATGTAGAAACATTGGGGCTTTTCGCTGTTCCCCAGAGTTCAATTCCATATGTCCACGCAGACTTCAAAATAGTTTTATAAATGAGTATTTTGTTGTCAAAAGCCACTGGTGAATGTATTCCTAGTAACCAGTACCCCATTGAAAACATAAAAATACAAGATAGGTGAGCACAAGATATGCAACTGAAAATGATCAATAATCTTATACTTATTGTACAGAGTTAAAAATCGTTCTTTTTGCAAATTATATGGTGAAAATTACAGAGACAATTCTATCTATCGTGTACCACTTCTATCTTAGACCAAAATAACAAGCCAGACAGACGGACGTGTCGCATGACGGGCGGTTACAGCTCTCCGCTCGATAAATAATACTAATGTGACATTGTACGATGTAATGTGCTTACATACACACTAATATCGGAATATTGTTATGTGGAAAGAGATGTATTACAATAACATTGCCTCGTATGTTATTGGATGGCATGCAGGCGTGGCGGTCCACCTTATGGTAAGTAGGCAGATTCTGTCATAACAAGTGCATTGACATCACATATATAAACTTTTAATCTTACCGGCACCCAAATCCACCAAAAGGTTGTAAAGTGGTGGTAATATAAATTAAATCCTTTAAAAAAAAAAATGATACGAAAATACTTATACTATACTAATCAATACATTAAATGGTATTTAACATATTGTCTGTGAACATGTTATAATATTGTGAAAGAAATAAAGAAATAATAAATAAATAAACGTGTGCGGTCAGGAGAACCCCGTCAGGAACGCAAGTTAGCGCACACACACACTCGTATAAAGTAGAAAGAGACAGAGATAGAGAGAAAGTCGCATGATAACGCTTTTTCATTACGTGATGATTTCATTCATTCATTCATTCATTCATTTATTTATTCATTAACAATTTACATTGTGTTGAACATTACATATTAAAAAGAGAAGTAACACATGCAGAAACAACTACATTAAGCAAATTAATACAATGTCAGCAAAATAATACAAAGACACAAATAAATACAATATCTGGTTCATAGCAGGTACAGTGTCAGATAAAAAGTCTAATTTATTATTATCAGGTAAAATATCAATTACAATGTGAAATATAAAGCAAGTATAATGTCAAATTCAATGTCCAATTATTAGCAAGTATGTCAAATTCAAAGTAAAAAAAAATTAGAAATCATTTCGCCAAGGTCTTAGTAATGAGCATAGTATAATTATATAATTTAGAATCATTAAATCTGTTCAACTGCTATTATTTTAAGTGACTACTTTTATCACTAATAAATTCCGATACCGAGTAAAAACATTTTTCCAACAAGAAGGCCTTTAATTTAGTTTTAAAAGAGTGCGAGCTATAAATTAATAATTTTAAATCAGTTGGTAACCTATTAAATAACTCTACTGCTTGGTATCTGGAACAGTGCTTAGCTATGTTAAATTTCGGTGCCATCTTGTGTTTAAATTCCTTCCTTCTTGTGCTTTCTCTTATTTTACGCTCCTCTTGAGATTCATACTCATGAATATTCCTAGCCAAGTAATTCAAGATTACCAATATATACAAACTAGGTACTGTTAAAAAGTCCAATTCTTTAAAGTGCTCTCTACATGAGTCTCTTTGTGAGATCCTGACTATAGTTCGTATGGCTCGTTTCTGTAAAATAAACGCTTTCTCACAGTTATAACTGTAGCTGTTTCCCCAAAGCATTATGCTGTATCTTAGTCTAGATTCTACCAGCGCGTAATATATAGCCTTGAGTTGCTTTATATCTAACATATCTCTAAGGCTCCTGAGAGCATAACATGCTGATGACCAGTCAACTCCGTCCGCAAGCTGCGTTAAAGAACTTCGTTCCAATATTCTATCTGTCCAGAATGAACGACCCCTCAATAATTAGTTATAATTTAATCTATCCTATTTACTACATAACATAAATATACACACGACATCTCGCCTTGTTTCCCCGCCTACCTTGTTAACTATTAATCTCTTTTCTCCACAGAATCGAAAGCAAAACCTATTGACCCATCTACTGGCATCAGACGTGAAAGTTTCCATTCGCCAACTAAATCTTCTTCGTTTTACTCTAACACTTTACAACTACTTCATAATAAGTAAGAATATATAGTCCATATCTAACGCAAAACATATGCGTGGACATGAAGTTGCGGACACCAGCCCGTCATACAATACAATAGTTCATATCTAGCGTTTGTTCCAATATTTGGTTTTCCTAATAGCTACAACGAGAACAATATCTACACTTACAACAATATCTGTATATGAATAAATACTCTTAAAATGAAATGTCGAGAAAAATATTAAAAGTTCGCAGTTAGATTTTAATACGAAATTCTCACTGAGCTTAACATTTTCCTCGCCCCCTACCTATACATCTACGTATCTATATGAGACGTTATCTATTTAACAGTCTTTAGCTCTCCGCCCCGAGAATACCAGACACATTCACTAACCGTCCCAAAACACCACCCAAATCGCTTTTATTTTAATAGGGATAAGGCTTAAAATCGCTTGCACCATCTTATTAATCCGTTACGAACGTCGTCCGATATACAAAGAGCTGTGAAAAGTTTACAATTCCGTCTCAAAAGTCTGTTTTCATTTTGGTCCTTCGGGGCGGGGTGGATCAAGAAAAACTGGTCCTTCTAGTAGGTATGAGGGAAGTGTGAAGAAGCTAAGAGGTGTATCCCCTCCGGTTCGGTCGCGGTAGGCGGGGCCACGGACACGGTCCGTCCGTTACAACCGCTCCACGCATCGCGTCGAGCTTACGCGTGAAGCACATCCGAACGCACGCTTTTTGAATTCGGAACTGCCGCTTTTCAAGTGTTTTTTTCGAGTGATTTGAATTTTGAATAATTTGTTTTTTTCTGTGAAGTTCAGTTTGAGTAGGAACTTTTTAGTAAGGACTTTTTAGGAGTGAAATTTTTAGGCTGAATAATGGACTTGCTGTTGTTTTAATTAGAAGAGTTAAAACTGTTTGTTTATAAGTGAGAAGGTGAGTTTTGTGGTTTTCAGCTACTTCTTTATTTAAATTTTAAGGTACTTTTTATCGTTAACAAGATGGTTTTATTGAATGGATATTTGTGATTTTATATTATATGATTCTAATTAGAACAACTATTGCAACGTTTTCTGTTGAAGAAAATGTGTCAGCTTTTCCTGCACGGCCAATATTCTTTAATGTCGCAAAGGTTTCTTGATTTATTATTCATTACACACTTACTTACATATACTCATACTTATATGTAAAAATAAATAAACACAGTCTAAATATAATAAAAATAAACAATAATATAGGAGCTATCGGATATTTTATTCTTTATCTTTGAACATCTCATTTATCGTCAAGAAAAGACATCAACGCGCGCTTGATGTTCCTTTTGATAAGATAACGAAAATAATGTTACTTTTTCATTTTTCTTTTAAATCCAAGAATAGTTCTATGACTTTTTATTAAATGGTTTTAAAATGTTTTTCGGTTTAATACTGTTTTAATGTTTCCGGTAGATTGCTTTTTTTATAATAAGTGTTTTTCTTCACAAAACTAAAAAACTTAAAAGTAATTGTTGAGGTTCGTTTTACAAAAGTGTCTGGTCCTTCAGTCCAAGACGGGATTTATTTTTCTCTGGTCAGAACCAGGAAAATATAATTACATACCTACTGAAAATAGGCTACAGAAACAGCTTTTCAAATGCTAGCGTAACAGTAACACTTTTTTTATTTAGCAGTACTTCGCTTGAAAGGAAGATGTTCTCGTGATATTGTATTGTTGTAAATGGTGCTGAAATGATATTTATAAATCTTTAACATATTATAGCATTTCTCGATTTCCATAGATAGGATTAAACATGTTAAACGGCTGATTGAGCAGCCCCATATAGAATTTTATCAATATGGTCAATTAGAAATTAAGTGTCCCTATCCACACAAGATAACTGTAGCGTTATAATATAATTCTAATTAAATAAAAGGGGAAAATAGAACATAGTCCTTAAAATGTTTACAGCTGAAAATGATAATTTCTCTACTTTAATGCTGAATAATTCGAAAGGAAAACATTGCTATATATTATTATATATAATATAATATATATTTACACGATAGGTTTCATTGTTTCAGAAATATGTAGTTTAAAATGACCACCAGTACTCGTAATTTCCAGTAGGTATAGCTTACATCATACGCCTAGTCTTTTCCCATGTACGGCAGCTCGGTTGCGAGTCTAAGTAACTAAATAGTAAGTAAGTAGATGCATGCTTTATTTTACATGGAGTGAATGCCATTTGACCACCACAACCTTATTACCAAAACACGACTTATGCCTGTGGTTGCTTTGGATGACCTGGGAGTCTTTTAACAAACCTTTTTTAAAGATTTGCTGAAGGTTCTGCTTAGGAAAACCTCTTAAATTAATAGGAAAATTCATAGAAGAATTCAACGTAGACTGCAATGTGGTGCTTTTCCTCAATAACTTGGAAACTTTGTATCTCGGTACCACGGTACTTGTGTATGCTACTTACACGTTATGGGAACTAATGGAAGCTTCTGCTAAAGTAAAGATAGGTACTCTATACTAGCATAATTTAGATTTATCGACACGCTAAGGAGAAGAACCCATAATTTATTTGCAACGCTACTATGCTAGCCCCTATAATACCAGTGCCCTACATGAGAATCCCGACGACGGAAATCCGAAGAAAAACAATTCAAATATACATACATGGTGGTCATTACTCAAGTTACAATTAATTAAAATTTCCATACACTGCAACACAAACTATAAAAAAACCAAAACTCTTTATCAGTTACTTAAGTCACGAACCGTAGACAAAACATACATTTTTTATTATACATAGACAATTATAATAACTATGTATACCTATTTACCGTCACGGTGTGTCACATCGTGTGACTGAAGCTCTGTTGTCTATTACTAACTATTGTTACACTCTTATGTCAGGTGCGCTTTTTTATCTGTGGTTAACTTATTTAGTGGCTTAAGGAAGAAGCGACTGCCGGTTATTAA
The DNA here is from genome assembly GCA_914767815.1 of Eupsilia transversa. Lineage (NCBI taxonomy): Eukaryota > Metazoa > Arthropoda > Insecta > Lepidoptera > Noctuidae > Eupsilia > Eupsilia transversa. The sequence continues at coordinate 5,937,247 of OU611896.1, read as the reverse complement.
ACAAGGAAATAATAGCTTTCTCTTTATAAATGTTTTTAAAAAACTATTCCAAAAAAAGACGGATGGACAGTACGTTTAAAAAAAGCTACAAAATTAAAGTCTTTATTTTCCACATCCTTAAATAAATCTAGTCCTTTTGAACCTTACGCAATATTAAAGTCGATTTTATTTTTTGGAACTGGCTGATGATCCTCATGATCAGGTCTCAAAGGTTGCCTTTACAACTGCAAAACTAAAGTTTTCACGAAAATTATTTCTTTCATGAAAACATTCGCAATCAAAACATGAATAATAATAGAAAAAAAATATAGGTATTCTTAAACTGATCAAATCAAAAAAAAAGTCTGTGTCTTTCAGCGCTAAATCGCTACACCAAAAAATTTTTTTTAGACCACACCCCATTCCCACCGTCACCTCTAATCTCTCTAACTTACACCACACGTCAAAGCATCGCGTCCTCTTTGATCTAACCGCTGCTTAATTCGCAGTGGATATACGCGAATCATACAGCTTTGCATGCTTTGATACCCCACAGAATGTTCCCACCGCCAAAGAGAACGTTGATAATTGGCCCAATGTGAATGACTTCACTATCACTTCATTATTATGTATAGAATTTAGTTCCTGATTTCGTCTGTCTGTCTAAGCGGTACTGAACAGTCAATCTGCCTAGCCTTTTCCGAACTATGTTGGGGTCGGCTCCAAGTCTAACCGGATGCAGCTGAATACTAGTATTTAAATGGAGTGACTGCTCATCTGACTTCCACTACCTGCAACTGGGTAACAAGATAAGCGGAACAGTAATGGTTAAATTATGATCTGGTTAAAACTTTCACAAAACATAGTGAATTGGTTATTTGTTTTCCGTAACGTTTAGTGTAAGTTTCTCAGTAACTTTTAGTCGTAGGGTTTTTAGTCCTTAGTACTCCTTAGGCAATACTAATATTTAGTCAAAAATTCAATCACTTTTAAGTTAAATAACATTTGCTATATTATGCAGTAATACCCCATTTTTTTGGGAACAAGGACCATTTTTTTGTTTTTAATGTCTTGCGTCTCTCAGATTAATAACCATTACACTCAGTTAAAAAAAAACGAAGTATCATAAAGAAAACGCCGTGTTAAGCCGAGGCGCTATACTAGTTCTATAATAATCGAGCAAGTTACGTTTATTAAGTATTTACTGAGTTTTATGTGTGTTGCCGTCGTAAAAATCAACGGGGGTTGGGCGAAACCGTTTAGTCGGCTAGACTTGTAGTAAATATGGCATTTAACATAAACTGTACGTTTGCGGATTATGTGTGATGTGGAGATGTGAAAAGGTAACTCTATTAAATAATACTGTTACCCATGACTTCACGAACAACCGAAGAGTTCGTTCGTCAAGTCATGGGTAACAGTTAGAGGGTTGGAGTTCGAAACAGTCTGTATTCTTGCATCTTTGTGCTTTAGAGGATATAGGGGCAATTTGAAAGACCTCAAGTTCGTTAAGAGTCTAAAAAACATGTCTTCGAATTATTTTTAGTAGTTTAGGTGCCTTAAATTGTCTGTCATTTAGTCAGTCACTAGTCAGTCAGTCAGTCTTTCTATATTTATGCTTCTTATTCCGAATTAGTACTAACTGTAAGTGTTATAGTCCTGCCGTTTTATTTCACGTAATGGTATTTATTATTAACCCTACTTACCCTAAATTTGTGAAGCAGTTGCGACGTAGGAAGAATTTTATATAATACAAATTTTAATATTATACAGTGGTTGCGTCTGTATATTTTTATCACATTAAATTCTCCTTACTTAACAACTCAACTCTTAGCTGGACTAAGTTGTGCTTCCGTAAGCTACTGTAATCAAAGATGGTGTCGGTTTCATCGGTCGCGTGTTCTCCACACTTCGTTCGAACATAACGAGCCTATAATCACCGGCTCGCACTTTTAGCACCCAATTTTCGCACTTTCGTACGCACTCGCCCTGTAATTCGGCGCAATTAGCGCCAAATATGAGGTAAAACACCTTAAATGATTCTTCGTTCATCAGCATTAAGGACGAGATGGTACGAAATTTGACGAAAGCAAGAGGATGCAGTGTGTTTCGCAAACTTATGTTTGCAGTCCCTGAAATCAATTTTCCTTTCGGTTTTAATGTGGCATTTAGTTTACGAGGTGTGAAAGTAATTTTGCGAGAATTTTGCTTGCGGCAAAAGCCGTCGGCATTGCGTATGGTGTCAACTAACATCAGTGATTGTCAAATTTGCGAAAAGCATCCAAATCACAGCGTTAAGGTGTTGCAAGTGAGAGGTGTTAGGACCAAATTGTTGACGCCTGAAGGCTTCAACGCTACTGGTAGAAAATGACTTTTCTTTCAGTTATTAAGACAGCTGCGCTGTAGCCGTCGCTCTTAGAGAAGTGTTATTACTGGGGCCCTAATTTGACGCTAATTTGTCAGAACTGGTCAAAATAAAGCGTTTGTACTTATCTACCTATAGGGTGTAAGAAAATTTGGGTATTGGAGAGAACAGTGTTACAAAAAGGGTCGCTACTGGAACCTCAATTCTGCAGCTGGTCGACTAAGTATGAAAATATTGGTGGTATTTATAGAAAATGTTTTTTGCTACTTTATTTATGCTTGCTGTCACGTCTGCTAATATTTTCCAAAGAAGCCATTTATGTTTGTGTAGGTCAGATTTCTTGTGAAATAGATCAGAGTTTGACAAAGTTCCGAAACGGACTAGGCGTTCGCACTATCTCTCGATCGTCTCCTAACTTATTTTCGCTATTAACCCAGTTTGTATTTTCTAGGTTTAGATTTTTTTTACTCCGGTTCACAAATTTTACTCATTGTTATCAAAAGGCACTACCTCCGGCTTGACGATACTTGTACACCATGTTTTTGGTCCTTGGGAACGAATTGCGTGTCCAACGTCTTGATTGATACTTACCACACACTTCCGATATAAAAATAATGGTGTAAAATTTTGCATGATGTCTTTTGGAAGTTATGATTAATTTAATGTTGTATGAAAAAAACTAGATTTGCACAATATTGAGTCTCCAAATTCACTGCCAGGTACCAATAGGCATTTGGTCCTTTAGTACAAGGATAAGCATAGACAATCTATCGACTTATTCTTCCACATAAAACAAATCGAAATGCCGTCATCCGTGCATTTAAAACTATTCAATCATACTTATCGAAGTAAAGGAAGAAGTAAAGGAATTGTGTTATAATAAAAGTATAATAACAACATATAATGTATGATTGTAATTCCAGCGAGTTATAGCCATTCGTGACTTGAACTCGTAACAGCGTAACGTTAGTGTTTGGAGATCTGCTCGCGTTACAAAGAAAAACCGTGACGGAAATGAGAATTAGAACTTTTAATTTGATGCAATATTAATAAAAGCTAAATAGGTTTTCTACAAAAAATAAAACGATAGAAACTATTATTGGGAACGATAAAAGACGAAATATACAATTTTAATTATCAAGATAACTCTACAGTGCGGTTCATAAAAAGAGCTTTTAACGGGCGACGATACTTATAGCTTAATACACAAACATACATAGGCCCCCTCTCGGTGAGAGGGAGTGGGCCATTATCTACCACGCGAGCCCAGTGCCGGTTGGCGGATTCATCATGTCTTCGAATTTTTGGTTCTAGGACATGTCGGGTTCCTCATGATGTTTTCTTTCACCGTTTTGAGAGCAGTGGTGATGAATAAATTACACAAAGTAATATGCCTGCCTGGCTTCAAACCCACGACCTACGTTACGTAAGTCGGGACCGTTACCACTGGGCCACCGCCGCTAGCTGCTGTGGCTGCTGTCGTCATGCCCAGCCGTGGACTATGTATGAAACTGGGTTTATGAGTACTTACAGCAACCCAAAATATTAACACATGGATGGTCGCGGTGCCACAAACTACCCTGTTTATTATAGTATCTATAAAATACATACATATAGTGTGACAAAGTGAAATTAGTAACCCAAACAAAATTATTCCCTCAACCAGTTTTTTTTTTACCTTTTCAGCCAAATATGACGTCACTACTTTAAAATTTATATAAAAAATATTATTCGTCGGGCTATAACTTAAAGGAGTAAGGTACAATCGAGTACAAAACGTTTACGAGTGAAATATAAATGTAGCTTTAATACATTTGATTAGGACATTATCCTTGTAACAATCGTTCACAATGTCGGTGTGTGGGGGACTGTGTCTAGGGGTTGATTTAATTAACACAAACATACACACACAACTGATTTATGAGTGTAAAAGGTGTAATGTTGCATTAAGGGTATAACATGACCTAAACACAAGTTTTATAATACTTAAAAGTGGATGATCCACTGCAGTAAACAAAATCAAAAACTGTCTGTCTGACAGTGACCGCACTTTAGCTGTTGTCAGCCTCGTAAGTAGTGCTTGTTAAATTAATAGGTAGTGACTTTGCTCATGTTGCATAAAAATTAGGCACAGACTTCATTAAGATTTGTGTAATAGCTGATCGGATCGGAATTCGGATCGTTTAACCAAATTTTTAAGCTTCGGTACAAGAATATTAGTAATTATAGGTGAGGAAAATAATAAGAACGATCTTAGTTTCATAGCTAATTACGGTCAAATTACATCGTTTTAGTTTTATCCGTACCAGTTATCATTTATATAATTTTTATGTCCCAAAACCTTCATCGCGTTTCACAATTTTGTGGTCAGACCGTCAGACTACCACCTGACATGTCCATGGACACTAACCCGACCACAACATCAACCAACAATACACGTACTATTACAAATTACAAAAATAATGCCCTTAATACACCCAAAAATTACGCAACAATCCAATTAGTTTACTTCAGCATCAATTACAGATACGACACAGCCGTCAGAGCTGTCATTATTGACCAATGAGAGGCATTCTTTTGCATTGTTTCCCAAAAGGCCTAAGTGCCGCTGATAAAATTGCACTGTCATTATAAAGGATAAAAGGACCAAATTGTAGCATTATTTAGGAGATGCACCCGGTATGCCGAAGGTGGACACACGCTCATTACATTAATTGATATCTTCTTTCGACTTTTGTGTGTGATTGTATTTGGGATTAATTGTTCTGTCAATTAGAATTGAGTTCGTGGCTTTCAATTCTTTTTTTCTGTTAGGGTCTTCCTTGGAGGAATTGATTGAGTGCTCGTTGATGCGCAAATACTGGGAAATTAACTAGTTGAAACCTTTCAATAAAATAATTTATATTAAACAAAGCTCATAACACTTTAAACTTTTCCATTTGAAGCGAAGTTTTTTTTAGAGTTATTGATTAGGTATGTGCTTATAGTTTCTTCATTCAAGCATCCTCGGAAAGTTTCGTTAATACTCTAACGAAAAGGTTTTCCGACTAATCACACCGATTTTTTCAAGCATTTTTATTAAAAGGCTATCGATTCACATTTATCATTCTAATTGATACCACAAAGATCTATTCGTTCACTAAGTTACGCAAGTCTCTTAACGAACTACTGTTTCGTAATAGGGATACTAAAATTCCAATCAGTGATTTTCGAGCTTCTGCAACTTACAATTTTAATTTGATAAATGATTTGCATGGACCACGCCCAAAATGATTTAAAAGATAAGTAGGACATAGCCTCGTAGTTCGGTCGTGGGACTCACCAAATGTTAACAGATTCTTTTTCATGACGTTCATTGAACTGTTTTAGAGCCCTTGTGTAGCATAGAAAATATGCCTAAAGTATACGCAAAAGTTTTACATCTACACTTAACACCCAGCTCTAAACCTCCTCTATCTCTTTTTGGCTTTAACTTTTATTGTAAGATAGCAATAGTTATCATATCCCATATTTCAACGAATAGGTACTTCATAATATCTTACAAGTTATTGCGTAGTAGTCCAAGTTCTCATCCTTATTTAAAAACAAGCTCAAATTGAGTTTGACTTTCGCTACTGGCAAATCGAAATTGTTGGTCATTCCCTGGTCTTGTTTAAATAATTGGAAGGTAATGATGACCGCCACGGGGCGCAGAGTGATCGTTGGGGACTAACACACGACGTAAATGTTTGGTCTTTTTGGTTCAATGAAGGATGGCAATGAGGGATATTATATACATAATATGTATAGACATGGCAATAGAATAAAAGAGTAACGATTTTGATTTTGAAAAAGATTTTTGAGATGATTTGAGAAGAATGTGTTTGATTTGGACGGTGAAGGGTGCTTCACGGGTTTGTATAACAGGATTTTTATTAACGGAAAATACAGTTTTTAAAAAGATTAGCAAACCATTTGAAGAAGTAAAAATGGTCCTGATTTTATTAAACGGAATATAAAAAAATATTTGGAAGTGTATAAGGTTTTGTGGTTCTAGCATAACGATAATAAACTTTAAAATATACAAATGGCCCTTTTGCAAAATTTTGCACGTAATTCTAAAAACATGAGTGACACAAGCATAGATTAAACATGCAGAAAACAGGCAATGTGGCGCTTGGTCAAATTCCTAACGCCGTACCAAGAAAAAAACAGAAAAACAAACTCCACCAAAAACAAAACGCGACTAACAGTGCTACTAAACAAGAATATAACGTCAAACACTTTTTTCATCGCCAGTACTGTATTAATTATGAAATTGGAGCGCCTTACTTAAAGCGCGCGCATGTAAATCTTAGTGCGAATTCATTAAAAAATTTAGTGTTTTAAAACCTCCACCCGTATCAAGCCTGTTTCATGCCGCACGAAAATGCAAATTTTCCACAGTTTTCCTTATGTCAAACTAAATAATGAGAGGCTTTTTTAAAGGCGCTGTTAGTCGCTTAATTAGAACTTTGGGTTTTATGGAAGCTCTGATAATATTTGTTGCTAAAATTTTTCTTTGTCGTGTTTGGCGTGACACGTTTTGCGTTGTACGTGACATATATCACGTTGTGACGTCAATTAATGTTGAATTTGTGTCATGAAGTAGTTTGACACAAATATACGTTAAATCTCTCGAAGAAACTTGTGACAAATACAGATTTTCTTGTTTCTATACTAGGACCCAGATTGTTGTAAGTAAATACAATTGACTGATTCTTCTGTCTTTTCATTGTAAGTAAGGTTTGCATATCAAAGGACCACATTATGACATTTTAGATTGTAATTCGCAAAGCCGTCGCTCCTTCAGCCTCATGTGTCCGTCGCATCGGTGGAACGTTCATCCACTTCTAGGAGTTACATGCCGTGTTCTTACAAACGATTATTTTAGTTTCAGTTAATTCCTGTTGGAATTTATTGATACTAGGAATAGATACTGAATCATTTCAAGGAGACCATTTATGCGTGCATTCCAAAAACACTTCACAACTATAAAAGAAAATTCTAAGTGCAATGGGTCGGTGGAAAACATTCCTGCATTTCCATAGCATTTATGTAACGTAACAGTGAAAGTAGTAATACAAGTCATTAAAACATACTAACTCATTCACAATTCCTCCTTGATGCCATGAACACTACCATGATTAAATACTTATTGAAAGGTGACCGTAAAAAACTGTCCGATCACTCAGGCTAAGCTAAGTGCTAAAAGAGGTGAAAATTGTCTGATAGCTAAGCTAAGGGTGGTCTCGCTGTGTGGTATATATATGCAAATGCGCAGGCGGCGGCGGTGTCGCGCTATCTTTATCTTGGCCGGTATAAGCATGGGTTGTGTCACACCGTACGGTAATGTGGGGAACGGAAAAGGTGTAGGTAAGGCGTTTGATAACTTTGTGGGCGTAAGGACCAGAATGCTTGAGGGTTTAGAAAAGAAATGACAAATAAGAATTTAAAAAAAAAAGTGAGTGCGTCTGTTTTTCTTTCAGTAAATTATAATTTGACACTATTGAAGAAGCCTTGATTACTGAATAAAGCACTAAAACTCAATTTTTTTATGATTGTTTTGCTATGAAAACTGTATCAATTAAATTCCTGTTACGGTATAACAAAATGAGCAACAGAGTCATCGTAGGTTTAAAAAAAATAACTTTAAAGAAAGGATCTGTAACACAATCGGTGAACTGAGCCCTCGTAGCACTACTTGATGCAGATCACAAGCGTAACCGCGAGCGGGCAAACATGTTACAACAAAACATTTTACTTCGGTGTAACAGCGACCCAAGTCCTTACAGGGCCTCCGCGCTACTAGTGTCCGTAATGAAGATATATTCAACAGTTACTAGTAAATGATCATTGTGCTAAACTCTGCACATGCCTATTAGCACATGTTTCATTAAGCTGCTTGGCAACAAAAAGTTAATGATGAAAAATGTCTAAACGAGTAGGTGATAAAATAGTTCGGTGGTGGTTATTCCCGTATTGGTCCTTTTTTCAGGTCCTTGGAAACGGACCCTGTGGAGTTTTAATCGGTTGATATTGTAGTTGGGTTATTAATGTTTAAGGCAATGCGGAGCGAGGTGTGGGGAGACTAGTTAGTTAACAAATTCAAAAAACATTAAATGGTAGTGAGGAAACTGCAAATCGATTCCCATTAAAAGTAAAATTATGGAACTATGGGGTAACTATGATTAGGTGTGGAAACCTGTCAGAGTAAATAATTATCAATGTCCTATCAAGGGGATCTATGATAAAATCTGGCTCCTAGGTTGTACCGACATTTTAAAAAAGAGAGTTGGACTACTTACCAGACTTAACACTTTGATGCAAAGCATTTATTTCAAATTAACCAATTCCACCAGGCACTTTTGAATTGTCCAGAGCTCGGTCAGTCAGAGAGATGAAGCTAGTTAATAAAATAAAAGGGATAAAATAAAGTACTTAATAAAATCATGAAATATACAATAATAATAAAGTAGCTATGGTAGTTTGTTAAAGAATAGAAAACGAAAATACTGAAGTACCGTTCCACCCTTCCTGAATATTATAACTGGACAAATGGTAGGGTGAAAATAACTGTATCCTCGAGTAACTACGAGAGACTCAGACACGCGTATAGCATTCCAAATTTTTTCACCTCACTGCAAAACAAAAACAAAAAAAAGGTTAAGGTCAAAGGTATATTATGTAAATAAATAAACATATATTTTATGACACATATCATCCTTATTAAAGGCGGAGCTCCCAAAACGATCTCACACAAAAAGACATACCGTCAAATATGGCTGTTGATGTGGGAGTTTCCATAAATTATACAGTCGGAAACCCGGCCCACAATTAAAAAGTGTTTTTCGTACAAACCACGAATCTTGATTCCCAATCAGGTTTTCGTAAATTCATTTGTTCGGCAATGCAAGCGAATTCTTTTTGCTCAAATTCTTAGTTCGATTCTCTAAGATGCTTTACTCATTTGGACCTTTACTGCTGATTCTACGAAAATTAGGGTCCAATACAGTGTGTCTCATGTTTTATAGTATATCTTTTCCAGGTGTTATATCTAATCTAATCTGTGTTCACTTTCATACTAGCTATTTCTTACTTTCTTTTATTTATCTCGTATCATGATTCACTTCACTTTTCATGATGAAGATTTTAATGGTTTCATCCACCACCACCCCGGGTTCCATCCATTCACCCATAATTGTAAGCTCCAAAAGGCCGTAGGTATGTTTATTTGTTGTCCAAGTATTGTACTTTATCTCCCTTAGCCCTTATACATATATAAAAGCTCATTGTTTTAGCAGCAAGCTTTGCCACGAACAACAAACTGTTCACCAAAGTCAGAATAAAACTCACACAAAATCTGTTTTAACAAAATATGGCTATAACAGTATTCCTTTGATCTCTGTAGTGTTTTGTAACAAGTGTGTACAGTCCCTTAAGAAACGGTTCTAAGTTGAAGGAATTCTTGTAGTGGGATTTCGTTGGTTTCCAGAAAATTGGTTTTGTCAAATTCATGTCTGACATTCTGGCGGGTTCGCAAGCAGCTTTCGACCAGAAAAAGTATTCACCATTTCGAGAATTTTCATTACAAATTAGCTTATTTGTGTTAATAGAATTTTGCATTCCAAAAATGCAAAATTCCCTATATTGAAACTGTAGAGGACGTCATTCAATGGCAAGTTCAGTAGCTTGGGTTCATTGAATTTGTTTTTGATATCCTTCCCTTTCGTCTTGTCAAAAAGACAGAAGAATGGAGGAGTCTTTAATCGGTCTTTTTTTGATTACAACATTTTGAAACCTAGGTGTATCTTCTAAGCTAACCTTTCCGAACTAAATCTTAATAAAACATTAAAAAACAATAGACAGCGTTTACATACATATGTAACTACAAAATTCAACTTAACAAAACCTACGTCACACCAAAAACGCAGCCCATTAGTAGAAACAAAAGAAAATCGAAAAAGAACCACAACCCGAGGCGTCTAGTATAAAATTCAGCAGAAAATAAAGTCTGCCACACAATCACGATAAGGCTGTTGGCACACCGTGCGAGTGAAAAGACAAGTGGCTTAATTGAGAGCTGACCTGTGGGGGGTCCAAAGGCGTTGGGTTATGCTAATCAATTCACCAGTTTGTTTTTTAAAGCCACAATCGGTAGGACTGTTTTTTAGTCTTATTTTCTTGGCTGTATTAATTTTGTTTGAGTAACTTAGTGTTGATTGATTTAAGGTTTTAAAGAGATGTGTTTTCGTTTGTTGTGATGGTGAAAATGTGTGTTCAGCTTTATGATTTTGTTTTTTCAGCTGCAGTTTTGTCAAATTACATACATTTATGGTTTTTGTTTTTATGAATAAAAAGTATTAACTAAAAATAAGAATATCATTTTATTGCAATAAGTTGTAAAATATACACGTTTTCCGTCAGATTCTGGTGTGCAAATCTTAAATGAATGTTAAAAGGGAACGGGACCAGGCTAGCCGAAAAAGTCTGATTCTATTTCCGTATCGAAAGACAAAAAGATTCTGGTACTAACTACTCCTTTATTTGATTATTGCTAAATAACATATATTTAAAACTCTTTAATGAAAATCCTTACGGAACCCATGGACAGACCACACAATGTTTTGTGGGAGCGTATAATTTTGCTCCGTGGACGGGTGAAGATATCGCCGTGTGGTCTTTAGCTACTGACGGTTGCCGTGGAGCGCGTAAATTAAATAGATATGCTTTGTTAAGGACACAGTGACTTTGAATATATTGAACACTTTTTTTAGCCTATAGCGGCATTGCAAAGCGAAAGCGAACGTTCCTTTCCCTCTTCCCGCTTGCTTTGTTGTGCCGCTGTCTGGTGCCAGTTCTTTCGGTATGAGTTCAATTCAATCAGTCGAATACATTAGTGACCAATAAAGTGAAAATCTTTTCGATAACAGTATTGCCAGTTCTTCAAATAAAACTCCTATCTACAAAGTTTCTATGTTCCACGTTCGCCACTAAACGCTATAGATCTTTCGTGGAACTGATAAGCCGTGGAGTATCCTTTACGTGTATATTTTGCGGTTAATTATGTCACCTTTTTCAAGATTTCTATCGTAATGGGTGACTTTGTTTGCTTTTCTTTTTGTGTTTAGTAGAAATATAGGTTTTTTTTGCAGTTTTTTTTTTCAAATAATGAATGGTTCTGCGGCATATGGTATAGAAACCTAAGTTTGTATCATTCTTGTCATCGGGTCATCACAAAAGGAAAATGATTCCTTTTGTCAGATTATAATGGGACCGGGCTGAAGTGTTTTAACTTTAATTAATAAGAACATTATTTAGCGCCGAGATATTTATTTGAAAAAAAAAAGAGTGTGTCGAAGGTCGCAAAGCCACTAGACCTAAATGAACATCTTCAAAACATAAAAAATAATCACCCAATTCGAATCATCATTGCATCCCATAATATTTCACAATTAACCCTGAAACTAAACCTTGACTGACTAAAGAACAATAATCGTTAAACCGTATGATCAAGCGTACCCCCGACATAGAATAAGAATGAAGAGAGGCGAAACTCGTGATTCTACTTATTCATCATAAATAAAATAAAATTAATTTCAATTCATTATTCATCATAATCAGCCTATAATGTTCCCACAGTTGGGACACAGGCCTCCTCTCTTCAAGAGGGAGTGGGCTGTAATTACCACGCGGGCCCAGTGCTGGTTGGTAGATGTCACTAGATGTCACGTAATTTTTTTTGTTCTAGGACATGCCGGTTTCCTCACGATGTTTTCCTTCACCGTTTTGAGAGCAGTGGTGATGAAATTATTTACACAAAGCAAAGTGCCTGATTGGGTTCGACCCACGATCTACAACTCGTAAGTCGGGGTCGTTACCACTGAGTTACCACTGCTTTCTACTTATTAAAAATGTTAAATTCTTCACTCAGTGTCAAACAACGCACAGCCTAACCACTGGGTGCAGCATGAAATGTTGAATAAGATTTCATAAAGAACTTGAGAGAGCGCTAAGGAAGGATTTAAGAAAATTCATCACCAAACGAGGTTGAATAGGGGATGAAAGTTTGAATGGAATTTTGTAATTTTTGGTCCGGGGCGTAAGAAAAGTTCAACACGGTTAACATTGTATCTTCGCTTGCTGTGGACGATACGCTCAGTAGCGCTCAGTGTCTATCATAGACAAAATTGACAAACCTTATTTTACAGTTCGGCCGTCGAGAGAATGCGTTGTTTACACCTGTCAGTTTCATACTAACGAATATGCGTTTTGCGAATTTGATCCTTATTTCTACTAGAAATTGTCCAAATGACAGGTGGCAGGAGCGTATTCTCTCAGCGGCTGGACTGTAGTAAGGTTAAGTGACGGTGTTCGCAGGGTGGCTGGTAGCCGAGGAATGGTGTGTGTTTGGAATCGCATATATCCAGCTGTGGACTGCTAAAGACTGAAAAAGGCTTGATGAAGATCAGTCTGTATCATAGTGGGGAGGTAGTTAACCTTATTAGTATCAGCACTCATACACGGATAAGTATAATATCACGCCTGTGTTCCCCTAAGGGTTAGGCAGAGGTGTGAATGGAACACCCACATTTCGCCTGTTATGTTAAAGTTCCATATAATTGGGGGTCGTGAGCTGGGCACAAATCCAGATCCGGACTGCTACTGTGAAATTCTGGATGGAAAAACACAATAACACTTTCCCGGATCTGGAAATCGAACCCTCATGCTCATCAGTAGCGCTTGCGACCACTACACCAACCGGGCAGCCTTAGAAGCGACACTTTCCTGTGTAGAAAAGTGTCCCTTGTATTCGGTTTTCTTACTCTATGCCCCCGTTAAGGTACCGTCGCGATAAAAAATGTTTTAAGTGTAAAATATGCACAAATTATTAATAACACGCACGCGCCGGTTTTCACGCAAAACTTTTGTTGATACGGATACTTTATGTAATCAGTGGTCACGCGTTTTAAGGGTTAAAGTGTCTTGGTTAGGGAAATGAAGTGGTAAATATGAAAGCTTATTGGGCTCGTGTGTTTTGACCATTTGTATTTTTTTTGTAAGTTTTTTTTTCTGTCGTTTAGTCTCTTTTTTTTTCTTTATTTTAATCTCACATAATCACTATTAGGCGCTTAAAAATTGGTAGTTTTAAATGAATATAAGTTTGGTGTGAAATCCATGTTTTAGTTTAAATGAAAATAAATAAATTAAGTCAAGCCGCTGTCACTTTAACTTACGACTTACAGCTCTTTTATCGTATTAATTTTATTTTAGTAATGCTCATACTCATAATATTCCTCAATTTCATTATTTTATTTCATTTTTAGCAATAGACTTTAATTTATCAGCAAAATTTTCACTTTTCTCCTATCAATTCAATTCAATTAATATTTAATGCAATCTCTAATATACACATACAAGACAAAAAACCCCATCTCTAGTCACCCCAATTTCTTTCCTACTCTTATTTTCTTTATTACTTAACAGTAAGCAAATTCCTTTTGAATGACTTCTCCAACCATTCTACAAGGGTATACCTACCTGACGTAACATTTAAATTATCCTTTAATCGGTCCAGTTTCACTCGGTTATGGCCTGCTTTAGCGTGTCGAACCAAACAGTGCCTTGTAATTTAACCATTTTGTCGTACGGCATTATGCTAATAATATCATAATATTTTTTGATACGCTCGCCCCTCTCTGTAGAAGGTTTAGGCACGGATTTAGAATTTTTATGTTCTTGTTAATACCATGAATTTTGTTATTGACTGTACCTACATTGACTATTTTTACGAAATAATGATTAGTTTTGCACTGCAGGATTTGAAAAATTGTACAAGTGCGAATCGGGCTCATACACGAAGGGTTCCGTACCACCGACCGTAGGTACAATATTTAACACTAGGTTTTTTAATAAAGTAAAAAAAAACAGGTTTCTTTTATGGGGACCCCCTTTAATTTATTATTTTTTATTATTCGTTGTTATAGCGGCAATATCAATACACAATCTGAATATTTCATTTGTCTACCTATTACGGTTCATGAGATACAGCCTGCTGACAGATAAAAGGACGGACGGACGGAAAGCGAAGGCTTAGTAATAGGGTTCCGTTTGGTACCCTTCGGGTACGGAACCCTAAAAATGAGTTTAAATATAACTACTGATGTTTTAAGGCCTAAGAAAAAAACCTTTAACATCCAAATATTGTCAAAAACTACGAATTCACCCGAAAAAAAAAGTTTTTAGACATGTTATATACAAAAGCAGTACCTTGGCTTAGCTTAGCTATTCATAGGTAAGAAGACATATAAAAAAATCAACTTGCAATGAGCTCTTAAAGTTATCCATAAGGTTTAAATACACCATAAAAACATGCAATCAAGTAGTGCCCAAGGCTGTTTTTCTATGAAACATTCACTATTGATAGGCACTCCTTCCATTATATTAACACCTGCCAGTTACAAAACTTGCGCTTATGAAAAGTAATCAATACCTAAGGTATTAATAATTAATATCATAATCTATATCTATCTCTCAGACTAACATAGATATCGTAAGCTTAAATATGTTACTTACACCTAGTTGCACAAATACAAACATTAATGCCCCATTACGTAATGGATCATTAACGCTAGTGATTTCATTAAATTCATCAAAGAACTGTGGCGGCATCTACATCACCACATGCGAACTACGCATCAAAGACCTGACGTCACAAATCCTGCATCGGGCTTTTTAAGTTTACCGAGCGATTAACATATATAAGACTATCCGACATCAATCCTTGGGCAATTGCCCGCCAGACACAACACCCGTCTGGTCCGAGGATCCCTTTTCTATAGAGGATGAGTGAACTTTACACCCTGTTCCTCATACCCCTAAAGAACCATTAAAATCAAGTCTAAAGGCGGAGACGGACTTGTAAAATTTGTTTATAATGTATCGAGTTTTTGTGACGCGTTATAGAAGTCATTGCTGCGAGTCCAGGCGCTCGGTGCGAGCGCCTGTTGTCGCTGTCGGTTGTTTTTTAAATTCCTTAAAAACGGAAATATTTGAAACGAAAATTTCATTGTGCACGAAGCGAGCGCGTTCGCCGCGTCTTGTGTATCACCGTATTGCAACAAGTCAGTCTCCGCCTTTGTGTTGCTTTCTGCAACAAGTTAATGGATGATTATTATTTAATGACAGCTTTAAAAGTTAAAGTTCGTTTCTGCAACTGGCTGTTTGATAGTCTTAGGGCCGATTTTTCAATCATTAGATAACTTTTGGTACGGAACCCCCTTCGTGTGCGAGTCCGACTCGACCTTGGCCGGTTTTTTTAAATATTGCTTCAATCTTTATTCTACTGATTGCAATTAATTTTGCTACATGGGTACGTAAACTATTGCAAATGTAAGTCAGTTTATAGTACGCCGCAGAAAATTGGTGTCTATTTCTTCCATTTTGTCCCGAGACCCGGTTCTGAGGCTGAATTTATAATTTGTAGATAATTATATCAAAATTATGGTAGGTGTCAAGATTAATTAATTTCCAGTTAATAGTGAAATAAAAATATGACAAATATGTTAAACAAACATAATAAATTGACAAATTAAACTTAAAATTCAATTTAAATTTCAAAATCCGGCCCTAAATGTGTGAGCGCGCATTTTCGTAGGTTCGCGTGACACCTCTGCGTTTAGTGATGGGACAGTATCGATTAATATTATCGATAGTGTTTTGCTTTTTAAATCTTTCAGACTCAACCACAAATCAATACTGCACATCCCGAACATTGTTTATGTACTTATAAGTCAATTTAAAAAAAAATGTCGTATAGAAAATTTAACTATTCATCTATAAATGACACGTATACACACGGGTCTTTAAGACATCAAAGTGTGTTTATCCATTGCAGTAAAAGTAGGCAATTGTCGTAACTTTCCAAGTAAGTCAACGATCTATAAAAACTCAAAATACTTAACATTATATATTTTCCTGCAATGAAACTGCTTATTAGTAAGTCATTAAAAGCTTTCGCAACGCTCACCAAAAACGTCCTATCGATATCGATCGACATCCACAAGCACATCACTAAACAATGCTGTTATGCAAAACAGTACGTACAGTGGGCATTATCAGATCGGTGACCGCATTAACCGTGGCCACACTTATTTAGTCCCTAAATAATTATAAATTACTATATCTCAGGTACCGGTTGCAGTTCTTACTTGATCTGTAATTAGCGTTTCATGTCGTCTGTAATTGATGATTAACAAAGCTTCTCTTGAAAGAGTTTGCCTAATGAGTACTACGAACCACCATTTTTTTTTTAAATTTGCGGGTTATAGGTCGTCAACTAAACCAGTTGTCGGACAGAAAAACTAGAGATTATGAGTTCGAACCCAATCTCTTGCAAAACTATAAGCCGAGAAATGACTGAACACAAGCACAAGCCTGAACTGAATGACGAGCACAAGCCTGTTCCATCTGTTTTTGAAACTCGTACCCACGTAATTCTGAAAGTCGGTCTCTTCCATTCCACACTAACCCATGGCCTATCAAAATCATAATTCGAAATCACTTGTGGCGGCATCTTCAACGCCACAAGCGAATTACGCATCAAGGACCTGACGTCACACAAATCCTGCATCGCGCAATTAGAGTTTACCGCTCGATCAACATATATAAGACTATCCGACATCAATCGTTGGGTAGTTGCCCGCCAGACACGACACCCGTCTGGTCGGAGGACCCTCCTTTTTCAATAGAGGATGATTGAACTTTACACCCTGTTCCTCATACCTCTAAACACTCATTCAAATTAGAGAGAATCTGGAACTTTTACTCTTTTAAAGCCTATTTAAAAAAAGGTTGATTTCCCTTGCCTGCCCCCCTCCCCTCTAAGTTTCCGTCACCACTAGAGGACACTTTCTAACCCTACAAGCATATTCAGTTCTACTACATCTCAGTATCGCCAGCCCATAGCCCACTTCAGCTTGCGTAAATATGTTAATAAATAGGTACTGAACCGTAAATCATGATAGATAACTCAAATACTTTATGGTGTTGCATTGTATCTCAATTAGCGGAAAGGCTTATCAGTTGCTAAGTTATTGCTACTGAGCTCCGGGTCTACATAGGCCACCCTACTAGTATCCTACAGCTTAGGAAATAATAAGTAAGAAATTATTGGAAAACCTTTATCAGCCTTAAGATTTCAATGCTGAACATGGACTTCAAACAGCAAAAACCTTGTTTTCACCTTGTTTTACAACCTTGCTTTTCGTTTTCTTCTTGGAAAGTGGAAATTCGGTGAACCGCGGTTGTCTATCTGGAGAGGAGCTCGTGGCTAAGTAATAACAGCCGCATGGGTAAGCTTTGCTTGCCGGGGTTGTTCAGTGGATGGGTGACCATCTTTATATATCGAGACTCCTCCGTGCCTCGGAAAGCACGTTAAGCCGTTGGTCCCGGCTATCATTTGTGCATCTTTGACAGTAGTTACGGGTCGTCAGAAGGTCGAAAGTCTGACAACGAGTCTTACCAAGGGGTATCATATTACCCAGTTACTGAGTTGTGGGGGTCAGATAGGCAGACGCTAAGTTGCACCCGGGTACACTGGAAGCTGGCCACAACATAGTTAGGAAAAGGCTACGCAGGTGATGATGATGTGTCAGTACCTGGAACATAAAACTATGGGCGATCATCGTTTAATTGTATATAACATCGCATTGTCTCACCTTTTCGCAACTTAACGAGAAATCCTTCCCCAAAAGCGTCCTTGGCGATTTACGCACGAAATAAATAGGCTAATTTAGAAACAATACCAAGAAAACTTCACAATTTTAGTAACATTGTAAAGTGATATTCGCGTGCGTCCACCGTCTCATTGTAAGTAATTCTTTTTGAATGTTCACGGTGATCGGCCATCTTGATAGTATCGATTTTTCGCGTAACACGCACCCACTCACTTAATTCTTGATTTAGGACCGCATCACATTTTGATAAGTATTTTTAATTTGAATAAATTATGATTTAAGGGTGTTATCGTACGGAATGGGCGGTTGTAATCATAACCGTGGTTCGTTTCGTTACGTCACGGCTTGCTAGTGTTGTGGTCAAGTTGTGTTTTGTTTTCGGTGAGTATGACTCGGCGTTTGTGAGGAATCACAAGTTCTCTTGTTTTTATTATTTCTGAGTTGCATAGTACTTACTTATCCTTTTTAGTGAACACAAGCCTTAAAATTATGGACCTTAGTCTGAAATAAAGTTGTATTTAATTTAATTTAACTGAATGAGATACACTTTAATCTAATAAGATTTCTTTGCTAAAAAGATTTACCCTCAGTTTCTGAAAACGTAGGTCTGTTGTAAAATCTAAATTTGAGGGATATGCTTGGCTGCTGTTATTTTTGACAAAAACAATAATATTGAGGTTGTAAATACTCAGATCAGTTATTCCATTCCTCTAATAGTGGACCACACAAAAACATATCTATACTAGATAGTACTCTTACATATAGAAATATTGAAAAAATCTGGCCCAGATGTACACATACATACATAAACTCACGCTTTATTCCCATGGGGGTGGGCAGAAACTACAGAACGCCACCTGCTACGATCCACACATACTCCTTTTGCTTCGTTTACGTTTATACATCTGGTCATACACGCCTGACCTTTCTCAAGAATATCACCAATGAGTGACCCGGATGTGTTTAAAGAATTTCAGAACATTTCTTCTCATTTGTGCCTTCTCCTAAAATCCAAAAGAAAATAGTTCCAAGTCAATAGTTATTAACCCTTACCGTGGTCACGTCATTATTCTGGCACAGTTATCGCAAGAAAGCCGATAAAGATGTCACAGGGGCTTATAATTTCGACTCGCGAGCGATTAAACAATGAGATTACCTTGTTTAGGGGACAAAAGCTATATTACTGTTACATTTCTTGCGTATAAATTTCGAGGGACGTTTTTCAGTAATAAAATCGTGATTTTTATATACTTTTGTAGGATTTTTTTACGACTTTCGCGTTGTATTTTAAATGTTTTGGGATGTAGAAGTTGGTGTTTTAATGGAATTTAATGGGAACAGGGGTTTACAAAGTCCGATGATTAGATGAGAATACAAGGTTAATGTTTGGCATCATGGAAGAAACTACGAATTTAGTAACAAAATTGCGTTTTGAACTACTAAAGCACCATTGAAATTCTAAAAAGGTTATTTACTTCAGGAAATACCCTTGAAAAGTAAATTTATAATCGAAAAATAAAACCACAACAGATTTTCCAAAATCTACCCAAATCTGCGGATACCCCATTCTCATCCTCCCATAATTCAAATTCAATTTAACATAGACTATTTACTTTTCAGTAAATAAAGTACATGCCCTTGAAAAGGAAAAGTAAAATGGACATAAAAAAACCACAACAGATTTTCCAAATTCAACCCAAATCTGCAGAGACCCATTCTGATTCTCGCATCCTCTATTCAAATAACCATTTAATTCTACGCGCCAAAAAATCGCAAAACAACGGTACCTGTCTAATAAACACTTGACTCTTAACCCACCGCCCGCGACATTAAACCTGTGGGGCCTTAGCAGGCAGCTGATACATTCTGCAATTTTTTCTCTCCTTCCCTAATTAATTATATCATGTATATATTAATCGCTTCGTCTTTTTCTTTCAGAATATTTTCGCGCCGGAATGCCACACACAGGTAAATAATTGTATTTAATTTCTTTAATACTCTGCATCTATAATCGGATGTGACCAGCTCTTCTTTTGGCGTTTGTCCTAAATGGAAATTCAACTGCCTGAATGGGTGGATAAACAGTTAATTAGTTCAAGACAAATAACCATGTCTGTAAATTAATTAAGTTAGTAATACAGTCGGTACCGCTTGTGACAAAACAAAAATAATAAATTATGTTTTTTTTTTTATTTGTGAGTGTTTTACGCATTTAATTTGCATCTAGTTTAGGGCTTGTACCAACAAAACAGTAGGGGCACATAGTATTCGAATGAAACTAGAAAAATCCAGAAAAAAAAACACGTTACAAAAGTATCGTGACGGTCAAAATGTTCTACTTTTTTCGGTCTAACTCTCATTCGCCAAGAGTGCAGAGTATAACGTGTGATAAGGAATGATAAAAAGTCCCCATCAGTTTCGCTTTCAGAATTTTTACTTAAAATTATAAAAAAAATTGCTTGCCTTCTTCTACCGCTCAAAAAGGGAGGCGGTGAAAATGGGTTAACAAACAACTTAAAAAGTTTATTGACAAACATCAAAATACCACATTCGGAGTCCACAAGACACCAGAACCAAGAACTCACACGTAGCAAAAACCGAATTCGCCTCAACAATCTTAACTTTCTTATCAACAAAACTCAAATACACTAACCGCTAAGTAGAATCATATATCAACGACTAAAATCTGGTAGCTAATGACGGTACGGATACGAAAATGCTCAGATCTTAATTAACTTTAAAGAAACCGAAAAGAAGCCTGTCTTATCGGCTGAACAGGAATTTACCTCACGCATTGAAATCATAAGCGTTTCAAAGAACCCTTTGGGAACAGTTGCCATGAATTTGAGAAGTTCTGGATAGTCCTGTTATAATAAAAACTAAACGTCAAAATAGTTTTGGAGAAAATTACCTGTGACAGACAGTGCTGTCACGGAGTGGTGCCGGATAACACTACAGTAAAAAAAAAGTTTTGGAGTATTATCCAAAAAAATTGCCTGTGGCAGACAGTGGTATTATGTTTAAATAAACTGTATTGAATTCAACTGTGAAGTAAAAACGTGATAATTAGGTACCTACCTACTTATTTAAGAAACTAATTCCTAAAGGTCAACTAGTTTTGGAGAAAATCGCCTATGACAGACAGTTGTATCACGGTTTTATAAACTATAGTTCAGTAGTGAAACAACGTAGTATAAGTTAATGTTTTTTTGAACGACAGTAACGGATTAATTAAGTGTAAAACCTGGCAGTTATTACTCCAATTAGAAACATAAAACTAACACAATTAATTATTTTATGACATAGTTAAATTGCTTTTTATTGCCATTTGTCAAATTCATTGCATATTTTCTTGTTTCTGATAAACTTAATTTCATACAAAATCCACTTGTTTAACAAAAATTTTTGGAAACCCAAATTACCAAATCCGTGATAACTTTTAATTGAATTGTAAATCTACTAATACAGACATTCTATACATTACTTACACCTAAAACATGCACAAAACCCAACACATTATACTCCGAATGTAACCCAAGAGTCTCCCTTTAACATAAAACATATGGAGCCTGGTACCTTACTACCGTCCACCACCATTAACGGTAATTAAACCAATCGAGTCCAAATCTCGTATCGAGATAAAATCGGATCCGTATCGAGCGGGCCCACCCGCATCAACACTCACTCGATTCTAATACATTATACATGCTCCGGCCACATTAGTTTCTTATTAACATCTGCTCACACTGAATTGACCGCTCAGAATGTCACACAAAACTTTCTGTGATACTTTCGACTTTATGAGAAAGAAAATAAGGGTTATAGAAATGGGAAACTTGATTATTACCAATAATATATACATTTTCATGATACATATCTCTTCTACAGTAATAACTTTCGGTAAATGTGATGATATCAGAGCATATTTAGAAACATTTTTGAATGATTTCGTACGTTTTTGGGAGATCACACACGACGTTTCCGGGTTATTTTTTTTTCTAATTTGAATATAAACTATTTAGTAAATTTTGGTAAAGAATAATAATTTGGTGGACTTCTAATTAAGAACCGTTTGGTATATTGTTGGAAACTTATTGAAGTTGTGTCGAAAACATGGAGATTTGACGGAAATACGTTTAAAATTGTAACGGTTTAATAGGTTCATTTACATGCGTGATAAGTTTGAGTTAATTACAAGAGACCATGCTACTAAGATAGAACTTGTTCACAAAGCCAAGAAAATCCGAGTAAGAATGTCCCATTTGTAAATAAATTTTGGTCGGGTAAATGAAATGGTCCTCGCAGTTATATCAAACGACACTAGCAGGATGTTCGAATTCAGAATGATTTAGGATTCTAGTAATACTTAAAATTTTCGGTCAAGAATTGAATATAAAACAGCTTTGAAGAGTTCAAGCTCTTTTTACAAGGTCTGTAGATCACAAATCTTATAGCAAAAATCATTCTACCATCACAACACGCAAATCAATAACATATCGCCACACTAACGACCTCTACACCTAATAAAAAACTGATTATAATTTCTAAATCGAACATTAGGCAACACCTACACTATCGGACGAACAGATCAGATGAGAGGCTTTGTAAACGGTATTTAAACGCGACAAGTCGAGCGTCGGTTTGACGCCAAATTAACTTATTGAGCGCGTACGGGCGGGCGATGGAAAGCGACGGGCTATCATAGAACGGTGTAATGTGGATACACCTTTTAATTAGGCGTTGATTAGTGGGCAATGTAGCTTAGAGATTGATATAAATTTTGATATAAAAAAGGAAATATTATAGAATGCGAAGAAAAGAATCTTTCCAAACATTGAATTAACAAACTAACCATTTTTTTGATAATTTAGAAGGAATTGAAACAGTTGATGTTTGTTATAAAATACCTCGGTCTATACTAAGGATAGGAAGGCCTACACATATGTTTCTGATATTAAAAATTAGAATTCCATAAATCAAGATGATGCAGGAAATCAAACGCTTTGAAAAATCTAAACATTTTTAAGACCCTTAATCGGCGAAATTGTAATTTCATGCTGCAAAATTAACATATAATTACCCAGGATAGTTTGACCTAGGTTATAATTATGTAATGCTAGTTTAATAGTTATCCTATGAGTAAAATACATGTGGCCAAGGAACTTTACCAACAAGTAGACTAAAATGTTGCTAAGCCTTGCCACCCAAGACGAACACCAACGGTTTGCGAAATCGAATAAAATTCAAATGCCATTAAATGTTGCTATTTAAAGACACTATTATATTTACATTTAAATTATGTATTATAATATTATTTCGCCGAGTTCAATCAGTCGAATTTAGCGCCAAGATTAGAATGAATGTGTTATCTGTGCGCTATGCTATTCATCGTTGTAATAGCTTTTAATTAAATGAAATTGATAAGTATTTAAAAACTTTCTTTGAATATATCATCGTTGCAATCATAATGCAGTCTAGCTATGATAAATCCGTGTTAGTGCTACATAACACGAATTGTTGAAACCCAAAGTACGAATGCTATAATTTTTTCAAACTAAGCCAATTACAAGCACTTTTAAATTGTCAAGGAGTCAGACAGTCAGAAAGACGAAACAAGTTGCCCATTTCAAAGCCTAGTTTCCTATGGAGAAGATCGGGCAAGAAACTCCATGGATACTCTTTTAAATCAAGATATCCACATCATGACAAGTACCATCCACATTAAGTTCAACCACAATTTCTATAATAACTCCGGTCTATATCAAATGAATCTAACATCAGATTCGATTTTCTACTTCGATGTTTACAACTATGTTACAATTTTATATCATAAACTTTATTTCCTTTTATTATTGTTCATTAATTATTGAAAAAACTTGTATTGGGTTGCCCATAAAGATGTTTATAGACGAATTAACGGCATCCATATGTATATGAGCACTAAATGTTAAGGAATCTGTAATTAGGAACAAATCACGTTCTGAGTTTAGCTTTGGAAGTGTTGATTTTATATTTCATGGCGGAAAAAATATCGGTTTTGTTAAACAAATATGGGAGCGATTATTACGTTTTTTGAGTCAGTCTAATTTTCTATTTAACTAGTCGAACAGCATAATCATTAAAAAATAATTTGTTGTTGATTGCTTATCAAAAATCTAGGAAGACAGACAAATTCAGATAGATCTGTAATACATTTAAACAAACATTAATATGCAACACCAAAATAAATAAAATTCACTTAAAAAGATCCTGAATTTCATAAATGCAATTCCTGAGATGTAGCAGTGTTCTTTTTTTTATAAGTTTTTGAAGAACTCCGACATTTTGATGATCTCTAATTTAAAACTTTATCCTTCTTTTGGGCTTCGCTGCAGCCCTCTCTCCCCCTCTTTTTCTTATATTCCTTATTCCTTAGTACTCCTAATCCTTATATCTGCGGACCGGTGTCATGAACGGACACCACATTTTCTCTATTTTTTGAATGCGTAACGGCACCTTATGCTCAGGCAAGTCTTCTGGTTTGTACCGTTTGTGGGCTTTAGGCTTACTGAAGGAAAAGTCAGTGGTATCTACCGGGGTACGCACCCATGTCGTGTAGTATTCGCCCCCTAGAAAGAGAAATGTTTAAATGGAACTGCTGAACGAATTATGATCATAAGATTCTTTTTTTTTTCACAAATACCTACATGAAAATGTAATTTTCCGATAAATAATAATAATAGTAATCAGCCTGTATTGTCCCACTGCTGGGCAAAGGCCTCCCTTTCCGATAGGACAATTTTAATTATACAAGGTGTAAAGGACATTACTATGAATTCAGTACATGATTCTAAACCCACCAGCGATGTACCGTAACACCACGTATATTTTATATTTTTTATGTTTTCCTGCATACTCATACCGTAAACTTAATGAACGCCTGTCGTAGCTGTATATTTTAGAGGTTTCAATAGTGTTTCTCTAGATAATGACAAGCTACGCTTTAAAATCATCATCAACGTTCGATAGCATTAAACTGATGTGCATCTGTCCTCTTGAACTGATTTTCATCTGACATAACACCCTCCTTGGGTCCTTGGGTTTAAACCGCCTCTTTGGTCTAGTGGTTAGACCACCTGTCTCAGACCAAGAGGTCCCGGGTTCGATTCCCAGTGGGGGCTAAATTTTCTGCTCGGTTTGGTTGGAGGTAGGGCTTGTTTTAAGTCCGCCTGGCTAGCTACCACCATCTTATCTAAGACTGTCGCCATAACAACAATGTTAAAAGCATTGTTGTGTTCCGGCAGTTAGAGGTAAGATAGCCAGTTCCTCTGTGGTAGAGGATTCCGGGTGAAGCTCGCTTCCACCTTCGGCCTGATCATCACTTTCCACCAGGTGAGATTCTGGCCAAGAGCTTCCCCGTTGTGGATAAAAAAAAAAATAAAAAAAAAAATACACATTTAAATTACAATTCGCCTGACTAAAGTTAAGGTTACCTGAGCTCTTTATTCTTAAATACCTTTCTTATATTTAACCTATTGGGTTTCCCTTTCTTACACATTTTTTACTTTGACTTTTTCACTTTTAAAATACTGTTCAGATTGCAAAGATAACACTATACGGCAGCTACGGGACGGCCCTTATCCTGATAAAATGATAACAAGGATAATTAACTTTATTATAACTATAGCAATGTATCGGATAATTTTAGGATCGGACATCGGACACTATGACAGATCGAATACCAGAGTGCGCTCCTTACACTACTATGTGTCAGACTGAAATGGTGCAGGGTCCTTACTTTCAATACAAATCTGCGATAACATCACAACCAGCTATGCATTAAAGACGTATATTTTGTCAATACTTGCTAACATAATTTTGAGGAGCTCATGGCTAAGTAATAACAGCCGCACCATCCATCAGATTAAGCTACGCTTGTCGGGGTTGGTCCGTCGATAGGTGACCATCTTTACATACCGAGACTCCTTCGTGCCTCGAAAAGCACGTTATGCCGTTGGTCCCGGCTGTTATTCGTGAATCTTTGACAGTCGTTACGGGTCGTCAGAAGTCCGAAAGTCTGACAACCAGTCTTACCAAGGGGTATCGTATTACCCCACATTTACTGGGTTGTGGAGGTCAGATAGGCAGTCGCTCCAAGTAAAATACTCGTATTCAGCTGCATCCGGTTAAACTGGAAGCTGAACCCAAGATAGTTGGGAAAAGTAGGCAGATTGACTTACTATCATAATTTTCAATTATTTCCGGCCTGTGGGTGCCTAAAGTGAAGAACCTTAGTTTCTTCACAGCTGCTTTGTAATCTGCGCAACGGCACCGGTCCATGAGCCACGACGATTGTTACACAAACCCCACTTTACGAAAATAAATTGACAAATAATTTTGGTTTTTAACTGTCATTGTCAAAAATGTATGGTCGTTTTGTTTTTAATTTGGCTCTTTGTGAGGTTTTATTAGTCGTTTTAATGTCTCCAAATAGGTAGTATGTATTATAATTATTGCCGGCCTGTCTTGGGCTTGCGCTAAACTTTTGCCTCTTGTTTAAAATTGTTGTTTTTCCGGTACACAGGATGATTCACTGATTAATTTGATGAGTAATGGTACCCTGTATCATTCAGTTAGACCAAGACCTATCCATACGAATGCAGCAAATAACGTTGAGCAAGCATTTTTTATTTTCATCTTTTTTTTTATCATGTCTCATTCCGAGGAGCTCGTAGCTAAGTAATAACAGCCGCATGGGTCGATCACGTTAAGCTAACATTGGTTTCATCATGATAATAATATGAATTGAAGCAGTCGCAGATTTACACCTACATATATTCTATCTAACTAATCGTTTTTAGGGTTCCGTACCCGAAGGGTTCCAAACGGAACCCTATTTTACTAAGCCTCCGGTGTACATCTGTCTGTCAGTAGGGTATATCTCATGAACCGTAATAGGTAGACAGTTGAAATTTTCACAGATTGTGTATTTCTATTGCCGCTATAACAAAAAATAAAGTTAATACAAAAAACGTGTTATTTTTGGCGTTTGTTGCTAAATATTGTACGAATAACGACGACGAATCCTTCGTGACGAGCCGGTTTTTTAATTCAAACACCAAAAGTCCAGAAAATATATCAAAACGTTAATAAGAAAACTCTTTCAACTTATCCTACACCCAATTCAAAACCCCTTTACAAAGTAATAGTAGTAAAAGCTGATATTTAAGGTCCACCCTGACATCTAAAATACCCATCAACGTTTAAAGCATGGTACGAAAAATCGTTGCTCCCGTATACCTAATGTCGGAGCAATCGGCGGTGTAGTAAAATCAGTCACAAGTAGTAAAACGCGTAATAACTTGTGCGATATACTGTCGATATACGCTGGAGGCGAAGGAAGTAAAAAGGAAAAGAAGCAAGACTTTAACAACCGACCGATTGTAAAGTTGGAAGCATATTAACGTTATGGCCATCGAGACGCGTGCAATTCGTATCTTTAAATGTGTTCCACGAATCTACATTACGCTAGGTTTGTGTGTGGCGACGGGTTTTTGTTACTGTTTCGCGATGTGGATGTGGATTTATTTTGTGAAGAAACTCTGCTATTAATTGAAAGAATAGCAGCTGTTATTCAATACTGCTTCGAAGATTTCCATTAAATTCTTAAGACTTCATTTAGATATGGCCACTATGATGAAGGAAGCTAGCAATGCCAACGTAGCAGGGAATTTGAATTAAAATAATCATCAATTAATGCTGGATAAGAGCCTCTCCGTAGTTGACCCAGATCATTTGAATCCTCGCTTCGACATTCTTAGACCAATCATTGTAATTTCCCAACTTCGTTTGAATTGATGGAAGACATGCAGAATGCAAGCCTAGTTTGATTAGAGCTCTTTATCCAGAATCAAAGCATGACGAAGATGCTCTACAGTACTAAAGATCGCTTAGTAACCAGATGGCCTAAAACCAGACAGCCCTATGAGGTTGTAGATAGGTACAACCATGAAGGAAAGGATAAGTGTACCACTAAAGTTGTAAAAAAAGTCAATTTTCTATATATTCTTTTGATCTGATAATAACTGTATTAAGTTTTACGAGGATTTCTTTACTGACACTAATACAGGCTAATCTTAGGATATACAGTAAAAATATTATTATTATAAGTATCTTTTCCTCTGTATAAATAAAGTCATTTCTTCGCTAGTACCAGCTTTTATGGCTCGTAGTTTATACGTTTAATATTATATTAGGTTTCTTGAAATATTTCTTGGTCAGCAAATATGAATATCACTACACTTTCTCAGTGGTACCAATTTTGGAGCAATAAGTGCAGGGGGGTAATTGCGTGAACCACTTACATGGATATGCCATTGATTTTATGCGATTTTTTCAAACATATGAATGGATAAAGACATGAATGATTATAAATTTCATTCAAAATCCTTCGGATTGTAAGTGAGATACACAATTACCCCGCAGGTTTCATCATTGCTGACAAACAGACTAGCTTGAAAGATGGGTTACATCTGGAAGACAGTTGATAGAGGTGAGTGGAAGAAAAGACGCTTTACACCGACTGGAAATAGATTGGGGTGTGCCTTAAATAGAAGACACTACTATCGAGTGAAGGACTTAGAAAGTTAATAAATGACATTTCATTAGGGCATTCGTACATGCCTGGTTATCAAGACCGAAACCAAAGGAGCCTTAATTGCAATTTGACAACTCAGCAACATCGCGATCCGGGTAAATAACAGGAAACCGGCCATAAACAGTAAAATATTGATGGTTAATTTCAACACCGTGCGTGTTATGTGTAACATGAGATGAGCGAGTAAGGCACCTGTCCCACCGCCGGCGATTAACGAGAAGCGAGTAAAGCTAGCAACTATAAACTAGTTGCAAAAAGCAGCGATTACTCTCTGGTATGCGTATTTACCAAGCGTTAGTATAGCGTGATAGCTCTTTGACAGCCGTTACGAGTCGTCAGAAGCCCGAAAGTCTGACAGAAACCAGAAACCAGTCTTACCAAGGCTATTACTAGCCCAGTTACTAGGTTGTGGAGTTCCGATAGGCAGTCGCTCCATATTAAATACTGGTATTCACTAGTATTACTGGCCAGTTCCTTCCGGGTGAAGCTCGCTTCCAACTTCGGCCTGATCATCATTTACCATCAGGTGAGATTCAGGCCAAGAGCTTACCCGTTGCGGTTAACAAAAAAAAATCAGCAGCATCCGATTAGACTAAAAACCGACCCCATCATAGTTGGGAAAAAGCTAGGCAGATTTTGAGTATAGCGTGATATATAGTCTCTCGGCGAGTATTCTGTCCGCAAAGCGAGCGTCTGAGCGAGTACTCTCTTTGATAGCTAGTGTCGCTGCAAAAAACGAGTAAATGGTCGAACGAGTGGTGGTGGTGGTTTTGACCTACAATCTGCAATCAATTTTGTATGTTTCTTGAACAAGAAAAACCGTTGATAGCCGCTTCCTCGTTGGCGTTGGAACAGATGCCTAAAACGTGGTGTCTGAACGAGCACTTACAACAAAATACGGCGATACATAACGTGCATAGTTTATCTTACTATTATTTTCTTTGAGTAGTTTCAATTTGCTGATGCGTTGAGCCTATGATAGTGTAAGAGCTAACAAAGAAGAGCTGCTAAGGAAGAGCTTGGGAAAAATAACGTCAAAGCAGTAGGAACTGTAGGTACACTTAACAAAAATAATTAAAATGGAAAAGAAAAAGCTTATTTGTGTGGAAGATAATAACAAAGATCTTTATAATTCTAACCGGTAATAATTTTATAACTAACTCAAATTCCTTTCACGGGCTGCAAAGATAAGTGCTAACTTGAACAGAGCCATTGAAGGGCTCGATATCAAGGTCTGGATTGGCGCGAAATTAAAGCTACCGGTATTGTGAGGTTGAATGCGTGCGCGCACGGTGACTACGAACCGCTTGTTGGCTATAAAACATGCGACCGAGACACTGGCTGCGCGGGCGATCCAGAATGATGTTGCGCTTTTTGATTCTTTTGCCAACACAGAGAAGTAGTTTTCGCGCGCCTATTGTTTTTTTTTTTATTGTGTCGGCATTTACTTTTGGGGTTAGAACAACCCTTCTATAATCCCAAGGGTTGGTACACCATGCTGTTTGACCTGAAAGCTTTAAAGCTTCGAGGACCAATTGTAGATAATTTGCCTTAAGTCGAATCATCGATTCACATCATCATTCCGCTACATCCTTTTTAAGATAAAGCTTCTTTTCTACATCCTGATCACTTGAAGTATAAATTAGAAAATGTATTTCCAAAATTTAAATTCTCTGGTTTCGCTTTCAAATAGGTATTGGTCTTTCTTTACTCTGGGTGCCTTTAGGAATGGCAAAAAACAGTCGTCTTTTTCTAAAGTTATTGCATTTTTGCTAGGATTTATCTATTCTCCTATACCTCTAGCTTTAACATCCTCAGCTACAAGTCACGGTTACTTATAATTACATCCTTAATTCTAATCTCATCACAGATCAATAAATACTTTTATATCTCCGCGATGTAACACTGGCAGCTATTTCGTTCAGTACGAGTCTCGCTTTAAATATTTACGATCGCTTTACTAAATGAGATTTTATCAGCACACGTTTTTTTATTGGTCCTTTTTCCCAAGTTTCGTCTCGGAGCCCTGGGTACTTGTGTTTTATTGTGAAAAAGTTGGCTTGGAATGTTTTTGGGATTTTATTTGATTGAAAATTTGTGCTGAAATTATTGTCGGGATTTAAAGACCAACTGATATATTTAGGTTTTAAACAATAGTTTTTAAGCGAAGTCTTGAGACAGTATGCAATGATGCCGGTGAGGGACATAAAATGCCACTGATGTATTTGACTATCGACACTCAGGGAGGTCGTAACAAATAATGGAATTAGACAATAGATGTATGTTAGAACATAAACATGGACAAGTAATCAATGTACATGACACTCGCCCAACTTCGCAGAACTGACCAACACCTATCGATAAAGCGGACACCATCACGATTGCAGCAGTCAAACTAAATTAAATTTTAAAAGATAGCTTTAAAGACTAAATTAGCTTGAAAAACAATATAATCATTACAGCAAGCGGTCTGAAAGAGGAATCGTAAAGCAAGGGAAGTAATTTGCATCCGTTCCTCGGAGCGGTAGACGCGACAACACCCGTGAAATGGCGTATAGGCGGGAGCGGTTCTACTTCAAAGAAAAACGTCATAAACCCAAATTACTGCAGACAAATTAGAACACTAATTTTATTAGCATTAAGGTTGTAAACCGCTTGGCATCGACCGATTGCTTTATTACTTTATAATAGGCTGGCTTAGCAGTAGCGGTTAACGTAGATGCAAAGGATTTAAATCAGGTTGCCTAGAATGAGATTTGAGAACATTAACAGTGATTGATTTTTCTTTTCGATGACGTATGAGCATTGTGGGTTGGGTTATTACAAAATGAGTCTGTGATTTCATTATTATAATCGGATTATTCCTTTTAAGGATGTGTGAATGTTTTGGCAAACGCTGCATTTGTTATTTATGTTTCCGTGTCTAATGAATCTCTATGTTCGTCAATTTTAATGGTATTTGGTTCTTAAGCATAACGCTTATAATTATAATCAATCTTTTATGGTGTGATTTTTTCATCCTTTTGGGTATTAGCATGAGATTTTTTCCGATAAGCGTATCTAAGTAGTAAGAAAGCCTCGCCCTGTATGTCAAGCGCATTGATTGATAATAACGTCATCAATAAAGCTGATAGTTAAGGACACACCTCTGTTGAACCGTTCACAGGTGGTTATGTCATTAGTTTTACTGAGAAACTGTTTTATTTGAATTACTGTGAAGCCTGTGTAGCCGGTGTACCTTTAGATTAGGGCCCCATAGTTTGATTGAAAATCAATTTACAATATCCATCCATCTTTTGTAGACAACATATCATTTTATTCTGCTAAGTAACGTAACATCAGACATAACATAACATCAGAAGTGTACCTATAGTACACCCACATTTCGCCACTTATGTTTAAGTCCCATTTAATAGGGGGCAAGGCTATTGCCATCAATCGGGAACAAATCCAGACTCCGGGCTGCTACTGAGAAATTTCTGATGGGAAACCCCATTAACACTTTACCCGACCTGGAAATCGAATCGAATCCTTATGCTTAGCAGTAGCGCTTGTGACGACTAGAACAACCAGGCAGTATAAGTAAATTCTCTGCTTAGAAGTTTCAAAAAATAATCACAAATAGTCTTTTATTTTACGTCTTCTGATGCCTTTAATGTACTCCAGCGCGGTTATCCATAATTTCAACTTTTGTCGGCTTCTCTGCTAAAGAAACAGCTCTACGATTCTTATCAACCACAATACTCGTAAAACAAACAATATCAAATTACAAAACAGCTATTAATCCATTTTATACGACTCATAATTAATAAAAAAATAGACAAGAAACCTCATTATTCTTTAATTAACGACATTAACGATAAATTCCGAGGACATATCTAAAGATCTAAAACTTTTTTACAAAGAAATGACTTCTTTTTCCCTTTTATCGTAATTGGGCAGTCAAGATGATATGAATTTGGCAATCAAATAAATATTAGCCCGGAATTGGGACAGGTGGAGTGCCGAAATTATGGTATGTGGTGCGCCCTTTGTGATTGAGATATAAATGTTGCTTCTTGATTAACTGCGAGGGTTGGCTTTAATGTTTTGAGCTGTTTGTGAATATGAATTTATGTTAAAGAATTGAGTCATTTGTTTTAAGTACGTTGTGGGAAAACTTGATGCAAAGCAAACAAGGTTTTTGAGTGTCTCTTACATAAAAAGAGTTACATAAAAATATGATGACTTCGATAAATTCTTGATCGAAGGACCAATATTTTTTTGTAAAGGACCAGTATTATTCTTTATTGTCAGCAATCATGTCAATCCGCCAATGTATGGAAATATATGTAGAAGCCTTTAAACCGTCCACGATAACATTATAACATGTAACCTACATTATGACGTGGACGTCTACGATAATATTGTGACGTCGGAAATTATAAAAGCACACATACTGTTGAAATGATCAATCTTACTTAAACATAATTATTTAAATTCACACACAGATTCTTAGTGTCATCGCCAAAACTGTGAAGCCTTAACCAGTTGCGTGCAATATTACCCGCATGTCGTGCGTGTAATATTGCCGTGGTGGCTGTCGATGGACAATTATCCACGCTTCACGTCTCATTATTACCGTTAAGATTTAAACAACTACTGAAATTGAGTGGGCGGTATCCTTTGATGAGAAAAGTTACACGTTGTGAGAGGATTTGCCACTTTGAGTCATGGTGGTGACCGGTGAATCCTTCATGAGTCCACCACGGATGACGGATCCCAATAAAAAATAAAATAAAAAACATTATTTCAGATTATTAGGTCCAAATTTTTGTTAGCATTTCGGTGTTAGTACTCGTAACAATGGGGTTTAAGGTATGTTAGTATTGTTCGTTTTCACGAATCATTTATTTATTGAAAGTATGGACAATTGTGCATTCGGTCACAAGAGAGAAGAAAAATACCTTCACCTACTCTTTGGGCTTATACCTAATATAACTTATGTCTGTTCTGCTGTATGGTTAAAAGCCTGGATGGCCAGCCTTGCCATGCAATACTATTAAGAACCTGTTGGGATATAGTCTTTATATTATTTTGTCGACTATTGCCTAGACATAGCAATATTTTTTCGACGACAAATTGTTCACAGCAAAAAGACACCCTAACCAAAATTAAGCCTCATTACTCGCCGCAAGTATCTCGTGGTGAAAATTGAACCAATTTCTTGCAAATTTTTTAGACGGTACAACTTTTATTGTTGCTTTTACTTATGATAAGCCACTGGCAATGAAATCGCACCGTGTAAATAGGCTTTGCTATTCTACTGACCTCATAAACTTATCACGCTACTTCAAGAACCAAGCCCCCATATTCACAAAGAGGTTATATTCACAGGTCAGGCCGGCGTCAACCAACTGGGAGGCGTGTTCGTCAATGGACGCCCCCTTCCCGATGTAGTCCGAAAGAGAATAGTGGAGCTGGCCATCATGGGAGTCAGACCTTGTGATATCAGCAGGCAGCTGCTTGTGTCACATGGATGCGTGTCCAAGATTTTGACGAGGTTCTACGAGACTGGGTCTATACGGCCAGGGTCTATTGGAGGCAGCAAGACTAAGGTGAGTGTTAGTATTGTGTTTTAAGAATTAGTAATAAGTGGCCTTTTTTGTGTGAATGTGTGATTTGAGAAGGGGGTTTTCAATTCGATTACTGTACCTACTTAGGTGTGTTGATGTATTCGTGTCTAAATCTTTTATGGCTCGTTTTTTTTCCATAGGGCAAGTACCTAGATGTATCGAAAATTTTACTTAAATCAATTATTTGCAAGTAACTCTTATATTAGATAAATTTTTGCACGAATACATGTTTTAAAACTCAATGCCAAACATAACTGTAACTCTATGCTATAAATTCTATAGTATAGCAAAACTTCGGTATTTCACCTTTATTGTAAGGTATTCAAGGATTCTTGCAACCGAAGCAGGAACGCGAAACTTCGCTAAAATATCAAGCTTCTTTCCAAAAATCCGCCGTTCCTTTAACAAAATTAGTAAGTAAAAAAAGGAAATGTAAATGTGAGCTGCAGTGTTGTCAAACTTGACTGGAACTGCTTTATTCCTTGGAGTCACCGTGACAAGGTGACGCCAATCAGTAGTCATCGTAAATAAATAATCTCTGGTCCTTTTCCTCTTCTGCATAATTAAAACGGTCTTTTTAGTTTTTTGTTGTCTTGGCGCCGCCAATCTAATCAGAGATATGCCAAAATATTATGAAGCTACAATTAATTAGGAATCCTCAATAAATCAGGAAATAAACTTGGTAACGTTTTGATAATTAATTTAATATCAATCAAATCACTTGAGTTCTTTGGCCAACATGTTGTGACAATTTGTTGCTTCGACACAATTTTATTATAGTAAAATTGTAGTTCCTGTGGATTCTGCAATAATAAAAAAAAAAACATCCTGCATAGGTCGGAAGATGGAAAGACAAAAAAAAATCTACAGTGTTGTGCGTTCGTCGATACTTGGCGAATCGAGCGGGTCATGCCGGCAATCACTAGTAATTATAAACTATTTAACATACTAATATTTTAGTAACCTTTTAATTCCATATTGGCTGATAAACTTTGTTGACTACACACAGCTCATAAAACGGAATCAAGGAGTCAATCCACAAATGTGTAAAAAAAAGTTTTTTACATCTTTTAACAAATGATACTTATTCTAAAATGAATAATAATTACATAGTGCTTATATTGCTCAATTTACAGCCCTTTCGGGTTTTGTCCTTACTTCTGAATAATCGCCAATTTAGACCAGCTTGGTGAGCACTGGCTGCCCTCGAGACGACTGACCTATTAATTGCCGAATAGTTAAAAAAAAAAACAAGTTATCTCAATTTCAAATTTTATCTCAAGAATCGGATTACCAAAAGAGAAAAAAGGTTAAAAAAACCGAAGAAAAGTTGCAGCTTAGTTTCCTCAAAAGCTTTATGTTACCAAATGTCGGAAGATAGAAGGAAAAAAATGTAAATCAACAGTGTTGTCGGCTCATCTTCCGTCGATAGCCGGCGAATCGAGCGGGTCACGCAGCCAATCACTAGTAATTATAAACTATAAAAATTTTAACCGGCACCGACTTTCGGCTTCTTGAGATGGCCTTTCGACACGCCCGTAAGGCGCGCGA
This sequence comes from Eupsilia transversa, assembly GCA_914767815.1. Classification (NCBI taxonomy): domain Eukaryota; kingdom Metazoa; phylum Arthropoda; class Insecta; order Lepidoptera; family Noctuidae; genus Eupsilia; species Eupsilia transversa. The sequence continues at coordinate 5,901,346 of OU611896.1, read as the reverse complement.
TTGGTAGGGTTAAGTGTGGTTCTGTATATATGACTTTTTGATAGAATTCCTTAGCAAAAATCGTTTCATTCAATGTTTCTTTAAACTTTACATATATTATTTTAAATTTTTATTATTACTATTGGTTGGTTTCTTTAAGAAGATAATATTTACTTGAGTGAATTTTAAAGTTTTTCATATTTTTATGCTTGCTTTGCTTCTATACAAAAACTAGACACCAATGCTTGGACACAAACCTAAGAATTTAAAGGTTTTATTTCAACGTTTAAAGTATAACTCCCATAAAAATATTTTTTTTATCAACACTCTTTTTGTAAAACCTTTCTAAAATCCTTCAGATATAGACCAAGTAGGTACCGTTGAAATAATATAAACGTTTTACTATCAAACGATAGAACCCCACAACAAAGTCCGGTAAGCGTATTCGACATCGACCTCACTAAATTCGGTACGCCAATAAAAGAACCATTTGTTCTTCCTCAAACGGACGCCGACATCAAAAAATTGATTACAACAAAATACTCCGAAATCACCGAATACTTTTATTGACGGTGTTATGGGAACACTTAATTGACTACTAATCAAGGTGATCAAACGTCACGTACAACCCGATCCATCGTACGTATCGATTATAATCGGTATACATAGAATTATATCGATATGACAGGAGGCAGTGAGCTCATCACTAAAAACGGAACCAATTGTGAATTATGTAAAACGTTTCGTTTTGTAATTATATTTTCGCGTTTCTTTAAATCATTTTATGGTTATATATTGCTGTTTTATATGCTGATTGAATAAATAATAGCGTGGCCTTTTACCATCAATATTTTCGACATATCATTATGTGGGATAAAAATATTGGCTAGTTTTTGTTACTTTCTAAATGCAGCTAATATTTTTATTACAATGCTTTAAAGTTATAAATTCTCATCATTTTGTCTATAAAATTGATTTTCCTGACTTTAAGTGATTGGTTTGCGAAAACAAATCACTTTCTCGATTAATCTCGATGGAGAGGTCTTAAACTTGTAGCTGATGATGCTAATTCCATGGGAAGAAACTAAAAAGGTTTTTTTTTAATTTTGTACGTTTATTAGTAAAAATTATGCACATGTTCTTTACTGTTCGATTTTATTTGGAACGGTGCTAAGTTAGATGCGTTTTAAACTTTTAATAAATTACCGAGTAATGGATTGCCGGCTTGTCGCCACCGAATAAAATTTGCGTGGGAGGATACATTCCGATGTTTTATCGTCCCCAAATCAATTTAATCATTTGAAACTAAGCATTTAATTTAATTTTTAACGAAATCTAATTTGATGAAATTAAATTAGTCATAATTAGCCAAAAAAAGAAAATCTTTTATTTTATATTAACAAAACGTGAAACTTTTTATGTTATTTATTTAATAACATAAAAAGTAAGGACAGGTCTTAAGATGCTACCAGAAAAAGACCCATTTCCTATATATTTTTTTATATATCAAAGAAAAAAAAAGGTTTTTTATCTTAAAAAAAAAAAAAAATTGTTTAATTTCAAAATTATGCAGGCACCATTACGCCAGTGCGATAACCTCAATCAATTAAACACTACATCAAAATCAAAGGTATAAACGAACAGTAACGATTTCTCTGTGAAAAATTGTTTGATTGGACAATTTGCCCAGCCTTGGGTTTTAAAAGGTTAAAACAATATCGTTTGAGGCACCTTGAAGTCTTATAACCCTATTTAGGCTGATCGGCAATACGAATTCGATTTTCATTTTATAAATTAAGTTGGACTGAAATGGTGCATAATTTAGCTAGATTATTACTTTTCTGTTTAGTTTCAGAAAAAGGAAAAGATAACGCCAAAAAGTTTACGCCTTTTTATTGCCAATTTATTTGCTACTTTTTATTTACTGCAACACTCTCCCATCAAAGCTTTCATTTCCACCATCTGTCTAGCCTTTTCCCAACTATGTTGGGGTCGGCTTCCAGATTAACCAGATTCAGCTGAATACCAGTATTTTACATGGAGCGACTGCTTATCGTACCTCCACAACCCAGTTACTGGGTAACACGATACCCCTTGGTAAGACTTACGGGGTTTCTGACCCGTAGACTGTCAAAGCTTTACAAATGACAGTCAAGACCAACGGCTCAACGTGATTTCCGCGGCACGGAGGGGTCTCGGTATGTTATGGATTGTCACCCATCCATGGACCGACCTTGACAAGCTTTGCTTAACCCTGGAAAGCGGCTGTTATTATTTAGCCACGAGCGTATAAAGCGTTCATTTCCAAAAACCTTTATCGGTTCATATTTCCAAAATACCCTAACTAAATACCAAAACCGCTCGCTACAAATCTATAAATTGCTCCAAACGCAAGAACATAAAAAGCTAAACGTGAAACACATAAAAATCGTACACATTTTAAATAATTTGACCAATTCAAATCACTAGTGTGGGAAACCACGCTATCTTTTACAATCTTTTTTCTTACAAATATTTACCGTTATTACTTCAGTTTACGAATAGCGAAAACTCGGAATAAACGGTCAATTACACCGTGCAGCTATTATAAAATTACGATACGCTTTTTCTAAGTTAATTGGTGATCACTTCAGAAGCATATTTCTATAGTTTTACCCGGCGGTTGAGCTTCTACTTTTAATTAAACTTTAAGTTGTTACGAGCCGTCTAGCGTTCGTTAATGTTAACTGTTGTGGTACTCGAAAGTTTTATCATCTGTAATAGCTGGTCGGTACTAAATGTTAAACAAATGAATCGCTTTAGAGTTTAGATGTTTTATTGTCTGACACTTAGCGCTGGTAGGGTTGGTTACCGAATAATAACTAATAATTATTCTTTCTCTGGTGTTGAGAGTGTCTCAATACATAACATAACATCACGCGTATAACCCCTGAAGGGTTAGGCAGCGGTGTACCTATAGTACACCCAAATTCCGAAAGCTATATTTAAGACCAATGTAATAGAGGCTGTGCGTATAGCCATCAACCGGGTACAAATCCAGACTCCGGACTGCTGTTTCTGATCTCAGTCTCTTTTATTCTTCTTTCTCTTTACTCTTTTATTAAAAATAATTGTAGTCTTAAGAGCTAGGAAACCCGCAAGTTAATACAGCATAGATATCAATAGATACTGATCTATAGGATATTAGATTTGTTCTTCATGAAAAAGTCATTCTATGTTACAAATCTAACTGAGAGAACTGATTAATGGTTCTAATGATTATAATTATGTAAATACATCGCGAATCATATTTTGATCAAGATACAACCTGCATATTGTAAAAAACGCGAATCAGTTTAAAAAACACAAAATAGTTTCTATATTATTGTTGTTCGATGAAGATATTTATTGATTTATTAGGATGTGACTGTTTTTGGTGGGATCAATACTAATTGTGACTGATCGCAACACTAATCGTCGGATTATGATAATCCGTCATAAAACCACGGAATATAAATTTTATTTTGACAAAGTAATATAGAGCGCTTTAACATTTTGAATTCTAATCGCTTTCTGAAATGAGTTACGCTTTTTTAAGCGGTAAAATAGGTAAAACTTTCCTGTACTTTACACACATGAGATGAAAGAATAATAAAAAATGCTTCGCTGAAAAAAATACGTCTTGATATATCAAGACGTATTTTTTTGTGTGCTCAGCACAGTCATGTGAGAAAACTACATATGTCATGTACCTACAATACATTAAAAATAAAAATTGGCTCTGGCCAAGTTAGAAATACGGATATTTATGGTGTCCTAACAAATTATTTCAAGGAAGCTGCTGGCTAACTAGAAGGAGTTGTGGAAAAGTATTAATATTTTCATAACAAATCCTAAGAAGGTTTTAAAACATTCCATAAACCACCCTAGCTTTAACAGCAAATAGAGACATCAAACCATTTAATTTTATATGATACATGCCATTTATAATGTCCAACATTTGTCATCTAAATCGAGACCGCACTACGGAAACATCATAAAAACTCACAAAAGGTCAGCCCTTCGAATACGATAGGCTAACCAACTAACCAAGATATTTGCATGAAAACATTCACATATATCCCTATCTCCGCTTTATGACCGCGAGTTATAGCCTTTATGATCGATGGCCAGTATTTATGGCCAAATGACCGTAATTAGTGGGGCCGAGTACCACTGGACTTTATAGATGGGCGGCCCGCGATTGAACATAGCTTTCACACAGCATTTTAGTGTTAAGTTTCGAATTTGTATTTGTTCTGCTCGGATATTTTTGTATATTTATTAGCGGTACAGTTTAATTGTAGTTTAAGAGGAGTTTTACATTTATTGTGGCGTGTTCGTTTTAGTTTTGTAGCTTACTGTGTTGGGTGTTAAAGAAAATTGCCCGGGGCCATGTTACAATTTTAATTGAGCTCTACATTATTTTAAATGTGTGGAAATATGGCATATTTACATGACCGTAGAGGAAATTATCATACCTAACACGCTTAGTAAAAGGTTACGAGATTGTTGTCTTTTAGTTGCAGTCTGTAACTAAAACAGGGATGCTACTGCCTATTCTCTTGTCGTAGTCATCTATGAACCGACATAGATATTAAAGGTACCTTTGCCTTCTCATATATGTCCTTAGCGTTGTTCTTCGCAGTATTATATATCCTCTTATTGATCTCTATAGTATTCTAAAGCAATTAGCTACTTATAATAAACGTAACGTGGCTTCAGTTTCCATTCCTGTGACGCTTACAATATTACTCTTCTTACCCTAAAATATAACAAGATATTCGCGCATATATCTCACAAATAGCAACACGTACAGCTAACCTAGTGTAACTAAAACGATTGCCACACCGTATGGAAATCCGTCCGCTCGTAATGAATGGTGTTTGCGCAAGCTCATACGAACAGAAGTATTTGTTACCATCACTAGCGCTAACGTACCGGTATTAGACGCGCGAATATAACGGTTTCGTCACAGAGTATTGAGTTGATACAGTTTTACAATATTATATGTTGTGTCATGTTGTATAAACACGATCGTCTTTGAAGGGTTGAGTAGAGTTGTACTGTTTTAGTAAAACAAATTGAGCAAACCAATTAATCGAGTGTAAATCAGTTCTACACTCGATAAATTCACTTGGGGTTGCTGCTGAGATATTTAAAAAGAGAAAAAAAATGGTAGAATCGATAGATTTTATTTTTGCGCCCCTGGTTCGGAACACCAAGTTATCCTGTTGGCTATAAGACAAGTTATCCATCTGAAATGAAAGAAAGAAATGATTTGCATCATACCTATGGAACCTATGCTGTAATACTACATACCTCATATCCGTCTAGTCAAAAAAATCTTTGAAGTGGTAAAGAAAAATGTTGTAAAACCCTCTAGCATTGCTTTCCACTTTTCATACTTCAGTACTAAAACTTCACGAGCTCCAGATACGCCTTCAGTGTCAATCTCAGCGTCAGCCCGAGGTGTGAGCCGGGCATTCATTGTTTATGACCAATTAGGAACTTTGCACACTTCTGCGAACTTCGTTAACATTTGACGTTTACTGCATTACCGTTGCTCTAATATATGAAAGGTATGATGCGGAGGCAGTCTTTTGTTTACGCTTATTGTTCCTCTGGTGAAAGCGGATTTTTTTAGGCTGTGGCAGATGAAGGGTTAGGGAAGCAGTGGTAAATGAAAATTAGTTTGAATTTACTTCCGTATTCGATCATTTTGTGAACGCGATAAAACCATACTGAATATTATTAAGACACTTGGCATTATTGTAATAATAATTTTCAATGAAATTCTTTAAATATAATTAATTAAAAAGCCGTTTTCGTATCTGTGGGTGTGACCGCTTTGTGGAAATGCTCTGTGTGCTCTGCGCAGCAGCATTTTGATGTGGTTTACACCATCATTTAATAAGAGAATGTACCTATTCCATTTCCATATTATGTTTTAATATTAAACTTTCTTATAATAAAGATCTCGATGTTTTTTAAAGTCGTAAAAACCGTGCGAAACAGGGACGGAAAAAAAACAGAGTTTAAAGTTAGAACCAATTAGAAATTAAGGAACATGTCGCCGATGATAATAAGCATAGGTAACCATCGATACTTAAAAACGTCCTTTTCACCAGAAGATATCAACACCAAAATTCCCGTACATAAATATCCATATAACAAATTCATATCGATTAAAAAACTGTCGTGTGTTACAAACGGACTATGTTCACAATTACACAAATACGAACAACACGAACCAATTAAATACAATACATCCGATCAACCCTAATATCCGGGGTAAGGGCGCAAAATATATAGATACAGAAGGTCGGCTCCATACAACGAGCGAAAGCAGGCACACGCACACATAGACGTATTATTGTCCACTCAAAGAAAGGTTTGGAAATAAGTATAACTAAGTTTGTTTCGGCCTTTCTTCTCAGATAATAAACGCCGACCTCATCTAGTACTTAAAATATTATTGACGTGTAAAAGTGTTTGTACAAACCTATTTACAGAAAATAAAATCATTTCATCATTAGTAAAATAATTATAAACAGAACAAAAAGCTGACACAGATCATGTGTTTTGCTAAAAAAAGCATACATAGCATATATAGAACACTTAATAAGTGTTGGCATGAAGAAGCATTTGCGGCGATCTCAAACAAATGTCAGTTGCGACTGCGCTTGCACTCGCTGTACGTGAAGCGTGTCTATGTGTGTGTACGTTTTCGCTTGTTATATGAAGCGGACCTTCTGCACCAATCTATTCTGTGGTTGAGGGTAGGGGCGACCCCGTTTATCTTAATAACATGTTAAAACATCGAGTGTCGCGATCGAGGGGTTAATTTTTACCTGAGTGGTTTGTGTTCGCTCATTTGCAGTATCTATTTGATCGGACGAGGGATTTTTTTTTCTTTTTTTATGCAGGAAATATTGTAGGATTCGTGCAAGAAGGTTTTAGTTTGCAGTTCTATTTTTGAACAGATAGAGAAGATGTTTTATGTTTTCTTTTCTTGTCCAACGTTTACATATTTGCTTGGTGAAAGAAAAGTTAGTGAACAGAGAACTTTAAACATTTCTTTGAACTAGAAATAATTAAAATACCATTTTATTTTGTTCCACTTCTAAACTGCGAACTTACAGCATATTTTTATACGTAAAACAATAACTGATTAACAAGAACACTCAATCGATTTCTAATTTTCTACGAATTTAAATTGCTTAATAATATTAGAAAATTATTGAAAAAAAATGTGATAGTCATCGCCTGAACGCCATGACATGCCAAACTGACATTAACAGCATTGTCAAACAATATAACGCGGCAATATTAAATATTCAACGCTGGCAACACATTACCTGTACGTGTTTTTAATTGATCTGGCAATACCGAAGCGCGGTGTTTCGTATAACTCGTACATTATGTTACGTTTGTGTTTTAATTTATGTTTTTCTGCGATAATTATCGGTTTTAATGTTAAATGCTGATGATTTGATCTATGTCTGTAATTTTGATGGACTTTTAGTTCTCTGGAAACTTTTAATTACAGAGCGATTATCGTTGGTCTAGTTATAAATAAGGCTTAGGTATATAATAACCTTTTACGGTTAATTGTTCAAAAAAATTGTGTTTTTACCAATCACAGTGGCTTCTTTATCTGGACTTCATTCATTTTTCATTCCGTTAATGTTTGAAGTAAATCATTAAATTAATTAATCTCATCCTTGTGCAGGATACGACATTATTTAAACCCTACTTAAACGATTTAATCAACTAAAACTTTCCAAATCTTAAAAGTTATCTGTTAAAGTAGGTATTGATGAAGATATCACTTTTTGTAAAATCGTTATTGATAAAGTCAAACATTTAAAATCTAATCTAATAAATTAAAAGATACTGGCCCTTTCTGATGAGTTACAAACGAATTTCTTTTATAAAACGTGTAACGGAAAGGGTATATACATATCAAGTGCACGGCTTCTTTGGATGATAACAAACTATGTGGCAAGGGTTTTAAAATCTTATTTTTACATGTTACGAACATGATGAGAAATTTCAGTACATGATACGAACCGCTCGGTGCTATTATGTATTCTGTGCCGCTCGCGCTTCTCCGTATTTTTGGCTTATTCGATCCCGTCTGATCTTCGTAATGCGGCGACACGTTTGTTATGATGTGTCAATCAATTTTTCATTCATAATTCTATAAACTTACGAAACCTAAAGTTTGGTAAAACTGATTTGAGTAATTTATTTTAAGCTGAAACTTTGCATAGAGATTCTATACCTAATGTAATCTCCACCCCTTTTGGATAGATATACCCTCTCCGTTACACATTGTATAGACATAGACAATCACCACAAACTTAAATGTAGGCAGTTAATTTATATTCTGGATGATAAACAAGAGAATTTTATCGTTGCAACGATAAAGCGACAGTTTAAGAAGTGAACGCAACAGCGATCCGTTTTCTTATGCAAGTGAAACAAGAGTAATGTCATTAAAGATTGAGAGTTACGAGTAAATTACGGACAAAATTAAGAACAGTCAAAACCCACATCAAAAATAATCTTTTAATGGTAGAAAAAATTGTTACTTTAAAACCTATTTATTAATCCGTCAAGTGTCTAAGCGTACAAAACTCAAAGCCCAACACTGATACAGGGGTCTAAGTCTACTAATATAAAAACGTTACAATGATCACTCTCTCTTTTTGTATGGCAAATCTGTGAAAAACTCACCATTGAGAGACCATTGTAACGTTTATAAATTAGTAGACGTAGGCCCCTGATATCTTTTCAGTTTAACATTTTGCTTCGTGCTAATATTTTGGTTATAACTAGTTTTTTAATTTTTATATTTATATAAAATATATTTATGTTTATTAATGTATAGTGCGCAATAATGTAGGTACCTATTACCGCTACACCAATATACTCACAGACCAACAATATTAAGACATTATTAACTATCATGTCATGTCATAAAACGCGAGTAATAATGTTTGTCTCGCTTCTTTCATACTCGATAAGTAGAGCTTAAAGGCTTAACCAGATAACTTTTACACGGAAAATCGACCGGCTTAAACAAAATGAGTATTATGACCACATTCTGCGATAAGCATGCAGGCTGTTTTACCAGTAGTATCAATAGTTTGTTGCAAAAACCCAGAACTGAGTAGAGACAAAAATAATTTACTTATAAAAAAAAAAAAACGAAAATACTTGAAAATTACTAAATAGAATATTATTTGAGGTGTAATTTTCAATTATTTTGCCACTGATTGGCGATTTTTTTGGAGTCTTTTTTTTACTGTTTATCTTATTTTTTAGAACGAAGTACATATAAAGTAGCCGTAAAGCAGTCAGTACCTAAACTAAAATGCACTATGCAGCTGAAATTCGCTCCAAAATAAAATATTTTTTAATCAGTTCAATTCAAACTAACGTAAAAAACACCTGATTATGATTATCAAAATGACAGCTCCCTAAAAAAAGACGTTCGGAAACACTCGAAATACGTAATTACGTCTTCCGTACACAATCAGGGGTCGGATCAGAGGGCAATTTGTAACAATAATGGTGCGATTGGTCAAGCGGGTCATGGGAGCGGGTGGCACCTGTCACTGTGTCAAACTATCGCGGGTGTTATCTGTTAGGCCTTAATAACCTCACATGGACGTACGGACAGGATACGGGAATTTGGTTGTATATGAATGGATTTTGTTGATCGGTTTCGGTTTTTAAAGTGTTGTTTGTGTTGTTTTTTTTTTGAGTTTTTTTTTAAATTGTTTGGCCACGTATTTTAATTATTACATCAAGTGGTTGAGTCAAATAAACGTAGAAAAAGCTTTACCGAAATAACGTAGTTTAAAAAATTTAAGTCATTAATATTTCACTGCTTTACCGGAAATTACAATTTCAAAAAATCCACCCACGCGCCCACTTTATATAAATTAAATTTAAAAACTTATAAATATTTAAGAATATAACCGGTTATAACGACGTTAACCTATCAAGCGTTGACTAATTATGAGACACAATTAAAAAAATATTGTTGCGAGGCATCAACGGAAGGATGTACGTACAAAAAACGTGTTAAAATATTATGAATAACAATTAAAAATTATTTTTTTTGTTCCAAAAGAATTAGAAACACTTCAACATTTTTTTTAAAATCACGCTCTCTCTCTAAATAAGGAAGAATATTAAAAAATGCGTTAGAACGCCATGAATTAAAATTTGAACCATTTTTTTCCACAACAAACAGGCAACCTCTGTAATTTTTTTGAAAACTACGCTTTTATTAATCGAACTAAAACACATCAGAAGGATGTTTAAAAAATGCCATGAATATCAATTAGTTTTTTTTTTTTTAAACGCGCTTCCTTCGATTAAAAAAAAATCACACATTTCCTAAAACGAGCTAAAACACATCACTATCACAATTGATCGCCCAGCTTTTCACAACTTAAGTCGGATTTGCAGCGATATCGTTCAGTTTATGTTGCCCCGTGGATTACGCTGTCAATATTATTACGCGCCTTTTAATACCGTTGAGCCGCTCCATAAAACATATTGGAAATTATTGCTTGATACGTCCACTTTATCATGCTATTGGAAATTGCTGCTTTTGTGTGGAAAGGATGTCTTATTTAGGATGTTGGTACTTAAATACTTACCTATTTGAGTGTGAAACATTTTTTTTCTTGACTGGGTAGTATTGATACGAATTACGAACGCACCTAATGCCGCTTTTGGTATGAATGCAACTTCTTCCTCTTTCGTGTAGTCGCAAACTATACGAGAAATATTTACTTATTTCGCACCTCGGTAAATAATATGAAATTGAAATTATTTGACGGAGCTTTCAGAGGCAGATAATACATTGGAAATCGATTAATTTCAGTAGTAAGAGCAACATAGAAATTATGACTTACCCACATCACTCGATAATTTATTAAAAGTTGAAACAAAAATCCTGCGGCATTACAAGGCCTACATTATTCCCTGCATATTCGTTATTCTATTTTCAAAACAAAACCTCACATCTGGCGCCAAACACCACCGCCCTTCATTCACAAAGGAGATCACATTCACAACACTTAAAATGGCATAAAAACTCTAATTACCCGACCTCTTCCGTTAAAAGAGGTAAGGCACGTTAAACTGATAATTATCAAGTGCGTTTGGAATGGCCCTGTCTCGTCCGGCCTTGTCTTTTGAAGCCTTGGAACGCACGTTACCCTCAGTAAGGGGGGGCAGGGGGAAGGGCTTGGCAGATCGATTCACAATTTTTTGCGAAGATTAACGCTGAGATTCTGGCACTGTAGGAGCTTGACGACGTAGGTTTTATTCCCTTATGAGGATTTTGAAATTGAGAAGTGACAAAAACGGGAATACTACCGAGTTTGGAGATTGTGGATGAGTCTTTAAGTTTGTAATAACGTACCGAAATGACTTTATTGAATGACATCAAAACTATCCTAAAGTCAACTCAGGTTCTCTGTATGAATGGGTTCTGATTTTGAATTTAAGGCAATTTTTGAAATAGGAGGAGAATGCCACTAATACTGCAATCAACGTGACCATCTACTGGGCCAAAACCATATAAGATCAAAGTACCATCGACACGACAAGAAGAAACGAGACACCACCAAGTAATCGTGAATTATATTTAAAAAAATACCACAATTACATATAATATTGAAGATGCGAAAAAGGCGTAGGTGCAGAAAATGTGTCAAAAGTACAAAAACCGTGTGCATAATTCATGTTACATTTTTAACAAAAACATCCATCACCACTCCCATTATGTCCACCTTACAATTAAATTAGAAACGATAACAAACACAGAAACCCTTCATTAGGAATAGCCTGGATTCCTTTGCACACCCGTCATGGATATAGTTTTTTTCCGTTCAACTATTTGAGGCATGGAACACACTACATAGAAATATGTTGATGAGCTCATTATAAGAATAACTTCACACCTACAACCTGTCTCCAGGTAAAGGACATCGACTTTTATAGAAAGTGATGATGAATTATATGAAGCAGAGATTTCTTTAATTGATTATTTTTGCGGGTTTAAAGGAATTGTAGGAATAATGCTTTTCGGTATCTGTTGATAGGATTTTAAGGTCCTTCGTTTACTGCTTTCTTCGCATCAGGTTGCAGGTTGAAACTCTGGCTAGTACCTACATTACATTTTCACTGCCCAATGTTTTTTGAATTGACTATAACTTTTATTGACATATATTAACACTGAGTGCGTGAGAAAAACTGAACGTAGGGTCTTAAATCGCCACATATGATCAATTACGTTCCCTTTACCTTATAATTATGGAGAAATCATGACAAAGTAGTATCTATTGTTTTAAAACAGCAAACCTACATTAAAGTTTTAGCGATTATTTTTACATGAATTTTATGATGACTAAGATTTTCGTCACTTTTCATTGCATTCTTATCAATATGGCTAATAAGAGCGTCTTAATTAGTTGTTGATACAATTATCAATATTTAAATAGTTCTTCATAATTTGCGTGATATGGTGTTTGCATAAATGTTGACTCATCGGCTATGGTCACCGGAAAAATCCATTCCCCTCTGTTGATTTAGCATTTTGGGGCGTGCTAAAGCGTGTTCATACATTGCTGACACGCCTGTCATCCTCGAAGTTTACCCTTCGAAGAGCAAAGAGCATATATGAGACATTTAATCGTTTAATATGTAAATCTATAAACATATGTGTAGGAATGGCCTCGATCGGAACCTTAACATCACTTCGATAGGTGTTGTCTATAGCCTGATGGAAAAAGCGCTACAATTGCGGTTGTTCAATCAAATTTTTGTTGGTTCCGTATCAGCTACAAAGATTCTTTAGCAATTTTCCGGTCTTATTTCAAACGGCAATTTTGATTCAAGATTCATTGAGTTACGTGATAACGTGAGGAGCTTCTTGCTCTAAATCGCCTTTCAGCTTCAGTCAGTTCATGTATATTGGTGTGTATGATTGTATCTTTTTTGTTTGTAGTAGGTATGCATCGGAACCAGTCTCTCAGAATTGCTATTATTGCACCATTGAGACTACAAGCTATATTTAAAGCTGATGCATGTCATTACTACGCACAACATGGACACAAGCATTAATTATTCGCAATCAAACTGTACAAAAAACCTCGCCTAATGATATATAGATTACTTTAATACTATCTCTTGATAGCTTCCGTAAACCATATAATTACACCCTAGTTCCTGATAGGATGCAAGCTTAATGAGCACAACGTTGACCCATTTATTACAGGAGAAAAAAAGTCACATGTCAACTCCTAGACACCTGCAGTTAATGCATCCTTGGAATTAATATCGAATCAATCTACCATTAAGGTATTAAAGCAACGGGTCTCACGCCCCACGGAATTATCTTTCACCCCATCAAATGTGGAAAGTCTAATAGAAATCCGTAGTACGTAATAAGAAAGGCTAATCGCACGCGTAGACAGTTAGCGCGTTGCGGCATCGTGCAAAAACATATATTGGATGTGTCAGGCATGATTGATGCGCGGGAGTGGGCAAAAAGTTGTGTTGAACGGAACGGGCCGTGACGTCGCGGGGAATGTGAAGCGGTTATGTACGTTCGTTTGATCGTGAGGTACAGTTTATAGTTTGATATCGAACTTAGATAGTCGTTGGCTACTTGGCTGTTTCAGTTTGGATTCGATTTTATGTGAGACTGGTCTTTAACTGGGAGCCTCGTAGCGATATTGGGCTTTGATGTCTTTGTTAGCCAGATTCGTACACGTCGAGATTTTGTTCTGTCCATTTTTGCCGACTTGTTTTATAAGGTTACCATTAGTAGTATTTTCAATCACAATAAGGCGAATAGGTCGCGCGTTTATTATTTATTTTGATTGAAATACATATTCGTGTAGGTACAGGTAGTTACATTGGTAAGGCAAACTTGGACCGTTGCAACTTCAGAGGGAACAGTTGTTGATACCGTAATAATGCCATAAACGTACTACAGTCGTCTGCAAATTAAACCATGTTTTGTTTAACAATATATTTGGAACGTCATCAATATAAAATGATAACGGGGCACCACCAGTAGGCCCAGAATTCTGCCTTGAGGTACTCCTCGCATTGCTATTATCTGACTAATGAAACCAGGCTTAAGGATATCTTTGGAAATATAAAAATCGGGGTCCAAATTAAAAAGTTTTATTTTTTATTTTTATTAGCAAAACTGTCAGATCAAACTGGCCAGTAAGAATTTAGCACAGTAACACACAAGCTCCATTATTGACTAGAACCGACTCCTGCTGCAACGTAGCTGTCTTTTGTTTTAAGGTACACGGTAAAAACAAAAGGCACCTACATAATTATGATCACACGGTTTACTTACGTTTAGAAGCTATACAGGGTGGATTTTTGAGATGGGGCAGTAAGGGCAGCTACCTTAACCGTTGTAGCAACAGGAAAACGGTATTAGGAGACTGTCCTAACTTTTTGAGATTTTTTTATCTGCATTTACATGTTTTGAAAAAAATGTGCAGTCAGCAGAAAAATGGGCAATTTTCACAAAACTATTTTTTTTGCCTATCGATCCTGTTTCGTGTAAGAATCAAAAACCTCTCAACTCAATTGAGGTTTCAGTGCTAGAAAAATCATTAATCGCAAAAAAAAAATCCCATAGGTATATTTTACAGCATAACTAAGCTATAGTTTTATAGCTATAGTTGGAGAGATAAACAGAAGTATTTAGTAGTGTGTAACCAACATCGCCAGTACCAAGTATTTGTAATGAACTAGGTATCATTGATTTTTTCTAAGAAACCAGAAGCTGTGTAATTGGATGTCGTGCATCGTTGGGTGCTTGTCAATCAAATATTCTTGTTCTGCCGGTTGATACTGTCTCGTGAGAAGGTTGCGCCATCTTGTGGCGCCAACTGAATTTAAAAACTTTTATGGCATCAACAATTAAGTACCAATGACAGCTACAGGTAAACTCGAAGTTTGATGTTTCCGAGCAGTTTATTCGATTGCACTGGGCGCGACTGTGGTCAAGGTTTTAAAGTAAAGCATACAAAGACTCCTTTGAGCCTTGAGGGACACCTCAAGCAATCACTCCTGAACTTTTGCTTTTTCATACGATTGATAACGAAGACAGTCAATGCCGACTCCGTTGAGAAAAACTGCTTAGGCCAATGTTAGATAAGTAATGAGAAGACTCTTTTATAAAATACCAAATATCCTATAATAGATAAAAAAATTGGCAAAGCGAAAGCACCAGACATGACAGCAGACTTCTGAGTAAGGTGGTTAATGTTAATAATAGCCTTTTAAAAAAAGGACAGTGATTTCTTTAATATTTTGACAGGAGCATATGAAACGCATGTTATAATTACATAGTGCAACCGGCAATTTGAACACCTTTTTTAATGGTGGTCCCTACGAAAAAAACACGAACTAGTGCAATGTTTTTCTTTCCTTGAAATCAAATATGGAACCTTTCTGTTCTTGATTCCATAGTATTGTATACTGTTGCAGCCACTAAAGAAAAAGAGGTCATTCTACTGTAACTCAAGTCATCGACAAAACCGTTACATTTTAAAAGAAAATTGAACATTTAATGCATTTCTAAAAAAGCTTCCTCTAATCATCTTTACCCATGCAACGTTTACTATCCACATTCGGATGCACCGACCACTCAATAGGATATCGATTGTGCATCTAATGGCGTAATAATCGGTTACCCTCGAAAATTGACGCCTTGCGTTCACCGATTCTTCGCCACACCTCTACTCCATACCCTAATATTTACCCATTAACTTTGACAGCCTACTTAAAAGTCCTATAATTATTTTTTAAACCACATGCGTGGAGGTTGTGTTCCAAAAAGTTTGTATAATGGATTTTCGGTGGTTCGAATTTAGATAATTGTCGGAATATTGATTCGATTTCAACAGATGTATCGATCGTGAGGTGTTGAGGAAATTGGTGTCATTATGTTAAAAAATCGGTAGCCTTCTTGATTGTACGAATATTTTGGCTCTAGTGTAAAGTGGAGCAGATAATTGCTGTCTAAAGATTTGGATTGGCAAGTCGAAAGTAGAAAAAAGCAGTTCCATCGACGGTAACCGTTACGATTAAGAATGTATGCATGATTCAAAGATTCTCCAGTAGACCTTGGCACGCTGATAGACTTGATTTTGATGATGCAGCATGCGTAGCATGGCTACCGTAGAAATGGGTTTTGTCGACGGGAAAATAGACAAAATGACAGATTGTGATAGTTTATCTGTCATTTTGTCTATTCTTCCGTCGACAAAACCGCTATGGTGGTAACGCTACGCGTGCAGTAGCTGCATACCTGCTTAGAACGGTTCTGAACTGATACAATGTAGCTTGCTATAGAAACGCTACAAAATCAAGTCATTTATCCAAACTTAATATGACAGTCCCCAGCTCGCGCTTTACGATGTCTTCCCAGCTAAAGCCCTAGGATAGGCTTTAGCTGGGAAGACACAGAAAAGACAAAGACACAAAGAAATGACGATTATTTTCGGCAGCTGACACCCTATTTTGCAACGCAGTATATGATTTCTCGTACAGCTCGTGCCGTCTAAGAAGAAAAATGCCTTACAGTATACCTATGTAACATCATGCAACAGACTAAAGAAAAACCATTTCACTGCCTTCCCTTCCGGGACGTATCGTACGTAACCGTGATGGATACAGTGTTTAATGGAGTTCCTATGATCTACACTTCATGTTGCTAATGTTGCTATACTTATCCGTAACAGAGTTACTTGTGATGATAGTGATACCGTCAGCTATACAGTAGAGCGTGACTGAAAAATATTGGTTTTCTGCCTGATCGTACTAATCTCCGTAATCGGGAGTGAAATCTATATCTATACTTATAATAAATCTGTAGAAGTGAAAATTCTGTACATTGAAAATATCAAAAAAATAAATGGCAGGGGGTGTTACTAGACCGACACCGAACCCAAAAGTGTGATTAAAAAAAAATTTGTCTGTCTGTCTGTCTGTTTGTTCAGGTATCACGCAAAAACTACCGGTTCGATTACGATGAAACTTGGTATAATTATTCTTTAATATCCTGGGCACCACACTGGGTACTTTTTATCCCGGAAAAGTATTCTATCCTACGGTTGGGGGGTGTCAAAGTTTGTATGGAAGAATTTTAACGCGCTGTCCGATTAACTCGAAACTCAATATTTATACTTAGACCTAAAAATTAAGAATAACGTGTATCAGGATTTTTCGAAATTCAACCCCTAAGGGGGTAAAATAAGGGATGAAAGTTTGTATGAAAAATCTTATTCCTTGAGGTAATAAACATGAAACTTCGCACGAATAGTAATCTAAATAAATTATAAAGTTTGTAGTTTTTTGTTTTTCTAAATTACCCCCTAAAGGGGGATTGGGGGGTGTCAGTGTTTGTATGGAAGAATTTTAACGCGCTGTCCGATTAACTCGAAACTCAATATTTATACTTAAAACCCATGGGGATGTATGGGGTAATTTCCGACACTCACGCGGGCGAAGCCGCGAGCAGCAGCTAGTATAATAATAATAATATAATAAATAGTTCGAGCCTCAACACTTAAAATTGTTTATAGGGCCTCTGCGAGTTGGCTTCGGCCCCTCGTACGCCTTCCAAAGGTCCGGGACCCAAGGGTCCCGAGATATGTCAAAGACAATAATTAAATATAATAATAATAATACAATTTATTCAAAAATAAAATTGGTAAAATACAGTATAAATCTTAGAATTAATAATGTAGGTATTATGTACTATATATTATACAAAGTATGAGGCCTGTAAGTAGTACAACCAATCACAGTCGACATGAGTTCTTACTATTACTATTAGGACAATTGATTTCTTAACAATATTTATTTTTATAAGTTTTAAGAATAGCGACTTATATAGTTAGTTATGTAATATCTGGTATTATTATTTGGGTTGAGTTGACTCTGGTCAAGTTGTCCCTGACCCATAATTTTTCTATTATTAAGCTCCTGCGCTGGAGTTCTTTTAAGAATTTGCCCAGGGAAGTGCCAACTATCAACAACATACCAATTTCTGCAGCCAAACAATCCTATGTTTTGGCCTGAAAGACATATTGTAGAAGAAGAACACTACTTAGATAGCTTTCATCTTTCACGATGCAATTTCTTAAAATGCAAACAATAAAATTGAAGCAACAAATGACTTGCATCGTATAAACACTGTATGACGGTGCCAACTTTTATTGTTGGTTCAATTTATGGTGGCCCACAGTCAATAAAATCGCATCGTGTTAAAATATAAATTGAAAAGAAAATATAAATTGGAAGAACAATTACACAAAGCGTGTACACTAAGTAAGGACTTATTAAACGGAACGGCGGCCGTTCACGTCTTAGAGTAGCAATGGATTTCATTTTGACAGTTCGACAACATTCATTGAGTTGTTGAGCAGATTCGAACATATATGAAGCAATGGATTAACAATAGTTATCCTTCACAATCATTCGGATTGTGGTTGATAGTGTGTCACGCAATTCGGGTCGATCCATCAGATAAAGCTGCGCTTGCCGGGGTTGGTCTGTGCATGGGTGACCATCTTTACATACCGAGACTCCTCCGTGCTACGGAAAGCACGTTAAGCCGTTGGTCCCGGCTGTCATTCGTGGATCTTTGACAGTCGTTACGAGTCGTCAGAAGCCCGAAAGTCTGACAACCAGTCTTACCAAGGGGTATATCGTATTACCCAGCTACTGGGTTGTGGAGGTCAGATAGGCAGTCGCTCCATGTAAAATACTGGTATTCAACTGCATCCAGTTAGACTGGAAGCCGACCCCAACATGATTGGGAAAAGGCTAGGCAGAATGAGTGTGTCACGCAATTATGCGGGTATGAAAACTTCGAAAAACAGCTACCTGGTCAATATGAACCTTAATTATCCCAGGATGCAAGTGGAACCGTGGGAAACACCTAGTTTCAAATAAAACTGAAGAAGCAATACCAAAGTCATGTCCAGCCTTATCTTCCCTATCATCGACACACACCTTTATTATTAGTGTAGGAATTTTCATTACAACACTACAAGTAGTCTACTCAAATTATCGACTATATCAGTGTTGAAATGAAAGTTCGTGCGAACTACCATGTGTGGGCAGTAATGACTTAGCTTAGTCCGTTGGCTTTGCTCATTAGTCGGCTAGAGTGTCGATATATCAGATTTGATTCGAGTAAAGGGGGTCCTCTATCGATTTTATCTTCGCAGTGGCGTGAGAGGTAGCGAGATTATTAAACAATGGCTTATCTATCGGTTTTTTTTTTTTGTTTCTGTGTAAGGTGGAACATGATTGCTACGGTTTTGGATTTGGTATCACTGTAACTACGTAGTATTATATGATCTGTGTTGTAACATAAAAGCTGTTCCTGACGAGTTGTTTTAACTTTATGAAGCATTAATGAAGTATTAATGCTGCTTAATGCAGTGACAATATAGGTACCTGCTTACTTTATCATCATCATTGGCAGCATTGTTCTACCCACTGATTAGTAGGATAGGCATCTCCCTTTTGTGCCATGCTTCCTCTAGTCTGTGCGAGTCTCATCCAGGTCTTCCCCACCTATCTGATTTATCTTCAAGGGTTTCTGATGATTCATATTTTCAAGTTATGGAGACATAAATCTATTTATTCTCCATGGCATTTTTAGAGACAGAATAAATTATGAGTAGTAACTACATAAAAACTTGTAAAATAAAAACTACAGTCTTTTGTTACGAAATCTTATCGAAACAATTGAAGATCGGCCAACACCATAATCTTCATCGTAAAACGTTAGATTTTTAATCGATCCTATTTCATCCAGCAATTGCCTACTTCACCTAAAACACACAAACAAACAGTTCCGAAGAGTTTCCATAACAAAACGACGTGTGATAAAAACAGTGACTTTCACACTATAAGCTGCACATAAACATATAAATGATGACATTTCTGAGTACTGGTCGCGCATCATGAGGCGTAGTTATTATATCGTCATTATCGAGGCTTCCTTGACTGAATGCAATCTACTGGTTTAACTGTTATACTGTAGTTCCGTTTCATTTCTTATTTTGTTTTGTTACTGTTTTTCTGTAACGGTGGGGAAAATAAAGGTAGATGTTTAGCGCTTAAGGAAAATGTAGTTCCTATTATAGTGTAAAAGTCTGGTTCAATTTGAAGGAGATAAATACTTTCTACATCAACGACCTTTTATAGCATTTAAATTAGGATAGCATCTTTTTGTTTATTAAAATCACATAGATAAAACTCCAAATTCTCTACAGTTATTATTCATTCGTAAGAAAACTAGACGAAGCGTCAGAAAACTGTTTTCGGTGCATCGACATTTAGAAAATGACGATTACATAACCGCTTTAAATGACAGAGACATTAATGCTCTACAAAGCCGTTTTCTTTCTTCTAAACTCAATATACCATACAAACAGCTGCGTACTGTACAACGCAAAGCAGGCAACAAAAACTATTGTTCACATTTCATCGAATTGAAAACCCTCTCCAAGTCATCAGCAAACACCAATCAAAAATCTATTCTTTCCCGACCAATCACTAAGAGCAACTTCTTTTTTACAGCAAGTCGCAACGCCGACAGTCGTCAAGAAGATTCTGCGACTAAAACAAGAGAACCCCGGTATGTTCGCGTGGGAGATTCGCGAGAGACTGCTGAGCGCGAGAGTGTGTGAACCACACTCTATACCTTCAGTGTCCAGTGTGAACAGAATTCTGAGGAACAGTGGGCTTGCGTGGAGCGATGATGATACTAGGAGTGCACATGGTAAGGATTGAGGACTTAATTTTTATATTAAATTTATTTATATAATTACGATCTTCAACAAAGGATACACATACACAATATAAATCACAATAATGTTTACGAAATTCTATAGTAAAATGATGATGATATCTTGAGTCAAACCGTAGCTCTTCGATACATTAAAATTCGTACGACTCTACCTACATATTTTAAGATAAAGTTTATGTGTTTTAGTAACTCTTTTCCCCGGCTAGCATTAACCATCAAAAACGCATAACTAGCAGATCTCTAATCGTCCTACCTTTTTATAACGCTTAACAAGATCATCATCACACACTTGACGCGTAATCAAAAAGTTTTTATTTCATTAACACCTCTTTTTCACCTAAAAAAGTCGTTACTCAAACATCAAAATCAAATAAAGAACGTGAATGGAACGAGTCAAACATCAAATTCAAATAAAGAACGTTAAATAGACAACATTAAAAACAAACGGAATTAACTAATTAATGGCATTTTAAGCGTAAATTCTCGGCGTTTTACAGACAGGTGTCAGGAAGTCTCTAGCAATATAAAATGTATTTTTTTATTTAATTACACTTAAATCTTGGGTGGACATATTTAAAAGACATTAAATCCGGTGTGACTACGCGTAGGTGTATGATCTGAGACATTGTTGAATTATGTTGGTCATTTAACAAAGATCGTGTTAATTTACCGGAAAAATAAAAGAAAGAGTTATGTTTTAGAGTAATCTTAGTTAGCATATTGTTCGTTTATAGTGTTTAAAATCACCGGAAATCTAGTTTTTGGACATCATACACGAACTACAATATTAAAATTTAAAGGTCATAATTAATTAGTCGGGCAACGTCCTTTCCATTAATTTTGTTGCTCTCTTGCGATAAAGATCTTTTTCGTCTATTTATCGGCTTACATTGAAAGTCTAGTTTGTGTAACATATATTATTGATTAGGTACTTATTAGGATTCCTAAACCACTAGGTACTTTTACAAGAAAACAAACGTTTAAAACACTTCTCTTATTCTTTACAGAAGCATACCCCCAACCGGACATACCGCCCAACATGATGGAATACATGTCAATGAAGAACTCTTTACCCCCCTCCGGGATACCATCGCAACAGAGCTCCCCCTACTTCGCGCACTCAGCTGTCAGGGTCCCGCCACCACAACACACAGACCCGACCCAGTTGTACGACCGACGACTGGCAACATCCTGGCTGTTAGCCAATCAGGTGCAAGCACAAGGCCTCCTAAAACCCTACCCAATAAATCCTTGGCAAAGAATAATGTTGCCATATCACGATTCCAAAAACTTCTCCCCATACGCATTGAGTTTACACAACGATCTCCTAAACCGAATAAATCCAGATGAGGTGAAGTCAGAAAATTCGGAACACATCTCTGTTGAAGCGAGTGACGATAGCACGGACAGGCCCGATGTTGACGACGACCCGAAATCGCATGAAAAAGAAAAAAAGAAGAATCCATATTCCATAGAGGAACTTTTGAAAAAGCCGGATAAAATGGTGAATGTTAATCCGATTGGGTTTCAGAATTTTCTACGGCAGCCTAGTGGAAGTATGATAGAAAGTAGCCAGGATGTGAGTAACAGAAGTTCGCCAGCGAGTTTCTGTTCAGTACAGAGTGGGGTTTCCAATGATTGTTTTTCAGAATCTGCCAGCTCGGAAATTAAGGCAGGGAATTGATTTGTCATACCAGCTGTAAATACACTTCAGACTTGTAATTCGAGCCACCTGCAAGGTGCAAGGTTGCCCGATTTAGGAGTCCGGGTATTATTGTTCTACATGAATTCAATAGAAAACTCATTGTATTAACATAGTAACTTACCAACTAATCGCAGTACCTACCATATAATTCCTATTTTACAGTCAACGTCAAGAATTATTGTCTGAAAGTTTCAAGTGTTTTATAAAATTCCCTTCTTAGATGAATGTAACAATTAATTGTGAATAGATAATTATCTCGCTTTATCAATAATTTATAGTTGGTAAGTATAGAAAATTATGCTGGATTTATTTTGTACACCACGAGTACCACAACGCCATCTATGGGAAGAAAACTAATTGTGTAGCTTCATTTTAATTTTGTATAAATAGAGCATAATAATATTGTACATAATTAATGCCATATTATTCAATCATAGGTACTTATTTTGAGTAACGTGTCCATATTATCTAGTAAATTAACTATACTAGTAGGTAGCTATTCAGAAAAAATAGATTATATAGATGAGTAAGTGTAAGAATGTTGGAATAAATTATTTTGTTGGTAATACCTATTCGGAGTTAGAGAGTAAATAGATATTTTAATTAAATTATATGATTAAGGTGATTGTACATTTTTTTATCAAAAATTGAACGACATTGAAAAATATCGTTTCACTTTTAAATGAATAACCGTTCCGACTTTACTTACCCAATACGTATTCGGAAAAATTGCCGCATATTCTTACATCAGACTGCTGTTTATATTTTCGTATGGACAATGGACAATCATCTTAACACCTAATATTTACGTAATTAATTATATTTATAATTATAATTCTGTGATATTGTAGGAAGTACTTATGTGTAAATTAGTTCAATAATCCTTTTTGAAAATAATCATTCCTTTAGATAACCTTTGTTTTTAGTGTTATAAATAGTTAAGTATTTTATTGTAAGTATATACTTAAGGTAGTCGTATTGTACATAATGTAATCACAGTAGTTGTTTATTTATGAGATAGCACAATAAACCAAATACAAATTAAAACTTTGTTTTCTTATTTCATTAACAAGCATCTGAAACATAAATGCCACTTATTTTATTAGGTAACAATCACCCCAATCTGGTTGGGTAGGTCGTTGATCTCCTTTAAGTGCTGAGTTGAGCTGCTCGATTATCTACTGACAAATGCGTGCACTGACTGGACAGGTCCACTCAATCTGTGTGGTTCTTTCCTCAAAAGACCATTTCAGACACTAATCTACATGGTCTTCACATGATCTAACCAATATAATATCTGGACTTTAAAAAGAGAGTTTGAGTTTGTTTCGGCCTTTTTTCTCAGAGTAGTCAGATAGGAAACGCCGACCTCATCTAGTACCTACTTAAAATATTATTGATGTGTAAAAGTGTTCGTACAAACCTATTTACAGAAAATAAAATCATTTCATCATCATTTCATTTCAATCATCATCATTTAATTTCAGGTATAATACCCGTCCCTGAATCTACAATCAATCAACTCAGCCTATCCACTGCCAGTCCACTGCTGGAGATAGGCCTCTCCCAGGCTGTGTCACAACACCCTGTCCTCCGCCTTCCACATCCAGTCTGTCCCACATTTGTAAGATCATCAGTCCATCTAGCTGAGGGGCATGCAACGCCACGCTTACCGATACGCGGTCCCCACTCCAGACTTGTCTGCTCTATCGACCATCGGTCATTCCACAAACGACATGTTAAGATAATAATCGACAAACTCAGATTTAGTCGTTGGAATAAAATTTAAGATGCAGAATCTATGTTCTATGGCAAATAATTCTATCTTGTCGTTGTTGTCCACAAAAAGTCCTGGATGATGTCCGCTTACAAAAAAAAAAAAACTCCAAGTTTAAAGAAGAAAGTACTTTTATTTATCTGAAGATATCTAGGTACATAGACCACGTACCAATAAGTATAGAAAACGACAAGCTGGCCTCGCGTTTTATTGAAACTGAAACTCGTAGGTACTTACTACGCTAGGCTAGGCCAGTTCGCTCAAGGTCAAAGTGTAAAGCAGGTACTACCGACGACGTGCAGTCTACTGTGCCTACTTACCTAGGCTAGGATTACCTAACTATTTAGTTAAAATACAACCCATCTATTCCGACAAATCTCGCCGTGAAAACTTAATAGTAGTGAAGCTTGTATGAAGTGAAGTGCCGGGTCCGTTCTGTAAATATCTCACCGTGTCACGTGTGACGCTAGAGCTAGGGATTGCGATTGGCACTATTAACAGCTAACTTCACGTTTTCATGGTGAGATATTTGCAGAATGAGTTGCACTACTTACTGTCAATAGTGCCAATCCCTAGCTGCATATAAGATGACGTCCACCAAACGGCTCGCATCGCATCGGATCGGACCGGATTTTACAATATTTAAAACGTTAATATATCGTGTACACAGTATTTAAAGTTTATATTTCTTCCGCGACAGGCGATCGTAGCCGATTGTATGCGTCGAAACCATGGAGGACGCGATCGGCTGTTGCCGCATCCGTTCGTATCCTGCGATGCGTTTGCCGTCTGCCGTTTGGTGGAAATCATCCTTTGGATAAAATAACAGCTCACTTCACCTTAGTTTTCACGGTAGAATTTAGGTACAGAATAAATTGGCAGATCTACCTACGCTAATCAACACTTGCTTTATCCAGTAAAACAAAAAGGTCGTTCATTAAAAAATTGATCGAAAAAGTCGTAAGTGTACTTACGCCTTTCTTAATCTCAGGGCTTAAGATTATGCCATGCGTAATGACCCCTACAATATGCAAATTGTGTGTAATAGATGTATTATGGAAATACGCCGCCGACCGGAAACTTCGTAATTTCATAGATTTTGTTTTGCTCCATGCTGAATTGGTCATTTCACGCGACATTTCTTAGGAATTACAATTTACTTGGTCATTACGAATGTGAGATTTCATTTTAATTTCAAATGCGATTTGAATGTAATTTATGGCTAAGTCTTTAGTTGGGAATTATTAGGTCACCTTATGAGTAATAATTATCTTGCTAAGTACTAATAGAGGAATTTGAACATGTCAACATAGGTAGGTAATTTAGATCAGCACCCTAATTGCGTAATACACGATCAATCACAATCTGAATCGTTTTGTAACAGATCCATTGCTTCATAAGTTCGAACAAAAAGTCAGGTCAACGTAAATAACGTAATGAATGTTGTTGAACTGTCAAAATGAAACTGATTAGTCTCGTTTACGAAAATGTGGCAATTAGATAGCAGCTCATAGATAATGTACCTAGACTATAGGTACAATAGAAAAATAAATGAAGTAAGTTATAGGTTTGTAGGTACTTGGTATACGCGGTGAGTCAAAAAAACAGCTGGTAAATTCGCGTAACTCGACAAAATGTAGGTACTTAGGGGCTGATTTTTTACCGACTTCCAAAACGGAGGAGGTTCTATGTTCGTAGCGTAGGTACCTATGTATGTTTCTGTAATCGTGATTTCAGGGTTGGTCTTTCGTCCCGTACTAAAAGTTCTTCACAATGATGAGTAGGTACCTACCCTACAATGACATTTGAAGTTAGAAGGCTATAATTCAATTGACACTTTGTATGCTGTAGCCGCAGGCACAGATAGGCCGCCCTACGCCCAGGCCTCATCGGCCTGGAAAGTACGCTACTGACATGCAAGATTCACGGGTGCTGCTCAGCTTTTCCACATCGCAAACGATGAGAAGAATAATATTCGAAGCTGATTCGATTCGATTGACCAATCTTCAGTCGTTTTTGTGGTAAGGAAGAAGAAGACTTCGGTTCTTCTTTGGTTTTATTGCACGGAGTGCCTAGGCACTTCCTTGCAATAAAATAAATTTGAGTTAGGTCTTTCAACATTTGCAATGAATTTAAGACATCTCACTCAATAGAGAGAGTCTGGAGTTGTCTCGTGCTATATGTTATCGACAGAGGATTCTAAAACATATTTGAAACCTACTAACCCATATTGGAAGACAGGCGTGAACCTACGCGTAGGTAGAAAGAACACAAAAAAAGGTCTGATAGACTAAACTAAAGTAATTATTTTTCAAACATGACATTACATACACTTTTTTTAAATAACGATTATGATTATAGAAAGTGTAATACTATTACTCTAGGCCATGAAAGTTTTTTTTCTTAATCGGTTATGTAATTTTAATATTGTGACATTTAAACGCAACAAAACGACACAACTAAACGCATTTGACATTTTCATGACATAAAGTTGTAGTGACGTGCAACTGATTATTTGTAGTGCCAATAGTCGACTTACTAAGAAAAAGAATATAATTTATTCTTTTTCTTTTACAATTTAATATTATTAAATCGTGAATAGAATAGAATACAATTTTGTTCTGGAAATAAAAACTAATACCATTGCTCGTTTACATGCCCCATGTAAAAGGGTGTTCGATGTACAGATTCTATGTATTGGTGTAGTTATCTCGTTATCAAAGTAACAATAAATCATTAAAAAATCACTAACCGTAAGACATCAATGGGCTTAATATTAGTACTAATAATTTCTGACATCCCTAAACATTCAATGATTTTGGCATGATTGATATAGTAAATGTCAAACAAGTCAAACGATCGTGATGTTGATGTGTGATTGTGAGTTCGTGATCGTCAATTTCACTTTAATACGTGAAAATATATTGTTAAAATTACTGAATTAAATAATAAACAGCCTACAATTCCATTGCCCCACAACAAATTGCAAAACAATCTAAAAATGGAAACAGACAATTTAACTAAACAGGTACGCCACAATACCATAAAAATGTATACCTTCCATTAAGTACCGTGGTATTATTTTCTTTTAATTTGTTTATCAGGCAGAGGAAGTAGAAGCATTGAGCTCAATCTATGGTGACGACTGGATCACAGAGAGCGAAATAACGAGGTCGTATAGCATAAGAATAGAAGAGAATAAAAATGAAGTTAGGCTGTATGTGACGATGCCTGATGACTATCCTTCTCAGGCGCCTCCGAAATATGAGTTGTCTGCTCCATGGATGGAAAGAAAAGCTAAGACAAAGCTTCACCATACCTTGGATGAAGTTTATTTGTGAGTATTTGTGATAAATTATGCAATTGCCTGCTTGCATTGCTAGCTGCTGCATTTGCAAATAAACTTTCACCCACTGAAATGAACTGTGTAGTGGTATTAAAATAGGTACTCTTTCCTCAATGCATTTCTACAGTTGCGAAGCATTTATGGAATATAAATATAGATTTTCTATATTGAATATATTATTATATCTTATTATCTTTAATATTTGGGTTGGGGCTGTGCATTGTGAGTTGGTATTATCATTCTGTATTACATGTATTCTTATTCACATTTTGTTGTTTTGCATGACTTGCTTAGGAGGTAAGTTCAGTTTATACTGTTACCCATGTATATAAGTTGGAATACAAGATCTAGAAAGCTGTTGGATAGATGTTGACATAGATGTTATTTTAGATTGAGGTTCAAAGCAACTGTTTATTTGATGTTGATAATAAAATAGATATCAACTATGGGTCTGTGTTCCTATGACTTACAGGGTATTTCTCCAGCTTTGGATAAGTTCCAAGATATTTGAGTTTTTTTTTTTTTTTTTTCAATTCATTTATCTGGTGGATAGTGCCCACCTAGAAGACATATTTACTAATAATATAATGCAAGTCAAGTAAAATAATCTATATCCATGTAGAATGATATTTTTTTTGGAATAGAATATTGTATATAGTTGATCTGCCAGTAATTTTAACAAATAAAATTGGCCAAATAAAAAAAAAATCGATATAACATACCTCTACAGTGAAAAATAATAAGAAAATAAAAAGAATATTCTAACATGGACAGGATAAACAGAAAACTAAACCATATACAAGAACTATTCTAAGAAATATAAGGAAATATAATATTATATTTTGTTTTGTTTACAACATTTCAGAGAAAACATAGGAGAACATGTGGTATTCCAATGGGTTGAGAAAATAAGAGAAGTACTGCAAGCAATAAAACCTACTGAGAAGAAAGTAGAACCTAAACCTCTTGCTGTTGAATCATTAGACTTGGCTCTGGTGAGTTTTGTTTATTTATTACCACCTCAGCCGGCACGCAAGCTGATTCAGTTTGATAATTTCCCAATGCCCAATTCTTTTCATCATCATCCTCTGCCCTTAGTCTCTTGCTATCCTTTGTAATTTATTACAATAGGTAGTATAATCAGATACTAGTCTTACCAAGGGGTATTGTATACCCCAGTTCCTGGATTAACTGCCTAGTTGCTCCATGTAAAATACTGGTATTCATCTGCATCTGTTTAGACTGGAAACCAACCCCAACATAGCTACACAGTTAGGAAAAGGCTAGGCAGATTATGAGCAATTGATCATAGTCAGATCCCATCTAGACAACCTTCAACACGTAAAAGGCCATTATTAAAATAACCACTAATAATAAACATCTCCTTTAATTCGTTTTTTCTTTCTCAAGTATTATCTCTTATTACGTAACTAAGATAACACTACTGACCTCAGAAGTCCAATTCTCGTTCTTAAAAAACGTTCACATTCAAGTCGCAATCTGTCAAACTTGTCAAAAATTTTGGTAAATATTGATTGTATTTTTGACAGATTGCGAATGAGATTGTTCTTAAAAATTACGGGAATTGCCCCTCTGATATCTCATTATCATTTTTATTTAATTTTCAGTTAGATATCAACTGCCCTGACATAACTCACGGTGAAGTGATCATAGATAGAAAGAGCTCCTTTCAAGGGCATGCGGCTGAAGTACACTGTATGGAAGATGTTAAGTAAGTATAATTATTATAATTATGGTCTTCGAGCGTCGAGCTTCTCCTTATTGCATCTAAATTGTAAAAAAAAAACCTAAGTTCTCTTCAAATCTTGGTTATAAAACAAGGGAGACGACGACTGTATAGAGGTCTATAAAGTTTCGTGTCGTTTCGCTTCTTTAATAGACTAGAAATCCCGTATTAGTAAATATTCACTTTCCTACTTTTTATATGACAAACAAAAGATAGCTCAACACTAGAGATCGGATATTCGGATGCATATTCAGCTAAAGTTGAGGTGTTGGCGATTATGGAATGCACTTTTGTATCGATACCGAACCCGCTTCCATAATTTCTTACCCAAAAATTTACTTTAGGTACCTAAATATGCATCCGATTATCCGATCTCTGCTCATCACGCAACACTCTTCTATGAGATTTTATATAAAAACAATCTATAAAAAAATCCTCATAAACATTTTCCAGCGCCGTCCTAACAAAACTAAAACTAAATAAGAAGATAATGAACGCGACCCACAACATGTACGCATACCGTATCGAACGTAAGACAGCTAAGGGCGCGAGTATACTGCAGGATTGTGACGATGACGGCGAGGCGCACGCCGGGGGCAGGATGCTGCATCTACTGCAGATACTGGACCAGAAGAATACCATCGTTGTTGTGTCGCGATGGTAAGTTACGACTATATATCGAAGTGAGATCTTTTCAGAACTGCAACTCATGGAAGCCGAAATCTACAATGGTAACCAAAAATAAAGGCGCTAAGACAATTAAGCTTGGAGCATCTGACGAAAATGTGGAACACAACCACATTAATAGAAAAGAGACAGAGAGAGAGAAAGTCGCATGGAGGGGCATAACGCTTTTTCCTTACGTGACGATTTCTACCAGTCAACTCCAAACCGCTTTGTGTAACTTCGTTCCATAAAGTGTGGCGGTATCTACGCCACATACGAACTACTAATCAAAGACCTGACGTCATTAGGACTTTGCGACCGAATTCGATCGTATAGCCCCTGAGCTACTCTTACTAACTCCCATTCGTTATTTTATAACCTTTTTTATTAGGTACTAGCTTCCGCCCGCGTCTTCGCCCGAGTTGTATGTCGATAAAAAGTATCCTATGTCCTTCCCCGGGGTTCAAAGTATTCCCGTACCAAATTTCATCAAAATTGATTCAGCCGTTTTAACTTGATGCGCGATCAAATAAGCAGACATACAGAATATCTTCCATGTACAGACTTTCGATCCTCTTCAGCTTTATTATATGTATAGAAAGATATCTTATATTACTTATGACCACTTTCTCTCTTCCCAGGTACGGAGGCATACAGCTAGGCCCCGACAGATTCAGACACATTAACAACGCGACGAGACAGGTCATACAGCAAGCAGGCTTACTAAAGAAATGACATTTAGCATGTAACTTAGATGTAAGGTGCGAATATTAATTACTGCATTGAAGAAATAGCTTTGTGGGTTGTTTCGGGATTTTGATAACTATACTGTGTACTTTTATATAAGGCCGAGTTCAAGAACATTAGGTGACACTTAATTTAATGCCTTAATGAAAGCGCACTGTTCTAATTTTCAAATTTAGACGGTAAGCCGAGCGTCGAATAAGCCGGTCTATTCTGTTAAAATCTCACCGTGAAAACTTAAGTGAAATGAGCTGCCAATAGTGTCAATTCCTAGTATCGGGTGGACTGAGAACTCACTTAACCTAAGTTTTTACGGTGAGATGGTTACAGAATAGCACTGCAGTTCGCCTAGTGATAGTGACAACGAGCAAGTGTTGCCAGTACGGAAAGGGGCGTTCATAAACTTTTTGACAGTACAACGTTACTGTAACGTCAAGATTCGTGGTAGTCGCGGTCATAAAACGTGTGAGTAGGACGGTGAAGATCAAGAGTAATCTCGCTCCGACGTCTTATGACCGGCTACTGTTGTGCCTCCATCGTTTAGATGGGCCACTGTGTTATTGTGTGCTGTCTAGGATACGTTGCGGGAAAACAAGGCTATGATCTATACAATAGCGAGCTTTAACTTTACTCAAGCTAAGTACAGAAGAGTTTCATACGAAAATGAACCTTATACCTATTAAATTAATGTCCATATTCGTATGAAACGCTTGACCACAGTTGCTTATGGATATAGAATCTACAAATAAGGTTCATTTTTGTAGGAAACGCTACTGTACTTGGCTTGAGTTAAGTAAGTTAGCTCTATAGATTTCAGCCTTATTGTAGCTTTACGCCCTGCAGTAACAGAATGATGATACCGAACGAATAGGAACTGTAATTGCTGATTAATTTACAAAGCTAGTCTTCGAGTGCGTCTGTTTTGTATAGACAGAGGCCTTAGTGTAAGTTTGCAAGTGAGTAAACGTAACTATCACGTTTGCGTTAAGATTTTTATTCTCACCTTTATATTCTTAGCATTATGATCTATCAGTCAAATCTTAACGCAAACGCGATAGTTACGGTTACTCACTTGCAAACTTACACTAAGGCCCATGTATTCCTTAGTCAATGTATGGCATAGAGTGCCTTTGCAACACGACTTATTTTTCACTCAGATATATTTATATATAAAGGAATTGTAACATATAAGGTGTATATTGTAGAAACTGTTTTGACTGCCATATAACTAAGATACAGGAAAATAAGATTTTTTACTATATTAATTCTCTTTTTGACTCGAAAAAATCCCCAATATACAGTTTAAACTGAAAATATTAGAAAACCACTCTTGAGTGCAGATTTGAGAGTAGTTTTTGAAAAATATTTTTAAGATTCTTCGCTCAAGAGCGATTTTGTTTACGACTTAATGTTAGGTATGTCGTAAGATCATTTTTAACTTTCTGACTAATGGCCTGCGCAGATTGGCGGCCGGAACGGCAGAGGATTTTAGCAATTTATCAATTGAATTTGATACCTATCCAATCAAAATAAGGTATAGAGCTCGGTGATAGAGCTTGGAGCATCACAGCGCAATTTTCTGTCCGCCAGTCTGCGCAGGCGATATGGCACCATCTCCACAGACGAGAGAGAATCGCGGCGATATAGTCACGCTGTGCCTTCAAATTATCCGTTCTTTCCTCTTTGTCAAACTTTATCGCCGTGTGGAAATTGATTCATAAGCTGCGCGATTACGCGATCGGTCGCGTGTATATGTAACTTTTTGTTTGGAAAACCAGAAAGCGCCCACAGTCGGCGCGACCACGCGTTCAGGTTCACCGAAAAAAAAGTTTGAACGATCGTGTATTCGCGCGACGATCGCTTTTTAATAGGACGCGGGGTTAGTTTCTATTGAATTTGATAGCACGGCGACGAGACTATCGCCGATTTTCTCGCCCGTGGAAATGGCGCCAAACTAACCGACTCCTTTGACAATTCACAAGTGCCTGTAAATGGTTTAATTGAAATAGATGCTTTGAGTTTGAAACCGATATTATATTTTTTAAAGCCTAATCTGGCTTTGTGATTTTATTAGATCTCTAGGTTTATGTTTAGGTTACGTATTTTAAATTATTCAAACACGAAACTAGCTGGTGATGCTGGCTTGCATCTCTGCACGCGTAGCACGACAACCTTAGAAACGAGTTTTCTACGGGTTTTGTCGACGGAAAAATAGACAAAATGACAGATTGTGATTGTTTATTTGTCATTTTGTCTATTCTTCCGTCGACAAAACCCGTTTCTATTGTGATCATGCTAAGCGTGCTGCAGTGGGCGAATTATAGAATAAATTGTAAAGTACAATACGGCTGTTGTAACTTGGCAGTTTCGAACTTCGAGGGTGAACAGTAACATTTTTTAAGGAACCAAATGGTGACATGAGGCGAGTGTGAGTGAGAGAACATGCGCGAAAGTTCGTAGTGCCTATGTTCAGAACTGCCAAGTTACAACGGCTGTATTGTACTGAATTTGATCCTGCGGGGTAATTGCGTTACACAAGTACAGTAACAATGGCTTTCATTTTGTCAGGTGAACAACATTCATTGCGTTATTTATGTTGTTGAGCAGACAAATTTTTCGAACATATGAAGCAATGCCAATGATTAGCATTTACCTTCAATCTTTCAGATTGTGATTGAAAGTTACACAATTAGGGTACCTACTGGTTTGACATTTTGTGATGTTAAGTAATGATTAAGAGGGTTTATTCTGAAAGTTGGCAACGTCGCAAATAGATGTCAAATATTTCGCTGTTTTGATTAATTTGATAATATTTCTGTATGGAAATAAAAAATGTGGCTAACTAGCGAACTAGAATATTGATTATGAAATGCAATAATTAATATCGTAACACCGAATAGTTAGTTTTAGATGTAAAAATTTTTTTTAAAGGTATTTGGTAACTTTCCAAATGCCTTTTTTTCACCTAAAACGGGTACAACATCAAATTCAATGTTATAATTGCCATTCATTATTAATATTCTAGTCAATTGGTTAGCCACATTTCTTATTTCCATACAGTATTATTTCCAAATTAATCGAAACAGGTAAATATTTGACAGCTATTTACGACGTTGCCAACTTTTAGGATGCACCCTCTTAACGTCTGCATAACCACATATTTTTGACGTTTAAAGGTTGGCATTTGTAACAATCCTTCACCACTTTCGTACATTTTTTATGAACCCCAACGCACTACAAGAGGGCAGCATCGCACTTCTTCGTATGAAAATCCGTTGCGCTGCGGTCGTTTGTTGCTATATCGTGCGCTTGGCTTAAACATCTCTAAGAAACGCTTATAAATAAAGGGGTATAGCGCCGCCATGGACTAAAAAGTTGTTCCTAATATAAAACCTCACTTTACACGTCATGTCAAACTGGTCAACTCACGACACCGAGTTCAAATCGAATCGTTTGTAATTCGAACAAGTGTACCATGATAGAATTGTATCGAATCCAACAATCGATAAATATGTTTAAAATAAATCAAACTTTGTATGTACTTTATATTACAAATATTTACAAAATATTTTTCATGATTATGTTCGTGTTATCTTTTATTGTTCCTCGCATTGTTATCAGTTGTTTTTACCGTTATGCATTTTTTGTCCAAGAATTTCAGGAGATCCTGTAAACAAATGAATTAATATTATAAGACAGATGATATTAAACAATTTTGTTTAAGAAACTACGTTTAATTTATTACCCGTTAAACCCGAAAAATTAATCCAGGAGGCGATAACTGTCCTGACTTGGGGTATTTCGGAGATTGCATTAAGTACATTAATTCCAATGGGATTTCCAGAAAGAGGAATACATGTTAGAGTGAGGCGTTATTAGTGCGTTGCGTTGCGTCATCGCAACAGATCAACGCATTGTATTTCACACCTGCGTTGTGACGACGCACGACATCGCAACGTAAGAGGGCGACCCGTCTAGTTTCCCCTCTAGTGGAACACTGTCCGTCGTCGCCGCTCCGACGAGCTCCGACAGCGCAGCGCATCCCCTCCCCCCGCTTCGTCTGCCGTACGTCGATCCGTTGAAACGTCGCGTGCGATAACGCAACGCATAATAAGGCATGTTACTAAAAAATATATGTAAAACGACGCATCGCAACGCACTAATGAGACCTCACTCTTACGCTGAGTCGCACAAAGGGACATTGGTGCCGATTCCCTTGTTCACAAACTAAACTAAATTTAAGTTCAGTGCATCTTTTTCTTTCCATTTCAATAAGAAAAGGACAGAAGATAAATATTAGTTTAGTCCTGTCAAGTTAATCAGCGCCTGACGTAAATTGACGTAATTTTAGTAGGCAAGTTTTTAATCACGTCTAAACTTATATGGAGTAGTGACAGGTAAGCGGACAGCAGTCGGCAAATAAAAAGGCTTATTGTGCTTAACGTAAAGGGCACGCCAAACCGTCCAAAAGATTTCAATGATTTAGGCTTACCTTAGGATCATACCGGTGTCCATACCCCACCAAATCTTTGTGTATAACATCAATGTTGACTGGCTCGTACTTGAGTATCGCTTCTCTCAAAGAGCGTCGACTTAGTACGTAGTTATGAAAGGCTATGTGGAGCGGTACGCGGCATGAGTGTACCTGTTGAATTTTTTAACGTCAGTCTAACAGGCTGCAGCTGAATACCAGTATTTTACAAGGAGTGACTGCCTATCTGACCTCCACATCCCAGTAACTGGGTAATGCGATACCCCTTGCTAAGACTGGTTGTCAGACTTTCGGGCTTCTGACGACCCGTAACGACTGTCAAAATTCCATGAATGACAGCCGGGACCAACGGCTTAACGTGCTATCCGAGGCACGGAGGAGTCTCGGTTTGTACAGATGATCACTCACGGACCAACCCCGGCAAGCATAGCTTAACCTGATGGATCGACCCGTGCGGCTGTTATTACTTAGCCACTTTTAAAATTAAGATTACAATTAATTTATTTGAAAAAAAAAACTAGAATCAATAGCAGCCCGGAGTTTAGGTTTGTGCCTGCCCATTAAATGGGATGGGCCTTAAAACATAATTGGCGAAAAGTGGGAGAACTGTATTACAGATCTGCTTACCCCTTCGTGGTATACAGGCATGATGTTAAGTTATAAAATGGTTCATCACATAGGCATAGCCCGAGATGATCAGAGAGCTAGAGATTTCATAACGACATTGGATAATTAACTTTGTTTTTGTGGCATAAAGTTCAAAATTGCACGAACATCGACGCATTTTGCTTTATGTTACTGAGAATAGAGTTAATTACTCAATCTCATTATAAAAATCAGCTGATCTTCTTTCGGTCCGCCTTACTTAGCTTTACGGTTAAAGCCATCAATTTAATGATTATTAAATACTAGCTTCGCCCCGCGGTTTCACCCGCATAAGTCTCGATCCCGTGGGAATATCGGGATAAAAAAAGTATCCTATGTCCTAATCCAGGTCATGATCTACCCATCTGCTAAATTACATCGAAATCTGTTCAGCCGTTTCAGCTTGAAAGCGTAACAAACAAACACTTTCGTACTTATAATATTAAGTTAGGATTTACCTTCGCTTTCTCCCTCTTCTGAAATACCCAATCATCAGGACTGCAATCAACACTTTTTACAACTGCAAACTCAGAAGTCACTTCATATCCACACACATCTGTATCTCCTTTTATTTCATCAGTCTTTGAAGAAGATGGTGCAGAGAAAATATCTCTATCTCTTTCTAACACATTCATCTTCGTTGAAGATGTTGCAGAGACCCTATTGCTATCTCTTTCTTGATTTAGAAAGGTTTCAGGTTTTATAGGTGAAGTTTGTAGCTTTCTTTTATGCATTGGCTTCTTATAAATGAATTTGCTTGGAGATTTCAGTGGTGTTTTTGAACATGCTTTTCTTTTAGGAGATGGTGTAGACAAAATATTTCTATCACTTTCTAACTCAATAGGTTTTATAGGAGATAGTGCAGAGGATTTATTTCTAACACTTTCTAGTTCATCAGTCTTTCTAGGCGAAGCATGTAGTCTTGTTTCATACGTTGGCTTCTTATAAACGAATTTTCTTGGAGATTTCACTGGAGTTTTTGGCAGAGGTGAATTTTCTGGTGATTTGATCAGTTTCTGCGGTGATTCTTGTGTGTATGTATTTGTTCTCGGTTTTTTAGAAGGCGATGGTCGATCCTCGTCTTCCAACTGTTGTATTGTTGGATGTGTTTGGTTGTAAAGGTGCGTGAGGATTTGTATGGCTGAAAAATATCAAAGTTACGGGTATAGAAGGAATTTCAACAAACCAGTGTTACATTATAAAAGGAGATTTAACAAAAATCAAAGGGCTCCTGAGTTTACACGACAGTCAATCTAAACAGTCACAAACTGAAAGGTGACATGGCTAAAAAAGGGGTGACTAGCCAGATGACGGGTAAAAGAGATTTAAGGAAGAAGAATAAACGCTGTGCCAACCCCAAATAAATAAGCATATATGATGCAGACTAAATTAAATGGTTTCAAAAGATCTTTAGTTATCAAAAGTATCTTACCTCTTTTTCTTTTGAAAGGTTTTAATCCATATCTATCCAGTTCTCTATTCCGTTGCGGCGTAGTCATAGATGCATAATCCTCCATTGGCGTAACATCAACAGTCTTGATAATATACTCACTATTTTTAGGTGTTCTTATATTAATTATACCATTATTACTTTTTAGGACTTCCTGAACTTTTATTGGACTAATGCCTTCAGCTTTATCAATTTCCAATTGTGTTGTTTCTATAATTTTATTTTCAGTCTTTTTTACATAAACTTCAGGAAGAAAACTGTCCTCCACAGTATCATTTTTATTTTCAGTAAAATATGGTTGACATCCTTCACTCAAAGATTTTCTGTAACTTCCAAGTTTAGTCACATTATCCAAAACAGATATACCGCCGATATCAAAATTTTCTCTTTGGGCATCACACTTAGATTTGTGCAGAGAATAATCCAATTCCATATCAGAGATTTGAAATACTTCGGAGTTTTGACTTGAATTGAAATCCATATCATTTTTTTCACCTACAATTTCTATATCATTATGAACCTCAGATTTGGACAAATCGTAATTACAATTTAAGTTGACACTTTTATCTTTCTCACTTCCATTGACAAAATCTAAATTGTCTCTTGAAAAATTACGTCTCGATCGGTGAAGAGAATAGTCCAATTCCTTATCTGAGATTTGAAATACTTCGGAATTTTGACTTGAATCTATATCAATATCATTATTTTCATCTAAAATTTCTATATCATTGTAAACCTTAGATTTGGACAAATCGTATTTTAAGTTCAGGCTTTTGTCTTTCTCACTTTCTTTGGCGAAATTGAAATTGTCACTCGAGAAATCATGCCTGTGTTTATGAAGGGAATAATCCAATTCCTTATCTGAGATTTGAAATACTTCAGAATTTTGACTTGAATTTATATCATTATCATTATTGTCATCTACAATTTCTACGTCATTGTGAACTTGAGATTTAGATAAATCGTATTTTTGAAGTGCGCTACTATCCTTCACAATTTTCTGGAAGCTCTTGTTCTCACAAATATAGTCTTCTATTATAATTTCATCATAATCTATTGACACATCATCCTGTTTTCCCAAACTACTATTGTTTGGAATCTTTTCAAGTACTGTTATTGGTCTTTGAGACGAAAGTATTTCTTCAGAAGTACTTGAACCTTGGGTTAAATCTATATCATCATTGGATTCTTTACTTTCATTATGTGAACTATTATTCTGTTCTTTAGACATATCAGTATTTTGTTGTTCAATTTCTTTACTATTTTCAGTGTTTTCTGAATGATCATGCACAAAATCTTCATAAAAACTGTTACTGCATAATTCTGTATTTCCCACCTTCACAGGGCTAGGATTATAATCAATAGAAGTATCTTGAGCCTGAGTTAAATCAAAAACTTGACTGTGTAGTGCATTACTAAAGACTATGGATTTCTTTACTTTACAATTGGCAACATATTCGTCTTTGTCAACTATAACTGTATCATCCAAAGATGCTTGAGATTGAGAGTTGGCTACATCAACTAAAGGTAGACTGATGTCAGTGGAATTTGAAGATTGAGTCAAATCCATACTTTCTACTGCTATTTTAACTGGAGTTTGTACATTTTCTTCTATTGATATTCCTTTATCATCTTCATTAGAACTTTGAGTCAAATCAATGTTATCTTTTGCAGTTTGATGTGAATTTGTATTTGGATGGTTTAAAAGTACTGTAATTTGTTGCTCATCGGTGATGTTTTGACTAATACTGTCTGTAGCATGTTGTTCAGCATTATTATACAAGTTGGTAATTAAATTTTCTACATTATAATCTATGTTAATACTGTGATCTCTTCCTACTATTGCACCTTTATCTTCAGGACTTTGTGTCAAATCTATCTCTTTCAATTCCTCATGGATAGGTTGTGAGGAACCTACAATACAGTCAGTTATTTCCATAAAATCATTCGACCTCCTTTTAGTTACATTCTGGGACAGCTGAATACATTTCTCAGAATTTTGTGATGGTATATTAGCACACTGAGTTAAATCCATGATTTCTTGAGAAAACACTTTTGTTTTATGATCTTGTGATAAAACAATTACAGGTTTTGTAGTTTCCATTATAGATGATAGTTCATCATCAAAAATATCTGGAGAACAACTTCTGTACTGTTGCGAAAATGTTAGCTTATTACTAGTTTCTACATCTATTACATCTTTAGAAGGACTATTACATATTGCTTGCTTGATAGGAGATATAATTTCAATCTCTTTACTTACCAGTGTTTTATGTTCAAATAGTCTCTTTACTGGTGACCTTACATCAAACATTTTGACTGGTGACTCCATATTAAATGCGTTTTTGAATGGCGATTTGTTCTCAGCTACAGCAACATTATGATCATTTTCATCATCATCATCCACTACTTTTACTTCATCATCTATTACAATTTTTGGTACATCACATTCTTTAAATTTCTTCCTATATTCAGTTTCTTTAGAAGCAAAGATATCTTTAACAGATTTGATTGGCCCACTTAGAATGATATCCAGCTCATCCTGTGAGCAATCAATGTCTTTGAAATTCATTGTGTAAGAATCAATAAGCTTAGGACTTTCAGGCCTACCAGGGATTTCTGACCAATCTCTCAGCAAAGAACCATTAGTTATAGATTTCTCAACTAAATCATCTACATAGAATATGTTATTATCTTTCATGCAGTCATATGGAATACTTGAAGCAATATAGAAAACTCTGCATTCAGATTCTTGATCATTAGAGCAGTCTTGTTCTACTTTTGAATGATCAAGATTCTCAAACAATATTCTTGTATATTTGCCAGTAATATTTTGATGTTTCTCGTCCTCTGTAACAGTAAGAAGTTTATAATTCTTTCTATGCTTTCTAGTTTTCTTACCAGCGGTTATTTTAGCTTCAGGTACTTTGAAACCATATTCTTGTAATGTTTTCCTTATTTTTGCTACTCTTTGTTGAGATGACAATGCCTGTGAACTTTCAGGGTTATTTGATTCAGTTTGGAGTGATTTGGACAATGCAATAGCTAATTGCAGTTCTTCCGAATCAATGTCTAAGCCAGACTTTTTACAAACAGTATCAAACTCCTTGCTATATGATACTAATTCATGTTTCTTTCCTTTCAAAGCTGTTCTTATATCTTTCTGACCCTTGATGCGTTTAGTTACCTTTTTAGCCTTAGGTTTGGCAGGTTTTTGAGCTGGTTTCGGACCTTTACAACTTTTCTTTGTTTCTTGAAAATCTGAAAGACTCTCATCCATATCAGTCTGGCCAGTAAAATATTTGCTTCTAACACATTCACTGAAAAGGAATAAAAATAAAACAAATTATAAAGTGAACTATTTTATTAACTACATATTAAATAACAATTTACTTAAACATAAATAATTATTACCTATTGCTATCTATGCTCATAATACCTATCTATTTGTCTGGTTGATCTGGCCTTTGGCTTTCGTCCATGTATTTCCTGATTGCGTCTCCAGTACGGTTTGGTAGCCCGCTGGCGATCATGAGTCTTCTTTCTACCTCCTCTATCGGGTCTTCGTATAATCCTTCCACTGATGCCCGTATATTTTTCGTCACTGGGCTAAAGCTAAAAATTTAAGTAGGTCCCAATTATGATTGGTCTGAAAATCTCGAATATGACTGATCTAAACAGTAAATGGATCAGATAGAGTCAGTTAAAGCGTCGTTTACTTGTTTTAGAGTCCAATTACCAAAATATCAAAAATAAGTGGAGTACGAGAATGATAACAAAAAGATTAATTTTATGACATTTAGTAACTTAAATAGTAACAGGAGCGATATTAGTTTCCTTAATACTATGTGTAACAAAGGCTGATACAAAGGTCATCATAATATTTTGAGCTATGGAGCCGTTGTTGTGAAGCACTAAAATGCAATTTATAACCTTAAAAATGTACGTTTTATGAATGGTTCATTGTTCAATATACATACTGGAAAAACACTCCGGTTATTAATCCAACAGTTATTAAGCCTACACCAAGTATATTTCTGAATTTTGAGGCTGGTGTTCCTATTATTTTTCTAGGCTTCCAGTTTGACGTATCCACACCGATCGCCATTTTAAAGTTTTGCGTTCCATTTCTGTGTTCTGTTCGTGTTCGCTATGAACAAGTTAATCGCATGACATGTAAATTACTGATATATAATTTTAATTAACATGAACATTTGGTTTATTTTCTTTTATGTGATACAATTAAACTCCATAAACTCAAAATAAAATAAAGTCTTACATTATGTAAGAAAAAATAGAAAACTGTTCGCTTAGTGTATTGCGTTGAAAGGATTGAAAAATTGATTGATAACAAAAATGTCAAAAAACATCTGTTTGGTTTTGTTGTCATTGCTAAGTCAGTTTTTGTTGTTATCCTCGGTATTTGCAAATTCTTAAAATGTCTTTACTACAGAATTTGTCGTATAGAGAATATCAAAAGGCTTTAGAATTAAGTTTACATCAGTGCGAAATTATAGCAAAACTAGCGAAGATTAATTACAAAATTGAATTGTAAGTTCCTTTTTTCAATACCTACTTGTCTACAAAAGATATTAAGATTTGTGTTATTTGTTTGTGCACCTTTACTGAAAGAAGCATCTTTAAAATTTCAGGATATTATTTAGCGACTCCAAGAAACCAGGTGAAACACTGATAAAAGCATTAGACCGCTCTGGCCTCTCCGTAAAACATTATAAGCAACTTGTAGCAGAGTCCTACAATGTTAAAACTATTACCACTTTCTACAAACCACAGTCTAAAGTGGCTATTCTAGTGGCCAATGAAAAATACACACATTTGTCGAAGTTAGCTACTCCATCCATAGACTGTGATTCATTAGCCTCGCATTTGAAGAATATAGGTTTTATTGCTATAAAAATAAAGAACAGTACAAGCGCGACTTTGAAAATAATTCTATCACAGATTTTTGAGTCGTTGGAAGAAAACTCTTATTGTAAGTACTTATTACAAAATTATACTACTTTAATACTTTCTTATTATTGTCCTGATTGATTCTCTTATTCTTTGGATTAACAGCTTCATTTTGAGGCAGTGAGTGTATTATTATGGGCAGCAAATATATTTATTTACATCAAAACAAGGCTACAATTAACTGCAACACACAAACAGACTGTCAACCTTGACTGCATTACATACTGCATCTGCTGCGGGAAGTAATTATTGCTCAGTCATTATGATAAAAGATATTTAAATATTTTTTTTGGGTCTGAATTGAATTTCAAATGGTTGCAGTTCATATAATGAACTGAAAGCTGCTAAATGTTTTCAG
Organism: Eupsilia transversa; assembly: GCA_914767815.1. Lineage (NCBI taxonomy): Eukaryota > Metazoa > Arthropoda > Insecta > Lepidoptera > Noctuidae > Eupsilia > Eupsilia transversa. The sequence goes on along the minus strand of OU611896.1, from coordinate 5,858,546 downwards.
TACATCTATCCTGTTTCCAGGCTTTTTCTTCTACGCTGGTCATGGTTGCCAGCTATGCAACACAAAATGCATGTTAGGAATAGACTGCCCTGCAGAAAACATCAATTTAGACCACTGCGTTACTGAAAACTTCGTACTAAATGAAATGGCGAGATGCAAACCTGAACTGGGAATACTAATTATGGATATGTGCAGGGTTCATTTGGACAGGTAATAATTTCATGACTTGTGGACATCTTGATCTCATTGGGTGCAGACTGCAGAAGCAGAATCAATTCAAAATTTTACTTTGTTAGGTAGATTGGCTAACTATCTCTTTGAAAGACTTGAAACATGTAGAGACAATATTAACATGCACACATAGTCATGCTCAGTGCCATGCATGAATGGTCTTGGGCATTTATATTATCTCATTATATTCCATTGGCGGTGCCTAAATTATAATGTTGTTTGCACCAGTATACCTTTTGTACCGAGTCTATCCAACATCTCATTCTAATACAACTTTACAGGCAAACAAACCTCCAAATCTACGCAGCAATCCACACAGTAGAAGACTATAGAGCCCACAAAAACTTACTCATCATATACTCAACTCAGTCTTCGCAAGCTGCGTACGAAATACTACAGATAGAATGTTCTACCACCATCAATACGGATGAGACTTATGAGTTGAAGACCGGTGATACGGACAAGATTGTACCGGGAGCCAGCCAGTATGTTAATGCGTTGTGTTCGAGGTTGGATGACGATTTGGATGTAAGCAGTTTGCTGGATAAGGTTCATGAAGGTGAGGAATTGTGTTTGAAATAGTTCATCTATACATACAAATAAATAAAGTTGAAGTGTCTGTTTGTAATGTCAAAATAACAGCTTTTTGCTAAATGCATATGATATATACTTACTACTACAAAGAAAAAAACAATTTTTAATTTTTTTATCTTATGTTCCGGATAATCTCCGTAACGGCTGGACTGATTTTGACGTGACTTTCACTGGTAGATAGCTCATGTTGTAAGGAGTAAATTACTACTTTTATTTTAGAAAAAGAATTAGGGTCCACGCGGGCGTAGCCGCGGGTAGCAGCTAGTAGTCTAATAAGTTTACAATAGTACCTATATAAAGACATCAACTACAATTTATCAGACTAAGTAAATATACTATCCTAACTAATACCTATTATTGATGCGAAAGTAAGTTTGTTTGTTAGTTGGTTACGCTAAAATGGCTAAACCGATTTGCATAAAATTTTGGCACACGGGTAGACCATGACCTCCATAGGATACTTTTATCCCGATATTCCTACGGGATAGAGACTTATGCGGGTAAAACCGCGGGGCGCTGCAAGTACTAGAATAAAACTAGACTAAATCTACTAGAAAAGGGCTAGGGCTAGTTCTACTGTAAAAAGGCTGGACTAAATCTGCTGGATAAAGGCAAGACTAATAAATCCTACTAGAAAAAGGCTAATTACTTGTTTAGGCACAGGCTAATATAATTATACTAGAAGTAACGTGTGCAGTAAACTTGTGCTTCAGATGTCGAAAACTCGCTGAAGAAGCAAAGACCCATCAAAGTCCAGTGTGGTGTCGAGAAGAGATCTCTGTATGATCCTACTACAGGTTGGTTAATTTTATTAACATTCGTTTTGGCGCCAGGGGTCGCTAGTGTCATAAGTCTATTGGAATCCTTGTTTCCAAATGGTGTTATTTCCACAACTTTTAGTTAGTGTAAATTAAATTGAATACAGAATTGCCGTCATAAAAATATTTGAAGTTTTACCGCAAACTGAACTTTATATGTGTGTTTTAAAGTTGTTTTTCCAAAAAATCATATTCGCATACTTAGTTACATGTTTGGAAACTAAAATCGCGAACGCAGTAGGTATACACCGTATTCTATTTAATTACTCACATAACATAACATCACGCCTTGTTTACCCGAAGGGTTAGGCAGAAGTGTACCCACATAGTGCACCCACATTTCGCCAGGTAGGTTAATAATTACTCGTCTTTTTTTTCAGGCGATACAGAGGCGCTATTGAATAACTTACGAGAAACAATACAAGATTACAAGGAATATTGCGTAGTATTTTAAGTTGAAGAAGTACAATATTTAAGAAAATATGGTGCTAAGATGTGATCTTTATAGAAAGTTTCCTCTTATATGCTTGCATTTAGCCTTAAAATAGTAGTCGTAAGAAAAAGCGCGTATGGTTATCTTACTCGCACAGTAGCGGTCACAGCCTCTGTGCGAGCGAGACAGCTATACATTTGCTTGTATGACCTTACCAAAAGTGACAATATTAAACAGTTATGGCAAAGCCAAATAACTTTATCTGTAAAATAAAAGAACATTAAAAACAATTCAACTGCATTTATTTTACACTGTCTGAAGCTTCATTACAAACATCAAAAATACTATTTCTTTAATAACGAGTGTGGCTGGAAGTGGTTCACAATATTTACCCACCAACTGTCTTCTACGCCTTTAGTGAACTCTCTTATAAATCTGTAATTTAGTATGAATATCTTGTCTTGATATTCTGGCTGTACACTGTAAGTAAAAAAACATTGAGTCATTATCATAACTATTCGATTGTGGAATTCTTGGATGTAAAGTAGTAGTAGTATATGTAGTAGTAGTAGTAGTAGTAGTAGTAGTATATTAGTAGGATATGAAGTTTAGATAATATGAGTATACAGCATATTTCGTCTGAAATGACCGCACCTACCAGAAAAGTGTATCTGCTTAACAACCAAATCTGTAAGTATATTAATTAAGCTATCCTTTACTGGTCTCTAGATAAAATAATTTATAATTTGATGGCCAGTGGGAATTGGATCAAAAGTTGTGCCATTGTCCCCCAGTGGTGGCCAAACAGGTGGTGTACATCGGGAATAATCGAATTGCCGTGGATGTCTAGATCCTAGTATGATATGTTAACCTACCCAACAGTAAGAGCAGGAAGATCGCCGGTTTCTTTTAAATTTCTGAGTCCTCTAAATACGTGGTAGCACATTGTTATCTCCACCCAACGTTTGTCAGCATCATCAAACATAACACCAATCTGAAAATATAGTTTGAAACATCAATACCTACTTGCAATGTGAATAACATATTTTTCCATTATACAGGGTCAAATTAAACTAATAAGCGAAACTCCGCACTCGGGATGGGTATCGATATCTAAATACGATAAAAAAAACTAATTTTCTCAATTCATACCAAGTATGTAGTAACAGGGGTCCCCAAAAAAAAAAAAAACATTTCTTTTTAGGGCTTCGTACACCCAAAAAGAAAAACGGAACCCTTAGGCTGGCTGTCCTTCTGTCTGTCCGTCTGACACAGCCAATTGGCTCGAATCTACTGGACCAACCAAAATTCGGATTTGTATATTGTCAATCAAACGGGTGAATAAGCCCCCCGCCGGCGATTAACGACAAGAGAGTAGAGATAGCAACTAAAAACGAGTCGCGAGTCCGCGACGGGGCGCCGACCGATTAACTGATGTGACCAAGCAAGCGTGAGTCTCTCGGCGAGTGTTCTGCCCGTCGTCCGAGCCAGCGGTAAAATGTACCAGCGAGTACTCTCTTTGATAGCTCTTGTCTCCACGACATACAAGTAATCGCCGGCGCAGCAGTGTGAACAGTCAGCGATCAACACTTACTATTTATATAATGTATCTCTTTTACTACATTATAACCAAGTATTACTATTACGTCTCCATAGAAAACGGCCGAAACGACACGCTTCGAAATCGTTGATAACTCATTACTCGTCGCCGGTGGCGGTGGGACAGGTACCTTAACTACCTAAACACGGGGTTAGTTATAAACTTTGCTTAAAATTAAGTTACATTCAAACGTGTCAATCATTACTTAACTTTATGCTGCGTTTATAAATAAACCCCTATTTTATTAGTTAATTATGTACAGTTTTATGCCCAGTTTTTTGTCATGCGAGAATTTAGGGCAGGCAAAAACCTTCTTTATACAATTTTAGGCATAAGTAGCTCCTGAATTATAAACATACCTGGTAAGGAAAAGCATAAAAGATATCTTCTTTTTCAATAGATAGCAGCTGTCTCTGTGTTACTGACAGGTTCGAGATGGCAGACTTTAATATGGCAGCAGCGTCCTTGTCAACCAGACCATCAAGAGACTTGAAATCACTCCTTTGTAAGCCATCTGAAACAACCTGACGGTAGATGTTAATGGTAATAGAACTTGCAAATAAAAAGGGAGGAATTATGGTAAACATTTGGACATGTACATTTTACTCTTCCTTGTCCATACTTTGTCCAGTCTTGTAATTTTTCGGGACTGACTGACTGACTGACTTTGACTAAAGATTTTTATTATGAAATAAAAAAAAACCTTAAATGAGTATTGAAAAGAGAAAGATAAAACAGTTAAATGCCAGGACTATTATTATTATATTTTATTGGAGTAACAGAAAGCACAAAAGGACTGACAGAAAGCAAAGATTGACTGTTTTTTTTATTGAATGATAGACTCACATTTGACTACTATCTCACCTGATGGATGAGCCGCATTCTAAATAATAAGATGCCTATGACAAAAAATATTATGATGAACAGCAAAGAAGAATGTGTTTTATTATGCCTAAGAGGGTTGCTGGTATAAATGTACAATACAACCGATATAACTTGGCAGGTCTGAACATAGGCTCTGCAAACTTTCACGCTGTTCTCTCTAACTCTCACCTCATATCACCATTTGGTTCCTAAAAATGTTACTGCCCAGCCCATTGTGCGAAGTTCGGAACTGCCGAGTTATATCGGCCGTATTGTATATTGAATCTTTTGTTGGAAACATTCTCAATAGTTATTTTTAGTTGGCTCTTTTTGGCACAGTATTTCACAATGATATTCTAATTTGTTTTGTTGTAGGTCCATATTTTGTTTTTAATTCATTTTTTTGCCTTGCTCTTATAGTTAAGTACTATAAACTTCTACCTTTTGTTTCAAAATTTAAATGGTAATCTGTACCTACATATATTATTGGAAATTTAGTCAACACTATTGAGTAGGTACTTGTTTTTAAAGATAGTCTCGATTAAGCAATTTTTTGAAAGCAGACGCAAATATAAATACCTGAACTGCATGTTTTGATGCTTCGATGAACTCATTTAGGTTGAATTCCGAGTCAAAGTACGGTCTGATGATAAAATTCGCAAACATCCAATTTTTTATAAATTTGAGGAAGGATGGCCACACGATAGGCGGGAATTCCATAAGCTGCGGCAGTTTTCGAGTATCCATCCTGTCCTCGCAATAATTTCGTTGTAATTGTATAACAGGACATGTTGAGGTTATAGCGATCTGTTTGGGTAAACTTCTACACGCAAATCTGTCACATAGTCGAAAAGATTGCTTCGTCAATTGCCTTATAGCTAAATTCATATTGATTATTATGTTTTGGTGACAAAATTATGCTATTTATCTTCTACGTGAAAATGAAAAGTAAAACATTTAATTCAAATAGGTACAACTTTTAGATGAACACAAAAACTATTTGTTTGTATTACATTTCAGACTTCATGGAGCTGTCACTGTATTTATAATTATAACTTTTCTCCGATCTCATTGGATAACACCAATTGTGTCATAATATTATTGGCTATTATATTCAGCCGATAAATAGAGAACGCACACTATATAGTTGCGTTTTGAAACTGTGGATATAAACAAACATTACAGTAATGTTATATGAAAAAAATATCATATAAGAAAATCCTAAAAACTAACATTCGTTAAAGTATATTTGATATCAATACACGGCTATCACCTGTTAACCTCTACAAATGAACCTACTTTTATCTGTTTCAGAACTGCGGCCACCCAATAATCCAAATGACAATGACAAATTGACAATGACATTATTACTGACTGTCAAACTTATGTCAAACTGGAAAAAATCGGCTTGCTTATTAAAATTCCGGCGGAAAATGTTTTAAAGTTATTCTGCTGTAGTTTATCTTATAAACGACTGATTGTTTACAGAAATTACGCTCCGAATATAACACAAACATGGATGACCAAGCTTGTCCTCGTTGTAAAACCACGAAATACAGAAATCCGTCTCTGAAGTTGATGGTAAACGTTTGTGGCCATGCTTTATGTGAAAGCTGTGTTGATTTACTGTTTTTGAAAGGTAAACACTCGTTATTTTGTAATAAATCCTTTCTTTTATTTATATTTATAATACAATCAAAAGTTAAATGAGTCTGAAATTGTGTTGCTTTAAATATGTATATCCCATTTTTTCTTTGTTCTTGTAATCAGTAAAAGTTTGAATAAATAGGTAAGAATATAAATTAATTATCTATACCACGACACAGAATTATCAGGAACGAAAGAAAGTTAACTTAAAATGCTAAAATGTTGAGTGTGGAAAAATATTTATAATGTTTTTTAATTACATACCAACTTTGACTATTTTCTAGGGTCTGGTTCCTGTCCAGACTGTAATGTACCACTACGTCGCAGTAACTTCAGGGTCCAATTATTTGAAGATCCCATGGTAGAGAAAGAAATAGATATCAGAAAACGAGTACTCAAAGATTATAACAAGAAAGAAGAAGATTTTGCTTCACTACGGGAATACAACGACTATTTAGAAGAAATAGAAACAATAGTTTACAATTTAACCAATAATATAGATATTGTTGCCACTAACAAACGGATAGAACAGTACAAAAAAGATAATAAGGAAATTATTATGAAGAATAAAGTTAAAATAGGTAAGTCACTCAATAACAATAGATATTTGAAGTTATAAACATAGCCACTTGTTTTACAATACAGTATGTATTAACAAAAATCTGTATGCATTAAGTGCAAAATAAAATTGATATGAAACCCTTTCAAATATTTCATGACTTGAATAACATCTTGATATCAATAAAATCAACATGATTACAAAAAAATAAAAACTTTTGAAGTATAGACCAACCTGATTTATTATTTTTGGTTTAGTTGGTTAAGGTTTCATACCTTAGTATGGTAGTTTCATAGTGACATACTTTCTTTGGAAGAACACACATGGTATTATTAGTTATTATTATTATAAGTTTCAAGTCATTACTAAGCCAACATTTGTCTGAAGAATGCAAGAGTATTTATTATTTCCTGAAACTATGTAAGAAAGAAAGGAATGAGAGTATACGAGGGAGACAATGATAATATATTATGTTAAACAAATGACGTATAGTTATGACTTATTAGTGAAAGTAGATCCAAATAGAAATGAGTAGTATGGTGCAATGGCTGCATGTTATGTTTGACGCTATGAGGATGGCATAGTCACCATGAGAAATCTAAACAAAAAAAAAACTTTATATAATATTAAATATACTCATTACAGGAAGAGAAGAAGTAGAGTTAGAAGAAATACTAGAAATAGAGAAGCAAATGGAAGAACTTCGTAGACAGGAAATAAACCGTTTAGAACAAGAAGCAAAGAAGCAGAAGATTAGAGAAAAAGAGGCTCTAATTGATGAGCTCATGTTTGCTGAGGGAGATGCCAAAGAAATACTCCACACATTCGCACAGAATAAAGCTAGTAAGCAGGAAGAAGTGTTGCCTGTAGCTCCAAAGGTATATATAGGCATACAGAAGATATATTTTAGTTTAGTTAAATTAATGTCAAATTAATCAGGATGTAAATTGACGTAATTTTATTAGGCAAGTTTTTAATCACACCTAAACTTGTATGGAGTAGTGACAGATTTAACAGGACTAAACTAAAATGTATCTTCTGTCCTTTTCTTAAATAGAAAGAAAACGATGCACGATGCACTGAACTTAAATTTAATTTAGTTTGTGAACAAGGGAATAGGCACCAATGTATGACTATTAAGTTGTACATTCAGAATTGCCTTCTGTCAAAAACAACAAAATAGATTATGATATATCTTGATTGAGACTATTCTCAGACCTACTAGTATAATGTAATATCTCACAAGTTGCTTCAAATAATACTTTTGCCTTTTCTAGGTTACTCAATTCTCAACGGGTGTAAAGTTCACTAGAGTATCTACACAACCAACATTACCGCTCATAGAAGAGGGACCACTGTATAAGTATGAAGCACCAGTTGTACCGGACCGTTGTGGACCAGATGCACCTTCTATTGAAGATATTGTGAGATGCGGTTATCTGCAACATGTTAGGTAAGTAAAATGATTTTTTTGGCAAACGGGACAAAAAAAAAATGAAAGGAATAGCCTTGCCATGTGGTTGAACTTCGTCGTTTCCTAATTTTGGGGGCTTGCATTACTGACTTCTTTCCCTTCTGGACCGTTGAATGCAATTTAAAAACCTTGGTTAGTAATTCACTCGAAACCGATGTTAACTTTTATTATGAACACGCTAATTAATTACTTAGTAGAAATCAGACACCAAACCAGTAGGTGTAGTAATTGACAGACGAAAATAACAACTGCTGACGTAATATTCCCAGACTTATTTCCGAATCAATAACTTCACATTATGCAATTTTTATCCACATTAAATATTCTCTTCTCACGTCCACAGAGCAGAGAACGAGACAGAGAAGGCAGGCGGCTACAAATCAACATTACCATGCCTACGCGCTCTTCAGGATGCGCTAGCTGGCCTGTATCATACAAGCTGACCAGACGCGTCTAGTAGCGATACTGTTATAGTACTAGATTGAGTGGGTAGATGGCGCTAGTGGTGTAAGACTATACTCTATCGGACTTATTACAAAACGAGGTTTAAACGAGCTATTTTCAAATTTCGAACTTTATTCCGACAAATGACTTTAAAACCGAACCGAGCCGAGTCAATTTTGTAATAAGAACTTTACGTCAGTTGGAAGAAGGTTCGAAATAAAAAATCTAGCTTGACGGTTTAGGCTTGGACTAAAGTTCGAACTCGTTTTGTAATGAGACAATATTAATTATAGCAATAGACAAAAAAGGAAATAAGCTACGTTTTTGCCTCCTGAAGGATTTCTACACAGTATTAAGGTTTTATGAACCTCATCTGTCAAGATGAACTGAAACTGTGCTTGAAGAAATGGTTTGGAAGATATTTGTCTGTTGCTAGGCAATTTTATGTATATTGTTATAATTGATGGAGTTTAAATCCATCTGTTTGCTGTGGTCCCTCTGAATATGCCGCCGGTTAGTTTGTTTTTGTTTTTTTTCTACTAGAGTATTACCAATTTATATGATATTAATATTTTTATTATTTATTTGTGAAACTTAGAATGTCATACCTTTATTTTTATGGGCCACATAAAATTACCTCACACTACACTAGCGCTGTTGCTCCTCTGGTGAGTAAATGCGGAACATGTACGATTGTCAACAACGGCTTTAACAAGACAGTATCGTCGATCGAGTGAAAAAAAAACGAAAGGATGATGAAAAGGGAGAAAAACTACGAGCCAATTTTATGTGATCAGTATTAGAGATAGGGACCCTTGGTTTCTGGACGAGTATTCAGCTCTCTTATTGGTCAATATGCTGTCAATGTAAGCTGTCGATCTTATGGTCAAAAAATACCAAACGATCGACAGTCAATTACATCACTAGATTAGACAGCCGATCATCTACCGAACCTGGTTTAGAATAGGTTTAATACTTGGGTTCATTTTTGTGTAAATAATCTTAACGTGTTCAAGGAAAAGAAAGAGTTTCAACATGGAGGAAGCGAGACAAAAATCCCTTTAGATAGAGATAGGCACTGAACTGTCAAAGTGATAAGTTGCAGTCTTGTGTCAAAATGATTACAGTAATGCTCTATCTCGTTCTTTCTTTAGCAACTTCCTTGTATCTATTCTTGTCTAATTTCATTTTTGCTCTATAGTTTCTCCAAGAAGGTTGCCAATGTAAATAAATGTACAAAAGTTATTGTGTTACGTTGTTAGCTAACTTAAGTACGTATTTAAGTACATTGTGGGGTGAGCAAGAAGTGTTGTTATTTGCTGTTGTTTTGTGATAATTAAAGTGAGTGAGAATAAAATTATTTTTCGTTTTTAATTTTGGAAAGTAGTACCTTATAAGTAGATCGAAGACCGACAAGTAGCATTCCAACATGTACTTTCATGCAACATAACTATGCCCGTTTTCACTAAAACAGGAATTGACATCATGTTGAGAAAATACAATACTTACACTAAACCAAGTTATTATTTTCGCAAATACAGAAAATAGAAAGAAGCGTCATCTAGTTATACGAAAAGGTACTATTATAGTGTTCAATGTTGCGGATAGATGTCGTTATAAAGCTGATGCTGCTAACACCATGACTTACTTCGTAGTGGTAGTGAAGAAACGGTTGCCCAAAGGCATACTGTGTAAAGGAACCTTTGAACGAATAAGCCCTTGAACCCAGGGAAGTAGGACTTTCTCGATGTTACTTCATTTATGGTCTTCCAAGTGCCAACGGCTAGTAGGCAAACAATTCAATTTGTGCATCATGAGTCATGGCATGGCATACCTAAATATAGTACTTAGGTTTAAAGAAACTTACTGGCTCCTAAAAACAATAATATCGATTCGATTATTATCGATTATTGCAGTAGGTATGCTATGTTACTGGATAAATACAAAGTCTATGTACTTAGCACAATCATAATCCTTTACATTTTACGATACTGACAGGTGGAAAGGCCCTGCAATAGATACCAATTCTTTACCGGGAACCATAAAGAGCTAACAATTTATAAGTCATAATGACGGCAATGATAGAAAGCATTGGGGCAGAGGTTCTCAACATTTGACAGGACTGAATAATGCCATTAAAGCTCAAATAAATTGCCTATGCTAGAGTTGTTTTTTTTTAGATGAATGAAGGTAGCTAGGTATTTACCTAAATTACCTCATACAAGGTTAAATTGAGGTGACTGTCGTAACTTCACAGACGTGGGTCTTTAGTCGTGTCGTGTCAACCACAGAGTAGGTACCTACTTTATAATAAACTGCCAACAATTAGACACATCGTTCGTGAATGCCAGACTACGCCACTACGAGTACGAGTTGCTCGCTAACTATTGTGTCTGCTGCGTAGCAGTCAAAGCGTTAAATGGTGCCCACTCTTGACATGTCATATACTTAGCCTAAAAAGCAGAATCTGTACCGACCTAAAGTTCTCTTCTTAATCTTACTTGTACCTATGTTATATTGTATACAATGTGTTCCTTTTGAACACACACTAAACCTAAGTAAAAATAATGCAAGCTTTAAGAAAAATAATACAAATCTCAATTTAATTTTCATTCAATATTTAAAGCTAAGAAAATTGAATTGAAGACGTTGTCATATTTTTTTTGCACCAATTTTTTTTGAATTACTTACTTAATGTTTTTTTTAAATACTAAAGGTACATCAGGTAATCGTGACTGTGTCGAATTATTTTGTATGAAAAACAAAAACAAAAAAACAAAAAAATTACTATGCCAGGTTGATTCTTTTACATGGTGTCATTAATACCCTAGAGATAAGGGATATCAAAGGGATCATGTTACAGGTTCAAAATTTCAAATCTTCATTGAACCCAATGTTGAGCACCACTATACCAAGGTATGCTTTGTGTACAGTAAGGGCGAACAAGCAAATATTGTCGTACCGATAAAGTGTAAAAGTGCCGCCTGCAGGTACTAAACTATGACAAATATAATGCACTTTGAGTGGTAAAGGCTAGTGTACCTTGGTATTTGTTGAATAAAGTGATTGAGAATCCTAATTCGTTCATGACATGATACAGGCCAGGCAATAAATACCTAGGTATTAAAATAATTTATTTAAAACAGTATGGCAAGGTAGGTATATTTTTCTAAGTAGGTACTATAAAGCCGACTGGGCAACTCGGCCTTATAGCATAGGGAATTTATCTAATTATGCTAGAACGGCCCCCGAGGCTTAAGGCCGAGATGTCCACTCGGCTTTAAGCCTCGTGAAGACTGGTGCGACACGACAGCCGGCGGACAATTACCGGTGTCGCGTCGCGTCGTCTCGTCGCGCCAGTCTGCACGAGGCTTTAATACCTATCTGATTTCATAAATGACGGCAAATATATGTGGTAATTTGTGGAAGGCACATACACTTAGTACCTAATAACAGCTGCAAGGGTCAATCGATCAGGCTTGCCACTGTTGGTCCGTAGATGGGTGGCCATCATTACGCAAAGCACTGCATTGACACATAATATGTGTCGGCTGCAAAAATATTATTTTTGAAGCCGATGCAGCGCCCTATATTTTGGCGCCGCTTGTCTCGCCAGATCGTTTTGGTGTTCCTTCGATATTATATTTGTGCTGCCACTTATACACAATGCAGAGACGACAATAGAACAATAAATGGAAACACTGGCAATATTAATGCATAGGAGTATTTAGGAACTATCAAATAAATCCTAACATTGATATTAAAAAAGTGATTTTTTCTAACAAACTAAATAGTAGGTAGTGATGCGCCGACTATGGGTTTTGCCAATCTTTGACTAGCTATAGTGACTAAACTTGAGAGATCTTTGATTGAATTTTCGTATGCAGACTGGGAACGTCATTAGCTATAGGTACGCAGTTTAATTTATTGTTATAATGTCGTCTCCACCTTGTATGCTTTGCACAAATTATTGGACTTTAGGATTCATAATTCCAGAAAAATGGGTGCACTAAAAATACCCTCTGTCCACCCCCTCGGGAAAAACCGGCGTTATGTTATGTTTTCGAATAAACGCACCTTTACTTGAACTAGCGTATGCCTTGTTTATTTGTATTGTTGATAATGTAGACTCAAGAGTTGTTCCTTCACCTGCTTCGACTATGGGTTCTTATAAAACTATCATGATTCTGGATTCTTTTGAAAATCAAAAATCATATATTCAAAGTAGGCTGAGAATCAGCACTTTTCGAACGTCAAAATTAGGTACATAAGACAGTCCTCCAAAACGACCGCCCTTCACTACTTCCTAGTGCTTTAGCGGGAAGAAGTAGTGGCGCAACAAACTCCCCAGCAATCTGTACAATAATATGCAAAATAATTAACATTATGCAAGAGACTTTCGACTATCTTTCGGTTTTTTAAGAGATTTTTTTAAAATTGAATTAAAAACAGAAAAATGGTTTGTCAATATCCATGCAATTGGCTTTATTTGACAGATAATTTTATGGCATTAAAGTTTGAATAAAATGTCAGGCATGTTGCCGCCGCGGTTAGGTATAAATTGATGTTATCCGCCATAAAAATAAAAATTGTTTCTGGTCTATCCCATGGTGTGGGGCGTCGTTCGATAGGTTGCTCGAAAATATTGCGGAAACCATTTTTTCCATTCAGGGATCCGTTTGCGAAATATTAAGCTTTAAAGTGCTAATTTTTGTTAGAGTTAAGTGACGGGCAACTACGGAACCCTACACTGCGCGTGGCCCGACACGCACTTGGCCGGTTTTTACCCGATTAGTTCTAAAGGAGGATATTGTTTTTTATCTTACTCAGAAGTTTAAGCTGTCATTGTGATTTTAATAAGAGAATGTCATGCGAGCTAGAAAACTGGGGAATCCTGACTATTCCTGACTTGATAAGCGTTAGCGGTGTTAATATGAATACCCTTAGTGCTGTTCTAGCATGCTCAGAAAAAAAAAGTATCTATCTATTATTTAGCTATGCCAAAAATAATCTTGTAATTTTTGTAATAATCGTGTAATTTTTCGTAAACCCTGAAATATCTGATCCCATTACACGGCATACAAGACAATGGCTATTATTGCCCTATATATAGACTGAATAAAATGTGTTGAAGATGTTTTATTTGTCTAAAAATAAATTGCGATTTAAAATAAACTTGATAACGGGACAACCCTAAACAAAGCACAAATCTTACGATCTCCCCACAGATTTATTAATTAAGGACTAATAATGTGTATGTTACACAAACCGTACACAAAATCATAAGGCTATATACACACGGCGTTGTAAACAGACTAGGTTCGGTGCACACGGCAGCGTAGATACAATTAGCCAGTGAAAACAGCGGAGGATGCCGCGGGGCCAGTCTAATTGGCGCTGTGTAAACTTGCCCTGTTATCGGGGTGCCTCGAGCTTCACCGGGGTGTGGGTTGTGTGGAACGGACTTTTGTTTAGGATTAATTAGAATAGAATAGAAATACTCTTTAATATGTACACCATAAAATTACTGACTATAGGTATGAGTTATAATGATCAATAGCTACAATAGACGTAGATATATTTAGTAATATTCCGCATAGTTAAGCAGAATAGGTTTCTAAATATATCTACATCTATTGTATTTTACCAGAATACCCGCGAAATTTCGCGGCTCTATATTTATTTTTAATTTTTATTTATTACTTATATTCTATAGGCACCTCTTTAGGTCATTAGCTATTCGATTATTATAAAATATTTGGCCGGAGGCTTGAAAATTGATTCGCTGTTACAATGTATAATAGATAGATAATGGATTTCCGCCAAGTCATGCCTGGATTAAGTATCTCTCAATAGTTATTGATTTAAGAAAGATGCCAGAGGAAAACCGTATTTTCCTAAACGTATGTTTCTTCATTTCTGCTTTCTCTAGCATAGGAAAAATCTTAAAAAAAAAGTCAAAATCAATACGGATGTCTGTAACTTCAAAAACTGCATACCTAAGCTAGCCTAAGCTACTAGGCACGTTTTCGTTGAATGAAACTGAATTCTCCGTATTTTTCCGAAGTTTTCCGCAGAAGTTTGTTTCATAAGCACATAGATGGTATTTGCGTTATGAAACAAATTTTTAACAAAAAGTATGTTCGATGTTTTTTTTTTTCAGAAACAAAGCAATGATACCTATATTTAAAACTTCCCCAAACTAAGTCCTTCTCCTCACTTTCCATCCCATACAAATCCGCCCGCCCAACTAATATTGACTTCTTATTACGGTGGTCGCGGCGATATCGCACCGGTGCGCGGATAATGTCCGCCGGTGACCGCAGATAGGGACGTGCCACAATAACCTGCGGATTTTAGTGATGCGACCCAACTTTTGCTAGATCCTGATAGCGTTGCGCGTTGTCTAGGACTCAGACAGAGAATAGAGGAAGTTGCCAATTTACTTGCATAGATTATGGTTTTTTGTGAACGGTACTAAAAGTTTTAGTTCTTTAGACGATGTTTTTCTAAGTTCCCTTCGGGGTATGAAACGAAAAATGGTTGATGATTTTCTTATGAAATGAGTCTGTTATACAAGGTAAGTATTCTGGGATTTTTCTTAGCTACTTCGTTGCACAAGAGGAAAATGTCGTCAGCAAAGTTTTGACTATGAATGTGGATGGTTAAGAGTAGGGTAAGGCTAAAGAAATGATGGAGGGATGGAAATCTGTGAAAGATGATAATGATCCCAAATAAATTGAGATAGGTAAAGGCGAATGATGATGACTTAGTTGCGTATTATTCTTAGAAAAGTGATGTAAGATATTTTTGGTAGAAAACTTGAGAATTCTTGAGAAACTTGAGATTTTTTTCTTTGCTCAATCAATCAATAGTTTTAATTGCAGCCCACAGTCATGCCTTCGCGGAACAATTCTTATGACGTTTCCAACGATACCTCGTTTGTCAAAATACGACGACTAGTTTAGGAGATATGAGGGAACAGATGAACATACATAGGTACATAGCCTGTTCTCAGGCTTTGCCGTAGTCGGGTAGAAATACTATTGACTTAAAGTTACAAGTCTATATCCACCTAATACGTCCGATATTCGTGTGGCTTTTTCGCCGCAATCGCACGATACGCAATTAATTACATCCATCGGCGGTGGTCCCACCAGGCGCCCTTCTCACAGAATTAAACAACTTAATCTGATCATAAACATATCGATACACTGACAACACTATTATTCACTACATTAGTCATGTTTAGTAGTAGCTTTAGGGACATCACTCGTGATATTTATTTTGTACCTACTAAGTTACTAACCAGCACTGGGACATCCATTTGTATGTTATTCATTGTTGCATTTTATCTGTATCTTTTGAACAAAACTGAACATTGGAAATCCTTATCTAAAATGTGGGCAATTTAAATAATCCGCATTTTTATATACTAACCGAAACGGTACTTTTTTGGAAAATTTGGTAGGCCTATTTTTTACTTGTTGCTCAATGCTCTGCTGTAGTCTGAAAACTCTTTTTCACCGAATTTTGGAAGATTTGGCCACAATTTTTAAGTATCCACTTTTAAACGGAATGATGTACCCCCTTTTATATAAAATGGGGTGGTAGGTAAGTATGCATAATAATTGCTCTGTTAGTCGTTAAGTGTATGATTACTTTTTTCAGATAGTTTTGAATCGAAGCATGTTACTTGCTTTAGTGTAAGTTACACGAGGAATTCGCGCTTTTTTCACCCAAGTTTTCCCTAGTCAAAATTACTGAAACAAAGAACTAACACCTCAATAGAAAAAACAAACAAATACTTTATCGCATGACACGATACACACAAACCTATTAAAACCTATACCTATCATAAAATGATCGACATCTATCCTCTTGTGTGGTCTCGAATTAAACCTCGAATTAGCGCTCGCCATATCACTTTCATTCTATTGTGCGGAAACTCGAAGTGCTTTGTTCTCATTTCAAATGCAACCCGATGCAAGATGGCGGCCGTCGAAACGTCATCGGAACAACATGGCCGACTGAACTGTTATTGTTTGAACGTGGAACATTATAATGGGTATTGAGGGGGTAACGTTGGTGAATGATTGTAGTATTGGTTAGATACGCCTATTTTGGTTAACTATATTCTTGGTTTTGGTCGAATTTATCGATTATATTTTTGTCCCTTTCTCATGTTTCTGCCTTTTGATACAAATTGAACAGACTTTTTCGCCAGACGCCAAGATTGGTAGGGCAACAGCCTTACCAATCTTTTGGCCCAGGAAGCCCAGATCGTGGCGTCAAAATTGAAAGTTTTAATTACTGTTTTCCTCAAACAAGTTCATAAAATTTATTGCACGTTGGAGAATGAATGGGTCAGCACGCCGGGTATGCTGTCGTGTAACTGTGAACATTTTCGACACACTCGATTAAAATAACCAGCTCAGCAGCTGTTTCTTCCCCAGATAGTCATATACCTGCCTAGGAGCTCTGATAGACGCGCCGGTGATCGGGAAGTTGTGTGGAAAGCAGTTGTCATAGTTTGGGCATGTGAAACAGTGGAATGAGGCACATAATTTGAATATGAATTTGGATGGCTATAGGAAGAGGTAGGGAATACGAAAGAAATGATGGATGGATTATGTGAATGATGAAATTTTAGAGGTATAAAGAACAGGGTGTAAAGTTCACTCATCCTCTATAGAAAAGGGAGGATCCTTCGACCAGACGGGTGTTGTGTCTGGCGGGCAACTGCCCAGCGATTGATGTTGGATAATATTATATAATTATGTTAATCGAGCGGTAAACTCTAATAGCGCGATGCAGTCACTCATCCTCTATAGAAAAGGGAGGATCTACCGACCAGACGGGTGTTGTGTCTGACGGGCAACTGCCCAGCGATTGATGTCGGATAGTCTTATATATTTTAATCGCGCGGTAAGCTCTAATAGCGCGATGCAGGATTTGTGTGTGTCAGGTCTTTGATGCGTAGTTCGCATGTGACGATGTAGATGCCGCCACAATATTATGGCCGGAAAGAGAGTGAATACCGTGATGACGGCAGCACGCGTAGCATGACCGCCATGTCTATTCTTCCGTCGACATAACCCGCTTCTATGTCGACATAACCAGTTTCTATTGTGGTCATGTTTCGCGTGCTGACAGAGTTATATGAAAGAAGAAGTCCTAATAAATTGGGATTAGTGCAGAAAGATGAATGAGAACCATATACAAAACGTCATTATTCTTCTCTCTTCACACTCATAGAAGTCGTCACTACAAAATCATAGCCCGATAATGAGTATGGATTTGAGTTAGTAAGTAAACATACTTCATTCAATCCTCCACACATCAATATTGTTTAGTCTATACTCAAACTTTTCATTATAACGTAAACAATGAGCTCTTGACGTTAAAATCACAGTTTGATTCTGTAGTTAATATTAATAGAAACTTACATTGTTTTATTTCAGTGATGGAGTGACGAAAACCAGAGTATTTCTAATTATTTTTAAATAATTAAAGATTGGAATAATGTAATCACTTGACATTCATCGAAGTAAGGGGCTCCATATGATACTGCTCATAGCCTCAGCCAGATAGCATCATGGGCTCGTTGATGGTGAGCCAATACTTCACACGGTCCGCATAGAAGCAGAAGACTTGCTGAAGGCTTGGGGTCTTCCTGTGTTCAGTTGCCCTAAAAATCTATAATTATAATAACAATGAAATGCTGTTCGTTAGTAAGAGCATCATTTGCTACCTGGACCGATTTATTTTATTTTTACTTATTGTCTGAATTAGGTTTAAAATATGATTATTAGGAATAATTTGAAAAAACTCCCCGGAAAATTTCAAATTCGGGGAAAACTGGACGTCCTTTTTTGTATGGGATTTTTGTATGAATTTTTGACATTTGGACAGGACAACGTCCGTCGGGTCAGCTAGTATGGTAATAAATATGGTCTGTTTCATCAGTAAGTTACCTATCTAACAGATGGTTTCTTATCATATTTCAATACCTACTGTTCAATTATTATCTATATTTTCCTGGTAGGTTAAACAATATTTTTCTATCCATAAAATATAAATCACTTGACAATTATTTATTTTAAAGTAGGTAACAAAAAAGTAAGAAAGAGTAATAAAATTCCCGCAAAAAATCCTAACCTCGCAGAACCAAAAAACGACGTCACTCCACGTTATTTCTGAAAAGGTGCCAGTAATAAGGTCATACCAATCAACGCCAAGAAAAAATAGAAAAACTTAAAATTCCGCAAACGAAATTCACTGCGACTTTTATTATGGCAGTAAATTAGTATAGTTTTATAGAGATAAACATATTAATTGGTAGTTAAAACGTACAATATACACTCTAAAGTTTACCCGCGTGTTTTATAAAGACGGATGGGTCTGGTCTGAGGTGGTGATTGATAGGAAAACACTGCGATGATTGACCGCTGATACAAACCAGTATTTTGATAAATAAATAGAGGAGTAGGGTTGGGAAAGACGACGTTGAGGATTTTGTCGATGTTTTTTTTGGAGTTTGAAGAGGACAGCATAATTTTTAATGGACGTTGCATTGATCGATATTTTATACTTGTGTCGATAGAATGCTGTCATTATAGGGCGAAAATAAATGTCGCGTCTGTGATAAATAGATTGGAATTAACAGGAAATTAAAGACACGGCTATGCTTATTACTACTAAATTATTATGGCCATTTACGATAACTTAGAGTCTAGAAATTATACGCACTTAAATTAAATTCAAAATCAATGCTTAAATGTTTCTCATTCATATAATTTCACAACATATAAATATAAACGTTATGAGTTAATTCCGCAGAGGAATGAAGTAACTAGGTGTAATAAAATATCGATAAACATTATAGCTAGGTTTTGCATAATCTTATAAGTAGGTACTGACTGTATAGACTGTTGACTGCTTACAACTCGTATTATGAAATGTTGTAACTTGCTATGAACGATAAAGAAGGAAATTGAAATTTTACTTAATGTAGGTACTATTTATAAGTTTTAGTCATTTCAATAAAGAGTTAAATACTTCAGATAAGGTAAACCGTATACTGAGATAACTGCAGAGAGGTACGAGTTGGATGCATGGGTGGTCTTTTTAACTGCCTATTATAATACAGACAATGCCAATGAGATGTGGCTCTAGTTCATGGTAGTAATAGGAGCAACAACGTCTACCTGACGCTTGATTAACGTTATAAATAATGTGATCGTCATTTACCATACTCAAGGTGATGATTATATCATTAAACTTATTAAAGTAGTGAAGCCATGTTTAACAAGTTATTTCGCCCATGTGATGCAAATGCTGAACCCACAAAAATATCGACATTGCTCTCCCAAAAAGTTATCGACACCATCCCACCCCTACATCAAAAAATCAGTTCAGTGTAAACGACGCCCGTTCACCTGAACAGCGTGTTATTATTCGGCCATACTTACGCGCCAGGCCGCCGTAAAACCGCTCGTATTACTTACCATTTACCATCCGTAGTTCGGATGGATAGAGTCATATGTTTGTGATGAGATTCTATTTTGAATAAGATTAGTGAGCCAGGAGATGAAGAATGGTTGTTTTGAGGAATTTTAACGCCTACTTTGTCTGCATGAAACTTCCTGTGCTGCATTGTAGCCTAGTACATTTTTCAATTGAAAAGCATTGTGTTCAATATACGTTATCGTACTTTTCAATATACGATTGCTGGACTGACTTTTTCCAAAAGAGTACTACTAATACTCTTTTGAAAAAGTCTTTTGTAATTAGTAGTTTTTTTTTCCACAGTTTACAAAGGTTGGTCATACTAAGCAGGGATTTGAGACCACTTTGTCTTCATATTCGTAAACTTCTTGGGTTTGTAATTTTATTCAGAGAACCATCGTCTATGCGGTCTTCTGCTTTGGGGACCGCTTGGTAAATGCTGCCTCCAACAGGCTTCTTGATCGCGTCTGACCATCTTGCCGGTGCTCTTCCTTGAGCGCATTTTTCTTCTACCCGGCCCAGTATCATATGCAGACCATGCTCAGGTGAACGAATAATATGTCCGAAAAATCATCGATACATATTATAAATTAAAAAATGCTTTTCGTGTCTGTCAGTGTGACCGCGTTGTTCTTCTAAACTGCGAAACGGATTTTTATGCGGTTTTCACCATCATTTAGCGAATTTATTCCGGAAGTTGTATATGTTAGTTCAATAATATTCAACAACATATAATAAAGAAGCAGGAGCAGGTCGTCAGTAGTATATACGTTAAAAATATCGGTGTATAAACTCAATTACTCATACAGAATCTTCTAGTCCTAATCGATCCATGTCACTAGTTGAGGCTTTTCCTTTTAGCCGTCACTTTCCCGTCCCTTGTTATCAGACCTTATGTGCAAACGGTTCAAAGAAAACCTTTAAACCCAGATGGCATAGTAAGAAGAAGTGAGAAATGCAAGGTTCCTAGTATCCAGCCAACCAATTGGATGCGTCCCCATTCTGCGATAAAAAATTGGTTATGTTCTACTATCTGGACAATCATTATGAATTGTCAGAAGTTTTTAGACAAATCTAAGAAGTTGTTGCTAAGTTGGTAGTGGTACCTAATACTCTAATACATAGTTGCAAGCATGATTTCCTTCGTTTTTCGACCTGTACAAACCTTATGCCGTGAAAAATGATTAGCGGAACAGACGGATCGGAACTAACTGCTAAAGTTGTACCGAACTTGGGTACTGAAGTGTCGTGAACCCGTGGAAGCTATTTGAATACACTCCAGTAAAATATCCTGTAACCTGATTTGTCAGTCAATCACTAATCATCATCACTACAGAGATAGATATTGTTTATTGTCCAGCTACTACAATTTCCTTACTTGACCCAATTCTTCCTGGAGACACAACCGAAAATAGGACACCCAATCCATATTCATCCAATGATTTACCTTCTAACCTTCACTTTGCTGACGAAAGTTTCTCACAAAAAACAAAAACACACATATTACTAAAAGTAGACAGAAGATCCTGTTCGAAGTAAACAAAAGAATAAAGAGACAATCCCTATGAATAAAATAAAAATAGTAAGAGATGATATCGAAGCAAACTGGCTGACTATGGAATATGTCGAGTTATTATTCGGCTAATAACTGGATCGTATTAACTTTGGTGCACAGAGTTAGCGATCGAAAGAGGTGGCAGTAGAGAGCAATGGAAATAAGCAGGAGAAAGTATTCGTAATGAAGAGTCAAATTCTGCATGTGGTTTTAATATGAAATGTGAAAGGGTTAAAATGTTTTTCAGTAAAATTATGTTAGTTTCTAGTTAATTTAAATTCTGTTTTTTTTAATAATTAGGTGTTTTTATTTTTAGAACAAGGTGGATAATATTAAAATAATAAATAATATTACAGTCTTAAAATAATAATAATAATTATGTAGGTACTTGTATATATATTTTAGATGATTAAATATGATCTACCTATTATTATTTTGGACTTAGTACCTACTATAGTTTTTACCAATTTCAATGTGCCCAACGAAATATCTTTTCTACTATAATTTTATTAAATAACTATCCCAAGCAAGAAAGAGGTTATAACTAGGGATGTACTATTACTTTAGTCCTAAGCCTCTGATATGTTATTATAACTGCTAACACTCACCCACTAACACACTCACTCATTCTGGTGTTAACTGCTCCATCTGTGTTTAAAGTCAACTGACAATAGATCTGGCTTCTCGTTGTTTTTAACAAAGTTATGGTACTCATTGTGGTAATAAAATTATACGTCCTTCTCTACACTGTTCCTAAGTCTTCCAATCAATGTCTTAAAGGCATTTATAGATTATTCATTTGTATCTCGCAATATCGATTCTTTTATGTTATTGTTTTGCCGTCGTTCCGTCTACTACACAGATATCAGGACGTAATTGGCAGTTACCGTATGACAAACTTATATTTGCTGTCACATTCACCCTTATCTTTAATACTTTCTGAACGATTCTTGTTTTATAGGCTGCAAAGGATATTGGCAGATGTTTCAGTGACTTTTCTTCTAACAAGTTTAATGTATTGACTTATGCCAGTTTGTAGCTATTAGATTTTGTTCGCTTTCGTGGAAGTCAATGTGTTTTGTGTCTTGTTGAGAAGAGATGCTTGTTCTTTGCTTGTTCAGTTTCAGCTTTTATGGTTATGAAGAGCAACTTATTAGTCATCTTCTAATTTCGCGTTCTGGTTATGTTTCATTGATGCAACCATCAATATTATTCAAAGTTTTCTAGTTCTAAATACAAATTCTGGGGTCAAACTCGGGATCTTTAGCGTAAAAAGGAAACTGATTTGTCACTATGCCAGAATACTAGCAGAATCGATAGATCTTTGTTATAGAATAGCTAAGAGTAACTCAAAGTAAATTGAACACGAGTTAATTCACAAGCAATCCAATAACAACAGAGTATATTCTTTCCACTGCATCAAAGTCTATAGCATTTAATACTACATAATGGAACAAAGACAATCTTCACTCTATCCACATGACATGTCATGACATCGACTCAGAAATATTTCTAGCACGCTTTAATGAAATAATGGTGCAAAACAATTCTTGTAACTTTTAACGTAAATTGAAAACAATTGGCAAGTATATTGCTCGTTTGCAGCTATTGTAGACAAACCTTGGATCAGTTTTATAAATAAAAAGGGAAGTTGGTGTTAAGATCTGTCATTACTACGTTCAGACGGCCTATAAAGTTAATGGGAGAATCTAGGACATTAATAACAACGCAACGTAGAGATGAGACAGAAAATTCGCAATGATTGCAAATAATTTCAAAGCAAGCATTTTTGGGATACCTAATTATAATGTTTTTGTAATTGCAACAATGGTATGTTGATTCTAGAGAAGCTTATGATGTCAAGTCACAGAACAGGCTTACTTGAATTGACGACTTTTTCCCATACGGGTAGGCAGAGGCGACAGAATGTTATACAGGTTCAAATTAAATCAAAATCGATCGGTATCAAACAAAACAGAAATTAATTCAATATTTTTTTTGGGTCTATGACCGCTTTTTGTATTATTACTTAAAGTATGAGTTGCAAAAATCTGTTATTTTTTGTTTTATCGTGTTTGGATATTGATCGATACCGTCTGTGAAGTTTAAACAAAAGAAAAAATATTTCATGTCAAGCTGCGGTTGACCCTAAAAAAACACACAAAATTAATTTATTTTTTGTTTGATCATGTTTGGATATCGATCGATACCCATCACTTCTGCGGAGTTTCGCTAGCTAATTTTATTTGACCCTGTATACGATGTATACTGGGCCCTTAGTGTAATTTTGCAAGTGATTAAACGTAACTATCGCGATTTTTATTCTCACCTTTATGTTCGTAGCATATGATCTATCAGTCAAATCTTAACGCAAACGCGAAAGTTACGTTTACTCACTTGCAAACATACTATAGTCTTTTTGCCACGTACACGTTCATTCATGTGGTCATTTAAATATTCAATGAATTAACTTCCACTACGACAGATGAGTCTACATTTGAAAGAACAATGCTCTAAATAGTTTTAGTGTTTGTAAATACCTAAAAGACGTCATCTACTATGCTACTATCGGTCCACATTAGTAATGGCATAAATACTTCTAACTAATATTATTAATGCGAAAGTGAGTTTGTTTGTAACGCTTTCCCGCTTAAACGGCTGAACGGATTTGGATGTTCGGCACATGGCTACTTTTCCTCCTGGATCGCAATTGATCCTTGCTAACAAATACATCCGCCGTTTTTATCTACGTTTATTTATCTCGACTTGTCAACGTTGTTTAGCAAAAAACCTTTGAATGCAAAAAGTAAATTCAATAGTGTGTCGACACCCTTCGCTTAGTCCGAATCAGTTTATTTATTTCCTATCGCATGTCGTACTTCCAACTTAAATGCTTGTCTTCAAATACTTAAAATTGTTTAGAAAATCGAGTTACATTCCTTTCAGCTTGATCCAAATTCGTCATTCAATTATTAACTTTAACACCATCAGATACAATTGAATTTAACACTGATAAACGTAAATCTAAATCTGAATTGACATCTTTGCGATCATGTTGCAAAAATCATTAAATTGTATCAACTGCACAATTGATCTTATTACTAAAAGTTTTAAGTTTAAAATCATCTAACAATGCACCAGTTGCATCTATAACACCATCTTTATTTTTCGTATCAATAACATTTTTATTTTCCTTATTATCTTCGCCGTTAAGTTCATTATTGTGTTCTTTATGGAATTCAGACCGCAGAATGGTTGTTACAATTTTCTATACAGTTAAGTCAGCCTGTCGGTCCGTTTGATCTGCTGCAATTACAGTTTTACTGCGATCGTAAACACGGGAAACAAAATGGCTGCAGGTAAGCCCTATTGTTATCGTTTTTTACCCTCCATGGTATTTTTAGATCGGCTCTCTAAAATTAGTTATGGGTTGAACTTGTAAAAGTATGTTACTGAAGACATCTGCTAATAGTTTTTATCTGCTAAAAGCTTTGGCTGATAAAGCGATGTGTGAAGTTTTTAGAACATTTAATGCGTTTTAAGAAGGTGAGCATTTTGATTAAGGGTGGTTTACATAAGTTTAACTTTCTTGTCTTATTTTTTGCTGAAGGCGTATTAAATTGGATTTCTTATAAACACTGATGCTTGAAAAAGAAAAGTTGCTGAGTCAGGTTAAAAATATATGTTTGTCAGACTTTCTATGCCTACTAGTTGGGTAGTAGATTTGGTTCAAATGCTGCGTTTTAAATGTATACACTCAGCAATACTATAATACGTGCGTAGGAGCGTTTTGCTTACCGTCTTAGTTGAATCATCCCAATACCTACCTGTAGCCACCTTTAATAGAAAGGAAATATAGGTTTCATTTTTAGATGAGCTATAAACAAACGGTTTCTAAATACCTACCGTTTACTTTTGCACAAATAAGGGTTATTTAACTACCCAGCTTCAACGATCTAAGATTAGATTAAAATACCAAGATATCCAAATTAGGTCCAATGCTTAATTAGAATCGCGTGAAATGCTAATTTTCTATTTATTATCTCTCGTTTGATAGATGATTATTGTTTATCTAGACAAGAACGTGAATGTTTTTCTAAGTGACAGTTAAGGACCTGCAATGCTGCCTTGCGAAACACCGACGCGCTTGAACAGTATGCACTATGAAGATGTTTGTAGCAAATTAATTCAAGGATACCACGATAAACGTAGAGTGATTGTAATATTTATTTCATTCAATACTGAATTTATATCTCTAAGACATTATATTGTTAGAACTTAGTCAGAAGATTATCTAGGACAACCAGCGCGTTAAACATAAACGTCGAAAAGGCTTAACCAAAATATATCTGACTCTTAAATCTCGAAAGATTTTCATAATTTTCGTAATAAATACAATTTGTTTGGCATTTACGCGCTTAAATCCTATCTTTCGATCAGCAAATCAATTTGAAAAATGATAATAACTCACGGTATTAAACTCATAAGTTGAGGATAAGCTCAAAATTGATGGTCGCAGACATTTTTCTGCAGCACACAATGTTACTACATGTTGTCGCAACTCTATAAAACTCGATGATTATTTTGCGTAAACGTACGTTGACATTTCGCGAGACACCGGCATTCCGGTCTCTAAAGTTTACGTGGATCGTAGTAAGGGCTTGGAAGGATGAATTCGTGCAGCACTATACTGCATCTACACGCCCTCCGATTCGACCCTTCCCCTTACTGAGAATCCTATGGAATACTTACAAACGGCTTAAAGCAAGCCAGTCTGGTTTTGTGTTTCAATGCGCGCGGATCGCAAGCGCGTCGGGTCTAAACGGAAACGACTGCACACAAAATCTTTTTTCGATTTTTTCAAACAGTTCGAATTTTAATAAACGCTCTATGGAATCTTGGGTTGACAGCTTTGTTTTTTAAAAGAGTGCCCGGCAAAAGCAAACTTTCGCAAAAGTTTGTTTAAAAGTTTTTATTTCTTTTTCATATTTTTTTTTCTGTTTGCATTGCAGTGATTACATTGTTATTTTGTGGTTTTTGTTTGAGTGGTTGTTTTGGTTTATTTTTGAGATTTGCGGTTAAAAATTAAAGTTTTCGTTTGTTTAAAATTTTGCGGAGTTAATGTGAAGTGTTCAAAGTTAAACTTTTGTACGAGTGTTTTACTAAAATAGGATGTTTGTAAAGTGACTTTGTATAGTTATTTGGCACTATGAAGCTTATTTGGAAAGTTTTGTGCTCCTTGCTTCTTCTAGTGCAAGCTGTTCTGGGAAACTGGTGGTAAGTCATCCAAAATTCATACTTAATATTAAAAACTACTTACTTATTTAAAAAAAACATTTTTCTTATTTTTTTCTTCTCTTATATTTTACCGGTGTTAAAAGCGTATACTTTTTCATTGTTTAATAACTGAGATTTACAAAACTGAAAGTGTTTTGTTTTTTAAATAACTTATATACATTAAAAAAATCAGCGCAAACCACGTGACACTTGAAATACATTTTCAATCAATAAAACCAATTTTTTACCGAGATAGAATAGCAACTTACCATCGACGATGATCACAAACTCTATTACCTTCATTAAATCTAACTTATATTTGAATATCTACTTTAACAACAAAAAAAAAACTAACTTCAAATCCAAGAAGGCTGGTGGCTGCAGGTGACTGGTGGCTGGTAGGTATTCTGCGAACTCAAAAACTGTACAAAGATAAGTGCTACTATTCCTTCAAGAAAGTTGAAGCTTCATTTCATGTCTTCAAAATCATAAATACCACCGCTAAAGTTTACCAGACACACACACACATTCATCGATTCTGTGGGAAAATTGCCATAATACACCTTCACGGGTGAACCGCAGTTTGTTATTTATTAGTAGTCAGAAATATCAAATATAATTTATTTTTAATTCCCACCTAGAACGTCCCATTAGGTAATTCCCATCTTGTATGATTCGATAATTTCCCACACACACAGATAGAGATTCAGGCAATGCTTTTAGTAAGACATTGTTTTCTATAGTCATATAAAGTGAAGATGAGAACAAGGGTGGTGAAGCAAAGTATTAAAGTTCATACGATTTCTGTCTTCGACCGTCTAAAGCGCGGACAATTTTTTTTCTAAATACCTATGACGTCTTAGTTAAAATAATTTTAAAGCAGAGAAAAAGAGGTAGACCGAAAAGAAGGTACATGAACCGCAAGCCAAGAAAAAAATGTAGAAACATATTTAGAAGCACCTGAAAGAATTAGCATCGCATGGACCTACAAATACCCACCAAGGTTTTGGGTGAACGATGTTTTAATAAAAATGAAGACGCAAAAACAAACACCGAAAGTAGTAAAGGTAATAAAATTAGAATAAAAGACGAAGACGTCAACGGTAAAGTAATAAAGGAAAATAATATTTATCCGTTACAACGCTAGTTATTTGTAAAACAACAGTAACTTATGTCGCAATAGCAAACGTGTTAGTAGTAAAACCGTTTTGTTTTATTTCCAAATATATACGAAACGCTCTATAAATAGCACATCCCTAACATAAATAATAACTGCTGTTTACATTTCTCATTGCACTGAACAATGTTTGACATTTGGTCGAAAAACAAAACAGATTTATGTAACGCACTAGGGTTTACTTTGGCATAAATACGTTTTTGATTTATTACAAATGCATTATAATTTATTGGAATAATTTTGATTTGTTATAAATGCAAGGGATTTGTTTGACGAGCTATAATTTTGTGTCAATCACTGTTGCAAGATCTTGGAAATGTATCAATTTCTAAAACGGTATCGTCTTTATTTATTTTAGCATGAACTCAAATATAAACCGTACTTTACCGGATCATATTGCCCCACTATACATACAGGGCAAACACCCTTGGAAAGAAGTAGTGATTAGTATTTACTACGCTATCTTAGTGCAGGTGAATCTAAGAAAAACAAGCAGCCAGTGCTGGACCGTTGCGGCGATCGCGACCCTTAGGACGCATTTGTCCATTAGTGAACGTGTTTCAGTTAAGATATGATAGGATGTTGATAGGGCCAGATGTCCTCACGATGCTTTCATTCACCGTCAATCAATAATATCTAAGATTAACGTCTTTAGTAAACCCTAAATGAGTTTGAAAAAATCACATTGATACTTGCCAGGTTAGAACCAAGAAATCCCGACAAATATAATTGAAAAAGAATATGTGTTAACTTAAACAAGTTAACACATATTCGAGTGCAGAAAAAAATAAACCAAACATTGAGACAGCTGCATATTATTAAGGTTTGCGAGTCGTTAAAGTCAAAGACAAGAAGCGGATAATATTAGACAATTACACTTCGTTTGTACTTTACGATTTGAGTAAGTAGACACTTTATTTGGGGAAGTAGAGAATATGATTGTGAACGACGATAATGTTTACACATGAGCTGAACCTACTGGAAAAGATATAATAGTTAGTAATAGCGAAGCAAGTGTTGTTTTAGACAAAGATACTTCAAGGTGGAAGGATACTTGGGATGGGACTTTTTGACAAGTTTTCGCCTTGTGTAAAGACTGTGACCTGACACATATATTCCATTAAAAGTACATGGTTTAAACGTGCCTGAAGAAACTTCTATTAGTAGCATGACGTCGAAATAACATCCTTTGTCTTACACTTAAACAGGAACCGTCTAAACTATGCTGACGAATTTTTGCAAGGTGTCTTGTGTAAGTTTGGCTTGGCATTCAGTCATACAAAGGTCTGATGATTAATCCACAACATAGTTTCAAGTTTTTAAAATTATTCCTTTTCTCTTGTTTGTCTCCTACATATCAAAGAGTAACACTTGGTTGCACTTAGATCTTGTAATGTATGATAACTAATTTTCGATCATAAAAATATCTTTTCAGCATTGTTATCTGCTATTAGTGCGTATTTCTCATAAAAAAATACTTTAAGAAGTACAAAACTCACAATTCTGAGCTAAGTAAATATAGCTCACCCACCACCTATAATGCAACTCCCAAAAAAAAAAATACCGTCCAAAAAACAAAAGCATAATTACAAGCTCATTCAGCTTGCATCTATATATGGCCCATTTGCGGAACCTAATAAACTTAAAGCACCAGACGACACACAAACAGACACGCTTTGATGTCCACGATGCATGTCCTAGTAAAGGGCTTTAGTTAAATTATTTATACCTTGGTACATGAGCGATAATTTACCGTCTTTTGTTTTTTGGTTTAGGTCGTTATTGGGCTTGATGGCTTAGTTGTTCAAGAAGATAAAATATAGAGTGTGGATATATTGATCAAGAAATGATTTGCTTTAATTAAGGATAGGGATTGTTTGAAATAATGGGACTGGGCGCTCAAAATTAGACGTAGGTATTTCTTTAGTTGGTAGTCTTGTGCCACTGTTGTAGTTTTTTTTACTTTAATTGATAAACTTCATGTTTGACTTCTATCGCACTTGATGGTCAGCGATGATGCCACTACTAAGGTGCACGTGTGCGTGGAAGTAGTCTCCCTCGACTTGAAAACTCTATGAAATTACGATAGTAAAAAGTACTTTGAAGGTGATTTCTTGATTAAAGTTCTGTAAGTGAGGCTATCATTTTAATAATCTTTGCTGTAGCTATATAGTTTGTTACATCAATACAAATACGAATAGTTTTTGAAAAAGTAGATATCATATCCTGTTTGGATCACAATTTGATAACTGGAACAAAATCGATTCTGCTTCCGGGAGTACAACAGCTGACGATTGAGAAAATGAAATGCTTTAAAACTCGCTTGTAAGAAATCTAGATTACAGCTACTTATCATTCATGTTACAAGATGCGCCTACACAAGGGATCCAGTTGTAAGTACAAACTGCTAACATAAGCCTTTAGTTCGATATAGTAAACGATAAGAATGTGAATATAATTTCTTATACCACCATGTTTGACAGATACAATGGTGATCGATGTTTGAATGTCACCAATGGATGTGTTAAGACCTGCTTATTCTAGTGAACCACATAATAATAATATGTGTAGCTGTTCCGTAAACAGAAAGACGTATTACTTTACGTTAAAAGAGTGAATAGACGCTACTGATAACGCTTTACTCGTTGCTAAGTTAGGACTGGTATGATTTGTAGTGCCAACCACACGTTAGGAAGAAAAAGACTTTTCTCCACTAATATTGAGGTCGTCTTCAGCCTAACTGGATTCAGCTGATCGATGAAATACATGATCATGTGGATAAGCATAATATGTAAGTTAAAGACAAAATTGATCGGGTGCATCTTTACAGTAATATGCATACAGTAGGAAACTATTTGATATGTATATTGCGATAACTCTAACATAAAACCTTCATTTTAAATACACAAACACTAAGTAGTTCTATTGCTTTATTTATTTAAATTAATTCTAATGCATTTAATAAGTTACATATTTAATGTAATAATTGCATCCACGAGTTATTATTGACACAGAGAATTACTATGGGAGCTGTGTATCGGGTGATTTAAGACAAAGATTACTTCACATATGACGATTACATATTACTTAAAGTAAAGCTTCTATCTGGCTAGTGAAAACGATCCTTCGTATTCTTCAGTTGTGTCATTATCATCATTACGGTCTAATAAAATGACATCTGTTTAGACTGGTCACCGAGCCTCTTACAGAATCCAGGCCAAGCAAAAGTTGATTGAGAAACATATTTATCTACTAAGTATCATCATCGTCATCATCAACAGCCTTGCTCCATCCACTGCTGAGTATAGGCCTCCCTTTTGTGCCATGCTTGCCTGGTCCGTGTGTGTCTCATCGGTCTTCCCCGCTGTCTTCTGTAGGTCGACCACCCACCATGCCATTGGTCTGCACACGCTTCTTCTGCAGTTTCTTGGCAACCATTCCTTTCCTACTAAGTAAGTACACATTAAATAACTAAATATGAAAGTTGATAAAAAAAATGTAAGTTACTCAATCTCACACAAATGGCAGAATTGCAATTAGCACGAAGATATACCATGTCTTCGATTACTAATTACAACACGTTTTAACCAGGTATTGGTATATTGTAAACTAGTGAAACTGAAGGCAACAGATAGAAGTCAATAATACAAGTGCAGATAGATATAAAACCTATTGTAGATACTAGCAATAAACAGCTTATAAACAAGTAATAAAACAATGATAAGATTACAATCTAAAGCTCAGTGCACATTGTATAAACAGTAAAATAATTACGGTAGATATACAGCTACATGGAGTTATACATGTATACGATAATGCAATTGTGGGGACGTTATTGAGAGATAATACGATGACTTTAGTTAATGCACATTGACTCATGTTATGGTAATAAGCAGTGGTGGAGTGGTGGAGTCGTGGTGACCCAAGAGCATTGGTGGCCCAGTGGTAACAGCCGCGACTTTTTTTTTTAGGTCGTGAGTTCAAACCCAGACAGGCACTTTACGTTGTGTACATTATTTCACGACCATTGCTCTCAAAACGGTGAAGGAAAACATCGTGCGGCACGTCTTAGAACCTAAAAATTCGAAGATATGTGTCATCCACCAACCTGCACGGGTCTAGAGTGGTGGATTATGTCCCACTCCCCCTCACAGAGAGGAGACCTGTCTCCCAGCAGTGGCAACATTATAGGCTGAGTTATATAGTAATAATGACAAAGAAAAAGAAATGCAGTGGATGCAACACAGGCTGATTTATTGTTTATAACGTATAGAGCATAGAATGCCTGAAGGATGAAAATCCGGAAATACCACCTCATGAAAATAACTATGAAAGAAATAACTTTAGAAAAGAATCGGGTTAAATAAAATAGAAAACAATAGAAGACTTTAGAAAACTTGCCGAGAATAATTGCCTTAACTTGGTCAAAGAAAAAACGGTAGGGGGAGAGGGATGTAGGTATAGTGTAGGTATAGTACAATCATGAAAATTTTGGTATAAAAAAAAGTGTTTGAATATAATACGCTGATTGATGATTTTTGCAAAAGCGTGGATGTGACGGAAGGCGAGACTAAATTGTTACTAACCATGTCTAACAGAACAAAGAACATGACCAATAACACTTTATAGACAATTTACTTTATCGTAGCTAGGACTAATATAGAACAAACTATTCTACAATTATGTACTTAGACCAAACAGTAACAACCTCTTTGGACCATTAACGTGAATGATCACATTGATCACCAATCAAAGCATTTTAGTTCAAATTAAGAACAGAAATCCATAACGTTGTTCATATATCTTTTTAAGACCGCCAACGCATTTTCCAAAATCGAATTCTAATTTTAAATTAGCTTCGTTTAGATCGTCCTCATCAACGAATTTGGATAATAGGATAATAATTCCAAATTGAGATTTCCTTATACCGGAATGTTTATGTATTAGTTTGGTGTGATTTCGTATGTTTTATAGATTTTTCTTTACATGGTTTAGTTTTGGACCAAAGGTAGAATAGATTACATAAAAAGTGTAATTTTATTTTTGTCTAGCACTTCTATAAAAATCTTTATCCTGTGAACGCTCCTACATCGTCTTTATTTTATTTTGTATTAAATCTTTTTGAATGTTTCAGTTAAGAAAACAAAACATAAACCACAGTTTTATTTTGACAACCAAAAAAAATCCCAACAATAAATAAAAATTATTTATGATAATTCCACTATTATTACCATCAACATCAACCCTCAAACGCCGGGCCATTTCAATAAAAACAATTGCCCACCTTTCCCGTTTTTCATGCCCGTATTTAGCATAGTCAGGACGGCAATACACAGTACTTACATCCTGTACGGCTCTAATAATAGTATAAATGGGAATATTTAACTATAAACAAGAGGACAGACGCACACACATGTTGTTACGGGGCGTTAAGTTCAAACGGACCGCAACTAACATTTTACTAAGAATCCGTTCATTTTTTTGTTGTTACTAGTTGACATTTGTTTGTGTGTTGTGGGCATATCATTTTGGGGTTAGGCGATTTAGGTCATTGGGTATATATTTTATTAATAAGGCTATGACTTCACTCGCGTTCAAAGTTTTTAATTTTCCGGCCTGAAAAATAGCTCCATGTCCTTCTCGTGATGCGAAGACTTTCGTCTCTACCAAATAGACACACAATTCTGTGTAGTCTTGAAAATATATTTTTTATTTACTTACTCATCTTTAATTCAGGCACATGAATAATAAAAAAAATCTGCCACATTTCAATAATTACTAGAAAAAATATTTATTTATGTTATTTATGTAACCATATATGCACACACATATATAAACATACAAGAAGAAAGGAATTGAAAAATTCGTACAAAGGATTGCCTTTGTACGAATTTTTATTATTATTTTTATTTTATGTTATTATTTTGAATGAACTGAAAGATATTTAGCCTGTTATGAATCAGCCTATTCTTACAACTAGAGAAAACTTTCAACATGCTATATTTTCAAACAACCACAGCTCGTGCTATTTTCTACTATGAAACTATAGCAGGGACCAATGAGACTTTTGCCTATATTTACTAACCGAAGTTAATTTAGTTAAGTTACAATGCAAAAGGTCTTGTCTCCTAACTTTATGGAAGGACCACTTTAAGTACCAATGAGTTTAGAATCTTATTTGACAAGATATGGCCATCCCTGCCCGCTGTCTATTTGTATAGGCGTGATATTTGATTTTAGTTATTTAAATTGTGCTCCTTATTATATTGGTTTTCAAAGGTTATGGGAAACTTGTGACTACACTGTAGTAAACTTGTGAAATTATAAGTTGGTCACTACTGTTTGTTGCGCAAAAAGTATGTGGTTCAGGGGTCCGATTTTAGATCTTTGTAATAATAATACCAGCCTATTCTTGTCCCTACTGCAGGGTAGACCTCTTCTATAAGTCCAGGTTTCCTTCAGATCATTGCAATGCAGAAGAAATCTTAGCTTCTTATATTGTAGTAAGTTACAGATGGAACCGGCATCGACATTTTGCATGGTCCACAATATCGATACTGATAAAGCATCTCGATTAAAGTAGAAATGACGAAAGTAGAAATGGTTGAATTTATTTTTTAAAGTCTGCTAGTTATTCAGTGTTGATAAAAATTATATCTGACTTTACATTTGGTCTACTCTCTTAGCTAGGTGTACCATCCATATTATGGCTCAAAGATTACCAGCCACGTGAGCAGATCGCAGGAAAACCAAAATAAATGATCATATACGCATGTATTTTAAATTTCGAACTTCTACAACGCATATTCTTCAACCCCCTAAGCAAATAAAGTAAGCATCATTTACATTATGACGTATCAACCGCAGAGCCCCTCTTAACCCTACAATGACGCTATTGCGACTGACGGGACCCACCTACTGGTATTATGACTAATTATTTACTTAATATCGCGTAGGGTTGGGTACAACTGGTACTAATTTGAAGGGAATTGTAGAAGATTCTGGTTTTAAATTGTGACGTTTGTAGATGTAGGTATACATACGAGTATATGTTGTAGGAAGTTAGCAGGAAAATTGTACCTACTATAAAAACCAACAACTCTCCTACTTCTTCGGAGAATATAGGCGTGATGCTATAGGCTATGCTGCTATCTAATTGCGTAACACATTTTCGTAAACAATTAAGAGACTAATCTGTTTCATTTTGGCAGTTCAACAAAATTCATTGCGCTATTTACGTTGATGAGCTGTTTTTTTTTCGAACTTATGAAGCAATGGATTAGCAATCTGTTTCAAAACGATTCAGATTGTTATTAATAGTGAATTACGCAATTAGGGTGCTGGTTTGCAAACTGGACCATGGCCCACCTGATGGACAGTTGAACGTAATAATTTGCCTCTTATAGCTACAGGCCCTTACTGATGCGTCATGAATTTTAGATATGATGTTAAAATAATATGCTAATAAGGACAAAAAATATTGGATTTGCACTTCGTAGAGTTTTTTTTACAAGGAACTCTATTACCACTAATTTATGATTAATAGAATTAGTACTGAGAACCTTTTGAGTTGTGAACAGCGAACAATTGTGACTCAATAGATAGCCAGAAATTCACCACACTAAAGATGCAAAACTTACTTACAGTTCGACTGTTGAGAGAATGTGTTCTTAACACCTGTCAGTTTCATAAAGAATATGTGTTTTGCGAATTTGATCCTTATTACTACTAGAAATTTTCCAACTGCTAGGTGCCAGGAACGCATTCTCTCGGCGGCTGGCTTGTAGTGCGTATCGGACCACACACAATATGCAGTTCTTAGTATGTTCATCATCGTTTTCCAGTTGTATAAGTTGTGTTTATTTTTCAACGTACATTATATTAAGTAAGACTAAGTATTAGGTGCTTACTTTGATATAGTAACTGTAGTAAAGTCGACACTAACACGTTTTGATATTTTAGTAGCGCAACTAATCAGGCTTTACGAGTACCTGTAATAATAACTATGTGGCGAAGTATTTTGAGCATCTTGAAAATATTATAATGTTTAACTGAAACATTTTAAGTTTTTTAACATTTTTAGGTAGCATATTGCATAATTACGCTTAAAATGTTCCCACTGCTGGGACATAGGCCTTCTCTTTTCGAGAAGGAGTATGTAATCTACCACGCGAGGCCAGTGCGAAAATAATATGTATGTTGTCAACTACAACATCAATTTAATTTCCATCAGCAGAATAATTAGGACGCTCGCATTTTGGTGTTACAAGTGATTTAAAATTCGAATATCAAATGTCATAAAACGTTGTTTTAATATTTGGACCGTAATTTGACATAAAACATGTGTCGTTCGAGACTCAACAATGGTGACCAACATTGTTGCGTACGTTAACATGTAAACTGTCAACATTACAAAGAGTTGCATTGTAAATGTTGGGCCAATGTTTGATCAAACAACCCTTTGCATAGTAAATAGTGATGCGAAATGTTGTATTATTATTTTAATATTTTGTGAATTAGAAGAAAATAATTCTGAACCATGAAAGTTACAAGAGAGAGAAAGACGTTGCCAAAATTTTAATAATTCATACAAAAATACCATAGTCAAAAGGACGTTCTGGTTTTCCCGAATTTCAAAAATTTTACGGGCAACTTAAAAAAAAAACATAATAACCTAATTCGGACATTTTCAAACTGAAAAAAGGGATATCGTTCCAGCCGATGAAAGGACAAATGGTGTCTGTCTTGGTACGTATCAGAGGTTGTTTTGTATGGCTTGCAACCTGGTTCTTAAGTAGTGGGTTGTTAAACCTGTGGTGCCACTTCGTCAAAAAATCTGACTAGCTTTTTCCCAACTTTGTCGGCTTCTAGTCTAACCAGATGCAGCTGAATACCAGTAATGTAGCGATTGCTTATCTGACTTCCACAGTCCAGTTATTGGGCAACACGATACCCCTTGGTAAGACTGGTTGTCAGATTTTCCACCACCGCTCCACCACCAGTTCTTCCACTTCTTTGCCACTTCGCCACTTTGTCTCGGTCATATGTTTATTTACCAGTGGATAATAAAGTACCGGCTAATTTATTACGGTCAACTAAGATAGTCTAGGAAAGAAATGAACCAATCAGGTGATTAAATAAACAACTTTATTTGCTTCTAAAGGTCACTCTAATATTTATTTGTTTTGTATAGATAAGCCGGTTGTAGAATTTAGTAGTATTGTAGTATATACTATCTGTCTGCAACTTCTTTCGCATAGAAACCGCAATCCTCCATATGCCATGTTTAGTTGAAAAAATGATTTGTTTTTTGGAAATGAACGGGCTTCTTCCAAACCAGCATGTCTACCATCATCCCACCAAATTTTAGGAATATTTTGGTATTGACACAATTGACAGTTCACTTCAGAGATTTTAACAGAATGATCCGGCAAGTGCTTGGGATTGACACTATTGACAGCTGATCACTTCACCAGTTTTCACGGTGAGATTTCACAGAATAGGTAGACTGTTTCTATCTTCAGATGTTTGGATTTAACGCTGTCTCTTAGTCAAAAGTCAGCCACAGAAACATACTATGTGCAGGAGTGTATGACGATAATATAATATCAAAGCATCATCAGTAAGTACTCTCGTTCACTCCTCTACTCGCAAAAACTCAACTATTAAATTTTTAATGAACTAATATTTAATCCTAAATTGTATTACCCAGGGGATTGCAAGAGCCCATGTGTGCCCCACCGCCCGTCCAGATTGCGTCCTATTCAATTTGTGAGGGCAATATATCAACAAAACTCGGTAGATACAATCATTTGTAAGGCGTCACTAAGCATTTTGTACGATGTATCCATGTCCTGTACCCCAAACAGGGTTGTGCGTAGTGGATTATAAAAGAAAATGTAATAAAATAAATAATTAAATTTTTAATTGTATTTTCTTTTGATGAGTGATAAAATTTGCAAAACGATTATGGAATCAATCCGTCCGTCTGTCACAGGTGTTTTTCTCGAAAATTATTGGTCCTAGTAATTTGAAATAATATAGAGCTGAATTGAATTTTTATTCTAAGGCTTAGAAATTACTCATATAAGTTTTACCCTAAGAATAAAAATTCACTGGTTAAGTTAAGTTCAAAATAAGGTTTGATTCCCTCTGAAACCTCTGTTAGACAATTTTTCTGAAAAAAAAATATTGTCATATTTTGCATTTGCAACAGCAGAAATATTGGGATTTATAATTTATAAAGCTGCTTAAAGCTAAGTAAAGTTAATGATTAACGCCTGCTTTACCATATTTATTTTCCGGTTAAACATCAGTCTGTTAGCTTTACGCAAAATTTTATTTTAAATAAACCCTATTGTTCGTAAGTATGGATAGGCAGACACAGTAACAGTACTAGGGTGATAAATTAAAATTACTGTCATTACTTTCTGCGCATTCAAGATTACATTCTTCCTAATGTACCAACCCGTCAATCTGCCCTGAGTGCTTTAAATTACAATGGAACTATTTTCCTGATTTATTATGACGGTTACTGTCAAAACATTTTTCATTTTAGATTTGTGGAAGTGTGTGAAGTGTCAAATTCCATTGAATACATAAATTCAATGGAAGAATTTGACACACTTCTAAAAATACGTATTCTCAAACATCAACTACTTATGTGTTTAAGAATTTGATGTGTGAGAAATGAGAATTCGTGTTTTATTTAGATACCATGGAAAAATAAACGAATCCCAGACCATTTTGATTTCATAAAAGAAAATTGACAAGCTTTTCACCTCGGTTTATGAAAATCATTTTTTATAATATAAAAATAAAATACAAATATTCCATTTTATTTTCCTTAAATACAAAACCCCATGACGCCAATGCATTTTTGAATAAATAATAATACGTTGTACAGAATAATGATAACCCTGACAACCCTATCGCCTTAGGGCTATTGCACATCGCTTGGCTAATTTGGTGATGTTATACAAGTCGCCTCACTCTTTAGTCTGCCTATTACGATATTGGACTGTCTTAGTGATGTATATTTTTTGGGTGATAGTTATCGATACTTTTGTGTTTTTGCGATTTTGTGTGACAAAGATTGAGTACTTTTTTGCGTTTTGTTATTTTATCTATAATTATAATAGCCACTTGATTGAAATACTCGATGTGAGATACCAACAGAGACCAAGCAACATCTTACAAAATAATAAATATTCATTCAGATAGTTTTTCCGATAGGTACCTACCAATATTTTTTAAACTAACGTAGAAATTAATGTTGTAACATTATGTTGATGTCCTACTTCTCTAGTCTCCCTTGCTTCCTTTCTATAACTATTCCATCCTTTATCGTCTTCCCATAACCAACATAAATATTATAATGTCTATCATTTTTTGACACGGAATAAGACGAAATAATCAACCAAAATTCCACAAGTTAAAAGCAAAAGCCTACTGCCACTAAATGTCGACAAAAAAATCCAACAAAACATCGATACTCTCACTCTTCGCCGTTCAACCCATCACCCGTATATGAATATTTAATTTCACCCCTTTCTGTGTTTATTTATTGGTCGTATATTTCACGGGCCGGGGTTGAATTTGCATGCGTTACCGCGTTAGTGTGTACGCTGTCCAAATTATTGTGGGGTTGGCCTTCTGTTGCAATGAATAAACGCAGATAACGGTGACGGGATGTGGAAGTGACTGGAAGTGACGATTTGAATGACGTCATGTTGTGAAATGTTTGTGTGCTTTTGCTACTTTTGACTTACTGATTTTTGTTTTCATTTGGGTTTATGGTTGGTTAGTGTGTGCTGTTTTGTGAAGAAACCAGTTAAAATAACTTTAAATGCTTACTGAAATACTTGTTTAAAAAGTTAAGGTGAGTCAGAATTATTAATAAATAGTCATTGCTATAAACAAAAATCTTTGAACGTTCCAATTTTAAAAAGCAGAAAATGCCATCTGCCTAGCCTTCTTTCCAAACTATATAGGAACGAATGAAAGCCGGGACCAACGGCTTCCGAGGAACGGAGGAGTCTCGGTATGTAAAGATGGTCACCCATCCACTGCGGCTGTTATTACTTTGCCACGAGCTCCTCGAATTTAAAAAAGCAATTAGACAATATTTGAAAACCTAAGCCTAGACAATGCACAAGTAGGCAAGAACTATAAATCCCTTCTCACCAACGCTACAGCTCTGGCATTTAACTTTATCTCTGCAGCAAGTAAATATTAGTACCCCACTAATAAACTACATCGATAAGCCGTATCTAGGAATACTAATTTATCTAAACCCTTCTGCGGTCGATATGTCGATGTCGACGTGTAGCGCACTGCATGCATTTCACATCACTATTTTTATTGTTTTAAAGCCACTGACACACCGGCGATTGTTATCAAAACATTGTTCGGTACGGATAAACCATAATTTGTTTATTTTGGGAACTTTTGGTACATTGTCCAGCGACAATATTTCATTAGTTCTGAATTATTTATTGGTTAATGAATAATATTTAGTGGCTCGAAGTTGATTAATATTGGTTTGGTAATTGTATGTTATTCTGGCTAATATTTATGGCTGAAAGACTGGAATACAATCAAGTGTCTATAAATTCTTGGTTTCATATTTTAGGTATCTAATAATTAGCCTAAATTATGAGACTATTGTACAGCGATAAAACCCCATGGTCAGTTTGGAATTTTCATGAATAAAGATTCAAGCCCCCTTGCTCCAAAAATCACTATTAAAACATCATTATTTCTTTGGCATTTTCAATCGATTGACAGAAATATTATAATGATGTTTTAAATTCGTTCAGCTCTAAATGCGTGATTTGTGCAATACTGTATGTACCTAGTATTTTATTTTTTTTGCTCCTCAAGTGATAGACGTTTGGCGCTCGGTCAGGCCCGCTACTACCTTGCTCACAGGCAAATATTTTTTTACTACGACTTGAGTTTATATGAGGTATTCTTATATGTATAAGAATACCTCTAGCCAATACGAGAGTAGAAGATGGTACATACATGTATTTCTAGTAAATAAATGTGTTGAACCTAAGCGTGGGAAAAACTTGTAGATTGATACAATGACACAGACAGGACTGGGAATACGGGGAATCGTGTGTTGTGTCAGCCCACACATCTAATTGAACTATTTTGCGATAGTTGGTCGGTAAAAGTCTGGTTATGTGTCCGGTT
Source organism: Eupsilia transversa (assembly GCA_914767815.1). Taxonomy (NCBI): domain Eukaryota; kingdom Metazoa; phylum Arthropoda; class Insecta; order Lepidoptera; family Noctuidae; genus Eupsilia; species Eupsilia transversa. The sequence goes on along the minus strand of OU611896.1, from coordinate 5,817,159 downwards.
AATGGCAATAGACTTGCCCCTTTTAATGGTAGCCACACAGGTAACGATTTACTTGCGCACGATTTACTTTACGTGTGCTGGAAGATTTTTTTTGAAATTCTTCCAACACAAATGTAACGATATACTTGCGCAAGCTTTTTGCTCAAGTAAATTGTTACGTCGAATGTGTTGTGATGTTATGAAAGACTAAAGCTTTACGGTTTCACAGAAGAGCGGTGGCCGTCACATATTGGCAAGCAGCGGCAGTGACGGTTTTCATGAAAATGATGGCAGCGGGGTTTAACTTTACGGTGTCAAAAATCGCTCTCTAGGAAAACACACCAACTTACTTTCGTAACGTTTCAGTGACGTCATCCGCAGGTAAATTGCGGATACTATGTGGGTTGCCACCACTTTTCTAGGAAATCGTAGCTTTAGGGACTAATCACACTTATTCAGCGTTTGCCCATAGAAAACTACGATTTTGTATGAGACGCGTACGCGTCCTTTCAGCTGCGGATAGCTGAACGGACGCGTACGCGTTTCGCGCGTTTTCTATAGGCAAACGCTGAATAGAGCTGAATAAGTGTGAGTAGTCCCTTATTCTGATTTTTCCAACACCAGATAAATTTCTGCAGAAAACCTGTCAGACGTCTCTATAAATCAAGGATGTGAAGTTGAAAAATTCAGCCCTTAGAATGATTATTGTACAATGTTGAAAACTCATCTGTTATTAGCTTAAGAACTAGTAATAACTATACGAGTTCATACCTTGCCTAGACTACCGCAACTGTCGAACAATGAATCGTAAAATAGAAACTAAGTACTCTTAGTTACACAGGAATTTCCTTAGTTATAAAAATATCTGTCAACGTAATTTTCTGTTTGAAAATGAGCAGCCAAACTATTCTGTATTCGGTGAAGTGAGCTGTCGATTGTGTCAATCTAGGTGGAATGACAGATCACTTCATGGTGTCAATCCCTAGCATCAAGTGGAATGACAGAGCACTTCATAGTGTCAATCCCTGGCATCAAGTGGAATGACAGATCACTTCATAGCGTCAATCCCTGGCATCAAGTGGAATGACAAATCACTTCATAGTGTCAATCCCTGGTATCAAGTGGAATGATACTCGTTTGGATGATATAATGGTTACTATGACACTGGTCGTTATAATGTTGGCAATAAGCTAACTGTTTCAGAAACTTTTATAGAGGATTTATAGCATGGGTGTAGATAAATATATGTAGTTAGAGGCCAATTTGGTAATTTCAATTAAAATTATTATACGGTAGGTCCGTATAATAATTTTGACATAGCAGCCTGACATAGCTAATAATGATTTCTACCTTCAAAATCATATTATTATTCTTCCAAAAGTTATAAACACAAGGATATCTGCACTTTATACCAACTCCGTTTCAAATCTATTTACTAACGAACTCAAATTCAACCGATCTGAAAATATTAGTCTACGTAAAGTTCCGTTTTACGTTTCAAAACTTTTCATATAACTTGCGGTGTTTGTACCATTCTGTTTGACTTCTAAAACGGCGTCGGAGTGAAAAGGAACGTTCCATTCAATATGGCTGACTTAATAAAGTATAACAATAAGTTTTTGAAGTTAAATACGTAAAGTTGGGTTCGGAAATATCGGTTGAAATAATTTGATTCTTTTCGGGAATAAAATGTGGATTTTAGGAGTTACAGAAGTTTGGTCTGAATTTCTTTCATTATCATTAAGGCTGTACTTATTGCAACAACTCGAGTATGTTTAGCGCAGTCTGGGTTATCCTGCAACCGTGTTTGTATAAACTTGTTATCCCTCGTTTACACCAATGTTTTAAACATCTACATCTACATGTTGTGTCTACTGTTTTCGTTTATTGTTTACACCTAAAACAACTTCTCCAAAATGACAAAAAGGTGTATAAAATAGCTATCAAGGACACGTCTTAAACAACGTCAATACATAAACATGTTTTGTACATGATATGACCGACGATTAAGGTTCTCAGTTAGTCGGATAAAAAAAGAAGTATTTTCCCTATTTCACCGTCAATTGTGGACCGTTTAAAAAAAAAAAAAATTGGTTGAGAAAGCTTGCGCGGTAGTCCCATAAATATTTCATTAATTTTGCATGGGTAGTTTTTGAGTTAGCTTCAATATTACGTATTTTTCCCACTTATTGTATGTGGAAGATGTTAAAATAACTTCCTATCACTTTTATTTAAGCAGGTAGTGGTATACGAATTTGTGTGGGGTAGGTATCACAACTAAAAAGTGAAAAATAAAAAACTTTTAGGTATAAAAAAAAAATTAAAACAACGGACTTCCCAAAAAAACACCACAATGTGAAAAATAACATTAATTTCGGAAGTCGGTGTCTTTGGATCTGTATTTTAGGTTTTTGACACCGATTTCCGAAATTAAAGTTATTTTTTCACTTTGTTGTCTTTTACGTTTTACTACTTGTTGTTCTTAATATTAATCTATTCGCAAACACGACCATAGATACTATCTAGAAATAATAGTATTCTATCTATTAGATAGAATACTATTATTTCTATCAACAAATTAAATAACATTAAGACTAGCAACATCAAGTACTTGTTATAAGCTACCGAAAAAAAATTAGATCAGTTTTAGAAGAACCGTTTGATTAACGAGTTTAGTTTTTGTTAGCTTAATTCAAGACCGTTAGTTGTGGCCATGGAATACTGTAGTTGAGCGATTGTAAAGCGTTGACGGTTTAATATTAATTGTTGTGTATATTTCATACTGGCTGGATACTAATTACAGTTATTTTTTTCACTTTAGATATGTGAACTATAAACAGATTTTTTTTTTACGAAAACGCAAGATTCTTACCATGGGTAAGGCATGAAATAATCTGTATATAGTTAAAGATATAGGTATGTATGTAGATAGTACCGATATGAGATAAGACGAATCACTTAAGAATAGATTTACAGTTCCTGACACCTGTCAAATTCTTACTAACGAATATTATGTGTTTTGCAAATTTGATCCCTATTACTATTGGGTGTCGTGTGTCGACCCCCTTGCGCCATCTCATCTTCCTAGCACGGCGGACTGTGCTGGGGCGGCTGCGGCAGGTGCGGAAAACCTCAAGCGGCGCAAATATTCCAAACTTATTGGGACTTATATGTTCGAGCCGTTTTATTTCCCCCTCTTTTTTATATACTTTTACATATTATTATTTTAAGTCTGTGAGTATTTAAATTATGTAAATATCAGGTAAAATGATAATTATGTTAAATTCGTAATTTAAGAGCATTATTACTACCAGAAATTGTCCAACTAACAGGTGTCAGGAACGCATTCTCTCAACGGCCAGACAGTATGATTCCTTTTAGCTTTTACGGGTGAATGGTAGATGGGTTTTCAGGGAACTACATTACGGCAATTCCCGTAATTTTTCAGAACGTTCGCATTCTTATCTCATTCGCAATCTGTCAAAAATACAATCAATTTACTAACATTTTTGACAATTTTCCCCGATTGCGTCTTGAATGTGAAAGTTTTTTAAGTACAAGAAGGCCTTCTGAAATATATCGTATTTAAAACTACATACTATAATTTTGCAACGGCGTACAATAGGTATACCTATGCTTAAACTTAATATTAGACTCATTTGTGTTAAGCTTTTATTGGTCTGTTGAACATGACATTGTGTTAATTTAGAATAAAATTATAACACACTTCTCTAAATACAGCTCATTTTCATAAAACGTAACGGTATTAATATAAATAAAAATTAAAACCGTTAAGTTTCATATTAAACTGAGTGTCTTTTAAATGAATACCGTCTTCTCTCGTGCGTAGGAGTTGAAAAGGGCTTAATAAGTAAATTCTATTGAAAGAAGAAAACTTGGTAAGCCTTCTGTAGGAGGGAGGAGCCAAGTCTGGATTAATTGCCGGTTGATGGCTTGCACCCTATTACATGGGCTTACAAAGCATATTACTCTCAAAATGTGGGTCTACTGTGAGTGGACCTTTGGGGTATACAAGCGTGAAGTTTTACTATAATATCGGAACCGATAACCTACCGATATTTTTGTTGTAGATCGGATGGGGTACGATATTTATTGATACTTCACATTTACCTACTTTTCGTCAAGGTACACCGGCTGAAGCTCGCTTCCACCTTCGGCCTGATCATCACTTACCATCAGGTGAGATTCAGGCCAAGAGCTTACCCGTTGTGGTTAAAAAAAAAAAAGGTACAATGGCTTTTCTCCGTTTGATAATCGACAAACTGTATATTGCAAAGCTCTATGAAGGTGAATTTCTATAGAAATCAATAGGTACCTACGTGTCACAGCACATTCTTTGGACGTGTCCGGTTGTGTTCTCACGACATACCGAGAACTATCGGGATTGTGAGGAAAAAGAGCTCAATATACCACATATGTTTTGTTTTAAAGATAACGTGTGGTGAAGAGATTTTCAGAATTCCTATGACATGAGGGGCTCATGGTTAAGCTACGCTCGCCAAGGTTGGTCCGTGGATGAGACTATCTGTACAATACTTTACATACCGTGCCTCTTGGACTTTTGTCTTGTTAATTTGTCAAAGTGAAAGTTATTGCCATTACGAGTAGGTTCCTCAAGGTTGCATTCTTTTATCTTGGAAATCTACTTGTTTCTGATCAGAACATAGCAAACATTCAATTCGATTTTCTAATAATGAAACCGACTTCGAAACTAAAATTCCTCGCGCTGTGGTTTAACCATAAATCAATTATGATTGTGTATTATTTAGAAATACAACCAACAGGATATTGTTTAGCTGTGTGGTTGATATTAACCGTCAGCACCACAACAGAGCCAGGGAATAGTACAGAAGGTCTGCTCCATGCAACGAGCGAAAACAGGCACACAAATACAAAACTTTATAAGGTTCTTTTGTCGGTACAATTTCTATGACAGTTTAAAAAAGTAATATATATCTATCTTCTGAACTAGGCAAGACTTGTATCTCAGACGATAGCACTCGGCTACAGTACTTTCACAACGTCTTCATTCAGTGCATTCTGCCCCTTATGACTTACGGAACCGAAACGTGGACACTGACGGTACGGCTGATTCATAAATTCAAGGTCGCTCAGCGAGGTGATCCGGCAGAGAATCAAAGTTGTTGACATAGCTCACAGAATAAGCAAGCTGAAGTGGCAATGGGCCGGCCATATTAGCCGTAGAACTGATGAACGTTGGGGTAGACGTGTTCTTGAGTGGAGATTGTGAATCGGCAAATATATGATAGGATGTCCTCAGGCTAGGTGGAGCGACGATCTTGGCTGGTAGCAGCTGGATATCGTTGCCGAGAACCAAGCAAATGGCGTGCAATTGTAGGGGCCTATGTGCAGCAGGGGATTGCTGTGGCTGATGATGATGAGTTTCATTACGGCTCGTACACACTGGCGCGATATAGCGGGCGCGACAGGTAGCGCTACCCTTGTCGCACCCGCGATATCGCGCCAGTGAGTACGAGCCTTAAATGTTAACCAACGACGCCCCTCTGTCAATGTCATTCAGGGGCCAAAAGCATAGTTTATACCGTGTCAAAAGATCCTGGGTGATCTCAAACAAATGCCACGACTCGCTGTACGTGAAGCTTAACTATGTGTGCTTTTCGCTCGTTGTATGGAGCCGACCTTCTGTATTATTCTATGACTGAGATATTGGTTAACCGCAGCAGATGAACCATTTTGTGTTACGATGATACGGCGGTGAACTTAGAAGTGTGTATGGTTACTTTCTTATGTTTGAGAGGTGATTTTTTAGGGCATTTTCTCGAATGTTACCTGAAAGGAAACTTATTATAGACTGCGCCCCGCAGTTTCACCCAGATAAGTCTCGATCTCGTGGGAATATCGGGATATTGGTTATCCTATGTCCTAACTCAGGTTATGGTCTAGCCATGTGCCAAATTTCATCCAAATCCGCTCCGCCGCTTTTGCGTGAAAGCGTAACAAATAAACAAACATTTTCGCATTTATAATATTAGTTAGGATTACGCACTACAAAATTCTTTTTGAATGATCGTCTCAAAATATTTGCTTGGTATAGCTAACTTTTTGAGTGGCATTCTTCTTGATAATTCAAATTAAGTGCACGTAAAGAAATACAAATTAGTAACGTATGTCAGAAAAGAGAGCTTTTGGAAAAAGCTTGTTCAATCAAAAGGATAGCAACACTGCAAAGCTACTATGTTGCCCCGTGTTGGATAGCAAATAGCTCGCCCCCCTTTACCTGTTCACGAAGTAGACTTAGTAATTACACATTATTTTGGCAGTGAATGTCAACACTAGCTTCTGCCATGACACTCCGGGATACTGTAGCTTCCCAGTAGTGAAAGAATTTTCGGAATCGGATGAGCAGTGCCAAAGATTATCCACTACATACAAACTCACAAATACCTCTTTGTAATAGTATAGTATAAGTACCTAATACTTGTCTAAATGAGTGTATTTTACCCGTCTGCCTACATCTTTGGAGGATACAGGCGTGATGGTAAGGACTGTCTTTACTAACAATTATATTTTATCTAAATAAAAATCAATGAAATAAGTGGTATCGTTGGAGTTAATGACCCAAATATTTCACACAGTAAGGTATTTGGAGCATTCAAAATGTATCTTATCTCTGCTTAAATTTGGAGATGTGTATTGTGTGGTAATTATTTTATTTTTGTTAAAATGTTTAAAACACCCTTTTTTATTGACAATGCTCATCTTTTTGATTTCTCTTGATATTGGGGACATTTAAGTTGGTTATGTGCCTAATCTAATTGGTTATGTGCCATCAAACATTAGTCAGTTTGCCGATGTAAATCTTATTAATTAGTGTGGGGGCTGCGATACAGATTTCGGTCCTTATTCTGATTCTAACGTTTAAAATGAAGCATTTCATAAGAAAATGCATATTTAAATGTCAAGACCCTTTTTCTGTAAACATCAAGATTTGACAAAGTAATATCATTTATACCTCTCAATTCAAGTATGGTATTTACGGAACCCACACGAAAAGAGCGCTTCTTTTTTACAAAATATTTTTTTTACCTAAAAGTGTAAAAGGTAGACCACCCCTGACTCTGGTAGCCAACTAACTTACGACCGCCATTAATTTTAAATGATGTCAGTGGTTGTCAACAGTTGGGCCAACGTCTTTTTTTCTCGATAATAATTTTACACGATTTATGTGTTTTGATTGTGTTCCTTGAATTTGTATTAATTTATTTTTCATGTTTCGTTATTAGCTTTTTATTACTTTTATTGCTTTGGCTTAGCCACTTAACCCGTTCTGTTTTTTGTCCCTTATAAATTTTATTTTTCATTATATTCGTCATTTCGTTTTTAATAAAGGAAGTGAGTCACCTGAGTCACTCAGGTGTTATTATTAAATCCTTGCTTATAAGGAAGCCTTTTATTTTTTTCAAGTTTTTAATTAGACTAAGGTAAACCTCTTTTCCAAGTTATAATTTATTACTATTGCGACTAAGCTTTTTTTTCTTGTATTGCTTTTCTCATTTATTATATCAATGAACTAAACTTAGATTTCTAAATTAATAAATTAGCACAACAATTTTCTTGCTCATATAAAACTACATTTATTCTATACTATACGAGACTCATAAATTATTCAGTTATTTATAAGTTTTTCAATTCCTTAAAAGTCTTAATTAGTAGCATCAAAGAATTCCACAACACGTTCCTTCGCTCTTCCAAAATCGTCAAAAATCCTCAAGCACCTGATATATTTATTACTTTTTTTTGTAAACCCAGAGACCCATTAACACTTAACAAACATGAATAATGTCTCCGACCCGTTCCCAAGACCGTAATGTCCAAGAATTTCATTTTCATCATGTTTTTGTGTCGTTTTTCTCGAGACACTGCTACCAAAGAAGTTATTAAGGTGATAACATCGCTCTCAACAATTTACTGACCATCCTCTATTAGCGTTGGGCCTGTTGTGAATTTTAATACTTAATTTAGCTCCCTGCTTAGGTTTTGTGGTGCAAAATAGAGGTGGAATGCGGAGGAGTTCTTTTATCTAAAGATGTGTTTGAGTTTCCTCTGCCCGTCCCTTCGGGGAAACAAGACGTGATATTATGTGTGTGTATGTGTTTGAGTTTTACTTAACCATGTAATTTTGTTTGAGTTTAAATATTTTAAAGTTTAATTGAAGATGGATAGTGCCACGTGAGTTGTTAGTGTGATAAAATGCAAAGCCATTATATTTTATTATTTAAATTCTTTCGGGTGTAATGAAACATGATAAAAATGTGTTTAAATACAATGGCTATGTTGGTAGCTATTTTGATTGAAAGATAATTTTGTAACACTCAAACTCAAAGCTTTTATATCAATTAAACCAAATATAGACATTTTTGAATTGTCAACGGAGTCGAACTTTCAAATACATTCAAGGAAGAGATATATTATGAAAAGAAATACTGAAGCGAACCCAAAGGACCAGTCTTTATTAGAAAGAATACATTTATTTTGGGACAAGATAATGTTAGGTTAGTACTATGCCTATTAAAAATATTCGTATATTTGAAGACAAAATAATATATTACGCTTATAAATTGCACCACACAAATTACCAACAGTTGTCGATTGCATCGAACAATTTAATTATCTACAAGAAATATCTAGAGTGTAATTAGTACAGAAATTAATAACATGCACATTGATAATGATGATGTCCATTTACGACAAGTCATGAATATTATAATTTTATTACATGACTTTTTGAAAATTATTGGAAAACGATAAGATCTATGTAAGAGAGCTTTGGTCTTTCTCGTTTATGTAGATGAAAGACTTATCATTTTGAATGAAAACTTTTTGGTCTTTTTGTACGGGTTGATTAATATTGGTCCTTTTGCTGCGACGGCTAGGGATTTTGGTTTAATTTTATTCCAGACTTTTATGGTTTAATTTTATTTATTTGGTTTTGGTTTAATTTTATTCCAGAATCCTCCACATTTGAATTTCTTTTCATAGATTTGCAAAAAAAGTAAAAAAAGTATCTTGCAAATCCATTGAAATTATTTTGCTTCTATTTTTTATTTTTTGCGATTCTAACAAGGCTCTCTAAGTATTTTGATTTTGTAGGTTTATATTTTTTTGCATAGCAAAAAAACTATTCCATATTTTTTTTCCTTGCAACCCGCTTTACACATAACTCTACGCTTGCTTTATCCATGATGGAATTCCACCGGCCCACTTATAGAACTTGCATTTATAGCAAAAATGTTAATGCTCGCTGTAGCTAGTCTAAAGTTAGATTAGAAATTCTATTACTATTGAAGTTAACTATTTCTTAGAATTGCATCTTCAATATCATTTGCATAAAACGGTTTGCATTCTTTGATTTTTTATTTTACTTGAAATACTTTCTTCAGCTTATTTTAGTTCTATTAAAGGTATTTGATAAGTCATTTTGCTTAGGGTGATGATATTATTATGTATTTGTTTGTTGCAGTACTGATTAAGGTATTACTTTTATCTCGAGTCAACCAAAGAGTTATTGAGTTTTTCATTTAAGATGTTTTCAATAATATCGTCAGTGGCAGAGCAGAGATCGCTATGGTTGAATTTTTGGGTCACAGAGGGCAGGATAGGAGTTGGAACCTAGCGACCTCTGCGTTGCCACCGACTATGCCCTGGAAGTGGTGATGTTAATAAACTGTGAAATAATATAATACACTGTCTTGCCATCAACACGACGGAGAAGAAGAATAATATCGTGCAGTCTTTAGTTGCCCGTCCAGCATACCCTGAGTTTGCCCTGGATAAGCCCTGGCACTGATCGGCTTAGATTTTTACCACGGGCATGATTATTTTTTGATATATTATATAGTTACTATATATAGGTATAGTTATTATATAGTTCGTGCCGATTTAAGGGAAGAACCAGTTGGCGAACCTTAGAAAGCATAATATAATGACGTTTGATATGTAGGTAGCAATACTTGTGCAAGCCGATGATATCATCCCTATTAAGGATAAGGTTGTAATACAACCATAATTTTCAAACAAAATCATAAAATCAACAGCACATTTAAGACACAGGTGGTCTTTACGGCCCCGTATATAAGGTTTTAATACGATATTTATTATGTAGGAGGGTATCCGTTCAATGTAAGTGGTTTTTAAACATCGAGGCTACCTGGTGTCGATTACATTGGCAACTTTTGAGAGATGGTACAAATAATTATAAGATAAGTGTCGCATTTTGAAGCTGCGATAAGAAAAGATTATTTTAAAGTAACGGTAGGTTTGGTCTTTTGGTCCGAAATTATCGTAGAGATATCAAACGTCGAGCAGTGTTGACGACATTTTGAATACACCCCAGGTGAAAGCTTTTATGGACGTTAAACATACGTTGAAAATAAATACACGTACCTAATTACAATCTAAAATTGTATCGATTTGATTCCCGCACAGAGATTATATTGTCTAATAAGGAAATAAATATTTTACTGCGTTCGAATTTCAAACTATCTGCATTTGTTTCCGGTGGTAAGTGGTAACACCAACTATTTTTTTTTTTTTATGTTTGCCTCATTTCATATTTAGAACATCATTTGATAAACTTTGTTGCAGCAATGGTCTGTTACAGCCTGATAATGATAGAGAAGATTAAGATAATAAAAGGGTTTTAATCAATTACGATTAAAACCCTTTGAAGATCTGAATCTTCTCTAGGCTACAGAGCTACTGTTCAAAAACTTCCATACAAACATCAACTTGATATCAATATCAATGACATCCGATACTTATTGGAGGAACTATTCTCAATCCCCACTGGAACCCCGTTATGTTCAGTGTATATGTGCATTAATGCTTAAGTGACTCGTCGTGGTGCCTGATAATACTTAAATTGAAGCTTTACGAGATACAACAGGTTTTGTAAGAGAGGTTTTAGACATTCTGTGTGAATTTGCGTTGGCTGTGTGTGGTTTATGCGAATTGGGTTTTGTTTTTTTGTGTAAACAGTTAAGGGTTGTGAATTTAATTTTGTATGTTTTTTATCGTTGATTTTTATCGATACGGTATTTAGTTGAAAAATACTGAAAATATATATTATAATTATTTGTGTAAGTCTGGCTGTGAAAACGTTAAGGAAGTATGCATTTTCTTATTTTTCACGAAAATAGGTATCCTTTAAAGTTTATTAAACTTATTATATGCATGATAACTGTATTAACTATTTTAAAATGCAAGTTACAAGCCTTCGACACATACTAAAAACATGATAATAATTTTATCTTCTAAATTACTTGTCCAATTGTAACTAAAGCTTTTAAACAAGGCTTTTTCTAATATTTTACGATTATATTTTTCTAATAGACAGACTCATATTTATTTTTAGTCCTGGCAACTTTGAGGCTGGCAATCGTTAACGTCATTTGCATAAGTATTCATTTGCCAAGTGGTCTGACTATTATGTGACTTCTTTAGCTTTCCTGAGAAATGTTCTAGTCTCTGGTTGTTGACTTGTTGCTAGCAAAGACATTCCTAAGTTGAAGTATTATTTTTAGTACTTAATTGCTTTCCTAATATGAATGCGTGGTACCAAAGGACCAGTCTTTTGATTATTATGACGATCTTAAAATTGTACGCAAAAGCTATAATAAAATAATGCTTTAGTATTTATCAATAGTTTTATTAGCTAGTTATATGGTCCTATATTATATGGTCCTTTATATGCTACATTTCCCTTTTAAAACCTGTACGTTCAAACTCTTAAAATTCAAATAAATGTATATAACTCATGTCAACACTCATTAAAAAAAACCGTAAAAATCTTTATAAATATTGAAATATGAAAATAAAATAATAATTTCTTACGCTGCGATCAATTCGGATAGTGTGTATTCACTTTTAACTGGTTTAATAATATGAGAAAGAAAATTACTGATATGTTTGTTTCTTCACTAGTATTATTTTGATTATGTATATTAAGACCTTATTGCTTTGGCAACTTGCTTCTTGAAGGAGATGCAAAGTTATTCCCGTAGAGGGTGCCAGGCCCGTAGCGACGGAGGATTGCGCCGAGAGGGAGTCTTATATTTTGAGCGATTTTAATTTTAAGCAGTTATGTACATAACTAAATCGCGGACTTTTTATCGGAAAATTGACAAAATGACAGATAAACAATCATAATCTGCCATTTTGTCTATTCTTCCGTCGACAAAACCCGAGATGATTTTCCTGATTTTCAAGTCCGTCTTTTACTTACTTCTTGTGGGAAAGAGCTAAACGAGAATAACCCATCTCAGCGGGTCGAAAATCATCTTCATCATCATCATGGGTCATCATCTTCCTGTCATTTTCCTTTGTTAATTGCGGTCGTCGCAACACGTTTTCGTCTTCCGTCACGCTATTTGCGAAAGCGGGTCAAAAAGATTTGCTAGTCCATAAACTTTGGTGGCGGTGCAGACTGCTAAAGGTTGCACCGGACATACTTAAATATTGTCACCCGTGGAGGCAGCTTCAGCATTCCACAAAAAGAAAAAATTCTTCGTAATTTACATCGTGTTTGAATTCCGCGGACAGAAGGACCACACATTTTTAGCAATTATTATGTAAAATTATATGAGTTTGTATTAAGTATCTTTTAATGTAAGCATCCTTATGCATGCCTAGGATACACTTATAAGTTTTGATAACATCTAGATTGAATCTGCAGGCTTGGTCGGGTCTTTAATGGGAAGAACTTAATAAGAATGTTATGAGTTTCAAAATTCCTGTTTTACTTTGGTTCTTTGGTTGTTGCCCCTGCGGCTTCACCCGCGTGCATGTCGGAAAATGACCCACGTACTACCGGGATTAAAAGTACCCTATTTGTATATACCCCTAATCCATGTGTGTTATCATTTTTGTTTTTGCATGGTACCCTAATTATTTTTCAAAAGTAACCTAGTTTAAGTTAGTAAAAGTAAGCCTTATAACATCAGCTATCTGCCAGTGATCCCGTCTAAATGGGTCCAGCCGTTTCGGAGATTAGCTGGAAATAACCTCCTCCTTTTTGGAAGTCGGTTAAAAACATTGACATTACAAACAGATTCTTCAATTTTATTTATAATTGTTTAGATTATAATATTGTAGATAGTGAGGTAAAGCATGGTTTGTAAGTGCTTGTGATGATTGTTTGGTTGATGTGCTGATAGTACGCACCATAGGTGATGATGGTTATGATGTGTACAGATTCATATATTTAGTCTTCCATCATATAGATAATTGTACACCTACGAAATGTGCTCGAAACTGGAATTCTAGTTAATAGAACAAAATATTAAAAGTTATTTTTAAAAAAACATTGTAATAAACAACCTGGTTAAAAATATAACATAAAATTCTTACGTCGTCTCATAATGGTAACTCTACTTGGCAGGAACTGAAAACCTTTATAAATTACGGTACAGGTATCGAAGAATTTTGGTTACTTCTACGACTAAGGTTACCGCTATCTGGGTAACCCAAGAAGAAGAAACATGTTACCTCTTTTAGATTACTGTTACAAACACACAGATGATGCAAGCCCTTTACTAATGCGTACAGTACGCCACGTGTAGGGTATGATAGAGGATTTTATTATTTCGGTAACAGGTATTAACTGGTTGTTTTCAGTAATCTTTCGGTCTATGCTATTTGGCCATATGCTGAAAGATATTTTTTATTAGGTATTTATTTATTTATTTATTAGGTACACCAACAGCAGTAAATAAATAAATAAATACCTAATATAAGGTATCAAATATTTTTCAGAATTCAGACTTTGTTTATTTATAAATCCTACAGGCATTTTAACCTTCAACTACCAAGCGAAAGTAATGACTTCTTTCAAATTGCTTCTCAAGCTATCCTAAACTTGCTAGTAAATATTAAGTACATTATTGTGCAAAGAATGTCGGATTCGCGACAATGCTGTATAAATTCCGACGACACAAAGAAACAGTTATTGAGGCGACTGCAGACGCTCGATGTGTTGAATGTTAGAAAACAGGGTTGGCGCACATTTTAAGGCTATAAAGTATTTAATTTTTATGTTTTTGATAAAACTTTTTGTAACATTCAGAACTTGAATAAGGTATTTACGTTCTAGTACGGAGTTTAAAAAAAAAGTTGGGGAAAAAAAATGATTTTTTTCATGAAAATGGAATTGTCTGATCCATACATACCTACTTACATATAGCGTATGAAAAGCAAGCAAGTACCCTTTAAAAAAATCTCTTTTTTTTAAATTATCTTAGTTATAACCGTAGTATAAACAAGGGTAGAAGACGAAGTTACTGTACTAACAGTTTTAAAATATGTTTATGTGTTTAAATAGAAAATGAAAATAAAAATTCAAAAGAAAATAAATTTCCGCCAAACCATTATCAAACAAACTCTGTAGCAACCCTAATCATAAGAATAGTGCATTTGAGCAGCAGTGGCGGGTTATCGCGCGTCAACAGGCAGTCGCGACGCGGCAGCCGCAGTGTTAATTGTAAAATTACGATTTTCACTGCTATTTAAATATCTAGTACATTTTCTATATTGGTTTTTGAAGAGATATTATAGAGAGTTGAGAGTGAGAAAGTCACATAAAATATTTTATTGTTCGTTTTAGTATTACTACTTTTCACTGTTTGCAAGATTATGATGGATACTATCCATGCATGACTTTTGTAGTTATTAAACAACGAAGCCTTGGTAATTGTGTTGGAGTCGGCTTCCAATCTAACCGGATGCAGCTGAATACCAGTATTTTACATTAAAAGACTGCCTATCTGACCTCCACAACCCAGTTACTGGGTTATACGATAACCTCTCATGGATAAAACCAAGTATAATTAATAAGAATCTAAGATATTTGCACGGTTACCAAACTTCTTACATCAGAGAAAAACAAAACGCCACCAAAAATCCATACAACATCAAAAATATTCCCCAATATTCCCAACAGCTAATTAACTTATTTCTTAAACAATCTTACAAGCTCAACCACAGATTTACAATAGGACAGATAAGGCAAGAAAACATCCCAGCGTTGGCACAAACTCGCCTCGATAATCTCTCGTTAATACTGAATTTATATTTAACCTATAATTAAACGAACTGGCGGGTTTCGATAGCGTAGTCTTTTGTTTTGTTCTGCCATCTAAATTCTCTGTCGTGTTTCAATTTACTTTTGTTCGATTTCTACTGTTTTGAGGATAATGTGTATTGTAATTTAGTTAAATTATTGTTGTCGAGATTCCTGAGGCTTACAAGGAGCCATTTGATTGTGTTATACTGACATTTAACTTTATAGAACAATGTGGTCCTCATATACTGAAAGGACCTAAAAGTCTACGTGTCCTTTTGAGAATCTGGAGTGAGATAGAAGTAAATCTAGAGGAAAAATATTAACAGTGAATTGCTATTTAAAAATAAAATGCACTATTATAAATACATCAGTTCCTTCACGTAACTTATATCTTGGACCCATACTTAAACCCTCAGTCTTACTAAGGAAACAATTAGTATAAATCAGTAAAAAACGAACCCAAAAACTCGAAATGTTGACGCGTACCTTTAATCATCCAGGTAAGACCATCAACCGGTAATTATAATGTATGTATGTGATTAAATACTTATGAGACCCCGCCTACTGTGGGAGAGAGATGCAAGATTTTCCCATACAAAGCATGGCTTGTAAAAAGGGGCTCGATCGTCATCAATTTTTTGGTCCTATCGCATTTTTTGGTGCTTCGAGTGGGAAGCTTTGATTGTAGGCGATAGAGTGGCGGGTCGCGATACGTAATTAGTTGTTGTTGGGTAATTAAATTGGAATAAGTATTTTTTTGGTTTTTTAAGTGTTGCTCTACTTTTGCTACATTATTTTTTCTTTCTGCAAACTATGTGACTAATAGCTGACCTAATTTGAGCAATATTTAATGTTCAAGAGATCGGCTTCTGTTAAGCGAACATGCTAATAATTATATCTGGATTCAAGACACTACCACTTCGGCAAATTACCTTAAAATAATTACTGCAATTTAATATAAACTGGCTAATAATATTTGGTGCCGAATTTATTTCACGCAATGATCCAGCCTCCAAAAAACACCACACCTCATTCGACAGCTGCTTCCTCCAAAAAGTTTTTACTTGCAGCCGTGTTATTAAGTGATTACTGGTTATTTGAGGTTAATCTCAGATTTCCCTTATGGCGCATGGCGGTAAGTGTGAATTGAGGTGAAATTATGCAGAATACAAATTGTCTGTCATTGAATACAAATTAGAAATCCGTAGTTACGTGGCGGTGTTGCAAGCGAGTGTTATTTGAGCTTTTGTATTATAATAAAATTGATTATTGAATTTAATGACGCCCAAAATTATTAAGTTAATATTAATTTTCGCAACGTAGTCTTTAGTTGCTTAAAATGTTTATACTTTGGTTAACAATGAACCTTCCCTGCTTCCACCATGAATTACCTCTAGCAAAGATTGAATTGAGGGGCTTAGAGGGAGAAAGATTAAGAGCAAGGAGCATTCTAGAGAGAATAATAAAACTCAAATATCAGTTCGAGCGGATGTAAGGACCAAAAACTAAATGCAGCATGTTTTTCAGTAGCCATGCAAGATGCAATCTTTCATTTATCGCTCCGCAAGCAAAATGGCCTTGGTTCTATGTATATTGGCATTAAAAACTTGTTCCTAAATTGTCGTTCTCTAGACTTATTTCCGTTATTTATAATGAAAGTGTACTTTGCAAGTACAAGTATTATGTGTCATTTTCCTAGGATTAGTCATGTTTCGCTAGTTTTATCTACTTTGTGTCATGTTCGATACAGTTCTTATCATATTGATTGGAAAGTGAACCTACGTTTCTTACTTAACATAATTTTAATACGCTATGTTATCTATTTATCTACTTGGCTATCAAATGGAAAGGCGTTTCGATATAGAAAACCGGCATGTCCTAGAACCAAAAATTCGAAGACATTGTGACATCCACCAACCCGCACTGGACAAGTGTGGTCGATTACGTCCCTTTCAGAGAGTGAAGGCCTGTATCCCAACAGTGAAACATTAAACATGGATTATGCTTAAGCTTATGAATGTATGTAAAAAGTAACTAAGGAATTATTTCAGCTTCGACTTACTAGTCAATATTATTTTCAATGCCAACTTTTAACTCTAGTGCGTTTCCAAAAATCTAGCAGTTCTTATATTTTCGGAACCTTGTGCCCAAACAAAAAAAATCAACATCAGACTTGCGATCAGCATGCGCGTCATCAACAGCCAGACCAGTCTGAAGGGGCATTGATATGCTTATATTATAATTAAACAATCTCCCTTCGAGATAAACAACTCCATCATCGTCTCAAGTATAAACTTCCATAATAAGGTCTTTTAAACCGGTTTACAATAACTTAAAAACTTTCTATACATCTTTATTACACTGTTGACTGAACTTCAATAAAAGTATACAATTCATCTCCGAAGTAAAAGGGTTCATGTGCCCTTTGTTACTTCATTGTATAAGCCGTTGTTACTGAAGGGAAGTTTGTTTAAGCATTTGTTATATCAATGAGGATTAGTAGATCGGTTACATAATGGAGGTACTGTAATACTTTGTTGATTTTGTTAAAAAAAAGTGGGTATGGAAGTTTTCAAAGTGGTTTTGTGTAATTTAAAGCCAGCTTTATAATTTTGACATTCATCACCTTTGGGTTAGAGTTTCCGGTATTTTGCAAACGAGTACTGTGATCCAAAGGACCAATACTTGTACGTCCAACGACGTGATTAGTATGTATCTACATTATTAACACTTAAGTCCTTGTGCTCTCGATTTGCTTTGAGACGTTCGATATCCAATCAACGTTCATAGCTTTGATGGCGAAAGTAGTTTATAAAAAAAGCTAAAAGAAACATAAATAGTTTTCGCTGACTAAATCAAATATTTGAGAAAAAAAAAATTTGGTCTATCATGCAATTTGTTTTGATCATTCTTGCATACCCGACCACACAGAAAATGGTAACCCATTTAATTCAAGCATACTTTGCACAACCCAATGACTCATTAATGCACAAACTAAACTAGCTCTTTATCAATAGGAGCTGTCATAAAACTATCGAATGACAATAACAAGTGCATGTGAATCTGTGATGACTCCGATGTTTTAGTGCCCAGATGTCTGCTGCATGTGGTGCGAAGGACATCGCTTATCTATGTAGTTTAAAGCTGGACTATTTATAACAGCGTTAAGTAGTGAAGTGCTTGCGAAATAGACACTAGACAGTGTGTCTTTGTGTATCGTTTTCAATAGTTCGTCTAGTAAATAGTATAGTATTATTTTCAGTAGAAAATTGATAACGTTATTTGGTACGTATCATGTTAAGCCACCTAACAAGGAACACTTAGGAATGGGCAACTAGCTTCATCTTTCTGACTGACCGACCCCTTGACAATTCAAAAGTGCCTATAATTGGTTTATTTGAAATAAATGCTTTGAGTTTGAGTTTGAGTTTGAACAACGTTCAAAATTAAAACTGAGATTGTCAAGCTAAAACAAATTCGTGTATTTACACTCTAAGTGATAACCGACTCCATAAGGGTTGGTTTTTAGAATCTATTTGTAAGTAGTCTTGTTTGTGGCCCTTAGATTCTGAATATAGAAATCCATGCATCTTATGCATCGTCCAAAACACGTCATCTATTTGGTCCTTACATCCGTAAATTGGGATAAACAATTAAATATATTAGATGTTAAAAGACACTTTATGACCCCACTATTTAGCTTCTTTATTTATGTCAACGCTCCAACACTGACTAGATTAAAGGCTAAGCACGATTCTGATCTTTAAATCCTATGAGTTACTGCAATGGCTTCAAGATTGCAGACTCATACAGTACTTTCTCCTTAACTTATGATCCGATATGTTCGTACATTTTATATGACATTTTGCCATCTGAGATTGAAGCTTATGTTGTTTAGATTGATATGACATTAAACATTTAAACACGATGTAATAACCAATTTTTTGTAGCATCGTGACAACGCATATTTTAGATTAGGTGTTCCGCAATCAGCAGTGTACTGCAGTGGGCTGATCAGTTACAGAGTTCATAAAAAATACTCCATGCGATGCGATGAAATAAATGTGTTCTTCTTTTGTTTATTGTTGTCTCCTATACTTGGGACAGACAAAAAAAGATAATCATTCTATCAGCTTTCACGTTATCTTGTAACGCCATTTCTATTCATATCATCCTTATCACACAATCCTTTCATCCATCTTTTGTCTATCCCTTCCCCTCTATCTTCCATTAACATCGTGAATCAATGGGAACATGGACCTTCGTATATGGCTTATACGAAGGGCCATGTACTCGTATATCTATAGGCTATAGGCCATTTTGGCCACCAAAAAGAACAGACCTGAGGAGCTGTTGCAGAAATAATCACGTTTATCAAACGATATGGTTAAGAACCGCTCCTGGCTAACGAAACACCAAACTATATCTAAGTAGCTACTAAAACCCAAAACAACTGACGACGGGCATTGCCACCGCCATTTAGGTCGTCAAATACGTAAGCAATAAATCTAAGACTGACAAAGTCGCGTGTACTCACGACTACATATAAAGCTACACATTCCAGTATAAACTTACCTCTCATTGTACGGAATGCCGATAGAAAGATAGGTCAGCTTATACTGGAAATGTACTACTTGACATGTCGTCAGGTGTACAGTTTGACTATTTAAACCGGTACTGACGGACGTTCATCGATTGTTTTGACTGCAAATGTCTCGTTGCTTTGCATTGGGAATGTTGACCCAATGTGCTTGTATCTGTATGTTCCGTCGGATGATAGGTTGTGTTAATTTTATTGACGAGCTCGTCATGCGTTTACGATTGTAACTGACTTTGAATTCATTGGCATTCTTTCAGAGGGTGAAAGTATTCATGAATGGAGATCTTATCAGTGGTTTATAATCGGCCTGATGCCATAGACGACTATGGCATCAGGCCGATTATAAACCACTTTTGGACCACCTCAACATCATGTTGGGTCAATGTCTATATTGGTACAACAGAACGTCAAGCATTGAAAATGCGACAAAGGTACCCTTGGTGCCTTGGTTCCACGGGTACCTGGACTTGTCAATGATTTTCATGAAGTAGATTTCATTTGGAAGACTATAATGTAAAGTCAAAACTGACACAGGTAGATTTGAAAGTCAAAAACATTAACACGATCGGTTTCTTTCGTACATTGTAGTTTTGTCTTATACCGTATCGAATTTACATTCCAAAGCAGGTAGCGATCGTCGATGTCATTCGTAACAAAAACGTTCTCATTTGCTAATATTTTGTAATATCTCAGAGTACTGAGGTAAAGTACGTCATTCTATGTAATCGTGATAGGTTAGTCTGAGGCTGCAGTCGCATTGTTGTAACCATGGCAACGACAGAAACAAAATGTTTTATATCGCTTTACATTTGCAAAGCTGTCGCTGCCAAAAGAAAGAAGAGATTTGTTGTCGCCATGTGCAGTGTGGCTGCAGCTTAAGTTTTATGATTGTTCATTCTTTTAGTTTTGCAGGTAACTTATGACATGGGTTGGCTATGTGACTATCAGGCCGACTGATGGAAAATTATTAGCATCGTAGACAATTCTGCCTTGAGTTTGCTAGTTGTTGCGTTTTCTCTGTAGTAATAAGTAGAGATGAGTTTATGATGAAAAAGGTTGTTCAAGAAAGTATTACCATTTTAGTGAAATAGTTGTGGTTGTTTTCTGAATTAACCCTTTCAGGAGGAACTAAACTAGATCTATCTAAAGAACATTCTCCATAAAGAGATTCTATAATTTAGCTGTCAAGAAACAAAACACTTTGAAAGATAGCATGACACTGTTAAAAGAGTGGAAGTAATTTACAAAGATATCGAAAACAAAAAAGGTGTGACCAAAGTGCCCCAAAAAACTATAATAAATTGAGCCTATTTAAAAGTAAAAGTGCTATTCCATTTGTTGAACTATCGTTTATCTAACGATAAATAGCTTTAAAACCTCTTACACTAACTTGAAACCCAGCCTTTTATCCGTATAAGCTTTAAAACCATTTAAATGACAAAGTATATCACAAGGCCCAGTTTCGATTGGCCTCTATCAATGAACACGTTACTAGGGAACGCAGTTCAATTTAAAATAGGTGATTGGTACCGAATAGCTCTTTACCAAACATATTGACTTGTTAGGAAATGTTTGACAAAACATTGGATCAATATTGGACAACATTTCTGAACCCAATATTGGTTGAAGACTGGATGTATTCGTTCTTGATGGATCGTAACTATTTTGTGTATATTTTTCTGATTACTATGTTCATGTTAATGTTAGCTATATTTTACTAGAAGTAAAAAAAATACTATCAAAGATATCAGACTATAAAAAGTTTTGCTTTTTAAAGACGTTCATGCAGTTACTTCAGTAGTGGATACAATCTATAGATGTATTGGGGAACAGGGTGTAATGTTCACTCATCCTCCATAGAAAACGGAGGATCCCAACAGACAGGTGTAGTATCTAGTGGGCTACTGCCCGACGATTTATATCAGGACGTTGTATATATACTCGTCACACAGTAATCACAGCTTGCGCGATGCAGCATTTTGCGAGACCTCATGTGTGATGGTAGGTCGCACGTGGCTTTGTAGATGCCGCCACATCAATTATTGATAAAGAAATGTAAGTTACTGCAAAATGTAGATAATTATGTTATGTAATTAAGCCAATCAGCAAGGTTGCCACTGAGGCTGCATAGAGCCTATGCATAGAAGTTATTTTAATACACCGTACTATTAATTGACTCGCCTTACTCTAAAGCAATCACAAGTTATTAATTACTATCTACTTCATTTTCTCCAACACTTTCTTTAATTACTCGTAGCATAGTGCAGTAATTGACTATCATTTAGTGGTATGAGTGAGTTAATAGATATTCCGAAGAGAAATGATCCAGCTGGAAGACTGCAGGTAATTACTGACTAGACGTGTTCGTGATTATAATAATTATTATTGAGCTTAATACGGTATTCGATATCAGTCAGGTCACTTTAAAGATGGATCTTAACGACGAAGGTACTGCGTAATTAAAATGGTCCTACGAGCAGGAAACTTTACGGACCGGGAATGGAATTGTGAACATCCGGATCAAGCTACACTTGGGAAAGCCCTATGTCCAGAGGACTACAATAAGTTAAGAAGGATGGAAGATCTGTTGTAAAAAAAACAATAGCTGGATAAAAAATCTGGTCCTTTGGTACAAAACCGAAAATGAAGTTAGATTAAGACATCATTGACCAGTAAACGACAAACATTAAGTAATGTTTCTTCAATACGTGGGATAGGTCTTGAGACGTCTGTCATTTCGTACATCTTAATGCTGCTAGAATCGACACATCGTAAACATCATTCCTCCAACGTTATCTTTATTTCTCGCTCCTCCTGATTTTATATTAGTTAACGATCAAAACGACCAGCTATTGTTTTAACTAACTAATAAACCTTATAGGATGGTAAAAAAAAACAATCACAAGACTTATTCAAATAAGGTAAATTAATTGATTGAGTGCTTCGATGTAACTTTGATTTGATTATTGGAGTACTTACATCCGAAATTCTAATTTCAAAATCAGCTTGAAGATTTATATCCTAAATTTTCGTCGACAATTTTTCAACTACATTTTAATCATGTTAAATTCTAACAATATCTGTTGGACAAAGTGATAATGATAAATGAATTATTTTCTGTAAGTAGGTTTGTACAAACACTTTTACACGTCAATCATATTTTTTTAAACTAGATGAGGTCGGCGTTTCCTATCTGAATACTCCGAGAAGAAAGTGGTGGGATATAGTATAATTAAAACATTTGTTACTAATTCCCTTTCTTGAGTGATTGCGTAAAAATGTAACCTAAAAAGGGTTTGTTTACACTTTCATCAAAAAGATTTGGAACAGATTATAGACGGTTTCCATGTTAGTCATTTATAAAGGAAATTCTTCAGATTCATTTGAATAGTTCGCATTTGTTTCGTAGTATGTTCGCTTGTTATTCGCCGCCAGGGTTTTACAACAACAGTGTATCGTTAGGGCTATTTAAAATACACACTTATGTTAGAGGTAGCGGGTGGGTCGTGACGGTGCATACGTCAGTATGTGGCGCGAGCCATGAACGGTAGCGGTTTGTTCCTCGATGTGATTTAGGAATAGTGTAGTGATAAGTTGAGCATAACTTATCACTACACTATTCCGTTTCAATTGTCATATTTTTCTGATCTAATAAATTACTATTATCAAAAGAGTATTGCTGTTTTGAATAGTTTTTGTTTCTTGAATATTTTTCATCTTTATAAAAAGGATTAAAAATATTGCAAAGGTAGTTTTTTTTTTAAGTAACCCTACTCTGTCCCATTTGTCCACTTTTCTAGAGTCAAATGCAATATTAATTAATTAATATTATTTTATTAAAAAAATGATAACCTTCCTTTTGGCTTTGCCGTAGTCCGGTAAAAAAAGTTTCTAATATTGGATTTGAGCACAATTAACGTTCAAAATTAAAACCCAATTCAGTGAATACTTGCCAGCGCAATCCAAAAGCTGTTGCAGTGTTTTTCATCAAAAAACTTTCTAAAATTCATGTTCTGCTTTTGATCAGCCCGCTCATACACTCGCTGCCGCTACATCCCCTCTCTTACGCCACAAACCTAGGGTGGCCCGTAAAATTGTGTATTACCATCATCGTTCTACGACCTCGTCGGCGATATTAAGGGGACTATGACCTTATGTTACGACCCAGGTGGATGGAAGCTCTGATGGGTCTACCTACAGCAATTATAAGCCCTTAATACATGCAACTAATGCTTGGCGATTAGTTTTAATGGCACTTCGCGGGTCATACGTGGCTTGTTCAATTCAGTTTAGAGGTGTTTTGAAAATGGAAGGTGGAATTGTTGCACCTTCATTTGTTTAAATGGAGAATGCTGCTGTTTAGTGTTTATGCTGTTTTTATTCTTCAGGTGCTGTTTTACATTCCTTGGTTATCATTTCCGAAGCAAAATTTTGTTTATCGTTCGTCAAAAAAATATCTCCATAAGTTATGGAATCAGGCTTAATTAATCAATTTATTCATCTTAATTTTTAAATGTTTTTTCTTTATTTTATCAGTTTCCTATTTACTTTTAGCTTTTTTGCCGAAATGGTGACCAAACTCAAGTTCCTCTTTATTTAATCTTGCTATTGGTGAACAAAGCCTATTGCTGTACACTACAGGCATAAGTCTACACCAAAATACTTCAACTCCTCTAATAAGATTGTGTTTTCATTTAGCAATAAACCAAACATATCTTGCGCCTCGAAGGACTCAAACTTCGTCCAACAATCTTTTGCGCTTATCACAACTAGACCAACCCGATAGTTTAAAATGTTATGTTAATTATTATTTAGTCATCAAGTAATTTTCATGTCTTACTTTTAAAGACAGCGCGCATATTACAGGAAGTTTGCAATTTTCTTATTAACTTATAAAATAATTATGATGTTAGGTTACGCAAAATTACCTAGTTTTGCAACTCACTTATGAACCGATTACTGAATGTTGTGGGGAGTAATGCTAGACTGCGGATAGATTTATAAGTTAACTGCTTAATTTAGAATGATGTCTTGGGATATTACAACTTTAATAATAAGAATTTTAACTATCCCATGTTTAAGGAAAAATAACATAGTGGCTAGAATCTAAACAGTGCTGAGAATGAGGTCCTAGGTTCGATTCCCGGGTCGGGCAAAGTGTAATTGGGTTTTTCCATTTGAGAATTTCTCAGTAGCAGCCCGGAGTCTGGATTTGTGTCCGGTTGATGGCAATAGGGACGTCCCCTATTACATGGGACTAAAACATAACTGGTAAACTATGGGTGTACTATAGATGCACCTCTGCCTAACCCTTCGGGGAACAAAGGCTTGATGTTATGTGGTATGTTACATGTCCGAACTTGACCCATACTTGCTTCGCAGTGTCACTTACAAACGGCTCGCACTAGTCATTGTGTAAACTGACCACAGTCTATACTGAACACGTGTTTTGATAATTAAGGCTTATGTTTTAAACACTTTTCCGTTACTCACTCAGTATGGTTTTGTCTTATTTTTTTTCAAACTCAAACTCAAAGCATTTATTTCAATTAAACCAATTACAGGCACTTTTGAATTGTCAAGGAGTCAGTCAGTCAGAAAATATGAAGCTAGTTGCCCATTCCAAAGCGTAGTAGAGTTTTCTGTTTTAGGTTGATTTTTGCTTCGAATTATTCAATACTCAATATATACAATATAAAGAATGTGTCTTTCACGTACAGATTATAAAAATATTTGTAACGTACGGGAATCAAACTTGCGACTGGCAGCCATTCTCACAGCAATTAACGCTTCAAACGAAAACGTTATTCCTAAACACTAACAGCGTCAAACTTATGAATAATTCTAGAGAATTAAACTCCGCAAATAATTATTTTGAGCTCAAAGTGCTCTTCAACGTTTAAGAGCTTTTGCAGCCAATAATTATTAAAGGAAAAGCCTATTTGTTATACCATCATGGCGCAATGGAGGGACTACCGGGCAACTACCGGAGATTACACTAAACCTATACAGAGTGTAAGGGACAGCCCTCCGCAAACTTACAGGGTGCATTCAGCTCCTTATTTTGAATCATATTCCACCGAAAAAATATCAACTTATTACTTTTTTTTGTTTTTTCTGTTACAAAATTACATTATCTGTACGCAGCACTCAATTTATGTAAACGAAACAGCTAAATAAAAAACCATCAGTTGATGTTGAAATACCTACTCTACGCGCGTTGCAGTTCGCTACGTGCGTTTTGCCACGGTAACGATAAATTGCGTGTGAGGTAATTAAACAAATCAGGTATATTGGATTCCCTTATCGTTCCTGAAATAATTTAATGTACCGGTCATCTTAGTATGATAATTATACTGAATTCACCCCATCAGTCTGCGTAGGGCTGTCCCTTACCTGTATACAGGGTTAGGTTACATGTCGGAAATCCGTTAAAGGGAGGTAGGACAGGTCATTTACAACCAAATGACCCCTCATGACCCCTATGCCAATGTCAACCATTTTAGAGTAATTTAACATTTTACATTTTGAAACGTATGAAAAAAAAAAGCAAGCAAAGCAAAGTTGTATTGGGTTTTGCTATCAAGAATTGCTCAGTAGCAGCCCGGATTCTGGATTTGTGCCCGGTTGCTGGCAATAGGCTCACCCCCTATGGCCCCTATCACATGGGACTCAAACATAACTGACGAAAGGTGTACTACAGTTACACCTCTGCCAAACCCTTCGGGTAAACAGGGGTGATGTCATGTCATGTTAATTATAAATGGAAAAGCTTATTTGTTATACCATCACGGCGCAATGGCGGAACGGACGTGAAACTAACGGAGATTAGCTTAAACCTAATTAATAAATATAAAAATGATTAAGGAAAGCAATTAATTTATTTAAATTGTAGTCATATTAAAGACAGGAAGGACTTATCTTTTTCCGCAGTTTCGCAATATTTATGTTTAAGATACAGGAGAAAGGAGGTTTTTTAAAATGTCACCTAGTTCACACGACCACAAGCTGTCTGTTTAAGCTGAGCTTTTGAGTATGAAAGTAACTACCACTATATTATAAACATTTTAGAAAATTATATGTGAAATTCATGAACCTCTTCTCTTGGTATTTCATCACCAATCCGTTTTCCAAGCTATTTGATCCCCAATTCGTTTTCCAAACCTTACCAAACCTTATGATGACCGATTATATCAAGAAGAGATTTTAGTGATTATTGTTCTAGTTACGAGACATGAAAAGTTACCATCACCAGGTTTGGCAAGCGAATTGGTGATTTATTTTGGCGGAAAAATAAAAGAAGTCGGTGCTGTTTAACAACTACCTCATTAAGATCACAAGGAAAAAAACATCAAAATCATCGAAATCTGCTCAAAATCCAAATTAGTTTGTAAAATAAATACAATTTAATCCTCTAAAGCTCGTACACCAACTTACACAACTCTGTTGTATATTGTAAATACGCGTCAAACTTCGACAAACATCCTTACCACATTCCTTCACATGTTAAAAGGTTGTCATTGTGTCGCTATTATCGCCCTCCGCCTGTGAATTGGACCAGCCGATATGTTTTAGTGCTAAGTGTCTGCAAGGTGGTCCTGTTTGCAGTTTTTTTCGCTGAAGAAGTATATTTTTTCGATAGAATTAGGGTGTTTGATATCCTTGCTTTGAAAGTCGGAAAAAAATAAGTAGGAAGGCGTTAGGTGTCCTAACTTCGTTGTATGAAGATTTTAAAGGAACAATTACCACTTAATTGAGTTATGTCTATTTTCTTTGTTAATAGAAGAAATGTATACTAAAATTATAAATTCGAAAATAATTCTTGTCTGTCTGTCTGTCGTGTGTTTCAGGCCTAAACGGCTGAATTGATTTGGCACACGGACAGACCATGACCTGGGTTAGTACATAGGACACTTTTTAACCCAGTAGTACAATCCCGTGGGATTATTTGATTCCGACCTCCACGCGGGCTCAGCCGCGTGCCAAAGCTAGTAGGTTCGTAATTTAAAAATCAAAGATTACTGGCGGAAATCGATCGTCATCATGGAGGGTTGCATTGTTGACTTAAACAGTTCTGTGACAAGGCCTCATAAAATGCATGGTTTAATTTAATTTTTTATCAAAGAATCAAAGATGTGAGCTTCGGAGAAATCTTAATTATAGGGAGCTTGCCAAAAGGGCCGAATCTTGAAAAAACTCCACGCTTGTGATTTCCTATTGTGATTCGTTTAGCGAGCCAACATGTAATAGTATGCAGCTAAGCGTGTGGCTACAAATACTAAGCTGAGCGATAGTGAAATCGCTCTTCAATCATGAGTTGGGACTATTTGTTCATTGTACAGCTTTGAAATAGTTTCAAACTTAATCCAATGAATTCAGAGCAAATAATAAAAAAACAGATTTTGCCAGCCCATTAGGTATATGGATTTACAAAAAAAACGATTTTCTTTGAATGAAAACAAGCAGTATCGGCTTGGATTGTCAACTAAGCAGCTATCTAATTGCATAACATATTTTCGTAAACGATTAAGACTCTGCTTCATTTTGGCAGTTCAGCAACAGTCATTGCGTTATTTACGTTGTTGAGCAGATTTTTTTTCGAACTTATGAAGCAATCTAAAATTGGATTAGCAATCTGTTTCAAAACGATGCAGACTGTGAATGATCGTGCATTACGCAATTAGGGTGCTGGATGATTTTTAACAATTATTTTGGCAGTTCAGCAACAGTCATTGCGTTATTTACGTTGTTGAGCAGATTTTTTTTCGAACTTATGAAGCAATCTAAAATTGGATTAGCAATCTGTTTCAAAACGATGCAGACTGTGAATGATCGTGCATTACGCAATTAGGGTGCTGGATGATTTTTAACAATTTTGGTCCTTCGAAAAATCCGGAATTTCGGATATAGAAGGCTATATTATGTCAAATCTCCTTTGATTTGAGATAAATATCTTTTCAAACTGCTGCTAATGGGACCAAACCCCGTTTTTACAGTTTCGTAAGCTACCGACTTGCCTTTACTTAACGCCATCACGATAATTTTGTTCGTTAATTAATTTGTTTGTGCTAGAATTTTATTTAAAATTTCAATTGGTGTTTACTTTGGCTGTGTTACTTTTCAAATGTGCATTGAAAACATTTTGAGTTGTAAAAGTGTGGATGACGGAATTTTATTTGGGTTTGTTTATTAGCATACATATATTTTTAGAATTTTTTCATATTTTCTGAAAATTTATAATTTATGGTACTACTATTTGGCTCAAAATAACATCACACATTATTTTACGGGGTAATATTTCAGTAATGCAGAAAGAATTTCCTAATCGCCATATTTGGCGGTAATTGACATTCTTTCGCTATTTAGTTTTAATCTGCAAAGTAAGTACTAAGTACATACAAAGTTCCTCATCAAAGGTCCTCATATCGATACAAATGAAGAGGTTGCTCCATAGCTGGTAGTTTCTTTAAACCCAAAACCACAAAACATATTTGGTTAAAACTTTTATAACAATTCTCAGACCTTTCGTCTCTGATTTGCCCCGACAAAGAAAAACCGACACCGAACTTGCATATCGAAGGATATGCAAGAGGCTATTCATAAAATTGCACTTAATTTTTTCAACCGTCACAGATTTCGATTAGCACTTCCCTGCAATTCGCACAGTGCGCCTCATTGTACCAAAGTGGTGGACAAAAAAC
This sequence comes from Eupsilia transversa, assembly GCA_914767815.1. Lineage (NCBI taxonomy): Eukaryota > Metazoa > Arthropoda > Insecta > Lepidoptera > Noctuidae > Eupsilia > Eupsilia transversa. Next base: position 5,787,758 of record OU611896.1, on the reverse strand, counting down.
GTGAATAATATTCGGTCATTGAAAACTTTCGACGCCGTATTATTAACTGTTAATCGCGGGCCCACAATGTAAGGGTCTCGAAAGTTATGCGTTCGTCACTTTGTCGGCGGCCGGCGGTTTTGTCCGGGATTTTTTGTGCGCATCATCGAATATGTTGACCAGTGGTTTGTATAGTATGATTGAGAGGATTTGATAGTTTATTTAAATCAGGAATCAAGAACACAAATGAAAAGTTTTGAGTACTTCTAAATAAGCTTTGTATTATAAGGGTCATATTTTTTTTGTAATTAAATTTAATACAGATTACAACTATTACAAGCGATTAAAAATAAACGTTCTTGATTTGATTAATAATAATATTTGGATTCGCTGTTCTTCGAAATCAAAGTGCTAATTGAATAAAATAAAAAATAACTGGTAAGAGTAAAAACATTTTGTTTTTGCTTTTTCATTACCAAAAGAGCTAAAAAGTTAAAAGCGTCTTTAAAAATTACACGATTATTACTGAAATTATAGAATCCATGCACACACATTTTTCTTTTATTCCTCCAAGTATCAAGATCTACAGTGACAGCCAAACGGCGGCATATTGCGGTTACAATGAAAACGTTTTAAAAGCGTTTTTTGTCCAAAACGTTGGGCATCGCACCACTGTGTCAACGAAAGGTGCACATAAATATTAATGTAGACGCATTATACACCGAACTGATGGAAAATTAATCAAATTTTTAATTAATTTCACATTATCAGTATTTTCCGCTTGCATTCCGTTGTGGGAATCACGTTTTTTGCTGTTTGCTGAATGGGAAGAGAATTTCGTGGAAGGAAGTTTTATCATTTTTGGTTGATTTCACTTGTCTCTTCTCTACGTTGATGGATTTTAGATTTTGTAGTTAGTGTTTAAAAGGGTTTATGTATGTTTTGTAAAAAAATAAAGGGTGAAAATGGTCTTCCAAATTGTTTTAGTACATATATGTATAACTCATAGAAAGGGCCCTTTGCCGTTTGTCTGAAATGAAGAAAACCACTCGGTTTACTAATTAAACCACCCTCATTTCAGAACTTACTGGTAAATCACCTTGATATCCTTCTGAGATACAGATTTGAAAAGAGAGCTAATTTATCTTGTGAATTTCAACTGACAGCTCTCGGCGAGATTTAGCTCAAGCGCCATGATTGGACAAAGTGTAGAAATCTTAGCACAACCTGTAATTCCCTTTAAGTTAAATACGAGAATAAATTCCCATCTATCTCCCATGATCTACGCTTAAATTCAGAATATACAAATAAACGGCCAATTGACTTTATGATTTAAGTGTCGATTGTCAAGATTTACGTTTTGCGTGCAAACTACGCTCAGATCCGAAATGATACACCATAATGGTGCGTTAACAGCCATTTTGGAAAGGTTAAAGTGTCAAGATTATGTATAGAGAACGCAAATTGTGTTGCATGTCAAAGATTGTGACTAATACATTTTGATTTTGATGTTGTGTGCAATTTAGTGGGGACAGCCTATGCTCTTGCAAAGGTTCATACTTACATAGTTTTATTTACAAGACAATTTAAGTCATAAATATTTTATTTCGAATAATGTATTTTCTTCATTCACGTGTGTGGCTGACTCACTCTCGAAATAAACTCCTTCGAGTTTTTTTATATCAAGCCTTTTCTTCTCTCATACTGGTACGTTTTTGACAATAGCGTATGCTTTGGTAAAAATATTAGCCAGTTGGCAAGGATGAAAGGAAGCGTTTCTGACTGCTCGCTTTCTTTGTACCCGGACGTATTTTTATCATCACTCGTAAAGGCTCTTTTAGTGCACTACTCTGATTTGCATTAAGGAACTGATTGGGGTAAGCAAATGTGTCTAGGTTTTATTCATGACACACTGCGATACTGTGTTTAAGTTCCTCAAAGCTTTGCGATATGATGTAATCTTTGTATTAGATGCTGTTATGTACTCGTTTACTATGCAACGAGTAAAACAAGATGGTGCTTTCTCATAAGATCATTTTAAGGGAGCATTCTTTGTTATAGGTTTGATATTTTTTTCATATATATATGCAATATATATTTGTCGTATAACATATATTGTAAGCTAGCCTTTTTTCATCATGACCTTTTTTTTTATCCACAACGGGGAAGCTCTTGGCCAGAATCTCACCTGATGGAAAGTGACGATCAGGCCGAAGGTGGAAGCGCAACCCTCAACTCAGCAGTTCACGTTAGGTCATACGCATAATTCGTTTAATTTTTATGAAATTGTAACATAACGTTTCAACTCAAGTCAGAATTTGCTTACCAAGATCTATTAAAAATAAGGTCCTATAGGTACTTTGAATATATTCCCGGAAGTAAAGCAGGTATTGTTGAATAAATCAGACTAGGAAGTCTTCACGTGTAAGTACATTGATGCTTAATTTAACTTAAACCGACCACGATATAAATAAACTACCCCGTCTTACTACCCAGGAAATACATGACCTAAAATCTACTAAAGCTCTTACACGAAATGAAACCAATACGGAATATAAACCAAGTTTCAAATTCAATGATAACGAACTCTCAATAAATCCAGAAGGCATACGAATAGTAATTGATGCGAGCGTCCTAATTAACTACTCTCTGATATCTACTAATTGGTTTCAAAACAGGTTACACAGCAATGCTTGTAACACAGAATATAAAGGTACAGAAGGCCGGCTTCATAGAATGAGCGAAAACAGGAGCAAGGACGGACACATACCGTGCGTTCATTATAATTTGTCCCGTGACGTATTGAAATTAAGCTCAGAAATGGTGGCAACATGACGGCAAGTTATAGTGAACGGTTTGTAGACGCGTACGTACGGCGATTTCAAACAAATGCCAGTAGCGAGTGCGCTTGCACTCGCTGTACGTGAAGTGTGTCTATGTGTGCGTGCATTTTTTCTCGTCATATGGAGTGAGCCTTCTGTACCTAACTATTTTCTGCTTGTACCAACTATTGATAAAATTGATTTATTACTTTCAACAGTGTAGTGGTATTTGATAGTTTCGGGTTATTTATTTGGAGTGTTAAGTGTTTTATAACGATGTTTAACTTGATTGGGTTGTCATTTATTATTTTTGAATTGAGTTAGTTCTTGTTGTGGAAAAGAGTCGCTTAATTTTAATTTTGTCGTCAATGTTTTTATTATTTTATCTTACGACTGATTCTGTTGGTTCTTTTACGTTGTCGATTGGATGTTTAGTAGGTATCTTGTTTATTTTTTTTCCCAAGCGAAAGATGCCTTAATTACAACGTCTCTGTCACTAAATTTTTTCTTTTTCTTAAATATTCAGGAACCGTTATTACGAAATTGTTCTTCGTTTACTCTTTCAAAGCTTAAGTCTTAGTGAAGGTATTAAAACAAACCTTTAATGGGTTATTACGAAAATGTTAAAAGCTCTGTCGTAATAATTATATTCCAGACAGTTGGTTTCAGCGGATTATCAATTAGCTGGTTGACTCTTAGTGGTAAAACGACAACTGAGTGAGAAAAAAGTTTTACTTAAAGAAGGTTCCCTAGACGTAGTGTAAACGAAGGACTGATAGAGAGTGCTTCAAATCAAATCAGTGCGATTATTATGGTTACAGATCGATCACCTAATTTACAAGACAAAGTTGGGTTATGACGGCGCTATACATGTATTTTGCTCTATGGACTCATGCTGTAGATTTGACATTGCTATATGGTATGATTAATCCTGGCGAAAAGCAGTTTCATGATAATCGAATATGGGACTTCGATTATGAGCCTATAATTTATGAGACGGATACGACGTATAAAAGATTTTAGATCATTAGCTACACTACAATCTACCGTTCATTGCAACGGTTGGAAACTGAGATTGGAGCAGTTTGATCTAATTGTTCTTTGCCGTACACAAAATATTAAAGTTACCCAGAAAACACCATTGCCACTACACATGACTTTAAAAGTTATGCACACATCAGAGTAATAAACAGACAAGTACAAATTCTCAGTCACAACATAAATAATGAACAGCTCACCAACACGCAAGAAAAATGTACAAAATCACTTAAAGACTTAAGAATTTAAATGGCTTGTAATTACAGGAAAGCCACGAGTTCCATTGCAAATAAGTCTGTAGAAATAAAAGTGAGGAATGATTACAGTGAGCCACGCCTCCTGAGCGTAAGTGATGTGAGGGCTATTTCACACACATGAAATGAAATGAAAGAAAGAAAAATAGTTTTATTTATCGCATACAACAAGATAAAAGTAATTAGCAAAAATAAACAAAATAGATCTAAGAACATATGAAGTCACGAGCAAAAAACAGAAACAGTCGGCAGCTCCACGTCATGACATGAAGTGGTGTTTCCGAAAAGACTTGAGAATGTTAGGAGTAAGGGGAGATTCATATTTCTAATTGAGACAGAGAAGGAGAAATGAGACATGGTATCAAATGATACACCGTCTGGGATATTTATTGTTAAAGAAAATGACACCTTAAGTCAATTTGCCGTGTTATAGTCATTTCATACAACTGTTAAAGAATGACAGTTGTGATTTGAATATACGTATTTTAGTTGGTAGTCAATTTGCTTAACAATTAATTTATTTGACTTTACATTGTATTTTTACAATGATGAACAAGTTTATCGAAAAGGTAGAGCAAGGTAAAGCATATTGTGCAGCATCTTCATTCAAAACGTTATCAGAGTCAAATAGGCATTTGCATTATTTACATTTTATTGAATTCTTTAATTACATCTTTAAGCTTAACGCCCTTGTAAAAACCTCTTTGGAGTTTGTCCAACATTATTGACTTTATCACCGTTGATGAAACCAACAGAACATCAGAAACAAATCCTGCAACAGCTAGTCTAAATCGTTTTAAATTGTTTCTCCATCAGTATGAAACACCTCTAGTACTAAATAACTTAAAGGTTAAGCCTGTACTACACGATGTAGGCATCACGACCACAGGAGAGATAGGAACAGAAGGCCGGTTCCATACAAACGAGCGAAAACAAGTGCACGAACACATAATCGCGTACGTACGGCAATTTCAAAACAAAACCAGTCGCGAGTGCGCTTGCACTCGCAGTACGTGAAGCTTGTTTATGTGTGCGTGCGTTTTCGCTCGTTGTATGGAGGCAGCCTTTTGTGCTTATTTGTTTTGTGATCAAGTCTTCGTTGAAAGTAAAACCGTGTTTGTTGATCCTTGACATTCGACTATCTGTATCAATGTCCACGGCTTAAAATGCTGTGTCGTTATTGACAGGTTAAATGGTGTAATTTGTTGTGGAGTTTCCAAGGAGTTATTATAGTGAACTGGGGTGCAATTGGATTTTTAGATGCGACACCATGTTACTTGAATTTTAGTTCATTCTCTGTAATATGGATTTTAATGTCGAACTTAAATAATCTTTACGTAATATGGAATGAGTCGTATTCTGGTACATATTTCAGGCATATATATCTACTTGTTTTTTGTAATTTCCTCTTTGGAAGGTTTTATTCATTATTTAAGTCCCACTTCCATTCAAACGTTTCGTAATCGGTTGAGATTTTACAATCAGTACTACTAACTTAGTTACGAGACACCATATTTTTTAGCTTTTATTTGCACAAGTATAGGAAAAAATCACACACACAGCACAAATCCAAATTTAGCAACCAAAACACACGAATATTTATCCGTAACAATTTCTGTTGATGCACATCATACTCCATTTTGATTCATCGTTGTAGGCGCGAACTGTAAAAATGGAATTGCTCGTAAAACATCCCCTACACATAATTCTGCCCCCTGAACATCGGGTTTCATAATATTGTTATCTTTATTAGCTGAGGGTAAGATTTCTTCACTTCAAGAGTCGGTTTTCTTGCATTATTAGGCGACTTTGTGGAGTGATGTTACATCGTGTTTTGTCATTCTGCTTTTCTCGTACAATGGGCTAACATAAAATTACGATTTGGTTTTTGAATTTTACCAGGGAGAGAAGAAGATATTATTTTTATTGCAATAAACAGATTGCTTTATCGAAACAGAACAGAGTCAAAATTCTTTCATTTTCGATTACCTATCATGAATAACACTGTACACAGTCGATTCCAAAAAACATTAATTTTCTAGGGAAAATACAGTCAAAGATCTCATTAAAATAGATGATAATATATCATAATTCGTAGATATAATTGAATTTACTTAATTAAATTCTTATTTTTTTTTAAACAGGTCTATGATCTAACTGGATTTTTAAAAATCTTCACCCAGTACACATGCTACCATCAATATTATACGCACCTCAATGAGCCTTCATATGCGATTCAAGAAACACTAAAAATTTTATTCCCCGTCATCAAAGAGGGATATGAGCCAAGGTGTAATTTACCGGTCCCCTCCGAGACAAGATATGCAACAAAAAAACCGGCAGCCACCGTGTCCAATTTGAACTAGTGAAAAATGAATGTCTATTATCCTTACTAAATTATAGTAGGGCCGTGTACTATGAAACTGGTGACGATACGATGGATACGGATTTAGTAGGCGAAGTTTAAATTGTTGCATTTGATTATGGATTTCAATAGAAATAATGTCGATAACGTAATATATTTGTAAAGTAGGTAGGTAGTGGGATTTTTTTATTTTTGGACATTATAAAATTAGATTCTTAAACAAATGGAATCTACGTGTCTCGTAATCATGGATTTCCTATGGAGAAGAGCCGGCAAGAAACTCCACGGTTACTCGTTTAAAAATAAATGGGTTTTACTTAAAAAAAGAATGTGGAAAAGCTACAGAAGTAACGATAGAAAATAAAATAGAGTTATAATTTGTATGCTAAAAAGATTGTTGGGTTCCATACTGAACCTTATAATGTAAACACAAACGGTATTGACTCTGGCAACGTAGAAAAATACCAATGATCTCACATCGAAAATTCCTCCACAAAGCTCCCTGCATTTTGCTTTCACTCCACCACAATCCTGAATTTATACCCGACAAACTCCACTATCACATGGTAAGGGCATCGCAGGGGCCAGACGTCGTAACTTTACGATTCCAAGTTTACTGCACCGGCCCTGCAACGGTGGGGAAAAAATAAATTGGAAATTGACGCCCTCCTGATACCACCACGTTTTACGAGTCCAACACTAGTGTGGATAGAATGATGTAGGGTTGTGGATGTAGGACTTAACTCAGGTACGGTGTGTGCAGCAGTTTTTGGAGAAATGGGAGATGAAACTGTATAGGAATTTGGGTATAACGGCTAGGGCTTTGCAAGGTAGACTGCGCAGGCCGTTCACGATTATGTAGTCTGTAGAGAGATGAAAAAACATATACATAATATGCATTATAATGATTAGATCAAGAAAAGAACGGCTAGGTCACAGATTATGGTTACTGTCAGATCAGGGCACTCGTACACACCTTATTGAGGATGATGTTACTATGGAAGAGACTGTACAAAACTCGGGTATATTTGGAGCATATTGGAAATAATGGAAGAAATAGTGACTGCTCGAAGATATTATGAAATAGGGAGTATATTTTTAATTCGATTACATAAACGATTGATTTCAAATGAAACAATGCTGTCGATGAAAAACAAAACAACGGAACTGATATCAAACAATGAAGTAATAATTGAAAACATAAGAATAGCGCTATATATACTATCAAATTAAATAAGAATTAGAGACAGTGGGATTATTATTGATAAAAGACGTCTTTTCCCAAGAATGGTGGTAAATTGATTAGGTTTTTAATGCAATTAGGATATACTTTAAAAATATCAAATACTAGCTTCTGCCCGCAAAATGTTATTTAAAACTCATTGTTTTACGGGCCCAACACTTTCGTGAATGAATGTCCTACCTGTCTACAGGTCCTTATATTGCTTCAGTTAGTTGCAGTTTGTGTTTCTGTAACTACTATCTTTAAGGACTTCGGAACCCGTCAGTTACTACTTTATTTATGTCTTCTTTATTTCTATGGTTTTTTTTTTGTATTGTTTCAAGGATAAACATTTTCTGCAATGTTAACGTAATTGAGTGCTTCATTTATGCTTGAATCTGTTATTTGGGTAGTTTTTTATTTAAATCTGATGATGGTTCTTTTTAGTTCTATTATGTTTTTAATTTGAATACTGACTGATAAGAGCACGCTACTTGAGTAACACACGATTGACACGATCAATCACAATCTGAATAATTTTTACAAGCATATTGCTAATCCATTGCTTCATATGTTCGAAAAAAAATATGCTCATGTTGTTGAACTGTCAAAATGAAATAGATTCTGATTGATGATCTGTTACGCAATTAGGGTGCTGGTGTAGCATTTGATTTTGTGTGTTTTGATTAATAGATTAACTTTTGGTTAATTTGCCTAGTGTTATTAGATCTGTTTGATGTCAAGTCCTCTCTTTCTCAGTCTTAAATATTGAAGCAATAATATCTCGAACAGTAGAAACATGTTTTTATAGAACCTAAGATTATACTGGAATGTTCGGGTTCGCTCAGTCTTCAGTTACCTCAAAAGCTACCAAGGACTAGAACAAAAATATGAAAATTATAATTTATTTGAACGCCAGCACCTCTGTGAACTTTTCAAACAAATCGCAAGTTACAACGACTATGAACAAGCTTATGTGAGAATCATAAAACACTACATTTTATTTTGTACCTCCTTTGTATGAAAATATTCGACTGAAGTTTACGAGGTGACATAGTCATACGCAGTCAAAGTTACGAGCCATAATGAACCTTATTACGAGGTGCTAAAGTTCACGGCTCAAGTCAAAGTGTCGGATTAACAAGGATATGAATTAAATAGTGAAGTGTATGGTTTTGCTTGCAAATGTTTTTAAATATTTCTGAGTGTATTTTTCGTTTGCAATTTTTATTTTTAGAGAAAAGGTTTTTGAGTATTGTTTATATTTCAATTCCTAGACAAACAGAGAAGGCAATTCCACACTATTATAAAAAAATAAAACGAAAGACTTAGACAATTCATTTGTCTAAACTAGATCCGTCTCATAGTTTTTGTTCCGTACAATCTGATATTTTTTATCGGTGGCAGAAAATGTACAGTCACTCTGAAAAATAAAAACTTAAAATATTGTGGCTTATGATAGTTCTGATTCTAAACTTGAAACAAAAACAAAAACAACTTTCTTTATAAAATCTCGAGTGACGCATATTTTTCTATAACATCAAGATCCATCAATTAAAATAGTTTGTTTATGACATCAATACTCGAAAAAAAGGACAATATAACTTAGTGGCAGGCCACCTGCCTGCGGGGCTTTCAACAAAACCAAATATTTAAACAAAAAATCAAATACGATGTAATGACGTTTGAGATTGATGACAATTGTACAGTTGTGGAGAGAGCGTATTTGAACCACATTTTTCTTAAAGTTTTCTAAGTTATTAAGTATTATACTAATTTTAAGTAAATGTGCTAATCTAAAGTACCTATTTATTTACTTTTGAGTTGTTGTAAAGTGGTGAGTTGTGGTGGCCCACTTGTAACGGCCCCGACTTATGAGTTGCAGGTCGTGGGTTTGAACCTAGTCAGGCACTTTACTTTGTGTAATTAATTTCATCATCACTGCTCTCAAAACGGTGAAGGAAAATATCGTGAGAAAACCGGATGTGCTAGAACCAAAAATTCGAAGTCATGTGAAATCTACAAATCCGCACTGGGCCCGTGTGGTAGATCACAGCCCACTCCCTCTCGAAGAGAGAAGGCCTGTGTCCCAGCTGTGGGAACATTATAGGCTGCTTTGTTAAGTATTACCTACTTTAACACCAGACATTTTGGCAATCGCTTCTAATCATTCTTAACTGAAAATAATTTGCTTCTAAATCGCCTAAAACAAAAACAGTAAAGACATCATCATAATTACATTACTGCTAACTCTACATAACCATTAAAAATAATAAGGGCAGCTCCTTAAAATTATACACAGCCACTTTTGACCGCGACTGTACAAAGGTTACTACCGACCGCACCGATTGTTGATCTTTGACATTTGAATGAGATTACGTAACCGCTTCCTTTCCACATCGAATATTCAAAATGATTGATTCATACACAAATATAAATAAGGAGAGAATTTTATATTAGAAGCCTGGGAACTGGGAATTAGAAGAATAATATATACTTCAACTGCTTGTCATTTTATGAAGGTTACTTTGTTGAATTGGATAAACGGATTCCTGGAGGTGATTTACATAACATTACGCCTGTTTTCCCCGAAGGGTAAGGCAGAGGTGTACCTATCACCCACATTTCGCCAGTTATGGTAAAGTCCCTCGTAATGGGGGTGAGCCTAATCAACCGGTTACAAATGCAGACTGCTACTGAGAACTCCAAGGCGATTTATATCAAATTAATTTGACTAACTGTATGAGGTCTTGTCGTGGATTCCCAGGTTGGGCAAAGTGTTATTGGGTTTTTCCAACTGACGGAAATAGGCTATTGCATAGGCCTATCGAATTCCAACTTACAAGAAAGAGAATTACACTATCGTCTACTATCGTTATTCGTAATCAAATAATTAAAATATTTAAAAAAAACTGCTGAGAATTACAGCGTCAATAATCATGAATTTGCGTAAAAATGTAATAGGACTCTTAAACATTACTGGCAAAATGTGGGTAATAAAACAGAAACACAACAAAACAGGCGTGACATTATGTAATGTGATGCTTATATTATATTACAGCATAATTATTGCAAACTCACAATCCTCCCTCATCTTCCAACTCCCTTCAAATCCAAATTTACCTTCATTTCCATCATAAAAAATATAAAATTAAATGCCATCATTCCGTATAATAATGATGTTATACAGGATGCTTTCGTCACTACAATAAAAACGTTCGTGGAGGCAGTTTAATAATACGCTATAGATTTTATGGAGGCATTAAATGAACCACGTTTTAATTTGGCTGTAAAATCAGAGAGCCTTTGTGGCCGGCCTTGGGTACTGAGAGAATTGACTAAATACGTGTTTGAAGTTAGTAACTTCATAATTATACAGATACTTGTAAGTTAAGTATTATATTGTTCATTGACCTACTGGTAATAGGATTTGTAGGTACTAATATATAGCCCTATTATCATTAGGGTATACCTAATGATAATAGGGCTATATATTAAATTTTCTGACTGACCGAGTCCTTGAAAATTCAAAAGTGCCTGTTAATGGTTTAATTGAAATAAATGCTTTGAGTTTGAGTTTGAGTTTAGAGTTTGGTTCTAAATTGCAGAGATGACTCAATTTTGATCTTATGTATTTGGACAGATATATTAGAATTCAACAATATTATATGAAGAAGGGATGATGATTCAGTGAATTCGAGATCCTTTCATGTTCCAGTTCTGTAAACAGAATATTGAACGCAAATTATACATATTTTGTAATATGCAGTCCCATATTGTTTCTAATAACTAGCAGCAATATCGCCCTCCCTCTTTGCTTTAGAAAGGAAACCCCTTTTGCAGAATTGGCAAAACCATAATTCAACGTAAACACTGTCTAAGGGAATGTATTATTTCGACTGCTTACGTTTTGTTTTCGTGTAGAATTAGTAACATGTGATTAGGAATAATCCTCTTACGCATTCCATAAAGTCATGATTAGATCAAAAAGTAGCTATTTCAATCATATAGTACCAATGAGAAAATAAAGGTAAACCAAAAAGAACCCAAAGACAAAAACCAAACTTTAGTATAAGAAGCAGAACTATTTAATCAAGGAGCACAATCGAAATCAAAAACTGAATACTCACTAAACAAATTATGAAATCCGATCCCTACACAAAGCGATCCATCAAAATTCTGACAGATAAAGAAAAAGTCTTATTTTATTTTATTTTTTACCTTTTTGTACTCTCTCTGTGTACAACATGCAGTGAGCGTCTATATTTTTAAGCGGTTTAAACTTGGTATAAACAAATAATTTTTCAATTTGTATATTTGTTGTCATCTCGAAAACTGCTCAAGCGTTTTTAGTGGTATCTTATTTTCTGTTGTATTCATGGTTGAGATTTTCTTTGTTACCGTGTGAGTATTTAAGTGCTTCCTGTGGTTATGAACCATTTAATTTACCTTTTACTTCTAGAAATATATTATCTCCAAGTAATTTTTAAATTGTGAGTTTGACGAGGGTCTGCATGATCATGCATTATCCAGTTCCTAATTGGCCAAATTTAAAAAGCCCAATCAATAAAAATCTTTCCAACTGAAATCCAACCATCAAATTATCATCTCAAATCTCAAAATCATTTCATAATCCATAAAAATTTCAACGGATGTAATATACTGAGCACACCCGAGAGTATGTAATTTTCGCATACGTTGAGTCATAAATATCAATTTGTGTTTAACACTTAAATTATAGGGTTGGTCAGTTACAGATGATTTAGATTCCGGGCTGTCTAATATTTCGGCGCCGGTGTCGTCGGGTTTGTTGCTTACTTTGCTTGTTTTGTCTTTGATAAATGGGGTTTTAGTAGACGAACAAACGATTAAGCTTGTAGGAGTAGGTAATAGGATATAGATTGCAGTTTGTAATAAAAAAATATTGGTAAGAGTCGGGGATATAATGATGATTTGGGTCCAAATACCGTAGACGGAAATATATCTATTGACATATTAACTAAGTTCTGAATTTTGCGTGTACGAGTATTTATATTCCATACAAACAAGGGTTTCGACAGTTTTTTTTGAGCGGTCAATGAAAACAAAAGAAATTGAAATTACGGAACGATTTATCGTACCTATGCCGTTGTCTACGCGAAATAAAATAACTTGGCATGTTGGGTCAAGTTCTTTGGACTATGTAACTTTCTCAATTAACTATCAAATCTTTTCAACGATGAAATCTGAGAATGCAGAGCAGCTCATGTACCGATAAATTATATTAACACAATAATTACATAATTAAACCTGACACTCAGTGTGTGGTTTCTGGTTACACATGATCCCATTAGTAAAATAGTTTAGTTAGATATTATAATAGTTAGGCAACAGCGTATTCATATTATACTACTGTGATTGCGAAACAAGCGATAATATGGTAAGGCCAATAATTATAATAAAGATGGCTCATTGATGAAAAATATCGAAATACAACCATAAATAACGAATTATATTGCTTTTATTAAAAGTTATTATGACACGAGCTTCTTGTAAAACTACAAATGACGAAATATTAATTATGCTAATTTTAACAAGCATCGATGAATCAATTTTCATTAATCATATCTCATACTAATTATGGCCAGTAACAAATTAAGTTTCCAAAATATTTTCTAACAGTTAATTAACATTTCTAACGGTATGCCTTACGCATGTTTAAGGCATAGTCAATCGATCGACACATTTGACGATTACAAGAACATTTTGAACAAGAACATTATATTGTTCGTATGTTGATTTACGATCGAGTCGTCGGATTAGGCAATAGAATGCAGACGTGAGTGAGTTAAGGCGACTTACGTTACGTATTCTAATTCATGTAAATCGGTCTTAAGTAGCTATATGGTCAACACATACGTTGCTGAATTGATTTAATAAAGATGTTGGTCTAAATTAATTTGACAAAATAATATGAATGCATCTTAGAAAAGGTTAAACATGCATTCATTATCATTTTTCTTTCAAACCTGTTTCTAAACTATTCCAAATTAAAACGAAACCTAACATAGTCCCCTGCGGCATTCCACCACTAACTCTTTGCTCCTCCACCCATACACTTCAGTCATGCTACTACAAACTGGCTAATAAACTTCAAATGTATCGTGCACCTTCATCTTTAGCATAACTTTCGGCACGCACATAATATTATTGATAGTTATGACGCTTTACGCTGTATCAAAACCATTCATTAGCTTTATTACCTTCCAAGGCGTGGGCTTGAAGACATCGGGCACAATACGACCTGTTATTTATTAATATTGTTTAAGTTTAATTGTTAATCATAGTGTTTAATGTGCTTATGTGCCGTTATGGTTTTTAGGCGTGTTAAGTGGAGGTGGAATTAGAGAGTCTGTTTTGAAACTTTTTATTTTATCTCAATGTAGAATCTTTTAAGTTCCTGATAAATAATATTAGGTTGAAAAGTTTTATTGATGCTCAGCATTAATGTTGTGTGCAGGTATAATGCAAAATGGGGTTTTCTTTTTTTAAATAATATAATTAATTTCGGAGATTTGTAAGATTCTTATAATGCATGCAAAAAAAAAAAGTTTTTCTTAAATGTTGTCTACATAAATAAGTAAATATTATGCCAAGCAATATTTTTACGGAAGAATTTTTTAGCAATAACGCTCAAACTTCAGCATGTAACTATACCACATAACCAGTACATAAGGTTTCATCACCTATCGCAGTAGCGACTCTAAAACAAGTCATTTCCATCGCCTTTTATTAAATCGTAAACACTTTTGATGGGCATTTTACTTTTTTCAATAAAGTGTTTATTGGCTTTCCACTTTATTGCAGTTGTAACGTTAGATTTTGAGTATATTGTACCGGTTGATAGTGGTTTAACGATGGCGGGACTCGAATCGATAGTTTGGTCTTTATGAAACAAAGTTGATGAAACGTTTAAGTTTATGTGGATGATGCAATCGATTCCATTAGATTTTTAAAGAAGTATAAATTCAATTACATCGATAGTTTTTTTAATAGTCTTGTTAGGCCAACTTTAGTTAGGTCCAACACTTTCGTAGCATTGTCACATTAAACTTTTTTTTTTGAACGATGACGGTCCAAGTTGAAACTCAATTTTATTTCATACAGCCATACTGAAATCTAGTCTTACCACAGGGTATCGTGTTACCCAGTAACTATGTTGTGGAGGTCAGATATGCAGTAGCTCGCTGTCGTCCCTAGCGTAGTTGGGAAAAGGCAGATTGGTTATACTGACATCTAGTTAAGCCAAGATTAGTTTCATAAAAATATCGACTACTGTCTATATAGACGCATTTGAAATTAAAATGTCTCTTGCACCCACAACCCCACCAAAAACAAGATCGAAAGAAATATTGACTGCTTTGTCTCCCCATATTGAAGCAATAAAGTCCCGAATAACTCTAACTCAATTACAAAATTTATTGACCACAATGTTCTCATCACGGAATTCATTAGCAGTAAACTTTGTATTACGCATAATCAATGGGAGGGTACCTCCACCAGTTTGTAGTGACTCATTCTGAATGTTGTAAATACGGGGGAATTTTGATGGGTAACCGTTTAATGAATGAGTGGATACGATTCGGTTGAATTTTATCGAGTTTTTGATCGACACTTGACATGAAACGTTTGGCTGTCGCGTGTTAGAAGTGGGAAGTAGGCAAATTATAAATATCTTTGGGTATTTTGTATGATTATTAAAGTCTAATGATGTCTTTGGAATTTTAATAACAATATAATAATTTCATTAGTAGATCATCGCCATCCTTTAAACTTATCAGAATTGATTAAAGAATGTTGCTGTAAAAAAAACTGCCAAGTGTGTGTTGGACCACGCACAATGAAGGGTTCCGTAGTTGGGATGAATTTATCCTAAAAACTAACTTAACTTTGTAGTGAAAACCATGTTCTCCTATACATTGATATACGGTTTTTGCGTGCCAGCACTTCATTATGTCGTTGCAAGAGTCGTTTTTTATTTAAATTTTTTTGCACTAGTGAACCATCTATAAGAAATTCATCTGTGCTATTGTCGAAATTAAATCTTGCTCTATAAAATGACAGAACAGACTTAAGCATTTCTACTTTAACGGCTGTTATATTATTTCAATTGGCTGGATTGCTTCTTGGTTTTATTTGCTATTAACTGAACTAGTTTATGGTTCAGCTGTAATGGTTAATGATTCTTTTGTCTGGTATGAATTAGATCTGAGTTTATTAATTGACTACCTTCCACCAGCGGCTTTGCCCGCGTGATAACTTTATAAATGATAGCCTTTGTTACTCTGTTATTATAGTAAAGCATTCTACTGTTTTTTTTATCGGTCCAATAATTTTTGAGTTTATTCCTTACAAACAAAAATACGAATATTTTCTGTTTATAATATTATTACTGTAGATTAGAGATGAAGAAGAAGGTCTAGATCATACACCATTTAGAAATATTCCTGTTTACAATTGTTTGCATTCAAGGGTTATTTTAATTTCAAACCAGTTTTATTCATGTCTGTCCAATGTTTTTTTAAAGTTTTATTTAGATGTCGTCTTAAGTGCCAATTTTTGTATTTGTTATGATAAAACTATCATCAAAATCTGAGTTTTTTTCAACTGTTATATCTAATTTCAGTCGAATGCGAAAAAGATAGTTGTATTTTTTTATTGTTGACAATTTACCGTCTATCTTCAGAGGCCTTAGTGTAAGTTTGCAAGTGAGTAAACGTAACTATCGCGTTTGCGTTAAGATTTGACTGATAGATCATAATGCTAAGAATATAAAGGTGAAATAAAAATCTTAACGCAAACGCGATAGTTACGTTTACTCACTTGCAATTGAAACTTAACTTACAATTGAACTTGCAATTGAAACACTCCTTTTGTTCCGACTATCAAAATGTCTAATATCTTTCTCAAAAGAAAAACAGCAGGAGTGACAAAATAAAAATAAAAAATATTGAACAAAACAACTGTTGACGATGTTAAATGATCATTAATCACTCCACTTTTCACTAAACCTTTCAAATACCGCCTACATACTGATTTTTACCAACGCAACATTTATTTATTACCCAAACGTGTCTACACGCGTTAACCAATTTAAAACCTCACTTGAAACAAAGGAAAGTGACCTTACAGATCATAGAAATAGAGTTGGAGGAGGTTGCATAGAATTTTGGGGAACGCGTGACGTTTCGACACCGGACGCAAGTCAACAATTGCCTTCCTGTTGTGATAACGGTATCCAGGCTAATTACCGGTAAAGTGTTACAGTTAACAGATTTTTTGTTGTAAATGCCGTCAAATTCCGTACAAAATAAGTTGCTTTTCTTTTAAATAGTTTATTTGTTCATAATTGATATTTTAACAATCAATGACAATTTGAAAGTATTAATTTATGACCTTTGACATTGATGAATGAATTTGACATTGATATAATTTATAATAATTATAAGACTATTTGACATTATAGTAAATTGATAATTGATGTCATAATATAATTTAATTTGTGACCATTTAACATTAGTTAATTTAATTTGATGTGATCATAAATAATCACAATTTAATTTATTATTTGAAGTTACCTAATGAATCTGACATGATAATAATTTATGACATTATTTCATTTTGACATGCCGAATTCTTTATCGTTTGTCAAACTAAAGTTCGTTTATAAAAAAAATATATTAGACTTGCGTGTTAATGATTTTTCATTTAGTTTATATGACTGATACATTTTTATTACAAAATAATTTCATATTAAGTATTAAAAATTCTTTTATATTATCAAAATTACCAATATTTGGAAAGAAATAAATGGTTTAATTTTGATTAGATTAGATTAAGATGTTAGGTCCCAAAATACTTTGGTCTCTCTGTGTATTGCGCTGATTAAATAATTGATGAATGCATAAAGGAAGGTTTTGTTTCAGCTTAATACGCCATTACATTAGTTCTAGAAGTCTTGACAGGTAGCTTGATACCAGAAGAAATACACAGGTACAGTTAAACTACGAACTTCGGTAATCTTCGTGTTTCTGAATTAGCACGAACGTCGTTCCTCGGAGTAACCCCCCACAGAGGTAATGCTCCGAGTTTTGTACTACCGCGTTTTGTAGTAGTACACCACTGTCACTGCGCGTTTTTATGAAGTTTTCTCTTTGTCGAGTTACCTACTCCAGGTCCTCATTTGTTGTTGTTGTTTCGGGAGGTACCTGTTTCGCATAAGGCGGGAGGAAACGCCCGGGTGTCACCATTGTGTGGATCGTCCGGAGGACACGGTGGAGCATACGGTGGAGGTTTGCCCGGCTTGGGTGGACCACCGCCGTGTCCTCGTGGAGGCGATTGGCGGCAGTGACCTCTCGCGTCCGGCCCTGGTCCAGGCCATGGTGCGGAGCGAGAGGGCATGGCAGGCATGGGTTTTAGTCAGTAAGAGTCTGACACGCCCTCCCGCTCCGCCCAGAGCGGGAGAATTTATTTGATGATTTCCAACCCAAAAAAAAAAAAAAAAAATTATAATTAATAATAAAAATTGCATAGTGTTGTTAATCTATAATTTTGTGAACATGGTAACACAAAATAGACAAGCACTTCCATAGTCATAACAGCTCTATATTACATCTCGTTATGTCGTTCGTATTTCCGAAGACAGACGATGATTCCCGAAGCGCATACTTTTCTTTGAGAAGCTCTACATAAGTTTTTTGCACGGAACATTAAAGGCTTTAGAAACGTAAGCACAGTTAGTTAGTATGAAACAGTTTACAGCCTCATTTCTTCAGGCTTAAGATTCTAACGAAGGATTAAATATTATACTTCTTTTCGTACTCTGAAAAGCTCAAGCAAGATATTCAATGCGTCCATATTAGTACTGAATGCAAAGCCACTGACTTACTAAGTTTTCATTCAAAACTACTTGTTCGTCGACCATTTCGCAAGACACTAAGAAAAATTCTTTGCAAGTTTCCCTGTAACATGAAATTTAAGCTTTAGGTTGAGAGAAATAGGGTAGAAAGTTGATTAATTGGTTGTAGTTGGAGTTTAAACTGGTATCTATTGAAAGGTTAATAGGCATATACATAAGGTGTGTAGATGTCCGACATATTTAATGCGCAGTCGTAATGTAAAAGGCTGAATTGAAATGATGAGTAATTTGTATGATATTATACAGCTTATTTATAATTGAATTGGAAAAGCCAGTGTGTACTGCAAAAAAAAAATTCCTATGATACAGTTGAACTTAATGTAGAACTAGCGGGGAGTAATAGGGATCAAATTCGAGAAACACATATTCGTTATAGTGCGCGCGGAACTAGTTGGCCGCGCCTTAGGTGAGGGAGGAGGTGAGGGGGCGGGTTGCCGCCATACTCAGTGACAATGACAACAAAGCGCCCCGCCTCTCCGTCCCACCGCTCACATACCTAAGGCGCGGCCAACTAGTTCCGCACGCACTATAGTATGAAACTGACAGGTGTCAAAAACACATTCTCTCGACGGTTAGACTAGATTTTCCAGGTATTAACAAGCAATTTAATAAGCTCGCCCTCTATTACATGGGACTTAAACCTAACTGGCGAAATGTGGGTGTACTATTAGGTACACCTCTGCCCAACCCTTCGGGGAAACTAGGCGTAATGTTATGTTATGTTATACGTATGTAACAAGCACTTTAATATCAATAAAGTACCGAAACCCGCGTAAAACTATGTACTATGTATAATCATCAAAGCATTCCGTGAATATTTTCACTTCAGTCTTCAGTCCACGTATTGTGAATGACACAAAGAGCTAACAGGAAGGTACACAGTTAGTAAAAGTTCTAGGAATTCCTAAGATCTTTTGGCTATAGTCAAAGAGATTTGCTAAGGCATTTTGTATCAAAATGAACGTGTGTTTCCTTACTGTGTTCTTAGAAGAACGTTGCCAATTGAAATAAGTTTCGGTGCGCAGGAATTTTGGTTTTGGACGGTGCGATTTGTGGAACTTTATTGAAGGTGTATCTAAGTTTTGTTAAAAATATTTTTAGGGAAAAATAGGCCGGTATGTTTTGTTCCTGCAGCAAATTTTGTATCAATTTTGGATGTATATGTTTCAAAAACAGCTTCCAGATTTTAAAGGCACACCCTTACTGTCAAAATGAAACCCGTTACTAGGTACTGTTAGTGTGTTACGCAATTACTCCATAGGTAAGTCTCATTTATCAGCTCACCGTTGTAATATTCCTTCGAAAACCTCCCTCAATTTTAATCGGTTATAAAAATCGGCCCAGTGCGATTCGGACTCGCCCACGAAGGGTTCCGTACCACCGTACAACACTAATAATATGACACATTTTTTTTTATATTTCTATGAAATACACACGTTTCTTTTATCTTTAACTTTTTTATCTTTTGTTATAGCGACCATAGTAGTACACTCTGTGAAAATTTCAAGTGTCTCTAGCTATTACGATTCAAAAGATACAGCCCTGTGACAGACGGACGGATAGCGAAGCCTTAGTATTAGGGGGCTAGGGTTTATTAATGTATTTTTTTGTTTATATTACACTAATATTTTCAACACAATGTATATTGTTACGAAATAAATAACTATGACTTCGATCCCGTGGGCACCTTTTGGGTATACACACAGAACCCTAAAAATCCTCTTTTCATATACTTTCAAAAGTGTCGCACTGTAACAAATGCCTATTACGATTGAGACAGAAACTCTATTAAGACGTAGCGAAGCGTGAAATCGGTCTTACCTGCCAAGTGCTGATTGTTATGGCAAAGTGCATATTATACCAGTAAGTTGGTAGTGAAAATTATGTGAGTGGGACTTTGTCGATGACATTTTGGTTTGTCGGGTTGTTGGATTTTATTATAGAGATTACAGTATGGTTGAATGGCTTAGGTTACTTGGGTTAATTTATCTGGTAGGTAAACAGTGTCTTTGCAGACGTGTTTTCAGGAATTCTTCAGTGATTTTAGAAGTGTTTTGAGCACTTTTTTTATCATTCATGAGACATACCTATCATGAGCTGGGGCCTAAGTCTACTAATTTATAAACGTTACAATGATCTCTCAATGGTCAGTTTTTGACATTTTTTGTATGGCAAATATGTCAAAAACTCACCATTCACGAGACCATTGAAACGTTAGTAGACTTAGGCCCCAAGGGTGACCCACCTACGAGTCTTGGGTTCGAACCCAGGCAGGCGCTTCACTTTGTGTTTTTTATTTCATCACCACTGCTCTCAAAACGGTAAATGAAAACATCGTGAGGAAATCGGCATGTCCTAGAGCCGATAAATTCGAAGACATGTGACGTCCACCAACCCGCACTATATCCGCAGCAGTGGGAACATTATAGGCTCATTATGCTTAAGCTATACATGAGTATCTGAGGGGTTTCTCTTATATATACAAAGAAAGAAAGAAAGATCACTCAACAACACAACCCAACACAGACACAACAACTGAACTATCTCTATGCAAAAAAGTTGCTATAAGCAGAGTTACTCTCCTCTGTTCCGATGGTAAAATTCCATTAGACGATCCTTCGGACTCAGTATAATAGTGCTTCGGGATACAGGATTTTTGTTATCATTTTGGATAATATTTTCTTATTTTCTACTTAATATATGTTAGACTATTTATCCTATCTAGAGAGCTTTACCTACGTAGCTGTGGTAACTATTCTGCTATCAAGCGAAATGTGGCAATCGAATCCATCCAGTCAGTAAACTTGACAATTTAAAATATAGTTTCCATTGACATTTTAAAAGTGCTATCAAATAAACACGGATAAGTGCAAGCGCAGCGATTTATGATAATTCCTGTGTTGACGTAATCGACACTTCAAGTGGCTATTTACGTCAAGAAGTGTCGGTTACATTACAAGTCACAAGTTGGATGGAACTTGCCTATTTGTGAGTGAGGAAAAGGTGTTTGTGGGTTTTCGACTTTCGCTTCGATTTCGTTTGTTTTGTTTGGCTTTGCATTTTGATTCGGGTGTTTATAAATCTTTGCGAATCGCCTCTCATTCAAATCATTTATTGTTACCAAAATGTTGATCTTGACCATTTTGAATGATTAAGTAACGAATTATTAACCAAGGGTCTTTTCTGGGACAAATTTTCTCATAAAAAAACCTGTGCTATTATTTATTTACATCGCATGTTTTCTTTATGATAATGATGAGTTTTACTCTTATCGAGGTTACCCTTCGTGTCAAGACAAACAGTATTAGAAGTGTTAGGTCTGGGTTAAAATGGTAGTTTCAAAATTTTGGCATTGTGTACTACTGATTACTAGAACATACTGAAAAATCAACTACCAAAGTGAGGAGGCATTGTGTTATGTAAATCGGTTTTACAGAAAAAAAAAATCTCAGAACTTACAGTCCGCTTATAATGAGATACAAAGTACTTAATAAGTATGATACCTAATACAGTACCATACAGTTTCCTACGGAGTATTAGAAGACAAGTTATATTGCATATACATGTTTTTTAAGCTTATTTTTAAATGTATTCACGTTATTGTACTCTTTTATATCGTCCGGCAATCCATTGAACAGCTGTGCTCCTTCAAATAATATGATATTTTAAATAACATCATCAAGTGCATAAAAATTAGGACCATTCGAACTTTCTTCAATCGAACTATCGCTCCACATTCGACAACGTTCTACCTTCTACGACCACTGATAAGCTGTCTTCACACAACCACACTATCAATATTTGCTTTCAAAGATTTTTGAGTAATTGCCTTACCTTACATAGTTAGCGGCGTGTGTGAACATACCATTACCTACAACTTAGCGGTATGTTCAGAAACTTGTATTTCACTTTGACTTATTTTAAAGATACCGCTAATACAGTTTTATGGTGTTCAATATTTAATGTTTTGAGTAAATGTTGTGTCGGAAAAGTATGGTTGCATGGAAATGGTGTGTAAGTATTTTGTAAGGCGTAGTTGATTAGATATTGTAGTGCTAAGTGGCTAGTCCTTTTTTTATATAGAATACTGGAATACATGTCAAATTTTTCATCAAGTGTGGATTTGGGGAAACTTGTCAACAGTTACTTACTGCAGTCAGTCTGAAAGCTGAAAATGTAAGTAAATCAAAGATTGTAGACGATGAAATGAATTCTTGTCGATGTAGGTACCTATACATCTTTTTGTTTTTCATATTCAAGGGTGACACGTCCTTTTAGATCCACAGAAAAAAAGTCAGGACGTGTCTCGAAATCATCTGTGATCAAAATGGTATTCATTACTCTTAATGATTTGTTAGAAAAATTGGATCGTTATTAAATTCGTTTATGAACTTCAGCATACAATTACTGAATGTTGAGGTGGTCATGGTCTTATAGACTGTGCATAACGAATTTGCCGCATTCCCACTAAATAATAGACACCAAACAACTGCAAACTTTAGCGTCAAATCAGAATGGGGTCTGAAAAAAGTTGTGACATCTAAATTGGCCACCTGTTATTTAAAACTAAAATTCCAGGATCAATGACTGACAATGATACTTTTTCACGCGCCTATATGTTCATTTGTTTCTTCCTCTATTTGCAAGTCAAATTGAATTTAAATAAGTCCTACCTCCTTGGTTGCCACGTGTTGAAGTAAAAAGTTCGTTCCATTTTTTTAATACACGACAGATACCTATGAGTTTTCATAGTAATAGTCCGCTAAAAAGGACAGCTATGGATTTTCATAGTAACATTGCTGGCCGCATATTCCCTTGTTTTTGACCAGTACAGCAATTTCGATTTATCTCGAAGATGTCAAAAGAATGCTCGAATTTCCAAGCATGTTTGAGAAAATACGTAATACGCTACAAGATAAAAATAATCAACAAAGTCTGGAACACAGACATACAGAATTATTTCAAAAATGGAATGTCGGAAAGCGACCAACTAGATTTAAAAAACGCCAAGCGATTGTCGCTTGTCTAGGCCGTCAGGTCAGAATAAAATTCTAAATTGCATCGAATCATTGTTTCGATGCCCTAATGATTCTTTCATGCGGTTTCTTTCAAAAACCATACCTACTTGTATAAGAACAATGTCAGGAATGTTAATGTAACCTTAATTCACAGCACTTTAAATCCCTTTCCACAAACTATTTGTATTAAAAACGACCGGAAGGCACTTCGAAATGGTAAAAGCGGAAATGGATCGGTTGCTTGTGAGTTGGTAACACTATTAGTCAGTGTTGCCCACCTTATAGGATGTTAGCACGCGATGCGTTGGTTTACCTGTAATATATTTTTTTGGTTTAAAACTTAACATTGTAAATTGTAATATGTTTAAATCATTTTAACAGAATTTTTATATGTTTTTCATGCTGAGTTAGAAAATTGGTTCTAAAGTTTATGCCAAAGCATAACATACGAGGGTCAGACTACTGACATCTGCTTTCATAATATTTTTTCTTAGGTACTGTTGTTTATCAATCTGCTTACCCTTTACCCAACTATAATTAGGTTGACTTCCAGATTAACCGTCTTCCAGTATTTAAATGGCGTGACTACTTATCTGACTTCCACAACCCAGTAACTGGGTAACGTGTTGCCCTTGGAAAGACTGGTTGTCAGATATGGGCTTCTGATTACCCGTGACGTCTTTGGTATTGTTGTTTGAGTCTGTTAAGTTTTGACCAATTTATCTATTTTAGAGGATTTTAAAGCCTGTATATTCATTAAACAACATTAACTTTTGATCTTATAATAATTATGAGGTAAATACCTAGAATGTGCTCTGTTTACGTAGACGGACTGAATCCCGACCTTTCAACGTAAATTCTCAGTATAATTAATATCAGTGCTTCCGTGGAACCACTTGACACCATTCCTGGGAATCGTCGGCTCCTGCAGCCAGAAATTGGGTGGGGCGTGTTTTTTTTGTTGTTTTCAAAGTTCCTCAGCGTAGCATTATAATCGTGCAAATGAAATTTCATGGAACCAATTTCGATTTTAATAACATTTAGAAGTTGTAGGAACATAATACCATGTCCCATTTAGCAAGGGGCCCATTGACTTTTATTAGGCTCAATTTTATACATCGACCTGATTTCTATCACTTATTAATCCAATAACATTTGTCATATCGTTTCACTGGCTTATTCCCAGGGGCTCCAAATAATTTTATTCCCGGCGGCTTCAAATTAAAAAAGCAATAAGTACCTATAATAATAATAATGAATAAAATCTTTCCCATGAGCTCCAAAAATTTTAAAGTACAGATTGCACAAAAAATTCTATATTTTCAGTAAAATTAATTTATGATGTGAATGTGACAAAGTCGAACCCCAACCCAAAATTATTTGGAGCTCCTGGGAATAAGCCGTTTCACTTCCTTATTATTTAAACAAAGTGCGGCTTCTTCAATATTTCGTTTCACTACTCACACTGACGAATGTTTTATTTCAAGAATTATGAAAACATGTTTACAGCAATTGCGTTCCACTTATAACCGCAATCAACATGCTATACCTACCTGAATTAACCGTGGCAATTAAAACAGGGGTCACAAGTACTAATTAAGGCTGAAACTCTTAATAAAAGGAAGAAAAAAGAATCATAATGTAAAGACCTTCTTAAGCACCATTGACCCGCAATACAGGAATTATGACGTCACAAATCCTATCTAATTACATTGGATGACGTAAACAACGTTCCCTCCCCTATTTAAACGTTGAATGTGCTTCCCCGTCAGAACTACGGTGCACGTGCGACACTCAAGGTCTCACAACCCTTTACACATCCTCTCAAGCTTGCAATTAAAACGAAAAACAGAGCGAAACAACGCCATACTTACTCAACAAGCCAGAAAGAGACAACACGCCTCATTTACCCAAGCACTTTTATTTCCACTTGCACTTGAGAGGTCGTCGGCCAATCAACGGTCGTGCCGCACCCGCCTCGCATTGGTCCGTTTGAATAGAGAATATTTTTTCGAAAAATGGAACAAAAGCGGAGGGTAGGTAATAGCGAGTTTTGTTTTATTCGAGTGGCATTTCGCATTTGAGTGGAGGAGGCCGCACGGAGCGGACGTCTCGACTTTTAATTACCTTATATTTTTGCTATTGTTTCTTTAAGGACACTCGTACGTTAAGCTGGCTTTTCATTTTATGATGTTCAACATTGTTATTTTATTACACGGAACTCGTTTAGTACTCGAGTGTGGGGCTTATTACAAAACAAGCAAATTAGCTATGTTTATTTCGTACTAACCACTATCCTGTGTTTGTCAGGAACTGGCTTCATTCAAGTGTTTGTAGTCAAGGTACGGGATACATTTCATGTCTCTTTTCATTCATAGGTAAACGAAGAGGGGATGTTGTAATGTTAGCATGGATGGGACATCCTGCTGACAATTTTTATTTTAGTTTAGTTAGCCAGAGGTATACCTACCTATAGTACACCCACATTTCACCAGTTATGTTTAAGTCCCCGGAAAAAGGGGCGAGCCTATTGCTATCAATCGGGCACAAATCCAGACTCCGGGTTGCTACTGAGAAATTCCAGATAGAAAAACCCAATAACACTTTGCCCGACCTGGGAATCGAACCCAGTACATCAGGCTCAGCAGTAGCACTTGCAAACAGTAGACCAACGAGGCAGCAATACCTCTAATACCTCTAACAATCTTTTAGTTTGAAGTATTCTATGCATCATTAGACCAGCTTTATTAATTTACTGTTGGTGGGATCATGCACTTATTAGTTACTGCTGGTAGTAATCCTGTCGATTCCTTCACTATAATTATGCAGTATTCCGTTGCCCCAGAGGTTTGTCATTAAACCTTACCTTAACGGAAACTTGGACGGAATATAATGTAATTGGTGTTCAAGTGCTTCTGATCATTAGCTGTCTTCGTAGGATAGCTATTTTTCAATATTGCTAGCACGTGTATAAACACGTGGGCAATTTTTAATAGCGTTAGTGGCCCTGAGATTTAACGTAATAAGAGGAGTCACCTTTCTGCTGTTGTCGTTTTTAAGGCTAACACTAACAATAAAATAATAACAATAATCATTTTATTTCAGAACATAATACCATATTTTTTTAAGTAAACATAAACCTTAATAACTGTGTTAGTAAACATGAACAAATAATGGATGAGCGGGCAATCAAACTTCCTCGCAATGACATTTAGGAGACTGTTCGAGCTGCCTCGGACCTTCTGCAGCTGCGACGCGGCAAGCTTATTATGTGCACCAGCAAACATTACCGACGCACTGCAGAAGCGTGGCAGCTCCAACAGCATCCTGAATGCATTGTTGTATTAAACTCGAAGAACATTGATGGCTGGTGATGATAACATCACCAACATCATATCAGCCGAAAGACGTCCACTGCTGTACTTAGGCCTCCCCCAAGCACCGCCACTTCGAACGGTTCTGTGTTTCCCGCGACCGATTCCTGCGGCCTTCACAAGTTCATCAGTCCACCTTGTAGGAGGCCTTCCAACGCTACGTCTACCGGTCGCCACTAAGAACCTTTCGGCCCCATCGGCCATCTGTTGCCACTAAAACTTAAACTACAATGTCAAGTACTTGGGATAAATTCATCCCAACTATTATATTTTGGAGCCTTCTAATCCGACATGCTCTTTTTTTGGCCGGTTTTTTTTTTCGTTATTTTTGCATTGGTTCATAGAAAAAGTTCTTCATAATGTGTAATGAGTGTAAAGATCGCAGTGGTTTTTAGTATTTCACTAAGTATTTCATTTTGTAGATACAAAACTGACCTCTAGGTCCTGACCATTTCCATTGTAGATTTTACTTTTAGTTTCGCACTAGAATTTCTATGGCATCGTGGGCGCATTTATGGCCACACACAATATTGGAATGCTGAAATCGAATTTGTTACAATTGACGCAGAAAGCAGTCAGGCAACGTGTCATTGCTTTTTTTTTTTCTATTCGCTCAGAAGACGTGGTATCCTAATTGATGCAGTAGGCGTTAGCGTGTTAAACATGACACTGTTGTTTAAAATTTCACGAGGTGTCTAGAAGCTGGTCATCTACTGACACCGGTTTCAGAAAGACTGATTTATTTATTGAATTTTCTTGCACAACATTACAGAATATTTTTCCAATGCGTGATGTGAAACACGAGTTCGGTGCATCGCCGTTGCCCGTTTTTAATGCATACTTGGCTGGATACTCTGCCGTGTGCCTAGGTTAGGAAATATCCTGTCTCATAAATTCTGTTGTGATTGGTTAACCAACCTACAAATTATCATATAATTCGATATGACACGCAAGATGAGAGGTGACAGCTCTCACCACCCGCGAACAGCGTACGCAACAATAGTACTCTGCTTTAGGAGATTCAATTTTAACCCATATGTGTAATATAGATGACTCTTTCTAATCACAAACCTCTTCTCTTTCCAGGAACCTAGCAGCCCCGCGCCCTCAGCTTGCGCTCGGTAACACATCACTAGAGACGTTCACATCACTACACAAAGAAAACTGTCACAGACTAGAGTACCTCGTGGAGCGACAGAAACAGCTGTGTATGCTGTCTGATACTATGATTAAGGTGAGGAGATTATTACATAATTTAAACATTATGATAATATTTCATTATAACTAGCAAGGGTTCACATCGCTACACAAAGATAACTGCCACAGACTAGATTACCTCGTGGAGCTACAGAAACAGCTGTGACGCTGTCTGATACTATGATTAAGGTGAGGAGATGTTGAATCTACTATGATAATAATAAGGTGTAACGAACAGATGTTCACGTCACTGTACAAAGAGAACTGCCACAAACTAGAGTACCTTGTGAAGCGACTGAAACAGCCCCGTAAGCTGTCTGATATTATGATTAAGTTCCGTGCCATCTCTTTTGGCCTGACTGGCCCACGTTAAGCCCTGAGCGCACAGGACAATCAGCCTTGTTAGCGACCTTGCCTTACCCGGTTAAACTTTTAACATGACATTACATGACCTATCGTTAATGCTAACACAAGTGAAGATGAAGAATTTTTATAAATTTGAAAATGTTATGCTGTGGTTTTTCTAATCTATCAGATGGATTTTGATGTATTTTTGCAAAGAGGTCAAGTATTTGATGACGATGAGTTTATTTTTATTTCACAAAATTGACACATTCAGTGAACGGTACATCATAATTTTTAACATTCGTTAGAAAGATCTGTACTTATAAACAACTTCAACTCACAAAAACGCGTTCACAATAAACAAGCCAAGATCGTAAATAAATTGCATCTGCAAGTCCGTGCATAAACAATGATTAGCTTCAATACTTGTGTTATATTGTGTGGGCTAGTGCCACGGAGCATTAAGCAAACAGATAACGAGCGTGTGAACACTGCGCACCGCGATCATTCTGACGCCTCGCCACCATCAAAATAAGTAATGCGTTAGCCAATTTGTATACCTTGACAGATGAAAATAGCTCGAGCCGTGATAAAAATGTTATTATTGTTATTTTATAGCTATTTTATTGAAAAAATTATCTAAAGAATGTAGAACTTAAAATATGATAGTCAAGGATCGCTTTCACATTGTAAAATTATGAGCAAAGATTAACATGAGCACTCCATTGTGTTACTACTCCGTGTCAGTCGCCTACGCTTGTCACTTGGTGTCGGAAAGTAAGTCAGTTCGATCCTGCCTGCATAAATAACTCGATTAGCTGGAGGTGCTCATACGTGATGAAAGGTGTTGGCTTGGTTGGATACCTCATTCTGTAGATTTTTCTATTATGGACCTTGCACATTTCAGTTGTGTATATTTGTTTAAAAAAATTGTTCGAATCGGATTAGGAATAAATAAATAGATTTTTATATGTCCTGGAAAAGTTTTAAATACAAAATATGATTTAGAAGGTCTGCTGCTTAATAGTAATAGGTGTGTCTGTGTGTGAATAGACCGCGTTAGAACCACCAACCTGCGCTCCATAACTCAAGTAGCGGATGTTGGAGAAAAAACAGCCAGGCTGAAGTAGAAGTCGGCTGGCTACGTCACACGAATGCACCCGGAGAAATGGGCAAAGATTGTCACTCACTGGACGCCTGACAGAAGACATCGCCGTCGAGGTAGCATGCGGCGAAGTAGGTGTGACGATCTAATCATGTTTGCAGAGCCAACATGACCAGAAATCGCACAAAATACAGAGATCTGCAAGGAAAAAGGGGAGTCCTTTGCCCATCACAGAATAGGCTATAAAATAAATATTTTCAAGGTCATACTGACTTCAAAGACTCAATGTCTTGGTATCTAATGTCAAATTACGTGGCGTTGCAAACTCATTGCTATTTGAATTAAAGTGGGAAACTAAACTAAGCCCTCGTACCCACAGGCGAAGTTTTGACCGGCAAAGACCGAAAATCCACCGACACTGACCGAAAATCCAGTGCGCGATAAAAAATCGCCGGTAAAAAAAATCGCCAGTGCGAACCTGTAATTATCACAAGGCAATTCTGTTGAAAGCTCATTGCGAAAAACAGATTAAAATCTTTAATTAGGTATTTAAAGCTCATGAGAACCCGTTACATCAATTCCCTGTTTAGTAACCATGCTACAAATAAAATTAAGGATGCAGACACTAAAATAGCCATACCGGTAAACAAAACTGGTTCACAATAAAATTAAAATGATTAAAATCAAATTAAAGGAACTCTTAAAGACAGATACGGAACGAACGACTTTATAAGGCGCTCGTAAAATCGTATTACTGAGAAATAAGGAGACTGTTCCATTAACGCGAACGATAGGAGTTAGACTACAAAATTAGGCAATACATTTGCATTAAAATAATACTTGTGTAGGTACCAATTTGATGCAAATCTATCGCTTCATTATGATGAAAATCCTGAAAATACTAGATAAAAAAAGAATCATAGACTTATTGTTACAAGATATAAACTGAACCGAATAAAATAATCATTTTTAATATAAATTCAAGTATTAACTTGGTCAATCGTAGTCTTTTCTTGTCATTATTAATGCGGTGAAGATTTACATTTATTACACGGATAGGAACACGGATTTATAATTAATCTTTTTCTAATATAGAAAAATCCAAAACATAATTTGAAAGGTTATCCACATAATTAGTCATCAACTTTTTAGGGAACTAAATAACTACCAATATAGTAACTATCACAACAATACACAACTATGAATTTAGTGACACCGTCCCTCAAAGTAACATAAACGATCGCATAAAAGAAAACTGACCCTAACTTTAGCATTAATGACAGTTTTATTTTAGTTAATAAAAACATACAATTACCACTCGCAATTCACTTTGATAACGACATAAAATTTAATCTTAACGATGTCGAAGTTAATTGAGATCGCTTTATAGATAATGTAAGAATTATTGAATTAATCGATCTGATTTATTGCCGCCAGAATTGCAGTAAATAAACGGTTACATGGATTGAAGGGATATTTTAATTATAATTTTGTTGTTTGATTTTCATTTGAATACAATTTTACGTAGTCCTTGGTAAGGTATCAAACGGCTTTGAATATGGCCCAGAAGTGGATACACCAATATTTTTAATCACTTCAAAAGGTACGCATCTGAATAATCTTCTTTATGACATAGAAAGAAAGAGAAAGAAAGAAAGAAAAAGTATTTATTGAGACACGCACAGGAGATCACAAAACTAAACACACTCATAGAAATATAAATAAAAAGAACAATAAAAATAAAAAACAAAGTAAAATGAAAATAAAAGCAGACAGTCCTGTACGAGGCCAAAAGGCTCCTATCCCACCATGATGCTGGGACATTTAAAAATAGATGTCGCAGCATTGGTATTCTGATAGGGCAGGTCAGCAGGGCAGGTCTATATAAGGTAACGATGATCCTGAATGGCTGATGACGTGTGAATGGAGAGGGCTATGTCCAGCAGTGGACGGGTATTAACTTGACCATTGGTCAAGGACTGAAGATATATAGAGGAAGATAGAGAGAGGTTTACACTCCACATACCCATTTGTTTATTTTATATCAACCTGTGTAATGATATACCTCCATATTGATATGTCTAATTAAGCTAGTATTGTAATGGTCATCACAAGGAAGGCGCTGATGTCTGAGATACAGATATTTTTTATCTAGTTCAGACACAGATGCCTTCACTATAAAGCTAAGAAAATATTTAAATTGTCCTGTATATCTGTCTATATGTAACATAAGTTTTTGGTGCAAATAAAAAAAAAAAAAAATATATATAATAAGAGATGAGTTTACAATTACAAACTCATGTAGACTGCAAAAAGATAGGAAAGAAATAAAAGAAAAACTAGAGCCATTTTTATGAAAAGGACGCCTAAAAAATCT
The DNA here is from genome assembly GCA_914767815.1 of Eupsilia transversa. Taxonomy (NCBI): domain Eukaryota; kingdom Metazoa; phylum Arthropoda; class Insecta; order Lepidoptera; family Noctuidae; genus Eupsilia; species Eupsilia transversa. The sequence goes on along the minus strand of OU611896.1, from coordinate 5,755,705 downwards.
CTGAAAAGAGCTCCACTCTCGTATTCCATCATATTTAGGTCAATCCGACCACCCAACTGTTCCTGGCTTAATTTTCTAAACTGGTCCTTTATAACTTTTTGGTCCCGATTTAACATTTTTCGATACTTTGCGTACAAAAGACTAAGCACCGATTTGGGATATAATTTAAATATTTTACTGCTTTCACTAAACATTTTCACGTTATAGTATGAATTTTTATAGCCATTTAATGTCCAGCAGTTGTTGTTAAAGTATACCGTATAAGGACGAAGATTTTCAAGTTTTATCAGAATTCAGAAGGAATTAGGTTAATTGTTGCGATTTCTTGGAGTTCGGTGTATGGAAAGAATGTGTATAAGTTGCAGTATTCAATGGAAGTATTTCAAAGAAAGATACGACTGACGAAAATGAAGCTGATTTGAGCTAAGTAGGTTTTTGAAAACCAGTTGATAAGATAAGAGTATTGAAAGCATTTTCTACTGTGAACAAAGTTCTAGAATTCAGGAATGTCTTGGATCAAAGCGACAATTCACACGAAAACGGCCATAGCATGTCTACATTTTCTTCGAAATCGTATCATTGGTTAGCAAAAAGATGTGGGGCCTAAGCCGAACCTAAGATAAGCTCCGTTTAAGAGAACTACATGGCTGCGCTGTGCTCCATGGTTTGACCGCGCGGCCATGGTTAAACCTTTACAACTTTCTGAATTTTGGATGTACGAATCAGTGTTAGTGATTTACAAATTCCTTCGTAATATTGACAAAGTCGCTTTTCTTCTACGACACTGTATCCGAGCAGTCCAAACGGACACAAAGCTTTTAACTTCAATTTTTGTCTGGTATTGACATGATATATTGACTATTGATATTGATATGCCTCTATCTCCTATAACGATCTAAACGGTCTTTAACGATCTAAACTTCTTATTTGTGTTTATTCTTTATAGATTTTATGTTCTAATCATTATGTTCACTAATTCCAGGTGCTTCAGACTGGTGCACTGCAGGCAGTGGAAGAATGCCAGCACCAGTTCCGACACAGCCGGTGGAATTGCAGTACTGTGGAGAATTCTACGGACATCTTCGGAGGTGTGCTCAAGTTTAGTAAGTATTTCAGTTTGAATATTGTTTCATACCTAGAAGATAGTTGTTCCTGGTGCGTGTATGTATGTACGATTTTGTGTCTTTATATACAAACTAGCTGCGCCCCGCGGTTTTACCTATATCATTCATAAGTAAAAGGTTTCCTATGTCTTCTTATAGGTCATGGTTTACCCATGTGCCAAATTTCATCCAAATCCGTTCAGCCGTTTTAGTGTGAAAGCGTAACAAATAAACAAACAAACTCACTTTCGTATTTTATCATATTAGTTAGGATTACAATCCTCACGAAGAATCCTGAACACCTAACAAGAAACAAGGATAGCAGTGTAACCATAGCCGAAAATGTATTAATATGGTGATTAAGTTGGAGTTGCATGAAAATAAAAATGGACTAAAGTTACATCATTTTGAATTTATAACAACAAAGATTGTGAGTAAAGCACTATTAGAAATTAAAACATACTTGCTTTATAACATTCAACAACTGCATATAACAGAGCATCTAAGTTTCTGATCTCAACTTATTCTATAACCCAATAATGTTCCGCAATCCGCACAGAAATATTAAATGCCACTCATCGCTCAAGTTCAAAAGGATCGCTCCAAGCATTCCATATGCTGTTGTTTGAAGTACGTTTACGTCTTCGACTGCTTGTCCATCATCAAGAATGTTTATCTTCCGACAACTTAAGTCTGGAAGACATTTTGAAAATTGTTTTTTGATCTTGTTTGAATTCCTTATGCTACCTATTATTGTGTACATCGGAGGGGTTTCTGGGATCCATAAACAAAATTGTGGTCGTGTTAATGATATCTGTAAGTAAAGTGACAATTTCAGGGACTCGCACAATCAAATAAGCAGTATCTGAGATTATACACTTGTTCTGAATTGTTGCCATTACCGTGGCAAAATTTTTTGTGGCAATTTTTTTTTTTTAATTTTATTTTCATTTACATAAATTGAGTGCTGCGTACAGATAATGTAATTTTGTAACAGAAAAACCGATAAAAAAAAACCTGTGATTTTTTCCGATGGAATATGATTCAAAATAAGGAGCTGAATGCACCCTGTAAGTTTGCGGAGGGCTGTCCCTTACACCCCTGTATATCTGTAAGCTTTTTCACATAAACATAATAATAATAATAATAATTCATAAATAAACTTTTGACATGACATGAAATTTACTCTGACTTTAATAAAATTATTTAATTTGCATGCTTATGTTAATACAATTGGGTACTCAAATACGTTTATAATAATATTGTAATAAATTTACCTTTATAATTTAATAGTAACCATATCATTTGTATGTCACTATTGGCAAAACATAGCGCACTACCTAATTCTTAAGATCTTTATATGTAATTACCTATGTTTCACAAATAAATTATTCTATTCTATTCTATTCTATTCTTTTACTTGTGTATCACTCCCACAGAATCACTCTTAAATAAACTCGAAAGACGTAAACAATAAGTACTTACTTAGAAACACAGAAACCCGTTTCTTTCACTCTCTCAAGACAATAATAACACACCTGATCCATTCTGTTCCCTCTCCGTCCTTCTCTAGCCCAGTTGTGAAAAGACAAGGTGCACAACGATATGCACTCAATGCCCTGTTATTCTTATTACCAAACGAGGATCATCTGAATATACTATTTGACGCGTTCTTCCGTTGCTGATCAAAATCAAAGTTTGTATATAAGTTTACATCAAGACCAATTTCATAGAACTTCATCGTCTTAGACGTGAAATGTTTATTTTCATATGTCGATTACTTCGTGTGTGTTTTGTTGACGGAGTTGCTCAGTTTGTTTACTGTAAACTACTAACAACGTAACCAGTTCTACTGAGCTTCCACTCCCCTCTGTTGCCTTGGTAGCATGGGTGTCAGGATGTGGTTGCATGCCTTTTAAGGGATCTAATTTCTTGGTTGCTTCAAAGATTACTGGTCAACGAACTTATGTATGGATTTTCAGTTTCAATTTTAGATTTTGAATGGTATTGGCAGATTTTGCTACTACGGCTCTATTCGTTGTTAGATTAGCATTCAATCAATGATGAGCATTTGTCTCGTGATATTGTTATGAAAATATTGTTTCCATCAATGAAAAATTTTCCAATGTGAGAAAAATAACAATGGAGTGTTCTTGTGAATTCAACACCTGGTCACGTGAGACAAAGAACTGGATAACATGTTTATCCAGAACATTCTTATTTGCTTAGTCTTTAAGTTGTTCTAGTTACGATGGTTCCTTGGTATTATCTATGTTACTGAGATATGGAAAAACTTAATAGTCCGGAGTTTGGAAGTTGGCGATGTGATATACCCTGTGTCTCGGCTACAACGGATATATACCAGAACGACACGAGCGCGAACCTCCTTCCTTGTCTGGTAAATTTGCCGGGATCAAGATTCGGATGGGACACGGATGCTGAAAAGTGTAGCATGAACTGCTTCATATAAAATGTTCGTGAAGTTTTGGATCCGTGCCTCGCTCGCAAGTCGTACACGGCATGGTTCGCACCCGGCATGATATGGTCTTGTACCTGATCTCTCTCCGGTTGTGTCGGATTGCAGTCCCATCGGACAATAACAGTGAGGGAATAGTCAGTGCACCTAAACTTGCGCATACCCTTGGGCAGTATAAAATCTCCCGGTTCCTTGGCTGCTACTCCCCGCTGAGATTTGCTGCCATGGCCGAAATTCTGTTTGGAAGGCTATCATTATCATTTTTTAGTTTCATGATATTATCAAATAAAGTAAACCGTGATGATGTTATGTTTAAGTGTTATGCCTGTATGTTTATTTTAAGTCATTTGCCTGTTCGTTTATTTAATTCTTATAAGTTCTATTATTTTGCCATTTCAGCTGTGGCTTGTACTTTAATGTTATAAACGTATGTGTGAAATCGGACACACTGTCTTCACTTGTCATATTGTCAATGTGTTTCTAATAATACACGACGATTGCCAAAATATTTTCAAGCATGATGATTATGACATAACCCTAAGGACCAGTTTTAGTGTATCTTTATATTATAGCCTTTATATACCAAAATTCTCAGATTGAACAACATGTCTCATAAGCATAAAAACTAATGTACTAAACAAAAATCAATATTCACTGACAGACGCAAAGCCTAAACCGCAGGGTCTAAGCATATGTTCCTTATGTAATAAATTATAGTTTGCATGGAAGTACGTCATTTTTGCCAGCCGGCGAGTTCTTATTTACCCTTTTCCCTACATTTTTCAGAATCTCGTGAATCAGCATTCGTGCACGCGCTGTCAGGGGCTGCGTTAGCGCATGCAGTAGCGCGCGCTTGCAGCCGCGGTGAACTCAACGAGTGCTCCTGCGACTCGCGCGTCAGAAAGCGCACGCCGAGGCATTGGCAGTGGGGAGGATGTTCTGAGGTAAGAGTTTGATGATTTTGAGACTTTGAATTTGTGGTGCAGACTGAAGTTAGGTATAAAAAAACAGCTAAAGCAACGGTCCCACCGCCGCGCCGTGGATTAACGAGAAGCGAGTATATAGCTACCAACTGGCGAGAGCGCGACGGCGACAAGCGATTAGTTAGATTAGTAAGTACTCTCAGATAGCTCTTGATACTGCGACAAACGAGTACTCGCCGGCAGTGTGATCAGTCAGCGACCAATTAATGTATGTATCTCTTTTATTTACACGAGACTTACAATATTTGTAAATTTCTAGAGCGAGAAAATCATTGATAGCTAGTCGCTCCCACGTCGGTAGTGGGACAGGATCCTAAGGTTTCCTTCACAGTCACACTGAACGCCAGTCGGTCATATGACCGGCCCCATATATTTACACACGTATATTTTAAGTATCACTAGACGCTTGGCGCTAGACTAGTCGGTGCTTAAGACGCCTTAGACTACTAGTCGATGGCCATAAATGATTTTCTACACGCTTGAAATCTTTATAAGCTGTAGGCGTGAAAAATAATGTCTGTATAGAGCAATTCGGTGTAGCAATCGTGAAATAAAATATCAAATCATTGCTTTTTTTCAGGACATAAGATATGGCGAAATGTTCAGTAAAGACTTTTCGGACTCCAAAGAAGATAAAAACACTGATGAGGGGCTGGTGAACCTACACAATAATGAAGCTGGACGAAGGGTATGTTTGTACCTTTTGCAATAGTAGAATAAGTTGAAAGTCTTTCAATGTCAAAAAATATGGACTGCAGGTTAATAATAATGATGAACTAAACAATGAAGGCAATGACGGTGATGATGATTTTTTTACAATAAACTAAACATAATAGAACTAATAGCAATTGTTTTTTTTTTATGATAAATGTTGCTCATTGCTATATCAAAGAGTTTATGGGCACATAGTAGTAAAGTTGTTATTAGAAAATTCAATTTTCTAATAACAAGTTTACTACTATGTGCCCATAAACTCTTTGATATATCAACTGGTGTTACTTTAATACTGGAAATATTAATATTTGGACATGTAGAGAATCATGCCGGGGTTGCGGGAAAGTTCAAAAAGGATACCGTGGCCCCTGGCAAAACAGGCAACTGAAGGAACGCGGGTGGGTTTTAGTCAGTAAGAATCTGAAACGCCCTTCCGCTCCGCCCAGAGCAGGAGAAGTTATTTGAAGATATCCCACCCAAAAAAAAAGGACTTGTAGAGAATCGTCTCACAAGACCACTCTTTATCTAGCAGTATTTCAATTACCCGCACTTTTGCATGTACCTAAATTTCTAACCTTTATATTCAATACCCCACAGGCTGTTCGTGGTCGTATGCAACGCGTCTGCAAATGTCATGGCATGTCTGGATCTTGTTCAGTACGCGTCTGTTGGCGTCGCTTGCCGCAGCTGCGAATGGTTGGCGACGCGCTGTCTACTAGATATGAAGGAGCTTCACATGTTAAGGTTTGTGACATTTTATTATTGGTTGTTTACTAAGATTTTGTTGTACAACGCGGGACCAGCGCAGCTAAGTCACAACCTTTCGATTTGCTATTCGATTCGATGGTTAAGGTTCGTTTAGCTGGAAATCTACAAAATGGTAGACGATAAAATATCAGTATACGTAAATTAATAATGATTTTGTGTAAATATTATAGGTATTGGTATGCGAATTGTTTAGTGTTATTAGATATTTTTTAATATGAGAAATATTATGAGAGTAGTCTACAGAAGCAGTACTATCTGAAAGTTATATAATAATTTTAAAACAATAATATAAAAATCTCATTAGCTTTAAACTCATTTTCAGGTCGTCGAACGCAAGAGAGGCAAGAACATAAGAAAACTGAGACCAATGCACATGGACATGAAGAAGCCTAACAAGACTGATCTTGTGTACTTGGAGGATTCGCCTGATTACTGTGAACCTAATGACGAGTAAGTTTCTAAGGTGGATGCTCCAAGGTAGCCCGCGAAATTCAAAGTTTCTTACGTGTTTTGCAATTTGCAGATCAGTATCAGGTTGTATATTGATCTAAATATGATTCGCGGCTGTATCAGATATTTATTTATAGAATTATAGTCATAAAAATCATCAATACAACTCTCTAAGTTCTTATAATCCTATTGAATGACTATTTCATGAAATCATGACGTTTGAGGATTATTCTAACTTGCTAATTCTAATGATTATAATTCTGTAAAGCCATATTTATTATGGTCGCGAATCATATTTCAATTATAGTCTTAGCCCTGGGTTCGCTTCTCGGATCGGGCAAAGTGTTATTCGGGTTTCCCATCTGGAATTTCTAAGCCTGGAGTCTGGATTTGTGCCCGGTTGATGGCAAAGGCTCGCCCCCTATTACATGGGACTTAAACATAATTGGTGAAATGTGGGTCCTATACCTCTGCCTAACCCTTCGGGGAATAAGGTGTCGTGTTATGTTATGTTTAAGTAAAATACATTGTAAATAAAATGGATACAGCTCTAACTTTTGCATTATCACGTAGAATACCGCAAGGACCAATACTAGGCCCATACCATTTTTTTGACAATATCATTGTTATGGTCTTACTCTTTTGTATCGACGGTACATTTAATATCTCTCTTTCCAGATTGGGAATCCTAGGCACCCGCGGCCGTACTTGCAATAGAACATCAGCTGGGCTTGACGGCTGTCGCCTACTCTGCTGCGGCCGAGGCTACCAAACCCGAGTGAGAGATCACGAAGAGAAATGCCGATGCCGCTTCGTATGGTGTTGCAGAGTCGAATGTGAGATCTGCCGGTTTAAGCGTGACCACCATGTTTGTAATTAATGAAGAAACACCTATCATTTAGGTTGGAGAGAAATGTGCATTTTATTATTTTTGTGAAGTCAATGTTATGAAAGATTTCGATGATTCATTTGAAGAATGATTAAGTTTTGTTGACTTCTATTGTGAAATCGGTTTTGGTGATGTCAGATTTGAAGAGATTTAATGTTATGAGAATTGAAATGGTTACTGTTACTGAAGAATATGAGACGCAATGAATACTGGAGATGCAAGAAGCAATATAATATCTTATTTAATCCTTGATTCTCTTATTTCATATGAAAGATTTTCTAAAATCTGTCGCACATTACCATCTTCTTTTATTCACTTTTAAGTGACTACAAGGCCTAAATGATTTAAAGATGAAAAGCTTATAGAAGCTATTACTATTTTATAAGACAATTAAACATGTGACTTAACGAACAAATAATTTATTTTAGAAATAACACACTTACCTTGGATGATTTTATTACTGAACTTAACATTGTGAGGGAACATTAATTTAGCTGTTGCTTTGACGAGTTTTAATAGTTGAGAGCTCTCTTCAATATTTCGATCTGATTAAGCTTCACTTTTAATTATTTACCTATTTATACGTCTCTTTAGTTGATATTATTTCGTTTTCATTAATTCGTCTGTATCAAACTTCTTATTATAAATCGCTGACTGATTATTAATTTTAATTAGTATTTTAGATAACATTTAATTTTCTGAACATTAAGCTTTAAAATTATTTACAGTATTACTAACTTATTTTATTTTTAAATGTACAAAGTTGTAAATAGTGCTTTTGTTAATATTCTAATATTGATAGTTATAGATTTGAGGCATTTTCTTCTTATTTATGTGCCGAATGTAAATATTAATATTTTTATTGTGTAAACGTTTACACATATTGATTTTCTACCTCATGAGGAAAATGATTTCGTTCATGCCATGATATAATATCGGTTAATTTAAGTAAAGGAAACAGTTCTGTGAAAGGCACATCAACGGCACTTTGGCTATCTTCACATAATCTAGAATTCTCATGAATTTATCCTGTATATGACAAATTCTTTCCCTTGACCCTTTTCAAAGTGTCATAATTAAGAATAGATATAGCAAATTGAGTCTTAATAACACTAAATTATGTTACAGAAGACATCTAGAATTCTGTGACAAGTATCTACATATGTAACATTTCATAGATCTGCTTCCTAACATTCGCCAGCTGTAAATATTTACCCAGTAAGCTAGTTCTAGTAAATTATTGTATTAGGAATGTGATAGCTTTATTCCTTTTAGTGATAACTCTTATCTACGAAACCTTTGGTATGTAATCGTCGATGTTATTTGTACATACTCTAAGTGATATTATGTAACATACATAGGTGTAATGTCTGTGTTTAGTGTAAGGATTCTGTGCTTTTTGAAATTCTGAGACTGGTTTAAAATTCTATGATTCTAGTTTCTTTGTTTTCGAGTTTAATTCTGTTGTGATTATTGTTATGATCAGTTAGTTTCGTTTCATTTGTTCTACTTGACTCATTAATAAGTCTTTATATTTTAATGATTTCATCATTGTTTCTACACTATCATTGATTTGTATCTTACTTGTAGTCTTAACAATCCTCTTATCCTCGGCGAAACTTTTACTGTCTTAGAACTTCAAAAAGGCAGTAATAAATCAAAATTTTACACTTGCCAACTTAATGTAACGTGTCAAATATAAGAATTCGAAATCGTCTATTATAACTTAGTCTTAAGTAATTTTTCTCATTGACTCAAACGTATCACCAATGATATTTAAGTACTTAATCCGTATGTAGAGATTCAAAGCTAACACGTTAACTTGAAATAAGTTAACGTTACTGTGTAGAATGTCGCGTCCATTATATTATTTGACAATGTGATGCTTAATTGTCTTCGATTCACGATAGACGCAGTTCTATTGCAGCCCATAGCTATGCTACGCATGTGAACCTTCACGCTACATGCGCATGCGTGGCTACCAAAAAAAAGTGCATAACCACTCCATGCACATCCTGCGCAGCAATGGAACTGCGCCTTTAAGCAGATATTTGACATCTCTCATTGAAAAAATGTTATGAAGATCTTTTTCTACAACGAAGTTTTAGACTGTATTTAAAAGTATTTTAAAGGCTAGACTAAGTTTCAGTCTGAAACTAAGTCTAGCTTTAAATAAACAGTTTTGAGGTAAGACTTAGTATTTACCATTTTGGATATGGAATAGTTACTATTTGATGTAAATGGAATAAAGTAAATGTATTAGAAGCAACTTTTTTATTTATTTATTTAACCATTTATGTTAAACACACATATAAACAGACAAGAAGAAAAGAATAGAAAAATACATACACGTTTATACATATTTCTTTTACTTTTGATTTGATTTGATCCATCATTATCGTGATATTGATTATGGTCAATAAAATCGTCGATGTTATTAATTATTGTTATTATATTATGGTTGGGTCAGGTGCATAGTACTCTCGCAACCGGCGCGTGGAGGACCAGATGTATGAACGTAAATGAAGCAAAAGTAGTACCTATGTAAGGAGCGTAGCAGGAGACGTTGTAAAGAAAAAAAAAAAACTGCTAAGTCAAACCTGTAGGTACATATTTTTCCCCATCATACGTTGTGTGTCTTTCCCAAGTTAAAAAGAAAAAACATCCAAAAAAAAAAGGCAATTGAGAACATCCTTTTTGAAGTCGTTTAAGAAAAAAGACGTTTTCCAGAAACAACAAAATTCTTTAACTTAACCTCTATCTTATACCGCTATCACGTTTGCCATGAAGTCCTAATCATGACACTGCACTCAACGTGATACTCGCAGATTAAATTGATAAACGTATTACGTGATAATCAATTAATATTTAAGATTAATGTGCTATATAATACTGGGAAGGAATCTCAATCTACTCATTTAGGGAAATAGGTTGCCAAAATGAGGTCGGTTGTGTTTTTCTCTTTTCTATTCGTGGGGTTGGCGATAGTTGTTGTTGAAGGTCAATTGCCTACAGCTGAGCCATTGCAGACCCCTGAACCACCAACTGTAATTCCCGTATCAACAACGCCAGCTCCAAATGTACTTCCATTAGCGGAAGAGTGTGATGAAGAATTGTGCAAACTACCCGACTGCAGATGCTCGTCTACGAACATTCCTGGTGGTCTCTTGCCAAGGGATACTCCTCAGGTAAGATTTGTAATTTGTCGAGAAAATTAATCAACTTGTTATGAATCTTAAATTCATCATTCATTCATTCATTCACTGACAGACAACGCACGGTCTAAAATGCTGGGTCTAAATAGAAGCATTAAATTGTGCACCAAAATTCCTTATTTAGCGAAAGTCAGTACAGGATAGTGAGCAGGGATGACAGCTTGTCGTTTTTGCGGGTGGGAAATTCCATCGAGCACACGGCTTGACTTCTTCTGTATCTCTTACATAAATATTATGATAAACATCAGTCATTAAGTCATTCGTGCCATTTTCCTCAATGAGTACAAATTGCGATAATAATCACTTTGTGTAGAAATATTATTTTTATCGATTTATACCATAGAAGTCAAGTATGATTAGATGTGATGTTATCAAATATTCTAACATCAGGTTTTTTCAAAGTAAGAAAACTTTACAGCATCACTTGAAATCAATATCTCATTTGTGTTTTTAAATACTGTTTTCAGGCATTTATAATACTATTTATTTATTAATTGCGCTATTTACACACAGTTACTGGTTATGAATAGGCCAAACTTATAAGCAAATTACCCTGTTAGGGCACAGAAAGGAGCATTGCGAGGTTTACGAGGTTTTACCGTTCCCGGCGGGATATGTTTTTTTTATATTTTTTTATTATTTTATAAACACCAAATAATTATTCTTTTACAGTTCGTCACTGTCACATTCGACGATGGCGTCAACATTAGAAACATAGAAACCTACCGCGATGTCCTTTACGACCGTAAGAATTCCGACGGTTGCGTCGCAGGAGCTACCTTCTACGTCAGTCATGAGTACACCAACTACCGCCTGGTCAATGAACTGTACAACAAAGGCTTTGAGATCGCACTGCATTCCATCAGTCACAGAACTCCTCAGAGCTACTGGGCGACTGCTACCTACAATGTCATAAAAGAGGAGATTGCTGAACAATCAGTTCAGATTTCTCACTTTGCCAATATTCCTTTTGCGAGCATTAAGGGTGAGTATTTTTTGATAACATTATTATTTTATTCCTATGGAATGTCTTCGAGCTTCAACGGTTAAGTAAAGTAGTACTATTATTTTAAAAAATCTATAAATTTTATTTAGAAAATTTATTAATTATTTATTTTACGTTACATATAATATCATTACAGGGTTTTTAACGTAACGCGATATAATGTTACTAGAGGAGTTCCAGAGTTCCTATTTCATAAAATAATTATAATTAATGTATAGTCTCTTTTTATCTGCATAACTATCGCGTCCTTCAACAGGAGCATTGATAGACGATCGTGAGCCTATCAATGCCTAGTTGCGTCAGAGGATTGTATAGTACTTTTCTCAAATAATGCGCGGAAATTCAATTAAGTAAATTAATTATAAATTCCAGAATTAATGACGAACAACGATAATTTTTCACTTACCAATTTTCTTTCTTCTTTACTTTTACTTCAAATCGAAATTGAAATAAAATCTTTGATAAGTTACCTCCTTGCTTGCAATGTGTTGAAGTAAAAAGTTCGTTCCATTTTTAAATAACACGACAGATATGAGTTTTCATAGTAATTTTTTCGGCCGCTAAATAATTCAGTTATAAATTTTTATTTAAACATTGCCGGCCGGGCGTGCGCATGTATTCGATTAGTACAGCATTTTCGATTTATCTCTAAGAAGGTTGTCAAAATAATGCTCGAATTTTCAAGCATGTTTGAGAAACAGCTATAGTGTTGATAGCATCGCCGACTAGGGCCCCATGAACAGGTTGTTAACATTAATTCAACGTTACAGGTGTCCGTCTTCCATTCCTCCAAATGTCTGGCAATTCTAGCTTCCAAGTCATGGCTGACTATGGTCTAGAATACGACAGCTCCTGGCCCACCATTAACAATTTAGACCCTGTTCTTTGGCCCTATACTCTGGACTATGCATCCACCCAGGACTGCCAAATACCTCCTTGCCCAACTGCTTCTATTCCAAAACCTTGGGTCCAGCCTATGGTTTCCTGGTCTGACTTGAATGGATTCCCATGCGCGATGGCTGATTCTTGCATTCACACGTAAGTACTTAACTTGAGGATTTGTTAATGGGGTCTGGAAGTGGAAGTGGAAGTAGAAATCTAATGTGAAGTCATGCTTGGTACCAACTTATTTATTATTGTCTGTATTGTGATCTTTAAGAACAGTGCAGTGCAGTGTTCTTTAATTTTTCAAGTAAATAAATATAGTTTGGTTTGGTGTAAAGAAATAGTATTCTAGCTCTATGAGTTTGCTGGGCCCTCACTTTAATAATAATAATTTATTTATTTTTGGCACATCCTCTCATGCATTCAACCACCTGTACATTATGTTCTTTTTCTTTAGTCCTGACCTGGATGACGAAGAAGGTTGGTTCCAGTTCATCGTCAGAAACTTTGAGAGGCACTACTTTGGCAACCGCGCTCCCTTCGGCTTCTATGTCCACGAATGGTATCTGGCCAGCAACCCAGCTGTTCGATCCGCCTTTATTAGGTTCTTGGATTTGATCAACAACTTGAATGATGCTTTTATGGTGAGTTGACAACGTTTGTATTGTATTTAGTTTCTATTTGGTTCAAATCATTATACAAAAAAGAGTGCATTGCTACAATGATATTTTGAAACTCGAATGATGTTGACGGGGGCCTTGTGGAACATTTGAGCAATTGTTTTGTGAAAGTATTCAAAATCAAAATCAAAATATTTTATTTCACATAAACCTACATGGGCACTTATAAAACGTCAGAAGCTAGGTGCACGGTTCCAATCGGTTATTTCCTATGGAGAAGAGCCGGCATGAAACTCCACTGTTACTCTTTTAAAAATAAATGGGTTTTACAATGTTTTCAAATAACAGTGTGAATAGGTATGAGAGGACAGTGTGGGTCTGTCAACAAGATACTTAAACAAAATAGAAAAAAGTGTGCAAATCGACAGTCTGTTGAACCTATAACGTTCTCACATTCACAAAATATAAAGGAATCTATATAAAGGATAAATAAAATAAAAATAAAAACGTATTTAAACATTCACAAACATGATGGCGATGTTAGTTCTGCTTTTGGCCACGTGCCAAAGTAACCTTGTAGCGCTATAATGTAGAAGTTTTTGTACCATCAAGTCAGTTTGTATGTACGTTTTTTACGAAAACATTGATCACTTTTGGTTGACGAGTCTCATTTTTGACGTTGCCGTTGGGTTTTGCATTGTATAAGATGACAAGATTCTAAGTATTTTTATAATATAGATCTTAGATATAATATTTCTTTGGTTAAGGTCGTAAGTCAACCCAAAATCTCACGTAGTCCAGATTTTAGTTACGATGATTGACAAGGCAATAAATAGTTAACAAAAAACTGCAACAAAATCACAATGTTTTTTTTTAATTATCCAGGTGAATGCCAATGAAGTCATCGACTGGGTGAAGAACCCCCTAGATGTGACTGAATACAGGGCTAGGGGCTGCAGGACATGGAGATCGACTACCTGCACTGCCCGCTTCTGTGGTGCTCTTCTATCTGAACACAACCAGGTTTGTATGCAATGCTTGAATAACATAACATAGCATCACGACTTTAATCCGCTAAGGGTTACGTAGAGACGTGCCTAGCCTACCCTAAATTCCTGATAGAAAAACCCAATAAAAGTTTGTGCGACGTGACAATCCACCCATGACCTCATGCTCAGCATAAACCAACAAGGCAGTTAACGATGTTTCATTATGTATCGTCCTTTGAGATTTTTGGAGAAAGAGATCGTTGCTGGCGTTGGTTGAGGCGGAATTCCACTGTGCACATTGCACAGTTTATTTGTTGGCTAGGCACGCATCCGTATGTAGCGTGGCCGTGGCATGCAAACATGATGGCGTTGTAAAACAATCTCATTTTTTTACTGCTTTAATACTTTTATAGAACCACATTTTGTTTTTTTTTTTACAGTTGACGTATTGGCTGGAAACATGCAGTGCCTGCCCCAGAGTCTACCCTTGGACAGGCAACCCATTCGGGTTATAATAGAATAGTTAATAATGTATTTATTTAATTTATTGTAGGTATGTTTACTATAAAACTTATTACGATGTATGGGAAGCTTTATTAAAAAAATATGTTTTATTTGTATTTCAAACATTTCTTTTTATGACTATACTTTGGCTGCTAAAATCAATCAACATACTGTTAAATTATTATGAAACAAAATAATTAACGGTACACATAAAAAAGTACCTACATTAAAATGTAAATGCATCAGTACTTAAGTGTTTATGATAACGTCACTGATTTGGCTGTGACTACCTAGTTTGATAATCCTAATCAAGCCAATATACCTACCTAGTGGCACTCCTAGGAACTATATCTTCACCGTCATAAATATGGCTCATTGAGTGGATAGAAACTGTAACACAGGTACATGACCCCGAAAAGCCGATCCTCTATACATTGTGGACACGACAATACAAAAATAAATGAAAACACTGGCAATATAATGCAGAAGTATTTAGGACTATTCAATAAATTCTAACATGGAAATTGAAAAAAGTGATTTTTTATAATAAACTAAATAATGATCGGCCGACTGGCTATAGTGACTAAACTATTGGAGATGTTTGATTGAATTTTCGTATGCAGACTGGAAACGTCACGCGATATACGCAGTTTAATTTATTGTTGTATGGTCGTCTCCACCATGTGTACAAAGTCAATTTTTTTCTAAAATTCACTAAGCTATAATTAATGGATCTTTGACAGACGTTAAGGGTCGTCAGAAGCCCGAAAGTCTGACAACCAGTCTTAACCAGGTATTTTGATAACCAGTGTATTTTGTACTTTTGATCCCTTGTTGGTTAATAAACGTTATTATTATTATTTTCGCCTTTGACATTTATCGGGACTCTCAGGTCCCGGGCTTTTAGACTGTGCAAGGGGCCGAAGTTAACGCACAGAGGCCCATTAGACGTTTTAATGAAATGAGGCACCAATGCACGATGCAAGTACACAACCTCCGGTTGGTGTATAGGATTATTGCAAGATATGGACAGATAAAATGGCAGGGGTTGAATTGCACTCTCAATAATGGGCCCTGGAAACTGTCGCTATCTCATAGTGACATCGCGACAAGGAAGCAATATTTCCTGAGGAGGTTGAGGAGTAGCAAAGTATTCTTCGGCTATTAGGATAAACCCGGAAGTACCTACGGTCAAGATCCCTACCAGCATTTTACCTACTGGAATACTTCCTTCCTCCGAGCACGTTTGCTCTGGCGAATCTCCACTCATGCCGACCAATAAAGTCAACCATGAGCGCTGTTACTCGTCAGTGTTCACTTTTTTTGTTTAGTGGCCCGTTAACTCCTGCTGTGATCATAGTCACAAGCTCATCAATGGCGAAAAATTACGAAGAAGTCAAAAACTTATGAGCTGTCCAGTCAATATAGTTAATAATCACAAATCTTCATAACCGATACTTATGTGAAACCTTAACACAAGAAGGCATCACTTTAAAACGCTCCGGTAGTAACATGGTATAGATTAATGATATTATTATGATGAAATAAATAACAACAACAAAGATAGCTAAAATCAATCATGTTTCATAACAAATATCATAAATTAGTCTGTTCCAAAAGTATCTGATGAAAGTGTAAACAAACCCTGTTCAGGTAAATCACTCGTTAAATGGAATTAGCAACACATTAATCTATATTTCGAAGGTTGCCACTAACATCCTGACTATTCTAACTTATATAAATGCGATATTGAGTTACGCTTTCACGGTAAAACATATTAGGACATAGGATAGGTACCTACTTTTATCCCGATATTCCCACCAGATCGAGACTTATGCGGGTGAAACCGCGGGGTGGAGCTAGTTATGAAATAAAACTGTAATTGAAAAATAATGGACGAAAGTTGGGGTTATAAAATTACCCACAATAATCAAATGAAAAAACGTGATTTAAAATTAGAATTCCGAGGATAATCAAAGTACTCAATTTTTTTATTGGTATACGTACGTCGTATATATTCTGATCCATTTGTTTACATTTTCAGCACATACTTTTGCAGCTGACATTACAAACCCGTAATTTCGGTATAATCCATTAATGGCGCCATGTAAAATTATCATTAGATATCATATGCAAATCAAAGTGCCACCCATTAGTAATCGAAATTATCGCAAAAGCAATCAGCCGTACGATAATTGATAATTCAGCTACTATTTTTCCTGATTTATTGCATACTGACATACAAAAATAAATTGGTGATAATGATATCACCAAGATTCGTGGAAATACAAAATACTTACTAAAGGTAAGTAGTGACGTGTTCAATGTTCGTCTGCAAACTACAAGGAAGTTTTGGCGCTTGAATGACATTGACAGGGGGGCGTTTTGGTAAAGTAAAATTGTATTGAAAAAACAAGATGGCCGCGTTAGTTCCGATTGTTTGTTGTAGCGACAATAAAAATACAAAATCTGTGAAAATTTCAACTGTCTTCCAATTATTGTTCATGCGCACAGCGCAGCGCGCTGACAGATAGACGGGCGGACGGACGGACAGCGGAGGCTTAGTAATCGGGTTCCGATTGGCCCTTCGGGTACGGAACCCTAATAAAAAGGAAAACACAACGTTATAGATCGAAATATTTATTAACCACGAAACGTATTCAATGTCAAATTTATTGTCCAAGAGGATTGCCGAGCCATGGGTAGACACGTGGGCAAACGTTGCAGAGTTGCATCCAGTAATCCAACTGTGGAGGAAACAAAATGCATACATTAGTTAATAGTACGTTCTCTCTGGAAGTATGGAAGCACATAGTACACACTGCGAATGTTACTTGACACTTTTGTCTTTACTTTTCTCCTTTTAAATTTTGGAACGAAATTGACTGGTAGAAATCGTCACATATAACGAAAAATCGTTTTTTTAAAAAAAATTGAATATTATGCCTCCTCCATGCGAATTTCTCTCTGTGTCTCTTCCTATTTTAAACATGGTGTCTGTGTGTGCGCGAGTCTCCTGAACTTTGTTTCTGACCCGCGACCGCATACTTTTATTTGTTCGGATATTTCCCACAGAAAATTTAATGATGGCAAGTATATTCTGAGACATAGTTTTTGAAGAGATGGTTGAGAATTGTGATGGAAGAATGGCAATAAGCTTATGTCAATGTAGCCGTGAAATTCAAACTATCTTTGCAAATAAAATATTGTAAAACCATTTTTTAAAGAGTGGTTTCTTGCTTATGAATTACTTTTGGGAAGCGGCAACTAGATTAAATTCTAACTTTTTTCTTGTAATGTTTGACGTTCAAGATTCTTGAAATATGTATATATCTACGTATGGAAAGACTTTCTGCTGATACTGAAGGAAATAGTCTAATACTTACTCCATTGTGGCTAGAGTTAAGAGGCCCACAGGATCTGGGAACGCAGATGGAAGGGGTGAATGAGCGGCAGTTCTGGCGCTTGTACTCATCAACTGGGACGGGGTTCCTCACCCAGTCAATAACTTCGTGCGAGTTCACCTGGAGGAAAAAATAATTTAATCATTAGGTACTTGAATCAGTAAAGCCAAGCGCACATTTCAGCCGCTTACGTGCCGAATGAATACGTTGGGAGAAAATGAATTGAACTCTACTATAACTCAACTGTCATTAATCAGTGACAAATCCCCCGCGATTATTGCATTCCCATAGATCTTTTTTTGATATTGTGGAGAAGTTTTAGTAAAGGCTGATTTGCACGGTGTCATTTAATTGTCTATGGCATACCATAAGTTGAAGTAACAATTAAAAGTGTTATTACGATACAAATCATTTGTTGCTTCAATTTTATTGAATGCCTCAGGCAAGAAACTTGCATCGTGGAAATGGGGTTTTATTCTTACCATGAAAGCGTCAGGGAGCTCGTTGATCGTATCCATGAATCGGACGAAGGCACGGCGGACGGCAGGGAAGGCACTCAGGAACGCCTCATGAACGAAGAATCCGAAGGGAGCGCGGTTGCCCAAGTAGTGCCTCTCGAAGTTGGTAAGGATGAACTTGTACCATTCCTCTTCATTTTCGCGGTCGGGGCTGTAAGAATAAAGGTAATAAATTATCAAAAAAGAGTCAGCGGATAATAGTATTTGTAGACTTATTACATAATAACAGTTAATGCTTATATACAACAGTTAATTATTATACAACTAACTTTTTACACTAGGTAGTTAATGAAATAACTAACTATCGGTACTACACTAATAATAATGAATTTTTGTGTCGTAGGAAAGACAAGTTCAGGGAGGCAATAAAAAAAGAATGTCAGTATTGAGAGTTCCTAGGATCATACCCTGAGGTATTCCCACATTAAGTTGAGCTTTTACAATGAAATAAATAAAGTATTTTTTACAAAATCCCTTTCCAAAATCCCTCGCTGGTCTAGTGGTTGCAAGCGCTACTGCTGAGCATGAGGTTCTGGGTTCGATTCCCAGGTTGGACAAAGTGTTATAGGGTTATTCTATTTGGAATTTCTCAGTATCAGCCCGGATTCTGGATTTGAGCCTGGTTGATGGTACGGCCAAACTTTCGGAGCAAGCCGTCATAAGGTTATGTTTAACAAAATAATAAAGTGTCGACAGCAATAGTAACATTTTACAACTGGCGAGGCTCAAGTTTATCTATTATCTTGACGTTAATACTCGTAAAAGATTTGAATAATCATTGCAACACCACACCGTTAATAGCTTTTTCAAACGGTATTTGTATTATTACTAGCTGCGCCCCGCGGTTTCACTCGCATAAGTCTGCATTTCGTCGGAATATTGGGATAATAAGTATCCCATGTCCTAACCCAGGTCATGGTCTACCCATGTGCCAAATTCATCCAAATCCGTTTGACCGTTTTAGCGTGAAAGCGTAACAAACAAATAGACAAACAAACTCACTTTCACATTTATAATTATATATTTTATATTATGTATATACTAGCTGATACACGCGACTTCGTCTGTGATCTAGGATGAAAAGTAGCCTATGTCGATTTCCAAGTCATGGTCTACCCGTGTGCTAAATTTCATCCAAATCCGGTCAGCCGTTTTAGCGTGAAAGCGTAACAAGCAGTTAGGATAAACTAGCTACCCACTCCTGCTTCGCACGGATGCAATGGTGACATGTCAAAACATCGAGTTTTCTGTGCTATAACTAAATTAAATTATAACTACTTACATGAAGAAACAAGCATCCACAAACGAGCAGGGAACTCCGTTGAGATCAGACCAAGTTACCAAAGGCAAAACCCATTTTCCAGGGAAGGACGCTGTTGGGCAAGGAGGAACGATGCAGTCTTGGGTGGAAGCATAGTCTAGGGTGTAAGGCCATAGACCAGGGTTAGTGTTTGATACTGTGGGCCAGGTACAGTCGTACTCCAAGTCATAATCATTCATTATTTCGAAGCTGGCGTTTCCGGTCATTTGGAGGAAGGGAATGCGAAGACCTGAAATAAATTGAAACCGTATAAAAATATAAAATGCTAAAGTAAGTTCGTAGTTAATCAATATTCAATTTGAATACATTTTGTATGACTGTAGTAATCAACCACTAAAAAAGATGAGATGGGTACTGAAGTTTATGTACGAAGTCCTGTGATTTCTTTTAAAGTGCTAGAACCTAATACTAATATGGTAAGTATTGAATGATTGTTTGTTTGTTTTTGATTGGATGTGTAATTCTCACCTTTAATAGAGTCGAAAGGAATGTTAGCAAAGTGAGCCATTTGAACTTTCTGGTCTCCAAACTCTCTCCTCATGTCCTCAGTGGTGGCTTGAAGCCAATAAGTCTGTGGGGTCTGGTGAGTGATCGAGTGGAGAGCGATCTCGAATCCACGGTTGTACAGCTCATTGACGATGACGTAATTGGTATACTCGTGGCTGACGTAGAAAGTGGCACCAGCAGGGCAGCCATTGGAGTTGAAACGGTTGTAGAGAGTATCACGGTATGTTACGATGTTGTTGACGTTGATACCGTCGTCGAAGGTGACTGTGACGAACTGGAAAGAAGTGTTTGTGAAGCATAAGAACTGGTCGGTTCACCTGGTACTGTAAGAGATTTGTAAATATAGAAAATAATAAATTAGATTGATTACTCTAATTGAATAGAATAGAATATTTCTTCATTTGCATAGAAAGTAGGTACGAGTTACAGATGTTATGTTTAAAATTATCTTGATACTAACTACCTTAACTAAGGCATGCAAACAGTTTAAGCTATAATAATAGAGACTTACTTTATGTAATATTATTAACATATTCAATCAAATCAAATCAAATAAATTGACTTACTTTTCTACTTATAGTAACATTGACAATAAATTAATTGATAATCGAATTACAATTTTCGCCGATAAAAACGGATTAAATGCAATGGAAGCAGTGATTTGATAAAGAATATTAATTAAAACGTGTAATGAAACCTTTCTAAAAATACATCAGTTGTTCACTGACCCAAATTTAACACCTCCGCTTCATTATCATCCAATCTTACCTGTGGTGTATCTCTAGGCAGTAATCCACCAGGAATCTCAGTGCTTGAGCATCTGCAGTCAGGGAGATTACACACAGTGTCTAGATTGCATTCTGTAGCTTCAACTAGTTCCTCTTCAGCAATGGCTGCCGAAGCAACAAGCAGTAACGCTAGTACACCAACGAACTTCATCCTGCTAGATTCACCGGAAAGTGACGATGAACGAATTTACTTCGTCATTTTATATAAAGATCGGTTTTTATCGATCTCATTTGTTTAATCAATGCTTTTTGATACAATTATGTTCAGATATCTTATCTCTGATGCGGTGAGGTTTTTATTTTAACTCTTTTTTCCATTTAGGTATTTAGATTTTTACTTATTTAGGGAAAATTAATAATTTTGTTTTACTTTTCAAGTGACCCAAAGCAGAAAGACAAATTCCGGATTTATTCACGCAAAAAGTTAAGTACTAGATTTTATTAGTTTTAATGGCCAATAACCTGATTAACAAAAAACAAAATCAACAAGTTGAAGTAAATATGTATCAAGGGTCAAGCGCAGAAGCAGATACTGCTATTGGATATCGTGTTCATAGCGAGAATATTTTTTCATGAATTATTATTTAATTCCATTCAATGTTTTTTTAGCGATATTTTTCCAGTCCAACGGATATCCTGGAGCATTCATGATAATATCTCGAAGGTATTTCTGAATGCTATAACAAATAAAATTAATGAATTCGAAGAAATAACTGCAGATTACTTGATAATCCATAATCTTTATCATAAATCTGAATTGACACAGATAATATTCCAAATATAACTTTTGCTTACATATTATATAACACTCGTGTACTTTGAATAGGGTTTTTGCTACAGCATTGAAGCTTATCATTTTGCCATAAACCAGGAATTTTTCCGTCGCCTACAGCAGTCCAGTGCTGGATATAGGGCTCTCCAATTGAACTCCATTCAGCTCGATTCTCGGCAATTGTCATGCAGCTGCTAACAGCCACCCTGCGCAGCCTATCACTGCTCACAACCGGCTAGGGTAAGTATGTATGAGACATTTCAGCTTGACTCTGGAATGGCAGGATAGAATGAAGGCTAAGTAGTAAGTAATAACAGCCGCACGGATCGATCCATCAGGTTAAGCTACGCTTGCCGGGGCTGGTCCGTGGATGGGACCATCTTTATATACTGAGACTCCTCCGTGCCTCGGAAAGCACGTTAAGCTGTTGGTCCCGGCTGTCATTAGTGGATCTTTGACAGTCGTTACGAGTCGTCAGAAGCCCAAACGTCTGACAACCAGTCTTACCAAGGGGTATGTTATGATATTACCCAGTTACTGGATTGTGGAGGTCAGATAGGCAGTCGCTCCATGTAAAATACAGGTATTCAGCTGCATCCGGTTAGACTGGAAGCCGACCGGAGCATAGTTAGGAAAAGGCTAGGCAGTTTTATTTTTCTTGAAGATTTATTTGATGTCAACTCTGGGATGCAGATGAAAGACATCTGCATCCCAGAGTTGACATCAAATAAAGGCAGCGGTGATTTCACATAAATAAAATAGCAATCTTTTTCTTAAAATTGTTTCGGTTTGTTTTCCACTAGTATCAATAGGGTCTTTACCGTCTTAGCAATCTAGATACTACCGGAGTGATAAGATATAGTAATATCACATGATACTAGGTCAATTATTATTGCACTACGTCAGAATGACCGTGAAATACTGCACCTTAAAAATAATAAAAGCCGAAATTACCGGTAGCAAAATTCAATTGCCTCATTTTGAGAATTAATATCCATACCATAGAATAAAATATTAATCCAGAACCAACCAACCAGAGGACGGTAAATAGTACCTACACTAATTTTGGTTTGCGAATAGTTTTAGTTAAGTTAGTACATAATGTTGTTATTTTCATTAATGTGTTCGCGTCACGTAAAAAGACCGCAGGCCAGTGGACAACGATAACGTTGTATAGATCGTGTCATGTAATAAGAGCGCTGGCCAACCGCACAACTATACCATACCAATTTTACGTGACGCGAACTAATGCAACGCATGGTTTTGCGGTTGGCCAGCGCTCTTTTTACGTGACACGATCTATACAACGTTTCAGTTGTGCGGTTGGCCAGCGGTCTTTTTACGTGACGCGAATTGTAGGTAGTTTGTAAGTTGTTATGTACGTTACTAGTTTTTATTGAAATCTGAATTATAGTTTTTAAATAAAAATAAAAATAAATATCACTAATGCTCCAAAGGGATGCCTCGCTGCAAACCAAGTTACAATAGGACTCACTGCTGCTATGGTCCTGTTTAGTTTATACAGTGGCGTTAAGATCATTGCATCGTAAGAGGAATTTTTTCATATATTTTTTTCACTTTTGAAATATTTTAGTTCACACCGCGTTAAAATCTCCATGAAAGAAACAATTAGGCCTGTACCCTGGGTACTTACAAACTCCAGCATACCGGTTTTGACTGGATACTGAAATATTCAAGTAACGAAATATAAAAAGAAGTCGGTACGAGGAAAAAGGGAATATCCGGAAATTCTAAAAGATAACTAACTTCGAGAAAACTATAATTGGATTTTTATCTTTATCTAACACGATTGATATCAGAAAGATTTCCGGCTTAAGATTTCAATAGACTATAAAATTGAATTAAGTAGGATGTTTTGATAGTGCGATAAATGCTTTCCTAGAATGGGGTATAATTAGGTATTAATTTGTTTTGATTAACTTGATTGAATCCTTGTCATGCTATACAGGGTGTAACAAGACCCTTCACTAAGCCGTCATCTACGCATTCTGACATATACATCAAATTAAGTAGTGCAAAAATAAATTGCTGTATCTGTTCCCTCATAACTTCTAAACTATTCAAATTTTTTTTTTTTTTTTTAATTTGTAATTTTTTTTTTTTTTTTTTAAATAATCAAATTACTTTTCATATATTAGTATTGACGACATTGAAAATTTAATGTTCCCACTGTTGGGACACTGGCCTTCACTCTGTGAGTGTATGTTCGCTCGTGAATTTATTGGGTGTTTTAATTTAAGAGGGTTTATTCCGAAAGTTGGCAACGTCGCAAATAGATGTCAAATATTTCGCTGTTTTGATTAATTTGATAATATTTCTGTATGGAAATAAAAAATGTGGCTAACTAGCGAACTAGAATATTGATTATGAAATGCAATAATTAATATCGTAACACCGAATAGTTAGTTTTAGATGTAAAAAAAGTATTTGGTAACTTTCCAAATGCCTTTTTTTCACCTAAAACGGGTACAACATCAAATTCAATGTTATAATTGCAATTCATTATTAATATTCTAGTCAATTGGTTAGCCACATTTCTTATTTCCATACAGTATTATTTCCAAATTAATCGAAACAGGTAAATATTTGACAGCTATTTACGACGTTGCCAACTTTTAGGATGCACCCTCTTAAACCGTTGCTGTAAAAGCTAAAGACTTTTCATATACAATTGTCAAATGCCTTTGATATAAATCTTTTTAGGGCTTGTAGCCACGCCAATTGATTTCTTATAGAGATTATTATAATTAATTAGCTATCGTTAACATTATCAGTTGTTTGTTTTCAACAGCCCACCCTTTTCTTTTAACTTTTATCAGATTAATATCCGGTATTTATGTTGATAAAACAGTGATGAATATGAATGGTGATAGATTGAGAGGGAGAGGAAGGCAAAAAAGAAGATGGATGGACAGCAAGCTTAGCATGATCACAATACAAACGGGTTTTGTCTACGGAAGAATAGATAAAATGACAGATACATAATCACAATCTGTCATTATGTCTATTCTTCCGTCGACAAAACCCGTAGAAAACTTGTTTCTATATGAAATGAGGAATGATATGAAAGACCTTCTCTTTCATATAATTCCTCACACAGTGTTAATGATAGCGTGACGGTTGACAGGGGAGGAAGAAAACGTGTTGCGCCGCCGCCGACCCCAAGTAGCATGGGACAAGGGGAGGAAGAATAATCACCGACGGCCGCCATGGTCCACGCACAATGGTCCACTTTTAGGGACCAAGTGCGGAAACCAAACCCCTAACATAGATGGTGCAGGGAGCAGGATAGCAGGGAGATGGTGTTGTATTGATAAACATAACATCATTATCCTGACATAACAAATAGGTGTGTGTAGCAAATGTAATAGGTGTTTCTCGTCAGTGAAATGTCTATGAAACAGGAAATACTACTGCTGAGAAAAACTAGAAAGCAACAATAAAGGTTCGTACACACTGGCGCCATATCGCGGGCGCGACAAGGGTAGTGCTGCCTGTCGCGCCCACGATATCGCGCCAGTGTGTACGAGCCGTTTCTGTTGTCGGTATAAGGGATATTGCATAAGATAATACACGAGGTAACAAGACTCGTTAATCTGGATTTCGAAGAAGGAAAATCTCGGCTTAAAACAAATGGAGATTATCTAATCAAAAGGATGTTTTTTTTACTTCATCTAAAAACATAAAATTTTGAATGGAATTTCGTAATCTTTGCCAATGGGAAATCCCAATATATTATTAATCGGCGGTATTTATTTACTTTAATTTGAATATTCGATCATCGATAATAATCATAACAAGAAAATTTAATTAACTTAATGGAATTTGGTTATTCTAAACATTACGATAATAAATTGCCTAGGTACCTACATGATTCGGCTTTTCAATAAATCTGTCCTATTCCACTTGTAGATGTATTTTTCGTAACTACATACCATTTTATTCTTTGATTTGTAGTAGTCCTCTTACGTTGCGAACAGCGCCCTCTTTCCTTGTCAACGGAACTTTCAGGGATACAGTGACCAAAATTTTATCCATAACAACAAGGACCAAAATACTATAGACGTTAATGTCAAAATCTCACCATAGATGGCGTTGATCTGTTACGCCATCTAACGTTTTATTGCAGAAATAACTCTTGTTTGAGATCAGAGAGGGTTGGCACGAGTAGTGTGAATTTGAACAAGTTCTAGTTCTTATTTGATACGAAGGATGGAGCTTAGTGTGAAAATAATGTGCATTCATAAATCTAGGGGCACAGGGCAGTTAAAAAGAATAAGTACTTGTGCAAAAATAACCTTTTCTTCAAAAATTACTATAGATGACAACTTTTTATATCCGCAAGTTAAATCAAATTCACACTATCAATTAACGTCCCTTATCAACCGTGCAATAAATTCTCTTATCTTTCATAACCGAACATTCAAATGGTGTCATGAACTAATTTATAACCGCAACTAAATAACGATCCCAAAGGGCTTATATTGTTCAAACAATTTCACTACAACATGCCTTTTCCCAAAATTGGGACACCAATTATTTCCCTGCTTGTCCCAAAAATAGCACATCAATTATTTTCCCGGTTTATTTGGCTTGAAAGGAATTTAGGATAGTGGGCGTAAGGGTTTACACCTGGGACATCGTTACAGTACGACCAAAAGTCCCGAGCCCTATAGGGATTTCCGGGATTTCGCGGTTTTGATACGCAACTAGGGATGCGTCGAGATCCTGGTCTTTTTCTCCGCGCGTTATGATCTTTGCGACCCCGATGATGTGTTTAGACAGTGCTATAAAAATATAAAAAGGGTTATCTCTAGCACGAAATAAAAATATGAGAAATATTTTGTAGGATTTCTTACTCGCTACTTTACTTATTTGCATTATTTTATGCGGGAGTCATATTGTTGGGTTTTATATGGTTATAAGGTAAAAAGGTAGGGTCCTAAACGCTGTTTATTTACACCATGAGATATTCATTCAATTTTCCATACTGGGCTGGAAGCGGGTGCTCGTCCATCATTCTGTGCACATAACTTTAGACTTTATTAAAGCGTAAAGGTTATATTACGATGGTTCTTAAAGTTATATGTTCTTATTCATATCATCAGATGCTAACACAAATCTTGACTTATAATATTATTAACTTAGCAATGGAGTTGAAAGCCTTACATAAATTATTCAGATACTAATCTACATGGTCCTCACATGATCTGACCAAGACTATTTATCTGGACTTTAGAACAGACTTTGATCCCTGAGTTTGTTTCGCCAATTCTTCTCAGGGGAAATGTCGACTCCATAGCTCCATAAAATAAATAATTTGATTGCATATTAATTAAATATACAAATAAATATAAAAACAAAAGACCCTTAGGCGTCGAAGTACCTACTTCACCACATCGCTGTCATCCGCAAACGTGACCAGAAGACTGGAAGCATTGCCACGTCGAATGGCAATACTAATTCTTTGGCCAAGGACGAGCCAGGCCTCTGGTCATACGCAGTATCGACCAATCGGCAAGTTCCCTTAAAAGGAAATTATATTAACCATCATAGTTTATAATATGTATTTTTGATTTATGACTGATTGTTTATGATAAAGGATTAATAATCGTCACAGAGCGATATTACCATTTGGTGTTTAGATAATAGGAAAATTTATTGAAATCTTATCTAACTATCTGATCAATTGAATATTCAGTTATGCATAAATAATATTCTCGGCATAATTATAGTTTAACTATGAGATATTAATCTTTAGTATTTTCCAGAAAGATAAGTTGAAGGGCAATTAAACGATATAAACACCATAATCATCATCATCATCATCCCAAAGCAATTCAATAGTGGACATGGGCCACTCCAATCGTACGCCATTCGACTTGGCTCGGCTACTCTCACCCGGTTGCTACCAGCCACCCTGTAGAGATTGTTACTCCACCTAACTTACTTTCGTACGTTTGCCGATTTGCAGTCTCCAGCCAGCTATCTAATTGAGTAAAAAGTTTTCGTAAACGATTCCGACTAATCTGTTTCATTTTGACAGTTCAACAACATTCATTGCGTAATTTACGTTGTTGAGCAGATAATTTTTTCGAACTTATGAAGCAATGGATTAGCAATCTGTTTCAAACCGATCTAGATTGTGATAAATCGTGTTTTACGCAATTAGGGTGAAGATCACGTAGCAGTCGGTTATATAGTCAATATGATCAATACAATCAAAAAACTTGTTCAAGTTGAAAAAGTTGTAACCTTGTCTAAGATTCAAGATATGAATTATGCAGAAAACTACATTTTATGTTTACAGTCAACCCTGACTTTATTCAAATGTCAGCCTAAGTGCCTGAATATAAATAAGTCTGTATATCGTCAATTGTGAATTGTGTGCGTACAAAAGCGTCTGATCAATGCCACTTTTTGGTGTCCCGCAGGGAACACCGTAAAGTTTGGCTACCGCTCGCATAGTTTGCAACTTATTGCGGGCTATAGAACAATGGAAGATATAATGTTTGGAGGTATTTATCAGCGGCTGTTTGTGTTTGTTATTTGTGTAATTGTTTGTTTTGTACAGGGAGAGTTGGGCTGAATGTTGCTATGAGAAATTAGCGAGTTTCTTTTGAGATGGGAGGTTAAGGTTCTGTTATTTATGTGTTTTTTAGTTTGTTTATCTAGGTTTGGTCTAGATACATACTTTATATGTTGTACCGATAGATGTCATCACATCGACATCTGCTGCTGAAAATCAGCGCTGTGACTCGCTAAAGAATCGCAGCATTATGGTGAGAGACGGCTGTTTTGCCCGGATATGACGCAGTTTTCCATATTTGTTTTATTTTTATTTTTTTATTATCAATTATTATTCTCTTTTTTCTAGGTCAAGCTGCTTTAAGAGACAGAAGAGAAATCAGCTGTACCTACCGTCGATGTTCCCGGAAAATCTTGAGGAATAGATGCTTATTGGGCTGCAAGAAGAGGCACTTGTCATCCAACTTCTCCAACATCTTGGTACCATTATTTATATAGAAAATGGAAACAATTTCAAGACAATATTATGTCATTTGGACACGGATAATTTTTTTCTACAAACGTGTATGGAAAAAGATTACGGAATTGTTTGCTTTTAAGCAATTATCGTACGAACGAAATCCATAACAAATCAAATAATAGTATTGCCACCAATATTTCCAACAATAATTTACCCGCAGCAGATAAGGAAGGCCATACCATCACCATCGAAAATCAACAAGTTGTTTTAAATCCTGAAACAAATAAACATCACAAGGATATCGCACCTAACACATCCCAAAAAAATTCAAGGATTAAAAACAGGATTTAAAAACTCAGTAACAAATTCAACAATCTCACAGGAGCGGGACTACGAAGGCGAGTACCTACTAAATTGCGAACAACAAAAATTTCGCAGCAAACGCTTCCCTTGCCAAAAGGGTGAACAGACAAAAAGGCTATGTTCACACTGACACCGTGTTTTTGTCTCGTCCGTCATACGCCTGACAAGGGTCCCGGATAAGCCTCGCCTGTGTGCGCACCCCTTTAATTATTCTCGGTTTTTGCACGAGTGATTTCAAATATGGGACGAATGAACTGTAAAGGTCGGTTTACTGTGTGCTAGGTTTATGGAATAGGCAATGTATTTTACGCAGTTCAAATATCGCTGAAACTCAATATCGTAATTATATTTTAAGTCCCAACTGAATTTGGTCGGAATGCATTTTTTTTTGTGGCTTCGATATTATGTTCGTTTGTGTTCCGAATTATTCGTGGAATTTTGTTTTTACTGTAACTGTGCAAATGGTGTTCAATGTACCTAATGATGGTCTGCTTGATTTATTGATGAAATTGGCATTAAATATAGATACTTATAAAATTTCACAGTTTATTTGAAGCCTAGCTCAATAGAGTTGGTACCACCGAAGCCGTTATCAAATAAAGAATAGTAACGTGCATTAAAAATTCTGAAAACCCGACTGTTGAACAACGACCTCTAATAAATCGCGTTGAGAAAATTAGATACTCCATTCGCTCAAATAATAAAAATCAAGTAAATCTGCATAACACTCCATTATAATGATTGATGTATAGTAATGAGGCATTTATAGTGCATACTGTAAAATAAACATATTAAAAAATATAGGTACTATATTAATATCCAAGTCCCCACTCTAAAGTTGGGGATGAACTTAATATTTTTAACATAAACGTCAACCCCACAGCTCCACATCACCTGTGTTAAAACTATCAAACTGGCACACAGTTATTTAGAGTACATTAGCGCTATAGAGACCTCAATTTGTGAGTTCGCGAACAGTTTAAAACTACTGTATGGCCCCAGGGTGGGGTTGATGTTTTAAACAGGGTTTGAGAACTGTTGGTGGCGTGGAGACGCTTTTTCGCTTTACTTTTTAAGATCTTACATTTTCATTCGTGACCTGGTAATGCAAGGGCCCTAAACATAACTGTGGGTATGTATGTGGGTGTACTTCTGATAATCCCTTTGGGGAATATTGACGAGACGTTTTGTTCTCTTCTATGTTAGCACAACTAACAGAGCTTTAAGCCTCAATGATTTTCATAGTAACGTAAACTATCCAATTACAAACATACAATAAAGTTTATTGGACAACGAGACAAGAAGATTTAATTAGTTCTATGAAAGCAGGCACTTCACACTGTCGTGGCGGTGGCGGCGGTGGCGACGTGGCGCTGGATGACGAATTTTCGGGAAAAGTTATATTGGCTTTTTCCATTACAAATTGCTCAGTAACAGCAGCCCGGATTGTGGATATAGGTACGCCCCCTATTAGATGGGATTTCAAAAGATCTCGCCAAAATAATATGAGTGTACTAATAATAAATTAAAAACTTTTACTTGGACTCTCCATTCTTTGCCTTCTTCGGGATGTCCGTACCACTTTTATGTAGTCACTGTTTAGTGTTTAATTTCAACTGTATTAGATTACCGCGAAACCGTTGTTACTATTATTTAACTAATAAACTTTAACGATGACGACAAAACTTCTTTTAGTTGCGATGTTGAAGGTGTTAATAAAAACAAATGACTTTCATTATGAGTGGAATGTTTGAAGTTTGGATTGGTTGCTTTTTATTTGTTTTTGTTGTTAGATGTATCCTTGTTTTCGCTGGTTAATGAATTGTTGATGCTGAGCCAGAGCTGGCCTTTCTTCTTTGTCTTTTTTGGTACAGCCTTAGCATGGAAGCAGTGGTGACCTAGTAGAGGCCTTTCGAGTCCTTGGTTATGGATTCAATTCTCTTGAACGGTGAAAGAAAATTCTAACTTAGACGTGGCGTTTAACAAGTCACATTTGGTCCGCTTTCTCTCACAGAGATTACACATCCGTCTCCAGCAGTACGAACATTATAAGTTAATTATATACGAGCAATAGGATTTTTCCCGGAAAAAATATTCGTTAGTTTGAGAGGGTGGGTTGCAGGGTGCACTGGAAGTACTTAAGTATACTCGTGAAGAAATTTTTATTGCACCCCATTTTACTTACCGCAAATGCACCTCACCCTTAATAGCCGGAAGGCTAGAAAGAGGTGCGCTGCAGTGTATTTAGGTTGATGGTACCTAAATCATTTTGGTAGCTAGTTTTATAATAATCTATTTCGTACTAGGTATTTGTTTGAGATACCTGGATGATCCAGGTTCACCGTTTAGATATTGCAAATAATTGCGTTTAGATATTCAGATTTTATAAAATACATTATTAAGTTTCGTCTCATTTTTGTGCAGCTAAATAAAAAAAAAGTATTACATACAAAGTTAAACCCGCTAATTGCTTCATAAAATGTACATATTACTTTCTTGAACGCTTCTGTAATTAACGACTCCAGAAAGGCCATTCTTTTTTATCTAGATCAGCGACCAGGAAGGCGGCAATTTAGCTATAAGATCCAGGATCATTTACACCTCTCAAATGAGCTTCCCCAACCGATAAACTGGCAAAATCTCCATCCCAACATTGACCTAGCATTAATTTAAGTACTTTTGTCTTAATGATGTAAATGTTCCGTTCCCACCGCATGATTTGGTGGTTCTGTGAAAGTATTTAGGATATACCAACGGCGAAGTTTTGTTTATGGGTCCGGGTTTAGAATGCGTATGCTAAATGATTTTAGTAATTAAGGAAAGAGCAAGTTGTTAGGAAGACTCGGTTACGATGTGAGATTGTCTGGTGTAGATAAAGACGTGTTCTTATGGTTTCTAAAGTTCAATACTTGGATGGGTATTTGTTAAGATTGGAAACATACTATGCTTTTTCCTTTGTTCTAGAAGCCGTGTGAAAAACAGACGACGCGCATCGTCTTTTTGAATGAGTCGTCTGACATCAGTCACTATATCCGTCGCGTATCAAGATATTTTACGAAACCTTTTCTTCACCTCGAAACCCTATTGTTTTTATCTAAATATATTGTTATGTGTCTATATTAAACTGACTAAGGGCGGATTCGACCAAACACGAATAAATTTTATCCCCGGAATAAGATTTACTCAGACAGTTTTCGTATGGAGAAACTGTCAAAAATTCAAAATTTTCTTGGAAGAGAAGGCTTATTCCGCGCATAAAATGTATTCCTGCTTGGTCGAATCCAGCCTTAGTAAAGTCTATCAAAGCGTTACTGAAGGATATATCATAATTATTATTGGCATTGTTCAAATTATTAAACCGAATCTAACAACATGTCACAATATTAAAATCAATCATGCCATATAGGCTATAAATCAATCGTGCCAAAGAAATACTTATACATACATACATAGGTACTCTAGAAAAACAACCTCCTTTTTGGGCAGTCGGGTAAGAAAGGAACTGAAACGTGTTTTTAATTTGTTTTTCTTTTACTATAACAAAATACCAGGCTCTAAAAATAAAGTGCCGACCTAACAATGTAGGTATACTTCCAAACAACTTTTTCGCCCTTCCAGATTCTTGTCCGTGATAAATGTAGGTATCTTAAAGAGGATTTACTTAAAACTTGGCAAAAAGAAATCTGAGCTGTAGCGATTAAAAGTGACAAGTTACCGGTATTAACCGCATTACCGTTTCTCTGAAAACCCAAGTTTGAGGTGTTGAATAAAAATATAGGGTGCTAAGATGTTGAGCACTAGGATTTACTTTTTAGGTTCCATTAACAGTATTTGGGATAAGTTTAACAGCTTTTTAACCGAATTAAAAAAAGGAGAAGGTTCTCAGGTCATAGGAATCTTTTATTTTAATTCAATGAGCCTTGGTTTTTCTTCTCATTTGGGTTCATTTGTATCTTTTGCTTTAGATTGAGTTTGCCTTCCTGTAATCCTGTTCCCTCATTATCTTAAGTCTTTTGCCATTCTTCTTCCCTTATCTCTATTTAATTGGGATTGTCACAGTGAATTGTGTTCTTCTTCTACGCGTGTCTATCGGCCGTTACCTCAGTATTCATCCAATTTCTAGACATAATCATCTTTCACAAACCGTTTTATCTATTCATGACTTTTGGTTAGTGGTAGGGCTTGTTTTAAGTTCGCCTGGCTAGCAACCACCATCTTATCTAAGTCTGTCGCCATAACAGCAATGTTAAAAGCATTGTTGTGTTTCGGAAATTAGAGGTAAGAAAGCCAGTTCTTCTGTGGTTGAGGATTCCGGGTGAAGTTCGTTTCCACCTACGGCTTGATCATCACTATTACCATCGGGTCAGATTCAGGCCAAGAGCTTCACCGATGTAGTAAAAAAAAAAAACTTTTTCTGTCACTTCTCGGCACAGTTAGTTATTATTTTTCCTGATACGGATTTTGTTTGTCTCCATAAATCATTATACTCTTGAGTATCTGTTTCACGTAGTATATAATATATAGAATATTTGTTATCTCTGTTGAAACACAACATGCCTTCATAATCTCTTTGTATTTCATCAATCCACAAGGATTTATGATTAGCCAGTTGTATAACTAAACTTATTTCTATTTTTGTACTTTCTTTGATAAAATCTTTCAAAGTTTTATTTTAATTTCCAGCTTCAAATGTAAATAAACCCATGAAATAAAGAAACAAACTTTTACATTCTTTTTTTCCTTCACAATTTCTATGTTCTTTGATTTGACTTTGATTAGCAAATGATGTCACGCGAAATGAAAATCAATCATATTTCGTCATACTAATGTGTTCCACGTGTTTTTCTTTTCAAATGTATGCTTTCAGGTAATTCTGGGAATACGTTACGGGTTCAAGATGGGAATCATTCATCTTTTGATGTAATTCAGTAGGTAATGAAGATTATTCTTAGAACCATTTCGTGGGGAGCGCCATATACCTACATGTTTGGTAAATAACTTCCCTGAAATGGGATTTATTTATGGAAAATTCGTATCCAGTTTTAAGAAACCTGTTCAATTACGGGGCCGATATATACATACAAAGATTTGGTTAGGCTGAAATAATAGAATGCCTTGAATGTGTTTCTTACATAATTATATTCTTCTTCTATTGCTCCCTCCATGTTTACACTAGTTTATGGTATTATTGCGAGTACTAGCACCTGACCTTTTGCAAGGACATCAACAGGTGAATGTTGAAAAGAAGTAGGAATTTAATTAGCGTTTCCTTCAAATTATTCAACTTTGAGTGCCTTACTCCGAACACATCTCATAATGACATGTATAAAAGCAGCTTTAATGTTTGTTAGGAGTTACAAAATTGTAATACATTCATTCATCATAATATTCTGTGTATTTTTCCTTGAAATCAACTTTCATTAATCTTTTCATATTTATGAAGTAATGTACGTGCAATGTATTCATGTAAAGTAATGATTTGAGTTATTTAAAAAAAAAAAACTTAGTTTGCTGTTTATAGCTGCTTGTACACCCATTTTCTTCAGTAGGTTGTTGTCGTTTATAATGTTTACTTATTTTTTTTTGTTTTATTTAAAAATGGTACGAATTTGCGACTTCTGAAAATACAATCGCGATAATCGCAACACCACATATCCCTTGGGTAAACATTCCAGTCAAACATTGGCCTTAAAGTTACATTATCTTGATATTTTAAAGGGGACAGATTTCAATCCTTGGGGCACCTTCCCTACACTTTCCAGAATGAAGGTGCAATTTATTTCGTCACTGAAAATCCTACCTTTTTTCCTCATTCCCAAACTAAATAAAACTCAAGAAAAAAACCCACACTGCAATGCTATCTCCTATCAAAATCAACGATCGCACTGATTCATTCGCACACTGAGTTACAGCCGGTAATACCTTTTGAGTTATTCTTGAGAATCACACGCTTCACCCGTGGGCCCACTCATTTCTCATTTGGTACGAAGTGAACAAATTACAAGTAGTTACTGAGGCACTAACGTCCGAACGGTGGCCGTACTAGGGAATTGAACAGCGAGTTTTAGATATCGAATGTTGAAAAGGTCTTAGGGGTTGTCTATGGCTGGTGCCATGAATAGTGCTGCTGTGTCACTGTCAAGGTTAGCAAGAATGTGTTTGGTCACCAATCTTTTATTCCCCTCTTCCCGGAAAACGGTCAGCTGGTATAACTTCACCTTATCCTTATCCTTATCTTGATTACTTCATTGAGATCAGCGATCGTATCGCTAAGTGAAGTGATTTTATAAATATTCCCCTACACTTGGTTTTTTTATTTCATTTTTAAATATCTCGTAAACAAAATATCTACAAAGAATTCAAATTTAATATACCATAAGAATGATTCGATGACAATGCTTCTTTTTACCAGGAAAGTGTCTCTCTAGCGTAATACGACAAATAGAAGAAAAATATAAACCAAAGAAAAGATAGATGGATTATATGACCGAATATGGCTAGGACAGAAGTCTAGAGATGACGGCAGACAGGTATGTATGGAAGGAAGGAATAAAAAACATTCTGCGCCGACCCTTATCAACACCCTTATAGGGGAGAAGGTGATGGCTCTTTAAAATATATCACAGTCAAACACTTCAATTTGATGATGCCAGTCAAATTGAAGTGTGAATTAAAGTGTGAAGCGCCTCCAGGAATCCGTAGGACTATAGGCAGTCGAATCGAGAGAGCGAAGCTACAAGATGACCCACGCCACCCAATGCACAAACCAGTGCCAACAAAGGCTTAAAACCTGGAAAAAAAATGGGTGTGTGACTCCAGCCGATGGCAATCCCTCCACAGAAACATGTGATTTTTGGCATGAACTGCTTAAGGCTCCTGATTTCTTCACCATCAGAGAGCCTCCCATCTGGGCACAAGTTACCGTGGCCTACTTGGAAAACCCGAAATAGACTTCGTACCCAAGTAGGCCATAGCATGGACAACCTCCACACGTAAGGGGTTCATAGTCGGCTCAAATCTCCGGTGTATATGCGGGCGTCTCTCCACAGACAATGGCTCACCGATCTTGCACCGCATGCCCGTCACCTGCACACGTGAGGACGTAATGGCTGCATCAGCGAGCGGTATTTGCGTAGCTGAGTTTTGGGCCAAAGTTATTTAAAAAATCAGAATATAATATACTATATATTTTTGCTATTGACACAAGAAGAAGCCAAACACTTGTAGTAGAAAATACCAATACAAAAAACCACAAACAAAAAGTAAAATGAAATCAAAGTGAGTTCCAATCGTAGCAGCGTTACTCTGAATGATGTGGAATAATGCGCCAGGCTTCCGTCATTACGGACCCAACGAGATTGTCTAAGCAATGAGTAGTGTATTGTTGGTTTGCTCTCCTACTGTTACGCTTTTTTCCTCAGGTGGAATGGCTGGCGAGTTATTGTAGTGGTTTGTTCCACGTTGTTTTGTTGAAATTAGCTGTTTTTTTCGTAGAATGCGGAGTTGGATGTTGGAATTCTTTTTTCCTCTCAAACAAAACACCTGCCATTTAATCTCTTCACCACCCTTAGTTGACTGTTATAGAATGGCTAAGGTATGTATTAGTCCGCCTTTGTACCTTTTTTGATTGCCAAAGTTTAAATTTTATAAATGTTAGTGAAGCTTGTAACAGTGCTTATGTTAAAGCAAACTCTGGAATACAGGCAATGATTTCGCTGTTTAGGATTCCGTAGTCAAGTTGCAAAACCCTTATAATTTTGTTTATGTAATCCGTCCGCTGGACGCGCGATGCAAAGAACCGGTTGAAGTGGCGGTACTTGGGGTAGGTCTGTCAGTTTGCGGTGGTTTCCTACTGCGAGACAACTGTCTGCGGAGGCTGCGGAAAGGGAGAGGGAGATTTCATCCACTCACCCGGCCCGCAGCAGACGCACCGGGCGTCGAAGAAGGGCGGATAACGCCCTCTTTCAGCCCCCTAAATGGGTGCAGGGGCGACGGACCTGGGGGCGTCCATCGCCCCCCACACATCAGGACCCGAGGTGGCGGCGCGTAGTGTTCCACGCGCGCCCCTCTTAGACGGCGCGGGGGGAGTTTACCACCTCACTCCCCCCTGACCCGAGGAAGAGGCCGCGTTCGCGGGCCGGTACCAATCGGGGGTTGCGGAAGATTTTTACGTTCCGCGTCGGCGTCGGTGTGAGATGGGAAACCGGGGTGGTTTTTAGTCTGTAAGAGTCTGACAGACCCCTCCGCTCGCCCCAGGGCGGGGGACATCCATGAGGATTTTCCACCCCGGAACAAAAAAAAAAAAAAGGTCTGTCGGTTTAAATCTTGATGATATAGGCAATATTTTGTATAGACCTATACAAAATATTGACTACACACAGCCGGAGGGCGCGCGTTGAGGCAGATCATGTAAGTAAAGGATGGCGAGACGAGCCAGACGCAACCCAGTAGGGTGTTGTGGCGTAGCTTGGGAGAGGCAGGTCCAGCAGAGGATTGCGATAGGCTGACTTGATTGATTAATTGCAGCACTAAAAAGTTTGTGGCTGAGTGTTATAATGGCGCCATTTTAGCACCCAGTGGATGCTATCTTAAAAAAAGATGTAGCAAATTGATATTTTTTACGAAAACCCTTTGGTGAATATACAACATATTAATAAACTGTCTGTATGACCGCGTTGTTCTTCTTAACTACGCAATGAAACAATACGCAACCTTTGAAGCCTCGCGCAGACTGGCGCGACGCGACTCTAACATAACAATTTCTAAGAAAACTTCACGGTAGAACAATTACCGGTGTCGCGTCGCGCCAGTCAGCCCTTTAGAGACTTCTATAATGTCTGGTTTATATTAATATTATACATATTACATATGTACCTAGTTTAATATTAATAACAGCCACGTGTACTACCTATACATTTTCATAGTACTTTTGCGGAATTTCATATTACAGCGTTGAATGTTCCCGACATTTTTCTTACTACGAACTTGTTGATAGTTCTATACGTAATGCCAACATTTATATCTATTTATCGCTTTTTACATAACGAAAGTTAGCAGTATAATAAATAATAATACCATAATTTAAAGAATGAAAAGTATTTATAAACTAGTACTCATAGATAGACAGATTTGCCATACAAAAACTGTAAAAAACTCACCATTGAGAGACCATTGTAACGTTTATAAATTAGTAG
This sequence comes from Eupsilia transversa, assembly GCA_914767815.1. Lineage (NCBI taxonomy): Eukaryota > Metazoa > Arthropoda > Insecta > Lepidoptera > Noctuidae > Eupsilia > Eupsilia transversa. Next base: position 5,717,227 of record OU611896.1, on the reverse strand, counting down.
ACTAAGGTCCCAGGTTAAGCTACGCTTGCCGCGGTCCGGCCGTGGATGGATCTTTACATGCCGAGCCTCCTCCGTGCCTCGGAAAGCACGCTAAAGTGCACCATTTCGTAGATGCAGAACTTTTATAATAGTAAAAAAATCTTTTGGAAAAGCCGTTGGTCCCGGCTGTTATTCGTAACCAACCAACTTTTTTACCACCGCAGACTACAGACTTTGTAAGTCTCAGTCTGATGGGCTAAATGATTGCCTTCAAACAGAACTGTCGGCGAACTATCGGCCTACTGCTGAATCAGTATGGCGCTCTTCCACGTGCACACTAACCGATTGTTTTGTCGGCCGACCACGCCGATAGTTGAGTTTGCCCCGAGCTTTTGCGCAGGATGGTCATGCGTATTTTTCACGATGGCGCTATCCAGCTCTACTCCATCAGTGTAAGATGAGCCGCAGCTGTCGGCCGACTGTTGTCTGGTATGCACCATCATTACCAAACCGACTCTTTAGTTGTAGTATCTAGTCTGCGGGGGCTCTTATTATTGCTTTTCAGCCAGATGGTCATGTAAGTATTTATTATTAATTGAATAGGTATCTTTATTTATAAATAGCGCAACATTATTAATCTAGTTATTTACAAAAGCCCTAATGTTAAGTCCTGCTGTTGACACTTCCTGCAAGTTTACACGTCTCCGTGTTCACTATAAGTGCATGTCTACCGTAAAATTGAGTTCCTTTCCAACGGAATGCGGCCGACGTGTGCCGAGAACCAACATAAATATACACCCCACAACATCCTTACATCCCCACAATAAGACCTACTTTACTTTGATTGAAAACGAAAATAACATTGCCAAGCGCAAGAGACGGTTGCATTGACCATTGAAAGTTGATCTGTAGTTGGGCCCCAAGTTCCCTCGTATGGCCTTATTGGAATAGTTTGGGAGTAACGTGGTAGCTCAACTTATGTTGGTGTATTCTAAAACGTTTTATGGTACACATGTTTGACACTTCAACGCTGAATGACGTCAGGATATGGCTCGTACACTATCTGGTGCCGGCTCGGGATTTTGGAGTGCTAAATATATTTTCAGAGAGATTTTCCGGACAAACTTAGGTAAGAAGTCTGAGGCTATGTGGGTCAAATAAAGGTGCCCTTTTGTGGTTTAGTGGGTTGCTTTAACGTTTACAGTTAACAAAATACGATCGCCAATTTGCTTGGCAGTTGTTTTTACGGCGCGCATTCACTGTACCAGGTTATCATGTAGCCCTATGTAGTTGCACTAAATATTTATGTTCTAAATTCGCTTTATACTGCCGAAAAGCCGGTTTATGTAGTGCATTAAGAGCTATAACGCACTACCGAGCATAAACTTCGATTTTCGAACATATTTGAGAGTGTTATGCGATTTAGATTTGACCACAGCGACGAATTTTGATCGCTGACAAAAGTGCTATGGCGATATCGAAGTATGTCTATCTCTGCCCCATCTGGAACCTACAAACCTTTTTGAATGCCGTCACAATCTCATCACAGCGACAGTCAAATTCATAAACTCGTCAGAAATTCAGGTAGATGGACGTATTTTGTACAGATTGAGACTGAGATTAAATTGCTACCGTTCTTAAAAATACGTTAATTGCTTCTTTGATATTTTTGACACGGGATGAAATAGTTATTTATGCAACTTTGTTGCAGCTGTTATGGGTATTAAAACACGAATGTGGGTTTATCACATGAGTGTTTTAATACCTAATTATACATATTATACACTGTTGCATACCTACAAGACTTTATCTACACCCATGATATAAATCCTCTATAAAAGTTTCTGAAACAGTTAGCTATTGCTAACATTAAACCGACCATAGCCCGTACCCGCCAAACGTGACGTATCGTATTTTGGAAAATGTGTCAGATGTGTCGGCGTGGGGGTCTGCACCTGCTGACCGCAAGGAATCGAAGGAGCAAACGAGTTGCATTATGAAATTTAGTACAACATTATAACACTCGTTTGGATGATATAATGGTTACTATGACATTGGTCGTTTTAATGTTGGCAATAAGCTAACTGTTTCAGAAACTTTTATAGAGGATTTATAGCATGGGTGTAGATAAAATTTCTAATACCACTTGTACAAATGAAACAAAAGAACATCACATAAAAACGGTCCATTTACGAAAACAGCTGACAACTGGAAAGGAATTGGGTTTTCAGACGTTCCAACCATTTGATGTATGTGAGTTACTGCAAATGGACACATGAATGCATCGTATAAGCTTGCTAGTAGTACCTATTCTACACTAAAAGGAGAATTCAGAATTGGCTCGCTCACACTTCACAGTCAGCCAATAAGTGAGCTCCAAAAGCCTTGAATCCCTTTGAACTCCAAAGAGGAGAATATTAAAAAGTATTTATTACGAAAAGGGGGAACTTTGTAATAAAATAGTCAAAGTTTTGGACAAGGGATGTTAGATTACAAGACAAAAGAAAGATGTAATTAAGGGCAAAATACTTATTTGGTCTCTTTCATATTTTTGATAGCTAAGACTGTGCGCACATCAAAGTCAAGACGCTTATATTCCTAATAAAAAAGAGTTAAAAAAAATTGGACTAGGTATATTATTTGATGCGAGTTTGCGTACTATACCAGTTGTCATAGAGCGAAAGTCTCCCTTAGAACAGTCTTGATGCCTTTAAACGGTAACGGTTTTATGTTCGTAGCGTGTGTATGTTTTTTCTGTATATCCATCGATAATTTCGTCATTTGTAGACGGATTTTGAAAATTCTTTTTTTCATTTGGTAGAGGAAGCTTGCATAAATTTGTATTAACTGTGCTTGGGTAGTTTTTGAGGTAAGTTCAATAATACGTATTTTTCCCACTTAGCCTATGTAGATGATGCTCTAATACGTTTCTGTCAATGTTATTTACATAGCATGTCGTGGTATTCGAAACTATGTGGGGTAGGTAATACAACAAAAAAATGGAAAATAAAAACTTCTTGACTAAGTCTCAGGTCTGCGCAAAGCCTTAGATCGTTAAGTCGCGTGTTATGAAAGAAGGTTATAATCTTCGGGAAAGATCTTTGATGACGCCTTTAATTATTTTCGTAGCCTGGTTAGTCTTTGGTGTTCAAGAAAACTTTGTTTTGTTCGGAAGTTGAAAAAGTTTTTAGAGATTATGGATTATAATATTATAATCTAGTAATTATAATGTAGTTGGTCTGATTATGCTTGATACGTGTATAATTCAGTTAATTTGAAGTGAAAATGGGAGAAGCCCTGTCTATATGAGAATAAAATTACATTTAAATTACAAGGATAATTTGTGTATTTAACTGCTAACACCACCTATTAATTAATTCTAAGTATTTCAGTCGTAGGTAAGGCACTATTGTCTATACCTCTATATTAATTATAAAGAGGTATAATTGGTTATGTTGTATGTAGTGGGTAATTCTTCAGAACTGCTGAGCCGATCCCGAAAATTATTTCAGTAATGAGAAGCTACCTTGAATGCGATAATGATAATATGTTGTATTATAAAACGGGAAACTTTACGTGGATGAAGTGATTGATTGATGATTTTACAAAAACTTTATTTTAGCATGTCCCTACATAACGTCAGGGTAGGTAATCTTTTGGTCTTTTACTGAGATCTTCATTTAAAAGTACCTAGTTAACAGTTAGAGTAACATTGACGTTGAAAAGTATTTTTAAAAGTAGAACGGAATGTATGTAGATCAATTTAAATCTTGAAGATGTTTTTTTTTTATTTGTTCCTTAATCGATTGAGCATTTAAGGCTCGTTCACACCGGCGCGACTTGTCGCGCGACGCGACTTTTACAATACAATATCTAATAAAACTTCACGATTGAACAATTGCCGGTGTCGCGTCGCGCGACAAGTCGCGCCGGTGTGAACGAGCCTTTATAAATGCATGCACACAAACATTGTACCTAGTTCTTACGTTCAAGTTAGTCACATCGGAAATTCTGTCTACTCAAGGATTTCCAGCTATTATCTAAGTAGTGAACGGAGACTACTTCTAGCAAAAACTGAGTAGATTTCCTGCTCTATATCGCAGAATTTTAGAGACGCTAGATGAAAAGGGGGAAAAAGAGAACGAATGCGGTTCGTAACTTCTACTGTCTCGCTTTATTAATTTTCATATTTTTTACATACTTTCTACGTCTATAAATCGGAAAATTATTTTCAAAGTAACTATGCGGTAATGTATAATATAATAAGACCTTTTTGAAATTGAGAAGCGTAAATCCAAGCGACGTTGTCTTGATATTACCTTGAACCTAACAAACTTTCAGCCAATAAGAGCTTTGTTAGACCTTCGAAAAGGAAAGGATCGGAGTAATGTCCTTAATGTTTTCTGATAAAAGTAAAGCGGAACATTCAAAGATTCTATCGCGAGATAGTCAGGTGTATGGTAACCCTTAGAACCGTTTTTTTGCATTTAAACGTATAGAGTTACGCCTTAGGCTTTTTTGTTTACGGTTTTTATTTTTGATCCTAGGCATAGCTATTTCCATTGGCCTTAGTTCTAAACTACCTTTATAATATGATATTGATTGCGTAAGTCTACTAAAAATCTTTTTTTTCATACAGGATTTTTTTTGGCATAGTTACATAAAAGGCCTCTTTCTTTTATTAATTAAATTCGACATATATAGGCATATCCTTGTCATTTCCATGTAGATTATGTGACAAGTCTATACCACTATTTTAGTTTTATAAGACGTTTATTATGCAGGCATTAAGCATTGTTTATTTATTAAATACTTAATATATCTATACTGAATAGTACATAAAATAAAAATATAATATCCTAACCTAACTAAAACTATTATCAAACTAATTTATGGCGTCGAAAAATTCCTTCGCATCGCTGTCGACTGGTAATGTACCCAAGAGACTGGCGGCATTGCCACGTTGTATGGCGATGCTTAGCCTCTGAATATGGTAAAAGTCAGCCATTGAGTCACGGGAAGTGTCAACCAGCTGTTTAGAGATTTTGTTGAATCATATGCAGGCTAAGTGACAATATAGAAAAAAATTGGCGTCAAAAAGCGACAATTTCCATAAGTAAGTTTAACCTCACTTGCTTCATCAGTCCTAATGAAATGAAACACAAGTACAGCAATAAAGAAATATAATCTGAACACTTTAAAAAAAATGCTCAATTTACCATAACGATGTATCTGACGTCACTCACGCCACCAACAGTTCGTATAGGAAAGAAAAAAACAGTGTGTACATGCAGCTGACTTGCTTATAAGGTTGTTTTTTTCAATATTGTCGTTGATGTGATGTTAATTTGGAACGCTGTCAGTCAAAAATCTGACAGATTGAGAATATTTTAATTTTGTTGACATGTGTTAAGGCTCAGGCTCAGGCAAACACGCGCGACGTTACGGCGCGGCGCGTGGCGGGACGCGACTCCGGTGGAACAAAACTTCACGGAAATTGTTCTCCCGATGTCGCCTCGCACCGTCGCGTCACGACTATCAGCGGGAGCCTTTATGATAATTATGCTGGTCAATTGAAGTTATGACACAGGATAGCATTTTAGGTATGAAGCTACAAGTACGCGGCGGGCTCGTCTTGTCGGGCCAATTCAGTGAGCGTCACGTAGTCAGAAGATAATAACTAGAGTCTGACCAACGAAAGCTGTCCACGAATTATTTTCTAAACTTATATTATGGCTTCTAATTAATAATAATAATGGCGTCTAATTAATAAATATGAAACTGATGCTATTGCATAATATTTATTGAATATTGTAAAGTATCAACTCCGTTTCAGGAGTGTATAGCCAGGGTTAACAGCTCTTGATTTTTTTAAATTGCCGCCTTTTTTCTTGGACAGCTTTCGTTGGTCAGACTCTAAAAGAGTTACGCGATGGAAAGAAAGGCAACTTCTGGGTGAATATAATAGAAGGTAATTAGCGCTATGGGACCTGAATTGCACTTTATTGTGTCGTAGCAAGAGTCGGTTTTTATTTAAATGATTTTAAGGAGTGAACCATCTGTATCTAGTAATCTGTGGTTATGATTGAGTATTTGAGTATTATTAAGTGACGTATCTGAGTGCTGCAGCAAGAAATAAATGTGAACACAGACACAATTAAGTTAAAAAAAAAGGAAGGAACGGCCATCGCTCAGCATAATGCTGCGATGCGAGGCAGAGCCCAGCGCTGGTTTTCAGCGACAGCCGGCGTTGACGCGATGACGTCAATCGGTGCAGCATTTATTGACTTAGCAATAACAATCTAAAAAGTAAATAAAAACTAGTAATATTATGAGACATACCTTCGATACGACACGAAGAAGCGGAAAGATGTGTGTGTTGAGCTTGTTTACCAAACTCTTTTGTTGAGTGTACCTCGTAACTGTAAAATTTATGGCACAGATGTAAATAACAGGAACGGGGGATCCAATCTGAAACCCGCTTAAGATGTTCACAATTTCTGTGAGTCAAGTGTGCGCATTATTTATATTGTGGTGCTACAGTTTAGGGCGAGAAAAATGGAATGTTGTTAGCTTGTTATATTTATCATCACATCGTCAATTTTCCTGGGAGATATTTACAAGTGGATTTCGTGGATTGTGACATGGTTGTAAAATAGTTGATAGTCATAAACAACACGGATTTTCATAAAAAACTTGTGTGAATCGACTAGCTGACTGTAGCTAGAATTTGGTGATGACAAACTATTCAGCAGGTGATGACTTTAAAAAAAACACTACAAAGTGAAAATTCGGAATTCAGTTTCTTTAGTTGTTTCGTTTTTAAGTTATTTTTCACTTTGTAGTGTTTTATTGAAAGGCTGTTTTTTTTTTTTTTGTAAAAAAAGTTTTTATTAAGAATTCGGTTAAAAATTACGGTTACTTGAGGAATATTGCTTAAAATGGAATAACACAAACAGAAAGGAGACAATCGTTTCAACCGTGAGAAGTACGTAAAAAGAATACTAATCCGGTTCGCTTCAGAGGATTCTGGGAGTAATAAAAACCGCAGCATAGCTACGGGATTTCAGGACGATTTTGCATGGCTTACTTCTAGTTGAGAGCCTTATAATAGTTTTGTTTTGCCTTTTCAGGATATATTTTATTTGGAAATTGAGGTCATTGTACAAGTTGACGGAATGGCAAAGATTTAAATCTTTAGATTTGCCCTCGCCGTACTTATTTCGCGCAAACTGTGTGTGTTCAAGAGTTTTCCAAAAGAAACAGAAACGCAAAGATCTTTTGACGCGGTGGGTGAATCTAACTAAATATTTAAATCTTCGATGAATGGTTTGTATACTTGAAAGCGTGACTAAAACGTGGGATCCTGTTTTCGATTATTGTTTTTTTTTCCAAAAAGCGATTCTCAGTAGTGATTACGATGTTGGTCTCATGGAGATAGTGGTTCAATTTGATGGTCTCTAAGGGTGTGGCCCTTAAAGACCACACCTTTCACTGTAGATATGGTATGGTTTTTGTCATATGGAATGCTAGCTGTGTTTTAGCTTCGATACCAATGTATGGCTGATCCCACCCTTTCAGTATCGAACCACCAGATGTACTGCGGGGTACCTCCATACTTGGTTGATATACCGATAAGTCGTACTAAGCGCTTTTCCTCCATATATATATATACATAAATTTCCTTTATTATGCGCACGGCCAAAGTGTGGAACTCTCTGCCAGCGTCTGTGTTCCCTTCCACGTATATAACCCGTCTGCCTTCAAAGCAAAAATGAACAGGCATTTTCTAAACTTTCTCGTTCCATCATAGTCCTCATCTATGGCTTTCCATCAGGCGAGATCGAGGTCAAGAGCTCGCCAATAACACAATAAAAAAAAAAATGGCAAAGCTCTTTCCCTTTTCTGCCAGGTCATAATAGTTATATATGTATAATTTTCAACCTCCATGGAAGCTAATCTCATATAGTCATAGAAAAAGCATTTGTGTACCTACAAATAAAGTCTTGAATGCTTGCTATGAATGATAGGCTGAGGAATGATGTGGTAAGACAACGGTGCGATTTAAAAGAAGATGTAGGTAGTGACAAAAATTGAAAAAAGTATGCTTAGATGGTTTGGCCATGTTGAGAGGATGAATGAATGGCGACTAACAAAATGTATTTACAAGGCAAGTGTGAGTGGAAACGCCGGGAGGGGACGCCCTAGGAGGACATATAGTGACCTTATTGGGGATGTTCTTCAGAAAGGTCAGGTGCGTAGTACTCGCAACCGGCGTGCGTGTATGACCAGATGTATGAACGTTAACGAGGCAAAAGGAGTTTGTAAGGATCGTAGCAGGTGGCGTTCTGTAGTTTCTGCCTTCCCCCATGGGAAAAAGGCGTGAGTTTATGTATGTATGTATGTAAATAAATGCTTTTCTCTTTGCGAAATCAGCTGTACTGATAAAATAATTTCCATATCGCGTTAAGGATGATTTCCACCAAACCTCTCGCATCGCATCGGATCGGAGACGATACGGACGGATGCGGCGACAGCCGATCGCCGCCGGCAGGATGTCGACGCATACGATAGGCTCCGTACCGTCACTTGCGAACGTAGCAGTTTCTGCGCCTAGTCAAATAGTTCCATTCCTACCGTGTTGCAGCCGAAAGGATCCGAACGGATACGATGACAGGTGAACGGAGCCGATCGCGCGTCGCAGTATACTTTCAGTTACGATCGCGTGTAGCGGGAGACGCCTACGGTCAAGCTGCTGTGCGCGGCTTAGTAATATAGACTTTAAATACTGTATACATGAATTAATATCGTTTAAAGATTGTAAAATCCGTTCCGATACGATGCGATGCGAGCCGTTTGGTGGAAATCATCCTTTAATCGACTTTTATATTCAAACTTCACATTGAATATTTAGTGATACAGAAAATTTTACAATGAAAATTTTATTGTTTGGAGTATAAAACGAAAACTTCGATGTCTGCACGGCTACAAGCGAATTTAAAAGTTTTCCATCGCTTTGTTTGAAACGAGTCAATGAATCACATTATGCTTACGCGTTGCGTTCTTTGTTTTATCTAGAACGCGTGAGAACAAAGAAAGGGACTACTATAATTCTTGTAAAATGTGATTTTGAATTTCTGAGTGAACGCGAATAAATTCAAATTATACTCCTATGTTTGAATTATTTTACGATGCAGTGGGAGGATTGGTTTCTAAGCTAGTGGTTCATTTTCCTGCACGATATCCTTGCATGACACACGATAATTTAATGTTTTAAAAATTGTTGTCTGGTTACAAATTTTTCATTCAGTAATACAGATTTTATGATATCTGAAACATTTACGTCGATTAAATCTTGCGAACATTGAATCTATGTATCATATTATACTTAATACATATTATAAAGTAGTACAATTTCCTTGTTTGTAAGTTTGTATGTAGGGGGTCATCTCCGGAACCAGTGGCTAGCCAAATTTTTAAGGAAGGATAAGCTAAGTTAGGTTAGGTTATGTAACATCACGCTACGAATATACGGAGCGGAACAAAAAAAATAGGTTGCAACAAAATGCTAACCGAAAACGAAATCGTAGCGCGGGCGGGGCGATGGGTTGCGACGCGGTGGGTCGTGGGCCTAAATTTTCAGAATCTAGTCTGTAACCTGACGCCTTTGAATAGTGTCCTAGTACAAGCCTTTTACAGACCATAAGTCTTAAAATTATTCCAGATCACAGGTTCCTCTGAAAACAATTCAGTTTAAGTTACTTTGTGGTTTTCATTTTAAAACATCAACAAAGTTGAGTACTTCGCTCTACTTTAAAACTTTCTACAATATAAACATAGCACTTAACATTACGATACTAACCACGCCTCGCTCTCTTTACAACAGTTATTTACTCCACCTGTTTCAAAATAATTCTGCACTGAAACCTTAGCTTCGCACAATAAAACAACAAACGTGGGAACCTAGATTTTAGAGTAAAACCGACTAATGTGGCACTTTCAAGTCGAGAACTGAGCTAAATACGGAACGTATCTCGAATAGACGACCCGTGCAGACGGTAGGGTGGTCGTTAAGCTAAGAATTTACTTGGAGGCACTATTTTTAAATTAAAGTTGCCAAGAAGAAGTAGATCTTTGAATATTTGGATGATAAGTCCTCTCACTCATGATGACGTAATTTATTTAATAATATTATTTATTTATTATTAAACTTACACAAACTATCTTTACAGGATGACCCCAATACAATAGTGGTTTGCAAACACACATCAAGTAAATTGAAAAATCAACTTACGGCTAATACAAAAAAATCTGAACTTTAAAAATACAAAGCAACTCTAAACACTATTAATAACACAATCTGAAGTCAGACTACAGAATTATATGTGCCTACTTATGTAATAATTATCAAACTAGACTAAAATAAATTACACTCATCTAGTCCATATTCAATGTCAATAAAAATATATAATAAATTACCAGAAGACATAAAACAACAAAACAAAACCAGTATATTTTTAAATAAATTAAAGCAATATTTAATTTAAAAAAGCTATTACACAGTACACGAATACCTAACGGATAAATTAAATAATACTACATAATTATAAATAACAGATTTTTAATAAGTAATATAACAAAAATAAATTATAATACAATACTTAATAATAATAATATATGACACTAATAATAATGAACAAATTTTATGCGAGTAAACAAATAAACAATATTAAATAAAATTAAATAAATAATAAATAGACTTGCTTATACGATATTAATAGAATAAGTAAATGAATGGAAAAATCAAATACTAATATATAAGCGCTCTTCCTCTCACTACTTCTGTAATTTGCTGTGCCCAACAGGGTCCATAATTGTTTCTATATTTTTTTTTTTACCACCTGTAAGTATACATTATGGATTGCAATAAACGTTTTGATTTGATTTGATTTGATTTGATTTAAAAAATTATTATTTTTCTGTGACCGCAGCTCTGCTTACTTAGTACACAAAAACTTAAATATTTTTTAAACATTGCAGCATTAAAAAAAAAACATAACTCGGCTTTCGAGTTTTAAGCACACTAGTGACATAAATATTACATAAACAAACGCCTTCTTCCCATGGCACCTAGGCAGAAACTATACAACACCACCTGCTACGCTCCTTACATACTCATCTGGTCATACACGCACGCCGGTTGCGAGTACTACGCACCTGACCTTTCTGAAGAACATCACCAATAAGGTCACTACCTATAATGTCCTCCTAGGGCGTCCCTATCCGGCGTTTCAGCTCACATTTGCCACGATGATTTGTCATTTTTATTGTATTTATAAGGAAGTATGATGGGATTGAATCCCGTTTTAATTTTTTGTGTTATATAAAAAAGTGGTGATTGAATTATTCCGAATGTCTCTCATTCTCTTCAATTAATATATTATTATTAGAATTTAAAGTACTAGTTTCTAAGTTAACTTAAGTCTCTTTGCCCGTTTCAACAAGACTTAGAAAGTTCGTATTGTTATTAAAAAAATATTTCATTCAAAGCTAGTTATTTTAAGAACTTGTGAAATTAGGAACGTAGCTAATAAGTAACGTGAAATATCAAACAGTAACAATGTTTCTGTCTGAAAATATAAAGTAACTTGCGTAACAACTTAGCAATGGCTTTCATTTGAACAGTTCAACAAAATTCATTGCGTTATTTACGTTTTTGAGCAGATAATTTTTCGAACATATGAAGCAATGGATTAGCAATATACTTCAAAATCCTTCAGATTGCAATTGAAAGTGTGTTTCGCAATTAGTGTGCTGTTCATAATTATCAGGCTAAATAAAAATCGGACGAACGGGAATGAATTTAATATTATTTTTCGAATTCCCGTTCGTCCCACCAGTGGGATGACGCCAGTGGGACGAACGGGAATACACGTAAAAATCAATAGTGAACTGACGCTGATATAAAGGCTGTAGTTTGGAATAATCCTTTGTATCGATTCTGTTTGGTTATTACGACTTTGGGAATTCCGACAGTTTGTACTCACTTTGTGGTTTTGTTCTTTATTTGTTTGTTTTGTACTTGTTTGTACTATTGCCATCATAATATACGTGGTGACAAATGTGCCAACTTGCCGCCACGTGAAAAGAGACAAATAAGTTTCAGGGGCGTGACATTGGTATTGGCACGTGTAAAATTATAATGCCGATTGTACACTCTTCCGCGAGTGCTCTTGCCATGTTTCGCCGAGAGCACTCGCGCGAGAAGTCATGTGATGAGTGCGACTCTGTATACTCTCGTTCATTCAGTACGGTTGCGAACGCCGATAATATTTACGCGTTACAAGTTACGGCAGCGTGATCATAATAACTGATAGCGCATAGGGGTCACCCTATAATCACGTGTACTATACAAAATATTGGCTCGGATTGATGCATTTCCAAAACAATATTTTAGCTTCGTTATACTACATAATGATAAAGTCATACGTTTGCACGGCTAGAAAACTTGTGCTAAACTCAACGACGCGAGAATGTACAGTGATGCACTCGCGTCGCGTTACGAGGATAAGCGAGACCCTTTGACTCCCTCACAAAAAACTGACTCGGAACGGAGAGCAGGCAAAGCGAGTTGAGACAAAAAGAGACGGAGCGAGTGCAGCATTTACACTCTCGCAGTCATTACACAACACATACACTGAATTTTTGAAAACATTGCTTTTATTAAATTAGTTATACTGATTATATGAGGAAATTGTGATCACGTTCCAAATCTACGCACGCACACGTATAAGGGTCTAGCGTAGAAGGTACTACGTCCATTTTACTGTATAGTGGAAGTATGACTCTAATTTAGGTAGTTTTATTTATTTTTGGGATAGCAAAATTATCTATAATCGTGTACTGAATGAACACGATTCTCAACAAATTACTTTCATAATCTGTATATAATATAATATTATATTCAGGTACACATTGTTCATACTATCTATTGTTACCAAAACCTAGTTCCTCCAAAACATTTCCTATCTCTCGTACATCATTGGTCCGTCTCAGTTCATTAACAGCGATTAATCACGCCGTCCTTCGAGCGGCCTTGAGCCAACGTTGCTTCTAACACAAAATATATATTACAGAAGGCCGGCTCTCCTTGCAACGAACAAAAATAGGCGTCCGCACACAAAGACGCGTACGTGCGGCGTTATCAAACGAATGGCAGTCGCGACTTCGCGAGCGCACTCGCTGTACGTGAAGCGTGTCTATGTGTGCGTGCGTTTTCGCTCGTTGTATCAAGCTGACCTTCTGTATTAATCTATTTTGTGCCTGAGACAACGCTGCTACTAATCTACTAAACGAGTGTTAACTTGGACTAATATTCCAACATACATCAAGATCTTTAGCCATTTAGAACATTGATGTATTGATCCTTCTCGGAACTGGACGGTAACAGAACTATTGGTTACTAAATGGCCGTTTTGTTTCTGTAGTTTTGGTTGTTTTCTTTGGGAATGGTTTGATCATTACTTAGGTTTCGGTTATTTATCAACTCTACCATATCCATAGCGAGTCTATTCTAGGTTCCGAGACATGAATTGGTCTTCTGCCTTTCACATTTTTGATCCGTCCCTGTATAGTACATACTACACACCTATAATTTTACAAAAATTCTGATACAAGCAAATAATATCGCACATTACCAATTCAATATATTTATTTTCACGGTTCCATTTACGTTCATTTACGGACAGAGATTGGAGTGATAAAATTTTATGCTTGTTGCAATACCGACATACCTTATATCGAAACAACTATTGTAAGCCATGCTACCCTAGTCACTGTAGAATTGGATACGGAATAAGGAAAACAAAATAAATGAGAATCTATGAGCGGACTAATCTTTTCAAGGAATCGTTCCTGTCGTAAAAATTCAATGTTATTGACAGAGTCTTATCATTTGAATGAAAATTAAATAGGGTGTTTGATAGGTAGTTCTTCTTTTCTTTTCGAGAAGATAATAGCAAAGAGATAAAGAACAGTAATAAAACTAGTGTAACAGCTGAAAAACTACTTACCCCCTTACTATTAAACGTTGTACGTCTGTATAGTTACACAACGCTTTGTCTTCTTCTTTCGAACGTCAAATTACTGACGACTGAAAGAGAGAAATCGGTGTGTAACTATACAGACGTTTTACAACGTTTATTAGTAAGGGGGTTAGTGTTTTAAAGTTACATTCGATTTTTCTTTTCTCTTTCGTGTGGTTAGTGACTACTCTCGTGTCGGAGATTTTCAGAGGCTTCACATGCCGTCGAGAAATATTTCTCAGGCGGGGTTTCCTCACGATGTTTTGCTTCACCGTTTTTGAAGGAAGTGATACAATACGCATATGAATCAGAAAAGTCAGGGGTGCGTGCTTTGGGTTCAAAATCGAGACCTGTGACTCGGCAGTCTGACGGTCTCACCACTAATTCTGTGAAAGATTCGATGAGATAGCACAATAGTAATATGACGTCATAAGAGTAGGAGAAGACTAGAGACGAGACACAATAGACGGATTGAGAGAAATATGATATTGGTAAAAAGGGGCCGAATACTTAGAAGACGGTTGATTGAAATGTATGGCAAAAGAAATACAGTGACCGCAAATAAATTGGGATAAGGGCAGGACATCACTATCTGCACAGATTATTAAAAAAGTCGGTTTTCTTGTCTTTTTCTGTGAATGCTTAGATCTTCTAAACTAGTAAATGGATTTTGATGTGATTTTTACAATCATTTAGAACATTTTTTCGGGAAGGTTGATTATGTTGTTTATTACATTAATATTTTACTTTGATATAACACAGAAATCACGATGTGGTCCCGTGCGGAGCAGTGGCGAGTCACCAGTAGTAGATCAATAAAAACCTAAAAGTAACTCACACTCAAGAGAGTGCCGCATGACGTTGCTTTCTCGCTGGCTTTTCACCAAATACATAATATTTATATAAAAACATAAAATACAGGTGCATTGCTCTCGACCTAGTAACACTTCACTTCGGTGGCAATAAAACTTTTGAACTGGAAATAAATATAAAGGCTCGTAGACACTGGCCCGATATCGCGGGCGTGACAAGGGTAGTGTGTGCAAGCCGTAACATGTTTCAGTAGGAATATGGGTGCGTCTCATAACATATAAAGTTATTTGGTATATTTTCATTTGAATAACGTTCACAAGATGTAATAAACGTGAGATATACCAACTGTTGATATAGTGCCGCGGCAGCGACTGCCGAGTGCCAGATCCCCTCTATTTTTGGTGAATAATTTGGGTTAGGTTAGGTTAGAACAGTAACCATTAACGGGCGAGCGAGCGAAGCGAGTGTGCTGTGGTAGCGGCACGCTCGCTATCTTGGGAGGTGGTAATCAGATATTACAGTATTAGACTAAAAAGGTTTTATGTCTTTTGAGGGGTATATCAAACGATTTTATATTCAATGTATGTTTTGCTTATAAAAATGATTTATTCTAAAATGATATTCAATCGTTTATTATACTGATCGTTATATAAAATAAAATTATAGATCCAGTTGTTTTATCATGTAAATATTAGAGATTTTGTAATTATATTTATCATAAATATATTACTTACCCGGTTATAATTTCTACTTGGATAATTTCGTCGTGGACAATGATACTGAGATTTTGTAGGGAGCGTCTTGTAAAAAAAAATTGTTTTAGCTTTTTGCTTTTGGAACTTGTCTATAATTTTCATGAGAATAGATCGTTGGCGTTCGAGCACAGAATCCGGAATTTGTTCATGGTCTCTTATTGCAATCTTAACACCCAATAAATAAACAAGGAAGGCCCATTATGATTTGAGTTTACAAATTGCTATAAATAATAAATTATTATAGATGTCAATCGTGATTGACAAGTTTCAATTCACCTTCACAATAATTATAATTATTTTCTTCATCCTCTTTGTTATTTCCTTGTCCATTTAAACTCTAAATGTCCTTCAACATTGTAATGTTGAAGGACATTTAGAGTGAGCAAAAAAGAAAATAATAAAATCAAGATTGTACTCTTGATTTTATTACTTACCTATTTGCTTTTTGGTTCAGATTCATTGAAAAACCTTCATAAAATAAAAAATAAACAATAATTATTATTTGCTATCCGATCACCAGGGTCGAACTTTTGAGTTATTAATTGGAATGTTCCATTAGCAGCCTAGTGTCTAGATTTGGGCCATTTACATAACTAGTAAAAAGTGGATAGACTTTGGATTTACCTCTGCCCTCTCCTTTGGGGAATACAAGTGTGATGTTATATTATCTTTATAGATTCACAATTATTAAGTCTGATAAAAAAGACAAAACGGTCTTAGATCGGTAAACAAAGCATTACACTTACATACACACTACTTCAAAATAATGAGAAAGCTGAAACATCACGGATGGGCAATCACAACGTCGTTAGTGAAGATGGACAAGCCAACGTGGTGTTTACGTAAAATAAAGGTGGCAGTAGTTCTATTTGGAAACAACTTTGAAAATGGCGAAATGGTTTTGAAAACCAGGGTTAAAATTACGCTTCAGGGTGTAAATGTCCAGCCGGATACAAACAAAGACGTCTGCTCATTGTGAGTTTGCGTTCATAAGTTCCATCATGATGTTTTGCTATAGTTGAGATGAACTTAAAAAGTACACAATATTATGAGAATGCATATAACATTGGTAGTTGCCTGGTTTCGAACCCACCATCTGGAATTTAAGTGAGGACAAGAACTTAAATTGACGCGCCACACCGGCTTACTGAAGAAATTAATTGATTCCACGAGGTGGAATCCGCTTAGTATCCCTTCATATTCGCTTCGTAGGTTCGCCAAACTACATTTACAAGAAACTTATTTAGAATAAAATTGTTTCATACATAGTGGCGTCAAATTATCTTCAAGTACAACAACAACTATAAACAAAAACTATTACAACAATAACCACAACTACAACAGTAAGTAAGTCAGTTATTGTTATACTGTATAACTATTTCTATTTCTGAAGTAAATGCCTAAAGAATTACTAGCAGCATTCCTTTTATAGTCTTGAAAAATAAAAGAACAATTCCCCAGAATTCGTTGAACCACTGATTAACGCACACAATGTGCTAGAGCTGTCACATCTGTTTTTATTTTTTAGTCCCTCAGCACTTACTATTTATGTTAAACGTAAACGGTCCCTACATTAGGCCCTTTAAGGGACTCGGGGTGGCCGATAAGGAAAACGGCTCCAAGATATTTTTATTGTGCCATATACTTGTTGCGAAATTACCAGGATCGAACTTTTAAAGTAATGAAATGGAATGCATTCAAGCTTAGAAACAGAACAGCCTTTAGAGAGTTCGCAAAAGAATTCAAATAAAAACATGAAGAATGTTTTGTTGGATGGTAACAGTAAAAAATGTTTTTTTTTATGGGAATAAGTGAAGTTGGAGTGCCTGGTTGGTCTAGTGGTTGCAAGCGCTACTGCTGAGCATGAGGTCCTGGGGTCGATTCACAGTTTGGGCAAAGTTTTATTGGGGTTTTCTATCTGGAAATTCTCAGTATCTGCCCGGAGTCTGGATTTGTACCCGGTTGGTAGCAACACCTCCTATAACATGGGACTTAAACATAACTGGCGAAATGTAGGTGTACTATAGGTGCATCTCTGCCCAACTCTTCGGGGAAACAAGGCGAGATGTTATGTAAGTTTGGAAGTTTCTAATTTAGAGCTTTTTTATCCTATACATTTTTTAAGCATGCTATATTGTATTCTAAGCTGAAAAAAGAAAACAAAGATACGTTTTCAATTTAAAATCCACCGTCTATGGGTTTTGTTTTTAAATAACTGTCTTGTCTATGCGCGACAACCATCTTTCACCCCTATAATCAGTCTTCAATTACTGTCTTATTTCCATGTCCCCAGCAGTCGCCTTTTTGGTAACAAGCAAGCCTTGGTACCATCAAACCTTGAAGCCATTGTACATTCCTATACTTTTGTTTCTTTTGAAACTTCGTGGTGCTACGATCAAATTATATTGAAGCACGTCGCGTATCGATTTGCGCTTTCTACGGAATTAGGGGCCTGTGAGGAGCTGAGGAATTTAGCGTGGACTAGTAGATTTCATACTGCTGATAGCTAAAAGCAATTGCGATCGCTATCTGACGTTGCTGATCACCTGATATCCCTATGCCAGATTACTATAGCGGTAGTTTGCGAGGGTCATATTCACCATATGGTGTTGGCCGGTTGACGAATAGTGTTGTATAAATGGTCTACACCCACCAATAGCACAATTTCATACAAAAATTATGTTTTGTGTTGAAACCCACGGAGGATACAGGGAGGACTTTTGAGATGGGGCAGTACGGGCAGGTACCTTTACCATTTAGCTTCAGGAAAACATTCTTAGACTGTTCTTAACTTTTTGAGTAATCCGATGTATTTAGTTCAATGTATTTAGTTTAAAACTATCCATGGACATAAATAATAAAAAAATAAAAAAACACGCTACGAACATAGAACTTCCTCCTTTTTGGAAGTCTTTTAAAATGATCTGGCATTAACAACCTTCATCAATTATCTAACCGGTAAATGTAATCAAAATTACTATCACAAGTAACAGTAGAGTAAATTAGCCTTATAATTCTTATCACTACAATTCACTTGTTCCGGGATTAAAAGTACCCCATGTGTGAATCCAGGTTATAAACTACCTGCAGGACCGGATTTATAGGTATGGAGGCCTCGGGGTAATAACGGAGTGGAGGCCCCCTGGCCCCAAATTATTTTCCAAATAAAATGAACAATTTTTTTCTGTTAATATAAATATAAATAATTCATTGTGAAACCAAGTAGATTATTTTAGTATAAATTATAATCGAACACAAGAATTATCGAATTATTATTAACGAACGGAACCCGGATTTCTGTAATATTTAAGAACAATATAATCATGTTTTACGAAGTACTGTAGGTAAAGGTAAAACAGGGGGAAAAAAATTAAGGAAAAGTTGTTTACTAGTGTTTACTAGACGAAATTTGAAAGTATTTTTTTGTTTAGTTTCTATTGTGGGGGCCCCTCTTTTGTGGAGGCCCCGAGGCTGTAGCCCCGATTGCCCTCCCCTAAATCCGGCCCTGACTACCTGTGTGCCAAGTTTCACCCAAATCCAATCAGCCATTTTTGTGCCAATAAACATGCATTCAGACAAACAGAGAAACGGCCAAAAATTCTGAAAAGTATATTTTCGGCATCAGACTCGTTTCGACTTCGTTACTATTTTATCACATCATGTATAGATAATAACAAAACTAAAATTAATAACATCCATTGAACTAAGTCTTCTGGACTGAATAATATGATACCATTAGACAGTAAAATGAATGGATGTCTGCAGATAACTTAATACTGGCCTGACCCATAAATTAGGCTTTTGGTGTCAACTGATATAGGCTAGCGGATTCTAGGAAAATCTTTTGGCTATTTCGGGTATGTGTTTTAATAACGTAAGTGCGAATGTGTCATATATTGAGCTTGATTTGAACGACCTTTCCTAGACAGAAGTTTCTGGTTACGTCTTTATGTCTGGGTGTTATGGGTTTGTATTAAAAATAATAATAATTATTGTAAAAATCAAGTATTTTGACTTGGCTCGCGAGATTGTCGACATGTGGGATGTGGACTCAGCGATCATTGTGCCGATAGTCGTGACAGCCAATGGCCTTATAGCCAAGAGCCTCGACCTACACCTGAGGAGGGTCTCTCTAAGTATGGCAACTCATCTGCTTCGGGCATTGCACATATCCATAAACAGCGATGATCGCTTACCATCGCTAGCTATCCAATAAAGTAAAAAACGCTCTAAAAGAAAATAATTCCTCAATAAAAAATGCCCACGGAACCCTTCAACCGAAGACATTAAACTATTCTTCGTTTCAAGTCATTTTACTTGATGCCGTGCAGACTTTTATGAATGCCTTGCCACAGTATTGATTTATTTTCTTTTTTTTGCTTCCTCTATTGAACGAAGTTCGGCAAGTCAGTGTGGCGTGTTTTGCTGTAGGTATATGGTGGATCGGCAAACATTTTATTTTGTTTGCGAAGTCGGTATAAGTAAGTTGGTAGTTTCACTGTGGTTTTCGTTGTGAATAGAATATATTTTTTTAGAGGTAAGAAGTCGTTACGCGTTTGTCATTACACCATTTTAATCACCATTACGTTTTTCTTGTCATATCATCTCTATAGCGTTATTATTAGAATCATTATCAGCAATTTTAACCCCCCACGGAAAAAGAGGGGTGTTATAAGTTTAACGTGTGTATCTGTTCCCTCGTAGCTCCCAAACGGCTGAACCGATTTTGATTATATTTTTTTTATTTGAAAGGTGTCTTGATCGAGAATGTTCTTAGCTAAAATTCAAGAAAATCGGTTCAGCCGTTTGAAGATTATCAGCTCTTTTCAAGTTGATGGTTGGATGTGCGCATCTTCCACAGGTCTGATCGATTCGAAATTTAGTATTCTGGTATTTCAATGATAATAGAAGAACATAGTAGATAACCTTAAACCGATACTGCAGCATCACCTGGAATTGTGTCGGGGGTTATTTAAATTTTTAATTTTAACTTGTTCTATAAGTCTTTTTTGTACCCTGGTTCGAAAACTTACTGACGGTTCCAAAAAAAAGGGAATTATATATAATTTATTTACTAAGTTTATGAAAACTTCCGATGCATTTTACCTTACGCCAAAATAAAAAATACAAAATAAAAACTGCAAACTTATTGTATTCCAAAGGTTGTCAAATATCAATCTCAATTTGTTGATTTTAGTCTCACACGTACCTATTAGTTTTAATCGTTCCCCAATCCGCCAATATCATCACCTTACTCGAAATTGGTGGCTTCGGTAACTTCGGTCTATAAGCCAACCAATAACAACATGCGAATTGACCTGATCATCCTTACAAAGTTATGACTATTCCTTTGCAAAAAAGAGATGGTATTATTCTGTACAGCTCCATCCCTCTTACACCCTATCAGTATTAAAATGCTACTGCTATGTCAGATTTTAAGCCCCCAGAGCTTCGATCAGGTTACCGAGAACCGAAGCTTAGTTCGTTCTCATACTGAGGTCATTATTTTCAGCATGTATGCGAGTTCGCTGAAATATCGAGTGATCGTCTAACCATAAGTCTATGCTATCAAAGGAATTACTGGAAAACAGATTACGTTGAAGAGTTTCATGGAATATCATGGTTATATAAAACCCAACTACGGCAAAACAAAAAGTCAACTAAAGATAACCATTATTTTGTCTAATGGAGTATACCTTTAAAACCAACCTAAGGATCACGAAAAGTTGCCATTGGTAGGAATAACTATTCGTTATTTTGTATAGGAACTAGCAATTTACTGTAGACCACAAGGCAATCAACATTTCACTCAACACTTAATCACAAACATTTATAACCTATCAATCATTTACACACACATAAACTCACATCTTCTTTCCACGGGGGTGGGCAGAAATTACAAAACTCCACCTGCTACGATCCATAGTTTAATTAATCGCCTTTAATTCATCCCTCTCAATATCAAACCATCTAAGCATCATCTTTACCATTTTTGTCAATACATTAGTGCCGATTCCCTTGTTCACAAACTAAACTAAATTTAAGTTCAGTGCATCTTTTTCTTTCTATTTCATTAAGAAAAGGACAGAAGATAAATTTTAGTTTAATCCTGTCAAATTAATCAGCGCCTGACGTAAATTGACGTAATTTTAGTAGGCAAGTTTTTAATCACGTCTGAACTTGTATGGAGTAGTGACAGGCGCTGATTAATTTGACAGGACTAAACTAAAATTTATCTTCTGTCCTTTTCTTAATCAAATAGAAAGAAAAAGATGCACTGATCTTAAATTTAGTTTAGTTTGTGAACAAGGGAATCGGCAAGATTTTCTTTCAAACCGTAACCCCTAAACCCCCCCCACTATCGAAACTATCAATAATTCGATAAGTTTATGGGATTTTTATTAACCTAACTTTCTTAACAAACGGTAGAAACTGATTCTGTAACGTTTTAACAATAAACACAGATGTGAGCATTAGTTTACGACAACTAAGTTGCTGCTCTTATGAATAGTGCTGTCTGTGTAATTTATCGATACCATCTTCAATAGAGATGATGTAATTTTTTTAGTTTTATACTTTAAAGACTATTATTTGCAAATAGTACAAACATGCATATAGGTTTTAAAATAACTGCTAGGCAAAGGCGTCATTATTACAGAAGTAAAGTCACGACTTGGTAACTTCATAGCGCATTGTCCGTAACGCGCGACTAAGACGGGATAAATCCCTTCCAAAACTTTTAAAGCATGTAGCTGCTCCTTAATTCTATCGATTTTACAGATTTTTTCGACTATCTCACTTTATTATACCTTTTTTTTTAATTACGTTAAATGTAATTTCTTTCGAACATATCTAATATTAGTCATTGTATTGAATTACATTTCCTCACGGAAGATAAATGTCTAAATCATGCGGCAGACGTTAAGCAATTAGGTATACCGCTCCTAGATATTATACACGTGTGAGGATTATGAAGATCAGGCGCCATTTCTCCTAAAACCTGAAAAAGAAAATATAAAATAAATATATTATGCTTCGTTGGTGGTCGCAAGCCCTACTGCCAAGCATGAGGTCCTAGGTTCAATTCCCAAGGCAGGCAAAGTATAGAATTGCCTCCGGCCTGGAGGCCGGATTTGTGCCAGGTTGATGGCAATAGGTTCGCCCCCTAATACATGGGACTTCTAGCGATATGTAGGTACACCTCTGCTTAACCAAGGCATGATATTATGTTATGTAAAATTTATTTGGAAATTATACCGTTAAGAATTGTGGTCAGTAATTTTGAAATTACCGGTAACATTTTTGTTGTCTATGACAAAAATGTTACCGGTAATTTTTACTTTACCTTTACCTACAGTGGTACATCACTATAGCAGAGAAACTTGCCATAGTGTAAGCAAACATTTGAAGTGGTACCAAACAATGATACCCTTATTTAATCAGACGCACCTGCTTGCCTCGATTCCTGTACTTTAAGTGATATGGGTCTAATTAAATAACAAGGGCTAAATGTTTTCGTACTTAATTGGTGTAGAATAAAATATATTTGTAAATCATGGGAGCAAATTGACTACCAAATTAAAATGTCCGTTTCAAATCACACCTGTCATTCTTTGACAGTTGCATGAAATGGCAATTTTTTAACAATTAAATTAATTGACTGTCAAATATTCAAATCCAACCAGAAGTTAAAAGTCTTGGGTATGAACAGCTCCAAAAACCATAAAAATATCATTCAAAACCTCACCTTCACGGGCTCATGGACAAATCAATTAAAACCTAAGGCCCTAGTTATAAGAGGTGCGTAAGCCGCGCGATATGTACGCTGCGTTTTGGGCGCTCAATAAAATTGTATGAATTTCTATGTAACGGATTATACTCGTATTAAGCGCTTCCGACGAAGGGCGCGTAATGCGCGCAGTGCGTAGATGCAAGTTCCTTTTTTACAATTTATCTTGTCGTTTTCTCTGCATCAGTAATAAAGTTACATCAAAATGTGGAAATCTTGTTGAGTTTGACGAACGTCCAACGCGCGCACGGCGCGCACTCAAAACGCAGAGTACTGAGCGCGCGCCTCAGTTGACTTTTGTTTTGAAAAACTCAAGTCAACTGAATTAGATTAATTATATCAATACTGTACAAAATACTTCATGTTATGAAGTATTTTAATTAATTATTATTAATTAATTAATCTAATTCATGTAATGTATAGAAACTTGGTTGTGATGACACTATACACAAACTTTATTCATTGTTAGTAAGAGGGTAGATTTCTTTATATTCGCGTGTGTAGATCACACAGACGAACATAACGAGGTTGAATGTCGAAGGAGGTTCCAACAGAATCAAATCATTTAAATACTTTTCTCAGTAAACTACTTGCAGTTATGGATTAAAAAAAATTGCTGTCAGTTTGACATTAGTTTCAGATCGAGGAATGTAAATAAATAGTGTTAAAATTATTTTTATATTAATTTTACATATTTTTTTTACGTGAACGTTTTTGTTTCGTTAAAGTTAAATTGTTTATTTAAAAAAATGTGAGTCTTTTATCAGGTGTAATCAGTAGGTAGTTATGTATATAGTCTACAGTGTTGATTGAGTATCTTTAGTTTCTCTATTAGTTTTTGGAATAATTCATCCAGATAGTTCCTTAAAGTTTAAGTTTAAGATGCATTAACATTGCCTTTACAAGTGCCGATACGTAAAATACGATGCAGACATTGCTGGCTGGCTAAGGCCCTTTTTATACGGCACGGTTTCTTTACGGTACGGCGTATGAACCGCGCTATAGAACAAACGTATCTGTCAACAAGCTTCCATAGTGATCCATGCAACACTGACGACCGTGCCTAAACACAATGGATAAGCCGCACCATAAAAAAACCTATCTGTCAACAAGCTTCCATCCATAGTAATCCATACAACATTGACGACCTGACCTATACATGGCGGATAAACCGCGCCCTAGAAAAAAATCTGCTTATCAACATGCTTCCATAGTCGTCCATACACCACTGAAGACGGTGCCCACACAAAGCGAATAAACCGTAGTTTTATACAGCAAAAGGTACAAAGGGCAAGAGTTATGTTCCTGCTCAAACGAGAGCTTCACATTTACAAAAAGCGAATAAAGTTTACGAACCCTGTACCTACAAATCTAAACACAACTAATAATTTATAATAATATTGAATTGATTGAATTGCTGCTTAGCCCTCTTCGTCTCTCCTAATTTTGCTGTGCCCGACAGCGTCCATATTTGATCTTGTATTGTGTTATGTATACCACCTATGTATACATATGGAATGCAATAAACAATTGAGTAATGAGTATTGAGTACCCTTGCCCTATATTTATCAGTGTCGTCTTTCCGCTGCAATGATGATGATAAGTTAGACAAGGTTTTTTTCTTTCCAGCTAACCAATCATGGCACAGAACCAAGCAAATGCCTTAGAAAAGATGAAACTGTTAGAAGAAAGGATAAAAGCTCCTTCCATTTGGGGCCGAGTGCCTTGTGGAATAAGGTTTGAAGACTTGCAGGACACGAGGTATGAGGACGCAGTACGGTTGCTCAAGAAACATTATTTAGGTGAAGATGGGGAGGTAAGACGATTTTTTTACACACTTTACTCATGGTGTTCACAAAAGGTCATTCGCATGCTACGCCACGCTACGCATCGTGCTACGGCGTAGCTCACACAATGCTACGATCACGTAGCCAGGTTTTTAAACATTATTTTAAATGTTATTTATTTAGCCTGTAATGTCCCTCTGCTGGGCAAAGGCCTCCCTTTCCCATCTTCTATCTTCGTCTTGGTCTTACCTGGAAAGCCGCCAATCTTGAGTGGGATTAGGCAGGACATGTCTGCCGCATGTCAAATGAGCTATGGGTTAAAATAACCACTAATGGATTTACATTAAATGCTAAACGACACCGCGAAAATACTGTAGTTTGTATTTAATTTCAATTGGACTGTTTCCTTATGTTATTATGAAGAGAAAATATTTATGTTTTTGTTTGTACTGAATAAACTCAAAAACTACTAGACCGATTATTAAAATTCTTTCACCAGTAGAATGCGTTATTATCACTGAGTAACAAAGGCTATAGGTAAGACATCACGCGAGTGAAGCCGCTGGAGGAAGCTAGTTCAAAATAAAACATTTTTAACACTGTTGCAAATCATTGTTTTATCGAGAAATTAAATTACTACACAATAAAAAAAAACCGGCCAAGTGCGTGTCGGACCACGCACAATGAAGGGTTCCGTAGCGGGAATGAACTTATCATAAGAGTAAACTTAACATTGTGGTTGAAAAACATGTTCTTGCAACTGCAAATTTAAGTTGGTCGATAATTACTCGTCAACTAGTAGAGCCTACTTAGCTGTGATAGTTTTCCTTTTAATTTCATTATATAAATACTACTGCTGTGAATTTTTCCACATATCCAGAACTTACCGTTTAGCTGGCAGGGGGGGGGGGACACTTGACTCTGACAAAAATTAGCACTTTAAAGCTTAATATTTCGCAGACGGATTCTTGAATCCAAAAATGGCTTTAACAAGCTCACAATATTTTTGAACGAGCTTTCTAACGATACCCCACACCATGGGATAGGCGAAAAAAAAAAAACCCCACTTTACATGTAGGGGAGGTATCCTAAAAAAATTTATTTGTCATGATTTTATTTTACCACTTTGTCGGCGTCATTAGTATATATACTCATGCCAAATTACAGCTTTCTAGTACTAACAGTCTCTGCGCTAAGCCGGGGACAGACAGTCAGACAGACAGACAGACAGACACACAGGCAGACAGACAGACAGACAGACAGACACACAGGCAGACAGACAGACGGACATGGCGAAACTATAAGGGTTCCTTGTTTACTGCGGAACCCTAAAAAATGTTAATTACAATACAGGAAGTACATACCCACGAATTCTATATAAAGTATGATTTTCCACCAACAATCGGTTCAAAGCTGACTATTTAATTAAAAGGGCCAAAAACAAAAAAGATGAATTGCTGTTCGGAAATCTTAATTTGCTTAATTAAGATGTTTTGTGCCAAGAAAAAGTGAGTGAAAAACAAACTGCCTGAATTTTAATCTGGGCTCCAGTGAGAGCGTGTAATTGGCTATTCTAAAAAATACCTTTTTTTTACGTAAAATTTTCGTAACATATTAATATAAAAGTTAGTCATTCATTTTGCCTAGCCTTTTCCCAATCATGTTGGGGTCGGCTTTCAGTCTAACCGGATGCAGCTGAATACCAGTATTTCACATGGAGCGACTGCCTATCTGACCTCCACAACCCAGTAACTGGTAAACCCTTGGTAAGACTGGTTGTCAGACTTTCGGGCTTCTGACGACTCGTAACGACTGTCAAAGATCCACGAATGACAGCCGGGCCCAACGGCTTTAAGTGCTTTCCGGAGCACGGAGGAGTCTCGGTATGTAAAGATGGTCACCCATCCACGGACCAACCCCGGCAAGCGCAGCTTAACCTGATGGATTGACCCGTGCAGCTGTTATTACTTAGCCACGAGCTCCTCAAAAAAAAAGTATAAAAAAGTTAGTGTGACTTAAGAAATAGGTCTCCGATCTCGTTGAGTTTTAGGGTTTAGTGACCAGAGGGTGCTAACAGGACCTTATTTCTAAGCCTACGCCGCCATCTTGTCTGTCACTCACAGTCAACTAGTTAAAAATTTGATGATGGAAATAAGGTAACCATTATTCGTTTGATGATACTTTAGGGGTATGAGGAACAGGGTGTAAAGTTCACTCATCCTATATAGAAAAGGTAGGATCCTCCGACCAGACGGGTGTTGTGTCTGATATTTTAATCACTCGGTAAACTTAAATAGCGCGATGCAAGATTTGTGACGTCAGGTCTTTGATGCGTAGTTCGCATGTGGCGATGTAGATGCCGCCACAATACGGACCCCATAAAGCACTCGGTTCGATTTTCGGGTCGGGCAAGGTGTTATTCGGTTTTTCTATCTGGAATTTCTCAGTAGCAGCTCGGAGTCTGGGTTTGTGCCCGGTTGATGGCAAAAGGCTCGCCCTATTACATGGGACTTAAACATATCTGGTGAAATGTCGGTGTACTATTAGGTACACCTCTTTTTAACCCTTCGGGGAATACAGGCGTGATGTTATGTTGTTAAATTCAAGGTCTTAATATGCTTATAAATGTCTGGGCGAGCACAGCTGTGAGCACAAATGAAATGGAATGGTTTATTCTGTAAATAGGATATCGGAATCACTTATAAAGGTGGTATTAAAAAAAAAAAAAAAACTAGATGAGGTCTGCTTTTCCTATCTGACTACTCTGAGATGAAAGCCCGAAACAAACTCAGAGGTCGCAATCTTTTTTAAATTCCAGACTTAAGTAGGTAATCTTGGTCAGGCCTAAGAGGACCATGTAGATTAATGTCTGAAATGGTCTTCTGTGGAAAGAACCACACAGGCAGTTAGAAGGTAATAAATTATATAAACTCATCGCCTACACTAGCACCCCATACTTAACTCCATCCACAAATAATTTAAAAATACTTTTCATGGATATTTTTTTAATAAACCGTCTTTAAAGTTTATTAGATAAACCAATTTGCTATTGAATTTGAATTCAATTTCAACAATTTGTTTGAAAAATATTTTATCTGTAATTTTTATTTGATTAAAATACTTTTCGAGTCTTTATTATGTTGTTGAAATTAAAAGAAAATTCTTTCAAAGCTACATCTTTTTTAATCAACACGAACTGAATAAATCGATTGCCTCGTTGGTCCAGTGATCGCGAGCGCTACTGCTGAGCTTGAGGTCCTGGGTTCGATTCCCAGGTCGGATAAAGTGTTATTGGGTTTTTCTATCTGGAATTTCTCAGTAGCAGCCCGGAATCTGGATTAGTGCCCGGTTAATGGCGAAATAAGGGTCACCCCCTATTACATGGGACTTAAACATCTCTGCCCAACCCTTCGAGGAAACAAGGCGTGATGATATGTTGATTAATTTTTTTAGCACGCATTTGACTAATATATCACCTGATTGTAAGCGACAATGCGGTCAACGATGGTACACGGGTTCCTATGTCACGTTTAGTATAATATCAACAGGGAATTTAGCACTCCTTAGCTTGAGGCACAGTAAATGTAAACCTTAGTTAATGAAGCTAAGTACCGACAATATGATAAAACTTTTGAAATTGATTTTCAAAATAATGGTGTCTTATGTACTATGCACAACCATCAAACACCTTCCTTAATAAATTATGTTTCATTGTTTTTAAGTTTTAGTAGTACTTTGAGACCGAAATTAATTAATTATTATTATTTACTGTCGCTTGTATCCCAAGACTTGTATTTTGAGTGAACACCTTGATTACTTTGACAGAATTAGACTTAGTGACAAGAAATCCAACATGGCGGACGTTACGTGTCATAGGTATACCATGATGTACAGTACAGTTCTATATATTTTCTTGTTTTTCTTTTGTTTTTCAGCTAACATACAGATCAATGAAAATAATAGACGACAAAGAGGGAACAGATGAGTTCATCCACAACGTCCGGATATGGATGAAAGATAAAATGTCTCTAGCAGCTGTCAAAGAAGGAACGGATAAGTTGGTTGGAGTTCTCATCATGAGGATACAGGAGAAAAGTTAGTAATGTTTTATCTAAAACACTGCAATTGCTGGTTATGCAAATTGTGTCTTTGACTAATGCGTAAGCTGGGGTTTCCCAGAAAAGAGGTTTCGTCATAACGGTTGTTGTAAAAATCTTTAACATTTAAATTCAAATTCAAAAATTAAGGGATCCATTTAGTGTTAGTATGAAACTTTGCCTATGTTAGTAAACACAATAACTTAAAAAAACAATAACATTAATAAACTACATGAACATGCGCACGCACATGTCTGCCAGCCAACACAGAGGAACTGACTATCTTACCTCTAACTGCTGTAACACAACTATGCTGTTAACATTGTTGCTGTGGTGACAGACTCAAACCAAGCAGAAAATGTTAACTCCCCCGGAAATCGAACCCGAGGGTCTGAGACAGCTGGCTTACCACTAGACTACAGCGAAGGCTGTCACCTAGCTTTTTCAATTATGTTGGGGTCGGCTTTCAGTCCAACCGGATGCAACTGAATACCAGTATTTTAAACGGAGCGACTGCCTATCTGACCTCCACAAACCAGTTACTGGGTAACACTATCACCCCTTGGTAAGACAGGTCGTGAATTCGTCGATTTAGTTCAATATCAATTCCTATGCTTGAGGATTTTCCTGATGTGACTGCGCTGATTGTTCGGCTTTTTTTTCACACGTTCAGGCTGTGATCTAGCCGGCTGCCCGGTATAGAAGTAAATGGATATGAATGATAGTTTCCACATGTACCGGCAAATGTAACCCAGTTTGTGTGTGTGTCGTAGGAAGGTTTGATAATTCGATTTGTTGCAAAAACTCTAGGGATATCACGAAAACACGGATAATTAGACAATGTTGAAAACATTTCTCAATTCTTAGTGGAAACAGATAGGGTTTTTGCAATACACGAGTCGCTCTAGTAATGTAGCGAAACGAAACGTTAGCTATTATGAAATAAGAACGCTGATTGGCCGGTCGGAGCGCTCAAAACGAGACCTCCTCTGATTGATTTTCGCGAAAATTCATATTATAAAATCTTCCTACGAGCGACATGCATTTGCTGTCGGTTACAGGGCGTCGGCTAGCCGGTAAATTAAACGTGTCATTGGTCTTACGGATTCCAACTATGATGCTTGCCTGTGTGTTTATAAATCTACTTTACAGATATTAGATTGATCAATGCTTAATCCTGGAAATTAATTGTTAACCAAATTGACTACCACCGAATTAAACTGATGAAATTAATATTGACAAAACTCTTCGCCGCATGAAATGCGTTTCAGTCACAGCAGTATTGGTTGCACTTCTGTAATACCTACACTTTCACGTTGGCAACTTTCTCTACTCGCTCTGTGTGACACGTCCTTAACTCCTAATTTAATTCGATCTCCTAATAATAGTAAATCTAATTCCCATAAAAATCGAACACACACAAAGCTAGTCGCATCACTATTCTGAATCTATTTGCGTATCAATCGAAACGAATGGAACTCGATTCGTTCTGAACCGATGGCAGTTACATTAGGGGGCAGATTCCATGAATGCTTCGAGCCTAAATTTTTACTGCATCCGTAAAAAGAATTCCGATTCAGCTATAGGGTTTTTTGTTTGGTACAAGTTGTGAGAATATAGTGGGTTGCTTCGCTATATCCCTAAATCGAGTCTTATTACTTATTTGTTGCAATGTATGTAATTGCAATAAACATTTTTATTTTATTTTTATTGTTTATAATTTTTCACCTCACCTCGCATGGCATTTGTCATTTTGGCCGCTTAAAATCATCTGTGGTGTTAAATTATCTACTACTGTCAAATAAGATACATAAAAGTTATATCACATAGAACATGTTGTTACTATTTAAATATTAAACACCATAATTACTAAATTTAATGATTGACTATTGTCGTTTTAGTCAATTATTAATCACAACAGTTAAGCTTATATATCATGAGATTTGCTACTCAATCAGCATGTAATAAGCCTGTAAAAGCCGCAGGCATAACCCATTCAGCTCTAAAAAATCGCTAGTTGAATCGCGTTTTTCATAAAACGCTACCTCTCATCTCTCAGCCCCTATTTCTTGTACGTAAATTGGATTCCAAGTAGTAGATACGGGTAGGTCTATATTAGGGGCGGTGATGCTATCGAAGCGTATACAGAACACTACACTGACTACAGTATCAAGTCAACGTAAGGTGAGCTTATTTTCTGATTCGCTATAGATAAACAAAAAACGACCATTTGGATTCAGAGCGAGGTAAAAGTAAATACAATGCGAATTTTAGTGGGTTTTCGAAATGAGACCTGCTTAGTAGGAATGAGAAATAAATGTTTGCTGTTATGGTTTAGGATTGGTAGTTTTATCCAGATTTGGGTGTGGTAACATTCGGGTATGTGGAAAATGTATAAAAAGTGTCTAGAAAAGAAAATTGCGTTATCTTACTGTGATCTAAAGCTTCCTAAAGGCTCGTTCACACTGGCGCGACTTGTCGCGCGACGCGACACCGGCAATTGTTCAATCGTGAAGTTTTATTAGAAATTGTATTGTTAAAGTCGCGTCGCGCGACAAGTCGCGCCAGTGTGAACGAGCCTTAAAATGTCTTTCAAACTGCGTCAATGACTATCAGATCAACGTCTGATATGGCCCTCGCCTCTCCCTTTTCTTTTTGCCAATTCTATAGCTATGTTCACAAATCTAATTCTAGGTATGATCACCTACATGTTTTGAGTTTATTGATTGAAGTTTAATTTTCTACGAAATGTATGGGAAAAGTTTTTTTCTATGAAAAAAAAGTTGATTTCTGACTTTTCTAGTGCTCAAACCTCAGTTGGTCCGATATAGGTGTTTGATTTTTATATGAAACAGGATCGATTGGCATAAAAAATGTTTTTGTGAAAATTGCCCATTTTCCTGCTGTCTATTTTTTTTTTCAAAATCTGTGAATGCGGATCAAATTTCTCAAAAAGTTAAGGACAGTCTCCTGAAACTGTTTTCCTGTAGATACAACGTTGTTGATGCAGACACAATATTATCAATAAAGTTAACATCCATTAATTAAATGTCTTAACAATCGTTGCATTGGTGTATGACATTCATTAGCCGTCATTCGTGGTGAACTCAATTTAAAGCAAATAATGTGATTCATAAAAGCAAATAATGTGATTAATAAAATAAAGTTTTATTGGTACCTACTCACGATCGTGGGCAACGAAAACTAATCGAGGGTATCCGTGACGTTTGGGAGTTGTTTTTCTTGCTGTTGAACTTGGGGCACCCCGAGTCGGACAAGGGGCCTGATTGCCAGAAACCATTTCAATTGAAGCCTCCGTTTGACGTTTGACACGTCAATGTCAAACGTTGCTAATTCGTTTCAGAGATCAAATCACTAAATCTGAAAATTGCCTGCTCTTTTTTGCAGGCTTGCGTATTTGATAATTAAACGATCTAATACTAGTTTTATATAGATTTGATTGGCTTTTGCACTACATTATGCTAGTCTATGTCTGCAAGAAACAAGGTATAGACATAATAAGGTTATTTTAGGTAGAATACATATTCGTGCTAAATACATATTATTTTAATGCACCCATGCACAAGACATTCAAATCAAATCAAATCAAAAGTCATTTATTCAAACTAGGCTGAGAATCAGCACTTTTCGAACGTCAAAATTACATAAGACAGTCCCCCAAAAACGCCCGCCCTTCACCACTTCCTAGTGCTTTAGCTGGGAAGAAGAAGTGGCGCAACAAACTCCCCAGCATATTATAATATAATGTCTGGTATCTTTTACAGCACCCTGTATTAAGACGTAGGATCAAATGACTGTAGCTAATCAAAACTTCATATTATGATGGCGGAAACCTCAACTACTGCTGAGCATGAGGTCCTGGGTTCGATTCCCAGGTCGGGCAAAGTGTTATTGGGATTTTCTATCCGGAATTTCTCTGTAGCAGCCCGGAGTCTGGATTTGTGCCCGGTTGATGTCAATAGGCTCGCCCCCTATTACAAAGGACTTAAACGTAACTGGTGAAATGTGGGTGTAGTAAAGATACACCTCTGTCCAACCCTTCGGGGATTACAAGGCGTGATGTTATGTTTATGTATGTTTTAATAACTTCACTGTTTTCTTACAATTCCAGATGCATTCTCCAGAACTTTCAGCCGTGTCAAGTTAACCCACAATCCATTATACTCCACTGTTATGAGATTCTACAATGAGATTGAGAAGCCAGTCAATGTCTATGAATCGCTGAACGTCAGGCGATACTTCAAAATATATATCCTTGCTTTGAAGAGCAGGTATAGGCATCGAGGTTTGTCATCATTCATGAACAATCTTAAATATACATTTATATTTAATTAATTATGAAAAATCTTAAGTATTTACTTAGCGAATCGCCTGTGTATGTAACCGGTATTAAAACGGTAACCTAAAAGAGGTAACTTGTTTCTTCTTGAGTTACCCAGATAGCGGTAACCTTAGTCGTAGAAGTAACCAAAATTCGACACCTATACCGTAATTTATAAAGGTTGTCGGTCACTGACTGGTTTTAGACACCCACTAATTAAGTTTAATTTAATCTTACTTTTCCAGGCATAGCAAAAGAAATGTTAAAAGCAGCAATAGCACTAAGTTCAAGCGCAAATGTGCCTGCTATGGCTAGTATATTTACCACTGCAAGAAGTCAGACTATAGCTGCGGAAGTGGGCTTCATCAAACTGAACGAAATATACTACGTCAGGTACCTGATTGATGGAGAGGTAAGTTTTGAATGACAAATATAATCAGCCTATAATGTTCCCTCTGTGAGAGGGAGTGGGCCGTAATCCAACACGCGAGCCCAGTCCGGGGTGGTAGATGTCACATGTTTTCCTAACGATGTTTTCCTTCACCGTTTTGAGAGCAGTGGTTATGAAATAATTTACATAAAGCGCCTGTTAGGGTAAAAATTTAAGGATCTGTCCGGAGAAGTACTGCTATTATTCTAACTAGTGGGAAGAGTTAGAATAGTGGCAGTACCACGGAGGGCAGTACTTATTCGAACATAATGTCCTTTTACAAGGATCTACGACTATTCCTCTTGAGAAATCTCCACTGCACCTTAAAAACGCAAAGAATAATTCGAACATTTTTCAGTACAAACCTTAAGTCACTTGTCACTCCTAATCTTTACCGCTCAATTCTTGCGTTCCTTTCCAAATGATCGGTCTCCTGTCGTTGCGTTTGGCAGGGTGATCTATGAACCAGTTTTTGCTTGGGAGTCAGTATGCATCGTTGGTACTGATGGATGGCAACAGGTGGTAATGGTGGTTTAGTACGTGCCATTATTTATGCGCAATCGATGAAGATATTTCAGGTTTTATTTGACAGCAGCCTCGCAGTGAGCATTCCTGATTTTGGTGTTTTGTGTTTAAGCCTAATCTTTTCCAGACTTCTCCTTGGTTTAGCAAACGTGGTTATGGTACTTTAATAGGTTAGCCTTTATTCTATGCTTGCTCATCCACGATTATGGAAATTAAATTAACACACTACGTCAATTTGCTAAGTCAAGTCAAGTCAGTTATAGTCAGTTCATACAACTTTCAAAGAATGACAGTTGTGATTTGAAAATGCAAATAATTTGATTTGATGATTTGATATACAATTTTTTTCCGTGACTTAATTTTTTTAAATAATGTTTTTGTGAATATCCACTCTACTCTTACTCAAAAACTTATTAATAATAGGGTCCAATTTTGCAAAAACCCAATGTCTCGGCCCCATGCTCAAGGACAATTTTCCTAGCAACTATGTATACATTATGATACGCAATAAAGAATTGAGAATTGAACGGAGCAATCTTTTTCCAGATCGTCTTCTACGACGCTGGGCTAGGCAACTATGGGGCAGCCATCATGGCCTATCGTATACCGAATGTGGAAGAGCCCAAAGAGTTGGAAGCTCAACACTCATCCAGGTTTAACATAGCTTTTCCTGAAGAAGAAGACACAGAGCAAGAAGTTAAAGCGACTCCTAACAGTGATAAAAATGCTAAACCTAAAAAATGATTATATTGATGAAACCTCTTTGAGAATTTATTTTTTCTGTACCCGCTCCATAATATTAAGCCCTAGGAAATGTTTTAAAATTATTAGATGGCAAAAAATAGTCAGCTTGAGGGAACATGACCATCGTCATCTGAAATGAAACACACACACAAAAAAATGTAGGGCGCTTTAGCACTTTTGTCGAGATCCTTACATCGCCGTGTATTTGCCGATGTACAAAAAGATATTTAACGTCACATTATACGCCATTACATGTTACGACACGTTCAGGAGACGACTGGCCTGTGAAGTGAAGGTAACCTCTTGTTATATTGTAAGCAAATCGAAGGAGTGGCATTGCGAACGCAGAACAGTGTTTTACAGAATTACTATAGTTACTAATATAATAAAGCTGAAGAATTTGTTTATTTGTTTGAATGCGCTAATCTCTGGAACTACAAGCGAAAACGATGTAATAGCGCGGGCGGGCGATGCGATGTGACGTCACTAATCAAAAGGAGTTTTATAAAAATGTGGCAGTTATTTTAGTACTTTGATAAATTGGGGTGTCTTACGACTTCCATGCGAACGAAGTCGCGGGCAGAAGCTTGACAAAAAAATATATGCAATGATTACCTTTTATCTTAATTTGACCGAAATCTTTCAGATTATTTTCACGAATGTAGATACCCATTTTACATCGACTCCTACCATTCTTCTTTACATCCATGTAGGGACTACCTCATTCGTCTAGTGCTTGCAATCATGACTATTGAGCTTGAGGGCCTGGATTCGATCCCCAGGTCAATCATTAAATAATTATCGGGGTTTTTCCCAGTATAAATCTCCAGAAACAGCCTGTAAACTGGATTTCAGTGATAATTTTTCGTAGTAACCATTACTGCATTATTGTTTCGCATTACCACAGCAGCGTCTTTCGTGTAGCATAATATATCTCAAACATTTTACGACACGTTCATAAAACTGGTAATCGTTGGGAACGAACGAACGGACGCTATTGGCAGCCGCCATTTTGTTAAAAACTCTACAGGTATAATCAAGCTGGTTTGTTAGAAGTCAGGCAGACGAAAATATAAATGGGGTCTAATTTTGGATAGTAGCGCAAAGAGAGCAAAATTGCGGTTCAAAATTGCGAAGAGTTTTGCCAAGCATTAAGATATTGAGGTGCTCCAAGTTAGTACGTGAAACTCAAATTTTCTTACGTTTTTTGCAATTTGCAGGTCAGTGTCAGGTTGTATGTTAATAACAATATGATTCGCGGGACTTTGTTCCTGATGACCGTTCACGTTTTTTTTAATCAAACTAAGATATCAGATTAACAGAAAAACTGTTCAGCTTTAGTCAGTGTAATAAAATCAGTCGAGACCGTCGAGAGGTTATGGGACACCCGGTTGAAACGAAGTTCATTTCGGTTTTACGTAACAAAAGTGTCGTCACGGTCAAAATGTTACAATAAAACTAATGAACAAAACACCCTCCGTTTTTATTTTGTCTCACACTTTCCCTAACACAACAAAATTATCGATCTCCCGTCACAGCATCACTTCATCTCCCCCCAAAATAAATTTTAATGAGTTTGAGATGTCTATCACAAATGTCCCCGCGAAACTTTGATTAAATAACTTATTTTTAGAAAGTTGATCGACTCTTCACGTGACCAGAGGGCTGGCCTATTTTTGAAACAGCATCGACATACATGGTGGACAACATAATACTGCCAGCTTTTTGAGAACTTTTTCTGTTGACAGCAATGCGTACGAATTTTTTGATGCTCAATGATTCTTTCCGGTCGTTTTTTACAAGGTTATATTTATTAACTTAGTATGTATTGGTGAAATCTTGCAAGCTGAATTAAAACCACTTCCTCTTATCCTACGAAGTTGAAATTCTACACGTTGGTTCAGTTTCAAAGACAATGCATTTTTTATTCTTTATTCTACACCCAGGATTGGCTCCAGACGAAGGAACTCTTCAGCGGTCAATGATACAGGTACGACATTTAATTTACGCATTTAATTGTCATAGTCCATTCTAAAGTCCACCATGACATGGCTGCTGCACCCAGGATTGGATGCAGAAAGGGAACTCCTCAATGGTCAACAATGCACCAAAAAAAATTATACACGCATTTAAATTAAATTAAACTTACGTAAACATAGAACTTTAATCTTTTCCTAAAAGCTTGCTTAAAGCTCAAACTTTTAAGAAAAAATTAAAGTTCTATGTTTACGTAAGTATTTAGTACTTTTTAGTTCATTATAAGCTTGTTTTAAAAAAGGTTTTTACTTATTATATAAATAAATAAGTTTATAATTGTATATCCGCATCCACGCGGATTAAAGTCGCGGGCAATGCTAGAGTAATGAGGAAAGTTAATGAACGAGGAAGAACTAATTTGATGAGTACCTTTTGGAAATCAAAGGGAACAAATACAAAAACAGTTAGCAAAGTAAATATACAGTTGGAATTAAGAGTTCCAGTCAATCAATGTGATCTTTTATGGCCTCTGAAGGGGATAGAAATATCCGATGAAACGTGTTAGAAAGGGATGGAAAATGGAGTGTTTAATCAAAAACAATCCATTTCAATATTATTAATTAGCCTCGGGAACGAGATTTTGTTCGGAACAATGATAGAAGAATTTTGGAGGTGGTTTTTACTAAAAAACATTTTCTGTGCGTTTCTTGATCTGATTGCCTCTTTAGGAGTGGTCGCAAGCGCGACTGCTGATCGTCCTCTTAGGTTTGTTTTCCAGGTCGGGCAAAGAGTTATTGGGTTTTTCCATCAGGAATTTCTCAGTAGCAGCCGGGAGTTTGGAAGTTGGTGGTAACACCACCACTTCTATCCTGCGCCTGATCTCTCCCCGGTCGTGTCAGATTACCGACCACTTAGATTATGAGACTAAGGCATGTGTTCACCAACATTCAAACCACCGGTTAGTTATTAAACAGTTGGTTTATGTCAAACTTCCTGAGGAAATTTTAAATATAGAACTGATTAAATATCTAAACAGTTGATTTAAATGTTGGTGAACTTAGGCCTAAGAACAGAGAGAAAACCTGTGTTTGCGCACAGACTTGTGCACTATAAGATCTCCTCCGTACCCGACTAATCTGGGTTGGCCACCGTGACTAAAATCGGTAGGGGTTTTTTTTTTTTTTTTTCAATGCCGTCTGTGTTTTTGCCGCATCCGAGCACTTAAACAGTTATAGATATTGAAACAAAATTTCTCAATTTATGTAAATTAATCGAGTTTTGTTTTGCCCGTAAATGTCTGTCATTATTACGGAAATGATTCAATTCGATTTCTCTGAATTTATTGTGGGCCGTAAATAATAGGTTTCAGCTTACAAAGTTCTCCTCTTCGCCGTTTCCTCAATTCTGAGGATTGCGACCACATACAATGCGTCTCCAAGCTATGCGGTCTTCTGCATTGTGAACCGCTCGGTAAATGCTGCCTCCAAAGCCTTCTTGATCGCGTCTGACCATCTTGCCGGTGCTCTGCGTTTTCCTTCCACCCGGCCCACAGTATCATAAGTCTTTCCAGACCCTGCTTACTGCGGCACGCTCCTGGCATATGTAGATAGCTTAGCATAAGTCTAAGTAAAACCTCAAATATTTGATATCTTTTTAAATTTTCTTAACCCGTTTAAGTTTTTACAACTTCATTAGAAAGGTTCCTTGAATTTGTTTAAAGGTTTCCACTTTGTTTAATGGGTTCTTTGAAAAATACTAGATTCCATTTTATGCAAATTAGTTTTCCAGAATCTATATAAATAAAAATTAAATGCTGTGGACCGATTTGACTATATTTTTTTTGTTTTAAAATGTTCGTTATAGTCTGAATTAGGTTTGTCTGGAGACAACATTTGAAAACATTCCCGGAAAATTTTCAAATTCGGGCAAAACCAGACGTTCTATGAGATTTCTGTATGAATTATTGAAATTTTGACAGGAAAGCGGGTCAATGAATATAAATTAAATGCCGTAAAATAATATGCGCATCATTCACAGAACAGCTGGATAGTCCGATTAAAGTTTTTGAGGAAAGAAAATTTTAAAAAGTTGCTCCGTAAATGGAAAATTAGAGAAAAGCTGAAAATGTTTTTTTCTAAAATTTGAACAGGAAAACGTCTGTTGGGTTAGCTAGTAATCATTATAAAGAGCCACGACGAGTAACGGTAAACCTTATAGTTAATACTAATTCCATGCGGTATACCAACCTGCTGACCGGTTAAATTACTGACTAAAGCATGATTTTTTCTCGTACAGCTCTTGCCAACACAAGAAAAATAATCATTTTAACAGAAACAGAACAAGTAAAAGAAAAACATTCACATTACATTTACCTTAAAAATACATTCACATATATAAACTCACGCGTTCTTTCGATGCGGATAGGCAAAAACAACAGAACGCCACCTGCTATCCTTACGTACTGCTAAAACAGACTAAAAAACCAAAAAAAGTTTTATCAGGAAACATTACCCTCACTAAGGGCGGATTCGACTAAACAGGAATAAATTTTATCCGCGGAATAAGATTTACTTCTGATGGTTTTCGTATTGAGAAACTGTCAAAAATTCAAAATTTATTCGGAAGAGAAGACTTATTCCGCGCAATTTTTTTTTCCTGTTTGGTCGAATCCACCCTAAAGCATCTATTTTATTGTTTCATTTATTTTATTGTAATATAAACAAAAAGGCTCACAAAGAAACTTACCTATACCTCTAGAGTTCTGACCACTAACGAGGGAACCGGATTAAATACAACGTTACTATAAATGCTTGGACTAAGGTAAAATAAAAATAAACAATAAAAATCTAATAATAATAATCTTAACAGATATTAATAATAGTACGACGTATAGACTTAATCCAGGAGCAGAGAGCAGTGGTTGCAGCTGAATACGAGTCTTTCTACATGGAGTGACTGCTTATCTGACCTTCACAAAACAGTTACTGGGTAATACAATACCTCTTGGTAAGTCTGGTTTTCTGACTGTTGGACTTCTGACTACCACCCGTAATGACTGTCAAAGATCTACGAATGGCAGGAGGGCCCAACGGCTTAATGGCTCATAGTCCGCGCGCGACTGCTAGTCACCGCCTGAGGTATGTGAGCAGTGAGACGGGGAGGTAGACAAAGGCCAATGTTAGGTACTCAGTCTGTCAATTTTGTCAATGGCGCCCTAAGGCAGGACCTTACCGCTCACATACCTCAGGCGGTGACTAGCAGTCGCGCACGGACTATAACATAATTATGTTGTTATACATAAGATTTACCAGTATTCAAAGTTTAACAGTAACTCATGTACCTCATATAATAAAGAGTGTATATTTAATGACACAAAGGCGACATCAGAAAGGACTCTTTACAAACGATCTCCTTTGTAAATATCAGTAAGAATTCAATGGACGCAGAGAGCGACTCATATTCCATTGGAATATTTTGGAATAAAATAGTTATTGCGCTTCGAACTTGCTTTCAGTGCTTTTCTACATAGTAAATGTGCATAGGGCGATGTAATTTGGTGAGCAAGTAAGAAATAAACTACTGAATTGTTTTGTACACATATACATACGCCTTCTTCCCATTAGGGGTAGACAGAAACTACAAATCAAATCAAATCATTTATTTGCTTGAACATGGGTACATAAGGTGATACACACAACAAAAGATCTTTAGCCATATCCTACCTTAATAGGTGTGCAAATATTTATTTTTATTACCTACAATAAAAATAAAAAAATCTCATGCATTTATATAAAGCAAATATTATTATTAGGGTATTTATAACATTAATGAATTATATAATTCTATTATTATCACTTATTACGCTATAATAGGCTACAGAACGCCACCTGCTACGATCCTTACTTCCCTTTGGATTCGTTTACGTACATACATCTGGTAATTCACGCACGTTGATTGCGTGTACTACGCAACTGCTATTTCTGAAGAAAATTACCAATAAGGTCACTATACAGGGTGTTTGGTGCATCGTGTGCTAAATTGAAATGGTCTACTGAAGGTGTCATCTGCTATCTGCTTTCTAAATAATAATATGTCTGGAGCGACCCTTCCCGGCGTTTCCACTCACATCTGCCTTGTATACCTTTTGTAAGTCGCGTTTCATTCTTAACTCTCTTGACTAAACCGTCTAAGACCACATCGCCATAACCGTCCATCTAGGTCTATAGATTATAATCAATAATAAATCTGAGAAAACCGCAGTCGGATAAAAACTAATCGTATGCGTATGTCCGATGTGTCTATAACGCCCTTATGGCTCCCGCAGATAGGCGCGTCGCGACTCTGGTGGAACAATTTCTATGAAAACTTCACGGAAATTCTTCTACCGGGGTGATAAAGTAAAACGGGGTGGCAAAGGTAAAGACTCCCGTAGACACGCACGAGCCTGTCTGCGGAAGCCTTTTAACGCGCCAATACTATATAATATCGAACGATATCAAAACCTTTGATGGTTTTTTTTCAATCACGTGAAATTGATTCGATTTACTAGTTTTTCGTGTCTTACAAAGAGTTCTCAAAGAAATGTTTTGGATGGATCTTTGAGCGGTCGGATGTCGATAATTTTGGTTTTGAAATTGATTTCTGTGCTTATGACAGGTGAGGATAAAGTTTTATATGTAACATACCATCACGCCTGTATTCCCCGAAGGATTAGGCAGAGGTGCATCTTTTGTACGACCACGTTTCGCCAGTTATGTTCAAGTCCCATGCAATAGGGGGTGAGCCTATTGCCATCCACCGGGCACAAATCCAGACTCCGGGCAATTTTTAAATATTATATATAAGACATTATAAACATTTAGAATTAAGAATTGTGTATTTATTTTATTTGTTTCTTCTTTACTTTTAACATCTCTATTTGCAAGCCCAATCGAAATTTAAATAAAATCTTTAATAAGTTATCTACTTGGTTACCACGTGTCATAAAGTAAAAAATAAAAAAGAGTTTTCATAAACTCTACGGCTTATCCGTAGAGTTTATGAAAACTTTCGTTTCGTTTTTCAAACAAACATTGCCGGCCGGGCTCTCGCATGTATTCCACCAGGACCGCAATTTCGATTTTTCACGAAGAAGGTTGTCAAAATAATGCTCGAATTTCCAAGCATGTTTGAGAAATAGTTCATTAAAATTTATTCCCTACAGTAATTGAGCACAAGTTCTAGTATACTAATTAATCAAGTTGCACAGCACAAACACAATTACATTATGTACCTACGCGCTCGGTAGATCAGGTTAGGCCCAATTTAGATCGCTCGATACTGGAGCTAACTAGTTGATGCTGATGCCAAGTTCATTATTTTAGCATGATGATCAGTCATACCGTCAGTATGCTTTGGTGAGAAAGATCTTTCCAATAGGTGGTCTGGTCTGTGACGGATCATAGAAGATGCTATAACATAAAGCTTGTAAAGTCAGGGAAATATAATCGTTAAGCAAATTGACATCCTACGACAATTTAAATATACGGACACTAAGTTGGTAGTCAATTTGCTAAACTTTAAAGGTATGAAGAACAGGGTGTAAAGTTCACTCAACCTCCATAGAAAAAGAAGGATCCTCCGAACAGACGGGTGTTGTGTCTGGTGGGCTAGCCCGACGATTGATGTCGCGATGTATATATGCTAGTCGCGCGGTAAACTTCGCTTGTGCGTACCTTCTTTCGTGTTTTTTCAGTTGTGCGTTTCAATTTCATATAGTAGAGGGCAAGATTACTATAGATACACTATAGTTACTAAATTTATCCTTTAGTAATAAATTATCAATTGCACCCCAGAATGTATAAACGTTCACTTATCACTTATCTTGGCCAGAGGATCGAACTCAAGACCATGCTGTGGCCACTTTTGCATCTGATGGTTAACAACTGCGGTCGGCGATGGTGCATGCTTTCGTAGTCCTAGAAGTAACCTATTCACTCTCGACTTTAACACTCCGATATTCTAAATAAACGTGGCGTAAAGGGGGCTAGGTTATAGTTTTTGGGAACCACAGACATAGCGTGCAGAGTGCTGTGTGCAGTGTGCAGTGATATACAATAAAAAAACATACAACATCATAACATCATCATTCTGCCTAGTCTTTTCCCAATTATGTTGGGGTCGGCTTCCAGTCTAACCGGATGCAGCTGAATACCAGTATTTTACATGGAG
Organism: Eupsilia transversa; assembly: GCA_914767815.1. Classification (NCBI taxonomy): domain Eukaryota; kingdom Metazoa; phylum Arthropoda; class Insecta; order Lepidoptera; family Noctuidae; genus Eupsilia; species Eupsilia transversa. The sequence continues at coordinate 5,673,695 of OU611896.1, read as the reverse complement.
CGACTGCCTATCTGACCTCCACAACCCAGTAACTGGGTAATACGATACCTCTTGGTAAGACTGGTTGTCAGACTTTCGGGCTTCTGACGACTATTTGTTATACAACATCATAACATGACTCTTTTTAATCTAGCAGTACTTTTTCCTAATTTTTCATTCACTAACTGGCCCCTATAAAACCCATACGGCCTTATAATTCCGGCACAATTAGCACAGTTCACTAAGCGTGCGTGACGAGATAGTGCGCCAAATCTAACGGCTCATTGTATTAGTTTAGTGCTGTGAGCTCGAAATATTGACAGCGCTGCTACGGTGGGTAGTTCTGTTGCGCAGTTTTAGAGAGAAAATGGTTTGTTTATTATATACTAGCTTCTGCCCGCCACTTCATTCGTGTAAAATTTCTTGTTTTAACATCAAATTTATCCTATGACTCTTGGCAATACTGTAGCTTCCCGTTAGTGAAAGAATTTACGGAATCGGATTAGTAGTATTGGAGATGCCCCTACATACAAACGCACAAAATGTATAATATTGGTATCTATTATACATTGTAACAGGAAATCCATTTTCATGCCTCCCTCTTAATGACCTAGGCCAAATATTTTTTGATATTCGAATAGATCATGACATAGAAGGGAGGGTAAATAAAAAGAACGAAAAATCTTTAAAAAAAAACGGTTTATTATATACATTGTAAACAGCGAATGCGGCTCACAAGTTTCTTCCAACATATTAATAAAAATATTTTCAAGAATTTCATCATACAAAATAACCGATACAGGGTGGTGTTAAATGGTGTAACATCATATAAATATAATTTACGGTGTAATAACTGTGTCACTACTAGTAATATATGGACCAATGAGGCCGGGGTATTGTGTTCACTGTACCATCGGTGTTTTTGGGTCAATATTATACTATGTAAGGTATGAGAGCCAAGGCCACTGAAATGAGGATATTCTTGGCATAAAAAAACAGTTCAACTGTTGGATCAAGCACAGTGCAGGGTTTTATTATTCAGTGCGTAACACACTTTTAATCACAAACCTTTCTCTTTGACCTTCTAAACACTGCCCAAAAGGCCACGTTTTTTCATATTTAATCGGGTGAGCACGCGTCTTAATCTTCAAGGTCAAAGTTCAACAAATACAATAACCTAGCCAATCACTATAAAAAAATGGTCATACAGTAACTGCCGTTGATTATAGCCATGAAAAACTATAACCCCATGATGGCTATACGCTTTGATTGCTAAGTAATGAATAATTTCACAGTAAGTGGCCCCAAAAAGTAAATTATACTGGCTATAAATAACGTAAGGGTGGTGTTTTGCAAGTCATTTCTAGCTTAGCTCCGCTTAGCTTACCTGCCTGGTATCGTCAATATTTCTCGCGTAGTTTCATACAACTGATATGGACGATTTAGGACAACATGTAGGACTTAGTATAGTATTTATTTTATTTTTTATTTCTGTTTTTTTATCTCAATATAATGCTGCACCGATTGACTTTATAGCGTCAACGCCGACTGTCGCTGAAAACCAGCGCTGGCGTCTGTCTCGCATAGGGACGCAGCATTATGCTGAGCGATGGCCGTTTTGCATGGATGTGACGCATATCTTCCCCCAACTTGTTATTTTCGTGTATTGTTTTTTTCATTGCGTCATGTTTGCCTCAAATATACGTATTTTCTTTCTATTTAAGTTGGTAGTCAATTTGCTGGGTCGTGGCCCAGTGGTAACGGGCCAACCCCGGGCAGGCACTTTACTTTGTGTAAATAATTTCTTCACCACCGCTCTCAAAACGATGAAGGAAAACATCGTGAGAAACCGCCATGTTCTAGAACCAAAAAATCGAAGACATGTGAGATCTACCAACCCGCACTGGGCCCGCGTGGTAGATTACAGTACACTCCCTCACCGAGAGAAGGCCTGGGTCCCAGCGGTGGGAACATTATAGGCTGATTATGCAATTTGTTAGAAAATTAATATCTCTGATTTAATTATAGTGTTCGTTTGCGCCTACCTGTTTTGCGATAGCAATATGTAGTACGTTGATTTTTGCATACCTTCCAAGTTTTGGGCTTTGGTCAACTTCCTTTCCAAAATATACTAGTTTAGTTGCTATGAGTTATGACACTATATTTATCTGGCAGCAGAGGTTACTTAGTTTTACAAGCAGGATTGCTTGCGCATAAGCACTAAAAGTAGATATTATACCTACACGTTATCATTGATCAACAAATCAACAGTTGATCATTTTTAATGACAATCTAGCAAACCCCCCCCCCCCCCCTTAAATGTGGGTATATCACGGCGTGGCAATACGTCGTGTTCGGGTTCGCTACAAGTGAATCGTCATCCTGAGGATGCCTCGTTGAGAGGTGAAAACTTGTCGATTTCTTACAGGGTTTTTATTACTCTTTAGGAATAGTTATGTGGAATAGGTTACTAAATTATCTACGTCTATTGTATTTTATTATGGATTTCTGCCAAGTCACGCCTGAATCAATTAACTACTGTAGAGGCTTTAACCTTACATGATATTTGCATTCCACGAATCTATTATAAATACGAAACAAATATTTAATTAATAATTAGAACAAAGGCTCGTACATACTGGCGCGACATGTCGCGCGGCGCGACACCGGTAATTGTTCAACCATGAAGTTTTCTTAAAAATTGTTAAAGTCGCGTCGCGCTGTCGTGTCGCGCCTGTTTGTGAGAGCCTTAAGAAAGGATTTGACAGTCGGCTCCCCAAACAAACCAGCGCATGTCAGGAAAAAGGATAAATAAAAAATTAAACTAAAAAATTATCCGAGTTATATATTACAAACAAGTGTTTGATTTTATTATTATAGTACCGGATCGTAAATCCGGTACTATAATAATTAAAACATCTGCCTAATCCTTCGGACAAAACAGGCGGGGTGTCATGTTATGTGTCTAGTCATAGGAATGCTAGACACAACAAGACATCAAGCCTGTTTTTGTTGAGTCTATGTCGTAGTGGTAACTAAGCTTCCTAGCTTAGTTACCAATTTGAAACGAGGTGTGAACTGTTGGTTGTATTAATAAAAAGCTAATGCTTACATAGACTATTGTTGTTTAACATGCAATCTCGTGACTTATCGCATTTAGTCATTCGTTTGTAGTGAAACGTGGTAAATGACTTTCTAAAGTCTTGGTTTGTAACCGCATAGGTATAGATACTATGAGGTGAAAAACCAAAACTTTAGAAGGCCACTAGACTAGTATAAAAACTAAAAATTCAAATTTATGTTGTGAACATAAAATTAAACATTATACTTAAAAAAATGTTGGTCCATACTATGTCCCGCCAGTAGGCAGACAAAATAGCTTAGGTCATCGAATGTCACGTAAAAACAGAAAAAAAAGTAGATGTCACAATTTCATGCCAAACACTGATAGTTAATAATAATGTGCTAAAAAATTCAGTCGGCACACGAACAAATATGTAATAGTTAGTCACAACTAAGTATACGGACCACTGAAAAGCGAAAAGTTCTGTCTATGAACCGTCCATCGGAGTAACAAATGTCGGAAAACTGTTTCAGAATCGGATAATCTGACTATACTTTCCTTAGTTTATCCCACTCCATCACTTTTGTACAAATAAAACAAAATAGCCTTTACTTCCTCTGACCCTTCTTTGTAAATAAACAAGTTCTTAATACTCGTAACATTTTATCTTCTAGTTGATAACCCTACACTATTATCAGCTTCAAAGTCAGGCTGTCTTGCGACATAGACCTCCTCTATTCCCCTCAACTTATTCCAAGCCAAAGCTGTTCTTTGCCAACCTTTTGGTAGATCATCCTTCCACGTTTTCACCTGACTTCCTCTACGTCTTTTCCATTCCTCGGGTACTATTCTGTAAATTTTTTGGACCACACTTGTAACCAAAAAAAAAAGGTGGTATACAGTGTTTTATGCCTCAACAACCTTCCCTAGTAAAAGGTGCATTTGTTTAGCTTTTGTGCAAATGTTATAAAGAAAGTGTTGTTTGTTTGACTCCACTCTTCTATTGAACACGAAAAGCAAAGGAATTATATTTTGGACTCAAACTATTGAAGTTGCAGCGAGGTTTTCGTTTTGGTTTAATATAATTGTTTTCTTTTGTAAGTATGTTGCGTGATGAGAATTTGATTATTTTACTCAACATTTTTAAACTTTTCTTGACAATTCTGTCAAAAATTATAGGTACCTTCAGTTCGATTTTTTTTAATTTGAAACCGGTTTTCACTGATGCACGCAGTTTAGCTAAGAGGTTAAAATCTTATTGTAAGTATGATCCGAGTCGATACGAATGAAAACGTATACGATCGTCATGAAAATTGTAGATATAGCACGTCACACATAGGCTAATAAGTGAGTGAAAGCGTTTAAACCCGTATCTTTAGTGGTTTATCCTGCAGCAGCCTAAGGCCGCGGCCACAAAGTCAGCGGCAGCGGCGCGGGGAGCCGCGCGCAGCGCCTTTGACCGCGCCGCTGCCTTCGAGACCAGTTCCATATAAATATATGCATTTGAACGCGCCGCTCCCGCGCACGCTGCCCCAGCCGCGCCGCCCGCCTACGCCGCGCCGCTGTCTTCGTGGGCGCGGCCTAATAGTGTTACACACTTTCAATCATATTTTTTTTTTTTTAACGAAATAGCTGATTTTAAAGAAAAAGCCATTGCTTATAGGTTTGAAAAATGCGTCAGTTCAACAACGTAGATAACGCTATGAATGTTGTTGAACTATCAAAATTATTGGCATTGCTATTGTGTGTAACGCAATTATGTTTCAGTTTGTCTATCAGTTAGTCACTCAAGAAATGTTATATGCCATAGATGTCAGTGAGGGAACTTCTACATCAACAATAGTTCCTCAATTCTGTTCTTTACAAGTATTGTGAGTGATAGCATACCTCCTAAATCTAAATCTCCGTGTGTTAGAACACGGACGATGTATGACACGATTGAGTACAGTTAGTTCGGGTGGATGAGCGGAATATATCATTGTATAAAATCTGGACAAACTGTCCAGGTAGGTCCAACTTCGACAAAGAGTTTTATCGTCGAGTCCGACTCGGCTGGGCAGCATTCGGGAAGCTACGCAATATCTTCTCGTCACCCATACCGCAGTGTCTCAAACGAAAGTCTTTGATCAGTGCGTGTTGTCAATGATCACGGCACCGAAACGTGGTCGTTATAAAAGTCACACATATTGTAATGGAGAAAGCTATGCTTGGAGTTTCCCTACGTGATCGAATCAGATATGAAGAGATCAGGTGAACCAAGGTAACCGACATAGCCCGAAGAATTGCCAAACTTCAGTGGCAGTGGGCAGAGCACATTGATCGTAGAACAGATGGCCAATGGGGCCGTAAGGTTCACAACTGGCCACCCCGGCAAGCGTAGCTTAACCTGAGGGTTCGACCCGTGCGGCTGTTATTACTTAGCCCCTCATAAAACGTTTAAAAACAAAACAACAACAAAAATATCCAGGCCAAGCTACTAACAGCCCCGACCTTGATCTGATCTGAAGTAACAAAAATGGAACGTATTAACGGTTGAGCTAATCAAATTAGTAGGCAATGGATCCATTCGTCACGAAGTTACGATATAAGGGAGAAGTCGGCGTCAATAAAACAACAACACAGTGCCCCAGTCTCTATAAAAACCTTGAAGATAAAAGGTTAGGGCTGGCAAGAATGTGGATAAGTGAACTTTATACCCTGTTCCTCATACCTCTATTTTATGGCGCTACTAGGCGCACTTTGCGCTTTTTGTGAACAGTGTGCACGCTCTGGTTGGTAACTAATACCCGATCTTTTCTGTTAAAATTATCACCGTGAAAACTTAGGTGAAGTGAGCTGTTGCAGCACTGCTGCTTTCTTTAAAATCACTTCACCTAAATTTTCACGGTGCTATTTTATAAATATATCACCCGGTATACTCAGCTCCAGTCAGTCGGTGACACTGAATCGCGTATACTTGGCTACAGTCGCCATCAGCTGTCATCAGCCACGTTTACTATAAGTTTTTCACTCGTATCGTGTGGTTATAAACATTTCATATTGTCATCATCAGAGCCAAAAGGACCAGTAAAATAAATTGTCGTTTCGCCAACCCTACAATGAAGAAACGTTTTGAGACAATCTGACGAGATTTAAAGGTATATTGGGTTTATGTAAATGTGTATTACATTGCACAATAGGAGTAAAACGGTTTTTATTCGATGCAGCCGAAGTGATGATTTTTATACAGTTCGAGATCTTCGCAACAAGTAGTGACAACATTGTGTTTTTTTTCTTTTGAATAATATTATGACCTTCCGGAAAACAATACTTTTGATAACATGTCATATTCATGGTGGATTTTTGAGATGGGGCAGTGAAAACAGGTACCTTTACCGTTGTCCATACAAGAAAACGGTCTTAGGAGACTACATAAGTTTTTGAAACATTTTGATCAACATTCAAAGATTTTGAAAAAAAAAAATAAAGACAGCGAGAAAATGGGCAATTTCACAAAAACTTTTTGATGACAATCCATCCTGTGTCTTATAAGGATCAAAAAAGTACCCTACTACCCTACCTACCCCACCTACCCTACCTACCCTACCTACCCTACCTACACACCTATCTACCTACCCTACCTACACCAATTTTCCCATATTTTCTCACCGTTTAAACCTTCCCTAGACCTCCACGAACATTTCAAGACCAAGATAAGATAAATCCGTTCAGCCGTTCTCGAGTTTTAGCGAGACTAACTGACAGCAGTTGATTTTTATATATATATAGATAAGATAAGATGACACCTGTCACTGACTGACTCTGTGACTGTCAGCTCTACAAGCCGACTCCCAATTATTTTCTATATATTCTTAACGATACGAAATAGTGTGTCATAATTACGCCATTATCTTATAAAATACTAGCTTTTAGCTTTAGCCATCTTGTCAAATATTATCGAAAACCGTTCCATTGATTTAAAAGCGTGAAAAGGTAACGTACAGCCTGACAGAAAGAGTTAAGTTTCGAATTTATAATATTAACTATGAATTCATAAAGGTTGTAGGTATGGTAAAACCAGGCAGACGAGGGTCTTACACTATCTAGTAGTACTTAGGTATATTGAGTTCATTGCAAAATCTATTTAAGCTTAATAAAAATTGAAAACATTTTTATAAAATAAATTGAATTCGTTTTTCATGGCCTGAAAATCGAATTTATTAATGGACTCTGAGGCTGTCGAAAACGTTGCTAAAAGGAACGCAATGTGATGTGAATATTCGATTCACTATTGTGTTCTTATGTGTTCAGTTCTGGAAATCAGAAAACAGATGAAAGTTGGGAAACAGTTAGTAAACAATTACTAATTTATGTCCACCAGTAATTATTAAAAAACCGGCCAAGTGCGTGTCAGACCACGCACAATGAAGGGTTCCGTAGCTGGGATGTTTTTTTCCCAAGAACTTAACATTGTTTTATTTCGTCGTTTTAAGAGCAGTGGTAGAGAAATCAATTGCAAAAATTAAAGTGCATGCAGGCGCCTAAGCTCAAACCTACGATCTTCTTTTTGTAAGTCAGGGCTGGTACCACTGGGTCACCATTGCTCTAATTACTAAAACTCATTCTCACGTGATAATCAGTCACGACATCCAAGATTTGAGAGAAATTGGTCTTTGGCAAATACTGGAGGTATTTCCAATGTCCTTTTACATCAAATATAATTATTATTACTGTATTTGGCTTGAAACTGCATTCCTTATCTTGTCTTGGAACCGTTTGAGGTTAACTTCGGCTTCGAAATAGGACATATATTTCAGTCTCTCCCATTAAAGCAAGTCCCTCGGAAATCGAAAATTGATGTTGGTTCATTTATAATCTTGCAACTTGTGCTATCTTAAACTGGTCTATGCTGACGTCAGTAAGTTCCTTGGAGTGTTAAGTTTTGGTTTGTTATTGTCTGACCTGAATTTGAAAGGATTGGAATAATATAATGCCCTAATTTTCAAGTGTAAGTTATAAATCTCCAAAAAAATTCGCCACCTTTCCAATAATGGAACTGCATATTGGAAACAAAACGCATCCATAATTTTCCCAACTTATTCATATTAAACACAATCATCAATACAATCATGTCCATTTTCTACCATCAGACCAAACGGATATCTATCCGAATCGAATTGTCACATCTCCTCTTTGAAAGCGGCTGAAAAGTACAATAGTCCCTTCGTCCTACGAGAAAATTGATTCTAAACAATAGCTCCCTGTATTAACCACATAGATTGTGTCACCACGAAATAGTACAGAAGGTCGGCTTCATAGAACAAGTGAAAAGGCACGCACACAGGCGCGACTCACATCTAGCAAGTGCGAGCGCACTCGCGACTGTCATTTGTTCGAGATCGTCGCACGTACGCGTCTATATATGCGTGCGCCTGTTGTCGCTCTTTTTACGGAGCTGATCTTCTGTAACTATTCTATAGTAGAGAGTTCCCTGTAATATCCGGGGCAGAACAAAAAGATACGGAACCAATCTCCCTTTGTTTTCCTTTGCTATTGATTGCCACTGTCATAATAGTGTATATTATGATGACGAGGTCACGACCTTTGGTCATGCTTTGTTAGAAACGAGTTTTGTATTAGGTATTGTCCTTTTTGAGGTCTCTGAAGAAATGTTTGGATGGTTTGCTGCTAATATTAGACGCTTTGAAGGTGTCCTATGAGAGGTGAATTTATTACAGATGAGAGAATAGCTGCTGGTCCATATTTACCAGCAATCTTATCTTACTCTAATGAATTAGATGCTTCTAGATTTATAATAATATCGATCAAGTCGAAATACAGTCAAGGAAATTAACTGTTAAGCAAATCACCTACTTCAATTTGCCGTTTTATAGCCATTTCATACAACTATCAAAGAATGACGGTTGTAATTTGAATATACGTTCAAGTTGGTACTTAATTTGTACAACAGTAAATTTCCCCGATTTTACATGTCTGTAGGGTGCCTCAAACGTAGTGGTCCAAAGGCAAATGAGGTAAAGCGAAAGGGTCCACCTATCATTAAAAACTGTTCAGAATAATATCTCAGTTTTTAATTTTTTTAATGATAGGGTGACCCCTTCGCTTTACCTCATTTGCCTTTTGACCACTACGTTTGAGACAACTTGTATAGCATACTAAGTGTTCAATCGTAAGTGTCAAATCAAGTTCAATCGTACAGCATCAATATGATTCAAACCCAATATATTTCAAATAGCTGCTGCCCGCGGCTTCGCCCGCGTGAGTGTCGGAAATTACCCCATACATCCCCATGGGTTTTAAGTATAAATATTGAGTTTCGAGTTAATAGGACAGCGCGTTAAAATTCTTCCATACAAACATTGACACCCCCCAACCTTTTAGGGGGTAGTTTAGAAAAAACAAAAAACTACAAACTTTATAATTTATTTAGATAACTATTCGTGCGAAGTTTCATATTTATTACCTCAAGGAATAAGATTTTTCATACAAACTTTCATCCCTTATTTTACCCCCTTAGGGGTTGAATTTCGAAAAATCCTGATACACGTTATTCTTAATTTTTGGGTTTAAGTATAAATATTGAGTTTCGAGTTAATCGGACAGCGCGTTAAAATTCTTCCATACAAACTTTGACACCCCCCAACCGTAGGATAGGGTACTTTTCCGGGATAAAAAGTACCCAGTGTGGTGCCCAGGATATTAAAGAATAATTATACCAAGTTTCATCGTAATCGAACCGGTAGTTTTTGCGTGATGCCTGAACAAACAGACAGACAGACAGACAGACAGACAGACAGACAAAATTTTTTTTAATCAAATTTTTGGGTTCGGTGTCGGTCTAGTAACACCCCCTGCCATTTATTTTTTTGATATCTTCAATGTACAGAATTTTCACTTCTACAGATTTATTATAAGTATAGATTACATTCAGCCAGTCTAAAACAGAACAGAATGTTCAATTTCAAACTCTAAACGCAAAATAATGCTACAAATCCAAGATGTCTGCTTTGAATTATCGCCATTCGTTTTCTCTGTCAAAAAAGGTAACCGCATACGTGTTACGATTGCACCTGCCATATTCGCCATATTCCACGTTTCCGTAGCCAGTGAGACGGCAAACCACAGAATATACATCAACTCTACTGGAATATAACTTCACAACGTCGTAAGTCTTCCCACTCGTACATACAAAATCCTGTTCTATACAACATTCAAGGGGGAATTACGGGGTGGATCATATCGTCGACTCTTTTTACCGTCTCGAAAAAAAATGGACATAATAGGTGAACGGAGTAGAAGCAACTAGCATACTTAGTTTTTTATTTTTTTCGGAAAAAAATAAAAATTCAAAACATTCGAAATTAAATTCATACGCGACTTGCTTTTTTCAAAATTACTCTTTCTTTGTCCTAATATGAAAAGTTCACTTTAAAATTGTAGCGTTTTTTGATGATAGATCATTTTTTTTTCTAAGATCTGGAAAAAAAAAAAAAACTAGGTATGCCATAAGCTTCTACTCCGTACACCTAATATTTCGAGACGGTAACAAAAACTCATCCGGTATATCCATAAAGATATTAAAGTCGCTTTTCGGGTCTGTCTTCTAAAATACGAAAGTCAGAATATTTATTCCGGAAGGGTCATGTAGGTATGTAATAAATTACACACATAAATCTTCCGGATTTATATTAAACTTACACTTAAAGAAACGTCGATTTTTGTCAAGTCCTAAAAATCGTGAGAAGCAGTCGCTAGCTTGGTTGCTAGTTTTGTAAACAAATGATTAATTTGAACATTACTGCTATACATTAAATACATAAATTTTGTGTGTGTGTGTGCATTCAACGACAAAATGGACAGTTGGATACCTGTAGCTCTAATACTGACCATATACGGTACTACAAACAACAGTCTACGAACAATAACAGATATGCAGTGATAGATGTCTAGCAACTTGTTTGTGCAATTCTGCTAAATGCTGGATACAGAGGTGCTTGCAGTAGGAATTTTGCCTCACGTGCTTTCAAACTTCGAACGGAATGTTTGAACGAAAGTTGAATACCGTACCGTGAATCGGTGGTTGAGGATATCATGATATACGTTCTCTTGTTTTTATCGCATTTGTTTTTCATGATCTTGAGTGTATTTTGTATGAATAATGAGTATCAAATACTCTTTTTGTAGCGAAAACGAAAATTGTAACAAGTTTTGTTTGTAAAAAAAAAAAGGATTTTACCTCGCTGCTGTAAAGTAGGTATTTAAAAAATATTTAGTTAATTACAAATAACAAATCAGTTTTTGCAAATTATGCAGGTTGTAACGGACAGCCCTCCGCAGTCTGATGTGGTCAATTCAGTATATCATACTAAGATGACCGGTACATTAAATTATTTCAGGAACGTTATGGGAATCCAATAAACCTGATTTGTTTTATTACCTCACACGCAATGTATCTTTACCTTGGCAAAACGCACGTAGCAAACGGCAGCGCACGTAGAGTATTTCAACATCAATTGCTGTTTTTTTATTTTAGCTGTTTCGTTTACATAAATTGAGTGCTGCGTACATATAATGTAATTTTGAAACAGAAAAACGACAAAAATTAAAATTTTCCTGAGATTTATTCCGGTGGAATATGATTCAAAATAATCATGGAGCTGAATGCATCCTGTAAGTTTGCGGAGGGCTGTCCCTTACCTCCTGTATACAGTTGTCTTGTGTTCAATTTTTTTTTAAGTCTATCACTATTGTATTATTTAAAAATCGACATTTAACACATTTCGATAGTAGAAAGTACCGTACTTTTCGTATTTGTTAAACAATTAACAAAAATATTAAAATATGTCTGTAGTAAGTGCGTTTCGAATGACTAGTAGCCTATGTCCAGCAGTGAACTATATACCTACATAATATTTATCTCCAAGAAAAAAAATCCAAACATAGAAATCGAAAGACTCACTGCAAGCAAAATAAAAAGTTGAAATGAAAGAATTCGCTTCACAAATCCGGCCTGTGATTGGGGATGTTGTCTAGAATGCGTCCGGGGACGACCGGACGCCGGCCACGGTAGTCGGACGTGATCGATGATGGCGTGTTGGGTTGGTATGGTCCAAGGACGCACTTTTGGAGTTTTGTGGTAGTTTATTTTTATTTTGGGAGGTAGTTGGAGAGTGTTTGATAGAAGGCGATCATCATTTCAGCCGAAAGACGTTCACTGCTGGACATAGGCTTCTCCCAAGCACCGCCACTTCGACCGTTGCTGTGCTTCACGCATCCAGCGTATTCCTGCGGGCATTGTGCAACCGTCCGTCTTCCGGTACGCGGTCGCCACTCCAGAAGCGTTCGGCCCCGTCAGCAATCTGTTCTGAAGTTTGTTCTCGAACTTAAGCATTTTCGATAATTAATTGAAGCACGCGGTGAACGACCTTTGTATTTCTCGCTGTTTGCTTATTCATTGGCCTTATATCTTCACGTGTTAAGTAAGGACTATGAAATAAAGCATTACGCTGTACTGTAACGTTACGTCACTTATCTGTCATACTGGAAAGCTTACGCTTACAATTTAATAGCTTCTACCTTTGTAACATTTTAAAATATCACAATTTCCTAGTAAAATATCACAAGTGTGTGTGGCGTAGATTTCTTGGCGATAAGTATAGCCGCTTGGCGATAATTTCAAATCATGTCTGGAATTTTTGTTGAATTTAAGAATGCCGAAAAGGGATGTTTATAAGAATCGCTGTTACGGGTTAAGCCTCGTACACACTGGCGCGATATCGCGGGCGCGACTAGGTCCGCGTTGCTTGTCACGCCCGTGATATCGCGCCGGCATGCAGGACCCGTCAATAGGAAAAAAGTAGACTTTCGAATCTAAGTATTCAATGAACTAATACTTTTCAAATCATCATCATAATCATCCTGTCCTTTTACTAATGCTATCAGGTCAACGCACTATCTCTTCTATTTTATTAAGTATCTTGTTGACAGGCCCACACTGTCCTCTCATCCCTACCCACACTGTAATTTGAAAACATTGTAAAACCCATTTATTTTTAAAAGAGTAATCGTGGACTTTCTTACCGGCTTTTCCCATAGGAAACGACCAATTGGAATCGTGCTCCTAGCTTCTGACGTTTCATAACTGCCCATGTAGGTTTATATGAAATAAAATATTTTAATTTTGATTTTCTTCTTTAACAATAAATTAAATCTTTACTTACTTAATCTACTCCGAGTTCAATTTATTTCTATGATCATTTAAGTTTTCATCATAGCTTATAAATAACTACATAATCTATCCCTAATATCATGCCATGTTTCGACACAAAGTCTTGAAGACATCTTGCCAACACTTTGTTAAAGTAGTTCCTAATGCTGTACGACGCGAATCTAAATAGATACGTTTACGTATTCCATTCTATTGTAGTATTGTCAACATTGTGCTCTGAGCTAATAGTGGTGGGTTCAGATGGAGAATGATTTTTGGCAATGCTAACTAATAATTCAAAAAATCAATCAATCTGCCTCGCCTTTTCCCTAACTATGTTGGGGTCGGATTCCAGTCTAACCTGGTGCAGCTGAATACCAGTATTTTACATGGAGCGACTGCCTATCTGACCTTTCACAACCCAGTAACTGGGTAATACGATACCCCTTGGTTAGACTGGTTGTCAGACTTTCGGGATTCTGGCGACCTGTAACGACTGTTAAACATCCACGTATGCTTTCCGAGGTACGGAGGAGTAATACGTAAAGATGGTCACCCATTCACTGACCAACCCCTGCACGCGTAGCTTAACCTGATAGATCGACCCGTACGGCTGTTATTATTTAGCCATGAGCTCCTCCTAATGCTAACTAATAATTATAAATGCAAAAGTTCTTTGTTTGTAATGCTTTCACGCTAAAACGGCTAAACGGATTTGGATGAAGTGGGTTTCTTTTTATTCCGGTAGTTCGTGCCCCATTATTGCCGACCTCCATGCGGGCCATAGCTAGTTTGGATATAAATATGACGCACTTCAATTACGTCGTAACACGTTTTCAATTATAATCGGAATGAATCAATTTTGAATGCTATAATTACTAATCCCTTGCTTCACATGTTCGAAAAATTTTCTGCTCAACAACATAAATAACGCAATGAATGTGGTTGAACTGTAAAAATGAAACCCATTGCTACTGTAAGTGTGTTACAATTAGCCCACTTGTTTCCTCAGAATACAGTAATTTTTGAATGTGAGTGAAAAAAAAATTACACATTTAATATTTCACAGTAAGTTGTGTGTTCTTACTACCTTCGAAAGATCCTACATTTAATTATAATATTTTTAGACCTGTTTTCAAATGCATATTAATTCATAATTCACGAGCCAGCCACTGACATTTTCCACTGCCTAAATCTACCTAGCTCACTAACTTAATGTATAATCTTCAGCGATAAAACTTTCCAAATAATATAAAACTTTTGCCTCCAACAATTCTATCTGAACCCGCCAGAACGTTCCAACAATAGAACTAAACTTTGAATCACTTAGCGATTCGCCATTAACTTGCTTCTAGTTCAGAGTTATTTCATGACGTCATAATTATTGCCCGCATTCGGGCAATTATGTACGACAATACTGCCAGTAAGGTATGCAGGGTTTTAGAATGTAACAAGCGATTTTGTACTCTATATCGTTGGTTTTAAGGGTGAAAGTGGTATGTGAATGCATAGTAATATGGATAAAATATTAAGGTTGATTTAATGAAAGCAGTATATGGAATTAGGAATACAATTGGTAGAATCAATTCCTTATAGGTGTTGATAATATGAGATATTGAGCGTTAGAAACTGATTTTCACAATAGTATGAGTGAAAGAAATGACGCTCTTTTTTGTGGAGGATCTTCTAGTCTTTTCTTTAGCCTACGTCTGAGGCATAAAATTGTTCAATACAAAATCATTACTTACCTAATAACAGTAACTTATCTTCAGCTTTCTCTTGATCCTTATTTATTAATAGTTACGTCTATATATTATAAAAATCCAAGGGCAGACAACACAATAGGCACTAACAGACGTCGCGACATAATATCGTTATCATGAATATGGTAAGTGCCTGTATCAAGTTTCAGTTTGGAGGGTTTTAAGTGGTCACTATCTTATTTTTGCAAAAAATCATGGGGTATATGGATTATTCGATTAATTACTAAAATAGTATTTAGATTGGTGAGCGATAGTAGGGCCTGTAAAGCTACGGTGTCTTACCTCTGAGTTTGTTTCGGCCTTTCTTCTCAGATTAGTCGGATAGGAAACGCCGACCTCATCTAGCTTATTTTTAATATGACGTATTCAAGTGATTCCGGTATCCTATACGATTTCATTTTATTTAATTTCTTAAAGGTGCGGTGGCTGCCACATAATGGCCGCGGTAACGGCTGTTAGTGGGGTTTGAGTTTACGGTGTTGTGGCGGCATCTACAACGCCACATGTGAACTACGCATCAAAGACCTGACGTCTCAAAAAACCTGCATCGCGCTATTAGAGCTTACCGCGCGATTAACATAAATATTAGACTATCCGACTTCAATCCTTGGGCAGTTGCCCGCAAGACACAACACCCGTCTGGATGGATCCTCCCTTTTCAATAGAGGATGAGTGAACTTTACACCCTGTTCCTCATACCTCTAAAGTTTCAATAAACGCTCTCAAGGAAAACGCACCAACTGTTCATAAATAACGTTTCAGTGATATCATTTGCCGGTAAATTGCAGACGCTATATGGCGGCCACCGCTCTTCTAGGAAACCGTAGCTAAACACCAAAATATGATTTTGCGTTACGGTTCTATCGTGTTTTTTTATAGTCACGGTATGATAGGTTAGATATATATATAGGGAGATAGGTAGGTAAGTCAAAAAAAAGATGTTGCCAATTAAAATTAATTCGTACATTTTGAAGTCGACTAAACCTTAAAAATGTTCTTAGTGCACGTGAGCTGAGAGTGAGTGAGTGAAGAGCTGTCAGTGTCATCTATGTTCGAGGTCAGCACATCTAAACTGCGATCAAGAGCTGTCAGTGTCATCTTTATTGGGGCATATTGACACTGACAGCACTTGAACTCAGTTTAGATGTGCCAATCGCCTTCAGTTTCATTGGTGAAATCAGCCCATACGTAGCTTTAACCCAACAAGAGAGTTGAATGTGCCCTGGCGGCTGAGAGTATGTCATCCTCACTCAAATGTCTCGCTGGTAGTGGCGTGTGTATACCCTTAAAGATGGTTGTGCTAAATGGTGCTGATCCATGCGTCATGTTCGTGAACGGACGCCGTCAGTATGGACTGGTCATCTCTTAGCTGCCACGGCTTATTTTAATTTTTGAATTGTTTTTAAATTCATTCAACAAAATCATTTATCATTTATTTTGATTTAAAAGAGTGGCCGTGGAGTTTCCTGCCCGTTCTTCTCCATAGGAACCTAATACGCTTTGGAATGGGCAACTAGGTTCATCTTTCTGACTGACCTACCTCTTGACAATTCAAAAGTGCCTGTAATTGGTTTATTTCAAATAAATGCTTTGAGTTTGAGTTTTGAGGATACAGTCACGATGACCTTTCGAAAGGTTGATTAAATAAAAACCTCATAATACGTAGATATTTTCGGAATGTGTCATTCACCATCCGCTCAACCCAAACTCATCGAAAAGGTATTGTAAGAGGATGTTATTGAGGCATCTCAATAATGAAAGGATGTTTCATCACGTCACATTTTCGGCATTACTACAATGGTTATGAACCTTACCTTGGAATACTTGGGCAGCCCCAAATATTATAGGTATTATAGGGAACAACAATGTTTGGGGACAAACTTTGTGTCCCTGTGACCTTGTTCAGTATTCACTCGATGTTATTTTAACTTTGGATTTTTAGTTTGTCCATGAATCAGTGTGGTAGGGCCGAAATTTCTACCAAAATGGTAAATTTTATTGTGTCACTATAGACTAAAGACAGAATAGTTTATTTACATTTAATTTCGATCAACTCAGCCTATCGCAGTCCACTGCTGGACATAGGCCTCTCCCAGGCTGCGCCACAACACCCTTTCCTCTACTTTCTGCACCCAGTCTGTCCCTGCCACCTTTTTAAGGTCGCTTTTGTTATTTTGACGCGAGTTCCACACTTTGGCCGTGGGCATAATAAATGTGGAGGAGAAGCGCTGAGTACGACTTGTCGGTATAACGACCAAGTGCGGATGGTACCCTGCAGCACGACTGGTAGTCCGATAGTTAAAGAGAGATGGTGGGATCAGGTCGTGGAGCTACATCGCACTCTCCGAAGTACAGTCTGTAGAAGATAATTAAGTATTATTATAAAATATTCGGTCATTAAAACAATTTCAAAGAGAACCTTTTTTCCATAACTGCTCCCTAGGGAGCAATTCTTCTGACCTGCCCCTCTTCAGCCTCAAACAAGCCAAAAATCACGCCGATCCAATGCTCCGTTGCTGTTTAAAGGAGGGGCAAACAAACATACTCACGCATTTTTAATTTTAAGTAGGAAGTATTTATTCTTATTTAAAATACGCAGAAAAAAGATACTCCTGTCTGGTCCTTTGATACGTGCTTACTTAATAAAACCCAATGCAGTGCCCAAAACGAATAAACCCTCTACGACGACATACTTAAAGCTCCCGTTCCATTAAACAAAATATGTCATTATAGCTAAAAGCGCTTCATTGGTTCGTTCTATTAAAAGCTGGAACCCTCAACAATCGCACACAGTATTAACCTCGTACGTAATAGCGAACATTAAGCGCTGTAGCGCTTTACTTAATTACGACTGTGTTTACGAGTTGAGTGCAGTTGAATCACATGCAAAATGCCGCTTATAATCTAGGAGCTAGGGACCGAAGTTTTCTCGTTATTTCAACCACTATTCAAGGCTCACTAGTGAAAAGTTACTGTTTCGTTCAATCAAGTAAAACGGGAGTATAAAGGCAGGGATTTGAGAAACGACAGCTCGCCATTTCTCAAAGAACGTGCTAAGCTGTCGGTCTAGGTGACAAATGAAATGACAATAGCTACAGACAAAGCTTGAAAACTGTGAACATGGTTCTACCTTAGAATTTGTTTATTTCCAGCGAGTGGCAAAAGTCAAACTGAGATTTTACGAGTGTAAAGCTGAAAATCGATATTTTACACGATGTGGAACCTTTTTACCGACTTGAAAAAAAAAGAAGGTTATCAATTCGATACGTACGTATGTAATATTATAGGAAGGAACTGCATTAAATTCACTTATGATAATCTATTAGGGCTTCGAAATACATAATGTACAAAGTGTATGTTTATAATGTATGTATGTTTGTCCATGCATTTCTCTGAAATTTATATATTGTTATATTACTTTACCTATATGATCAGACTTCCAGAAAACAATAGTAAAAATATCTAATTTTTCATAACCTAAACATGTTTCAACAAGAATACGACTGACTATTGCTAACAGACACATAATAAATAATGAGGTCGGCATCCCAAAGATCATCAACCTGGATGATCTTTGGGATGCCGACATCATTATTGCGAATAACTATTCGCATTTCAATATCAGAAATTCCTAAAGTGACCAAAATATTTCGGCGCACTGGCTCCTTCACTATAGCCCCCAGCAATCGAGTGCACATGATCGCAGCGCTCAGTCAGACGCGTCCCTGGTATTTGCGAGGCAGATGAGATAAAGAAGCACTGTTTACTTACATAGCACATGCAAAAGAAAGGCTGGAAGACTTTCTGAGGATATGAATTTGTAGATTTAGCTTATGTACTATCTTTGAAGAGGTGTTATAAAATAGTGTTGCGCTTTTAAGATAATGCCTGTCCATTGCAACTGACTATAAAGCGTCACATCTAGCTGTTATTGTTGTTAATAATTTTAGTGTAGGTTTTAACTGTTTTATGTTTTAGAACATTTTCAGCTACCAATTATATTAATAGTGTTTTCAGCTACGTAGTAAGTAGTTCTTATCAACTACGAAGTAAAACGATGAAGACCATTCAAATAACAATTTCAGAGATAAAAACATAAATATTTAATGACGAAACTCAAAATCGAAATCAAAACTTCGCGTTCATTGCTCGGCGTGGCAACACGACGTGTTCGGGTTCACGACAAGTCAATCGTCATCCTGAGGATGCCTCGTTGAAAGGTGAAACATGTGTCGATTTCTTACAGGGTTTTTTATTACTCTTTAGGATTAGTTAAGCGGAATACGTTACTAATTATATCTACGTCTATTGTATTTTATAATGGATTTCCGCCAAGTCACGCCTGAAGCAATTAACTATCAAAACTTGAATTTTCTCGAAATCCATGTATTCCCGCTTATGCCTAACGGGGTGCTTAATTGTAGCAAATAGGTCTTACTATCAGGTCTTGCCGGGAATAAATAGAGTAACCAGCTGTTTACTTTTGTAGACTAAAGGTTTCTAATGTCCCACCAAAAGTAGGATGTTACATAAACATAACAAGGGGCTTTCAAGCGAGAATGGTCAAGTCCAGATGTGACCTTATTCAAGGCTGAATAATCGAACATATGGGAAGAGACCCTTCCTCGATTGGGAACCTTGCCATTCATATGACTGTACTAAATCATTTACATAATATACCTGTCGAATCTATTCTTGTGATAGGTGGATACTGTAGAGCCTTTGCATCATTTTAACATGTAACCTTCACGAGTCCGTTAAGTTGATGGCATAATATTTATTGGCATATTATATTATATTATTATGTATTTAAAATAGAAGTAAAATGGTCGGAGTTGACTGAAGGGCTGACAAGACGGAGGGCATGATATAAAAACGTAAAACGATTCCGTGAATAATTATATATTTTATCTGAAAGATATGTTTTATTGAAGTACCACTCACACAGTACCCACTAATTACTTTGTCATTCCATTTTCAGATTTACTTGATTGAAAATCATGTTCAATCTATAATCAGTTGCTATTCATGTCAAGTTTGATTCTCTGTATTATCTATGTCGTAGGATGATTTGATAATTCGAATTTTCACGAAAACTCTAGGTATATTGCGAAAACACGGATAATTAGACAATGGTGAAAAAAATTCTCAATCTTACTGAACGAGACTTCCTCTGATTGGTTGACGTTTTAAATGTCAATCATTCATGCACGTTATCAAAATAAGATTTGGTCTGTAAGCAAAAATCTAGCCAATCAGAGGATATTAAGGATATTACTAGAGCGACTCGTGTTTTTGCAAAAAGATAGGCTTTTCCAGTAAGATTGAGAAATGTTTATAATTCGAATTACCAAATCATCCTACGACATCTACATATGTATGCTCACCTTTTAAATCAATTTTTTGTAGTATCTATTTTATTTTTTTCTTAATTACGAAGTTTTTCATACATTTAATGTACTTGATTGAAAATCATGCTCAATTTATTATTCGATTTGTAGATCTGTTTACGTTCCGATCATTCACAATAGGGGTTCTTATTTTTGAAGATGAATTTATTTTATTAGTCATTTTTTGTTTACTTAGAAGAAAATTCCATAAAAATTCAAAAGATAAAATATAGCTTAAACACAATCAAAATCAAAATCAAAAGTCATTTATTCAAATTAGGCTGAGAGTCAGCACTTTTTGAACGTCAAAATTACATAAGACAGTCCCCCAAAACGCCCACCCGACACCACTTCATAGTGCTTTAGCTGGGAAGAAGTATATAACATCACGCCTGTATTCCCCAAAGGGCTGGGCAGTGTAAAGATCGCATCGATCAATGTAAAGTACTGCGATACAGCTCGCCACCTATGTAACGTACCGACGTCTAGGGGTTTCGAATATAGATGGCGCCGCTTCCCTGACTACCTACTTTAAAGTTATTTGTATTTGAAAGACATTGATTTATTTTGTTTCTAGTACTTCTTTGTATTTTCTTAGAAGTAAAATAAAAATAGCTTTACTTGCAGAATTTGGACATCTTTTTAAACCCTTTAACAATAGCCCATGGCCATATTATTATTGTTAGTGGGGCTGAATGTTGCTTGACGTACCTACTTTTATTTAGTCGAAACTGTTTAGAGGCAGCTCAAAAACTAATCAGATTAAACTGACAAGTATGCTATCTGAATAAGCTAATAAGAAATTGCTTATTTGAAAAACTCTATCTTTGTTTTCTTATTACACGTATGACAAAGCCAACAACAATACAAATCATTTGTAATTCCATTATAAACTCACACTGCTTTCTAGTGAGCAAGCGACTATCGATCAACATAAAGTACTGCGATACAGCTCGCCACCTATGTAACGTATCGACGTTCAGGGGTTTCGATGATAGATGGCGCCACTTCCCTGACTGTGGGAACTCGGATTTAAATGTACAGCAAATTGTATTTGGAAGATGTTGATTTATTGCGTTCCTAGTACTTCATTTTATTTCAAAGACTGAGTCAAGTACTTTTTATCCGGCTACGGCAAAGCCAAAGGAGGGAGATGATGTTAATAGGTTATAATATAAGTATGCTCATCTGTTCCCTCGTAACTCCTAAACTCCTCGTCGTATCTTAACAAACGAGGTATCGTTGGAAGTGTCATGTTGTACCCTTGGATTATAGCGTATAGCTATACATATAACGTCACATGAAATGCAACATGGCGGCTTAAAGCGGATGTAGTGTTACAGAAAAAATATTTTTTTTGATTAATATTTTCGTGTTTTTTATCTAATGCAAGGCCATAAGGAGTAATTTCTGGAAATATCTTTAATTAATCACACATAAGCCCCAAATAAGAATACAACAATATTATTTGTCACTCTGACTGCTTTCAATAACACTAATAACCGTCATAAAATGCTATAATGGTCCTCAAAAATAGTTGGAAAAAAAAGACAGTTAAAAACTAAAACCTACGTCAAAAAGATATAAACAAGACACAGTAACAAAATAACATCGGTTTCGGTTTTCGTATAACCCGAAATCACACTTACTAATTAACTATATAAGACTAAACTATTAAAATAAGTGGATAACAATAGTTTATAACCATTGTTGGTGATCTCGAATGCCCCTGATGTTGGACGTACAAACAAGCCAATTAGAAATGTAGATTTGGCTGATTTGATTGACGGAAACAATGAAAAAGGAATAATTGCGAAATTACTTAAACAATTCTACCTTAAGAATTTATAAACAATGTTCCTATTAGATAATATTGTACAAAAAACCGGCCAAGTCCGTGTCGGACTACGCGAAATGAAGGCTACCGTAGTTGGCATGAATTTATCCCAAGAACAAACTTAATATTGTGAAAAACATGTTTTCCCGTTCGCACAATATTGGGAGTTTTACCAAGACTATTCGTCTTCTACTCTAACTCTATTTATATAAATAATAATAATAAAAAAGTACCACCTCTAACGGCACCACAATATTAATACATTGTTTTTTAAACAAAATATCGGGTGACTCAAAAGACTAAAAATAAGAAGACTGAAAACCGACTTTGCATCTCCTTTCAAAACGTATTCGAAACAAAGTGCACGTTTAAACTCATGACAGATTTAGTAGTTCTCCTTCACAAACACACGAAGCAATAGATTCAAACATTTTACTGCACAAAGTTTAAATGAGATAGCATTTTATGTTACTCTTCAGGGTACAGTTTTTTGGTAGTTTGATCGAGTTTTGTCTCTCTTTAGTTCGGGTTACTTTAGAGTAAGTTTGTATCTGGATTCGGAGAAGATAGTTGGGAAGGTCATGTTAAAAAGAATGGTTTCCGTGCACCTGATTATTTTGTGATGAAAACTATTTGGAATTATTTTGAAGAAGGTCAAAAGTAATAATAGCAAAAAAAAATATCTTATCCGGATCGAATGACCAATTTTTTTTTCTGCTTTTACCAAGCCGATTTCTATTAAAATGTTCTTAATAACAATACCTCTTGTCTAACACAATAAAGGTAAAATGTAAAAGCTTTTAGTAGTTTCAACATCGAAACTAGTTCATCAGTGTACAGTGCACACCTTGCGTTCGTCTCAAGAGATGAAACTCGACCACGAAGTTAATGCCTTCGCTCCTCTGAGCCTTAACTTATAATAGAATGGCGACCGACGACCGAAATTGTAATTTATTTATTTAATTAACATTGAAATACAGCTAGACGATCGGGGAGTAGAAGAAAAACTAAGATGGCTGCTTTTAATTCCAAGTTTGAAGAGGCCGCCATCTTTACTGATACAAACTGAAATACAAGCATACTGAAGTAAGCAAAACTCCGAGGGTCTATACTGGGCTTCGACGCGACCGAACAAATACCTGTGGTAGAAGTTACGGGAAGATAGGTTCCCGGAAAATCTGTTAGCTGTTCAAATACCTAGATATCGGTACATTCCAGTAAGTGGTACCTACTTTGTGTAATACGCCCTGTATAATACTAATTGTTACCTGGTATCATAGGAAGCTGACTCCAACGCACTGCGAAGAGAAATTCAGAATTACACAAAGCAAACCGATTCAGAATTATACAAAGCAAAATAATTATAAAATAATACCAGTGTATTACTGTCTCATTGCAGGGCAAAGGCCTAATTACATACGACATGAGCTATTTTCAAATATTTCGATTAAATACAAGCGACAAGAAACACATTCAAAAAATGGAAAAATCGATAGGACCAAATCAGTTTTCAATCTAGATAAATGATTTTATCTCTGTCAGTAGGTTTGTTACAAACACTTTACACATCAGTCATATTTTTTTAAACTAGATGTTGTCGCATTTCCTATTTGACTACTCTGAGAAGAAAGCCGAAAAAAACTCAGAGGTCACAGTTTCTTTTAAAGTCCAGACATAATCTTGGTCAGATCATGTGAAGACCATGGAGATTCGTGTCTGAAATGGTCTTTTGAGGAAAGAACCACACAGATTGAGTGGACCCGTCCAGTCAGTGCACGCAATTGTCATTAATCGTGCAGCTTAACTCAGAACTCAAGGAGCTCAACGATTCGACGAACAACACCAAAGAAAGGACACTTGTGTAGGTCGCATAAAGTACTCAAACTGCCCGACCATGATTAAAACTAACTACGAAAAGAACAAAAGAAATATAATGATCCACATAGGTACATTACAAACCTAAACAAAAACGAATTCAAAAAAATCCTTGCAAAAAAATACTAGAACGGAAGCAGACGATTAACGTGAACATTTCAAAGAACGAAAAGAATTCATTACCTTTAATAATAGATCAAAGAGAGAAAGAATCGTTAAAATAGAATCCAATTATTTCTATGTCCATTGCAAATTGTACAGGATTTAACTGAGATAACTTTACGTGGGTTTTTGCTTGAAATAAATTATGAAATGGAGAAAGTTGGAAAGACTTTAATTACAGTCTATTTTTATCTAAGCGCAAATTATGAGATAGGGTATTTAAAACTTATCTTCAGGCTATAAAATCTTGTTTGAAAAAGTCATTATGTTGCTCATTTTAGGTAGTAGTTATTACGTTTTTGATAACAGTATATTGTCGTAACTTGAAAGTTATCGTTTATTGCCACTTTATATGTATTGTATACTTCTCTTTCCCATAAATAGTAATCCAATTTCGCTGCTTTTAGTTTGCTTACAAAGTTGTCAGTCATGCAGACGAAATTTTATAAAGTAGAAAACTGTTTGGCTATTAAACAGCGCTTACTCTAGCTTTAAATTTATACCCCTAAACCGTATATTATGTCAACGGCTTTGTGGTGGGCCGGACATGCGGTCCAATTTATGCGACTCCGTATATGCGTCCACGTACAGTAAGATTTGTACCGTCAATGATAATAATGGACAACAGAAACAGGAGAGGCTATCAACCTTGCTGACTGACTGGTTCATCCACCACATTATGAGCTTTAATTAATAAATAAAAGAGAGAGATGACGTAAAAGAATATAAATATATTAAAGACGATATAAAAAAAAACATTCTTACAACGAAAAGCAATATTGATAATACACCAGAGAGATTTATTAATAAATCAACCAACTTTCTTGTTTAATGGAGGCATAAAAAATTGCCAATCATCCTCCTTCGCCGCCTTAAACTTTATAATCTCCATTTTAATTCAGTGAGAAGTTTTATCGTGGCTAATGAATTTACAAATCCTTCTGGATTATGTCCCGAGTTTTAGAAGTTGGTAACGCTTATTCTGGCTCGTTGGTATACTCTGTGAACTGTTTTGTTTTGATTTTTGGCTGACTGAGAATAAAAATTTGGATTTTATTTTCCATTTTAGATAATTATTATTGTTTTGGCAAAATCTGCATATTTTATGGAGTATCTATTAGTATTGAGTCGTTTAGTTTCTTTATAGACTTTATGGTTAATACGACCTGCTATAGGCGTGCAGTTGATCGAATTGCCGCCTCTGACAGACCGTAAACCGTATTTCACATTTAGAATACATTTTGCAGATTTAAGGGTAACACGTGAGCTACTAGCAGCTAATCGAATAGATCTTACCACATTTTTATTTGCAGATTGTTCTTTAGCCATATTATCTATTATCACTGAGTCTCGCAGAACCGCAGCTGCAAGTCGTCATTACAAACACATAAGTTCCAAAATTTACAATAAATTAAACAAAACCTTACACATCTACCCACTTACCAAGAGCAAATAAGTTCCAAACAGTTTTGCGAGTCCTTTTCCCCATCCATCTTATGTCCACTTCATTTCTCCCGTCCCATAAACAGAACACAACCATTTCTTAACATGATTACACCTACTATTTTCAACGGCAAACATCAAAACAGCTATATGTCCTCATAAAACTGGTACAAGTATCAATATATCAAAGCTTGGGGGGCGAACAATCTAATTGCCACGAAAAACTAGGTCAAATGAGTTCTGCCTGGCACAATGGAGTTCTCTTGTTTATGGATATCCTGTCAGATCGAGTTCATGAGTGTATTGGCTATTTTCCGGAAGAAATCTTTTGTTTTTAGTTCTAGATGCTGTTATTGATATAGATGGGAAGTTTTTGATCTGTTTAAATTGAGATTATTATGCTCAAAGGTAGCCCGCAAAATTCAAATTTTCTTAAGTTGACACTGACCTGCAAATTGCAAACAACGCGTAACAAACAAACTCACTTTCGCGTTTATAATATTAGTCAGGATTAAAATGTTGATCAGTTGGACAGCGTCTTACTCAAGGATTTTTATACATCTTGTGCTGAGCTCTAGCCAGTTTACATCAGTTTTTAGAAATAACCTGACCTGTCACTCTTGGTATTGAGCTATTCTGACTTCTCAAGTTAATAATAATTAAACTGTACTATCAGTCTTCTTTGATTAGGTACTATTGCTAGAGGTTGATTAAAAAATCTAGGAGAGTATTTGTCCTGGTTATCAACCTTTTCCCAAAAATCTCCACAGAAATTCCAATCTACAGCATACACGTACAACGTCGCTTCCCCAAAGTCCAAGAAATCAAAGTGCGCGACTACAATAAATCAAAAATGTAGGATACACACACTTATTCGAAGCCCGACTGAAGGATTTGTTATTCAATTTCCTCTCTCGAGTACACTGACACATATTTTCCCCATACCTTTGTTATCCGATACGGTCTGAAGGATATCGACCTCTAGAGGTTTCATGGGAAATCGCTCTTTATTACCAAGAAAGTAAGGTCAAGAATTCTGTACGTTGCAACAGCTTTTTGTTTTAAGATACTTATTCTGATACGGTTCATAATTATTGACTTATGTGTTGACTGGCTGTGCGCGCAGCATCGCTTCGCCTAGGTAGGTTGATAAGTTTTCTGGGTCAAAAGTATCTAGGTAACTAAAGAGTTAATCCAGAATAGGTTTTTTTTTCATGCAAAATGTAAAGGATCTAAAAAATCGAAACTTGAATATGATTAAATCTAAGAACGCGCAGTGAACAAGCTTTAGCACTGCAGTGGTTCTTCGTATATATTTTTTGAGAAGATTCCTTTCTGTTGCATTTGTATTTTAACAGCCGTCTTTACTATTAGACTCTGGACTCTTTGTACTCCTGCTGTGCCCTTATCATAATATAGTGAGAAGCATGCCATTCGAATGAATTTAATTCGGATGAATTGGTGAATACCAATAAACAATGCCCCGTAGACCGAGACTTATCTTTGCATCGGAAACAGATACCTTAAGAGATTTACCGATATACAGATAGGATGTGTCCTAATAACGTTACACCAGTAAACTGGCAACGATCAATCAATCATTATTATTAAAGATGTCCAATTGGTCCGTAGTCCTATTTAATGGTCCTTCGATCCAAAGTTACCCTACGAACTCCAACACTTATTGGAGAGGTATAAGACGTCGTGATCTAAAAAAACTAATAAAAAGTAGCCCTATAAAAATGACAGTCCACTGTGGATCACATAAAACGGTTCAGTATATACTGCTCTTTATAAACAAACTTGTGACAGGGGTGCGACTCATGGATTAGATAAAGTTAGTGGGGCTTTGTGTGTGGCCGAAAGTGAAAGTGGAAGCGGTTTTCATTTCAAATAGTTGTGGCGGCATCTACAATGCCACTTGCGAACTACGCATCAAAAACCTGACGTCACACAAATACTGTATCGCGCAATTAGAGTTTACCGCGCGATCAACATATACAAGACTTCCCGACATCAATCGTTGGGCAGTTGCCCGTGCGACACAACATCCGTCTGGTTGGAGGATTGACCCTTTTCAATAGGGAGAATTCAATAGAGGATGAGTGAACTTTACACCCTGTTCCTCATACGCCTAAATAGTAATAATAATAATAGCCTTTATACCACAATCTTAAAAACATGAATTAAACTGTAAGTAAACTGAACTAAAATTTAGCCGCTTGAGCGTCGCGAGGCCGCAATGTGGCTGCTGTCAAAAAGTGCCGATGTGTCGGAACTCGGAAGCCACAATGCGGCCGCGCAACACATCCGCGACTCGTCATACATTTACTTTAATAAGTATTAATAATCTGTAGTTTTGAAGCTATGGATTGTCAAAAAAGATTGGGAATGACATCTGCATCCTGTATTATCTGTATTATTGAACCTTTGAAGCATATTCGAGCCGAAATATTCATTCTTTGTTAGTGACATTTTTTCTCGCAGAAAAAATGGCCGATGCGTAATTTTACATTTTGTTTTTATTAATTACGCTATTATTTTCGGGTATTGTACCTTTGTGTTGTGTATTATCATTAGTAAATATCATCATAAAGTGGAATGTGCATTTAGATTTGAAAGAAATACAACGAGTGTTCAACTTTATGTTCGTTTGAGATAAGTTGGTTTTGCGGTTGGTAATGTGTGAGTGGTGTGTGTTTCGATACTTAATAAACAATGTTATCAGTTGTTTGAGCACTTGAAACTGCTGTTGTCGATAAGCATGGGGACTAAGTAGTATCCCATGCTCTTTTGTTCGAGCGTTCGCAGCAAAAAAACAGGTTAGTAGTAGTTTTTTGTTTACGTCGTCTGCGGCGCGGGGGGTCCCCGCGGGGGGTTAGTTATTATTGTTCAATTTATATTTTAACAAAAATGTATGGGGGGGTGTGGTTTTTTTAATTGATTTAAATAAAATAGCGTATCAAAATGTGACAAAAAAAACCTTCAAAAAAATATTTTTATTTATTTTTTAATATTTTTTAGTTTGCGGGTGGATAGGAAAAAACACCTTTCGCTCGTATTTACACCAAAATTAAGAATATATTACCAGGCAAAACTGTAATTATTCATTCTTAATGTGTTAGCTTATTTCATGATGATTCCAACGATATAAATTGTTTAAACAGCTCCCGTATGAAACTTAAGAGCTATCGTCATTTTAATCTCAAGTGGTCTCTCGGGATATCGGGTTACGGGACCACCCAAAAGGGGCGTGGACAGTTTTGGCAAATTCGCAAAAATGGCGCGACGGTTGAAGGGAAGGATTTTATTAAACTTAAATATATTAATTATATGAAAACGGCATTGAGATTGTCTTGCGTTTCCGCAAAGGCCTCCCTTAGAACTTGCTATCCTTTGCGATTATGGGTCATCCTCCTCCAGGTAACACCAACTATTTACCAATCTAATCCCAAGTAGGACACTGAAAGAAGAAGTTGTAGTCGTTGATAAATGATAGGTAAATGTTACGGATACAGATCCTCGATTATGTCTGTTATCAGACTCGCTAGATATCTTCGGCACCAAGGATCAATAAGAATCATGTAGGCAATTCCAATCATAAACAACTATGCATTACGCATCAGATGCTCTCAGCTCTCTCGCATATTTGAACGAAAACTATATGAACCATATAGCTTATGGTGTGGTAAAAACGAGCTGGTGGCGGGACTGACTGCCCAGTCCTGCCCAGCCCAGTTTCAGTGTGTACCGAACGAACGTCTGTAATCTCGAGAACCCTAATGGAGTGGTGATCATAAAGAAATGTTATTACCCCAAAAAAATCTGCTTTGTTTAAAGCCTTACCGTCTACGACATACCTTGGAGACACCATCGTTCTTTGTTAATTTACGGGCGTTTTCTGCTCAATATTCTATTAAAAATTTACATTGAGAGGACCTTACAGAACTTCTACGATGTAACTTTTTACACCACACAAGGGTGCGTGGTGTTAAAGAGAAAGAGGGACAAACGCCACCCTGCCTTGAATTGTAACACAACGGAAATTGAAAAGCTAGGACCATTCAAACTTGACCCAATCAGAGAATCTATTCGATAAGGCATTGTTGCTACGTAATGTTAATGGCAAGTGAAAGTGAAAACACTAATTTATTTATTTTAAAATCCCTGAATTGTAACACGAGACAGCCAGTAACTTTCGTACGGATAATATTAGTGTGGATAGTATGGACGGAAGTATGATACTGTGTGAAAGTCTTATGAAAAAAATATGACACATTTGCCTGTGAAAGGTGAACAACGTCTATCCCAATCTGTAAAGAATTATGAATAAAACTGGAATATCTTATCAACATTTTTTGGTTTTCCTATTTTTTGCTAAAACGTAGATTTTGTGGTCTGGATACTCGTAAGCACGCCACATACAATGGCTGCACTCTTTTTAAATTGGAAAGGTAAATCTGTCGGAATTATTGGAATACGGGGAATATTAACATTTTTTTTTTTTACTATTCCTGACATAATTATTGCTTTTACAATATTCCGCCTCAGGTGAGTAACTTGTAACCGTGTGTCATTACATTATCTTGGCGCATCAAGATTACGCATTAACAGAACTGGAACAACCCACTTTCAGCCTCAGCGTATGCGAAGGCACTCCTGATAACTCTAAAGAGTTGAGAAATTCAACAGGGTGATGTTACTTGTTCGGTGTCGTTACTTGTTCGGTGTCTATGACATTGTGTAGGAGTACCGAGAGATACTCCACAACATCACCTTCCACATGTGACTTAATGTTTTCATTAATCTTTCCCACAGTTTCATTCGCCGGTGCCAAAATTGTCCTTTCACACAACCATTCTCTATTCTCCATATTAGTTTGCAGATCGCTCAGATTATCTGAAAAACAACGTCTATCCACGTTGTTGATATGAAAAATATTACAGAATTTTCAGATTAATGTAATCATGCCGTTACCAACTGTTACCATTCGGTCATCGCCAATTTTCAGAAGTGCTGCCGCATATTGCCCCGATTCTATATCATTGTGCAGTTGTACTCGCATAATTGTAGTTAAACAAAACTTTTTTATATGTAATGTCGACGTGTTTAGACATGCACTTATTTCATCTGCCGGTGATCCCCTAGTTATTACCGGCAGAGTCTGTCTAAAATCTCCGGCTATCAATACCACCATCCCTCCCATGCGCTTCAAGCCAGGTAGTAATAACTTTTGACCGGGTGGACCGATTTAAATGAAATAAACACTAAATGTAACCTCAAGATACGGACTATAGGTGGGCACGCCACAATCGCGGCGATAAGTCCCCTCTTTGAGGAGTGGCTAGAGAGGCGCCACGGCGTCCTCACCTTCCGCCTGACGCAGGTCCTCACCGGACACGGTTGTTCCGGGAGGTACCTGTTTCGCATAAGGCGGGAGGAAACGCCCGGGTGTCACCATTGTGTGGATCGTCCGGAGGACACGGTGGAGCATACGGTGGAGGTTTGCCGGGCTTGGGTGGACCACCGCCGTGTCCTCGTGGAGGCGATCGGCGGCAGTGACCTCTCGCGTCCGGCCCTGGTCCAGGCCATGGTGCGGAGCGAGAGGGCATGGCAGGCCGTCACCTCCTTCTGCGAAGCAGTAATGCTCGCAAAGGATGCGGAGCGCGTGAGGGAGAGGCAAAGTTCACGCCCTCACGCGCCTAGCCGCCGTAGGAGACGCCCTGGGCGTCGGGACTCCCTGGAGGATTCCCGGCCACCGTAGGCGCGGGCTTGCGGGCGGTGAGCAATGGGTAGCTCGCCCCCGATAAGGACCAGGCCCGGGTCGATGGCGCGTTGTGTTCCACGCGCGCCTCAAAGAGATGTCAGCAAAACTGACGGGGTCCGCTAGGACCGTTGCCCGCCGGGGTTGCGGGTAGTCCTAAGGGGAAACCGTGGCCCCTGGCATGGCAAGGGAAGGAACACGGGTGGGTTTTAGTCAGTAAAAGTCTGACACGCCCTTCCGCTCCGCCCAGAGCGGGAGAAGTCATTGGATGATTTCCCACGCAAAAAAAAAAAAAAAAAAAGATACGGACTATCACTATATTCTCAAACCCTTAAATCTCTTGAAAAGAATCACTGAAAAACAATATTACATGTGAATTTTAAAATCATCCCCCATTCTACCCTCTTGAGGGATGATTTTTGAAAAACGGTAAAATACGTAATTCTTTGTTTGTTACCAAAAGCATAAATTTAAATTTTCATAGCACTAACTTAAGAAATGATAGGTTTCCCATACAAACTTTCATCCCCTATATCCGCCCCCTTAGGGTTATTTTTGAGACAAAAAGTAGCTTATGCTTTTCCCCGGGATGCCATCTGTCTCCTTGTCAAATTTTATCGAAATCCGTCCAGTGGTTAAGGCGTGAAAGGTAACATACAGACAGACAGAGTTACTTTCGAATTTATAATATTATAACAGCCGCAGAGGTCGATCGATCAGGTTAAGCTACACTTGCCGCGGTTGGTCTGTGGATGGGTGACCATCTTTACATACAGAGACCCGTCCGTGCCTCGGAAAGCACGTTGCGTTAGCTTCCAACCATAAGCCTAGATAGTAAATTTAGTGATTTTTCGCTTCAACTTCATCCCCCTTTTTAACCCTTCGGTGGTGGCATTATCATAAACGCTGAGACACGTATACATTAATTTTCAATCGTTAGCCTAAACCCAAAATTTGAACATCCTATCTTCAAAACTCGCGGACTTTCATATAAACTTCCATCCCCTATTTTACCCCTTTAGGGGTGGAATTCCCAAAAATCCTTTCTTAGTGGGTACTTGCTCTTCAGAAAGAACACACCCTCCAAGTTTCATGTCTTTAGGACCAGCGGTTTGGGCTGTGGGTTGATATATCACCCAGTCAGTCAGTCAGTCAGTTTACCATTTTATATATATAGACTAGCTTTTGCCCGCGGCTTCGCCCGCGTGGATGTCGAAAAATATCCGACGTGAACATACTACCGGGATTAAAAAATAACCTATAGGTTAATCCAGGTTACAAACTATCTGTGTGATAAATAGAATTCAAATCAGTGCATTTGTTTTTGTGCAAACCGGAACATAACAAACAAATAGACCAAAATTCTAAAAACTATATTTGCGGCATTGGACTCGAATATTCAATGTAAGGTTTGACTTCGTTACTATTTTATGTTACTTCGTCTGCGTAGATTTTTTTTTTTTTTTTCTAGATAATTATGAATTATTATAACAAAAACAATATACACCTTTGTTCATGGCTAATTGTCCTCCATTACGTGTGATACTTGAGGAATACTGTAAAGAAATACCTACTGTAAAAGACCGGTATCTACCTAAATTCTTCACAGTATTTCTCTATATACAATCATTTTCACTGATTCGGAAGCGGGCACTAAAACAACCAGGCTAGTTGGAGAGAGCTAACACGGGAGCAAGCCACATAAAATTGGCCGTGGGAGAAACAGTCTTGCCGCAAATCAACTCCAGCTTTCAGAGTTTGTCCCCGCAGCGACTTATTAATAGTCATTGTGAAACAAACCTTGATTGAGAACTGCAATCTTTTAAACTCAAACGGAAGATCATTTGGTATCAATGGTATACGTGGCACGAAGATTGTTTCTCCTCTGGCAGATCTAGTTAGTATTTTGGCCTCAATAACATTGTGGCGGAGACCTGTTACTTGGAGTCTAGTTCCATTGCACAATTTTGGAGGCCGTATATTTCGAAGCAATATGACAGGAGGACCTACACGCAACATAAGTCTGTGACAAAGAAGACCCGGCGGATTAAGAGAGTTCAAAAATTCTACAGGATAATTAACCGACTCGTCCATATCGACCATGGTGTCAACAGAATTATTAATCATTTCTTCACCTTCGAATGCATTTATTCGTTTTTTGGAGTCAAAATGGCTCTGTCGCATAACTACTCCATCTTTATCTTTAATATTTTTAACATCAGGATAAATCTACTTATATATAAAATGGTAAACTGACTGACTGACTGACAGACTGGGTGATATGTTAACACACAGCCCAAACCGCTGGACTTAGAGACATGAAACTCGGAGGGTGTGTTCTTTGTGAAGAGTAAGTATCCACTAAGAAAGGATTTTTGGGAATTCTACCCCTAAAGGGGTAACGTCATAATATAATAGAGTATGGTAATAGTGGATGGAAGTTTATATGAAAGTCCGTTTTGCGTTCCGTACAAATTTTGTGTTTAGGATGACGATTGAAAATGAATTTATACGTCTCAACTTTTTTGGTAATTCCACCCCCGAAGGGTTAAAATGGGGGATGCAGTTGAAAAGTATTTAATTTTCGAAGAAAAATCACAAAATTTACTATCTAGGCTTATGGTTGGATACTAACACAACGTAAATCGTTGTTTTTTTTTAATTTCAACCCTTAAGGGTCTGAAAAGGGCGATGAAGTTTTGTATTGAAGTTGTTTATTCGCTAAATATTGTATTCAAGTAAAAATAATATAAATACACGTGTACTGTTTCTAACTTTACAATATTTTACATGGAGCGACTGCCTATCTGACCTCCACAACGCAGTTACTGGGTAATACGATACCCCTTGGTAAGAATGGTTGTCAGACTTTCGGGAGTGTAGCTAAACCTGATCGATCGACCTGTGCGGCTGTTATTATTTAGCCACGGGACCCTCCCCCGGAGAACACCCCCATCTCCTTCTCCGGGAGAATCGATATAGATACTATAGATTAGGATTTGTTGTTTGATGCCGAAAGATTAGTAATTTTAACTTAAAAATAAACAAAATTTCATCCCCCTTTTCACCCCCTTAAGGGTTGAAATTCTAACAACACCGGTGCGTTAGCTTCCAACCATAAGTATAGATAGTACACTTAGTGATTTTTCTTCGAAAATTAGGACTTTTCAACTTCATTCCCCTTTTTAACCCTTCGAGGGTGGAATTATCAAAAACGCTGAGACACGTATACATTAATTTTTAATCGTTAGCCTAAACCCAAAATTTGAACATCCTATCTTCAAAACTCGCGGACTTTCATATAAACTTCCATCCCCTATTTTACCCCTTTAGGGGTGGAATTTCCAAAAATCCTTTCTTAGTGGATACTTGCTCTTCAGAAGGAACACACCCTCCAAGTTTCATGTCTCTAGGACCAGCGGTTTGGGCTGTGTGTTGATATATCACCCAGTCAGTCAGTCAGTTTATCATTTTATATATATAGATAGATTTAATAAAATTAGAAGTGTGAAGTCAATCTGCCTAGCTGATTAGGTGAGGCATCTTGGTGTTGGTCCTTTTCTCCCCAAAGCCTTTAACCAAACCAAACTTTACCTTCACGTTCATGATCCTCATAAAAATATTAATAAATTAAACCCACTCCCACATATTTCAGCAGAACGATAACATTTACTAAAAAGCTTATAATGCCGGGTCCTAATCCCGTCCTACTAGTCGTTATCCGTTAAAATTACAGCGGTAAACGACACTTTCACATATCACTTTTCCCTACCTCTGTAGCGTAATGTGTAGGAATTTTCATTACATTTAAGGGCGTGGGACAATTTTGAGATAACAATTTCTTTCTTTCCCCGTATTACACTAGCAGACAAATAAGACTAATACGCCTAATATGACTAAAGAAAGAAAGAAAAACGCGTTTATTGGCGTTACAGGATATAAAAAAGATACACCTTAAAACTAAAAAACAGAAAATAATGATTATAATGCCAAAAGGGCCTCGGCTGAGCATAATGTCAGATGACAACACAAAGTGTATCACCTGACGCTTATTTTCAGCTGCAACCCACGAGTGCCATACGCTAGAATAATAAACACAGGGAAGTGTGTGTGACTAATTTAAGCGTCTTAAAAAATTGAACTGTGTGAAAGATCATATGGCTAGAAAGGGGTGACTATCGAGATGACGACTAAGAGAGAAGTATGGAAGAAAACGATAAATATGTTGCGCCCACGCTATTTTATTATTATTTTTAATCATGCCTTTGTGACGTCACATAACCCATAACCAGCGGACGACCTAGACGCTTTCAACGATACCCCATTAAAATTTGTCAAATAATATGATGAGGATTATTTAGAAGTTATGAGGGAACAGATGAACATAC
Organism: Eupsilia transversa; assembly: GCA_914767815.1. Taxonomy (NCBI): domain Eukaryota; kingdom Metazoa; phylum Arthropoda; class Insecta; order Lepidoptera; family Noctuidae; genus Eupsilia; species Eupsilia transversa. The sequence goes on along the minus strand of OU611896.1, from coordinate 5,637,823 downwards.
ATACATATCATACCGGTCAAAATCATAAACCTCTTTTTTGCTTCGCTGTAGTCGGGTAAAAATATAACATAATATTACACATACATGATTAATTTAAAAAAACCTACGTCACTGTGTACCTACTACATTGGACGTATAAACTGTTTATTCGCTTGATATTTGACGGCTCGGAGGCTGTTGTTTGTTCCTGGGCACCTGTCCCACCGCGTGCGATTAACTAGAAGCGAGTAGAACTAGTAACTAAAATGTCTCCGCCTACGACACCAAGATTCTGTAAATTATAATGCTTGTTTTTCTCTTTTTAGTTATGTGTTTTTGCAGTCGGTGTTGTCTTTTTTTATTTTCATCTCTTGCGTTTTTAATCATTTTATTATTCCAAATTACATTTAAACATATAATTTGTATATAGTTACTGTTTTGTAATCCCCTTTAAAACCCTTCATTTTGATAACTCGATAGGTTTGCGAGTTTTTTTTAATTTTAAACATATAGGTAAGTACACATTTTTAAATATTTTGGCGCCAAAAATGCGTTATTTTGATTTTTTTACATTTTAATATACATCGGCCAATTAGTAGTTACGAGGGAACATAGAGACGGACATACATACATACATACAGGTCAAACACAACCGTCGGGTAAAAACGAGTAGGCGAGCAACGAGTAGCGAGTGCGCGACGGCGACGAGCGATTACTCGCTGGGATGCGTATGTACCTAGCGTGAATCTCTCAGCGTGTGTTCTGCCCGACAAGCGAGCGTCGCTATTGATAGCTCTTGTCGCTGCAACAAACGAGTACTCGGCGGCGGCGGCGGCGGCGGCGGCGGCGGTGTGAACAATCAGCGGTCAACTATTAATATATGTAGGTATCTCTTTTACTTACAAGGGACCTACAATCTGTTGGACTTTTCTTGAGCGAGAAAATCGTTGATAGCTAGTCGCTTCCTCGTCGGCAATGGAACATGTGCCTTAATATGACGTAAATATGCATATTTGTGCCGCTTTGGACGGTTGAATACTGATATTTACTGGACTTTACAGATATTGTGGGCTTACATTGTACCTACGCGTTATAAATACGTTTCCATTTTTATTAAAAAGCAGTTAAGTACAAGATATTCTACGAGTACCTACCGATACTTAGTTAAGCAAGCTACTCATAATTTGTGCATAACATGTACTAATCAAATTGTCGCCATGGCGGCCAATCTTAGCGGAGACTAGCCTTTGGCGTGGGTGATAATTACAGTGCATAAGTGTGCGTAGACACACGTTCACTCTCTTCCCTCACACTCATAGTCCGATGGGACAGCAATCCGACACGACCGAAGAGGAATCAGGCGCAGGATCAAAGGTCACGGGCTATTACTAAGAAATGACTAATGGAAAAACCCAATAACACTCTGGCTGACCTACCGTACGGGACTCGAGTCGCGAGTATGACACAAAACACAAATATAGCATCACGTCTTGTTTCCCCGAAGGGTTGGGCAGAGGTGTACCAATACTACACCCACATTTCGCCAGTTATGTTTAAAGTCCCATGTAATAGGGGGCGAGCCTATTGCCATCAACCGGGCACAGAGCCATATTCCGGGCTGATACTGAGACATTCCAGATAGAAAATCCCAATAACACCTTTCCCGACCTGGAAATCGAACCCCGGACCTCATGCTCAGCAGTAGCGTTTACCACCACTAGACCAACCGTCACTAAGTATAATAATATCATTTATTTATTTATTTATTTATTACTTCAAGCACACAAATGTACACTGCCAGACTTAATGCCTTGTTTGCCTATAATAACATACTGAACGGTCGCTGTGGACAAACGATCAACGTCACCGGGACGTCACGTTCGGTTCGAATAATCTCGTTTCTCGACAACAGCCTCGAAAAACGCACTAATGGCGTATAATTATACGATTTTTCTTCATCGCAGTAACATAAAAACGCAATATACTTATAATCTTGGCTAAAATTAAACTCGTTTTTCGGTAGCCGTAAAAAGGTAAGTACGCAAGTAATCATGTAGGTAATGTTATTTCAGAAATCTATTCGCTTTTTATGTGAGCTGTTATTTTTAGGGCGTTCTGAGGTTAAAGTAATAAGTACATGAAAATATTGAAGACAATAAAGAACTCGGAAAGTTATGTGAAAGGCTTATATATGAGTTAAGGGACTACTCACACTTGTTCAGCTCCATTCGCGTTTCGCTGAACGATTTTAGTCACACTTCTGCTTCTATCAGCCGCGTACAGAGTCGTAAGAATGAGAATAGCTGTAATAATAAATCAAATCTATGCAGGAACTATGCAGGTCGCAACTTGTCGACAAGGAGTCGAGAACCATCCGTGTACAGCGTTGTTCCGCCGTGTTTGACGCTGAAAGCGGCGGAACAGCGCTGAACGCAGCAGAACAGCGCTGAACTCTACCTATAGATATCTTACCATCAGGTGAGATTCAGGCCAAGAGCTTCATCGTTGTGGTTAAAAAAAAACAGCACTCGCATGATAATACCACATTTGTCTTCATTTTATACTTGTTTCCCGCGAAAGCTGAATAGACGCGGAAAGCGGAAGATCCGTACGCGTCTCCATACAAAATCGTTGTTTTTTATGGGCATAAGCTGAATAGAGCTGAATAAGTGTGAGAAGTCCCTAATGCTGATCAATCGTTTATTTTTATTATACACTTTGATGTCGATTGTAATCGAGTGTAGGTACCTATTTACTGGGAAAAATAACGTTCAATCGTTTTGTTAATTCAACCTTTCAGTAAATGTGAACAATCTATACTAATATAATGAAGCTAAAGGGTTTGTTTGTTTGTTTGAACGCGCTAATCTCTGGAACTACCAGTCGGATTTGAAAAAAACTTTTTGCATTTGATAGCCTAATTCTTGAGGAAGGCTAATAATAGGCTATTTAATAATACGCTAAGTGAAAACGAAGTAACAGTGCGGGCAAAAGCTTTATCAATAAATTGTTATTACCAGTCTCCAGGTAGAATGTCGTTTCTGCTTAATTACCCTCTTGATGTCATGTTCTAGTGCATTTTATTAAGATATTTTGAAATGCCATAATATTTACAGAAATAATTATATTTTTGATTTAATAAGTCCGCCTTTGTACCTTTTTTTTGTGTGTGAAAAGTTTAAATAAATAAATAAATAAATAAATAATGAATTTCTCATTAACCTTATAAATCATAGTAATAAAGGTAGTTATTCATGTTCTGCTAATGCTACTACTAGGCTAGCACCCATAATGCGTAACACATTTTTAAACACAATATGAGAGTTTTAAAATTTATGCTACAATCCATTGCTTCATAGGTTTTAAAAATTCGTGAGTCGCTGAACCGTTTACTCCACTCATAGATATAAGAAAGTTATATTTCTATGACTCCACTAGTCAACAACTAAGAAAAAATAAATTAAAGATAGTTAAATGATTCAGACGTGGCTTGGCGGAAAACCATAAACAAATACAATAGACGTAGATATATTTCGACGTGTTGCCACGCCGAGCGCCACTTTGCGTCCAGCGCTCGGTGTGGCAACACGTCGTGTTCGGGTTCGCGACAAGTCAATCGTCATCCTGAGGATGCCTCGTTGGGAGGTGAAACACCGGCGATTTCTTACAGGGTTTTTTATGACTCTTTACGAATAGTTAAGCGGAACAGGTTACTAAATATATCTATGTCTATTGTATTTAAAAAAAAAAACTAAGATAACTTTTCTAAATATAAAAGATCGAGACGGTAACACGCCGGCCACGGAAGAGGATATTACGTAACGATCGATGGAATCCAGCTTTAACTTATTCGCAGGCTTACCAGACTTCAGGAGAGACTTATAATAAAATAAAATATACTAGCTCTGCCCGCGGTTTTGTCTGTGGGGAAAGGTTCTATTGTTTAAAGCCAGTTGCAGACTTAGAGCTAAGCTATGGTAGTTTAGCTTAGCTTGCATAGTTTATTTTTCATGCAAGTGTGCAGACGGCAAGCTTTGAACACAAGTATGAAAAATTACCTCAGCTATACGGGGTAAGTTAAACTAACTTAACTTAGCTCTTGGTCTGAAACCGGCTTTAAGGCTCGTACAAACTGTCGCGACTTGTCGCGCGACGCGACTTAGACAATACAATTTCTAAGAAAACTTCACGGTAGAACAATTACCGGTGTCGCGTCGCGCGACAAGTCGCGCCAGTGTGAACGAGCCTTTATCGTTGTTTGTTATCTTCTTCGCTTTGCTCTTGACTGAGCTGTTGTGGTCAAGATGAATTCTATACTCCATTTATTTTAGCATTAGACAACTAACGGCTAAACAGACAGTTATTGGTGCCGACTCTCTTGTCACAAATGTCTCTAAAGTAGACTAAAAATCACCAAAATTTAGTTTAATCCCGTCAAATTTCCCATTCTGAAATACCTACACTAAAATAACACAAATTAACTATTTTTTTGTTTGACAGCACTAAGATGGCATTGAGTTATTAATTTAGTGAAAATGGTAATTTTGCTATTCTGATTTTTACGTTTTGCACCTAAAAATTTGGTTGCCTGGCCATAAAAATTGTGGAATTGTCTTCAAACGTAGGTGTATTTATTGCTTGCCTCAAGATCTCTCTCCATCTGGTTCTGTTAGATGACAGTCTGGCGCATTCATGAACAGGGACTGCACGCGTAGCATAACTTAGGGTTTCGTCGACGGAAGAATAGACAAAATGACAGAGCAAGTATTCTGTCTATTCTTTCGTCGACAAAACCCGTTTCTACGGTGGGCATGCGACGCGTTCAGCACTGTTTGTTATACCTAGCAATTTGAGAGATGTAGGTAAATGTATTTGAGGACATCAGCAGACCTAGCACGAACACACGATGTAAACATTACGTAAATTCGGTTTATTTTCTGGAAATACGACTATTTTAAAGCATTTTGGTTTTAATTAATGCATCAATCACACATGTAGGTATATCAATCGGTACTTAGAGAACTGTTATCCCATTTCTACAATAAAGCGCATTCTTGCATTGACTCAAATTGGGACACCTGCCCCTGTCCCGTTCTCTAAAAGAATAAGTACTTTGGAATTAAAATAGATAACAATTTAAGTTGCCAAAAATAGATTACTCACGTCGAGAATTCGCAAATTAATCTTTCTTTTTAAAAATCTAGGTAGATTTTCATTTTAAAACTCTACAGAGGTTTTTTTTTAAAAAATCTAGGTAGCTGACGCGGAGGTTATAGGTGGGTATATTATGCAATGTGTCAGTCTCTTCTGACATACTGCTTATCATCATGGAGTGGTGCTCCCAAATCGAACATTTTAAAATTGGAAAATGCCTAACGGCTACTGCAGGTGGCCTGTCCTAGTGAAGGTGACTTGCATCCTACTGTACAAATACTTTAATCGTGCCAGAGTGAGGGAACTTTTTGTTTTATACACTATTCTCAAGCGGTCCTCTTTAATATTTGATCGCTTTTCTATCTCGGGAAAACGCAGAAAATACTTTGTCTGTCTAAGATCGAGCGTCTCTCAAAGATTTAATACTTTCTTAGATTCCCACTTATATAATCAAATAAATCGTATTACCACGATCTATCACCTAACAACAAAGGCGTTTAAGAATGCTCTAGTAACTAGTTGAATGGTTCCATAACTTAGATTATAAAGCAACTGAGGAATTACTTACTCATCCATAGTAGGTACTCCTAGGATTTTTATTAAAGGAAATTTAAGTGACATTATTGGTGATGTTCTTCAGAAAGGTCAGGTGCATAGTACTCACACCCGGCGTGCATGTATGACCAGATTTATGAACGTAAACGAGGCAAAAGGAGTATGTAAGGATCGTAGCATGGCGTTGTGTAGTTTCTGCCTACTCCCGTGGGAAGAAACCGTGAGTTTATGAATGGATCATGCATTTTTCCACTTAATTCTCTTTTTGTTTTATTGTTTTTAATCTGTGAGTTTATCATTTATTCTAATGTTATGCCAAATCCCTTCACATTGAATAAATAACTGATTATTTACATACCGTGTGGTGGGATTTCCAATAAATTCAAAGTCAACCGGTACCTATATACCATAAATTGCAGCAAGAAAGAGAGTGAGTGGGACCTATACCCATACCTATACCTATATACGACACATGTTTGTACGCTTCACTTTCAATGTCTAATAATACTTCAATACTTGAAAAAAAACTCCCGAGATCAGTGCAAATATTAAATTCTTATGATAGAAATATTGGGTACTCGTGGTGAAAGAGTAAGGTATCCCTCCTAACAATGCAGAAAACGTGCACTAATGGCTTGCTGGTGGTGCCGGGTGTGTTGGCTTCAAATGGTTGAGCTGAATGGTGCTGATCCATGCGTCATGTTCGTGAACGGGCGCCGTCAGTAGGGACTTGTCATCTCTTAGCTGCCACGGCTTATTATAATTTATGATTTTTTTTAAATTGTTTTAACATTTTTATTACAGACGCTTTTAATGTGTTCTGTGTAATGTAACATGTATGTATAATTTCAACATGAGTGATTTAATCATTATTTTGTAACGATATTTTGATATGTTATGAGTGTCCGTGGAGTTTCTAGCCTGTTCTTCTTCATAGGAACCTACTACGCTTTGGAATGGACAACTAGCTTTATCTTTCTGACTGAAGCGACCCCTTGAAAATTCAAAAATGCCTGTAATTGGTTTATTCGAAATAAATGCTTTCAGTTATTTGATTTGCACACAAAGACATTACACAAAAATCTAAAGATAAAAAAAAACACAAGATTTTTTTGAGTAGATCGCTTACCTACTGTTCTTATCTTTGTCAATTACATAATTATTTAGAGGTATGAGGAACAGGGTGTAAAGTTCACTCATCCTCTATCAGAAAAGGAGTACCTATCCTCCGACCAGACGGATGTTGTGTCTGTCGGGCAACTGCCCAACGATTGATGTCGTATAGTCATATATATGTTTATCGTGCGGTAAGCTCTAACTGCGCGATCCAGGATTTCTTGCGCAGGTCTTTGATGCGTAGTTCGCATGTGGCGTTGTAGATGCCGTCACATCACTCCTCTCGGGAGACCGGAGATCGATAGTGGGCTGACTCTTGTATCTTGCGATGCTTCACAGTGCCAGTTGAGGTTCCAGTGAGTCGGAATCGGAACCGGCGGCGTTGTAGATGCCACCACACCTGCATAAACCTAGATTTGAGTTTAATTTAGCGATAAAACTGTCAACAGTAAATCAATAATCAAGACTGCTCAGTACTCGTACAAAATTGTTAAAGTTACTGCATGTACTTTTCTCATTGAACAAAGTTCGTACACGTTTCAAATCGTTTTATCAAAGTAAGCGACGAACTTCAAACGTTTTAAAATTCTAAAAGAGTTTTAAAGGAACGCGCTTATTTTAGATCTCAAGGGAGATCTGTCTAACATTGCAAACACAGCGAAAGTAATGTAGGTACGAAACTTTACTGACATTTATCTAAAATGCTTGAGAGCGAGAGAAATTTCTGGATGACTACGTTTTCACGATATATATGTATATTCCTTTAGTTAACTTGCATGTTTTGGGTTTTGACTTAAGACTCTCGCGGACAGCCGCGACGCGACTGTTCTGGAACAATTTCTATGAAAACTTCACGAAAATTGTTCTACTGGTGTCGTGTTGCGTCGCACCGTCGCGCCTTTCGGTTTAGCCTTTATTTCATGCTTTAATAGAGCTCATAACTGATCAGCGGCTATATTAAAGCACCCCCACCTGCTTTCAGTGAGGTAACCTGTACTTATGACACATTTTCATCACCATGGTGAAAGTCAAAATGAGTACCCTATGTCCGTCTTTCAGCATTTTTATTTTGAACTAAGTCGAATAACAGCTGTATTATTTTAATGTTATTATGTTAGAGGATGTCTAGCTCCATCTCGTTCCGACACATAAGACAAGTAAGATTAAAATAATACTGCTATAAAGAGGTGGTGGTATAGGTAGAATTTATTGACATCTGGCAAAGAGTTTGATATCAGGTCATAAAGACATACTTTTTGAACAGGAACACCATCTGAAATAACTGCTACTATGAAAAATTATCAACCAACAATAAGTGTAGGCATAATTTAGACAATCACGTAAAAACTAAAACGCCCTTGAGAAATCTGAATAATTAGCCACCCAACCTACACCCAAGTCTTAAGTTCATTATTAAACAACTAATTACTTGCTGAACTGCCGGCGGCTATGTAGGTATTAATAATTCTATATTATGCGGAGGTCTTAACAGCCCGGTCTAGACGTATATAGACTTGGTTCAAATTACGTCGGACCGACAAAATTAGTCCGGTCGATGTACCTAGGATTTTGTAATTATTATCTTGATTCAATAATAAATAAAATTATATTATTTCGGACAACTAAAAGACCACTAACTAAAACTAAGAGATAAGAAGATTGTTAGTATTTTAAATGCGGCTTTTACTAAAAATACTACTAACAATCTTCTTATCTTTTAGTTTAAGTTAGTGATCTTTTAGTTTGCTGCTGCTTGCATTAATACTATTGTTTGTAACTTAAACTAAAGACGAATTAAAAAGAATTCAAAAGAGTGTCCATGGAGTTTCTTGCCCGTTCTTCTCCATACAAATTTACCTTTTGGAACAGCCAACTAGCTTCAACTTTCTGACTAATTGACTGACTCCTTAACAGTTGCAAAAGTGCTTGTAATTGGTTAAATAATTGAAATAAATGCATTGAGTTTGAGTTTGATGGACCGATGTAAATTGGCGTATGTATTACAATGGGCCTGTCAGTCAGTAGAGAGGCTGCTAGTAACAGCCGCACAGGTCGATCGTTCAAGATAAGCTATACTTTCTGAGGTCAGTCCGTGGATGGATAAGCATCTATTTCAAAATTAGACCCCGCGGTGCCTCGGACAGGGCCCGGCTGTCACTCGTAGAGCTTTGGTAGTCGCTACGAGTAGTCAGTCAGAAGTCTGAAAGTCTGACAACTAGTCTTACTAGGCGGTATTGTACTATCTAATAACTGGTCTGTGGAGCTAAGCACGGAGAGTACTTTCTTTGTATTCAGTTGCATCCAGTTAGACTGGAAGCCAACCCTAATAATGTGGAAGTTGAAAAAGTAAGGCAAGATGATGTCCTATAAATATTAGTCGATCTGATAAAATTGTCTGTCCGACTAAATGTGAACCAGCTCTTAGATCTATCAACATGTATTTGATCTAGACCAGACCAAATATCAGTTGATAGGTCTGGGATTAGTGACGTCCCCAACAGAATGCCGTCAGGGTTGCCGCGGTGAAAAGTCTCACTTAATGTTGCTTTTCCTGAGAAATTGTCTTTTTTTAAAGTGTAGTGTGTGTGTGGTAGTGTGTTGTGTGAATATTTTTATTTTTGGTCTCTTTTACACTTGACTTTTCATGTGAAAATGAAGACGCAATGAAATTATATTACTTACACATGAAGTCACGTCAATTTACAACTGCGAAAGATATTTAAAAAGCTTCACAACGCTGATACTAACTATACTCATTCTGGTTCGTCTCTAACCAATCCCAGAACACATCCCATTTACATGGTATTGTATTAAAATTCCCGTTCTATTATACGTTGTCTTCACTCGTTCATTCAATCTCAAAGTACAACCAAACTATTTTCGTCACTACCTATTTAATCAATACACTGACAATGAACCAACTTAAATAAATAAACAGGTTTAAATTTCGAACAGCCCTAAGCCTATCAAGCGGTTATTCGTATCGACGAGTTTCTACTCCTTCGGGTGTCGTTTATATGGCTAAATTAGCTTATGTAGATGAACAACCAGCAAGGGTCGTCTGCAAAGTTCCATACTAATAATCTATGTACGGAAATTGTGAGTTATGGTACAAAGGGCTGGTCCTTTGGCTGCCTTGCGAAGTAGATTGGACTTTCTAAGTAATAAGTACTTATAAAATATGAAGATAATTTTGTTTCACTTGTAAATAGCATGGGATGTATATATTCTCTTGGAGGATTATACTCATCTAGGCTTGATGAGTTGACAAATGCGCATATTTTGATTTTGATTATTTTACCTTATATATTTTATTTAAGTGCAGAATGTTTTTACAGATAATTATTTGATAACCTAAATGACCAAACTAAGATTATTATAATGAAAAAAACGAGAGGTGTCGTGGCACACCGGTTCGAACAAAGTTCCTTTCGCTTTTTCACACTTTTGTTACGTAACAAAAGTGTCGTGACGGTCAAAATGTTACGCTTTTATTTAGTCTAGCTCGTTCGCCACTAAAAAAAGTTTCGTTACGGTCAAAATGTTACACTTTTATTTAGTCAAGCACTCGTTTGCCTCTAACAAAAGTGTCTCGACGGTCATAATGTTACACTTTTATTTAGTCAAGCTCTCGTTCGTCACTAAAAAAAGTATCGTTACGGTAAAAATCTTCCACTTTTATTTAGTCTAGCACTCGTTTGCCACCAACAAAAGTGTCATGACGGTGGAAAATGTTACACTTTTTTCATTCTGGCTCTTATTCGCCAAGTGTGCCACATGCGATGGGGAACTTCGTTCCAGAAAAACCTTTCACTAACATGGTAACAAAATAATAACGCCTTCCCTTCTGAGAATAAACTAACTTTGATCAAAATTAAGATTTCTTACATTCATAACTTTATTGGCCACTGATTTGCTTAGTATTGATAACAAAGTTTGTTGAACGTAAAATTGTACTTGTATCCATGATGTCGTTTGCAAACTCGACTAACGGAAGTTTCTCGTGTTCCTGAGTTGAAAATAATAATAAATATAAAAGATTTCCGTATGCCAAATATATAGGTAGAATTTTTCTTTTTAGTACCTTAAAGTAAGAACCGTATAATGTGTGTGTGTGTGTGTGTGTGTGTGTGTCATATAGTGGCCTTAAAACTCGTGCAGACTAGCGCGACGTGACACCGGTAATTGTTCTACGGTGAAGTCTTCTTAGAAATTGTATTGTTAGTGTCGCGCCACCCCAGTCTGCACGAGGCTTTATTGGTGATGTTCTTCAGGAAGGTCAGGTGCGTAGTACCTACTCGCAACGCGCGTGCGTGTCTATCTACCAGATGTATGAAAGTAAACGAAGCAAAAGGAGTTTGTTAGGATCGTAGCAGATGGCGTTCTGTAGTTTCTGCCTACCCCCATGGGAACAAGGCATGAGTTATGTATTGTCAGTATTGTTCAGTCGTGGTGAAGAAGAAAGTAATTTTTACAGAAAAGTAAAACGCATTCACGACAACGCAACGCTTGCCCACTGTGTGTTTACCATTTCAGACCACTAAGTCCCACCCCACGCAGTCAGTTGCGTTATACTATTTCCATTGCTTTATATAATTGAAACATCGTCTGGACGACAATATAAATAAAACAATGAATTTTGTCGAAGCGTCAAAATGAAAGACATTGCAATTCTGAGTGTATTACGTAATTACCCTAGTTTTAGTAATTAGCCTAGGATTCCTAGCATTTTCTTTAACTGTTTGTATCACACTTTTCTGCTATTGCATTGAAAATCTTCCATTGCTTCCATAAACAATAATAGAACTCTCTAATAATAGTAATCTGAAGGCCAATATTCTCGTTCTTAAAAAAAACATTTTCATTCAAGTCGCAATCTGTCAAACTTGTCAAAAATGTTGGTAAATTGATTTTATTTTTGACAGATTGCGAATGAGATTAGAATGCGAACGGTCTTAAAAATACGGGAATTGTTTAAAAAATTGTTCGTAAACTTGCCTACCGCAGTTTTTAAATTATTAACTGTCATAAAAATCTCTTCGCTAATTTATCCACGGAAAACCGATAACCCATTTCCATTTCCGATGTACAATTTATACAGAAAACTATCTCAAGAAAAATCTTTAATTCCTCAAAGAAATCCATTGGAATAATTTAGGCTGCTCGACGAATTAATTTACGAATATCTCTTCCTCTTCGCGTCGGGTCAAAAATTTTTGAATTATTTTGCCGCGAACAGCGAGAACTTTTTTAATAAAAAGCCCTACGACAGGTGGGCACTCGGCTGATTTATTGACTTTTCAAATTTACTATGAAAAATGTCCGATCTACTGTATACTAATGCGTTAAGAATTAATATTGAATTCGGTCGATTTTGTAAAGTTGTTTGAGCCAAGATTGTAAATAGTCGGTCTGAAAAATGTATCAATTTGGTTGGTTTTGTTTCTAAGTGTCAACACAACGATTAACGTTCTTGAAAGACTTTTTCCTCTGTTCATCTGTCAGTAGGAGTCTTACTTGCATTTTCATCGAAACGCGAATAACGACGATAAAATGACGTAGGAACCTAATGCTCAAATCACTTTAACACGTTGTGTTCGGGTTTGCGACAAGTCGTTCTTCTGAGGATGCCTCATTGAGAGGTGAAATACGGGTTTTTTATGACTCTTTAGGAATAGTTAAGCGGAATAGGTTACTAAATATTATTATAGCTTCGTCTATTGTATTTTTCAAATCAATTGTGTACCAAATTGTTCAATACAACAGTAGTTAAACTTAAAACAATTTTATTATTTATTTAAGCACACACATATAAACAGACAAGAAGATAGGAACAGAAAAAAACAACGTACAACGTGTTCCTAAGGTACGAAACGCATACGCATTTAATCTTTGAAACAATATTTTGTCCGTGTCCTTTCTAAAAACAAAATACATATAAATGGTTTAACGATAATCATTTATTTACAGTTTAGTTAATTTACAAAAGTTTAATTAATTTAACGGTCGGATAGTTAATTCTTCAGAAAACTATTATACAAGCATAAAGCAAATTATCACACAGCTAATTCCTAACCAAAAGATTTGCCACCAAGTCCAAGTTATTCAAAAACCCAAGTTAAATATGAAATGTGCAAGTTATAACTTTGAAATTCAACCAAGAACACTTGTTGAGAAATTCTAATGTTAATTAATTAGTTTTAATGTATGCTCTTAATAATCTTAATAGTATGGTAATGAGTTAAAGAGGGAGAGATAATAAAGCCGAAAATTACTTGAATTAACATAGTGTTTTCTATGTCTTATCTCTCTCGAATGTTAAGGCTCGTTCACACCGGCGCGACTTGTCGCGCGACGCGACTTTAACAATACAATTTCTAATAAAACTTCACGATTGAACAATTGCCGGTGTCGCGTCGCGCGACAACTCGCGCCGGTGTGAACGAGCCTTTAAGTAGCTATTGGATTATTTTTTTGGCTAAATTACTCTCTTGTGGTTCGATTCATTTTGAGGTTAAGCTGTCATTTCTGAGGTCTATAGATATGTGTTGATGTTTTGCAGTGGGCCTGAACACACGTACCACAACCACACCATATCGTAGCGATAAGATGTGGGCAAGCATTGGTTACGTGTGAATAGTGTCGCTACAGCTTGCGTTCGAACAAAATTTCGATGTAGTTGCGGTGTCACTAGCAGTTGCGATGTGGTTACGTTTTGGGTAGTGCTTGCAGACAGGCAAATCGACTTCGGCTTTCATGGTGGTTCATGCTTCGGTGGTTGCGTTATGGTTGCGATGTGGCCTTGATGTGGGTGGTATCGCCCACACGGTTGATTTTGACGACCAAGTGTGGTCCGTTTGAATTAACTATTCATTTTCTTCCACAATAGCGCCCGTACACGAGTGTTGTCTTTGTGGTGTGGTCGTGACTGTAGTGTGGTTATGGTACATGTGATTGGGGCATAAGGCATCGACAACATTAGGCCCGTAAACCACAAACAGACTCAAAATTCAAGCATGACTTTAAATTATGTTAATGTCATTGGATGAACTATTTTAAAGTAATGTCAAGCATTACTTAAAAACTGGTGGATGTGGATGGCTATAAGAATAAGGGAAGACCAAAGTAATTATGGATGAATTCTACTAAGATATGGCTGGAAAGGGGGTGCTAAACGTTAGGACAACCGCTATTACAAATTTATCGAATAAGAAGACAATACACTGGCCGCAAGTGAATTTATATTGTGGCGGCATCTACACCGCCACATACGAACTAAGCATCAAAGACCTGACGTCACAAGATCCTGCATCGCGCTATTTAAGTTTACCGCGCGATTCATATATATATAAGACTATCCGACATCAGTCCTTGGGCAATTGCCCGCCAGACACAACACCCGTCTGGTAGGAGGATCCTCCCTTTTCTATGGGGGATGAGAGAACTTTACACCCTGTTCCTCATACCCCTAAATTGGTAACCCCGAATATGAACGTCAACAAAGCCTTCGTGCAACTACTTCAGCGTGACGTCATCAACATCACTCCCGCAAGCTTTCGTGAGGCGAGTCACACAGCCAGCCAGCACCCACGGCTTCAACGGGTATCCTGACCACCAGCATGCAGCGAACGCGCATTCCTGGTCACCACCCTCAGCCTCATCAGCAACCCGGCGCTGTACCACATCCGACGCACTGGATCACAACGCAGCGCCACCCCGACTCACTGGGGAATCAAACTCAAAAACTCAAAACTCAAACTCAAAGCACCCTCAATCACCGCAGACAGTTCCAACCCACTGTGAACTATGCGGCACCCGGTTCCGACTCACTGGAACCTCAACTGGCACTGGCAAGCATCGCAAGATACAAGACTCAGCCCACTATCGACCTCCGGTCTCCGGAGGGGAGTGATGTGGCGGCATCTACACCGCCACATACGAACTAAGCATCAAAGACCTGAAGTCACAAGATCCTGCATCGCGCTATTTAAGTTTACCGCGCGATTCATATATATAAGACTATCCGACATCAGTCCTTGGGCAATTGCCCGCCAGACACAACACCCGTCTGGTAGGAGGATCCTCCCTTTTCTATGGGGGATGAGAGAACTTTACACCCTGTTCCTCATACCCCTAAAATATTATTTATTTATTTAAAAACAGGAGAACAAATAGCTATAACACAAGGATAACAGCTATATAAGTAAAACAGAGGCTATTACAGATTTTCATTACGCAGGAGGATGGAAATTACGAGATAAACCTAACTGCTTCAAACATCTACCCCATTTTATTCTTAAATCATTCTGCCCCAACCCTATGACGCTGCCAAAAAGTTTAATTTCTGTCCGTTCACGATCTCCGGCGATGACTGGCGGTATTCGATGTTCGATAACATTACTTATGTATTCCTTGTTGGCTCATTAGGGGAGTGACCATCATTCTTTTGGCTTCGCCTGTATATTGTTCTTGGATGTATGGTTTTACTACTGTTTTGATCAAAACAGTTTTGAAGCAAAGTAAATAGTCAATTTCTCAGTAGCCTAGTAGTTTTTTAGTAGTAGTAGTTAAGTGCCCGGTTGATGGCAATATATAGGCTCGCCAACTATTAAATGGGACGTAAACATAACTGGCGAAATGTGGGTGTACTATAGGTACAACTCTGCCTTACCCTTCGGGGAATACAGGCGTATTGTTGTTTTAAATAGTCATTTGTTTTTTTTAGTCTTTTCTAAAATGGAACACAAGTTTTGAAATTCGTTGATTAGCTTTTAATTAATCGTATTTGGGATCATGGATATGATCGTTAAGTTACTGTTATACTGTCACTTTTACATAATATCATCAATATTGCCACAAAATGATTCAATAAAGAATTTAAAATAATAGCTAAGAGTTAATATTTCTTTAATTTTACATTTGTTAATGAAGATTGAAAACACTGAAGTGTTAATCGACTTTTGCTGCTGACTGTAAGCATAATTTCAGCTGAATACTGAAAATATTTGTTAGAATATAGAGATACGAATATAATGAACATCGGGCAGCTTTTAATGGAGAAAGCTTTAAATAATGAGGTCCACATGTTATCCAAAAATAACAAATGGATAAAAATAACATCAAACAGAAATTTAGGTGCTCATAGTATGTTACAAAATTAACATCCCAAATCCAACAATGAAATCCGACAAAAACGCCAAAAATAGACAGACGTATAAAACTCATTTAATTCCATCCTTAATTTCAAGCGTTAAATCCGAAGTGGCATATTAAAACATATGTTTTATGATACGTAACTCAGTTGAAATGAGCGACCGGGCAAATCATGGAAAAGAAATTGCAGAAGAACCATTTTAAAATTAAATGATGGTTTATTTCTGAAAATAGATCTTTTAAGACACTTTTACACGTATTTTTTTTTTCAACTATATGGTGCTCTATCCTTATATCCTTGCTGACTAATCTCTGAGAAGAAATAGCAAAACAAACTCAGAGGTTATGGTCCCTCATAAAGTCCATTACAATGTAGGGCCATGTCTAGCAGGGCCCTTTGAAGAAACACGATGTATGCCTTCTCAAATCGGGGTTATGTATAATTTTGAAAACTGAAGACATCTTGAGGTCTGTTTTAAATTTAAAAAATCCTATTTTGTTTCCAATATAACGTAACTGTGTACTTCGGCTATGCTGTAACGCGGAAGAACCACTTTTCTGTAATTAGAAAATTGGTCCTTCTGTACTTATTTTGGACATAAACCGTTATTTGACAATATTGTCAATAAAACCTTTAAAATAACCAGTTAAAACCGGAATGGAGGAGTTAATTGAGCCATTCGATGTCAAGCGAGTCGGAAAATTTTCAGCCGTTTTCATGTTGTTTGATTTTAGTGGATCGCTTTGAGCGATCAACAAAAAGTAAAAAAATCATTAAAAAAAAAAGGTAAGTATTTGTTTTTATCTGATTTAAATATTCTTGTTTGTTTTGAGCATATTTTAATTTAATAACAGAGGTAACGGTCTAATCGTGCATAACTTTTTATTATTTCGGATGGAAGGACCAAATGTACCAATTTCGAATATATTTTTGAATAAAGTCACCTAGATGTTTATATTATTTAATGCTACTGTTTTGTAATTCTGAACGGCTTCTTACGATATAACTACCGTTGGTTAAGGTATTATGTACGCTTTTAAAGAAAACTACAAAAAAAAGTATGCGCCCAACGTGGGGCTCGAACCCACGACCCTGAGATTAAGAGTCTCATGCTCTACCGACTGAGCTAGCCGGGCATGATTACTTCCGATTACATTTATCGATCGATATTTTCAGTTACCAAATTATTGATCAAATGTATAAAACTTGGATGACGTTTAATTTATTTAAACTAATCATCATTTGCCTTGTTTTTCCAAACTATATTTTGGTCGACTTCCAGTCTAACTGGTTGCAGCTGCCTTTCGGGATTCTGACTACCCCTGACGACTGTCAAAGATCTACAAATGAAAGCCGGGACCATCGGTTCAGCGTGCTTTCCGGTCTCGATATGAAATAAATAGTCCCATCCACGGACTGACCTCGGCAAGCGTAGCTTAACCTTCGATCAACATGTGTGGCTGTAATTATTTAACCATGAGCCCCTCTTGGATGACGTTTAATATTGAAAGCAATGTATGCCAATTTTTTCCCGTATGTTGAAGAGCAGCACCAAAAAAAACCTGACATGTCGTGTCGTTCCCATCGTTTGCAATCAAACATAATTTGTCAGCTAACTTCAAATTGTTTGCAAAAAGTTTCGCCCAACGTGGGGCTCGAACCCACGACCCTGAGATTAAGAGTCTCATGCTCTACCGACTGAGCTAGCCGGGCATGTCGTAAAGTGTTATAATGGCACTAGTGCTATCAGTTTTTGTTAGTTTGCCAAAAAGTAAAGCAAAAAGCGACGTTCATTTCACGTATAATTTATAATTAATAATAACCAAACCAAAGCTATTTTTGTAAAAGCATTTTGTTTTTACAAAAAACTTTGATGTCTGTCAGTGAATGAAAGAATTGAAGATTTTTATTAAGTATTAGTTGATTGTAGATATAGTAAAATTTGAGCAGCAGTTGCAAAGTAAAAGAAGGTGTCGAAATTACTGTACTGGATAAAAACAAATTACTATAATTCATTTACTTTCTTTCCATTTCCGCGCGTTATTTGAGAAAAGGACTATACAAGCCTTGGCCACAACCAGGCATTGATGATCTTCCATCAATGCCTAAATTGCTGGCCGCTACTGTAATGTACCTACTAATGATTTAAGTAATTTTTTTTTTAATGTGATTTTTTCTAAGGTAATGATCTTTATTTATGTATGGTGAAGGAAAAGCGTTTAACCTTTGGTTGTCTAATGTATGTCAGCCCCAAGAACTTACCTTTTTAATTTGCATGTCAGTGTCACCCTATAATTTTCATAAAATTGTTATTGCACACAATTTACACAAACACAACTGTTTATTCCTTATGCGGTCTCCTGTTCTGCATGCGTACATTTTTCCTCATTAAATATAAAGCGGGCAGCATTTTGCATTTCAACCGCGTTCATTTTGCAGCCGTAAATTTTGACACCGCAGAGTACGCAGGTGACATTCTGTTTGTACAGTCGAACAAGCTATTTGGTAGGTATACAGGCCAATACCTCCAGGCTATTATTATTATTTTAAGAAAACCTATAAGGAATAGTATTAAAATAACATGGTTGATCTCTCAATATTGTGCGACAAACTATGGAACCCTTCATTGTGCGTGGCCCGAATCGCACTTGACGGTTGTTTATTGTGTGTTGTAATAACTTGTTGAGCTTATGACATAGGGATTTAAGAAACTGATGTACAAGAGTAGACTACTCAGCACACTCACAACATTCTTACTTACTTACTTGTATACTAAATAACTTGTTCGACTGTACTATTTACAGTCTTGTGTGTTAAAAAATTGGCATTAGGTATATGAGCATATTTTACGAGGAAATTACAGGGCTGGTAGAAATAAAACTGGCAGAAAATTTGACCTTTTACAACTAGTGTGTTCGCCGGTTCATAATGGTTAGAGGTAGCTTTATTAAACTAGCAGTGAGCAATGTTGAATTGTTTCATTTATTAATTTGACATAATATATTTAGTCAAGTTCTCCACAGGATAAAACTTCTAATTAGGTAAATATGTTGTTACGAGGTATAAAACTTCAGTAGAATTCGCCCTAAGAATTAAAATCAGTTTACTAAACACCATCATCAACATTTCAGCAACATGACATTCTTATCTCAGTCTAGGAAGAGATTAGAAGTCTCTGGTACTCCTGTACAGGTCGTATTTAACAACCGATCTGGACGCAAGTCGGCCATACAGGTTTAACGACATAATAGATTTTTTTTATCGTCGGGGATTTTTGGTTGGAAGGGTACCTACTTCCTTCAAAAAAGTGTGTTACTCGATATCTCCGCCTTATGAGATCCGATTTCGATAGTTCTTTTTTATTTGGTGAAGATCTGATGAGGATCTTCGGCGTGATGAGCTGAATAGCTCCTCAAAATGCAGTAAAGTGCACACTCTTAGATTTCTACCAATGCAATCGGCCTTTTAACTACTAGGTAGGGATTGATGGAGTAGGTACGAGAATTCTGAAAATAATTGTAAGAAAGAAAAACAAAAAAATTATACACGCCTCGGCCGGTTCCGAAGAACACAGAAAGTATTCTTAAGTAATCTTAAATTAAACTGTTCTAATTTAGCCCAATTCATAATAATAGAGCTTACGAAATGACAGTGATGTCAACGGACAGAAAGACTTTAATTGCGTCACCCGGCTCGAAGGACCAGCTAATTCGTGACGTAATAAACATGGCGCCCACTACGAAAATTACGTTCAAACAACCGACACACCTCAGGTAATAAACTCAATTCACTAATGAAAAGAGGAAAACATAAAATGTATTCAGTAACATAAAAGTTTTGGGGTTTACTCAAATTCCGTAATGTTTAAAGTTCTACATCGTGTTTTTCTATCTCTTTCCTTCGTATGATTTTATCTTGCTCTTTAATAAATGAGAGAACATTACTTACGTCCAATAATTGGCGAAACATTTCACTTTAACACTGGGCCTGACAGAAAGCTGATATTCGCAAATTTCTCGGTATTATTTCTGGTTCGTGATTGGGTTTTATTGTTAATTTCGACTATTTCTTTATTATTAGTAATATTGATTGGAAATACGTCCTGCTTATGACATCAAAATGATTTTTGGAAATACCTATTTACTGTAATACTTACTTATTTAGTCATCAACAAAATTCATCACAGAAAAATCAATCAATATTCCAATGTTATTGAGAGTTATTTGTTCGAGCCGTTTGGGGTTGAAACACTAGGGCCATGGGGTCCGAGTGCCCACTTGGTTTTGCAAGAAATCGCCAAGCGGTTGGTTAGCTTTTCATGTGACCAGAGGACTGGCCTATTTTTTGTTGGCAAAAGAAACAGCATCGCCATACAATGTGGCAATGCTGTTTCTTTTTTGATTTTTGGGCAATTTTCCTGTTGACAGCGATGTAGACAAATATTTTGATGCCCTGTTTTCTTTCCCCTCCTTTTTTTATATACATGTACATAATACATTATCAGCGTATATATGTATTAGGTATGTAAATATATGGAATTAACTCTTGTAGAAAAAGCAGCTAATGTTTGCTTAACCTTTTGAATACTTTCAAATGCAGTTAGGAACACTAATTGTTAAGAAAATTGACACCCGATATCAATTAGCCACGTTAGGTATAACCATTTCATACAACCGTCAAAGAATGACAGTTGTAATTTGAATATACTTACGGACAATTTAATTTGGTACTTAGTCAATTTGCTTAACAATTAATTTCCCTGAAATTACAAAAAGTATTCTAATTTTAAATAACGAGACTCTTTTGATGCAAGTTTGAAAACTAAAGCGTCACGTTTTTATTTTCATTTGTTTTTTCCTATTGTTATTAGTTCGACGCTTGGCTGTATGAATCGTCGATCCGTTTTTAGAAACTGTTTATTTTTATGATAAGTTTCAATGTCATTCGATTTTTTAAATATATTCATAAAGACGTGACAATCATTAGTTGTTCATACTTTGGATGCTTAAATGGCATGCCCGGCTAGCTCAGTCGGTAGAGCATGAGACTCTTAATCTCAGGGTCGTGGGTTCGAGCCCCACGTTGGGCGAAACTTTTTACAAATTATTTTTGCCTGCTTTATTTTTCTACCGCAAAACTTCTGAATATTAACAGCATAACAGACTTTGTGTTATACACTTATAAACTATTATTAATTTACGAAGGTTATATTTATATTAACTACCACTAATAACTACTAACTACTGTTTTACTTATATCTTGTTTATTATTCAAAACAGGCACAATTACTATTCATATTAACCAGGAATTTTGTTGTTTGATGAATATTCTACAAAAACAAAGGTAGCTGTAGGTTTCAAAGTTCCACGGAACTTATAACAAAACATATTGGATCTAGAAAGTATGTTCCGCTTGGAACTTTTAGTATACCTTTATTTATATTAGGTACATTTATTGCAAGAGACTAAAGATTATCGTGAAACTACAAAAAAAAGAATATAAGTACAGTGCTACAAGAATCTTTTGGCGCTTAAACGACATTCACATGTGGGCGGTGTCGGTTAACATTTGTGAAATTGTTTTGTGAAAATGTATTGAAAAAACAAAATGGCGGCGTTAGTTCCGACCACGCGCCAGAAGATTACCACTATACAGGCAAATGTCAAAGTTATGTACCTATCCCATAATCTAAGGTATTCCAAATGATAAAATTATTACGGTATCAACTTTGTGATGTATTTTGGAAGGTGGCAAAAAATAGAATGAATGTTATTGTATCATCCTTCATAATATTATCAAAGCGTTGGGAAGCTCTTTCATCTCATAAGAGCGTGAAATTGCCCCCAGAATCTTTTCAAAGGACCATTTCAGAAAGATACGATTGGTTTAGTAAGCATAAATAGGTATATCTTTTTAGGGTTCCGTACCCCAAAAGAAAATAAACATTTGGGATCACTTCGTTGTCTATATCTTATTAGTTAACTAGGTATCAAGTTGATAGGTGTAGACCTATCAACTAGATACTTGTTCCCTTGAAGCTCTAAAAAATCAAGATTCTAAGACAACGCAATAAAAAAACACGGGACATAAAATATTTTGATACTCGAATATAAATCAAAACATATAGGGTACGTACTTCCCGTTTACCTACAATCAAAAAATTTAACAAGGTCTGGCAAGGCACAAGGAAAAATTCCGAAAATCGTTAATTTATAGTTTTATCACATTTTTTTTTTTATTGCCCTCACCAGCTTCAAAGTATAGTTGGAGAATTGACCGTGACGTACCTATATTGATGCATGGGATAACATTTTTTCAACTATAAAGTTACGTTTTTTCTTGGGTTATATTCATCCCAACTACGGAACTCTTCAATATGCGCGGTGGACACGCACGTGGCCGGTTTTTTGGTTTTTATAGAAACTGGACGATAAGTAGTTTATTTTTATTGCGAGAACTTACAGAAAAATAAAACAAAATATTTTGCTAAGGGGTATCGTGTTACCTAGTTACTGGGTTGTAGAAGAGAGACACATAGAGATGTTTATGTATCTCGGAGAGCAGGTGCTACCATCTGTGCTGACGGTCAGACAAATATTCATGACAGTCGTTACGGGCAATAAACACTTTTACATGTCAATCATATTTTAAAAACTAGATGAGGTCGGCGTTTCCTATCTGACTACTCTGAAAAGAAAGGCCGAAACAAACTCAGAGGTCACAGTCTCTTTTAAAGTCCAGACATAATCTTGGTCAGATCATGTGAACACCATTAGATTGTTGTCTGTAATGGCTTGTTGAGGAAAGAGCCACACAGATTGAGTGGACCTGTCCAGTCAGTGCACGCATTTGCCAGTAATCGTGCAGCTCAACTCATAACCTAGGGAGCTCAACGATTCGACGAAAAAAAACAAATAAAGGACATATGGGTAGGTCTTAGGTATTAGGTATTAATAAAACGGGCTGGTGTTCGCAACTCCACGTCAATGCGCGTATTTTGCGTACGGGTGGGAAATCGGTTATTCGATTCACCCCAGCTCCTCAAGAAAGGCCAGTAACGCCTTGATGTTCCTGACAACTGGGTAGGTCTAATAAATTACTCAAATTGCCAGACCATGATTAAAACTAACTACGAAAAGAAAAAAGAAAAAAACAATGAAATAGTTTTCACAATCACAATAATTAAAGTAATCTGTAATGTAACTCAATACTTACCCAGTCATTTCAATAACCAATGATTGGGTAAGGCTTCGTGAAAATTCTTAATAAATACTTTAAGTGGTCTCTGGTTAAAAATTTGAGAAAATTGCCGTATAAGTGGAAGGATATAAGACCAAAGAAACGATGGATGGGCTGTGTGAAAGTTGCATGGCAGAAAAGGGTATGGCTACTGTGATGACGAGTAATACAGAAGATAGATATAGATAGGCGCAGAGAACGATACAAAACTTTAATTATGTAAGAAAGTAATTCCTCTATATACGCCGCTATAAACTTATTACCTCGACGAGGACTGCCTCTTTGGTCTAGTGGTAGCAAGCGCTGCTGCTGAGCAGTCCTGGGTTGGATTCCCGGGTCGGGCAGAGTGTTTTGGGTTTTTCCATCTGGAATCGCTTACTAGCAGCCCGGAGTCTGCATTTGTGCCCGGTTGATGACAATAGGCTCGCCCACTTTTACATGGGACTTAACCCACCACTTTTACATGCCGAATTGTGGGTGTACTATAAGTACACCTCTGCCTAGTAGTCTTCAGGAAATACAGGGTTTATGTTATGTTATGTAAACTTATTATTTCATGAGTCGCATAACAAGCTACCATCAGACTTCCTATAATTCCCTAGCTTTTGGCTCCAACATCTGCGCCACAAAGGAACCGTACCTTTCGCGGCAAATTACGGAGAAACTTCAAGAGTCGTTAGTGCACGCTAGCGCTTATCTTGTTTGCGCACCATCTTAGATATGCTTTTTCGGTAATAATGAATGCAAGTTCTACAAAGTTGTACTGGGGTTTGTGGTAAAATATTATGCTGCAGACATATGTTTGTAGGCTAATGCGAATGAACCAAATGGGCAAACTGGGTTGAAGTGATTGCTGAAGATTGTACATTGAAAACACAGATTTTTGTATTTGTAAGAAATTAAACCGGAAGAAGTAGCGTTGGAAGGCCTCGCACAAGGTGGACCGATAACCTTTTGAAGGTAGCGGGAATCCGGGAAGCATAGAACCGGTCGAAGTGGCCGTGCTTGGGGGAGCCCTATGTCCAGCAGTGGACGTCGTCTGAAATGACGATGATGATGACGTGTCATGTATTATTTATAATTATCTTTTTTTGGAGACTCTAAATACATAAAATAAAATTAGTAAGAATATTCCAAATTCACTTAAGACAAACAAAATTATTAAACCCCCGAAATGTTACGAACAGTATCAATATTTCCAAATGACTTACTACGCGCTACATTCTTTACAAAAAAAAACAAAATGCGATCGGATGTCGTTTCAGTACGAATAACATGAAAAGAAAAGAAAATAAAGCGAAAATAAATAGAATGCTCATCTCGTAGCGCTTTGGAAGGGACGGTTAGGCAAATAAATGTAATATGTATCTAGTAAACTTGATACATGGTGTGGAAAAATGAAAGCTGCAAAGCAAGTATCTTTTATGTCAAAGACAGTTCTTTTTTTAAAGAGGCTTTTCAGTTACCCAGCGTCGATATGAAAATAACTATTGCAAAACAGTTGCACTTTTCCATAGGAAACGATCCACTTGGAACTATGCACCTAACTTCTGATGTTTCATAAAACCTGTATAACAAGTTTCGGCCAGATCGGTTGTAAAATATGACCTGTAGGGAGTACCAACAAACTGACACGAAAGTAAATTTTGCCAGACTTGAGGCAGAGACGCTTTGCTCGCTCACTCAATTAAAAATAAATCAAAATATTGGATTTATCGTTCCCATGGATTGGGAATCTCAAAGCAGGTTAATATTAGACGAAAAGTGAAGTTCTCTGTGATTTTTGACAGTTCTAACTGACAACTTATTACATGACAGCCCTGAAAATGATATGGTATCGATTATTTTGTCCGTATTTTTGTAAGAAATTCTCAATCACACCTATCAATGGTTATTATTTTGATTATTGTGAACTAGCTGCTGCCCGCGGCTTCGCCCGCGTGAGTGTCTGAAATTACCCCATACATCCCCATGGGTTTTAAGTATAAATATTGAGTTTCGAGTTAATCGGAGAGCGCGTTAAAATTCTTCCATACAAACACTGACACCCCCCAACCCCCCTTTAGGGGGTAATTTAGAAAAACAAAAACCTCAAACTTTATAATTTATTTACATAACTATTCGTGCGAAGTTTCATGTTTATTACCTCAAGGAATAAGATTTTTCATACAAACTTTCATCCCCTATTTGACCCCCTTAGGGGTTGAATTTCAAAAAATGCTTCTTTATTCCTTGCCTACATTATAAAGGGAACCTCTGTGAAAAATTTCAGCTTTCTAGGTCCAAGGGTTTGGGTTGGGCGTTGATGAGTCAGTCAGTCAGGACTTGTCTTTTTATTAATAGGTATAAATATAGATAGTAGGATAGGATACTTTTCCGGGATAAAAAGTACCCAGTGTGGTGCCCAGGATATTAAAGAATAATTATACCAAGTTTCATCGTAATCGAACCGGTAGTTTTTGCGTGATGCCTGAACAAACAGACAGACAGACAGACAAAAAAAAATTTAATCAAATTTTTGGGTTCGGTGTCGGTCTAGTAACACCCCCTGCCATTTATTTTTTTGATATTTTCAATGTACAGAATTTTCACTTCTACAGATTTATTATAAGTATAGATGTGAAAACTATGTGGCTCATTCTTTTATTTGTTTTTAAGTTAGTTTTAATCATGGCCTGGCAGTTTGAGTTATTTATGCGGCCTACCTAAATGTCCTTTTTTTGGTATTGTTCGGCGGATCGTTGAGCTCCTTAAATTCTAAGTTGAAGTGCACGATTACTAACGAATGCTTCCACCGACTGCGTAGGTCCACTCAATCTATGTGGTTCTTTCCTCAAAAGACCATTTCAGACACCAAACCACATGGTCTTCACATGATCGGACCGAGCTTATAATATCTGAAGTTTAAGACACTGTGACCTCTGAGTTTGTTAAGGCCTTCCTTCTCAGGGTAGTCACATGGGAATCGCGACCTCATCTAGTTAAAAAAAAAAATATGATTGACGTGTTAAAGTGTTTGTAGCAAACCTACTTACAGAGATAAAATCATTAATTATTTAATGATGAAATAGGGTTGTTAAACCTATCTTCTGGGTATTTATCTGGGTCTTTAATAACATCATGAAAAAACTTGCAGTCATTATTACATATGCCGCTATCAGACGCTTTTCTCGAGTGTTGGTTCATTTTTGTTTCATTTTACGATAGGTTCGCACGACACGACGCCGAAAATATTATACAGAAATGGACGTTCATCTGCGATTTAAATTTAATTTTTCTCGATTTCGATTTTTTCGATCTCCAACATCGTTGGAACAGTTCACAGCTATGAATTAATTTTTCACTTTTGATTAATTTTGTGTACACAATCACTTCGAGTGAATGATGCCGATTGAAAGGAACAAATTAACAAAAAGTGGAGCGTCCAATATCGGCTTTATGAACAGTCAGCACAAGTCAATCGAAAAGAGCTACTAATATTTAAAAAAAAAATTGCTTACGGAAAAAGATTATCCCTTCAGTGCGTCCGACGTACACAGAGCAACCCAAATATTGTGTAAATGCATTTACATTAACATGTAATGCAAAAATTACAATATAACCATTTAATATAATGCTATGTAACATAATTTCAGGCAGTATCTCCGTGAGTTATGTACCCAGATGACAGGCGCAGCTTCGAATGTAATGCATTCACGTCTTGGCTGTAATTCATAGGGGTGAAGGCGCAGGACTATGTATGCAACGGAGACTGAATGATGATGCGTGCGATTAATCGCAATCTTATTTAAAATCGCAAATGATACTATAGATTGTCGGATTAGTTACACACTGCTGTTTCACAAACCTAGCTTGTTATAATATGTCCCTCATTCCGCGTACAGGTAAAATTCATTTCTATTAGTAAGCCTCCGTTGTCCGTCCGTCTGTCAGCGGTTCGTATCTCATGAACCGTAATAGGTAGACAGTTGAAATTTTCACAGATTGTGTATTAATCTATTACCGCTTTAAAAATAAGTAATAAAAGTTAAACCATACATAACCCATACAAGAAACGCTTCGGGGTTTTTTAGCAATAAACATAATTATGTACATTTATACGGATGTACGGAACCCTTTGTGTGCGAGTCCGACTGGCATTTGGCCGGTTTATTTTTATTTCTAGCTGATGCATTTAGCATAATCAGAAAGATCTTTTTAGAGGACACATTTAGTGTAAGCACGTCAGTACAAATGAGAACATCCTCTAGTAATCAGGTATTTCGACACTATTATCACCGGCCTCGGTGGCGCAGTAGGCAGCGCGTAAGTCTCATAATCTTAAGGTCGTGAGTTCGATCCTCACCCGGGGCATATCTTTTTGTTATCAAGATGGCCGAATAGAGTTGCGTTATTATGTATTTGTTACCGATATATTGAGATCACAAGAAATAACATTATCCACGTTTTCATTAATTATTTTCCACTGCATAATCAAGACCAGACATTTGTGTTTTTTTCTACCCCACAATTTTGTAATTTATCATGCTCAATTTTCATGTAATACTTACTTAGGTATATAATAATTAACAAAAAGCATTATCCATAACTTGCAGCCTTCATTAAAAGATACCCAACTTTTTAACACACCCCTTTTAACCCCCTTATCTCAACCCCGGGACGTCAATATTAAAATAAATCGTAATTCTTAATCGCAAGACTTACCCCTATAATACTCAAAAAGATATTTCACGAGCTCTTAACCCATTTAATAACTACGTTCCAAATGCAGTTCCAACGAAAACCTCAGTGATATTAAATTAAACGAGAAACGTAATATCCTTATAATGGGATTATTCTTGGCAGGATTAATATCTTGCAAATTAGTCGACCACTGAGTGAGTATAAATATTCAAGAAGCGATTAACGGGTTAATGTTTTAGATTCTGCGAATCTTTGTGCTGTGTTTTGACTAAGTAAGTCCAGGTACACACAGGCGATTTTTTTTCGCGTATTGGATTTTCATCTCTCGGAATTGAGCCGAGCGTTGAGAATCCAACAGACCGCATCCCAGCGCGCCAACAAACACACTGTTGGATTTTCAACTCTCGGCGCTAAGCAGAACGTTGAAAATACAATGCGCGACAAAAAAACGCCTGATTCGGAAGCCAAGTAAGTCTTTCAATATTAGCCTTTTCTCAACTAGGTTACAGTCGGCTTCAAGTCTGAATATCAATATATCTTCATAAGATATTGCTACCTAATTTTAATAATTCAACTACAGAGCGACATCAATATTCAAAGGTTCTCTTCTTTGATAATAAAAGTGTACATGGAGTTTTTAGCCAAGTCCATAGTAATCTACTATGCTTTGTAATTGGCAACTAACTTCATCTTTCTGACTGACCGACTCTTTCACAATTCAAAAGTGCCTTTGTATGGTTTAATTGAAATAAATGCTTTGAGTTTTTGACTACCTACCAGTAACTTTTTCTTTGTTTATTCTTGTTCTTTAAAATCAAAATCAAAAGTCATTTATTCAAACTAGGCTGTGAATCAGCACTTTTCGAACGTCAAAATTACATAACACAGTCCCTCAAAATGCCCACCCTTCACCACTTCCTAGTGCTTTAGCTGGGAAGAAGAAGTGGCGCAAAAAACTCCCCAGCAGCACAGCTGTCTGTTCAGTTAGAAAAAAATGATTAACAGTACATTAGTACGCAAAATCATGTACCTTACGCAACACAAAACATACATTTAATTATGAGCCATATGTCAGCTAGCACACGCCAATATATCAACATCGAGAACTAATACTCAAGCAGAAATAAAACTCAAAGTAAACAGACGTCTAAATGATAGCGTAGAAGACCAATGAAGATACTCAAATCGCTTAAACATGAGCTATAAAACACCGATATACATATACCTAATCGTTCTAACTGGTTGCTTAGTATGAAACTCATGTTTCTGACTTTTTTAATAGGTACTAAGCCACGAACTAAGTCCCAGTGAAAACCTACAAAAAGTTTCAATAAAAGCCTCTTTCCATTTATTTGGGGCGCTTTTCCAGAGGTAAGGATAAAAAATAATGCTAAAAGAACTTCTAGATAAGTACCTGGATTTAAGGCTAGGTCGCGGAGAAAGAAGTCTGAGAAATGAGAGTATATGATCCTACGAGTTTTACAGGAAATTCTCTTTAGTAAGTTGATATTTTAGTAACAGATTTTCGTAGAAATTATGCTATTTTACTTCTTATTGACACACCGCAATCAGCAATTCTTTCTTACTTAATAAAAATCCTATCATTCACTCATTTACAGATAATATCCAACCTACTTAACTGCTGGATTTAGAAGCATAGATTTTACTCTAAGAGTTCCTTATGTGTTTAGAGGTAAGAGAAACAGGGTGTAAAGTAGTGGTCATTCATCCTCTATAGAAAAGGGAGAATCACCGACCAGACTGGTGTTGTGTCTGGCGAGCAACTGCCCAACAATTGATGTCGGATAGTCTTATAAATGTTGATCGCGCGGTAAACTCTAATAATGCGATGCAGGATTTGTGTGACGTCAGGTCTTTGATGCGTAGTTCGCATGTGGCATTGTAGGTGCCACCACATGTGTATACCGAAGGTGAGCACAAAGTATGTTCGAATTTATCCCCCCCTCAAGGTAAAAAGAGGATAAACGTTTGTTTGGAAGTTCGTAATTTTTACCGATAGAATATCCCATTAAGCATACGGCTTGTCATATTATATGAACGGGGAAATGAAACTTGTCATATTATATGAAACAGTGTAACGTAAACTTATTATCTAATCATAGACCTCATCCATCGCTTTCCATCCGGCGACATCAAGGTCAAGAGCTGGCCCATAACATTATAAAAAAGTAGGCATTACTTTACAAAATACCTACTAACTTCTTAATATTAATTTCTCAATCAGCAGAGATTTCATCCAGTTTTCCTCAACCATTAGTAACTACTATAATATTTCTTTGTTCTCCCCTGGCGTTTTATGACTCTCTACGTCGCAAACGATGTTCAGCCAGAATTTCCAAACTCGTTGTTGGAATCTCTCTAAAAAGTCTAAATAGGTCGCATTAAAATTAATGAAAGGTCCCTCAAAAAGGTTTCAACGAATGTTATAGTCGATTTGTCATGCTGAAACTTCGATGTTTTTTTAAACAGGTTTCATTTTGTTCTAAATAAATTATACACAATTTTACAACATAGCCTGGTGACCAACTCATGAAAATTAGTTAATTTTTTTGTCTAATATTTGTTTATTTTTTTTTCCTTTTTTTGCTAAAACTGATTTAATGTTGTGACAACCATCTTCATGATTTGTAGTACCCCAGAATATCCGCGGTTTTTATTTTTAATTTATATATTCTTTATGGCACCTTTAGGTCATGAGCTATCCGAATACCAAATAATATTTGGCCTAGGAGTCGAGGCGTGAAAATTGATTCGCTGTTACAATGTAGGTATATAAGATGATAGATGTGTGTAGATATTTGTAATATTCTAGTATCTTATTGGTCCTTGGTTAACTCTTACATTCTTCGTAATCTTGTCCAAATTCCGTCTATACTGCATTTTGATTACTTGCTGACCGTAGACTTATATATATCTTGATATTACTTATAATAGCTTGAATTAACGTTTTGTAAATCGGAGATGTGAGAGTCGGGTGATCTGCAACTAAGGACCCTTCTACCTCAGACACCTTTCGCTAACTAAGCAGTGCCTGTAATAAGATGTCGAGATAAATAAAGATTTAATAATATTGTGTAGTTATTGCTTCGGATCGACTTTGTTATTCAACAAATACTGCCGAATCAAATTTGCCGACCCGTACATGTGTGTAGCACCCCTGATATTCAGTCTCACTAGAAACCTTAGCATCAGTTTTCTTCCCCAACATTTTTATACTTCAATATCCAGACACAGTAAACTTTGAGTAAACTTAACGGAAATCCCCCAACTTCCAGCTTTACTCTGAAGACCTTTTTACCGAGCAGTATAAATATCAAATGCCCTCTTTCCTGTACTCAAAGTCCAGCAGAATATAATAATATGTAGATATAATAACATGTTCGAGAAAACGCCATTCGGCTTTTCTCGCATTGTACCGAGCCACCCGGAGCATGATTCAACAAGGGTAGATGCCGAACAAAGTTTGCCGATTGGCACGACCCGAATAAAAGCCGAATATTGAGTAGTTATTGCTTCGGGTCACTTTGTTCTACCGGGGTTGCGGGAAAGTTCGAAAGGGATACCGTGGCCCCTGGCAACACAGGCAACTGAAGGAACACGGGTGGGTTTTTAGTCAGTAAGAGTCTGACACGCCCTCCCGCTCCGCCCAGAGCGGGAGAAGTTATTTGATGATATCCCACCCAAAAAAAAAAAGGGGTCGACTTTGTTATTCAACACATCCTGCCGACCCGGACATGTGTGTAGCACCCCTGATATTCAGTCTCGTCGACCTTAGAATCAGTTTCCTCCCCAAACATTTTTATACTTCAATACCTAGTCACAGTAAACTAAGCACAAATCCCCCAACATCCAGCTTCACTTTGAAGACCTTTTTACCGAGCAGTATAAATATCAAATGTCCCCTTTTCCTGTACTCAAAGTCCAGTAGAATAAAGTCGACTACCAAAGTTTTTGTACTTTAAAAAGCATCCAAGAACACCTTTCAATGTGCTACAAGATATCGGACGAAGTTTAAGACAACTTTAACTTGTCTCAAACAAGTTTTGTAGTGTTGTAAAAGCTGATGTCGACAATTTTTTTGCAGTTGCAACAATTTTGCGCTTGCTAATTGACTTGGTTTATTCAAGGTATTTTAAAGCGGTCTGTTACAGAGTACAGACCGATAATTTACTGATTAAAAACACACAAAACTATTTTTTTTTTTCAATTAGCAAATGTTTCATTCAGTTTTCCTCTAGCTTGGTTTGTTCAAGGTGTTTTAAAGTGGTCTGTAGTAACCCAGTATATTAATAACAGCTAGTAGATAATATTACGATTTTGATATTGAAATGTACTGAATTTGTTATGGTTACTGCATTGAGCCAGCAAAACGATCAGCTCCACTATTATTATTGATATTCGTAACAAAATATCATACCAGGAATGATATCATTTATTATTGAGTCAATTGTTCTGCAGACCATTATTCTCATTCTTTTACACTTAATAAAACACTTCTGATATAGAGAAGGCACGAGCATTGATCACCACGTTTAGAAGCACGCTAAGATATTAATAGAAGTTCAGGTTCCCTCACGATGTTTTCCTTCACCGATGTTAGTAATGTCTAAGATAAACTCAGAAAGCACATAAATATAAATTGAAAAAGCCACATTGGTAGGTACTTGCCTAGATTTGAACGTTTACGTGATTTACGTGCATGAGAGGCAAGGCAACCACTGGGCCTTTTTATATTGCATTTTTTAATTTCTCTTATATTATTTATAATTCATTCCTTCTTCATCTTCCTAGCACGGCGGGCTGTGCTGGAGCGGCTGCTGCAGGAGCAGAAAACCTCAAACGGCGCAAATACAACAACCTTATTGGGAGTTACATGTTTGAGCCGTTTGGGGTTGAAACACTAGGGCCTTGGGGTCCGAGTGCCCATCGAGTATTCCGGGACATCGCCAAGCGGCTGGTCGACTCTACACGTGACCAGAGGGCTGGCCTATTCTTAGCCCAAAGAATCAGCATTGCGATCCAACGCGGCAATGCTGCCAGCCTTTTGGGCACTTTCTCCATCGACAGCGATGCTGATGAATTTTTTGATGCCCAATGAGCTCTGCCCCCCTTTTTTTTAAGTTTCGATAAATACTTGTACATACTATATTTAATCTTTTATTTAATTTAATATTATTGTACAATTAATTATATTGTAACTTACAGAAAATAAATGTATGTATTCATTCATTCCACATTTATATAATTATCAAACTTTAAATATTTAAATAACCTTGACACCGATAACCCAGCATCGATAACTTTCTTATCGATACTCGTACATCACTAGCCGTCCAAATAGAAAAAGATAACGGAGAATAGTGGCAGAGACATTTTAATGGAATTCCTCTCCTGTTCTCTTCACAAATATCGCGAATAAAACAATTTATCTTAGCACTTCGTATTTTAAAAGTCTTCAGATATGTCAGGATTAAGATAGTTATTATAATAATATTTATTTTAGTTTAATATATTTTGTTGTAAGATTGCTACTTTCGTCTAAGTACCTCAATCTACCTAACCTTTTCCCAACTATGTTGGGGTCGGCTTCCAGTCTAACCGGATGCAGCTGAATACCAGTATTTTACATGGAGCGACTGCCTATTTGACCTCCACAACCCAGTAACTTGATAATACGATACCCCTTGGTAAGGCTGGTTGTCAGACTTTCGGGCTTCAGACGATCTGTAACGACTCTCAAAGATCCACGAATGACAGCCGGGACCAACGGCTTAAGATGGTCACCCATCCACGTACCAACCCCGGCAAGCGTAGCTTAACCTGATGGATCCACTCGTGCGGCTGTTATTACCGAGCCACGAGCTCTTCTACTTTCGTCCACCAATGAAATATAAATGAAACATACCGAGTTAAGAGTGACCAGAGGGCCCATACAAGTGACCTCTTTCAAAGCATTTCATATTATTTCTGCAACGACTTTCAACAGGATTGTCATAAGCATTCCGGTAGCTTCTAAATGTAAAAACAAAACAAATTTTAATATTAACGGGCGTCCCGTTAATATCTGTTTTTTTAATTTATTTATTTTATTAAGGGCGAATTTCACCATTAAAAACTGAACGCGTTCAACACATAAAACCACGTTTAAGAGCTGTCAGTGTCATTATTTTCTTTGGAATATTGACACTGACAGCTTTGAACTCGGTTTAGATGAACTGATCGCGTTCAGTTACAAAAAATAATGGTGGTAAAATGGTGAAATCCGCCCTTAGTGTCGATTCAATCAATTGTTCATCATGGTTCATGATGATTGCTGATAGATAGTCACTACGTCTAAGCCCTCAGTACCCTACGTCTACGCAGGTCATGGCGGCGCTGTTCTCAATCCAATCAAATACGTAAAAACTTCTATCAGCTATAAACAGCTAGTCAGAGTCGAGAGTTATTCATTCTCCTGCACTTATCCCAATTTTTTTTGGGATCGGTGGCCCTTTTTTTTTCATCCATACTTCTCTATTAGTCGTCATCTCGGTAGTCACCCTCTTTCGAGCCATATATCATTTTTCTCACAATCCATCCCCCCACAGTTGATGGATGGACTGCGTCAGATCAACTTTATTAAGGTCTGAAATTTTCTGTGCGTCCTGCAAAACCAAACTCCTATTATTTTTGTCCTCTTGATACGTTTTAAGATCATTGACGAGTATATATAACATTACTGCTCTATAGTTAGCAATGAAAACTTTATAACCTAAACTACTACACGCCTTTGCCCGCGGCTTCGCCCGCGTGGACGTCGGAAATTATCCCACGGGAACGTACTACCGGGATAAGGTACTTCCGCATTTATAATTTACTAGCTGTGCCCCACGGTTTCGCGCGCATAAGTCTCGATCCCGTGGGAATATCGGGATAAAAAGTATCATATGTCCTAACCCAAGTCATGGTTTAACCATGTGCCAAATTTCATCTAAATCCGTTCAGCCCTTTTAGCGTGACAGCGTAACAAACAAACAAAGTCACTTTCGCAGTTATAATATTAAGTTAGGATAGTTAGGATTAGGATATTATTATGTATGGATTTAATATTCTATTGCAGTAGCAACCGCTCCTAAGACAAAGTAACTTTAGATACTAATAATATCAGCTGATTAAACTATAATTTAACAAGATGATTGATGACACATCAGATGTCTCTCACACTGGCGACCAACAGCTGTTACGTTCGACAATTTAATTTATTCTCAAAGTGTATGTGAGACGGAGGGAACGCCTTTGTACAGTGTTGTGACGACAGATCCCGGCTTTTCTGAAGAGGGATACGGACTTTTTCAGACTGACCTTCAATCCTTTAAATAAGATTGTTCTAATTATGTGTGTATACCTATCTCAAAACGTTGAAGGAAATAACATCGAGAGGAAACAGGCATGTCCCTGAATCAAAAAAGAGAGACAAGAGACAATGTGACATCTCCCAACACGCACCTGGTCCATGTGGTGGATTATGGCCCACTTCCTTGCACAGAAAGCAGGCCTGTGTCCCAGGATTGGGAAGGTTATAGGCATATTACGCTTACCTACCTCAGTTTTTAGTAGGCAGCAGAGTTATCACCAATCAGTAAACAAAGAAATAATGGTTTTTGTGAAACCGTCACGTTAATTATGTGCTTTATATTTATTCTTTATAATAAGGATAATATAAAATATGGATAAAATGATTTTAAATACGCAGTCTTTATTTTTTTCTCCACAAAATATACAAAACCAGGCTAAACCGGGGAAGGCCTTACAAAAATGTTGAATATTCATGAAGGAAAGATGGGTCTCATTTAGCAAATTAATATAGAACTGTTAGAATATCTCTCAGTTTAAATAGCTACCTAATTAGTTTGTATGATATACCTAAGTCTCGGTCCTGCCGACCTATTCTGTAAAAATCTCACCGTGAAAACTAAGCTGAAGTGAACTTGAAGGTGTCCGTATGGATCGAGGAGGCATGTCTCATATTTAAAATGCGGGTAATACTTCCAAAGGGGTACATATTAGAATATCGAAAATTAAAATACCTACGGTTAAAATGCCAATGTTCAAAACATCGAAAATTAAAATATCGAACAAAGTAATATAAACTGCCATTTTATTTATTACCACGATAATGGGTCATTATGACCTAAATTACTGACGTAACTTTGTTAAAACAGCTCTTAGTTCTAAGTTTAGAATAATATTAACTTCTTCATGATGAATAAACAATTAATCTGTTTACTTAAAACTTGGTTAGGACCTTTGTGGGTCACGTTCTAGAACTTTATTTTGAAAGTCAAGTTGATAATACTTTCTTTGAACTTTTATGCTACCACTCAAGCGTCCAAGCCGCGCGGCGATTCTCGCCCCCACTGTCCGCGCATGAAATTTGACTTTCTTTTTTATGACCGCGCGAGACTCCCTCAACAAAAATGCGTACTGCTACATACTTATTAAATGTAGATATCGTTTGGCTCGCTATATTATGAGGAGGGATGAAACGCATATATGAAGGTAAAAGAGTGATAAATATCAATGTTGATGGATGGAGAGGGAGAGGAACGCCTAAGAAAAGACGGATGGATTGTGTGAGGATTGTTATGAAAGGAAAGGTAAATGGTAGCGTGACGGTTGACAGGAGAGAATAGAAGAAGAAAATGTGTTGCGCCGACTCCAAGCAACATGGAACAACGGCAGGGGGATGATAATTCAAGGTACTATCGCGGACACGCATAGCTGAACACCGCTAAACTTACCTTTGAGCTAAACAAAGCCTTCACAGCGCAGTCAACAGTGTAGACGCTGAAAGATTACTTTAGTATCTACAATATTGTCATAAATAACCAAGGCCAAGACTTATGCAGGAAAACATAGAAACAACAACAATGTAATTTTTTTCCTTTGTTCAATATTCAATTTTGTTACGTAATGATTATGCAAATAAATACGTGATTTAAAATGTTTAGTTTTTTTTTCGGCGAAACCACCGTTTTGATTTTTTATTTGTAAAATATAAGTAACCCTAGTAATAGTAGTAGTTGTAATTTTTTATGTTGCATTAGTAGTGAATAGGGTATTTTTTTTTTCAATTCAATTTGTTTTCCCAGATCGCCATGTATGTGAATTTTTTCGGTAAATCCATCTTTTCTGGCACCATTTCGGGACATTCCTTTTCCATTTTTACTTCAACAATTTTTTCTTTATAATCTAAAACCTAAAGCCTATTGTCTGACGAACTTAGTTTAGTAAAAATTGTACCTAAATTAAATAAAATCAGCAAAAAAATCTCTTTGTATAAAATCTGAACTGGGCCAGACACACGAACTGTAAAGAAACTTCGTCGTAGTAAGATACCAACTTATCCGGGGTTTGTAATCATTTGGATAAAATGTGAACTTCCTAGAGACCTAGAATAACATAAGCGGGGATGTGTACAACAACAAAATAATCTTGTATACCTTGGGGACTTGTGAACTGTGGCAGATGTCTGTGCTGCTGGGGAGTTCAAGAAGAATAATTTATTTGTGAAACATAGGTAATTATATACAAAGATCTTAAAAATTAGGTACTGCGCTATGTTTTGCCAATAATGATATACAAAAGATCAATAATATTAGAATAGATTAAATAAGTACTATTAGAGTTTGTTGCGCCACTTCTTCGAACTGTGAAGTGGTGAAGGGTGGGCGTTTTGGGGGTCTTATGTAATTTTAACGTTCGAACAGTGCTGATTCTCAGCCTAGCTTGAATAAATAACTTTTGATTTTGATTTTTACCCCTTTCTATCATATTGTTTTAAGCCGGTCTACTAGATAGTAAGTGGTCACTGTCGCCTATAGGCAACAGCAGCTGAAGCATCGTAGGTGCCTTGCCATCTAACGAAGACAAAGCTGATGCTTATGATTACTCGTTATCCCGGAAGTACGCTTCCGTAGGATAAGTTTAGAAATCCAGGCGGGCGATTCCATTGGCAAAAGCTTGCTATATATAGGTTTACACATAACATCACGCCTGTATTCCCCGAAGGGTTAAGCAGAGGTGTAGGTACCTATAGTAGGTACACACACATTTCGCCAGTTATTTTTAAGTCGCATATAATAGGGGGCGAGCCTATTGCCATCAACCGGGCACAAATCCAGACTCCGGGCTGCTACTGAGCAGTTCCAGATGGAAAAACCCAATAACACTTTGCCCGACCCGGGACCTCAAACTCAGCAGTAGTGTGTGCAACGAGACAGTCTCAATCTACATAATTATAATAGGAATCTATAGGTTCAATAAATCAAAATTCTATTCCTATATTAAATTACTGCAATATTATGTCATAATATTATGCTTGGTACAGTTAATTGATTCAGGCGTGACTTGGCGGAAATCCTCTATAACTATTCTCTATTCTATTTTCTATTCTATTGACTCAGCGTGTTAACACGTCGTGTACGGGTTCGCGACAAGTCAATCGTCATCCTGAGGATGCCTCGTTGAGTGGTGATACACGTGTCGATTTCTTACAGAGTTTTTTTAATACTCTTTATGAATAGTTAAGCGGAATAGTTTACTAAATATATCTACGTCTATTGTATTTTATGCTTGGTACAGTAATCACTGACACTGATATTGTAGTATTGTGTGCAGTCCCTATTTTGCTTTCTTAGTTCCACTCGCCAATTTGCGTCTAGAACGGTGCACGACTAGGACCATTGTCCCACGGTCGCTGCATAGAAGTGTGTGGTGATGTTATGTTATCGATAGAATAAAAATACTGTTGAATAAATGGTTCACAAATTTAAAAATGGAGTTCAATTTGTCGTTGAAGGCTGTAGAAATGATATTTAAGGCTCAGAATTGTTTATTGTGGATATGAACTGTGTGAATAGATTTAAGGTTGGACTGTGCTCACCACGCTCAATCTGTAGATTGCACATTTCATAGCCTTATTATACTTGTGAAGAAGTATTTTATTCTTAAACAGAGACTGGTGCAACACAGCAAACTTTAACAAACTATCCGTCCGCATTGCAAGCCCGTATTTCTTTTATTCTTCCATTATCTATACGTGGTTAAAGGAAAAATAATGGAAATATCAATGTTCTATTCCTACATTTAGGTATATTAAAATGTTTATAAAAAAAAAATTAATTTTTTTTACCCCGCCCGGTAATCTCTTGGCCTTAATCTCACCTGATGGTAAGTGATGATCAGGCCGAAGGTGGAAGCGAGTTTTTACCCGGAATCCTCAACCACAGAGGAACAGGCTATCTTAGCTCTAACTGCCGAAACACAACAATGCTGTTAACATTATTGTTAAGGCGACAGACTTAGATAAGATGGTGGTAGCTAGCCAGGCGGACTTAGAACAAGCCCTACCACCAACCAAACCGAGCAGAAAATTTTGCCCCCACTGAGAATCGAACCCGAGACCTCTGTGTCTGAGACATGTGGTCTAACCACTAGACCACATAGGCGGTTAAAACTTTACTTTACTTTTTTATCTTCATCGATATCTTGTCCCATCACAAATTAAGCTACATCTCGCGTGCCATAGGCGACACTTAATGGTCTGCCACTTCGCTCATTTTCTTCACCGCGTTATTTTACCATCGTGTCAAGAGTTCTGTCGCATTCTTACTATTTTAATGTTCCAAATGTTGAATTTATTCGTCGCTCGTTATTTTTGTGGCATTGATAAAACTGGTTTCATGTTATGAGGGTTTCATGGATTACAGAAAGTGTTTCTCAAACATTAAAATATTTCCTGACTACGGATAATTTCAAACTCTACCGGAAATCAATAATCAGCTGATCACGGAACAAACTATCACTGTCATTTTAGTATGGAAGTGTTTAATCAGTAAAATGACACAAACAGCTCTTTTAATTGCATTCATAAGATCATGGCTGGCATGATAACCAATCCTGAAAATTAACAAAACCCTGAAGTTAATTTATCAACAACTCAAATTTTGAAATAGCAACAAACTTCTACCGCAGTATCCAAACCAAACAAGAACAATACAAATAAAAATAACCCTCAAATAGAAAAAAAACAAAACAAACACGGTACTTCAATTTGTAACTATGACCTAAGCTCAAACATTGTGCCAGAGGAGGTACTTAGCGCAAGTTGGTGGTCCCATAGTAACAACACAAAGTTATAGGTACAGAAAGCCGGCTCCATACAACGAGTGAAAACCGGCGCACGCACACAAGACTTAGGGCGAATTTCACCATCAAAAACTGAACGCGATCAGCACTTTAAGAGAAGAAAGTAAGAAAGAAAAATCGTTTATTCTGCACAAACTAAACGCACATTACATAAAACACACATTTACAAAATTAGCCAAAAGCCTCATATTCAATTGCACAAAAAAATAATTGACATTGCCTGATGTCAATGTCAAGGTCAGAGACCAAAGAGAATTATTTACATAGATAAGTAGCTTATTGCGTAATGATTATGTTCTGACAGTAACAAAATGAAAACAAACAGAGAAAGAGCTGTCAGTGTCATTATTTTCTTTGGAATATTGAATTTGTGCTGATCGCGTTCAGTTTCATTGGTGAAATTAGCACTTACACTCCATTTGAAATAAGATTAGACTTTTAAATAAACCTTTTTTACAGTCCGTTCAACCGATTTTGACTTCTATTGCGTTGGTGGCATTGGCACGACAAATGGCAGCTGCAGTAAATAGTTGGTATTGTAACCACTTTTTTGCTTTTAATGTTATCGTTGTTATGCCTACAGTATAGAAGTCAAAATCGGTTGAACAGACTGTAAAAAAGTTTTATTTAAATGTCTAATCTTATTTCAAATGGAGTATAGAGGCGAACGTACGGCGATCTTAAGGTGAAAGCGTCAGGGTAGCCCGCGAAATTCAAATTTTCTTACGTTTTTTTCAATATGCAGGTCAGTATCAGGTTGTTTGTTCATCTTAATATGATTAGCGGCCATTTATCAAATATTTATTTATAGAATACAAATCATCAACACAACTCATATACTTAATCCTATTGAATTTCATGACATTTGAGGATATTCTAACTTATGGAGCTGTATTGCTGATTCTAATGGTTAAAATTCTGTAAAGCCATATTTGTTACGGACGCCATATTTTAATCAACATACAACCTGACACTGACCTGCAAATTGCAAAAAACGTAAGAAAATTTGAATTTCGCGGGGTACCTTGGCGCATCCCCCTTATACGAATGCCAGTCGCGAGTGCGCTTGCACTCGCTGTACGTGAAGCGTGTCTATGTGTGCGTGAGTTTTCGCTTGTTGTAGCCGACCTTCTGGACGTATCTATTTTAGTGGTAACAGGAACAAATTGCAACTAGGAACGTTTATACACGAACTTTCCTCGTATGGTGCAGTTTTGGTACCCTATTGTTTGTAGAAATTACTTCGTAATAACTATTCGTTGCTTATTGCTTATTTTATTTTCGTTATAACTAATAATATACGTGCTGTTGTATTGAGTTGAAGTAAGCTTGGTTAGTATTTCTGGACAAATGGTTTTGGATAAATATGAGAAGTTTGTACTACATTTAAATCAAAAGAACGGTTAAACTATCAAACTATCTGACGCTTTTAATCAAAGGTTGGAGTCGGTCAAAGTGTAACGTGTGAAACTTGGCTATTATATTATTTTGATATAAAACGCTAGATGGCGTTACTCAGATTTGAGATCACAGTTTTTCTATGATATTTATTCTGAAAGCCTTTCTGTAGTAACATTAAATCTCTTTGATGATACCATAAAAACTGATGATAAAGACTGCCCTGCCTTTGGCAGTCAGCATTTCTCAAAACAAAAGACCGAAAAACAAGTGCAACGTTAAAAAATAAAATATACAAGAGCGATCGAAACAAGCAAGTGTTCATTATAGTGAAAACGCGGAAAATACGTCCTCGCAACCAGCTCGCTTCGCATCCGCGGAGAGCACGTTCACAAATCGCTTCGCTGGAAAATCTTCAGTGTGATAACATGCTTACTCCACAAAGAGACGTAGATTAGGCCAGAGACGGCATCCACATTAACGTAAACATCCAACCTTAGCTTACACATTCAAATGGAATCCGACCATTTTAAAAATACATAATTCAGACAAGAATTAATTCCAACTACGCGGAGAATTTGAATGAAGTTACAGGTGGATGTTGCAAGGGAATTAGAGTAGCTACCTGAACAAGTCTCATTTAAATTTCATATCGAAGTTGCATCCGCCTTTATTCCAAAGTAAAGTTTGCGCGAGTTTGCGCAAGGGCGGGTGGAGTGACTTTCTTTTTACGAATTCCTTTGCATAATAATTTGGCTTAGTAATACTTTAAGACGTGGATTAATTCGCAGCGGTAAATGCGTTAACTGTGTTTTGTTTTAATGCTTTAAATTCTCTTTAATTACTTTCTACGGGTGTCTGAGGTTTTTAACTTGCAGATTTTCTTTTGTTTGGATTTTGGGAATTTGCTTTGTGATTGCAATTTTCAATTAAAATGCGTTTTGTGGTTTCGAGTTTTTGAAATATTCGGGGTTTCAAGATAGACCCTTGATTTTTTTTTTTTGTAGATTTTAATAAAGATTTTTGTAAATTCTTAACTTTTGGCATGTCATTCAACATCTAATAAATAATGATTAATTTCATAGCTGTTCCAACATTAGTTTTAAAATATTTATTAACCCTACATCTATTTAAGCGTAAGCGTATATAAAATAACTTTAAATCCTACTACAATTTATTTCTTCCTCTGCCAAATTATTAAACAAAAGTCTTATAACACAATAGACGTAGATATATTTAGTAACCTATTCCGCTTAATTATTCATAAAGAGTCTTAAAAAACCCTGTAAGAAATCGACACGTGTTTCACCTCTCAACA
This sequence comes from Eupsilia transversa, assembly GCA_914767815.1. Lineage (NCBI taxonomy): Eukaryota > Metazoa > Arthropoda > Insecta > Lepidoptera > Noctuidae > Eupsilia > Eupsilia transversa. Next base: position 5,595,017 of record OU611896.1, on the reverse strand, counting down.
AGGCATCAATCGTCATCCTGAGGATGTCTCGTCTATTGTATTTTATAATGGATTTCCGCCAAGTCACGCCTGAATCAATTAACTATCTTATAACACATCCAAATTACCATTAATTTCCATCCTACATTCCTTACATCCAAATCACATGACTTACTTTTCTGACAAAAAGAAATCGTTCTCGTAAAACAACATGCAACACAAAGCTAGCATTCGTCAAGTAAAACAAGACGTGTAATCCATTAAGCTTTGTATGGTTTGGAGAAGTTGGAGCAAGAAGCGAACTTCCGAGCAATTTGGCCGCGCAGCCACAAAATAGACCTACCTACAGAAGGTCGACTCCATGCAACTAGCGAAAACAGGCGCACGCACACTCATAGGCCCTTTTCTGATTTGTCGGTACAGCAGCGGTGCGACATCAGCATGCTCGGTATTCGCGGTACCGAAGCTTACCGAGCACCTACCGAGCGCCTATATTTCAATCGATCCTTCCTGATTAGGTCGGTATGTGCGGGAGTGCGACACAGACCGAGCTAATCAGAAAGGCTCAATTGAAATATAGGCGCTCGGTAAGCGATCGGTAAGCTATCGGTACCGCGAATACCGAGCATGCTGATGTCGCACCGCTGCTGTACCGACAAATCAGAAAAGGGCCCGTGCGGCGATGTCAAACAAATGCCGATCGGGAGTGCGCTTGCACTCGCTATACGTGAAGTGTGTCTATGTGTGCGTGCCTTTTCGCTCGTTGTTTAGCGCAGGCTTTTTGTATCTATCTATTTTGTGGCACAGCATTGCAGCGACGTCTGTGAGCGTTGGTGTAACGTGTGGCTGAAAGTTGAGGAGATTGCGTGTGTAGGTCGGTTAAAAGTCATTAGTGGTCGTTGTTCGGCTTTTGTTTTTCTTTATTTTGGCCATTTCCATAGAGAAAAGCCTCAATTTGAAACTAGTTGCAAATAAGCCTGTAATTGGCGTTATGTTTCATATATTTACAATTGTTATCCATCTATCATCATATATTTATAAAAAGTAATGTTACCGACAAAATCAATATTTTTAGAAACGTGATAACCTGGATTTTTTATAACTGTATGATTATTGATTATTATCATAATCATAAAGCTTCCATCTCCATTTCCAATAAACATACAATGTTTGTAAACTTTAATAATAAGACCAGCCTATTATTCTCCCACCGCAGGGCTAATGCCTCTTCTCATTCAGAACAGACACGCGGTGAGGTCGAGCATTGTTTACCACGCTCTTGCTCAAGACGGGTTGGCGATTTCAGACTTATATTATTCATTTATTTATTTAAACTTTTCGCACAAAAAGGTACAAAGGCGGACTTAATGCCTTAGGCATTCTTTACCAGTCAACCAAGGGTGGTGAAGGGATTAGATGACAGGTGCTCTTTTTGAGAGGAACAAAGAGAAAAAAAAACTATTAATATTATAACATAATGTCGTAATATATCATAAAATCGCAGTTATAAATAACATAAGTACAACAGTACATATTTAAGTAGGTTATAAACTTACAATACACATTCATACATATTTACTATAATAATACCTATATTATATATACCTATACATATAAACGAAATCAAGTGAGACAGGTGTTGATATTAACTGAAAGTCTAGGTTTCCTCGCGATGTTTTCCTTCACCGATATCAGTAATGTCAAAGACATTTCACATTAACACTTGCCCGGATTTGAATTCACAGTCTCGTGCATGAGAAGCCAGGCCTTAAACACTGAGACATCACGGCATTCGTGGTGTGATAACCAGGATTTTTTTGGATAACATCGTGATAAAAACGGCGTGCCTGAGAGATATTTCTCGACGGCATGTGAAGCCAAGTCAGAGGCTCATGGGCGGCATAAAATCCAGACACTATGGTAGTCACTAACCACACAAAAAAGGAAGATTGGAAATGGAGGCTTTCATTTCCAATAAAAATATTGTTCTACTAGACTACCTACACTACAGGCTGACTTTGAAAACATGCTACAAAATTTAAGGGGGTGTTGGACCCATCAATGTGAACAACTTTTACTCTAGGACCCACTTGAATTCGCAAAAAAAAAATGACTTTCCTGTATAAAGGTATACCCGATAATGTACCCGATTGGACCATTTTGTATAAGCAGGTATTTTTTTTTTTTTGCGAGTGCTTAGTTGTTCCCATATTAAAAGTTGTTCATATTGATGGGTAGAACACCCCCTTAAATTTTGTTGCATGTTTTCAAAGTCAGCCTGTATATTTCTTAATTAGTTAATAGCTTTGGAGATCTGTTAACATGATTACTAAACTTTCTCGTTGGTCGTGGATACCATACAAAACCAAGTTATTACTCTTCAGTTCTCATTAGTTCCCTTTAAACGCCTCTATGTATATCTTTCCTTCATTAATTACGTCATCTTCCTCTTTAATGTAAGTACACAAATTCTCCATAATCACTACCAATCAATACTAATGACATCATTATTATCCACCCACTCGCCTACCCTTTTCTCTTACCCCACACGTAAAGCAACTAGTACATAAGTTAATATTTGCTCCAACTCTCGTAAGGGTCTGTTTACAAATGTCATAGGCAGGAATCTAGCTGATGCGGTTCTGTTCTGCTTCCTATTAATTAATAACTGGCCTTGTTAGTACTTTCCTGGCTTTTGCGATGGTAAATGTATGCTATGTATTGTGAAATGGTTCCTTTCTTTTATTGTATTGGTGTGTTGGTATTGATTTCGTATGTTTAACTCTGTCTGATTTTAGTTCAAGGGTTTCGTTGTTTCTGATGATTTGGTTTAATTTCATATTTTTTACTAATTTTCTGATTGATATTTAGTTACCTTCTTGTTTTGTCAAAAACATTGCTTTCTGTTTCTTCATTAAATTCTAAAATCAAATCATTAGGGATATTGTTCTCATCTGCCTTTTTGTTTAATTTTATCTTATCAATCATAAACACTATTACGGGCATATACATTTTTGTCCAAAGTAGCTGTTATTATTGGTGGTTTATGGAAGTGAATGCTGGGTGTGGCAAAAGAAGCATGAAGGTAGAATAAATGCTGTGGAAACGCGTTCCTTGCTAAGCATGTGTGGTGTGACTACGAATGATAAGCTGAGGAATTATGTGATGAGACAACGGTGTGATTTAATAGAAGATGTAGTGACAAAAATTGGAACAGATTATGCTTAGATGGTTTGGTCATGTTGAGAGGATGAATGAAAGACGACTAACAAAATGTATTTACAAGGCAAATGTGAGTGGAAACGCCGGGACCACGCCCTAGTAGGAATATAATAGTGACCTTATTAGTGATGTTCTTCTTCGAGGTCAGGTGCGTAGTACTCGCAAGCGATGTGTGTATGACTAGATGTATGAACGTTAACGAGGCAAAAGGAGTATGTAAGGATCGTAGCAGGTGACGTTCTGTAGTTTCTGTCTACCCCCATAGAAAGAAGGCGTGAGCTTATGTATGTATATTATGTAGCTGTTATTACCGTCTAGACACCAATCATTAAAAAATTTAACGAACGTAATCAAATCCTTCGCAATTTTGCTCCAAAACTAAAGGTTTATTCTAACTTAAATACAATTAATAGAACAACTAGTTAAAATAGAGCTAGACCAAGACGGTTAACACTCAGTTAAGTTAATTAAGAGTCAATTGTATAGTTAGGGAGACAAATCTGTTGCTTGCCTGGAATAGTCGCTGAAGGCTGAAGTAATTGTTGGTACTTTGTACAGAGTGGGTCGTTGGAACAAGGAGAAATGTTTTAAAGGTTTATATTTTAGAGTAAAAGGTCAATTTAGGGTTATTCGTTTAGTATTTTTGATTTGTCTAAGGAAATGTTCTTTCAGTCTTGTTTTGATCGATCTTTCTGTTGATAAGATATTTCTAAGACGAATCGATCATGCATGCGGAATTCTGCAGCTGCATGCAAACTGTTTATCCCAACTGATACGTACGGTTCTGATTTACCACAGTTTGCTTCTCCTAAGTGGGTACTTATCAATATTATTATTATTCACTTCGTAAATTCTTGGCCTGAAAGTATTCATATTCATAGGTATTTACGTTCATTTATTGCATTCCATATTGTGGAAAAGATGTTAAATAAGGCTTAAAGCCAGGTACAAAAATATAGACCCTGTAAGTGCACAGCATGAGGATAAAATTAAAATTACAAAAAACTAAATTACATCTAACATAATAATAAAAAATCTTAGTATTTTAATTAATTTAACAATGAAATAATATTATAATAAAGTACTTACCAGTAAATGTTACAATTGGTAGGTTTATTAAATGACTCTTGGCTTTATCCAAAAACATTGAAGTCGTGTCATGATTTTTTTACTTATACCATATCATTCATATCTTACCTACTCAGTAAGAGCGTAAGACAGTAAAAAGACAAACGATTATCAGTAAAGTTGCTATTTCAAAGTTGTTACGGCACGTGACAATGGTACATAAATCAGAGAAAAGCACACTGGACTACGTCTTCCTAGAATTACTAGAATTGGCATCTACTACGTACAAAGAAAAGCTTGCACATGTAAATAAATAAATAAATAAATTTTATTTCGAAAAGTGATGTACAGAGTAGGTATGCGCAGCATTTACAGCGTAGGACTTACAAGTGCACAGGAATTTGATCCATGACCGTTATGCTAGGTGGAACCTGTGTTACAGCGGTCATCTATCCGTCCATTATACAAGATTACAGGTAAGTAAGTAGTACTTATTTATTAGGGGTACAATTTGTGTTTAATCCTAGTGTGAAAAAGGTATGGCATGTGCCTGTGTTTGTGAGTGTGTATGTGGTGGTGTGTATGTATAGAGTGGTCATGTATATTGTGGTTTTTATAGGTCAGCTAGCACACGTATTCGGGGTTTATTTATAAACGCTGCTTAAAGTTAAGTAATGATTAGCGACCGTTTAACCAGACATTTTTGACGTTTGAACGTCACTTAACTTTAAGAAAAGTTTATAAATAAACCCCTGTATTGTTAAAGTCGCGTCGCGCGAGCCTGCGTTATTTCGTAATGCTATTAGCCTACATGTCTTGCATGTATAGTTAGGATTAGAATACAAGGATTGTTATCACGACTAAAATCATCTGTCATCATTCCAAATATCCTACCGCAATTTACTACTGATGATTCTGCATCCATCAAAAGGATATTATCAAAACTGACGCTGCGCCAAAACAGCCTTAGATACTACAGTTGAATGATGACTGCGCAATCGTGTTTTGTTTCTCGCGAAAACCTTTTAACAAATGAGGGCCAAACACTATGGGGTTTGTTTATAAACTTTTCCTTAAAGTTAAGTGACGTTCAAACGTGAAAAATGTATGGTTAATCAGTCGCTAATCATTACTTAACTTTAAGCAGCGTTTATAAATAAACCCCACAATTTCTTAGAAAACTTTACGGTAGAACAATTACTAGTGTCGCGTCGCGCCGTCCCGTCGCGCCAATCTGCAAGAGGCTATAGTCAAAATACGCGAACATGGCAGAGGCCACACAGTATCATTGACCATTCTGCCTGTGCTCAAGAATTGTAGGGGTTACTTAACGGCTGTAGACTCTTCTAGAACTTTTATGCGTTTCGTCATCCTCGTCCCCCGCTCTAAGTTTATTTGGAGTTGACGCAGCATGTCGTGGTCTCCTTTATTTGTGCATCTGATGTTTATTTATACCGATTATACTATGCAGCTTCTCTCTTTCATTTAGGTATTTTATCTGTCAGGTATAGTCTCTTTTACACTAAATAAAATGTTTAAATTCACAAACAAACAAGTCTCTTCCAGAAACTCTTCTACGTCTAAAGTGAACTTTAACAAGAGCACACAATTAGGTGGTGTCGCACGAGCGGCGCCGCGTGCTGCAGTTGTGTTGTTTTATCTCGTTACGTGTCAACTGGTTCAGATTTACAGCTTTGTTATTAGTGAAATTGTGTAGCTAGAGTGTATTGAGCTCTGTTTTGACGGGGAAAGAAATATGAGGATTTTTATTCAAAAAATATTGTCTATGAATGACGTAGGTATAGAGGATTTAGTGAATAAGGGTAAAAGCGGCACTTTTATTACCATTCTGATTCCCAGCACCGGTTAATTGAAAAGCCTTTATATTATTAGCCTAAAATATTTATATGTTTTGCATTCTTTTCAATGTTTCATCCAAGAGAGTATATCTCTTTTGAAACATTCTCTCGAATTCTAATTACTAAGCTACATACTGAAGTATAGATAGTAGTTGTATAGACAACGTTTAAATTACTTTTCAACTTCAAAAGTTACAGGACATTTTTGTGTGCAAGTGATCAATTCACAAAGTCATATAAACATAATTAATTATTGACTCTGACGAAACACACACTATTAAACGATACTCTCAATATTCAAAGTCCTCTCAAAACATTTCAAAATTAACTTCACTACAAAACCAAACAAAACGAATAACTCATACCGATCTTCAAGGGTATTTTGAAGGAATAAATCTCGAAAAGTTTGACGTTTCATACAATACTAAGGAGTTGCTGAAGAAGTTTAGACCACAGAATAGTACAGAAGGCCGGCTGCTTACAACGAGCGAAAACGCACGCACACATAGACACGCTTCACGTACAGCGAGTGCAAACGCACTCGCGACTGCCATTTGTTTGAGATCGCCGTATCGCCTAGTCTATGTGTGCGTTCGCCTGTTTTCGCCCTTTGTAGGTACTATTCTGTGGTCAGACAGTGTTCAACTAAAATTGGGTACCTACTACATACCTATGTTAATGTTTCTCGAGGGAGTCGTTGTGTGGAAGTTCTTTTCTTTTGAAGAATATCTTTAGTTGTAGCTAGTTATGAGTATGTTTAGTCTGTGAGAGTCTTGTAGTAAAACGGTATTCTTTAGTAAGTTTGAAAAATGGGGTTGGGGATCGTTTTCCCCACTATGGGAGTGTGACCGCGGACCAGTTACCCTTTAAAAATTGATAATGGTTGACTAGGCCCACATCTGTTTTGCTTTCAGTCAAGCGAAGGAATCTTAAAAAGGGTTTATACTATAGATGTTGTACATAAAAGCATTTAAAAAAACGCTTGCTCCAAAAACGGTGAAGGCTAACATCGGTAGAGGAAACCGGCATGCCTGAGAGTTATTTCTGGATGGCACGTGAAGCCAAGTCATCGGCCCATGGGCGGCATAAAAACTCTGACACCAGGTTAGTCATTAACCACAAGAAAAAAAAAGTAAGCCACTGAGCAAATCGCAACTTATTACAATACTTTGCAGTTACATTACCTATAACATTCACAAAGCTTTAGCCCTACTAGGTACACCAAGATCGCTCACTAAGATTAAATCGAAGTAACAAAGGAAGTACCGCATTCCAATTCTCAATAACATTAATACTGTCCCCAATTCAAAGCCATAGAACTAAAGATTAATAACCATTAAATCCCCACGTACAAGTATTAAAACGAAGCTTTTAAACGTTCGAAACCACCGAAGACGCACTCCTGTTTATTTATAGCACTTTGATGAAGTTTTAAGTCTACTACGTTGTAAAATTTATAACGTAACCAGTGGAGATAGATCTCTGGATTTATCAAAAGAAGTTCCGCATTGTCCCAGGTTTTGGTAAAGTAAGGGAGGGATGGAAGGTCAAAGTAGTGTGGTAGTGATTTTAGAGTGAGGACAGAGTCTACAGATTGTTTGCTTCTTAGCGGTTTATGGAAGTAGATAATGGGGGCGTAGGAACGGCAGATGGGTCTTCGTGGAGGCTATGAAATGTGCGGGGAAAACTTTTTTGAAAGAGATGTTCCAATCGTTTTATGTCTCGTTGAGAATTACGAAACACCAGGGGCACTGTATAAATATGGACTATACAGAAACTACGTAGTAAACTTTCTTAACGGCACATTTACGCAGACGCGCCCATTGACGAAACCCCAAAGCGATTGTCATGCTGTCAGTTGCTGGTGCCGTGTCGAGATGAGTTTTCGCCGCGATCTTTTTAAAAATGGAGTTTCCATACTGTCCATATTTATATTGTGCTAGGGGCCTTATTAAAACCGACAGGTGACAATCTGATCATTTTGTAAGATTTTTCATAGTTTTCTGCTTTATCACATGTCGTGAGAATCTGACAATTATATATTTTTTTTACAAATGTCACATTGTCAGTTATACATATAGGGCCCTGATTACATCCTGAAAATGAAAATGACTATCCTATTTTTCCATCAGAACTTTTTGGCCAATACAGTGTGAGTCTTCATAATGTGCACATATCGAAATGAGGGATTCTATGCTTAATTTGACAAACGGAAAAAAAATCTATTTTTATTTTTTTATTTATTTTGTATTTTTTACCCGGTGTAAACGGTGTAACTTTTAAATGATCTATCGCGATGAAACAAACTCAACTCCATAATGATTGGTAGTAATTAAGTGTTCTTATAAAATGAAAATTGTGGGAGAAACCCCTCCCAATTAAACCCAAAAAACCCTCAATTGAAAATAAACAGGTATTTCGTCCAAAAATCTGTTTTTTTAATCAATTTTTACAATAATCGTAAAAAAAAATCAATAATACGAATTTTTTTAAATAAAAAAAAATGGAAAAAAAAAATGTATTTAGATTTTATTTTTTATTTTTTCCGTCGATAAAATTAATCATAGATTCCCCCATTTCGATATGTGCACATTATGAAGACTCACACTGTATTAAATCACCAACATGTGGCGGTGTTTGGGGGAGGCCTATCTCCAGCAGTGATGTCTATACAATACCTACCAATGATGACTTTCTTCATAAAATGTACTTTTACAAGCAGTAAAATATTGTTTAAACCACTCTCCATATATCTCGTGGCCCAAACCGCGGCATCTTGGTAGATGATTCAGCCGCGTACTGTTGGTCTTTGTTACCAACTTTCTTGTTTCACTTGCTTACATCTGTAGTATTTGTATTCGCTAAGGTATTTGTGCAAAAATCTAGGTACCAATGTCATTATTTTGCAAAAAAAACCAAAGTAAGTCTACTGAAAACTTTGCTATGACTAGCAGTGTCTGTTATTTGTTGGGTAGTTAGAAGATGGAGTTTAAAATGGTGTAAAAGTATGTCCCAAAACTGATACAATTAAATTATGCAGAACTGTGTGACTGGTGTATGTAGTGTAACTGTTAATGGACGCCTTGGACGAATTAAAAAGCGGTTTTAAAAGTTGCATTGAAACTAGGACAAAGCTGGAATGCGATGGTTGATATAATTTCCAAGTATTTTCGAGAAAGTGATAGTTTCAAGACAACCCAGGTTGTGGCAATAGCACTGAACTTCACCCCCCACTCACAACACGATCGCCATAAACCTTACCTGAACTAACATTTAGTTCAATTCACACGCACACACCACATTCACACACACACTATAAGCACACTCACACTACACGCACACAATCACCATTACAGGTTTTCTAACTTTTTTTTTTGTATTTCTATAGTCTTTTTATTCCTCCTTTGTTTATCTTATTGCATAAGTTTTGAACAGTTCATATTTCCTCCCGAGAGGGGTAGAGGGCACACAGTCTCGTATAAGAGGTTAACCACTTTTACACAATTTTTAACGACTTTCTTGTGTAATAAAAATTTTCAAAAATTAAAAATTAAATCAACCATATTTAATTAATTCAATACTGTAATGTCATTCTGGTTCACTATTTGTGGGTTGAATAAAACAAGATTTTAATGAAAAATAATTAATTTAATATTTGAGAGAAGCTGTTTAAATCTACTTAAAAACCTATTAATAAGAACACTTTTTGGTCTCAACATTAAATAGAACAGTATGTACAATTATTTACATTAAAACTACTTAACGTAATTATTGTAAAATGTTCGTCTGAATAACTTTTTGAGCGGTTGTTTTTTTTTACTACAGAGCCATTTTAAACATCAGCATTTTTGAGGATTTTTGCTAACTAAAAATGTCATTGATTTTACATTTTCTTGTGTAAAACTTTGAATTGTATGAAAACCTCAAGTAATATTATGAGTAAAACTCTTTCGTAGGTTTAGTTCTGGATTTGTAATAATTTAATTTATATGACCATAATAAATTCCAGAATGTTCATAATTTCAGTAAACATACATTTTTCCTATCTGGTTATTGATCTATTCTATTATGTTTAACGTGGGAGTTCGTGGCTAAGTAACAAAAGCCGCACGGGTCAAACCAACAGGTTAAGCTACGCTTGCCGAAGTTGGTTCGTGGATGGGTGACCATCTTTACATACCAAGACTCCTCCATGCCTCGGAAAGCACGTTAAGCCGTTGTTCCCGACTGTCATTCGTAGATCTTTGAGAATCGTTACGGGTCGTCAGAAGCCCGACAGTCTGACCACCAGTCTTACCAAGGGGTATCGTATTACCAATTTACTGGGTTGTGGAGTTCAAATAGGCAGTCGCTCCATGTAGAATACTGGTATTCAGCTACATCCAGTTAGACTTGAAGCCGACCCCAACATAGTTGGGAAAAGGCGATGCTGATTGATTTTATTATGTTTAACTTCCAGATTAGCGTGGAAGCATAAAATAATATAATCTGTGACACTAGCAGCTAATATAATTATAACCACTCATCCTTTATCATATCCGAAGCTTTTTCCGCAATCATGATTGTTGGAGCATTAGTATTACCTCTTACAATCAATGGCATTATAGAAGCATCTACTACTCTTAGTTTTTCAATTCCATACACCCTTAATCTTGGATCAACAACAGCTTCTTTATCCCATTTAGGACCCATCTTACATGTACCTACAGGATGGAATATGGTTGCAGTGTATTGAATTAATATACACGTCCAATATTCATCAGTACCCCAAATTAATCCAGAACAAGCCTGAACTGGTATTTTGACATAGCTTGCTCCACTGGCTCTAAATGCGTCAGTTTCTTCTAAACTTACAACGAATTTAAGTCCATCAATCAAAGCTTCCATATCTTCTCTCTCTGTGAAGAATCTCGAATAAATTAATGGTGGACCAAATATTGGGTCAGTGGTGTTTAGTAGAATAAATCCTCTACTTTTAGGAGTCAATAATAATGGCCTAGCTGATAAACCATCGTAGAATGCTAAAGGATATATGTTTGTTGCCAAATACGTTGTCGGATCAGCGTAAAATTCTTTGACATTTCTTCCATCAAAATGAAATTGCATGTTCGGTTCGTCTTCATTGTAATGGGTGCTCATGAATGCAGTGCCGGTGAGAGTACCCGTTGAAGCTAAGGGTCCATGTTTGGGCAAAGGTTGGGCATAAAATTGGTGTATTTCATCCAATAATTGCTGGCCCGTTAAAGCAGTTGATGTTTTATTTGACAAAGCTAAAGTCAAAGCATCTGTAGTGATATGGTCTTGCAGATTACTACCTACACTTAATTCAGCTATTACAGGAATATTTAAACTCTTTAAGTGGTATTTAGGTCCAATACCAGATAACATCAACAATTTTGGAGAGTTAATTGTGCCAGTGCTTACTATAACTTCTTTCTCAGCATGAGCTGCTAATATTTCTCCATTCTTAACGTACTCAACTCCATACGCCTCTTTTGTGATAGGATCAATGAGTACTTTAGTGACAAAAGCATTGTTAACAATATGGATATTAGGCCGTTTATATCTAATAGGGCTTATATATGCTCTATTAGCTGAGTTTCTTTGACCTAATTTGGTTGTTGTTTGGGCTATGTCTGTTCCAAATTGGCTTTCGCCGTTGAAGTCAGTGATGGGAAGTCCTTTTTCTTTGAAGGCTTGGACTAACATCATAGAGTTGATGTCCAGGTACTTGAATCGTTCTACGTTGATGGGACCGCCGACAGCGTGGTAGATGGTGTTATGGGATTCCACGTCTTGGTTGTCTTCTGCTTTCTTGAAGTAAGGCAGGACCTGGAAAATGAAAAATGTTGGGATTCAAATCCGTAATGTTACGTGCAAGGTTTTCGATTTTGCGATAGATTGTTACAAATAAGTTCTCTTTTACTTAGTAACATCAATATTGATGACGGTAAACAATCAACTATCAATTATGCAACGTTTTTGTCACAATTACAAAATTCCTAAACAGAGTTAAAATTATATAAACAGTCTACACCCTTAATCTGTATTTAAAGATACCATTAATCTTAATTCAAACGAACTGAAAGCTAGCTTTTTGCATTGCAGTTTATGTACTTTTTGACTTAACCTAACTTTAATCTTTTAACTTTAATAGAAACATGTACATCCCTTTTATCACACATAAACAAACGGGGTTACAAAATGGTAAACCCATCATTCTGCGCCTGGCCTTTTCCTAATCATGTTGGGGTCGGTTTTCAGTCTAACCGGATGCAGCTGAATACCAGTATTTCACATGGAGCGACTGCCTATCTGACCTCCACAACCCAGTAACTGGGTAATACGATACCCCTTGGTAAGACTAGTTGTCAGACTTTCGGGCTTCTGACGACTCGTAACCACTGTCAAAGATCCACGAATGACAGCCGGGACCAACGGCTTAACGTGCTTTCCGAAGCACGGAGGAGTCTCGGTATGTAAAGATGGTTACCCATCCATGGAGCAACGCCGGCAAGCGCAGCTTAACCAGATGGATCGACCCATGCGGCTGTTATTACTTAGCCACGAGCTCCTCACAAAATGGTAATTCCCTTTCTTCTTAATAGGTTTGAGTCTTTATTGGTAGAAGTGCTAGTTAACTGACCTCTCTATAGCTCCATCCATGGTTGCCAAGTTCTGCCCAGCTGTCGTAGTCCCTCCGGTTTCCTCTCATGTATATCATATAGTTTATGGCACTCGATCCTCCCATGGTCTTCCCTCTGTAACGTTATAGTTTTATAGTTCACTATTTTATCTGACATGTTCGCTTGTTAACTAAAAATTATGAAATCGTAAGTTTGTATAAATTAATATATCAAAATTCTTAAGTTTTCGTATGATTAGTGGAATTGGTAGCTAATTGAAAAGTTTAATAAACCAAGTATTTAATTTTGTCATATTACGAAGGTATGATAATATAATGTATTTTGTTTTGATAAATAATGGAAAGTAAATTAAATACAGCATACAATACAGTTTTAATTAGTTATGAAAATAAAACTATTAGCTGTCTAAATATTGATTTATCCGATTTCATAAATTAGCAAACAAGCTTTAATTATTTTAATAGGACCAATGGGTAAAATAAACATTTTAATTAATATACATAACAAACGTGCAAGGGTAACTAAAAAGTTAAATACACCCAACAACAACAAAAACATAACATAAAAGAAGAACAAACAAAAACCAAACAACATTGTATAATATAAAATGACAAAGTGCCAACACGCTACAATTTTTTTTATAAACCAAACCGACTGCAAATTATAATTTAAAAATAAAACACACGGACAAAAGTAGTTAAACTACATAAAATTGTGTTCCAACGAATAAAATTACGTGCCGTAAGTATTTATATTTTACTATCTTAAAATAATGTTACGATAAATAAAACAATATATAAAAAAGTATTAGTAAACGAATAAGAAATCTATTAAAACAATCTAAAAATGCAACCGGTAGCCTACCAACCAACACTACTTAACCTACAATACAATACAGTTTCGGTGAAAAAGATATTCTATTTTTTTACCAAATGAAATAAGTAGACTAGCCAAACATATTGCTTATCCAGTAACAGCCACTGACAATAGTATAGTCCACTCCCTATTATACTAACAAAAATTCAGATATTGATATTTTATTAAACTATACTGACACTTATGGAAATAAAAAAATATAAAAAAGGATCGGTCTCAAATCTGACGACCTCACGTCTAACATCGAAGTGGCTTTTTTCCAATTTAAAAACTGTCAGCGCCAGAAGAATTTTGATGTAAAAACTTTGCTGTTATACAGGTAAGTTGCAATAGGTCAGTTGAAATAAAAATACGAGAAAATACAAGAGAGTTTTGCGAAGTAAAGTTTAGTAGCACAAGGAGAGACAGTAACTGTAGAAACTTTCGAAGCTGTAAATTCTTTCGTTTCTCACTGATTAAATTTATTTCCCGTTACAGTGTTTGTTTTTAAAACAAAAATTTATAATATAAATATTTGTATTGAATACTAGTCCAGTTAGCCTCTGTTGAAATTCTTATAGGTTGGGTTAAAAATACATCAAAAGTCAATCGTTTAACTTCTAATCCTTACCTGTTTTGTAACACACTGTTTTCTGTCATATCAACCAAATTCTACACGATTTAAGAATGTATGTTAGAAAGCAAAGTACCTAACATTAAAATATACAGCTAAACAATAATCTACGTCGATAACTAAAGTTTTAGTAACAAATTCTAGGTTACTAAAAATTGAGTCTTTTTCACTTACCATCCTGTAGATAATGGCTTTTGAGGCAATAGGGTTAAGATTTAGATTAATAAGGTAAATAAAAGTCTTATTCTTGGGCAATAGTTTTAATTACAATGTAAAAAGTATTTTTTATTGCTTAAGGTGGATGCTCCGAGGTAGCCCGCGAAATTTAAATTATCTTACGTTTTTGCAATTTGCAGGTCAGTTGGCAGGTTGTATGTTGATTATAATTATGATTCGCGACCATTCACCTTAAGCTAATGGACGAAATTCAACAATAATAATAATGAGGTTATTCTCAAAGTTTCAAAGTTTTTATTTCATAATCAAACGGGTTTAACAAATAAGTTTAGTTATAGAGGCCTTCTTTTAAGTATGGAGATACCTGTGCCAGAAGACCTCCATATTCATATTCTTGGTTGCATTTTCATACAGTACAGGGATAATCGTCTTTTGGTGCCTCATTTTTATGAAAATCATCTAACGGGCCTCTGCGATTTGGCTTCGGCCCCAGCTTCCAAAGGTCCAGGACCCAAGATATATCAAAGACACTATTAATAATAGTAATTAGCCCGTATTGTTCCACTTCAGGGGAAACGTCTCCCTTTCTTTTTACCACTCAACTCGATTCTGAGCCAATATGGACCAATCCGTCCTGCGTTAAGTTCGAAATTCAAGACATATGGGATTATGAATAATTTATTCACATTGCCAGACTAAAATTTAAATATCATTGTATGAAATAAAAGTAATGCAATAAAACAAAAATAGAAACAAAATATTTGCTAACTATAATAATATGATTATCATAATATACTACTACTTAACTGATAATATGAATACTACTATAATAATAATGATTATCATGTTATTCCTACTTTATTATTATAAACTAGCTGTTGCCCTCGATTTCGTTTGCGATCCAGGATGATAAGTAGCATATGCAATAACCGATACTTAATGCACTAATCTTAATCAACTAAGCCCTATGTTTTAATTAAGAATCATGTATATGTATATGATTAAAAGTCTGTAAATGTTGAAAATCCTATTATGGCGAGAGTAATAATCTATTGGCATAGGCATTATTGTGATTTATTTTAACTAGCTCATACATTGTGCTTGCTGTGTTCACTATTTTAGGGCATGCAGTATTATGTTTATCTTCAAGTTCAATTAGTATGTAAGTTTTATTCTAATGGCCCGATTTGTGAACTATGAATAAAAAATTAAAAAAATTAAATAAAAGCAGGAAGCACATAATTGTAAAAATAAATCCAGCCAATTGCGAGTTGGATCGCACACGAAGGGTTCCGTACCGTATTAAGATCAAGCAAAATAAGCAAAAAAAAAACGTTTCTTGTATGTGTACACCCTTTAATTATTAACTTTATGCAATTTTAATATTTTTTATAGCAGCAATAGAAATACACAATCTATAAAAAATTCGACTGTCTATCTACCTATTACGTTCATGAGATACGGCCCGGTGACAGACAGACAGACGGACGGACGGACAGCGGGGGCTTAGCAAAAGGGTTCCGTTTACGTACCCTCCATACGGAACCCAAAAAAAAACATATTGCTTAGAATTTTTGTACCATAATATGCTGACCTTAAGCACACACTATATATTAAGTTCCTGGTATTTTCTGCTTGTACTAACTTCTATTTCCTAATATATTTTGTACCGGTACATAGTCATTCTTAAAATAGGTTTCTGACTTATACTACCCACCTACAGTAATGCTACTCGAAAAGTTTCAAGTGCTGGATTATCTATCATTTATGGTTCCCAAAAAACAGAATCCCAATCTTCCTTAATCATATCAGAAACTTTCTCTCCAATCATCATACAAGGAGCATTGGTATTTCCTCGAACAATATGAGGCATTATAGAGGCATCTGCGACCCTCAAATTTTGTATCCCATAAACTCTCAATCTTGCATTAACTACCGCATTTTCATCATGTCTAGGTCCCATCTTACATGTTCCAGCAGGGTGATATATAGTACCGGTATAACTCTTTAAAACACAAGCGAAATATTTATAACTACCCCATCTATATGAAGTGCAAGGTTCTACACGTTTTCTTATAAACTCGACTTTATTCTCTTTAAAAGCGTTTGTATCTTCTAATGTAGTTGCATACTTAAGCGCCGCTACCAAAGTCTTCAAATCATTTTTTATTGTGAAGAATCTCGGATAAATCAGAGGTTGACCAAGGATAGGATGGGTTTTATTTAGAGTTAAATATCCTCTGCTTTCTGGATGTAGAAGAATCGGTCTGACGTTTATACTATCGTACATTGAAAACGGAAATATGTTCGTAGCTAAATATGTCGAAGGATCCTTATAGAAATCTCTTTTGTTTCTGCCATCGAAATGGAATTGTATATCTGGGATTGTCTCGTCTTTACTTGCGTATTTTGTTCGATGAAAGGCTGTTACTTGCAGAGGTCCAGTTGCGGAAATCTCGTTGAATCTAGTGTTGTATTTATAAAAGTCTTTAACTGCTTTTAACATTTCATTTCCTGGTAAACTCGTCGATGTTTTATTAGTGAGGTTCATCAATACTGCTTCTGTAGTAACATGATCTTGCAAATTATAGCCCACTTTTAAATCCATTATTACAGGTATTTTCAATTGCGCCAAGTCTAATTTTGGTCCTATGCCAGACAACATTAATATTTTTGGACTATTTAATGCACCTGCACTAACTATTACCTCTTTATTTGCAAACACTTTATAAACCCTATTATTTCTAGTATATTGCACTCCATGAGCAAACTTTTCTTTATTAATAAGTACTTTGATTACTTGAGAATTCGTCATAATTGTAAGGTTAGGTCTTTTATAGCGAATGGGTCTTATAAATGCTTCGTTTGATGATACTCTTCTGCCATCTCTAGTTGTAGTTTGAGTGGTCATGGTTCCAATCTGATGTTTTCCATTGAAATCAACTAGTCGAAATCCTTTTTCACGAAATGCCCGTACAAGCATTCCAACATTAGGGTCGGTGTAAGCAAATCGTTCTACATTAAGGGGGCCCCCAGTTCCGTGAAAGAGGGTAGCCCCAGCATCAACGTTCTGATTGTTCTCAGATTTCTTAAAATATTGCAGTACCTGAAAATGGAAAACGTAGTTTTTTCTTCGGATTCAAAACTTAAGAGTTTTAGATTGATATTGTGTATTCTTAGCAAAATTTTATAGAAAATAATATTTTTAGTATATTAGCAAAATGCTTTAGAATGTAGACAAGCTTTTATTATGCAATTGTCTGAATTGTGTACGGCAGTGGTACTTACTTCCTTATAGGACCATCCTTCATTACCAAGCATTGCCCACTGATCGTAATCCTTTTTATTACCTCTCATGTATACCACATAATTAATAGCACTGGATCCTCCCATAACTCGGCCACTGTAATGTCAAAATTAATTAGTAAATTGCCTTAAATACTGCCTAATAATGGTTAATGGCAGAGATTCATTAATGGATTCTGGTGATTGCTAGATGGTTTGCAGTCAGCCAATTCAAAATTAATGATGATTTTCAGTATCATTAAACTGCAAAAACTATAAATAACCAGCTTATAATGTTTCCTCTGCTGGGAGTCAGGTGAACAAAGGCGTCTTCTCTGTGAGAGCGAGAAGGATGTAGTGCACCACGCGGACCCGGTACGGGTAGGTGGATATCACGACATGTCTTTGAATTTTTTTCTTCAACATGCGGTTGCCTCACCATGTTTTCCTTAATCGTTTTTTAACCAATGGTAGTTAGATAGCAATGTTAGTAAAAAGCCTCCAGTACACTCCTTGAATAACTCCAAGGCGTTTCTTGCTGTTTCAAAATTCGAATATATAGAATTTGTGAGTTCCTTTAAATCACCATTAAAATACTTTCGTGTTGGATCATTAAATTCTTAGGACGATGCGATTTAATTTGTCACACAGGGCACGGAATCACCTGAATCACAGATTCTACAGAAAGCATTACTAATGCAGTGCGTTGAGCGCACAATTTCTGTCACGGATCGCCTGCAAAGCCGACAGTCTCTATACGTTAATAGCGTTGTAGTGCGAGTAAATGGTGACACGCTTGGTTTGTGGGCAATGCTACTTCTAGCAGCTGCCGCTGACGCGTCTCCGTGCTCTGTAAGCGGTCACATGATTTGCTATAAGAAACCTTCTAAGAAACCTTTTCAACTTTTGAAGCAAATCCTCTTTGCATAAATACATGAGCAAATACAATTAGTTTGCTGTTTTTACTTCAATCTAATTGCCATTATGAATAATAAATAATATTAAGATTCTTTTCGTTAGTTCTACTAAATTTCCAAGATTTAACAAGCTATTAATGGATTCTTGGTAAACTCTTTACCAACCAATACTCAAGGGGTATAAATACGTTGTAATTCAAATTTTCTTACTTTTTTTACAATTTTTTGCTTACTATTGGGTTGTATGGTAATTAAAATAATGTAGCTGCAAATTGCAAAAAACGTAAGAAAATTGGAAATCGTGACCACCTTGATGCTTTCTTAAATTATATATATTGATAAATCTAGGTCTTTAATTGCTTAGAGATAAGGTTTATTTCCAAAATAATTTATATAATTACTGTATTTATGTTTGCTGCCTATGCAAAACAGAATAATAGGCAAAAATGCTTGACACACAATGGAATCCATTATGCTACAATAAATCACTTTCAAATCAGAGGTTATCATTCTTTGCAGGACATTACACCCGTTAGAATTTAATTTTAAATTACTCATTGCTGCGGATATTGCCAACCTTTGTTTGAAGCAATAAGAACCGTTTATTTAATTTTAGGATTAAAATATTTATGTTGGAAAATTCAGTTATATAATTTATTAAGTTACAAGCTCTGTTTACTTTGCTTTAAGAATCAATTTCGCACGCCTTGTCTAAATAATACGATACTCAAAAAACTCAAAACTCAAAGCATTTATTTCAATTAAACCAATTACAGGCACTTTTGAATTGTCAAGGAGTCAGTCAGTCAGAAAATATGAAGCTAGTTGCCCATTCCAAAGCGTAGTAGGTACCTATGGAGAAGAACGGGCAAGAAACTCCACGGACACTCTTTTCACTCGGATCAAAATGTTATGATTGATTTTTCATCCGTTTTCTGCCATTTTGATTGATATTTTGCACACTTATGTACGTTGTGTAGATGTAATGAAAGTACAATAATATAATATGCCATATATAACACAATAAGGTGACTCATAAGCGTATACAAAAAAACACAATAAGATACTTTAAATTAATTAATTTTGACTACTAAAGGTCTTTTAATATCCGTTGACAACTACACAGATTTTAATACGACCAAGTTACTTAAAATGAATAATGACTTGACATAATATACTTACTATAAATAATTATTATTTTGACACTTTTCTTGTCAACAGTAACAAACCTTAATTAATTTTGACATTTTATCAAGATTAGTTTTGCCCTTCAAACTTGTCGTAAAGTAGATTTTCGTTAATTATGTACATCTGCCTAATTACAACATTTGTTTGCTAATATTTTATAATATATAGCTAATCTATTTAAGGCACTCACTATAAATAATTATAATAAATAAATAATTATACAAAAACCTTCAACTATAAAACTACAGTACCTATGTTCCGTCGTTTAGTACAGTCAGGGTTTATTGACTCATTATCTTCTGCCTAGCGTTTCCCCAACTTGGCTGGCGCCCGAACACGACGTGGTGCCACGCCGATCACCGGACGCAGAGCGTGGCAACACATCGTGTCCGGGTTCGCGACAAGTCAATCGTCATCCTGAGAATGCCTCGTTGAGAGGTGAAACACGCGTCGATTTCTTACAGGGTTTTTTATGACTCTTTAGGAATTGTCAGCGGTTACTAAATATATCTACTGTACCCCTAGGTAAGACTGGTCGTCAGACTTTCGGGCTTCTGACGACCTGTAACGACCGTCAAAGATCCACGAATGACAGTCGGAACATGTTTCCTCTTCGTATATATAGATAGTCACCTATCCACGGATCAACCGCAGCAAGCGTAGCTTAACCTAATCAGTCGACCCGTGCGGCTGTTATTACTTAGCTACAAGGATGGGAAATTAATTGACTACCTACCACCATAATTGTCCGTTTATTTAAATCAAAAACTGTAATTCTTTGATAGCCGTATGAAAAAACTATGATGAATTGACGTAGTATGTCAATTGAATAAACAATTAATGTCTCTTGTGAGGCGATCAATTTATGACAGCAAATATTACAAGTTGAAATATCGTAATAGAGAACTAAGATTTGGTATTTTCGTTGAGTAGGTAAATGTGCTGAAAATATTAAATAACATTCAGTGTCATAACAAATTCGAAGAACAATTAAATTACGAAGGCCTTGTTTAGATAAATTAAATAACTGTAGTTAACTTGAAAACACCTGTTATAATGTAGAATTCCTGAAAAAAGTCTAGTCTGTAACCTAATTATGTGAAGCAAGAAAGTTTAATTTTCCTTTTTATAATTATTAAAATATTGTTTATGAAATTAGTTTACCTACTTCTAGTCTCCCGTAGGTATTTTTGAAAATACAACCCTTAAAGGGATTAAAAAAGGGATGAAAGTTTATATAAACATTCGTCATTCTTGCCGATAGGACAACCCATCATGCGCACGGCATATCATCCCATAATTCCTTTCAAATTCCTCTACATACCTCAGCCAAGCACATGTCTGTCCCCTCTGTGCCCTGCATGTCAGCTCCTCAGGCTGGGTCCGGTAGTTCCAGTCAATACTGGATCTACCCAGGACTGGAGCGAAGGCTGGAACGCTGGTCACATCGGGTTCTTCTGGACCGGCTTCTATTAGCAGGACCTGAAAAGTAAAAATGTTGGTTTGAAATTAGGATTATAATTTATACTTAAGAGCGTCGAAAGTGTGTGAATGGAAGATATTCGAAAAAAAGTTGGCTGGGGATACTAGAATCGATAACAGAACACGTTCCAACAGTTTTTAGAATTTATGTCTGTTTATCTGTATGTCTGTTTATGATGGTTATGGTGATCGCGCATCACGTTAAAAGGGATGAACCGATTTTGATGAAATTTTGTACGGCAATACTTTGAACCCTGTGCTTGGTGTAGGACATAGGATTTTTATCGAAATACAACGTGGGCGAAGCCGCGGGCCGAAGCTAGTTATGTATAAATGTTGCTCAAACTGTACCGTAAGTAGGACGAATATTAAAAGAACGAGAGGGCCTAGAAAAGTCAAAATCACCTAAAGAGTTTCGTATTTCTACAACGACTTTCTTTTCAATAGCATTGACATATTTTTTTCGGTAACGTCAATTCTGTTGAAACCGACTTCTCAAAAGGAGGAATGTAAAAAGTTCTATATTCGTAGCGTATGTATGTGTTTTTTTAGTCTAAAATAGAAATAACCACTCAAAAAGCCCTGGTACTAAGAAAAACGGCCAGTTTCGACCCAAAAAAAGTCTTACATAAAGCTTCAAACCTTTGCTTCAAATGGATCTAGTGAATTATCTTCCGAGTCAGCATAAACGCAAAAGTCCTCGATTTCGTACGATAAAATATAACCGTATGATTATTACCATAACATGTTGGTATGCAAAAAGAATCGGTGAAATATTTTATGCTTGGTAAGATTTATTTTAGGTTCGAACTTCTAGTACCTCGAATTGCCGTAGGGGTCGATTTAGCCAATATATTATCCTACTGGAACATGATGTTATCCCGTTAAGTACCCTCTTCTTATAAATTTTAATATATGTTCTATAACATTACTGCGTCTAGTCTGTAGATAAAGCCTTGAACTACTTTATTATACTTTTTAAGGGCACAACATGTTATCGAAAATATTTTTATCGTCTATTTTTTGTTGGATATTTTGTTAAGCTTCATGTCTTTGATAACAAGGATTTAGAGACTATAGACAAGATACCTCTTGGGGTATTTCAAAATTGGTTAGAATCTTTTATACACTTCAGCCAACCAAATCAGAGGATTTGCACTTGTCAAAAGTCAAAAGAAAACCAACCATTATTATGCTGAAGTCATCATCATATGCCGAGACTTGTCCCAACCATGTTGGGGTTGGCTTCAGCTGTTTTTATTTTAAACGGATGCAGCTGAATACCAGTATTTTACATGGAAAAAGACGTAACGAGAGCAGTGGTGGCCCAGTAGTAACGGCCCCGACTTACGAGTTGTATATCGTGGGCTTAAACCCAGTCAGTCCGGTTACTTTCTGTAATTTATGTCATCACCGCTGCTCTCTAAAAGGTGAAGGAAAACATACCGGTGAGGAAACCGACATATCCTAGAACCAAAAATTCCAAGACATGTGACGTCTACCCACCTACACAGGGCCCGCGAGGTGCGTTATGGCCCACTCCCTGGGTGGGGTGTTGGTTTGTCTTGTATCCCAGCAGTGGGAACGTTATAGGCTGATTTCATTATGTTAAGACGTAACGCGCCGGATCAACTCAAGATGGATGAAAAGATCACAGGAACAACTTGCGACCCAATGACGTTAAAGGGGAAATCTATAAGTCAGTGATAAGGCCTGTCGTACTGTATGGATCAGAATACTGCGCCGTGAAGAAGACGGATGAAAAAAGATTGCATGCAGTGGAGATGAGAATGTTGAGATAGAAGGGTGGAGTGACGAAAATGGATAAAGTAAGAAATTAGTGTAAAAGGGAAAGTTTGAAAGTGGCGCCAGTGACAGAAAAGTTGAAAGGAAATCGTTTGATTTGGTATGGGATGTGATGGAAAGGGATGAGACGCATGTTAAAAAGACTAATGGTGACTTTAAAATACGTTGATGAATGGAGAGGGAGAGAACGGAAAAATTATGGATAGATTGTGTGAGGAATTATAGGAAAGAGAAGGGAGCGAATGACGCAATACGCATTAAGTAAAGAGGATCTGAAAAGTCAAAACGGAAACCAAATCCCGAATCAATTTAATCAATAAACGAATTGCAGCTTCAAATTAAAAAGTAATCCGATACAGCATAAATAATGGCGTAAAACGAGAACAACAAACCTAGCATGGAAATAAAATAAACGGTATAGGGTCGATCAAATTACTCTTGAATAAAAACGCTACCCGTCTACCTCGTTGAAAAGTTTGATTGAGTCTAAACTATCAGAATTATATTAATTGGCTACCAGGCCAGGCGTGCCTCCTATAAATGAAACTTGTTTATATTTTCATTTTACGTTTCCAGCGAGCCCCTACTACTGTTGTTAAAAGTTTTTATTTGAAACTGTGGCAGTGTCAAAAGTTCGTTCTAGATGTATGCCTGCAGTTACTGGAGTTGAGTAAAAGGAGGATGGTACGAGTTTCAAATGAAGTGAGGAAAGAAAGGATTGTGTTAGTAAAATCTTGTCAGAGTTAATTTGAGAAGTAACAGATTAAAATGATGTCAAAGTTACCTTCGCAGTTCGAACTAGAAGAAATGCCTAATTAGACGATAATACTGTGGATGAATGGTCAAGTATGGAATGGACTATGTGTATCGACAAGAATCTTAGGTACTATGCAGTGGATGAAGTCTGAAATTATGATGTTTAATAAAGATAAATACATAATATAATATATGCATGCTGGTCAGAAATATCAAAACTAGTATAGGCTGACCTCTCAGCTATTGAAACACCATACCTACAATAGGTCAGCTCAAAGTCAAAGTGTTGTATCCTGTCCGTTCTACGTACCTTACGTATCGCACGCTGGTGATGCACTCTTAACGATTAAATTTGTTTATCAGAAAATAACATAAGCATAAGCGTAATCGACTTATAATGTTCCCACTGCTGGGAAAGGAGGACTATGTAGTCCTTCTTTCTTCGAGAGGAAGTGGGCTGTAATCTACCACGCGGGCCTAGTGCGGGTTGGTGGTAGATGTCACATGTTTTCGAGCTTATGTTTTTAGGAGGACATACCGGTTTGCTCACGATATTTCCTTCGCCGTTTTGAGAGCAGTGGTGATGAAATTATTTACACAAAGTAAGGCGCCTGTCTGGGTTCGAATCCACGACCTACAACTCGTAGGTCGGAGCCGTTACCACTGGGCCACTACTGCTCTTGAAATAAATAATATACGTTTTGGAATATTGAATATTCGTCCCTTCATTGTAGATTTAGCTTGTAGTAGGGGTTTTATAGTTACAAATTACAGCGTTTGTTTTCAAAGTGAATTTATTCTAATTACGTTTTCCAATGTTTTCTTTATTAGAAATCTGTGTATGTTCTAAATTATAGTGCGAGGGTTTAATATTATATTCATGGAAATATTTAATTTCAGTTTTCTCTTGGATTAAATTCCTTTCGAACTTTTGTTTTAGTGATAAGTGATAACAAAAGACTGTTAAACTCATTTAATGAATTTAACCAAAGGGGAAAGTTTGCATATCAGTAAACACATTAAGTATTTCTTGGTGCATTGGCTTAAGAGAATGCTCATTCTGGGGATTTGTAGTCTTATGTAGTCATATTTAATAGTCTTTACCACCTTGCTGACTGATTAATATGGTTATCATGGCACGATTTCTCATTACAGCCCGGCCGCTGAGAGAATGCGTTCCTGAGACCTGTCAGTTGGACAATTACTAGTAGAAGGTAATAAGGATCAAATTCGCTAAACACATATTCGTTAGTATGAAATTGATAGGTTTGACGAACGCATTCTCTCATCGGTCGGACTGTAGCTTCGTATCGATACAATACAAGGAAATGTACATAGGTACAACTAACAATTGTGAGAGGTATATGGCTATTAATTATAGAAAGTTTTAAAGTTTAAGTTTTAATAAATAAATAAATAATGCAGATCGAAAGATATCCAAATAAAATACCATAGCTTGTCTTTAGAAGATTGCAATCGTGATCATTACTATACAATTTAGTTTAGTCTTTATCATTGTATCTACGGTTGAACAGTTTGAAATGGGTGCGCCTATTGACAAAGACATAGGGCCAGTACCTACTTCTCGATTTCTCATAGTTTGGTTTTGTGACATAGGCATTTGTGGTCAACCGTTCGATTGGTAAATGTTAATTTATATCGCCCTAAACTTTCAATTTATTGTCACGACGGTTTTGTAATAGATTAACTTTAATAGAAAATAGTGTTGCACCATTTTCATTTATAGTATTTAATTTAGTTACTCGTTTCAGTGTGCAAATGAAAATCAAAATCAAAAGTCATTTTAGTCCAACGTCAAAAGAAATAAGACAGCCCCCCAAAACGCCTGCCCTTCACCACTTTCTAGTGCTTTAGCTGCGAAGAAGAAGTGGCGCAACAAACTCCCCAGCAGCACAGCTATCTGACAAGTTTGAAGAACTTGATTTTACGTATATACAATGATTCATGGACATCTGAAATAGCAGCTACTAATAGTCCTCAAAACCGAATTTCGGCCATGGCAAAGAATCTCAGCGGAGAGCGGAGACCAGCCACTTGCGTGGGAGATATTATACTGCATAAGTGTGTGCGCAGACACTCACACAACAAGGTCACAAGGTGCACTCTCTCTTCCCTCACTGTCATAGTCCGATGGAAGGGCAATCCGACACGAACGGAGAGAGATCAGTCGCAGGACCAACGACGTTTTAGGAAGAGGTGGACCTATAGTACACCCACATTTTGCCAGTTATTTTTAAGTCCTATGTACTAAGCATTGCCATCAACCGGGCACAAATCACGACTAAGCTGATCTATTAAACCCAAAAAGAATATTGTAAGCATTTTAACAGTTTCTATAGTAGTTTCATTTGCTATAACAGGACTTACTTTAAGAAAAAACACTATTGGGCAAAGAGAACTAACTAACTACTGCGATTGTAAAACTTTTTCACTCAGTGACTGTCTCATTGTTTTCTATGTATCTTTGCACCTGGGAATTAGTTTCACTAGATCGGGCAGTATTGTGCATTTCCGATTATGGAATCTCTTTTGGTTTTTCTGTAATCTTGTGTGGGAAAATTAGAAAATAATTATAGCGGTTGCTTTAAGGTAGTGTTCCGTGGTAATTTGTTTATTATTTGTTGCTGCAAAGCGAGCAGATAAGTTCACATTGTGGAATGCAATAAACGTATTGAGTATTGAGTATAGATTTATCATCATCGGCATATATTCTTTTTGGGTTAGCACAGCATATATTTTTCCTCCACAATTCTCTATAATATCAACCATTATCAATTGCTGTATTCAGTCCCTTTTCAGACATATCCTCTTTGATACTATCCATTAATTGTTTCATTGCTCTTACCTCACACTGATGCATACAAATTATATTAGAAACGAGTTATATTTATAAATACCCGATCTATCATTAAAACAAAAACCTAGGCGAAACCGGGGTGAATCAGTTTGGGTCACATAAAAAAATAATCGTATAAAATAATATTAGGATATATAATTTGTGGTAAATATATAAAATCGGAAAATACTTGACACCATTCAGAATCGAGTAAAGCAATATCTCCCACATAGAAAACTGTATAATATCAAGAATAGCAGGCCAATATATTATCTGATATTGCTCATATTTCGATATTGGAATCATTGAATAGATAACAATATGACTGGCTGCATGAATGCATTATTATAGGTACCTATTGTAAGTTTCTTCCAAATAATAAAACTCAGTTTCGATAACAAAGTTCCTTGCCCAGTACTTATGCACCTACCTACTCCAGTACCCAGGCCTGACAGCCCCAGTACCAACCTTGCTGACTAGGTAAGGGCAACATAATTATTATAATATAAATTAATAATGATACCGGTCTATTATTGTCGCACTCTAGGGCAATGGCCTCTTATCACACAGAAGGCATGTGCATTAATCACCACGCTTGCTCAAGGCAGATTGGTGATTTGAGACTTACACTAATATAATACAAACAAAATATAACTGGCGACATGTGGGTGCACTATAGGTGTTTTTTTTATATATATCCCATATTTCTAGGGTATGAATGAGGTTATCAAAGAATCAACTGGGTTAAGAAATATTTTTCAATATTTTTTTTGTTTTCATTTTTCATACAAAATAATTCGACAAAGTCACGATTATTATTGTAAAACACCCTTAGGTGAAATATGGCAACGTCGCATTTTCTTAGTTTTAAATAATTATGAATGATTGGTTTAAATGAAAATAAATTACTCGTATTTATCAATGAAACTTAGATCTCGTACCTACAAACATCGATATAAATTAATTATGATTGATGGTATCTTCGAAACTATGCATTTTGAACCATAATATATTCTTGCACTTATTATTTTACATAGAGAATATAACCCTAGAGTTATGTGATTTAAAAAAGAAACACGTTGTTTTCTCACGATATTTTCCTTCACCGATGTCAGTGATGTCCAGGATTATCATAGTGATAATATTGTGAAAATAATATTATAGACTCTTAACCCCATCATTCTGTTTGATACAGTGTACTTGAAATCAATTATTTGACATGGTTCAATTTGTACGGTATTCTAAAGACCATATTGTATCTGTCAGTAACTATTTCCCACGCACTCTTACCTAATGAGTGAAATGGTTTACTTGTATAGTTATTGTGTCATTACTTTAGCAAGATTACAATCTTTCTCTTCTATTGTTGGCACGTGATTTCTCAAGTTTATATCAATGTTTCACTTTCGATTGTAGTTGTTTATTGAATTATTATAGATTTATAGTATAAAAGCTTTTGCCCGTGGCTTCGCCCGCGTGGATGTCGGAACTCGGAATATATCCCACGGGAACCTTCTGCCGGGATTACATAACTAATAGCCGAGGAAAAGGTCATTGACTTGTATCGGTCCGCTCGCCGCCATTCACCATAATTATTTTGTTACGCGTAATTTTGAATCTGTGATATCTTTTATAGTATTCTCTTTTTTATTTTCTTCTTATTTAATTCTCTCTCTATATTTTTTATTTAATTCTCATTAAATTCTGGACGATGAAAGTAGTTAATTACTGTGAGTCACCCTTAGAAGATAGACTTATTATGCTATTGCGGTTTTTTTTTGATCTTTTTAAGATCTACAATCCTGCACAACATTAATTTTATGTATCTCTTACGGTTGACGCGGCGCACGCCGTCATAAAGCTCCCACTCGGTATGATTTGTACCGACATTTTAAACAATAATCGTCATATTTCAGTCAATTTATATAAAACCGAAGTATACACCAAAACTTTCCGCATGAATCACTCCATCCATTCATGAAAACTGTTTGAAAATCCGTTCGGAAGTTTTTAAGTTTATCACGAACAGACAGACAGACAGATGCGGCGTGACTTTGTTTTATAATATGTAAGAATTTTATTAGTTTGTTCCCATACTTATTATAGCTGTTATGAGCTCTTTTCCTATAGTCACAGTCTAAATATAATAGTAGGTACTAACGTACTATAGTATAGTGAAAAAGGGGGAAAAAGGGGTTAAATAGGGAAGCAAACTTTGTATAGAAGTTTGTCATTTTTGGTCAATGGTAAATCCCATCGGGCACACGGCTTGTTATCACATAATATTGCTGAGGGAAAATCATTCTTATGAGCATGTCATTGTGTTTTGTCATCTCTGCTCTGCTTTAGTCGACAAGAAGGCTTATGCATTCTGATCTATTATTTTAAGTCCGGATCAATCTATATCCAGATCCCATCACGAAACTCCGAAAACTATGACTAAAACATAGGTTAGGGTCAATATACAGTATTGGGATTGTAAAGGCCCCATCAGAAATCTTTCACAAAATTAATTAATTTATTGTCCTATATCTTTAAAGTAACTATTAATCTTGTGTTTTATTTAAGCCATGTATTTAAATTACGCTAACTATAACACTTCAGAATATTAGACGATTAAAAAGTCAAAAATGTATACTCCCCTGGCATGCCCCATTGCCTAATCTTAATAAATTTGGGACCATAAAAAAATTTAAAAAAATCCTGTAATGATATTTCCTCCATAATTATATAACGAATTATAGGATAAAACGTAATTTCATAAAATAAAGGCAAAAAAATAATGGTGAATGTAATAATAATAAAAAAGTTTTGAGTCCCTCTAAAATAGTGTCACCTCCCCTGGCGGAGTTTAGTCAAAATTATCGAGTAAAAATAGCAAACGCCGGACGTTTAACATTGACAGGCGCGTATTAAACGAAGTGAACATATCAACTCCCCAATCGCAGCGAGGATTTTCAAATCGGCGTCGGGTCAGTAGTCGTTACGGTGTCATAGCGCGTGTTGTGCCAGTCGTTGCAGTATTTACCCTGGTAAGTGTATATTTTTACATTTTATTGTTACGTAGATTTGCATTTGTAAAAAAATATCATTATTATGAGCCAGAGGAGCTAATTGCATAGCAATACAAAAGCAAACACGTGTTTAGCTGTATTTCGTGTTTATTAGCGATTTTGTCACTCCTCTGGTGCCACTCCCCTGGCATACAAGTGAAATTAAAGCCAGGGGAATGACAAAAAAATTACTTATTATTATTTCGTATTTTAACATCTACTTTTATTTATTCCAGTTCTCGTTTATGTCATACATAAGCTAGAATCAAAAAGAAAATGAAAAAGAAGCAAACGAGGGAAGAAAGGCTGAAAAAGAAACGTGAAGCTGAAAGGTTACGTTACCAGAGAATAAAAAGTGATCCAGTTAAGAATGAATAATCAAAAGAAAAAGAAAAACTGAAATATGATAGAAGGCAAATTGCCAATTAATAAAAAGTACTCAAAGAAAGGGAACAACGAACTACTGGACAAATATGGACAGAGAACACTAAAAAGCACAGAGATTGTTTAATTCGACTAATTAAATTGAAAATTGTCCTGTGATGCTGATAGAATTTCATTAATTAAAATAATAAACATTAATAAGTAACAACTTTAATTTGTTATATTTTATTTAACATATAAAAATACTAATAATATGTCACTTCCCTGGCTCGATTTGTCACTACCCTGTCCATGGTGTCACTCCCCTGACTACACATTTTCCCCTGGGGCCTATAAAACTTTAAAAAAATAATTTATCTTCTGGCCCATAACATTATACATACATACACATAGCGAAGTTGCTAGATATTTAATACTAATTCAAATACATAACTTTTTCTCTGGGGCCACTGAAAATACCCACCCGTTAACAGCATAACGATAACGTTTCTTTTTAGAGCGATTATTTAATACAAAAACTACAAATTAACTATGAACAAACAAACAGGGTCAAATTTAATTAGCTAGCAAAACTCCGCAGACCTTTTGGGTCTCATTTCCTACGAAATGTATGGGAACAGTTTAGCTCAGGCCTTATAAGAAACAGGATCGATTCGCATCAAAAATCTGTGAATACAGATCAAAATGTTTCAAAAAGTTAAGGACAGCCTTCTAAGACCGTTTTCTTGTAGTTACAACGGTTAATTTACTTGTGCTTACTGCCTCATCTCATAAATCCATCTTGTATTATGATACTACTATACTACTTACTCTACTTACTCCTTCAAGCAATACACGCGTGATGCAATTTTATTAACAAGCATTGCTGTTTTCGTATGACAAGCCGCCGAGTCGTTGAGCTCCTCAAGTTCTGAGTTGAGCAACACGATTACTGAGAAATACTTGCTCTGACTGGACAGGTTCACTCAAATATAATTATACAATGTGGTTCTTTCCTTCAAAGACCATTTCAGACTCTAATCTACAAGGTCCTCACATGATCTGACCAAAATTATGTCTAGACTTTATAAGAGACTTTGAACCCATTTGTTCCGCCATTTCTTATCAGGGATAGTAAGATAGGGAATGTTGACTCCATCTAGCTTTTTTTTAATAAGACATGTAAAAGTGATTCAGATCCTATTTATAGAATAAACAATTTCATTACAACGGGCGAAAAGAGTACCTTTTTGTCCATTAAAGGCGTGATGTTATGTAAACAACTGTTTTTATTTTCATTCTGTTGATTTGGACACCTGACCTTTGTCATGGAAACGGTTAAATGACCACGATCATTGATCGAGGTCAGTATTGTCAACAAAGATGTCTCTTGAAGCAATTTTTATTGTAACTTTAATTGCTTTTTTTGCAATGTGGTCTCACTTTTACATTGTTAAATCTTGGCGTGTCATGCAAATTAACGACGGAATAATTTAAATTGAATTGATTAACCCGTCAGTAATTTTATCAAGTGTACATTTTGATACTTAAAGAAGAGCTCGTGGCTAAGTAATAACAGCCGCACGGGGCGATCCATCAGGTTAAGCTGCGCTTGCCGGGGTTGGTCCGTGGATGGGTGACCATCTTTACATACGGAGACTCCTCCGTGATTCGGAAAGCACGATAAGCCGTTGAACCCGGCTGTCATTCGTGGATCTTTGACAGTCGTTACGAGTCGTCAGAAGCCCGAAACGGTTACCAAGGGGTATCGTATTACCCATTTACTGGGTTGTGGAGGTCAGATAGGCAGTCGCTCCATGTAAAATACTGGTATTCAGCTGCATCCGGTTAGACTGGAAGCCGACCCAACATGATTGGGAAAAGGCTAGGCAGAATGAATGATTTTGATACTTAAAAATTGAAATTATCGTTAATTAGCGCAGTGTCTGAGGTTTTTGCGCTGTAATAAAATAAAAGGTGTTAGCCCATTCAAAAATATTTTGAATGGGCTAACACCTGGACTAGGGAGACACAGAACAAGGAAGTATGGAAGAAAGGTCAGGAGGCCTTTATCCGGCAGTGGGTGATTCCAGGGTAAAATAATGATGATGATGGTTTACACCTATGTATGTAGTTATTCTGGGTGTTTGTGTTGTCTGAGAGTTTTGTCATTAAACGCATCTACGACAATTCATTTTTTCCAGTTGCTGTTAT
Source organism: Eupsilia transversa (assembly GCA_914767815.1). Lineage (NCBI taxonomy): Eukaryota > Metazoa > Arthropoda > Insecta > Lepidoptera > Noctuidae > Eupsilia > Eupsilia transversa. The sequence goes on along the minus strand of OU611896.1, from coordinate 5,562,655 downwards.
TTCCATATATAAACGAATATCAACTATAAGTATATAAGTATAAGTTGATTTCAGAATAACTCCCACCATTGAAGAAGACATAAAAATGTTTGAAGTTTTTGCGGAAACTGAACTTTATGCGTCGATATTAAAGTCGTTTTTCCAAAAACACATATTTGTTTACATGTCTGGAAACTAAATCGCGAACGAACGATTTGTTTGGTTGAGATTAAAATCTCTATTGTACACTGAACACGCATAATAATACATGCTAATTATCGTCACTGATCGAAGCCATTACTAGGTATGTAGAATCTACTTAATCTCAATATTGTTTGTGTCCATGGCAGCTTACCAGACGACGAAGATCTTGCTTATTTCTAATGTCAAAGAAATATTTGTACCAAATCAAGAAACTGGTTTCTTATATTATCACATTTCGGGCGATTCAGTTTTATCTCAGTATAATGCTCTCCAGTGTTGCAGCACTTTCGCAAGTCTTGCTCACGCAATTGCACTGGCGTGCATATATACATGTTCTTTTAATTGGTCACTTTTACGACAAAGTTGGAAGGTTGTTTTTTTTATTAGCATTTTATTAAGTCCATTGTGTTTTTGGTTACTTGGGTTTTATAACTTAATTGTTTGTCGGATGTTGATCGTAAAGTTCTTAGAGTGATTCTGTTGAAATGTAGGTTTTTCATCAGCCAAGCATGAGCTCAAAATGACACGTATATAATTTAACCACCATGTTACATCACCCGCATATCCTTTTAAGAAGAGATTTAGATTGGCTTCCAACCTAACAGATTGACCTCAATATTCAATATGGAGCAACAGACTGACAGAACCTATTTGGGTTCTGCGTTGCCCAGTACAATTACTGGGCAACATTAATAGTAAATTCTGGTCAACACAATATCATCATTCTAACAAGACTGGTCTGACCTGACGACTTGGTCTAGTGGTTCTGAGCATAAGGTCCTGGGTTCGATTCTCAGGTCAGTCAAAGTTTTACTGAGTTTTTCCATCTAGAATTTCTCAGTAGCAGCTTGGAGTCTGGATTTGTGCCCGGTTGATGGCAATAGGCTCGCCCCCTATTACATGGAATTTAAACAGAACTGGCGAAATGTGGGCGTACTATAGATACACCTCTGCCTAACTCTTCGCGGAATACAGGCGTGATGTTAGGCTAAGGTTTGACGCGTTTTGTCGCGCGTCTGCTGAGGGATCATGGGTCGCAATCCCGAGTCGAGCAACGTGTTAAGCCAAAATTACATTACGAAATTAGTGACATAAAATGACATAAAATTATAGGGCAACTTTTTCGTTTGTGACAGTCCCATGACACACGCAGGCGAGTGACTGACGCTCCCGCCAGGCGATCCCGCCGGCGGCGCAGCCCGCATGTACGAAAAAGTCACCCTATAATTTTGTGCCACTCATTTCGTGATGTAATTTAGACTTTATTGGGTTTCTCAACATTAGGAAATTATCAGTCGCAGCCTTAAGTCTGGATATCTGCTAATGACAAAAAGCTTGGCCCTATTATTGTGACTTAAAGCGAATTACACCAACGAAACTGAACGCGATCAGTACAACACAAGTTAATGCTAGTTCTACACTCATATCTGAGTAACGGTGAAGAAAACATCTGAAGGGAGACAATATTCGAAATTCAAACACCTAAAGCATATATTATATGCATCGCCACTTTTTTATTTGAAGTTTTATTGTAAAGGTAACACAGTAAGAGCAGTGGTGGCACAGTGGTAACGGCCGTGACATACGAGTTGTAGGTCGTAGGTTCGAAAGCTGACAAGTACTTTACTTTGTGTAAATTATTTCATCACCACTGCTCTCAAAACGGTGAAGGAAAACATCGTAAAGAAACCGGCAAGTCTTAAAACCAAAAATCGAAGACATGTGACATCTATCAACCCGCACTGAGCTCGCGTGGTGGATTACGGCCCACTCCCTCTCACTGAGAGTAGGTCTGTATACCAGCAGAGGGCAGGCAGGGCAGGGCAAGGACAACACAGTCAGTAGGTAAGTATTCACTGCACGTTCCTAATGAGAAAAAGTCTGTACCTGCGACAGTTATTACTATTATTGACACAAAGAGAAAATTTAGTACATCAAGGTTAAGAGCGGTCGAATGAGAAATCGGTCTTGCTTAATTGGTTGTGATGTACAAACTCTGTTCACAAGAGGGTCGAGTTAGTCATTAGTTGATCCCTAGTACTTTTGTTAGAACATGTAGGTACGTATGTTCTGGGTAATGAAGAAGGGTTTGTAATTGTAGAATTTCGGTTTAAGTCTAGGCCAAATTCCTTTGCTTAGTTAAGTTATCTTACTTTAATGATTTCGTAAGCCGAAAAAGTAGAAATTAATTTAAGATCTTTTGATCAATTCTATATTATAAATGCGAAATTAACTCAACTGCCTGTCTGTCCGTCTGTCGGTCTGCCTGTCTGTCTGTCTATCTCATACCTGTTCACGCCTTAACAGCTGAACAGATATTGATGAGGCACATGGATATACCTACCTATCATGACCTGGGTAAGGTCATAGGATACTTTTGATACTAGTAGTACTGTGCAAGCCTTTTTTATGATATTTTACTTTTTTTAATCTTTGTCTGTGGTCCTTGTTTTTGATTGACTTAATACACTTTTTTTTCTACCAAGAACATTCGCCTTTCATTCCGATTATTAATATTTTAATAAGTAGGTTCCCGTGGGATAATACCCTAACTCCACGCGGCGGAAGCTACGGGTTCTGCCCGCAGCTTCACCACTAGTGCGCGATAATTTTAATCTCAAGCAACGCCGAAACTATAGTAGCTTACAAAATTGCGGTTTTACTATTTTAGAGTCAAACCATTCACCTTGAAACAATTTATATTCGGCGGAACTAATACCCATTACAAGATTGATCACTATAAGCAATTACAGTGGATATAAATAATTATAATTATTTAAATCGATTTTATACTTTTCCCGGAAGTCTGTTCCTTTGTATAACATCATGATCAAAAGCTATAGGCTGACTGGCTGGCTTATTTGGCTACTTTTGTATTTCATATCTTTTGTTGTTATATGCGTTTTGTTTGTGCAAAATTAACAATTTTTAGGCTAGGGTGGGTGCCTGCAACACGACCAACCAGAAATGAGAAAAAAGAACAGCAATTTCAAAAAGACTGATTACCTGACCACGTATCTACCTACCAATTTGTATGAAACAGCTGGTTCTTTTTTAACCGACTTCCAAAAATAACACTACAAAGTGAAAAATAACTTTAAAATCGGAAGTCCTGACCTGGGGTTAGGACGGACACTTTTCATCCCGATATTCCTATATTCCTTGAAAATTCAAAAGTAAGTAGGTTTGAGTTTGAGTTTTGATATTCACATATCAAAACTCATGACATAAGCGGGTTCGAAGGGATCGAGACATAAGCGGGTGAGCCCGCGAGGCGCAGCTAGTAATCATATTATTATATTTCTTTCTTTCTTTTAACGAAGAAAGAAAGAAATATAAAAGAAAAGGATCCTTTGCTTTCTCATGGTATTGTCAAATACCATGAGAAAGCAAAGGATCCTTTACACATTATTGACAATGCCATTCCGTATAAAAAAAAAACAATGTTCACAGAAAACGTCAATTGTTATTGTGAGACAAATATTTTTCATGTTATATTTATACCATATTTCATGCAAACTCTACCTTAGGGTAGCCTTACCTGATATTATTGTAGGTATTTGTTAACGGAAAAGTGTATATTCAGTCATTGTATACAATTCCTAGGAAATATTATGTACAATTTCCTAAAATAGCTACGAAATCTATGATATATATTTTGTAATAAGCACTTTTTGTTGGAAATCTATACATTTCCTCCAGTCCAGCAATCGGACTTGTTTTACTTCCGAGATATTTGTAAGAAATTACACGTAGTTTTTTTATGTGCTAGATGGGCCTTAAAAATGAATAAATGGTTGATTTTTTAAGTAAAATAAAATTTGTAATAAGCCCTATGAAGATTTTGTATTTATTTTTATTTTTTATTTTTATTAAGGCAACCATGTGCGATTCCGTATTTTAATCTACTTGTATTATTTCCGTATTCTACTCTAGTGAGGGATTTCGAAAGTTTTAGCATAACAAACTAGCTTTATATTTCTGACTAACCGACTCCTTGACCATACAAAAGTGCCTTTAAATAAATGGTTTATTTATAATAAATGCTTTGGGTTTGAGTTTGTGTAAAAAGATAACAATATGAAACACACACTTAAATTCGCAGAAAACTTGTAAAAGTCAGCTTAACTATAAGTTATTGGTGCTTAAAGAAAATAAAGAAATAAAACGTATTATTTTAACAACTCTTAAACATTGTTATTACACTACAATGTAACGATATATCAATTAAATATGGTCAAGTTCAAACGAGAATTGAGTGAAATCGTTTTGTAGACAATAGCATTCTCTTTGTGTAGTTCAATCAATTTTATATTAACGTTTATTAATTTTTATAGCTATATTAATTACATTTTGAAATATTTTTATATAAATTATTAAAAAATATAAAATATTGTTGATGTCGGCTTGTATCCGGAACAGGTTCTAAGCTACCGGCGGTCAGGGCTCCAGAGAGAGGAATTTCCTAACAATGCGAGCCGCGTTCAGAAATACCGCTTTCTCTATCAAGCCCTTGATCCAGCTGCCCAACGAGAGCCTCCTCAAGTGTTGGTCGAGGCTCTTGGCAATTATGCCATTGGCTGATACGACTACCGACACAATGATCGCTGACCCCATCCAAAATGTCGACAACCTCGCGAGCCACGTCAAGATACTGATTTGTAAAAATAATCTAAAATATTTAAGTACATTTTACAGATAAAATAACACATAAATAATTATTAGATAAGCGAAATGTTAGTATCTTATTGTCCATCTCCTGACTTTGATTATATTATGTAAGTTAAAACTTGTTCCCACAATATCAACTTAAGAGTCCGTGCACAAAATTCACTCGACAGAGTTTAGGCATATTCATTGCGATGCTATGTTTGTGTGCACCGTTCACGCACACACGCCTAAAGTTCGAGCGTAGTGATCGATTAAACAGTTTTGATCCTATAGATGATATTTTTTAAGTGATGTAGGTAAGGTTAAGAAATGAGTCTGGAATGTTTGTGTATATTCATTTAGTATATTTATAACAATCAACATAAAAATGCTACAATTTGGTGTAAGATGCATTTAGGTACATTTAGACATTCATTACCATTGAGATAAGCGTTTTACATAAATACGACTAGTATCGATAAATAAGTACTTAATTAAAAGTTTTTTTTCACCGATATCAACGATGGACAAGATAAATTTAAATAGTACAAGCAAATTGAAAAGTCTTAAATAAATCTGTAGAAGTGAAAATTCTGTACTTACATAGAAAATATAAAAAAAAAAAATGGCAGGGGGTGTTACTAGACCGACACCGAACCCAAAAATTTTATTTAAAAAAAAAGTTGTCTGTTTGTTCAGGCATCACGCAAAAACTACCGGTTCGATTACGATGAAACTTGGTATAATTATTCTTTAATATCCTGGGCACCCACTGGGTACTTTTTATCCCCGAAAAGTATCCTATCCTATACTATCTATCTATATTAATAAAAAGAAAAGTCCTGACTGACTGACTCATCAACGCCCAGCCTAAACCCTTGGACCTAGGAAGCTGAAATTTTGCACAGAGGTTCCCTTTATAATGTAGGCAAGGCACAAGGGAGCATTTTTCGAAATTCATCCCTTAAGGGGGTCAAATAGCTGCCGCGAGAAGTCGTGGCACAGCGGACAGAGCTTCGGCGGGATCTCATGGCGACATGGAGAGTGCGATTGACGCAACCCAGTGCTGGGCACGCCACAATTGCGGCGATAAGTCCCCTCTTTGAGGAGTGGCTAGAGAGGCGCCACGGCGTCCTCACCTTCCGCCTGACACAGGTCCTCACCGGACACGGTAGTTTCGGGAGGTTCCTGTTCCGGATAAGGCGGGAGGAAGCGCCCGGGTGTCACCATTGTGTGGATCGCCCGGAGGACACGGTGGAGCATACGGTGGAGGTCTGCCCGGCTTGGGCAGAGCACCTCCGTGTCCTCGTGGAGGCCATCGGCGGTGGAGATCTCTCGCGCCCGCCCCTGGCCCAGGTCATGGTACGGAGCGAGTTACTGTAGGTATATTATAAATGCATTATTTATTTATGTAAGACAAACGTGATAACTACCATGCCAAGATCAAATTGACATGAGAAGTCAACATCACCAGTAATTACTGCCTTTTCAGCTGTTCCATTGTCATCGACATCCTAAAATTAATAGCATTTGAAAATAAGAATGTACTCGTAAAATTAAATACTTCTTTATGCACTTCTAGCGCTGATTGAAACTAAAAGCTAACATGTTCTTGATACGAAGCCGTAGTGATTTGATTGGATTTACGTTCTGTAAGAATTTGTCTGATACGTGCCAATCCCGCGTTTTGTCTTTTGTTTTTGCTGATGCACTGGTAATGCGATCCTTTCTTTTTACCCATTATCTACAACAAAGTTGTACATGTAACTTATATGCAGTGTTGAACTCAATCACAAAAATGTTTGATAACTCAAACATTTTTTTTCTGAAAACCATTAAAAATAATATGCAGTCATGGCATAATATCGGCACTCCGAGCAACGACAAGCGCAACACGTCATACTCATAGCCACATGATACTGATAATATAAGCATGTCGGTGACAAGGGCGCAAAAGATTTTCCTCTACCAAAATATTTGAACATTTTTGCAGCCGCCATCTTGGATTTTCATTTTGACCCTACTATCGGCTTTGACACCATTGAAAACTATGAAAATAACACCCTAGACGTAAAATTTTAAAATGTTCGCAGCCGCCATCTTGGATCTTCATTTTGACTTCAGTAACTTTAAAGAACTTCATTCCAAAAAATACTTCACTTGCTAACCACTTCGAACCCATAAGTTTTTGCCCTCAACGCGCATAAAGAAGGTTTCACTTTTAATAAAAACGATGAAACATACAGTCTAAATCTAACTAGCAGTCGCGGTAGGCGGAAGTTGTCCCGCGACAACAGCACCGGTGCACCAGCAGGGTCCAACTATATGTAGCTAAGAACATCCGCACTTTTAATTATTTTTGTGCCACTTGGATGGTTGGTCAAACCATCCAATTGACACAAAAAGAATTTAAAAAAAAAACTGAATCAGTCAAGCCGTTTAGGATGAGAAGAATTACGATTACACGCACACCGGTATTTTATATAATACTAGCTGCCCACCCTGGCTTCGCACGGGTAGCACTAAGTATTTATTTACGGCGCACCTACCTATTTACCTACCTACCTACCTTCCCTAACTACGTACCTTCCTACCTATCTACCTACCTACCCTACCTACTTACCTAACTACTTGCATACCTACCTACCTATCCTAAGAACCTTCTCCTTACAAACAAACAACAAAAAAATAAATTGCGAAATTGGTCCAGCCGTTCACGCGTAATGCCGTGACCAAGGAAATAGGGATTCATTTTTATATACACTCTTTTGCAAAAAAAACGGGCACCTAAGGAAATTTACGTTCTATGGTCGATTTTAGTTAATTAAATGAATTTTTTTTTTTGACGTAGTCTGTATAATTATAATCGTGTAAATTAATGCGCGTAAAGTGAATTCGAGCAATTAAAAGAAAAAAAAACCATGGATTCTTTAAAATCGATGTACACGCCCAAACAATAAGAAGTGGTCGGCAATAAAGACAAGTTTTTTTTTAATTAAATAAAGTTACAAATGTAAAAACCTAATAACGAGTGTGACCTCCTCTTGCCAAAATCACAGCTTGAATCCTTCTGGGCTTGCTTTCCACGATGTTTTTATAACGTTTTGAGGAATACGTTCCCACTCTTCTGCAATGACTCTTTTTAGCTCCCTGATGTTTTGTGGAGCAGGTTGCACTGATCTTACCCGTCTCTTTAGAACATCCCACACATGCTCAATTGGATTGAGGTCAGGACTTCCAGCTGGCCAATCTAAACGACGGATCCCAACTTCTTGCATGTACGCTTCCACGTCGCCAGAACGGTGCGGGCGAGCATTATCGTCCATAAAAATGGAATCTTCCCCAAGTGCAGTCAATGTGGGTTGTGCATATGGAATTAGGACTTCCATTATGTACCGGTGTGCATTTAATGTTCCATTTTCTATGAAAACTAACTCCGTACGCTCCGTCGAATTAATTGCTGCCCAAAACATAACGGAGCCTCCGCCATAAGGAGTGATTTCTTCGAAACACACTTCCGCATAGCGTTCCCGTGGTCTTCGCAGCACTCGCCGGCGTCGGTCCTCTCCACAAAAAGAGATTTTAGCTTCATCAGAAAACAATACTTTATTCCAGTCCTCCAGAGTCCATGAAGCACAGTTCCGAGCAAACTGAAGTCGAGCAACACGGTGCTCACGGAGTAATTTAGGGACCCGAGCTGGGCGGTAACTCTTGATATTGGCAGCCAAAAGCCTCCTCCTGACCGTCCACAAGCCAACTTCTACTCCTGTTACTTCTTCAAGGCTCTTCTTCAGGTCCACACTTGACGCCTTACGATTACGCAACGCCTGACTCACCAAAAAGCGGTCATCTCTTGGTTCTGTGCATCGTTTTCTTCCCGAACCGGGTCTTCTTTTGACCGAACCAGTCTCTTGATACCGTTGCCAAGTCCTCTGGACAGTTGAACGACTCACATTTTGCCGCTGAGACACGTAAGTTTGCGAACAACCTTCTTCAAGTAGGGCTATAATTTTACCGGCCCTTATCGCTTTATCACTCATATCAAAAAGTGGTATTTAATGTAAAAAGAAAGATTAAATTGTTTAATTTGCAGAAAATATCCAAAAAGTTTTAAAATATCGTAATCAGTTAAAAATCGTTTCAGCAATTTGCGCCATTAGTAAAGCAATTTTAGAATAATCCACAATAATCATTATTTTTCTTTTTCAATAATTTCAAATTTTAAATTTGGAACGTAAAGAATCATGCCAGGATGCTTCAAAAAACATGCCAATACATCGTCAAATTAACAAAACCTATTTCTTGTTCTTCTTCATTGAAGTAGAGAAAAAAATCTAAAGTGCCCGTTTTTTTTGCAAAAGAGTTTATATATACTAGCTGCCCGCCCCGGCTGCGCACGGGTAGCACTAAGTACTACGGCGCACCTACCCACCTACCTACATACATACCTACCTATATACCTACTTACACCTACCTACATACATACCTACCTACCTACTTACCTACCCTACCTACATACCTACTTTACCTACATACATACCTACCTCCTTGCTTACCTACCTACCTACCCTACCTTCACCTACCTATCCTAAGAACCTTCTCCTTACTATAACAAACACAACAAAAAAAGAATTAGCGAAATTGGTCCGGCCGTTCATGCGTGATGCCCTGACCAAGGAAATAGGGATTCATTTTTATATAGGTACATATATAGATAGAAGATAAGATAAAGGCATGCAAAATTTTAATGTTGTTCAAAAACAACCAAAGTACTGAAAATAAAATGAATACTTATACGGATCAAAAAGTGGTAGACGGCGTACAATTTCTGGAATATGTTTACGTAGAACACGTGCGCGCCTGCGATACAAAGTGATACGTCCTCACGCTGGGAAGGCCCGGTCGCTACTGACGGGATCGTTTTTGCGCGGTCGATAATATAGTTCACTTTGCCATTTATTTACGAAATGAAGTTATTGTTTATTTATAAAATAAAAATGTTATTCTATTATATGGTTATCTTAAGTTTAATATGTAATTTTTAAAATTTCTTAAAAGTGTTTCTAAGTATTAGAAAAAAATACTTATTTGTCAAGAAGTTTTTAGAAAATTACGTTATTTTATCATTTTTTTTCTACTATATTTTGTATGGGAGTTGAAAAAAGTGATTCCGCCACATGCAAGTAGACCATATAATGATGTTGAAAATATTTTTTAATTTTCAAAATCAAAAGTAGTATCTTGTAACCAAACGGTCAAACGTCAGTCTCGCGTCATTTTTCGGAAAACTTGTTGCGAAGATTAGTGATTTTCCATGAATACTTAGTTTATTTGAAAAATCCCTTTCCGCCACATGCAAGACAAAGAACTCTACTTTTCAAATCAAAAATAATTTTGTTTAAATTATGTTTCCCTTTCTCACAACGAATGAACAAAATTGATCAAAATCAGTCGATTTCGAGCACGGAGCCTTACTCTCTCCTACCCTTTTGCTGTGCCCTACAGGGTCCATAATGTACACATAATGTACCTACACATTATGGTAAAGCAATAAAGATAATATTGAGTATTGAGTATTGTTTATCTTTCTCGGCTTTCACGAGGTTTGCGTCATTATAACTATTGTTACCGTACGTAAGGCATTCAATTGTAAAATGGTAAAGGTATGTGACTATTATTTTAAAATAAAATGTGTATATTATTGTGGATGTTTTTGTGAGTTGGTATGTAATCTTTAGAATTATAAGTCCGATTCCGAGAATTCTTTCAATAATGGGAAGGTACAGTATTGCCGAGTGATAAAGAATATTTTTTGTGTTAAAACAAGAAATTATAGTCAAAATTGCGGGCAGAAGCTATAGCTATAGTTATATTATATAAAAATAATATTATCACTAATAATAATATTATCACTAATAAAAATAATATTATCACTAATAATATTATTTTTATATAATATAACATCTCATCTGTATTCCTGAAGAGATAGGTAGGGGTACCGATAGTACCTACATTTAGATTTGGCCACTTCTGTTTAAGTCCCACGTAATAGGTGCAGAATGGTATAGAGCAGTGGCGGCGCACTGGTAACGAGTTGTAGGTCATGAGTTCGAAACCAGGCAGGCGCTTTAATTTATGTAAATAATTTCATCACTACTGCTCTGAAAACGGTGAAGGAAAACAGCATGAGGAAACCGACAAGTCCTAGAACCAAAAAATGTAAGCCATGTGACATCTACTAACCCGCACTGGGTCCGCGTGGTAGAGATTACAGCCTACTCCCTCTTGAAGAAAGGAGGCCTGAGTCCCAGCAGTGGGAAGATTATAAGCTGATTATGAATAGGTCATCATCATCATAGGTTATAAGAGTGTCTCACTTTATACATACAAATATCAATATTTGATTTTTAGACCATTGCACTTATAGAAAGAAAGAAAAGAAAGAAAATACATTTATTTAACACAGACTAAAAGGCACACAATATAACATACAGTAGATAAAAAAGATAAAAATTTAAACAAACAAAACGGGGTAGAGTATGAAGTAAGAAAATTGGCAGGGGAGTGTGCCTCACGGCTGCGCCAAAAAGGCGCAGTTCAACAAAAATGACAGACAACAATAAGTGCCTGACGCTGGTTTTCAACTGGACCTGATAGTGTGAGGTGACGGAGGTAAATCATAGTCAATTATAGTCAATCAGAATGCAATTAAATTAACGATATTTAATCACTAAAGACAAACGATATAAAATACGTTTTGTGGTTATGAGATCATACATACATAAACTCACGCCTTTTCCCCATGGGGGTAGGCAGAAACAATCTATATTACCTATAATGCAAAAAGATCTTACCTTCCATTGTTTTACTTCAGACAGACGATTCGCAATCACGCATCCAGCAGAGCCAGCACCGACCACAATGAAATCAAATCGTTCTATCGCCTGCCTACTTCTTCTTCTCTTAGCACCGGACTTCTTCTCCGCTTTCACCGACACCTTCTCTGAATTCGCCGGTACCACATCAGAAAACAGTTTTTTCGCGAAATCGAAATCGAAATCCCTCGCATGGTACTTACTACTCCTAGTCGGAAGTGGATTCTCAAATTCGAATTCCGGATCCCTATTTTTATGGCTCAAGTCAAATTCCAATTGTTCATAATCTTTGTGGAAAGTTTTACCGTACTTTTCGAATTCGAACGTCGGAAAATATGATGATACTTGAGATACTCCACGACTACCGCCAAACCCATGACTGTGAACTTTCGTAGATCGTACTGGATTATTAAACTTTTCGGAGAAATAGTCATCATGTGACAATATTGTTAAAGGCGGTTTCGTTTGCTCACTTGCTTTTAAAGGGATAGGTCCTAAAGGAACTTGCGTGTCTCCAAAAAAAGGTGAAACCGTGCTTGGATTATTATTAACACTATCCGTCGTATCCCAATAGTCTGAAAAATCTGGCTGTTTGCTTTCTTTAGACCCACTGTATAGCTGAGAAATTAGGGCGAGGAAGAGGTATCCTGTTGAAGAACATTGCGTCAGTTGGGCTTGTTGTTCAGGGCAGATCGCGGCTATGTTCGGAGGAGTCCAAGTTTGTCCTGACATTTTTATCACTTCACTTCACTCGCGGGCATGCGACCTTTTTAATCGTGTGTTCGAAGCAAGCACTGGCGGTATAATGGCTTGGCGTAAAGCGATGGTAAGTAAGTGGGAGATTGGTTGACGACTGTCCTTAGTGATTGCATGCTTGTTAATATTATTAGTAACGCGGGTATTTATGTTTGGATTTAGAGAGTAAGGTTGTGTGACATTGGTGACAAAGATGTATTTATGGCGGATTGTTTTATATTGTTATAAGATTTTGTTTGTTACGATTCGAAAAAACGGAACCTATACATGTAAGAATGAATGAGTGTTTATGTAATGTATGAACGGAAATACTGTATTATCATTTTTAGAATTCTGTGTGATATTATCTGCATTTATTTAGGCTCAATTTACATTACTGCGGAACGGAATGGAAGACCATTTTTTTAACGAAATTGTGTAAAGCATAAAATATGCAAAAGAAAAGCATTCTACACGTCATGCACATACATACGGGACACGTTACCCTATTACATGGGACTTAAATATAACTGGCAAAATGTGGGTGAATCTACGATATGTACGCCTCTGTCTTGTCCTTCTGGGCATACAGGCGTGATGTTACGTACTTATGTGTTAAAGAACGTTTGCATTCTAATCTCAGTTTCAATCTGTCAAAAAACCTCTAATTTACCAACACTTTTGCCAAGTTAGGGCGTTTGTGCACTACACGGAATTTTACCTTCCGGATGTAAAATCTCATATCTATATTTCCGGATCACGTGATATTTACTTGATAATCGGTTACGGTTACGGTCCGGCAGTCCGAATTACATCCGGAAGGTAAAATTCCGTGTAGTGCACAAACGCTCTTAGGTCCGTATCACAGAAGGAAACTCAAGTATTGATCTCTGTTTAAAACTAGTTTTAAGTCCGCTTTTAATTTGAGAACGTTCCAAGCATAGATTCATTGATCTTAGTTCAGCTGAGTTTGGCTTTATTTTAGATCGTTACTTAATTACTGAATCAAACTCAAGCAGTGATCAAATCTGTGTGTGGTCGAGACCGCGCTTGAGCATAGATTGTCATGTCAAATTGTTAATTTTTGTTGATATTTTGAATTATTAGGTACTATCAAAATGGATATATTTGAAGAGGTAGATCATAACAATAATTTATTCAACGATAATTCTAATAGAAGGTTGAATTTAGCGAATTTAGCGTTCCTCTCAGATATACAAGGTGGAGACGACAATACAACAATAAATTAAACTGCGTATATCTAATGACGTTCCCAGTCTGCATACGAAAATTCAATCAAAGATCTCCAATAGTTTAGTCACTATAGCTAGTCAAAGATTGGCAAAACCCATAGTCGGCGCATCACTACTATTTAGTTTGTTAGAAAAAATCACTTTTTTTATTTCAATGTTAGGATTTATTTGATAGTTCCTAAATGCTCCTATGTATTAATATTGCCAGTGTTTTCATTTATTGTTGTATTGTCGTCTCCACATTGTATATGAGATACACAGGATCTAAGCAGCCTTTTTCGTTCCTGTTATAAGTTTATTTTATTTTCGATTACATGTATGAAACCTTTTAAAATTTCTATTAGTAGGTTTATTCTAATGTACCTACTAAACATTTTTTTCCGTCCTGTCGTTTAAAAAGATAAAAGTAATATGAATAAATAAATCAGCAAAAAATAACAATTAAAATAAACAAACACAACAAACTGATGTTTTCACATAATTGACATACTGATAGCTTATCTATTTAAGGCCATAGATACACGTCTTTTAAGCTTGACAATTTTGCTTACAAAATTACTATAACTACTTCACTTCTAAGAGCTTTAAGTACTTCAATAAATGGGGCATTGTACTATTCAGGAATTAAATAATAACGCTGATTTCCTAAATAACTGAGCTTCTATGTTATATTTTAATCATTCTAATCCGGTGACGATCGGAACAAAGTCGGTAAATAAAATAAATCGTAAACGAAAACAGGCTGATGCATAGACAATACACATCTCTGCTTGAGGCTCGATTTGAGTCTCGATTCAGTATAGATTGATTATCGTTCTGGAATAAGACCGATGCTCAAGTACTGATTCTATATTCAAACAGTGATCAACTGATTGAAGATCAAACTGTACTTGAGGAACGTTCTGTAATACGGACCTTAGAGTCCGCGCCACTCGAGTCCGATAGACGCGGCGTCTATGTGTACGCAGTGTCTATGTCATAAAATAGCATTATGAGCATTATGTGAAAAAGCCCAAAATCACAAAGTTTTCTCAACATTTTTTCTACAACGTGAGTTTTTCAGAAAACATGCCATTCGCGTTGTTCCAAATTTTATCACAGGCTACGTACGCAAAGATACCGTTCAGATATTAAACGCTCTACTAGCATCAGCCTTTTGATATAAATCAGTCAATATGCTTATTGCTTAGCCTTTTCCCAACGATCTATAATAATTATCATCTACATAATATATAATGGTGTGGAGCCTTACCCAGAGGACTAACTACCCAGGTCTCTCTCAGTTATTAGGTACTAACATAGTTTTTAAGTTCATACTAACATAATGGATCAATGGTTGTCTGAATCTATACATATAATAAATCTGAAGAGGGCTGAAAG
Organism: Eupsilia transversa; assembly: GCA_914767815.1. Lineage (NCBI taxonomy): Eukaryota > Metazoa > Arthropoda > Insecta > Lepidoptera > Noctuidae > Eupsilia > Eupsilia transversa. Next base: position 5,547,579 of record OU611896.1, on the reverse strand, counting down.
TCTGTAAATGGAAGATATTTGAAAAAAACGTTGGCTGGGGATACTTAAAATCGATAACAGAACACGTTCCAACAGTAAATAAATAAATAACTATTTGGGGGTCGGCTTCCAGTCTCTGGATGCAGTTGAATACCCGTATTTCCCATGGAACGATTATATTACCTATCTGACCTCCACAACACAGTTTCTGGGTAACACGATACCCCTTGGTAAGACTGGGTGTCAGACTTTTGGGCTTCTGACTACCCGTAACGATTGGCATAGATATAATGATCGAATTCCCGGTATTAAAAAAACAATATTTGAAAGATACACATCATAATATTTAAACTACTACGGAACCAAAGGTGATAATTTTTTACATAATTTCACGACTGCCTCGCTGGTTCAGTGGTCGGAAGCTACTGTTGAGCCTGAGGTTCTGAGTTTGATTCCCAGGTCGGACAAAGTGTTATTGGGTTGTTCTATGGAATTTCTCAGTAGCAGCCCGGAATGTGGATATGTGCCCGGTTGACGGCCATAGGCTCGCCCCCTTTTTCATGGGACTTAAACATAAACGGCGAAATGTGGGTGTACTATAGATCAGTGGCGAAGGGTCATTTTTTGGGATAGGTAAGCCGCCTTTTCAAATTCTAATTTCGATTTACTTTTCTAATATGAGCTTCATGCGAATTACCGAAACATTCTATTTACGATTCTATCCTACTAATCCCGAACTCATGTACCTAACTCTAAAAAGTTACAAATATGTTTTTCATTCTGAACATGCTTTTGGGATGAAATCGTCACATTATCTGTAAAACCCCCTTTATTCCACAAACTACTAGAATCGGATAAAAGAAGGCACGGGACACAATACATTTTATTTAATTTACAACTGCCAATTAGCCATTGATATTTATCGTAAAGGGATACATAAAATGTTTAATCACGTACGTAAAACGTACTAAGTACTTACTTTTCAAATTACTCTAAATAAGTCATTTCAACTTATAAACTATCTACTTACCCCAAATACCTAATTACAACCCACACTTTCACTAAACTCAACACTAACTATGATCACTGTTTTATACCAACAAATAAATACTACTAACTAGTACAGATAAACTTATTAATTCAATGAATAAAAATAAATAGTTGCAAATTAACTGCAAGTGTAAACAGACACACCACACAATTTCATTCGTCTCATGTGCAGACTCCGAGCCGAGCCGAACGCATTATGCAATTCAACGAAAACTACCGAAGGCGAATCGTGATATCGCTCGTTCGCTCCATCTCGTTCACGCGCACGCAATTTCGAGTACAATCTTCATAGCAAGCCGTTGCAGACCGGCTTGCCTCGCGCATACGAAACCGGGGGGTCACGTGACCGAAGTGACGTAATGCCCTTAAGAATTTTGAATGAATAGTAAGCCGGCGGCCTGTCGGGTTATTAGAGAGAAAAATGTTTTGCTGTTGGGCGACAACAAAGACAAAACATTGAATTTAGGCGTTTTGTATAGTTTTAATTTAATGGTGTTTATGTTTACACATAGTGTGATTATTGAGCAGGCATTTTAAAAATACTACTATTTTATTAATTATTTTAATGACGAAAGAGTGGTTTTATTCCGAATGTCATAAGGGAAGCCGGTAGGAATCGGCTTATAGGCTATCCTCGCCACTAGATACACCTCTGCCCAACCCTTCGGGGAAACAAGGCGTGATGATAATATGTATATAATTTCACGCCAGTGAAAGTTAACCGTGGTAAGTATAATCAGCGTTAACAATACTGTTAGATGATTTAACTGTTGGTTATGTTAGCGGCAATTAAACGATAATGGTCGTATAATAATTGATTACTATCAAGATTAATTCATTTTAACGCCGTTTTGCTAAGTGATCTTAATTAATTATTAATAATTGGCTGTACGGAAAGGCTATGTTATTTGTTTTGCTTGTTTGTGGGGAAAACATCACCCACCAGCACTGAACTTCGACCAGGCTAAGGAGCACCTGGCAACTGGACGTGACCGGCCAGTGGCTTGTATGGGCCGAAGCAGGCCGCTGCTAGCACAATCTAGCGAAATGGGGCTATTGATCTAACCGACACCCAGTGCGAATGCGGTGCTCCTGACCAAACCATGTCCCACATGTATAAGTGACCAAAGTATCCACCTGCACTTCTGAGGACCTTGAAGACGCCACTGATGCCGCGATTGGCGTTGCCTACAAGCCTGGCCAATCAATTTGCCTAGCCCTTTCCCAACTATGTTGGGGTCAGCTTCCATTCTAACCAGATGCAGCTGAATACTAGTATTTTTTATGGAACGCTGCCTATCTGACCTCCACAACCCAAGTAACTGGGTAATACGATACTCATTTGGTAGGACTGATTGTCAGGCTTTCGGGTTTCTGACGACCCGTAATGACTGTCAAAGATCCACGATAGGAGTCTCGGTATGTAAAGATGGTAAACGATCCACGGACCAACCCCGGCCAGCGTAGCTTAACCTGATGGATCGACCCGTGCGGCTGTTATTACTTAGCCACGAGCTCCTCTAAAGAATGCTATATTCGGCATGCTTGTAAACCAACTTTTATTTGATGGGTCAAAGCTCTATAGAGTTTCTGGTATTTTCCTTTGAATTCTTCCAAATCTCAAAGTGTTGTAAATACTATATCGTCAACATCGCTAACACGTATCAAATCCATCGTTCGCGTCAATAAGGGGTCAATGTTCGTAATTCCGTATTATCTGCGGATAATTAGTACGGGTCGGTGTTACGGTACATTAGGCGTATTTCCCTTGACTTAGTACGCATTTGAACGGGCCATCGGATTGTTTGTTGTTAGGGTGAATGCTAAAACTAAGGTTTCCAAGAAGATCGGTTCTATTATAGTATTTTCACTAGTATTAAAGCTTTATAAATTATACATTATCATTTGACGACACTTCACTACAACACATGACACTTCACTGGTACCCACACTCTTCAATAATAACATATTATTTTGTATTTTTTTTTTGTTTTTTTTTTGTTTACTGTGTTCTCCTACCAAAGGTGAAAATAATTTGTAATAGTACCGTTACGATTAAATATTCAAACACTGTTTTTGGGGACCTGGTAATCTGTGTGACAGGTTTTCCTAGTGCAGATACCAGTCTCCCACAAAGGATGTTTTCGATATTGTTATCTTTATATTTTTAAGGCGCCTTTGTGGAAGAGAAATAAAATGTTTATTTATTTATTTATATTATTTAATATCGAAAAGGAATTCCTTTCATCTTTTTGACACTCTTCTCTATTAGCTTGACCAGTATCTATCTATGTAGCTATCTATGTAACCGAATCTTTCAACTTATAACTTTGTGTAACCCGAGGAATATTATGTAGTTTCTAGTTGTAATGATAACTAAAATGTGCCTTACTCAGTAATTAGATAACCTTTGTTTGAAAATCAAAATTAAGCATACATTAACATAACATCACGCCGTATTTCCCCGAAGGGTTGGGCAGAGGTGTACCTATTACACCCTCTGCCACCTGTACACCCACATTTCGCCAGTTAAGTTTAAGTCCCATGTAATAAGGGGCGAGCCTATTGCCATCAACCGGGCACAACTCTATACTCGGGGCTGATACTGAGAAATTCCAGATTGAAAACCCCAATAACACTTTGCCCGACCTGGGAATCGAACCCAGGACCTCATGCTCACCTGTAGCGCTTGCGACCAATATACCAACGTCTCGAATCAGAATTAACTCACAGCATTTATTTCAACGAAACCATTTACAGGCATTTTTGTATTGTCAAGGAGTCGGTCAGTCAGAAATATGAAGCTAGTTCCTAGTTTGTCACGAATGGTCATAAAACTTTGGAAATCCCTCACTTTAGTAGAATACGGAAATGATACAAGTGCAGTAAAATACGGAAACGCACATGTGGTTGACTTAATTGGTCAAATGTGCCTATTATTATAATTATTTCTCAGCAGCTGGTTGTTAAACTCCACGTTAAAGCTTAATCTGGGGAATTATTTTTCACGATACTAACCTATTTCCGCCACAAATCAGCATTGTTTTTTTTATGGTATTTGGAGCCGGGAAATGACTGTCACATGAGAAATCAATTTTGTTTTCAAGGTTAGCCTCACATTGATAATCAAACTAAATTACTGCAAGGTACTAAACTCAAAATCAAAGCATTTATTTTAAATAAACCAATTACAGGCACTTTTGAATTGTCAAAGGGGTCGGTCGATCAGTCAGAAAAATTAAGCTAGTTGCCAATTCCAAAGCGTAGTAGGTTCCTATGGAGAAGAACGGGCAAGAAAATATTGTTTAAAATAATTGAGGTAATTAAAATATGGTTACAAAATATTAGTTACATCATTCATGTCGAAATTATATATATGAGAACGATGCAGAACGTTACAAGTATACGTAATAAGAAGATAAAAAAGCAATTCAAAAATTAAATTACATTAAGTCGTGGCAGCTAAAAAATGGCCAGTCCTTAATAAATAAGTTATTAAAATGCTCTATCAGTCACATATTCACACCTCGTGGGCTGAACGAATTTCGATGAACATTGGTTTCATATCCCAGGATATAGGATACTTTTTATCCCGATGTACGTTCCAGTAGGATAATTTCCGACCACCACGCGGACGAAGCCGCGGGGAAAAGCTATGGTATTAAAATAATGAATCAAAAGTGGGGCAAACAAGGACTATCAATTATGTGGGGCGAAACTTGTGAGGCGAATGCGGAACAAATACTCCTTGGTACTTCTTAATACTTCTTGGTGCTCTAGTTGTCTCTAGGTATAGAAATCACTTTTAGCAATGTTGTGTTAGTAGAAAAAATCTTATAGGTAAAATCTCTTGACTATCAGACAGAACACTAACTGACTCTTCACTCAAAAGTACGAAACCTCAAATAAATACTAACAGCAATAATAAGTTCGGTAACAAACGTCACGATTATCGTTAACCAATTACTGTCCTTCCAAACGATCTGTAAATAGGCGGAAACAAAGTGTGTTATCTTCCTTAGTCGTAAAAATAGCCTGGGTAATAGTTGCCCTGGTCGTCTTTGGGTAGTTAGGGGTTAATGACCTGCCACTATTGGGTGTTAAGGTCTATTAGTTTTGCTCTCGCGGTTTTCGGGGAGCGTTTCAGAGTTAGGTACATAAAATGTTATGGGTTTTGTGGCGTCACAGTATGTAGCCATTGTGTTTGAAATAGTTTGTATAGGTACATTTTTTTCCTGTATTGTTGGAAGATAGCTAGTATGCAAAATGTTATGAAAATAAATTACAAGTCTTTATAGTATAATATTCCCATAGCTTTGACGGATCTATTGTAACTAGCAATTGTTAGCCACTGTCAAAAGGATTTCTTCAGAATTTATATCATACATTTTTTTTTTTTTTTTTTTTTTTTTTTTTTTTTTTTTTTTTTTTTTTTTTTTTTTATTTGTTTGGGACAAAAAACAGTTATACGTTACAGCATTGATTTACAAAAAGTAGTTTCATTACAGTCGAAAAAACGTATAACCCACACTATTGTCCACGAAGTGACATCGAAGTATGAAACCGAACGCGTGTTAAATGAAAAGGAAGAAGTACATGTTTAGAAGAAAAACACTATGTACCGACGAATATTTATATGTTTTATTTATTATCATACAGTCACGCGTGATTCCGACATCTAGGCATTTTCTCAAACTACTATTATTGAAAAATTTAATTTTATTCGTGTTCGCATTAGTAGCTTCATAGTTGCAATGACCAAACCATCTATGCATACTATTTTCAATATATTGTTGTAACTACATTTAAAACCCAAAAAATGTTCCTTCCAAATAAAGAACCGACAGATTTCACTGCTCTTACCCAATTTTTGGCTCCAAAGCATGACATTCACGTATTGTGGAATACAATGCATTTCTGAAAGTGCAATATAGCAAAAGAAAACAGTCTCATTCAAATCTTTAGACCGTGACATATTGTGCCTCAAGCAATTGCAAAATTATATTTTATTTTATGAAGAAATGTAATGCATTTGCGTCTGCAATTGCGTATTTCGGCCAATCGTATTGTGATGGTTTGACGTTAATTTTAGTTGCACTTTTTAATAGCATTGCATTGCAGAGTAAGATGTAAAAAAAGAAAAATTGATCATGCAGTGGTGAACAGGCCAGCCAGTCAGTCAAGTTAGTATCAGGCCTGACTTCTAAGAATCGCTGAATGGCTGCATTGGTTTCACTAAAGTATCGTTACTGCCAAGAAGGGATTTCTTTGTTATAGATTTACACTTACAGAATGCATCGTGCCCGGAGATTTGGCGTGAAGTTATTTTTTTATTCAAAACGGCATAGCTCTTGGCTTTCATCCCACCTGATGGTAAGTGATGATCAGGCCGAAGGTGGAAGCGAGCTTTACCCGGAATCTCCAACCACAGAGGAACTGTCTATCCTACTTTTAACTGCCGAAACACAGCAATTGCTGTTACATCATTGGCTGTTAACATTGTTGTTATGGCGATAGACTTATATAAGACGGTGGTAGCTAGCCAGGCAACCTTAGAACAAGTCCTACCACCAACCAAACCGAGCAAATTTTTTTTCCCCCACTGCGAATCTAACCCGGTTCCTCTGGGTTTAACAGATGGTCTAAACCCTAGACCACAGAGTCGATTCGTACTCGTTCCTGGTTGATTGACTTGAGAAGACAAAACACAAAGAAAATTGGGAAACTATGGGGAGACCTTTTCCCAGCAGTGGGACAGCATTGGTTAATAATAATAATAGTCCTACACCAACCGGGGGTTGTCCTTGCTGCACTTTCATAGTGCGAACAGGGATAATCGTCGGTTGGTACCTCATTTCAATAAAAACGTCTAACGGGTCCCGAGAAATGTCAAGAGACGTAAAATTAATAATAAAAAAGGTACTAATAGTCCTTAAATCCGCGTTGATTCTCTTATGTATTTAAGTATAAGATAATTTACATGTCGCAATAACCTATAGCAACACGGTATAAAAAGTTAATTTAAAAACGAAACAAATGCAGAAATAAGACAAAAGAAAATCACGTTGTCATTATCATCCAAGGTTACTATTTGAATAATAAACAACATAAAGTAACAAATTATTAACCAAAGCGTAACATAAAATGGGAAAACACTGTAAAATCGAAAACAAAAGAATTACATGAACATAAAAGATGAATAAACAGATTGACAGTTACACATTGACGCTTTTCCCTAAGCTTTTGTATTGAAAATGATATCTAATAATTATTATAAAGTATTCATTGACCCGAAGTTCATTGTCACGAGAAAAATTGTGCAAACGGACTATACCTACTCTAAAGGTGACATTGCACGCAATTGTGCAATGAAATCTGATTGGGCAATTTTTGCTTTTACACCTGTAGGTAAGTATTTAATAGCCTGACACAGTTGGGCAATATCTTGACCATGAAATCTAAGATAGCGCTATCAGTTTTAATTGAAACGAAAATAAGTATTAGTTTGTCATATTGTATTGTTAGCTGTAACATATTGAGTGGTGTCACAATTCTCACTGAGTATTAATTTGTCGGTCTCGGTGATATATTTTTTCTTTTTCTATAATAATTAAATGCCTCTATAGTCTACTAGTCGCAAGTGATACGGCTGAGCAGGAGATCCTAGGTTCGATTAACAGTTCACGCAATGTAGTTGGGTATTTCTATCAAGAATTTCTCAGTACCAGCTCAGTGTCTGGATTTGTGCCCGGTTAATGGTAAAAGATTCGTCCCGAATTTCATGGACAGTAAATCAACAACTTGAAAACAGTTTGACCTAAGTGCTCATAAACACGAGCGTCATGTTGCCAACGGCACAGGCAACTCGGCGGCAGTCGTTGACGCGTCGATGGCTGCATTTACCTCTGCCGTAACGTACCGCTCGTGTATTTGAGCACGTACTCATATACATGTGTCGCACAGTTGGCCGCGATCTCGGCGTCTGGCGTCGACGCGTCTATAACTGCCGCTGACCAGTGTCGTCGACTGCAGTTGCCTCTGTCATTGCCAACGTGCCGATCGTGTATATGAGGACTAAGAAGAAAAATCATCATTATAGACACGTTTAAGTCATAAAATAACCAATAAGCTTACTAATATTTCAGAACTAAGTACATAATGACTTCTATAAAAACTCCAATACTTTTAAATTACGACTGTGCGAACATTGACCGTTGCCTTTCTATAGCAGAATTCTAATGTATTTCGGAGATGAAGTTACTAAAATTAATGGAGAAGGGAGTCTTCTTTCTTGGGGTACAGAATATTAGTCTGTTCATGTCGTGTTGAGATTAACCAGTCAATAAGTTGATAGCGGGACTGACTACCTAGGATGTCTTACAGGACGATTATTCCTGAGGTAATTTTGTACCTGGTCGGTGGGTTATCATTTAGTGCTCAAAAAGGGGGTTACCCGGTAAGCTTTCCGGGGGTTTTGAAAATTGGTGATTATATTAATTTCGTTGTTTTTGAATTTTCACTTTGCCACCTCAAATTTTTCCTGCTCGCGTCGCCATGTCAAATAAGTCAGATAGGAGATATTAACTTTTCTTTTTTGGGCACCATTTTTCCAATATGGCGTCGCGAGCTGCTAAGAAACGAGGTGGCAAAGTAAGATTTGCCATAGGGTCAAGTAAAGCAGAAGAAAAGCACCATGACAGCATCTCTACAAGGATCAAAGACTCAGTTGCCATTTTGAGAATTGAGCATTTCTACGCCTAATTCGCTTGGCTGACGTTGCTATGGCGCTGTTGGTTAACATTTTTGATATTTTTTGCTAAATTTATTGAGAAAAAGATAGCGGGGTTAGTTCCGATTTTCGCCACACGCCAAAAGGTCAGTGTGAGATCGTCTACTTTAAAATTAGGTACCTTTACTGATGTTGCATACACATTTCAAAAGGGACGTGCAGTTTTAAATTAGAGAAATATTCTTTAACAAGAACCACCCAGGAACATCCATTTCTTCTCACTCCATGTTAACCCTCGCCAATTTAACAGATAAAACGATATAGGCCTTTAGAAATCGAACATTAATTGGACATTACATTTAACGGTTCTATATTGCTTCCAATCCGCTTTCCTGATAGGAATTTCTAGAATTTGTGTTAAACTGGTAAATTGCGATTGGCATTTCATTTATGAGATGACACGTGTCACTAAATACACAGTTATAGAGGTATGAGGTATAGGATGTAAAGTTCACTCATCATCTATAGAAAAGGGAGGACCCTCCGACCAAACGGGTGTCTTGTCTGGTCGGCTACTGCCCGCGATTAATGTCGGGATGTTGTATACTCGTCGCGCGGTAAACCCTGCTTGCGCGATGCAGGATTTTTTCGTGACGTCAGTGTGATGCGTAGTTCGCATGCGGCGTTGTAGAAGCTGCCACACATGACATACGAAGAGTAAATAAATGTTTATTTGCTATAAACATGTCGCAAAGAAAGAACAAGTCAAACATCATGACTATCAAATAAACAAAAGAACAACTACAAATGGGCAGCCATGCAAACTATTCCCATTAAAACAAAAGCTGGATGGTCTTTAGAAATGGAACATCAATTACAAATTAAACGTTCAAATTATTGCTCTCGATTCCATGCAAAATCACGTAATGTTGCTCTAAACTGTTGGCCTGGTTCTAGAGCAATACCTATTTATGGATGCAATGTTTAGTTACATTGGTATTGACAATTTGTGTTGAATTTAGTTCCTTGTTAGTTGATTAATTTTGCTAAAAGTTTTGTGGTACTGCCAAAGTTTATGAGGATTTGGGCAAGACTTTATTGTTAGTTGTTATGAAGATGCGTCTTTCATGATGACTCACATTACTATAATATTCTTGTTAACTCCTCAAATTACTCGATTACTTAGCGAATTATAGTGTTTTATGCAGTTTAAAGAACTACGGTAAAATTAAATAATACATTCGTACATACACTCCCGCTTTCGTCCCATAGAGGCAGGCAGAAAGTACAAAAAGCCATCTGCTACGATCTTTACATACTCCTTTTGTTGCTTCATTAATTACCTAATTATAATAATGTAAGGGATTTATAAAAACTATAAAAAAATGAGGAAGATACCAGATTTTAGATACCGGTACAAGACAGGCGGTTCCTTAAACTGTTGAATTACTTAAACAATATTATTTACTAAAGTAAAATAGGGTCCAATAAGTAACTACATATTTCAAAGTATCATAATTTCCTGACCTATCTAGATTAATATCAAAAACACATTCCCAACTTATAATATACTTATTTCAACGCAACACAGAATAATCTCCTAAAGGCAAAGATAAAGTGTGTTACAACGGCTTCCTCTGCAAACAGTATGTACGGTTAGCAAGCGACAAGTAAAAATGTTGTGCGGTCGAGTTTTATTGTGGTGATTGCCGTTGCTGACGGTGCGTTTGATGCGATTTATTTGGTATTAGATATTGTCAGAAGAGACAATTGTATTTTTATGACGATTTTCACCACACTAACCTGGCTTTAGAGTGTCAAAGTTGTGAATTTAATTGCGTATGTACTTGGTACCTAATGATGTAGATGAGCAATTGATGTGAAATGTAGTTCGGGCTGTACGAAACCGATTTCGTGACAAAATCGTTGCTGTAAATATCGAAGATGGCTTTTTAAGGAACTTTTAATTGCATTATGATGAGACTGGAAATCAAACTCTTTATACTTAACGACTGTTTAACATTTTGGACGTTTCAACGTCTCTTCATTTTCAATCAATCAATTCAAGCTATTGCAGTCCACGGCTGGACATATCCCTCTCCCTGGCTGCGCCACTACACCCTGTCCTCCGCCTTCCGGATACAGTCTGTCCCAGCCACCTTTTTAAGGTCATCGTCTCTAAGCAACGTTAATAGTTAAAGAGGAACATAGATTGGCAAGACCCAATTAATTAACAGCCATCACGAAAATTATGTAGGTCATTACTTTAACCGGTTTTAAAATTAATTTAAATGTTAATGTTATTTTCAATAAAAATATCATGTTCCAATTTGCATTTAAATCTTCACCACAATGAAATATTTACTTAATTAATGCTCTTTTCCATGGAAATCTGTCGATATGCAATATCGAAATTACCTTTATTTGTATTGCTTTGCCATACGTGCGAGTCGTAAGACTTTTTTATGCTTTTGTGTGGCAAACATAATACAAGCTCACACCGCACTTGTGTCATAGCCAATGCTATCATCACAATTTATGTCTTGTTTTTTACTTTTTTTTGCATAGCACCTAGTAGATAGCTATTTCTTAATATTTATGTATTTCGGTCATCGGTCCACCTTTTGAGAGGCCTTCCAACGCTACGACTTCGGTTACGCGGTCACCAGTCCAGAATCTTTCGGCCCCATCGGCCATCTGTTCTGCGAGCAATGTGCCCTGCCCACTGCTACTTAAGTTTGACATGTCTTCGGGCTATGTCGGTTAGTTTGGTTCTCCTACGGATCTCTTCATTTCTGATTCGATCACGTAGGAAAACTCTAAGAATAGCTCGCTCCATTGCCCTTTGGGTAAATTTCATGCTTCTAATGAAGCCCATTGTGAGTGAAAAACACATAACATAACATCACGTTTGTATTCCCCTAAGGGTTTGGCAGAGGTGTACCTAAAGTTCGTCTGAAATAAATGAATGCCTATCTGACCTCCAGAAACCAGTGACTGGGTAACACGATACCCTTTGGGAAGGTTGTCAGACTTTTTAGGCTTCTGACTACCCATAACGACTGTCAAAGATCTACGAATGACAGCCGGACTTAAATGCTTTCCGAGCATGGAGCGATCTCAATATGTAACGGATGGTCCCCCATCCAAGAACCCACAGAACGCGTAGCTTAACCTTCGATCGAGCCCGTGCGGCTGTTATCATTAAGCCATGAACCCCTTCTTAAAGCTAAAATGACTCATGTGTCAGTAATTACCTTTTAAACTGAAACAGCAATTTACACAACTTGACGGTAGACTTAGGTATGGTGGAATTTCTCCCAAGGACAAGCGCCATTACACGGAGCTCAAATATAACAAACTTTGATGGGAATGTTATAATTTTTTAAATCAATAATTTTATGTTATAAATTATTTCAATCAAAATATATAACAACCATGCCTGTGCAATGCAATACGTGTATGGCCCTCGTTTTTCAAAATAAAATTCTTTTCTAGAATTGATTATAAAACATCGGTTCAATTGCAGGACAATTCAATTTGATAGTTTATCGCAACGCACATGAGATAAAATCGCTTGATGCCATTTCACTTTACGTCTAATAATAACAGACTGTATGTAGGTTGTATGTATGGAAGCCCCCCAGACCTGTCATTATCTGCCTAGCCTTTTCCCAACTATGTTAAAGTCGGCTTCTAGTCTTACCGAATGCTGCTGATGAATGTTTTATATGGAGCGATTGCCCAACTGACCTCCACAACCTAGTTACTGGGTAACAGGATACGTCTTGGCAAGACTGGTAGTCCGACTTTTCGGGTTTCTGTTTACCCGTAACGAACGTCCAAAGATCTACGAATGACAGCCGGGATCTACTGCTTGACGTGCTTTTCGAGGTAAAGAGAGATCTGGGTATTTAATGAAAGGCCCGTGTTTGATTAGGTGATTCATGGACCGACCTCCGCAAGCGTTACTCAACCTTGGAAATGACCAAAAAATGGGGTTTGTCGACGGAAGAATAGACAAACTGACAGATTGTGATTGTTTATCTGTCATGTTGTCTATTCTTCCGTCGAAAAAACCTGATTCTATGTTGGTCATGTCTGTGTGGCTGATAATATTTAGTCATGAGCCCGCCTAACCCCCCATGGTCTATATTTAGCCTAAAAGTGGTCAGAGGTAGGTTATAGATAGGTATTTATCTTTTTAATTAGACTTAATCCCCAAACATTACCGCGAGCGTCCTTGTTTACAAAAGTATACAATTTTTTACAAGTTTATCTCGACGCCACTGAGCTGGGTTTATGATACGTTCGCCGATATATTCAATATCAGATGTTTTCGATTTATGCACGGCAACTTTCTATACGGCTTTGTATTTTACGATGTTCTGAAGTTCGCCCGATGTTGGTATTTTGTTGGAGGTTCCGTATTTTAGGACTAGTGAGAAACTAAGACGTTTTATACTGCCTAAGTCTTTTTACTGCCTAAGATATAACGGAGACAGTGATAAAAACGAAAAGTTACATAAAATATTACATAATTTAGTTACAGCCGATTGGAGAATCGGTGCTACTTTTAAGCCGTGAAATCTCGGCAAAAAATAGTGACATCACTTGAAAAGGACCAAAATATGGTCTAGTATAATGGCGAATTATATTGGGAAAATACTTTATTGAGTAAATGATCGCAGAACGGAACCATGAGTGCTTGCGCAGTTAAAACACTAACTGTGATGGTAGTTGTGATTGCAACACTGTTTTAGTATCCAAGGTATTGACAGCAATGTAAGTGCGGCGTTCAAATTATTAGTACTACCGAGTATTACACATTCAGTATTTTGTAACACATTTTATTGATACATTCACTCTTTACATACACTCACTATTTTTCACAAAGCGGCAAGGTAGAAGGACATAATAAAATAGGCAGAACTTTATTCAGAGCTGTTCATGAATCAATCAACTCAGCGTACCTAGTGCTGGAGTTAGGAGACTCCTAGGCTGCGCCACAACACCCTGTCCTCCTCGTTCCACATCCAATCTATCCCAACCTTCTTAAGGTCGTGGATCCATCTGGCTGGGGGGTGTCCCACACTACGCTTGCTTCAGAGAATTACAGCTCTTGAAAGCCGATGGAGCATTTTTGAAAACAATGAAAATTGGTGATCTCAATTTATAAAATTCATTTTTTTTTTCAGGAATACACCTTCATTTATTTTTTAACCCGGTTATGAATTATTTGTACTATTCATAAATTATTAAGTTATTATAAAAGAATCAATATTATTACGAGTACATTACATTATGAGTAAACAGAATAACATTACTGCCCATTTTCTTGACATCATCCTTTAATTAGTTTGTACGATATTCATTGATATACAATATACCTTTTCAACCTGTTTCAGAATACAACAAATCAACATTGAAACTTTAATCAACACTCTCATTTCACACAATTTCAACTGGTAAAATAAAAAGTGTAGCTTTTAAAAATATAAATCCTGAGATATGTGATACAATGGTTGTCCGGGAGCCAGTAATGAGTGCCGGGACAATGGAACATGTGCTGCGGGGGTCGGCTGGTAGTTCAACTATCTTTACTACCCTCTATATTTATTTATTCTTATTTAAGCACAAAAATGTACAGAGGCAGCGTGTATCAGAAATGCGTGGTCATATTTAAGGATGTGGTACAAAACCTCAAACTGAACAACTTTCTCCATGAGATCAACATCGCATTCGCGAAAGAATAATCAGCTGACTTGTTTGTGCATTTGGGTCGAGTAAGTATTGAAGTTTTGTATGGGACAGCTGATTATTTTTACGCGATTACGATGTCAGTCCCATCGAGAAAGTTGTTCAGTTTAATGGTCTTTACCACACCTTTCAACATGACCACATATTTCTGATACACGCTGTAGATTATACTAGTAGATATGGACACGTGCAAACAGACAAATCATTGTAAATTGATTTAAGATTTTCTCCAAGAGCCTCCAATTATGACTTCATAATTTCGATTAGTGGTCCTTTTGTCCCAAGTCGCGGACAAAAGGACCACTTACATATCCTTCTTGATTTTGGGCAGTTTAGGTCAAAACTCATTCTAGGCTAGTATTAGTTGTATTTGTTGCGGTTTAACTTCGAATGGACGACCGTTAAACCGCTAGAACACATACATTTAGGCCTTCTTCCCACGAGGATAGGCAAAAACTACAGAACGCCGCCTGCTACAACTTTGTTAGGACCTCTACAGTCTCCACCATAGAATTCAAAAATTAACTTTTCCTAGTGGGCTAGCAAAAAATTATCTGAACTAATTAAGCAAAAATGCAGCTACAACAGGCTTGCAAATTCCCTAGTCACTCAGTTGGCCTACCACTGCCAATGTCCAGGTAACTGAAACAAATGCCAAACGGGCAGGCTATGAATATACTCTTACGAGTCGTTGGTGTGATCTATTTCATGAGCATTAATTCCATCTCACTCTTTTTAGAATTAATAGTGTAAAAGGCGATTTACTGCTGGGGAGTTTGCTGGGCCACCCCCTCTCCCCAGCCGAAGCAGAACAAAAAAAAACAGACCGACTCCTTGACAATTCAAAAGTTAAATACTAGTTTAATTGACGTTTGATTTCTCGACGGCATGTGAAGCCAAGTCAGAGGCCCATGGCCGGCATAAAAACTCAAAAACTCTGACACCAGGTTAGTCACTAAACCATACAAAAAAGAAGAAGATTGAAATGAATGGTTTCAGTTTAAACTATACACTCTAGCATGAAAACATTCACAACTAACACAGACTAAAAACATTAACAGCTAAAAGCCACAATACCACCAGTATAAAAACAGTATTACTTATAATTTCCCCCATTCTATTTACCCTCTTTATACCTGTACTTCAGTGGGTATCACATAAGCCACCGGACAATTGCATGCGAAAGTGGCTAGCGACGAGTAATTCCAACGAAAACCGTGTTAGACCCGCTAGGGATATAAGCTAGATCTTACTATAGGATGTCGAATATCTTTTAGGTCGAGTTCCGAGTGAGAATTGTGCGAAGGAGAACGTGTTATTTTTCTTCTTTGTCTCTTTGTGATTTTGTACGTTTGAGTATTTTTATTAAATGGTTTATTCAATTTACAACGTCTGTGTTTTCATTTATTTAATAAGTACTAGGTTTATAACGTCTAGTATACTTCAACTGTTTCTTTCACCGACCACATCGCGGTTTTTTTTATCACCACGCTGACTTAGCAAACTGCTAACATCAATGTCAAAAAACGAATAAAAAACATAAGACACCGACTTCCGAAATTAAAGTTATTTTTCACTTTGAACTGTTTTTTTTTGTAAGTCGGTTGTTTTTTTTTTTTGTAAAAAGTTGTTTTATCAAGATATGAGCTGTTTTTGTATAGCTCATGATATGTGCACGACAGAGAGAGAATCAGAAAGAGAAAGCGGTCACTGAAACTACGACAAACGTGCTCAGTTCAGATTACACACTGCACATTCAGTTGAAACACATAGACCGGAATGCCAGTCAATTTCATAGTCTGGCAATTGCCTGAAAAATGAAAGGTGTGGAAAGTACCCTTTCTATGTTCAGCCACAGCAAATGGTAGGTTCTAGAGAAGAGTCTCCAAACCACTTTATATTGTCTCTGTTTGTAAAATGCTCTTCAGGAACCTTGTTTCAATAACTACAGTGGTTATGTCCAAACGTGGACGTGGGAATATGGAGCTGAACTGTTTGCTGTATATTGGGTTCACAGTTTTCTTTTACGATGCAAGTTGAAATGCAAGCGGTTTTATCATTTAGATTAAATGTGCTTAAGTTGTTGTTTAGTCTTGGTCTTTTGAGAAAATTCCGACTTACAATTCTAATGTCAACTATTAGAAGCTTTTATGGGCACGATATTAATTCAGATTTATTACAGTTGTAATGGCAATTCATTTGGTTTAAATAGGTTTTGTAACCGACTTTCAAAAAGGAGGAGGTTATATGTTCGTAGCGTATGTGTTTTTTTTTTTTTGTGTGTCCGTCGATATTTTCGTCAATTGTGGACGGATTTTGAAAATTCTTTTTTGTTTGAAAGGGCTTTAGTACTTTTTGAGTTAGCTTCATTAATACGTATTTTTCCTACTTATTCGAACAGTAGTAGTAGGTACCACAACTAAAAAGTGAAAAATAAAAACTTTTTGCTTAAAACGAAAATTCAAAACCAAAGACACCGACTTCCGAAATTAAAGTTATTTTTCACTTTCTAGTGTTTTTTTTGGAAGTCGGTTGGGTTTTTTTGTAAAAAGTTTTATTTTTATTATTTTATTAATCTTATATACAGAATGGGTTTAGGCAGCTACATTAACCGTTGCAGTTACAGGAAAACAGCCTTAGGAGACTGTCTATAACTTTTTATGAACTTTTAGTCTAGATTCACAGATTTTGAATGCTCAATGGTATGCAAGCTACGCATACTTTTGTGCAAGTTACTGTATGTGTATTTCAGGCTTAATAATTTCTGATTGGTATAATAGAATAGAAAATGATTATTTGCATAAAATGAAGGTATACAGGTGAGTTGTTGCAGAATAATGTTGAGTTTCAGGTTATACTATTTGGCGAATGTCATGTAAGCTGCTTGCATACTGTTGTGCACGTTACATGCATGTGTTTTTCGAGCCATGCATAAATGACATCACACGAAAATCATGATTTTTCGAGCCCCACCTCCGCCCATATTTGTATTGCCTTGGTGTGACGTCACATAATTTGCAACAATATTTTATTTTAAATTCATCATTATAATAAATCATTATAAAGAGTTGGTAATATTTTAAAGTTATTCATTGGTGTTGCAGTTTAGAGGTTTAATTGTTTAGATTTATTCATGTGACGTCTCAAAGTTTATGACTCTTCCTCGCCCTTGTCACACGACGTCACACTTTATTGAGCCCCCCCATTTACGTGTGACATTATTTATGAATGGTCCCTTTTTTATTACTCCACGCAACACAACCAACCCGTCAAATCAGGAAACGACCTTAGACATGACTTCCAAGTTCGGATTACCATAAAAGCTGTATTAATATTTGCTTCGCTCTCATGCAGGGATTCTCTGCGATTACATATACAAATCTCTTGCACAAACATTGAGCTCGGCACACACTGAGTATTTAATTGTTTACCTAACTGAATGTATTTCTCGTATATACCGAATCTTTCATGGTATTGTCATGACTGTGAGTGGGTTCAGGATTTCACGCTGTTAGGCTAAGAATAATATGGTATCTTGGTAAGAAATTATTGATTTTTTATGATAGGTATAGCAATAGTCTGGAGTTTCCAATACATTTTAGTGGATTTTGGATTGTCCGCTTGGCAACAGACTACGGACCCAGGTTGGCCGAAGCAAGGAAAATTGTTCAGGTGGAGATTCATAGACGACTCCGCTTTGAAGGGTAAATGTGGGACACAAACAATGGGACACTTAATGTCATGTCCTGCATGTTCTGTTGCTGTAACGTGCAGCTGCACGTTACAGGAACTGATGGACGCTAGTGATGACGCCTAATGCGTGGCATTCTGGGTTTATTTAGATTGTCATCTACACGCTAAGAAGAGAAGAAGAATGCACTATAGCACCCTAAATGCGTAACACACTTTAAATCACGATCCAAAGGTTTTCAAGGAAATTCCAAATCCATTGGTTCATAGGTTTGAAAACTTCGTCTGCTCAACAATGCAATGAATGTGACTGAACTGTCAAAATGAAAGGTATTACGATCAATTTGCATTTTATGTGTGTTACGCAATGACCCCGCTAGTAATTGGTACCCCGCGGCAGTTGGTCTCAATTTCGGAGAACTTGGCTCGGTGTACTTCGACTTAAGCCTCGTGCAGACTGACGCGATACGATACCGGTAATTCTTCTATCGTAGTTTTCTAAGAAATTGTTTTAAAACAATTTCTGTCTGCACGAGGGTTTAAACGTTTGTGTTTCTGGATCTGGATTTCTTTCTTAGAAGTTTCGCAATTCCGTCGGGATTTTACGGAAATATGATTACTGAGAGCTTCTTTGAAAGAGCTCGCCTAGAAAAGTACTAACATAATAATATTTATTTCTGATGCTACGTTCCATTGTTTAATGTTCCAATTATTTATGTAAAAGATATTGTAGGTATATGTTTATTTACAGTCAACATTAATTTTACTTACACAGATAAGAATCTTAATTCAAAATATATATCATAAAAAAATAAAAATAAAAATTATATACTATGTACAAGTATACAACGCAACTTATAAAAGGGGTTGAGTATCAAAAAATTCGTCCGCATCGCTGTCAACGGGAAAACTGTCCAATACGCTGGCAGCATGGCCACGTTGAATGGCAATGCTGATTCCTTGGGCTAAGAATAGGTTTACAGTCCTAGGAGACATTTAAACTTGGCAACATAGGTTGATTGGCATATTTGAAAACCCATTGAAATGTAAGTAGTGGAGAAGTGTGGGCGTTTTAGGGACTTTTGTGTACTCTGTCCTCTGACCAAGATTATGTCTGGACTTTATAGAGACTGTGGCCTCTGAGTTTGTTTCGGCCTTTCTTCTCAGAGTAGTCAGTTATGAAACGCCGACCTCATCTAGTTTAAAATAAATGTGATTGACGTGTAGAATTGTTTGTTACTACTTACAGAAAATAAATAATTTATCATTTACTTTTGTATGACGTTCAAAGAGCATTACGTCAATCTGCCTTGCCTTTTTCCAAACTATGTTGGGTTTAGCTTCCAGTCTAACCGGATGCAGCTGAATACCAGTATTTTTCCTGGAGCGACTGCCTATCTAACCTCCACAATCCAGTTTCTGGGTAACACGATACCCCTTGGTAAGACTGTTTGTCAGACTTTTGGGCTTCTGAATACTCGTAACGACTATCAAAAATCGACATATTACAGCAATCATTATTAAGTACTTACGCGAAAAGACTTATTTTGCTTCAGATGTTACATGTTTACAAAAATAACGAGTTAAACCTTTTTCCCTAACGACTAGCATCCATTAACTTAGTCGTTAGCGTCATCGGATGCATTCGTACATTAAACGCCATATTTCTTTCTTTCTTTCTTTCTTTTTCGTTCTTATCTGGGTAGGAAATACATGGATGAGAATTATGGTTTTAGCTTTAATAGTCGTAGGTCGGAAAGCACGTGAAGTTGTATCAAAGACTCTGTCTATCTACTTATGACAGCCGGGACCAACCGGCTGTCATAAGTAGATAGACAGACACTTTGACAGTTGTTACAGGTGGGCAGATACCCAAAAGTCTGACTACTATTCTTACCAAGGGGTATCGTGTAACTCAGTAACCGGGTCGTGGAGCTCAGATAGGCTACATGAAAAGTACTGGTATTCAGCTGCATCCGGTTAGACTGGACGCCGACCTTAACATGGTTAGGAGGCAGATTTATTGAGGTTAAGTGGTCCGTACACGACGCTACAAATCACAAAGTAGTTATATAACGCGATTCTAAGGTCGCTTTTGAGTAGCGTTGTAGACGATAGACCTAACCTAATGAGCTGGTACGGAAATATGAATTAAATATTGATCTCTGGTCTGCAGAGAATGTAATCAGATTGAGGACGTGTAGCATTTACTGATGGATTGTGTCTGCAAAAAGCGCGAGAGGGAAGCACTTTTGAGAGAATTGGACTTAAATAGGCTTAACGTGGGATTAATACAATCAATTCTATCCCAACCAACTTCAGAAGGTGCCAAAAAGTTATGTCAGTTAATAACAGTCCTTCATCGGTGACTTCTATCTTTGTTTAACTGTTTAGTATAGTTTGTGTTTTTTATAGTTTATTATACTAACTTACTTTAGTTTGTATACTTTATGCATTAATGTTACAATGTTAAAAGACACGATGGGGTTGACATATCCATTTAGATAAAAACCCCAAAAAAAAAAAACGATCTCTGGTCAAAAAGTTGCTCCACTGCTTGGGGCCTAAGCAATGAGCAATTTCTTGACTGAAGATCGCGCCATCGATTATGCACTATGCACAGCTCACTTATCGCAGCGCAGTTTTGAAGCCCGTGTCCGTGGATTGCAGTGGCACGTGTGTAGCCTCACCGTGCGCCGTGCCACGCTATACATAGTCGTGGGTCATATTCGTGTACTCCAGTGGAAACGTAGACCCACGTTGGCAAACAAATTAATACACGCAGCTAAAATGGGCCGCGTGCCCGTGCACAGCATGCGCCGCGGTGGGCCCGCGCATGTTCGTAGTGCGTCCACACGCAGAATTCGCGTTGCCTTACACGATAAATAACATTAGGTACATATTACACGTGCCTGTACACGCCTTAACATGCTTAAAAAAACAAGTTTAAAACTGAAGGCGAAATGCAATTCTAAATCATTACGGTCATCGGATGCATTTCCACATTATTCCTCATTCTCGTGCGAGGAACTGAAATTACATGTCAACGCTGCGAGATGCACATTGTTCCCAGACATGAATATTTTGTGGTGTTGCCAACATTTTTTGATATTTTTCACGCTTGGTAATACAGTTCGTTGTTGTTTTATGTAATGTTGCCACGTTTTGTTTGAATATTTTAGTGTTTTTTGTTCGTCATTGTGCTGTATGTCCATGGTCCATTATTGTTTGTATTGTTTACTAACATAGTCGTAAGCCTTATTTATTAACATAAGTTTCGTTTTTCTCTGGGCCAGTGTCGCCTAAAATAAATGGTATTTTTATATTACTATTATCTTAAATGTCTTAGACATATCTCGAGACCCTTGGGTCCCGGACCTTTGGTAGGCGTATGAAGCCAACTCGCAGAGGCCCCATAGACAATTTTAGGTATTGAGGCACCAACCGACGAGTATGCACTATGCAAATGCACCCAAGGACAATCCCCGGTTGGTGCAGGACTATTGCAAAACATGGAAACAAAACATATTGGACTATGGGTTTGGGTGTCTATAGTGGAATGGTAACCTAGAACTATGGAAGGACTATCTCCCCTGCCCGATCAATATTCTTATTGTCTATTTCGAAATGAAATTGTTTCCCATTCATACCAGCTTTCTGTGTTTCTATCTTCGGATCGGATTGCTTTACTTACCAATTGTTATATTTGAAAACGAATAAATTAAAAATACGTCGAGATTCAATATTGAACTCTAAACCATCGTTTTATGATTCAATATTGATTGTATTCAAATAGTACACAGCTACTACACTTTTGGCTACAGTGTTGCCGTTAAAATCAATTAACATTGGTAGAGGCATTTCGATCAAATATCTCGTCATTCTAATCTTAGTCTCTATCTATCAAAAATACCTCTAATTTACCTACTTTTTTAGAAGTGTTCGCTGAGATTGAGATTGCGACTCGAATTTGAACGTTTTTAAATTCGAGAAATTGATCTTTCAGGTTTAATCAATAAGTCTGTTCAGAGATAGAGAATATTTATTGACTACACAGGTTGTATTAATTAAATTGCACTGATTAAGGGTACGCTTCAGAGAAATTGTCAATAAAATAAAATGGATAAATCAGGGCATGCATTATTGGGTTTTCGATCATGAATTTCTCATTACCAGCCCGGAGTCTGGATTTGTGCCCGGTTGATGGCTTAACCTCGTCTACTATTACATCATTCTGCCGAGCCTTTTCCCATTATTTTGGGGTCGGCTTCCAGTCTAACCGGATGCAGCTGAATACCAGCATTTCTCGCTCGTCTACTATTACATGGGACTTAAAAATAACTGGCGAAACATGTGTAACCTTCCCCTTTCCGGGAAAACAGGCGTGATATTATGTTGTGTTAAGAAATACTACACAAATACAAAAACTAAGAACATAATAGTCATTTATAAATTTTTAAACGTACACCAGCAGCATCTGTATACAGGGTTACTTGTAATTCGACGTATATCCGTCAGGAGCTGATAGGGGGGCCAGAATACAACAGATTGAACACCCCATATGTATGGCCAAAATTCAGTAGTTTTCGAGATATTTGAACTTTAAGAGTTTTTCGATATTTACCCAAAATTTGACATTTAATTCCAATTTAAAAAAGAACTACGTATTGAATACGCACCTTTAAAGAATGATATCGTAGCTGGCACTTCAATCAAGCTATAAACCTAATTAAAAGTACTTATTTCAACGAAATAATTAAAATTATCAGCGATTTAAAAATAATATCTTACCAATATTTTCATTTTACGCTTCAAAAATGTTGTCTCGTCAAAAAAATACTGTGACGTTAATCGTACAAATAACTAAAACAACTTGCCTATTCTGTAAGCTTTCCAAAAAGCTATACAAGTTATATTATTGATACGTAATTCGTGGCATGGCATGTGTTTGAATCAGCGCGGGGACAGAAATCATCTGTGTTTTTAGTTTAGGATCCTCATAAAACTACCGAGTTTACTGGTGAAATTCTTCGTGATGGGCCGGGGTGTGCGGGCTGTTTTATAACCGTTGCAGAACTTATATTGGCACATGGGAACCCAATGTGAAACGTGAGTATTCATCGATCACAGTTATTATGTACTATTGTACTTATTTCTTGTATTGGAAGGTACATAATAACTGTGATTGATGAATACTCAAATGTCTGGACCTTTAAAATCAATACTTTATCTCTCCATAGGTGAAGTAGCTTTTATCAAGATTGGACCTGGCAAGGCAGATCTGTAGAATTTTATTTGTATTTTAGAACAATGTTCTCCAGCTGGAGAACATCAAATAGTTGAAGCAGAACGCCAGGCCACTGAAAATTCAACTACAAAGCGAAGAACGACGAGAGATCGTAGGCTTCCAAGCCGCTACTGGGATTACGTTCTGAACTGAATAGCTGTTCTCTTTTAGTAGTTCCAATCCCTCGGGGCGGTCGAAAGTTACTAAGGAAGGGGACGCTGGCGCAGCAGACGCCGTTTATTCCCCCGCCCACACACCGTGCCCCATCACGAAGAATTTCGCCAGTAAAATCGGTAGTTTTAGGGAGGATACTAAACTGAAAACACAGATGATTTCTGTCCCCGCGCTGATTCAAACACATGCCATGCCACGAATTACGTATCTTTAATTTAACTTTTATACCTTTTTGGAAAGCTTAAAGAATAGGCAAGTTATTTTAGTTATTTGTACGACTAACGTCATAGTAATTTTTTTGACGAGACAACATTTTTGAAGCGTAAAATGTAAATATTGGTAAGATATTATTCTTAAAACGCTCATAGTTTTAATTATTTCGTTGAAATAAGTACTTTTAATTAGGTTCATAGCTTGATTGAAGTGCCAGCTACGATATCATTATTTAATGGTACGCATTCAATACGTATATTTTTTATTATTTGGAATTAAATGTCAAATTTTGGGTAAATATCGAAAAACCCGTAAAATTCAAATATCTCGAAAACTATTGAATTTCGGCCATACATATGGGGTGTTCTATTTGTTGCATTCTGGCCCCCTATCAGCTCCTGACGGATATACGTCGAATTACAAGTAACCCTGTATAATATGAAAATCGGACATAATGAATTGTCAATAAACTGCACACAATTGAAACGAATGTTATCCGCATAAAAAATAGGTACGCATTAGCTAGTGCTATTCAAATCATTATTTAACGAATCTAGAATAAAACATGCAGTTTCCAAGAAACATTAAACCAAAAACTGTACCTTGGGGTTGCCCAAAGTACAGTTGTTGTCAAAAGTCCTACACACCGAAAAAAAAGAAAACCGTGGAAGTCTGGCATCGGTTTTTCTTACTCGGCTAATTTAATCACACTATTTATGTAGGTATAAATGCGCTTTTATTTTTGACACAGTTTTTATATTTTTTAAATTATATACACACGTTTTATAAAACTGATTTTCATCCGTCACCACACACTTTTAGGTCGAGTTGAAAACCATCGTCAGGTAGGTACAATCAACAAAGCTATTTGGTATACAGGCAATATTATTCATCCCTCCACTACACTGCCAATATTCATTTTTATTGTGTGCGTAATCACTTTTTTAAGCATATAGCACAAGTACTTAAAGCGAGTAAAAGAATTGACTATCCAGCATACTCACAACATTTTTTAAAGTAGTTTATAGGCCTGTATACCAAATAGCTTTGTTGACTGTACTTATTGTTGTCTGGCATTTTTGCTGAACTGGGCCCTTTTGCTGCAGCCGTGAGGCACACTCCCCTGCCATTTTTCTTACATGGTACCTACTTTACACCTTTTTATTTGTTTTACTTTTATCTTTTTAGTCTGCTGTATGTTATATTGTGTGCCTTTTAGTCTGTGTCAAATAAATGTATTTTCTTTCTTTCTCTTTCACACACCATAATAAAAATACTTCCCCACTCATAACACTTTGACAAAGCTACCTACATTCGAGCATCATAATAAAACAGACAGAATCCCAGCAAGCTTCCAATATCGTTATTGTCACAAATGTAGCGAAAAACACGCAAAGTTCACGTTTGACATTTACCACTTCAGATAATGGTAGCGACTATACTTCGCTGCGACCATTACTAGGAAATACGAGGTGCTTGAGAGATCTGGCGCTTGAAGAAGATTGTGAGCGAATTAAGTTATGTTCTTTGTTTAAATGACCTAATTGGTAATGTTCTTTAGAACGGTCGGGTGCGTAGTACTTGCAATCCACGTGCGTATATGACCAGGGGCCTAAGTCTACTAATTTATAAACGTCACAATGGTCTCTCAATGGTGAGTTTTTGACAGTTTTTGTATGGCAAATCTGTCAAAAACTTACCATTGAGAGTCCATTGCAACGTTTATAAATTAGTAGACTTTGGCCCCAGAACGTAGCATGACCACCGAAGCAACGGATTTTGTCGACGGAAGAATAGACAAAATGGGAATAAATATAATTTACTAGCGGTTTCACATAAGTCTCGATCCCGTGGGAATGTCGGGATAAAAAGTATCCTATGTCCTAATCCAGGTCATGGTCTACCCATGTGCCAAATTTCATCAAAATCCTTCAGTTCGTGTGTCCAGCCGTTTTAGCGTGAAAGCGTCACAAACAAACTCACCTTCGCATTTATATTATTCGTTAGGATTGATTAGTAAAAACAGCTTGAAGTACTATGTAAAACATTGATCCGTAGTCTTTGGTGGCCCCCATCTCAAGAAGCTAGTTCGTACAGTTTCGACTCTTAGGACCGAAAATTCCTTAAGACGAATATTTGCTCAAGATAACCAAACAATCAGTGCACCAGTTTACTGTGTTCTTGCAATAATTCTGAACTCCTTACGTAACTAAAGGACCCGTTATTGTACAAAATGACGTGAAAGTCTTATCGGGTGGTTGTTGCCGGTTGAGCAATAAAGAATGTTGGTCACCTTCAAGATCAAGTTTGAGCGGTTAATATGAAAGAAGAAATTGTGAATGCTTAAGTTAATTTTGGATTTACACGGATAAATTAAATATTGCTCCACTTATCATTCGTAGATCTTTGATTTTTTTGGAGTCAGGAGTCCGAAAGTCTGACAACCGGTCTTACCAGGAGCATCACGTTAACCAGTTACTGGGTTATGGAGATTAGATAGGCATGTAAAATACTGGTATTCTGCTGCAGCTGGTTACAGTGGAAGCCGTCCCCAACATATTTGGGAAAATCTAGGCAGGTATGATCAAAAAAATATTCAGTCATTAGTCACACAGTATTTATTTGTTACCTTTTGTTAAAATATCACTTTGAAAATGGTAAGAAAAAAAAACTTTTTAATAAAAATAAAAGTGTGTAGTGTCTAAGGTTTCAACTAAGGCAATGAACAAAGAAGTCAGTTAATGAAAACATTATAAACGAGTGTTCCAAGAGCGTGTCTACAAAATGATGTAAAACATTTCATGAACATACAGGCACGGACATCGACGCACAATCTGTTACCATGGATTTCGTACATGATTCTGAACACCACAGCGTTGAAGTTTTTCGTCGGTTATCAAAAAAAAATCTGCTGTTTCATATAAAATTACAATACCTACGCGGTCAAAATGTATGGAACAGCATTTTTTTTTCAATACCCGACGAAAAATTTCAACGCAGTTGTGTTCAGAAACATGTGGTTGTGCGTCGATGTTTCCTGCCACCCTGTATTTATTTTACTATGACCCAACTTTAAAATGAAATGAAATTGTTTGTTCAGTAAATAGGATACCGGAATCACTTTTACACGTCATATAAAAAATAAGCTGGATGACGTAGGCGTTTCCTATCTCACTACTCTGAGAAGAAAGGCCGAAACAAACTCAAACATTGTTTGTACCTTCATAAGTATTCAAGGTCTGCATCAAGTCGACTGATTAATCTCTGCCTAGCCTTTTCCTAAATTGTTGGGGTCGGCTTCCAGTCTAACCGGATGCAGCTGAATACCAGTATTTTACATGGAGCGACTGCCTATCTGACTCCACAACCCAGTAACTGGATAATACGATACCCCTTGGTAAGTCGACTGATTAATCAAACATAAATAATAATTCATGCAAAATTAATATATAATTTCAACAAACCACATATAACAATGCTGCATGATAATATAATAATGAATTAAACCAGTACTGCTATCGGTTTTCGATCGGAAAGTTCAATAATGCTAATTAAAATTTACCAGATTTCGGTTCGTAGGACCTGAATGACCGTGAGCTGATTATAATCAATTATATTGTTGAAAACTTGTTCATTACGAATAATTAATAAATTACGACGATTATTGTTGTCAAAACGCCTTATTTCCACACACATAAAATGACCATTGATGCGTTATTTACGTTTTTGAGCAGAAGAATTTTTCAAACCTATGAAGCAATGGATTAGCAATATTCTTCTTAACACTCAATTGTGATTGAAAGGGTGTTACTCAATTAAAGTGCAGCTTATACCCGCGTCTATGCTCATGTGGTCTATGTCACAGGAACCGTAAATTTTTCCGCAATACAGTAGTAAAAAACTAGCCAATATCCTCCACCGCCTCATAAGCATTGTTTATGCTAAAGATCACTTCGATCCATTGCTCTGTTGCTGCGTGAAAGACGAACAATTCAACAACACTGGACAATGGAGACACTTTAAAATTTATAACATTAGTAACTTTTGCTAGCGGCGGATTCGCCCGCTTCGCGCTTCGTGGGATTATTTCCGACATGCACGCGATGTCGGAAATAACCCCACGGGAATGTACTACCGGGATAAAAAGTTTCCTTTGTCCCAATCCAGGTCATGGTCTACCTATGTGCCAAATTTCATCCAAATCCGTTCAGTCGTTTTGTCGTGAAAGCGTAACATTTTATATTTACAATATTAGTTAGGATAGTAAGACTTATTCTTATGTTCTATTTCTTCGTGCCATTCTAGAACGCGGTATTTGAAAATTCAATGCTCCTTGCGAATACGTATACTTCCTTTATTTTAGCTTAAGATAAATAACGGCTAAGCAACGACAGTTATTGTGCAATATTATTGAAATGACTACACTTTAGAATTATATTTTTAATGCAAATGGTAAATAGATTACATTGCTTTGTATGTATCGTGAAATAACGCAGTATATAATACGTTTCTATCGAAATAACGAAAGGATTTTAACCGTAATTTGTTATAATAAATGGAGTATAGATCGCAATAGTGTGTATAGACCTACACTCCTACAAACTGGAATTGAAGAAACCCAATAATCCTTTACTTGACCTAGGAATCGAAACCAGGACTCAGCAGTCGTGCTCTCGACCACCTGACCAACAACACAGTTGACAGATTACACTACCATATTCTATCAACTCCGCACATGCCATTGAATACCGCTTCCCCAATGATTAGTCATGAACACAGAACACGGAGACGCCTCGGCGAGCGCTGCTAGAGATGCTATTGTCTACACTTTATATACAAATCAAGCATGTCAGTGAACGACGCCATTTACTTATAGAATATTAGCTTGTGCCCGCGACTTCGTCCGCGTGAAATTTCGGCCCCCGGTCCACCGCATCGCATCCCATTGCCCGCCCGCGCTATTACTTCGTTTCCACTTACCGTTCTTTCTGTTTTTTTTTCGTTTTGCTCGGCTCCTAAGGGTAGTAGCGTAATGTTACATATAACCTTCCTCAAGAATTGGGCTACCGTTTCAAATCCGACTGGTAGTTCCGGTCCCCAGGGACGTACAAACACACAAACAAACAAATTTTACGTCTTTTTTAGTATAGATGACAATTCGTGGCAATAACAACAATGCCTGTGCCAGCCAGCCAGCTTTGGCAGTGGTATAACGGCCCCAACTTACGAGTTGCAGGTCGTGAGTCCGAAACCAGGCAGGCACTTTGTGTAATTATTTCGTCCACACACACCACTGCTCTCAAAACGGTGAAGGAAAACATCGTGAGGAAAGCGGCATGTCCTAGAAGCGAAAATTCGAAAACATGTGCTATTGACCAACCCTCACTGGGCTTACGTGGTGGATTACAGTGCACTCCCTCTCGAAGAGAGGAGGCTTCAAACCCAGCAGTGGGAAATTTATAGGTAATGCAGTTACATCTGAAACTTGCGCTTGGCGCTAATTGGGTAACTGGATGGGGACAGTCATAGATCTACGTAAATAATAATTAAAACTTACAATAATAACCTACAAAGAAGGAAAGAGAGACTCTGATAAGTAGAATAAAAGGAAACGAATATGATATTGGTCCTTATGTTAAAGTTTTAGCGCAGGCGTCACCTGAGATATCAAACCTACTTACTGATTAGACATTAATAATTTTTGTAATTGTAGAGGTAGTTTAGAATAGGATAAGTTATGATGAGCCTGACAAGCCTGTAATAAAATTTTAAAATAAAAAATAAATTTAAAAAAACACTTAATTAAGCATCGTTGTTACTAACACCAAAATACTATTAAAATTAAGGACTTTAGTCTGAAATAAAGTTTTATTTATTTAATAAATTCCGCGGGCACGAATATTATTAGTAATGGCGCCTCTAGTCACAGCGATTTCGTGCTCTGTGGTCATGAATATTCACACGCATATTACAGTAAGCGATAGCCGTGAATACACATTGTAACTACGATTGTTGATCGAAGATGCGATGTATTGTTCCATTGCTGCGTGAGCACGCAATCGATCGGGGAGATCAGTAAATGGGAGGCAATGGAACGTGATGTTCGAGGGCCAGTAGATATTGTTATTGAAATTAATTGTGTGATCAGATATGAAGTTAATTGTAGTAATGATGTTTTGTTGCGGAAATTGGTTAGGCGGTAGCACTTTCTCGGAACAACTAACATCACGTCTTGTTCCTGCAAAGGGTTGGACAGAGGTGTAAATAAAGTAGGTACAGTCACGTTTCGCTATTTTCTCGTATTTTTTTTTATTGAAATAAGATTTCCTAAGGTTCCTGAGAAAATTGTTCAGATTGATGGTCTGTATCACACCTTTAAATATGACCATACCTTTCTGGTACACGCGGTATATAAATAAAAAGCTGGTCGTTTGTAAACGCATTACATAAAAATCACTAACGAACAGCACTTCATTTTTATTATATGTATAAAAGATAAAGAAATCTCAATGTTATATCAAGTCGCAAAAACACGGCGGGGTAGGGGCGGGTCACCCGCTAGACATAGGTAGTATAAAATTAAGTATTGTCTCTTTGCCTAGATTATTATCAATGAGTAAGTCAACAATACGACTAAATTAACACACTTACACACTATTAGTTCCATACTGAATTCATAAAGGGATTACTACGATCAAAGATTAACCCGAGTCCCGTAACGTGGTTGGCGCCCTAAATTACAGATTGAGTGAGAAACTTTAGTTCCAATCAACTAATCAATCAACAGCGACTAAAAACTAAACTTAATGGGACTTAGTTTAACTAGGTCAAAGTTTTAAGTTAGGAATGTTGTGACTTCCTTTTAATCTAGGTATATTTTGTTTATATCTTATCGCATTACTGCTTATTGCTTCCTAGGAAATAATAGTATACTCAGGCCTACTTTATATCACGGGCTGAAACAAAAAAAAACAAAAAATACGAGCGAACGATTGAATAAGTTATCAATTTTATATTTTTACGGGTATTTTTAAAGGTTACCTTGAATACACCAGCATTAATACCGGATAAAGAGATAAAAATTACCTGTCTCCATAGAAGTAACTCGTCCCAGTCTGTCCCAGCCACCTTTTTAAGGTCGTCGGTCTATCTAACTGGGGGGCGCCCACACTACGCTTGTCGATACACG
Source organism: Eupsilia transversa (assembly GCA_914767815.1). Taxonomy (NCBI): domain Eukaryota; kingdom Metazoa; phylum Arthropoda; class Insecta; order Lepidoptera; family Noctuidae; genus Eupsilia; species Eupsilia transversa. Next base: position 5,516,508 of record OU611896.1, on the reverse strand, counting down.
GTCTCCACTCCAGAGGCCTTAGTGTAAGTTTACAAGTGAGTAAACGTAACTATCACGTTTGCGTTAAGATTTGACTGATAGATCATAATGCTAAGAATATAAAGGTGAGAATAAAAATCTTAACGTAAACGCGATAGTTACGTTTACTCACTTGCAAACTTACACTAAGGCCTCAGGACTCGTCTGCTTCACCGGCACCGCATCGGTCCCTCGACAAACATGGTAAGCCCACTGCCACTTCAGCTTGTTTACTCTGCAGGGTAAAGCGTGGCTTGCATTGAGTCGCAAATGTAACGAGTTTAAAAGCTAGCAAATAAACCTACACGGGATCATTTCTTTTTCTCTTTATCAACTGAACTCGGAAAAAACCCTCTCAATTAGAGCCTTACTAACCTAAACGCATAAATAAAGGTAAAACAGAAAAAAGTCCCTTCGAACCGCAACCCGTGGGTAATATTATGAACTAAACCGGTAAGGTGCGCGGGGAGGGGGCAGTCGTAAAAATGACAAATGTTCGCGCATTACGGCCGTACTGCACATGTGGCGAGCAATGTTTTTGTTAATATCTACCGCGAGTTTGAACATAGGTTTTGAGTGTTCAAGTATGAATGTGTGTACGAATTTACGGGGGTTGGTAATTTGGTATAGCAAAATTATATAAGTTAATTTAATTTGACGAGTGTGTGTGACTTGTATAAACTTGTATGTGTATATTATGGGTCTGCAAATGCACGTTTGAATCTTGGGAGAAATTCCAAAGGTATTGTATTACAGAGATCTCGAATTTATGTATTAAAATCTCTGATCCTTTCTTTCGTGAGGCTATTTATGCAAAGCAAATGATATGCGGTAAGCAAAGGGTTCTGACGAATTTTGACCGGGTATCACCACCACGTCGTATCACCAGCACATGCGGACTGGGTCCGGAATTGAACTTTCCACTCCATTGGAACGTATCTAAACCAGTCCTGAATCAGCTCGACACTCTGTAGGTAACCGTGGCTTGTTGATCATTCTAGAACATCAAGACAAAATAGTACACGGTTATCGTGTTACGAACAAGTTAAATGCATAGACATTAGTAACAAACACCATATAACTAGAACATTACCACGATTCATATCTTCACTCTAGTAGTAGAAGAAAATGTTTCAAGAATTTCCATTTTACAATTGAACGGAACAAAAGCATGCAAATTCATCTCAGCTTGCAACAATGTTTCTATTATAAACGATGCGCGATTGTGCATAAGCTCTCTAATGCTTCAAGTGAGAACCTTCTGGTCTGTGAGTTCTTGAGAACAAATTAGACAGACATAGGTTTTGATATCAGCTGCAAAAGTTCTCTAGTTGTGGCAGAGAGTAAGAATGTGCTATGGAGCGCATAATGTTTTTTATTGTGTGCTTTTATTATGTTATAATTTCTAAGGGATCCTCTAAACAATGAATTGCAATTGATCAATTGCTATCAATTTGTATTGTAGTAATATTGTCAATCGCTTCTATTGCATTTGGTAGACGATCAATTTGCGCTTCAATGTGTATCAATCACGTAAAAAGGTACAATTGCAATTGATCGTTTCAAGGACCTTAAACGTTATGATATTATCGTGGACGTCCACTGCGAGGAAATAAAATGTATGGAAATACGTGCAAATTATAACGTTATTGTAGAATGAAACGGCGGCATATCGAGGAATAGCCAGGCAGATCATGATATGACCATTTCTACGATCGGACCACAACACATAATATATTTGGATGACATGTTCGTTTCAACCTTTAGTACGTTTCACCTATCTTTATACCTCCTGAATATCATAGGATAAGCCGCCTTAAGCTCATCTTATTCAAACTCTATAGCCTCGTCCAATCAGAAGACAATACAAGTAAATGCGTCTCTATTCAATCTACGCCAGACAATAGTTCATATTCTGTTCAAAACAGAACAATAAAGCAAGGGGAAATCTCTATATGTTAGGAAATAGACTTTTTATGCGCCAACTAACTTCATCGAGTCGGGTCATAATGTAAGGAGTGGTATGAGAGTTGTGACGTCATCAAGTTCATAAGGGAACTTGTTCGTGGAATGTGGTGATTACCTACACACCATTCCAATCGTAAAGCAAAGGCTTTACGATTGGAATGGTGTGTGTTTATGTGTCTATTCTAGAACGTTAGGTTCCTAATCAAATCAAAAGTCGTTTATTCAAACTAGGCTGAGAATCAGCACTTTTCGAACGTCAAAATGACATAATACAGCCCGCCAAAATGCCCACCCTTCACCACTTCCTAGTGCTTTAGCTGGGAAAGAAGATATTATGGCGCAACAAACTCCCCAGCACCATAGCTGTCTGTTCAGTTAGATAAAAAAAACGGCCTACCTATGATGGCCTGAATGTTTCGTTTCTTCCTTATAAATTCAGGTTCATTCATTTGGCAATAGTATTTTCAAAAATACAATAGACGTAGATATATTTAGTAGCCTATTCCGCTTAACTGTTCTTATAGATTCTTAAAAAAACGATTGACTTGTCGCGAACCCGAACACGGCGTGTTGCCAAGCTGAGCGCTGGACGTTCTCAACGTCGAGGTGAAACACGTGTCGATTTCTTACAGGGTTTTTTTAACACTCTTATAGGTTACTAAATATATCTACGTCTATAGTAATTTATAGTGGATTTCCGCCAAGTCACGCCTGAATCAATTAACTAATGGTATTTTAAACAAAATCGGTTCAATATACTAATTTATCTGTTAGTCAAAAGATGTTCAGCAATGTTAAAATAGGCACTCTATTAGGACATTGCTAAACATTCCCTGTGAGTGACGTAGGCAAGAACAATGAGAAAATCAGAATGACGATGTCAAAGTTCTCTCAAATGAGCTCTGTATAATATTAGAGTTAGCCTGGAGTCTGGATTTGTGCCCGGTTGGCATGGCAATAAGCTCGCCCCTTGTTACATGAGACTTAAACATAACTGGCGAAATGTGGGTGTACTAGGTATAGGTACACCTCTGCCTAACCCTTCGGGGAATACAGGCGTGATGTTATGTTACTAGCTTAACTTTTACCCATGAAATTACACGTTTCTTTTTTTAGATTTTTATTCGTATTTTTTATGGCACCTCTTTAGGTCATGAGCTATCCGAATATCAAAAAATATTATGCCTAGGTCTTATGGGGAGGCGTGAAAATTGATTCGCTGTTACATTGTATAACAGATGTTATGTATAAACAAGATTTTTTTAGTAAGAAATCTGTTAGCTGTCAAACAAAATTCAAAACTGAGCCACGATCTAAAATCGAGCCTAAATGAAAAGTATATAGTTTCGGAACTTCAAACCAATTGCATGTCCAAATAGAAACATTTAGGTAATAAACAACAATCTTCTCCAGAAAATCCTAACAATTTGTCTTCTAAATTGTAGGTACTTGGTAAAATCTACCTAACCGTTGCGCCTTTTTTTTTTTTTTTTTTTTTTTTTTTTGGGTGGGAAATCATCAAATAACTTCTCCCGCTCTGGGCGGAGCGGGAGGGCGTGTCAGACTCTTACTGACTAAAACCCACCCGTGTTCCTTCAGTTGCCTGTGTTGCCAGGGGCCACGGTATCCCTTTCGGACTTTCCCGCAACCCCGGCAGGATAACCGTTGCGCCTTGGAATCGCTTTTCATGTAAACTTTAAATATTTATAAAATTGATCAAAGAAGCTTAATTTCATTAAGTTAAAGTTGACTGAGATTTTTTGGATATCATCTAGAATAATAGATTATATACCTAACATAACATTACGCCTGTTACGCGCGAAAGGTAGGCAGAGGTGTACCTACCTATAGTATGCCCACAATCCGCCAGTTATGTTTTAGTCCCATGTAATAAGCAGATGGGCAAGGATCGTCTCACAGTGGGTACCTGATTATGGGCATCGTCGCTGGGGCAGCCCTAAAAAACGCTGGCGTGACGATTTAGACTCGTTCCTAACCGATTTGCTTGAGAAGGCACAACATAAGGACAACTGGAGAAGTATGGGGGAGACCTTTGCCCAGCAGTGGGACAATACAGGTTAAAAAAAAAAGCTGCTACTGAGAAATTCATCACTATCCTAATTCTTTTTCTTCCCACTTACCTGTCACTATGCCTATCTTTTCCTGATGTTTTCAATAAAAACCATTAATAACACCATTGACCGATCTAATCTTCGATATTCCATCGGTCCTTGTACCAATGTTAGTCTTCCAAATTCAACCATGGAACATTCATAATCTATATTGAAAACTTAAAACAAATGCATTCCAATGCATCATTCTTCAACTCAATCGCATGTATCGCTAACGTGTTTACTTCTCGATTCATAAAAGAAATAACAAAATCGATTTAAAAGATTGATAACCGCATAACTTGAACAATTCGCTACAGAGGAACTGGGAACTGCGTCTGAGGAACCTAAATAAATGGTAGTTCGTGAGAAAAATTGTGTATTTATTGCAAAGTATATTTGATTTTCTTGGTTTTCTTTTATTTTAACATTTATCCTGTTCCTGTTTTGGATGTAGGTATTATTGAGTTGTTTTTTAAATTACCTGATTTAAACCGTTATTATTTAGGACACTAGGTAGGAAATAAAGATAATTACCGTAAAAGTATTTTATTTTACTGCGCTATCTTGGCTTTTAATAAACAATATCGCCATGTGGATTGTTTAACCACTATTCATTGTTTTCTGAAGCAACGTTATTCCAAAGGAATGCAAGTCTTTGCTATAATATTTTACTTGGAAAATAATAAGTCATATTTGATTTGGTTCATTATCGAACAGATTTGAATGGAAGGTCTTAAAAGAATGTTAATTATAACAATTCAAGGAATTGGAACCACCAAATTTTGGTAATACAGTGTGTAAGGCACAGCCCTCCGCAAACTTACAGGGTGAAATCTCAGGATTTTTTTGATTGCCAACCGGACGGAAATGCAAACTCCGGGCTGCTACTGAGAAATTCCTGATGGAAAAACCCGATAACACTTTACCCAACCTGGGAAATAAACCTAGGACCATTATGCTCGGCAGTAGCGTTTACGACCAGTAGACCAACAAGGCAGTCCCAAACACAACAGAAGGAATTGTCCATAAAACACATGCGTTTCCAGGCAACACTACCTATTGCATTTCACAACTCATTACCCAGATTGCTTATGGGCTGTTTCTCTGCTCATTCATAGTTTTTACTGTTGATTAATTGTCATTTTTTCCATATTGCACCAGTGTGGCCAACAATGGATTGCTTCAATGGAAACTTGTTATTTCCGTGAACAATACTGTGCGTCAGCAAATGGATACGAAGCTGGACTGTGGGCGGTGGAACAAGAGAATGAAGATAGCGTACAGCTGTTTTTGCTTGAGATAAAATAGAGTATTTTTATTTTGCATAAAATCTGGTACCTAAAAGGTCTTCATTTTATATATTTCCACATATTTTTCAGGATGCAAAAAATACCTTGAAATTGGATCATGGTATTCAAAAATAATTTAAAATTAAATTACATTCTTATAACATGTGTTTTAGTTAATTATAGAGTAATTTTTATGTTTATTTTTAAAATAATCTGCAACTAGGGACAGGACATCCTTTTAGATCCAAGTGTGCTAACATGGTGGTTTTGATCAGTTTAGCAGTATGTGCATTTTAAAAGTGGATGTAAGCTTCACCCGGAGTCTTCAACCACAGAGGACATGGCTACCTTACTTCTAACTGCCGAAACACAACAATGATGTTAACATTATTGTTATGGCGAGAGACTCACATTGTTTAACATTTTTGTTGGAAGTTTCTGCTGCCCATCAGTGCCCAGATCAAATTTTCTTGTATACTGTACCAAAATCAAACTCATACTATGAATCTAAGGTCATCATAACGCACTCTGAGATATAATCTAGTCTAGAGTTCACTAAACATCCATTTAATTACCAATTGCCACTCATGGAGGCAATTTTAATATCTAATTTCAAAGCCTCGACGAGACTACAGGCAATTTTTTTTATAGTGAAAGGACGAGCACTGACATTTATGCTTGATCACAGCGGCATACAGTATAATAAATATTGTTATAAATGTTGAGTAACAATTTTTTGATTTAAAAGAGTGTCGGTGGAGTTTCTCGCCTGTTCTTCTCCATGGGTACCTACCTACTACGCTTTGGAATGGGCAACTAGTTTCATATTTCTGACTGACCGACTCCTTGACAATTCAAAAGTGCCTGTAAATAGTTTAATTGAAATAAGTAAATGCTTTGAGTTTGATAGCGATTCTGGAAATTGTAGTACCTACATTTCTGTCGAAAATGTGGGCCGAGGCGTAGCCGAGGCACACATACGTCAGTCCATCAATGTCTGGTTGCGGCCAAGGCTTCAATAGTGCTTTTCTCAAATAATGCGCGGAAATTCAAACAAAGTAAATTAATTATAAATTCCAGAATCAATGACGGACAACGATAATTTTTCACGCGCCAATGCAACGTGTTCTGTTGTTTCTTATTGGTTGTCATCTGTTGAAGTAAAAAGTTCGTTCCATTTTTAAATAACACGACAGATATGAGTTTTCATAGTAATTTATTTGGCCGCTACACAGGACAGATATGGATTTTCATAGTAACATTGCTGGCCGCATCGCTTGTTTTAGACCAGTACAGCAATTTCGATTTATCTCGAAGAAGGTTGTCAAAATAATGTTCGAATTTCCAAGCATGTTTGAGAAAAATGCTTTTTCCTGTAACTTGCACCACCACCAAAATACACACTAGGATAGGGCATCGCTTTGTAATTGAAGCCAGCTTGTTATTAACAAGCAGCACTCATCTGTACTACTGACATGAATACTAAATCGACGGCAACTAAGGTTGTTATTCATTAACGTCTCGTTAGTTTAACGAAATGTTTGAGTTACCAGTGGTTGAAGGTACAGAGAGTTTGTAATTCGTTATACGAATAACAACGAAAATGTGGTATATACAGGGTGGCGATTTAGACACCTGCATCCGTCAAGGGTTATCTTACCCGTCATACTAAACAACTTTCACCATGAAACTCATATGGATTGGTGAAAAAAAAAAAAACCTTTACAACAGACAGAAAACTTTGATTCATGTATGAATCGTATATCATGATTGTATAGTATGACAGGTAGAATCACTCCCTTGACGGATACAAGTCACTAATGACCGATTCCTATAATTTACGAACCGTCAATGGCTGCAATTAAGACTCTTGTATATTTACCAATAATGAAGCAAAGACCTCAAAGCTTTGCATAGTAGCCCCCCCATATGGAAGTAGCTGTCACAGGTAAAATTAGCATACGAATATATTTATATGCCCAATTTTGCAATATGCTGCCAATATGGTAAGAAAACGATTCGTTTTTGTTTATAGGAACCGAGCGTAAATCACCACTCTGTATTACTGAGTTACATTCGAGGCTTTGTAAGTTCGATGAAGTTTTCGATATACTGTCATTTTAAAAAGCAAGAATTTTTTTAAACAATAGAAGCTGTTCAAGTTTTTAGTAATAAATATTAATAGCAGTAACTATTGATAATATTTTGTAGAAACTGCCAGCAAACAATTATAATTGAGTCATCTTCATATTCTACAAAAACATTTCTATTGTCTTAAAGTGTGTCAAGGAATGTGTGTCTCCTCCTAAAAACTGGTTTCCTGCATAACGTACCACCAATTTGCTTTAGCACGAAGGGTCTGGTAAGATTCTGGTTTCAAGTTAACTAACTGTGACGAATACTACTTGTAACAACTTTATTCAAAGTTTCATTCACAACTATAACCTCAAACATATTTCATTCTCGCTATTTTTACGAAATTCTCGGTAAAATCGCAGTGTAAATATTCTATAGAGGAAGAAAAGTCCCTTAGGGTAACATAGTGAAATGCTCGCTCGCTCTGCCACGATAAAGACTTTAAATCATAGTTTCTAAAGGCGCATTATTGTAGTTTTTATACTGTGATGTTTAGTAGACTAGATATAACACAGTGAATCTATAGATCTGACGTATGCAAATAAAAAAAAATTAAGCCAGTTTGTAATTTCAAAAAGACTGGTTTTTACTAAATGCTTATACTAAATACGGTATATATAAACTGGAAACCGGAAATCCGTGTTTCTAACACTGTCGAACCATTAGGTACTTACCATAGTCTTACATAAAAGCTTTCCATAAATAATAAACATAAGAACAGATAAAATCATAGATACTAAAACTTGTGCCCTAGAATAAAACCCAACCTAAAAGCGAGCGTCAAACGCGACCCCATAACTTATTCAAACCGTATGTTTAGACAAAATCGAAGACACTTTCGAAAGAAACAATAGTATTTCTGAACATTTATTGTCAGAAGTTCCAGCGAATAGGTTAAATTCAACGTATACGGTGCAATAATAGCCAACAATGTCCACAATTGCAAATCCCTGTACATATTGAAATGTGGGACAGAAGGTTTTCATAAGCCTGTGGTTTTTTTCAAGCTATTTTCATTATTTATTTGTAAGTAAGAAGCCGTAATTCTGACAATCAGTCATACCAAGGGGTTTCGCGTTACCCAGTAAATAGATTGTGGAGGTCAGATAGGCAGTCGCTCCATGTTAAATACACTGGTATTCAGACATTCAGCTGCACCCGGTTAGACTGGAAGTTGACCAAAATATAGTTGCAGATAGGCTACGTGGATGATGTAGGAGATCCTATCCTCTTATCGTTTTTTACTGTCTTACTTTCTTAACTGTGCATGCTCGTTTTATTCCGACGACTATACGTTTTTTTTTCAACATCAGATGATGTTGCAGTCGTCTTGAGATGAAAAATAAAATCGTGATGAGTGTTAGGTAATGATAATGTGCGGCATTTGAATAAAGCTTCTTTTTTTGTTTTTTTTTGTAATATTTTACGGAAAAAAATCAGCTAACACTCTAATGAAAGCAACGGGTGGAATTAAAAAAAAAAACTGTCGTTTTCTCTAAGCATTCTGCACCTTCCCTGTACTTTGTCTTAAGCCATACTAGCAGACATGCAATCTCATTCCGTTTGCGATTACATAAACATGTAATACCGTACATTGTAAAGGAAAATGGAGTCGGTACGGGTTAGTCGATAAAATGCGAACGAACGATGTGGGACAATCACATCATCTATTAGAATAAGGCTGTGGATAGGAACAATGTTTATGGGATAGGTATCAACCTTCTATCCAATAGAAGATTGATATCTTTAGGTAAAATCTGTCTCTAACCTAGCACGGTTAAAGATAGATTCCACCTAAAGATAGTTCTGGCGGATTCCTATAAAGGGTCAAATCAAATTAGCCAGCGAAACTTCGCAAACATGGGTAATAACTTAATTTGATATTGTTTAGTTTGGGGCTATCACCGTCGGTAATGTCGGTATGATCAGTTTAAAATCTGTTTTTTTTTTGTGTAAACTTCACAGGCGTGATATCTCAACACGATAAAACAGATTTTATCAACTCACACTTCAAGTAGCAAAAAAGAACATTTTTTTTTATCTATACCCATGTTGGGTATATATAAAAAATAAAAAAAATATTCTTTTGTCTGAGTTTCGCGAGCTAAGTTTAATTTAACCCTATAGAATGCCACCCGTTATCTACTTAATTATAGAATTAGGACTTATATACGTATAATTGATCTATAGGTACGTTACGCTTCTTTAGTATACGTTATTCTTATTAACGTGCACTTACGAATCAATCTGTATTGGATGGTAAAGATTGGTTTACTGCACCGCATTTGCACAAAAAAATCCGACAACTAATAAAAAAATTCGAAATAACACTATGACTGACCCAGGAATCCAACTCAGGGCTCCATCGTTCCCCAGTCACTCGACCAACAATGCAGCTAACTGCTAAAGAATTACAGATGATATTCTGATTACTTTACTAACTTCCTGAATTGCAAGCAAACACTAAAAACACTAGAACGCAGCGGACTCCGAGAACTAATCTGATAAAAAAAACACCTCTGTAAACACTCTTTTACGCAAACAAACTTACATTTGAACTGGCTCGCTCGCGTTAACGAAGTAACTGCATAAATAGTGCATTTTAAATTAAATGATGATTAACACTGTAATTTGGGTGTGGTGTTGTGATGACCGAATTAAAAAGAGCAGTTTTATTCCGCTGTTGAATCGGAAGTTAAAAGGAAAACGTGGTAAAGTTTGCGAGTTGAAAGAGACATCGTTACGTGTTCATGGAAGGGTTATGAAATGGTGAATTCTGTGGTTCATAGAATGGTAGACGTGTTAATTTATACTTTTAAGTGATGTGTGAACTGAATGCATACAAAGAACTTGTATGATATCACCTCATAAGTTCCTGTAAAATTAATTGATTTGATTGGAATTATTGTATAATAGCAGTGTATGAGATGTAATATTAGGTCAAACATACGATGTTAGTTAAAAAAAGTTGTATTAATATCTAATAAAATGAGGAGGAGCTCGTGGTAATAATAGCCGCACGGGTCGATCCATCAGGTTAAGCTGCGCTTGCCGGGGTTGGTCCGTGGATGGGTGACCATCTTTACATACCGAGACTCCTCCGTGCTTCGGAAGGCACGTTAAGCCGTTGGTCCCGGCTGTCATTCGTGGATCTTTGACAGTCGTTACGAGTCGTCAGAAGCCCGAAAGTCTGACAAGCAGTCTTACCAAGGGGGTATCGTATTACCCAGTTACTGGGTTGTGGAGGTCAGATAGGCAGTCGCTCCATATAAAATACTGGTATTCAGCTGCATCCGGTTAGACTGGAAGCCGACCCCAACATGATTGGGAAAAGGCTAGGCAGAATGAAATGAATAATATCTAATAAAATATCTTATGGATCTTAAGACAAAAAAAACAAACGTGCAAGAAGGTTTAAGGTCCTTCAAATTGCGTGTCAGAAATAGCTGCGAATGTGTGATAAAGCTAATCCATTTGATTCTACAAAGGCTGTTATTACCAACGAAATGGTAATAAAAGTGATACTAATGGTTTGACTCTGATTTTACAGATCACGCAATAAAATATTGAAGTAAACGAACATTGATCACCACGCTTACCAACTAATCAACCTACCACCCACCCAACCAACCAAACAACCAACCAACCACAACCAACCAACTAACCAAACCTACCAATCAACCAGCAACCAACCAGTCAACCAGTTTTACTAAGGGTTATCGTTTTACCCAGTAACTGGCTTGTGGAGGTCAGATAGGCAGTCGCTCCACGTAAAATACTGGTATTCAGCTGCATCCTGTCAGACTGGAAGCCGACCCCAACTCGGCTAGGACAAGGCTAGGCAGATGATGATGATCACCACGCTTACTCCCTCCGTGTTACCGATTCGAAATCATGAATGAGCCCTCCACCAATAGTGTTTTAGATTACCCAGAAAAAAAAGTCTACAAAACAAGAAAGGTCTTAAATGAAAATGGATAGTTTAAATACGCTGACCAATCGATTGAATAAAAATCCAGCTAGCTATAATTTGTCAAAGTTTCACATCAATTTCAATCGTGTGCAGATAATGGTAGTTGCACTTTGCATACCCGTATACATTGTATATTTTCCACGTAATTTTCTTCCAACATACAATAGATCTCACATGACCCACATTAAGAGTTGTGCAACGAACAGCGATATAGCATTTTTCCTTGGGAAACTGTGATAAAAAATGATTAGATTCGTGTGAATGGCTCTGAACTAGTTATTATAATGCGACGCCCCCCGCGAATAATCCGGTAATCGTAAAAGTGTAAATGTTCAGGAAAAATAAAAAACCATTTTTACTTAATAACTCCATTAAACAACAAGTATCAGAGACTTTTTATATCGCATATGGAAGCTAATTTTTTCAGCTATCTGGTCATTTCAACAAAATTTAAGTAGTCCCAAGGGCTTCGTTATAATTTAGCTGGGTGCATTTTACTATATTAGTGTAGGTCAAGCTCTGGTCAGTAATGTCACTTACGATATTGTTCGTGTAAATTTATATTTTCGACGACAACAGTAAAATCTTGTTGCGATATTATTCGTGTAAATTTATATTTTCGACGACAACAGTAAAATCTTGTTGCGATATTATTCGTGTAAATTTATATTTTCGACGGCAACGGTAAAATCGTGTTGCGCTATTATTCGTGTAATTTGTTTTGTATACTGAACATTTGTAAAAAGCAATCCCATCCTCGTCGCCACTGATAAGTATGCGGACACAAGTGAAACAACGGGTAGCTGGTAGCTGGTAGCACACTGAGTTTATTTGGCAAGCGACACTATTTATATAGGAGTGGATGCAACCACCCTCATATTTATTAATATTAATATACAACAATCCTCCCCATAGCTTGACAACATAAACATGATTGATTGATTGATGACTTCCTAGTAGAATTGTTTATAATCTACCCTAGGTACAGCTCGAAGTTTTCTCCTGTCACTCATTTGCCTTTCAGACCCCACAGGGGTCTGGCATGACCTTGCCTCCACGAGAGTGTCATCATGAGTCTCGTCTGTTGCCTCATGGAATTCTTCATCTTTTTCTTTTGATTTGTCAGTCGGTGTTTCTGTATCCACTGATTCATCTCATTCCACCTGTGTCTGTCTCTTTGTCGTCCTCTGGAAGTATTTGGTTAGGTGGTGAGGTTCCTTGTGGTATGATGTCTTCGAATTCAATAGGGCAATCCCCTGTTCCGTGGGAAACTCTTGCTGTACCTTTGTATGCGATTAATTGATTTTTATGTTTTTTAACATTACATGACGTTATACAATCTTTAACAATATATACTACTTTTCCGAGCCTTTTAATTACTACACCTTTATTCCATGACCCTTGCTTTTTTATATTGTTTTTTTTTATACAATAAATAGTCTCCAATTTTGAAACATTTGCATGGCTTGTTGCTATTTGACACCTCAGACTGCAAACACTTTTGTTTTCGACGTTTCGAGCGAGAGTGACAGAAGGAGTAGGGTCGATTAAATCTAATCGCGATTGTAGCTTATGACCGAACACCAACTGGGCAGATTATACAAGATTTAATTTCCTTCTTCACTACCTTTACTTAGCTTTCTGCCTGCCCGTTACTGGCCGGGTGATAAGCTGGTGACGTCACATGCGATATTCCGTTCGATGTACAAAACATTTTCTCGGTAATCGCTGTGACTGCTGATCCGGTATCGACTTCAAACTTTAGTTTTATATTTTGTATCGAAACTATTATGGTCATAGGTTCGCCGCTATGTGAACATATTTTAGTCCTCCTACCGTCATCGTCAGTCTCGCTCGACCCGCCAGTTCCTACGAAATTTATTTTTTTGCACATTCTTCGTAGATGGCTATTGTATGGATGGGATGTATAGTTAGCAAACCGACACTGAGACGTTTTATGATTTTTATAACCGCACACGGAAAACTTTTCTTTGTTAGCACTGGGTTCGTTTGTGGTTGCGATCTTGAACAGCGCCTCGGTTGACGGCGGCGCCTGCGCCGACGTCGATGCTGATGCTGCTCCCTTACGTGCACTGTGCACGCTCTCCGCCAAATCCACTGCTTTTGCCAGTGTCAACTCTTGAAGGTCATGCGCGAAAAGTTTGTCCTTCTCCGGTCCCGGCAGCATGCCCATAACAAAGCGGTCACGCAGCGCCTCTTCTACATTCAGGAATCCGCAATGTGTAGTGAGGCCACGAAGCCTCGCCGCCCATTGAGAAAATGTTTCTTCCAGACCTTGAGTAGCAGCATTGAAATTATACCGCTTACCAAACCCGCATTTTTTTGGTGTAAAATGCTTGTCAAGAAGCGTAAGAATGTCTTCGTATGGTGTCTGCGTCAGCTCTTTCGGTAAAGCCAAATCCGCCGCTAGTTTGTAAGTGCTGTCCGTGAGTGCACTCAGCAATATCGCCCGTCTTTTCACTGCCTTTGGATCCTTTACGTTGTCCACATCGTTCGCAATGAACCATTGTTCCATTCGTTGCTTATAGTTTTGCCATGTATGGATGTTATGGTCAAAACTCGACAAAATTCTAAAGTGAGACATTTTTTCAATCACTTTTCTAAGTCGCGGGTAAGAAACTCGTCGCCACTGATCATCAATATAGAAAACGGTTGTGTAAGGAGCACTCGATATGAATGTAGCTGGAAATCGTTTTCATAATAAAACCCCGAATAAGCCTGTACTAGCACTTATTAAATAAGGAAGAAAACTATTTACCCGAATAATATCGTAACAATGTTTACTGTCAAATCATATTGATATTTTTTTTCGTAAAGATCTAAAACCATATTATTCGTTTAAAATACATTTTAATGAATTTTTATGGAATATACGCGTAGTTTTTCATATCTTCGTAAATAAAGATAGAAAAATTCTGAAAAAAAATTACATGGTGTAATTTAACTTCTAGATGCCGAAAAACGCATAACATGAAAAACCCCGTAATAGGTCATTACCGGATTATTCGCGGGGGACGTCGAATGGCTATAGTAAGCTTTATAGGGTATAAAAAGAGTTGTATGTTTGTGTTAGTTTCCGGAACAGACTATTAAAATACGATTATGTTTCTGAAATTACTGTGGGTTCATAATCAGATACTGTTTCATCATCCAGCCTTTATTAACTGTACATTGCTAGATATGTACAACAATATTGATTTATAGGGTGGCAGGAATATCGACACACAACCTATTTACCTGTTACCATGGATTCAGAACTTATATGATTACATTATTTACATGGTTACATGGTAAACTATTTAGTAGGTATTAATAGTAGTTTCATCTTGGTAAGTATTAAAAATTAAGCAATGACAGATAAATTATGTTGATAGATACATGGTGCCTACATATTTAAAGGATCTTCCTTTAAATACGTGGTACTAAAAGAATTTAAAGAAAGTAAAATTGCTTAGTCTGCACAAACAAAACGCACATTACAAAAAAAACCCAAGCCAAAAGCCTCGTATTTAAACAATAAAAGTTTATAGTTGGCCCATTTCGTCCATTGCTTGGTGTCAGGGCAAGCAAAGACAATACACATTGCGTAATTACTCTGTGCGTATTTACAAATATTGTAACCTTGAACTTGAGAAGCAGGTTTTTTATTTGGCTTATCATTCTTCAATTGGATGTCACTGAGCTCGCTTGTACATACATCCATTACCAGCCACCGTTCCAAACTAGTCACTCCACCGATCTTGAGAAGGTTCTACAGCGACGATTGTTGATTTGTGATCTCCACTCAAGTTCACGTCTGCCAAAATGGGTATCGGTTGTAGAGCAAATATGTCTGGCTCATTGCCACTTAAGCATGCTTATCCTGCAGAGTATATCAACAACTGCTTGAATGCTGGTCGTAAAGCTTATTTGTTTTTAACTTTCTTACATTCTTGCCAGGCTTGAAAGATGTTTGCCAGGCTGATTGCTGTCCAATCCGTCCGCTAAGCGTGGTCATTCATTCCATCAATCTGCCTCGGCTTTTTCCAACTATGTTGGGGCCGGCTTCCAGTCTAACTGGATGCAGCTGAATACCAGTATTTTACATGGATCGACTGCCTATTTGACATCCATATCCCAGTAGCATGCAATACGATACCCCCTGGTAAGACTGGTTGTCAGACTTTCGGTTTTCTGACGACCCGTAACGACTGTCAAAGATCCACTAATGAAGCGTGCATTCCGAGGCACAGAGGACTCTCGATATGTAAAGATGGTCACCCGTCCACGGACCAACCCGGCAAGCGTAGCTTAACCTGATGGATCGACCCGTACGGCTGTTATTACTTAGCCACGAGTTAATAACGTATAAAGTATAACGTAACGTAATGAAGCGTGGTCATTGTTATGTCCACTTAAATCCATCGGTCCAGATGAGTGTTATTAGCCACAACTCTTTTAAACAGTTCTGCTCCGTATTGCATTTAACGACCTCAGTTTCCAGAAACAAGAAATACTTTGCTCAATTTTACTGCACTTCACTCCAAATCGTTCAGCTATTACCTACCTCCATTTCCGAATGCAACGAGAATTTGACCTTATTTTTCAACTCGGCATAGAAATAATGACGTAAACCAGCTAATATATCGGTAGGAATGAAAAGCAGTAGTCCATGAAATCGGAAGTACTGCAATTAAGTCGATTCGCCCTTCATAGCGCGTTGAGCGTGGTAAAAGTGGGGGCAGAAAGCGGTTTGCAGTGTAATTAAGAAGCTGAAGCGGATTGGTTTGTTATTTTAGTCCTTAATTTTCTGTTTTAGAGTAGAGATGTCCTTTTCCAGATGGACTAACAATCAGGTAAAGATCGTGGATAGCCATTCAATTTGATGCAAGTAGGTAAGCTGAAGATTTTCTTCTTAGGTTCGGCTAAGGGGATTAGCGCAGTGTCTTCGGCTACCCTAAAATACTTAGGTAACTTGTGCGCTGTAATAAAAAAAAATTGGAAAGTAGTACCACAATACCTATTAAGCAGTAATAAGACCGTTACATGCGACATCCCTCAATTTTTTCTTCTTTTAGCCTCTATTATTAACTTAACTCGGGTCCTATTTAATTGACCCGACAGTTGACAGGTGACTATTGAAAAGCCTAAAAGTTTTGTAAGATTTTTTCATAGTTCTCTGCTTTATTAAACAGAAATATTGTGAAAATGTGACAATATGGTCAATTTTTGACAAATATGTCGCATTGTCAGTTATGTTAAATAGGACCCAGGCAGTCATATCTTCTATCTATTCTATAAATAGGTAAATAAAAATTAAATGCTGTTCATTGGTAAGCACATCACTTGAGAACGGCTGGACCCATTAGGTTATTTTTGTTTTAAAATGTTTGTAGTAGTCCAAATTAGGTTTTATGGAAATAAAAATTTGATTTTGCTTTTTCCATGGGATTATTGTATTTTTTGGGACAGGAAAACGACTGACAGACATTTTCCTGATATAATTTCAAAATAAACAAAAGAAAATCGCTATCGCTTATACGTGAGCCACTGTCAAGTGCAGGCGACGTCGTCGTTCACTCGTATCGATCGTTAACTTGCGTAATCGATGCATTCTCGAATGCTGTTTTGTCATACCGATTGTTCGTTATGCAACTCGAATGCACTATTAATCGGTATTTTTGCGGTATTGTAGTAATGATTGCTTGTATTTTGTATGCGGGTCGTTGTCGGGATAAATGAGGAGATTTCTTTTATTGTTGTTTGAAGAGTTTTGTATGTTTTGTATACTGATCGCTGTAATAATAAATCGTAAGATAGATAGTAATGTATGAGAATTATTACAGCGATATAAATAGCGATTGCGCTGCTGATCAAAGTTAAAATACAGTAAACTTTAATTCAAGTTTCACTGTTCGGTTAACACACTAAGGGCCGAGTCACACCGGAATGGCAGCTGCCCCCGGCGTCGCCGCTGGTAGCCTGGCGGCCTCGCGCGTCCTACAGACCCCACATGTCTTGACTATTTTAGTTTCTGCATTCGGTGCGCGGCCGCCCGCGTTGCCGCGAACGGCCTCGCGTCGCCGCTGGCAGCCGCGGGCTGAACCACAGACAAGCGCGCGGCCGCTCGCGTCACCGCGGGCAAGCTTTTCAAGCGATACCGGTCTTTTAAGTATGTAGATAAAGTTTAAAATTATTTCACACTGAAAATGCTCGCCGCGTCGCTGCCGGCCGCTACTATTCCGGTGTGACACGGCCCTAAGGCTTCCTGTACTTGACTGCACGATAAAAAAATAAAAAAATCTAAGAATGAGTGTAAAATCTACGCAGCGCCACCGTTGCGGCAGCGGGGCGGCGCATGGGCGATATTCAGTCGTATACACAAATATGCGGTCCGGCGCCGGCATCATATACAGGAAGCCTATAGCTACGGATTCCAAGAACAGCGGTGGCCGTCACATAACGGCCGCAGTGACGGTTGTCATATAAAAATTATGATACCGGGGTTTGACATTACGGTGTCAAAAAACGCTCCCTAGGACAACACCAATTTACTATAATAAATAATTGCGGACGCTATGTGCAGACCACCGCTTTCCTGGTAAACTGTGGCTTTCTGTTGGTATCCAGGAAGAAAAATACGAGTGCTTATGTGCTTCCTCTCAAGATATTATTGAAGCTGCAGCGAAAATATAGAAGAGATTTTCGGATTCGATTTTTAAATCCAAAACCGATTAGCCTTTCTTTAATGGAATCAAAAGCACATTGTGTTTATACGTATAGCAAACCAGCTATATATTGAAAGCAATTTCGTTCGAAAACAAACTTGAAACTTCTCGTTGACCCGCTTAAGAGTGGAGTGTCGAAAAACCTTTTCTATTATGATCCCAAATACATAGTTCTGTCTTCAAAGGATCAGAGGGCAATACCCGTATTTTTAAGAATGTTCGCATTCGCAACTCATTCGCAATCTGTCAAAAATACAAAAAAAAAACCTAAATTTTTGAAAAGTTTGACAGATTGCGACTTGAACGTGAACGTTGAGAATTAGCCTTCTGATATCCTTAATTGATAGCAAAGGGATATATTAAGGACATCCTCGTTGGTCCAAGTGTTCGCAAGCGCTATTGCTGAGCATGAAGCCCAGGATTTGATTCCCAGGACAGGCAAAGTGTTATTGAGTTTACCCATCTGGATTTTCCCAGTAGTAGCCCGTAGTCAGGACACCTCTGGACAACCCTTCGGGAATTACAAGCGTGATGTTATGAGTTAAATTCTTTGACTACTGTTCCGTATTTCTCTTAGGTTTTGTTTTAACCCTTTAGGCGCGATTGGTCCAATTCGCGATTGGTCCAATCAACATATTCGCAATTGGTCCAATTCGCGGTTGGTCCAATTCGCGGTTGGTCCAATTCGCGGTTGGTCCAATTCGCGGTTGGTCTAATTCGCGGTTGGTCCAATTCGCAGTTAGTCCAATTCGCGGTTGGTCCAATATAAAGCATTTCCAAAATTAAATTAAATAACGTATTTTTGTGTACATATTTTAGTATATTTATTCATAATCATAATTACAAATACTTAAAACTTATATGTGTTTTACAAGCTCCTACCAATAATTAGGCTGTTTGTGTATGTGACAATGTTTTTAAACGCGCCACAATCCAGGAGAAATTCCTAGTGTGGGGAAAGGTTTAAAAAAAAAACTAAACAAAAAAACAATAGTTTTGTTCTTTCGTAAAAAATCAACCAAACGAAATAAAAAATAAATGTACCTACTAAGTATAATCGTACTTTGACATTATGATTTTTATTTCCTTTATTTCATTAAATACATATTTATTTTACATTTTTAAATATTAGAATATAAAAATTATGATTATTATTATTTTATCAGATCTCTCATCAAATAAATTATATTAAAAATAATATTATGTTGACTATGACCTGACGTAATTCTACCCATCATTATGAACAACTTTTACTATAGAACCAATCCTGAAATAGCGAAAAAAAATCTGCTGTCCCCTACATTTATGTTCGCGTATCTCGTCAAAATGTAGGGAGCAAGACGCTCGGGGACCGCTAGGAGTAAAAGAAATCAGCCAGGCAGGCAAGTAGGTAGGAGTGGAACAGTAACGAAGAGTAGGAGCAGTAGGCAGTAGTGGAGGAGCAGGGCTATGGCGTCTTACACCGAGGAGGTAGGTTAACCGTGTCCGAGGAAAAAGGATTTTAATAGGTAAAATGCATGCAGGAAAACAGTCTTAACTTTTTAAGAAATTTTGGTACCTATGCATTTGCATTTGCATTTTCGGTTGCAAAAACAAACTGCATAGGAATATCACCGGAATTGAGGATAGGTTGTGGTATACTGCTTTACAGAACCACATCTTTTGGCTTATTTACGTATTAAAATCCTATGACACTCATCTCTGATGAATTGGACCAGCTGCGAATTGGACCAACTGCGAATTGGACCAATTGCGAATTGGACCAACTGCGAATTGGACCAACTGCGAATTGGACCAACTGCGAATTAGATGAATTTTTGAACATTGGACCAATCGCGAATTGGACCAATCGCGCCTAAAGGGTTTTAACCTTGCAAGTTGGGACGACGATTTCACTTCTAATATCTACGTTTCTTTTTACTTGCAACCAAAGTGCAGAAGGAGTTATGAAAATATAAAATCTAAATTATGACGAACATCAAAAGGTGGATACAACATTTTATTGCGAGCACTAACCTTTGGCATAAGAATACTGTCGTAAGCAGATGCACAGAATAGAACAGAAGGTCAGCTCCATACAACGAGCGAAATTAGACTAATTTATAGTCTGTTCCAAAAATATATGAGGAAAGCGTAAACAAACCCTATTTCTCCCACTTTTCCAACAATTATTGTTTTAATGGTCATTGTTAAATTGAAAATAAAAATCATAATCTAATCTAATTATACCTCATTTAAGTAGTAATCAAATCAAAGTCTCGCAATAAGTAAGTGGCACTACAAATTGGCATCCATAGAGCACTGACACAGGGTGCCTTCCGGTTCTCCGAACAAAAAGTGACCTACAAGCCACCGATCGTGTATTCGAGCGACGATCGCTTTTAAAGGATGATTTCCCGGTACACGGTAGGAATGAAACTATTTGACTAGGCGCAGAAACGGATACGTTCGCAAGCGACGGTACGTAGCCGATCGTATGCGTCGACATCGTACGCAATCGACTGTCGTTTTGCCGTTTGGTGGAAATCATTTTTTGTTGTCGGGAAACGGCGTGGCGCAGGCATGATGCCGCTTCAAAAAGTTTTCATACAAAATGTACGTAGGTGACGTGTCTTAAAACAGTTGAAAGTGAAGCGGCAGTGTGTGGCGGAGGCACGCGCCTCCGCCACGCCTGCGCGGCGCCTGTGCCGCGCCTTTGCCTTCTCTGTCTGTGCCTTTAATAGGACGTGGCCATATACGTCAACATTTTCCAGATTTATTCCTTCAATAAATGCCTTCAAGATTTGTGTGACCTTCTGTTCCTGGTATTCTGAGATACGAATACAGTCGTAAACAGAAGTGCAGTTCGTCTGCCGACAGCGTTTCCCTTCTCAAATTTATTGTTCCGGAAAATTCCAATACGAATGTGGTATGTTTCACACGCTACTTGCTGTGCAAGGCTCTACTTTACTTTAAATTAGAATGGCTTAAATACGGATTATTTAGAACGTTTTTTAGTAATTTACTTATATGAAAGTTTTAGGATTATGATTTATGACACGATAATTACATTTTTATCATGCAAGATTTTTAGATAGGATTCTTCTACTTATTCTTTCCTATGTATATGTTACCGTAAGATTGTGATAACTGTTAGTTTCTTTTATATTGGTATTAATTCCGTTAGATTTTAAACTGTCGTAGCAAATCAATCTGCCTAACCTTTTCCCAACTATATTGGGGTCTGCTTCCAGTTTAACCGGATGCAGCTGCACAACCCAGTTACTGGGTAATACGATACCCCTTGGTAAGACTGGTTGTCAGACTTTCGGGCTTCTGACGACCCGTAACGACTGTCAAAGATCCACGAATGACAGTCGGGACCAACGGCTTAACGTGCTTTCCGAGGCACGGAGGGGTCTCGATATGTAAAGATGGTCACCCATTCACGGACCAACCCCGGCAAGCGTAGCTTAACCTGATGGATCGACCCGTGCGGCTGCTATTACTAAGCCACGAGCTCCTCTGTCGTAGCAAACGGAAACAGAAAAACCTATAACTTTTCGGGTTCGCTGCTTGATTTGTGCAGTGGTTGAGTGATTGGCTTTCTGAACGTCGAGTTCCGGATTTGATTAATGAAACAAACATTTGAGTGGCCTATAGACAGTTATTCCGGGTTTGACCGTGCTTTTTCGTGCAAAATTTATTTCCTTCAATACTGGGGTTATTAGCCTCGTGTGGAACGACTACTTTTGTGTTAAGAAATTCGTTTAAAACTCCATATCCTTCTTTCTTTTTCTCTCGAATCTTCTTATATTATACGACTCTAACCGATTTCATCCATCTTTTATTTTTCAAGTTTTCTAGTACTTTTTAGAAGTTTCTAAACCGATTTTTTTTTTTCAGGTAGTCTAGTTAGATAGGTAGGTATAGATAGGTAGGGGTAGGTAGGTTTAGGTATGTAGGTGGGTGATAATTACTCTATTTTCAACTTAAAACCACAATTATGTCCCCACTTAAGTACATTTCACGCAAAATGCACTAAAAATGTATATTCCGTACTCCGTCAGTAATGACAACTTTTATTAACACAGATCCAGCCAGCTTATCGGAACAATACCAAACTGCGGACTCAAGCACTTACTTATAGTTTTTAACTCCTGTCTAGAACTTTGAAGACGAAAATCTCTTGGAGTTCCAACTTATTGCTTTTCTTCTTCTTGATAGCCGCTTAGTTCAATACTTTTATGGTAAGTAGCTCGAGTTGGACGGACTGTTTGTTGAGCTGTATTATTCGCTAATCGTGGATCTCAGAAAAATATTAAATATATTACACTCCCGTACTCCTAAATCGAGCCACAGTGCATACGTTTACACTACATGTAGGAATGGAGGATGAATGAAAGGCGACTAACAAAAGGTGAAAAAAAAGCAAAAAAGCAAAGCTGATGTGAGTGGGACCGCCGCTATATGAGGACACATAGTGACCTTATTGGTGATGTTCTTCAGAAAGGTCAGGTGCGTAGTACAAGTAACCGACGTGCGTGTATGACCAGATGTAAGAACGTAAACGAGGCAAAAGGAGTATGTAAGGATCCTAGTAGGTGGCGTTCTGTAGTTTCTGCCTAAACCCATGGGAGGAAGGCATGAGTTTATATATGTATGATTTTTATAGGTGTAAAACATTTAAAAAAATGAGTCAAAAAAGTTTTTGAAGCCATCATATTGGTGTCATCATTACTCCATTCATGACTACCTATCTAAAAAGTTTCAGACCTTTACCCTAAGAAAAGCAGAGTCGCTCTATTCAGGCGTCCAGAAGTGATCTATGGTTTGGGCTCCAAATTCGAAATTCGATTTGCCGACTATCAGTAATTGAAAAAACAGTACGAGCAATGGAATGCATGTTCATGGTTTCAGGTGAAAGCAAAGGCTGTCCTCTGGGTGTCGTATAACACGACTTTCGATTCTCGAATTCGATTCTATTAAGAATGTAAAATGCGGAGGCAACTTACTATAGTACGATCACCTATCCACGGCCAAATAACAATGGATTCTATAAAAATACAGAGACGGTATTGTCATTAAATATGTAACATTACGCAACCATATTCCCCGTGCAGTTCATGTCCCACTTTAAAAGTCACATAACTATCTTTCTTTCGAGATAGTATTCCACCCATTTCGATAAAAACAGTAATTTATATGCAGCATAGGTAAAATAAATCTCAACGAACTGCACCCTAAGTTTATTTAAAACCAAAATTGTACTAGAAAATATTAAGGCTAAGTTAGAAAGACGAGCGAGCCAACGAAATGCATTATACGCAACAGAAATTTAACATTATCGGCTTATAAAGTTTGGTGGAAACCGTACGATCGGCAACGATAGCGCATGATACAGTCCAAATATTTCAAGGAACTTTTGCCTTTATGGTAGTAGTCCTAAAGTTTATAATGGCGGGGATAGAAAAAGAATTATGTAAGATACTGCGTTGAAAGTCGTGAGCGATAACTCAGGGAGTGCACGATATACGCGGCACAGAGTTGGGAAAGTAACAGATAGGGACTTGGCTTAGTTCGGAAAGTTTTGCTCAGTGAAAAGGGATAATTTTGTGCAAGTTATAGTAAGTAGTGTGGTTTGGATTTGTTGGTTGTTAGTTTGATGTTATTCGTATATATTTAGGCGAAAATATGGGGAGATAATAATTGTGAAGGCCGAAGCTTCATGTAGAACTTCTTTTGTAACTATCACTTTTCGTTATAATAAAGTCTTAAAAAATAAATACCGGTTTTAACCCCGTTTTTACCGAGTTCAAAAAAAGGTGTGCATTTCTCGAGTTTAAAAAAAACTACAGAGTCAAAATTACTATAATTTTGGAAGTCGGTGGCAAAAACCGAAACCATAAACCAAAGAATTCCAAAATTAAACAAAATATGAGGATACAGAGGAACTATTAGTTGTACTTAAATAAAAATTGTATTTAAGTAGTTAAGTAGCTAAGTTAAGATAGATACAAAGATTTTAGCAAGTAGGATTTATTGTACTATTTACACTTTTTTACATACCTATTAGATGACTAGATTTGTATAATTAAGTAATGTGATTATTTAGAAATAGTATGCCTTACCTCGCCTGAAACACAGGATAACCTAGTTCAGGCACATAACACAACAGATTTTTTTCGTAGATATAAGCTAAATGTGTATTTATTGTTTTACCTTTTTTTACATTAATACATTTTTATTATTATTATTATTTATAAAGTTTTCACTTTGTAATGTTTAGTTTGGAATAGGGTTGGTTTTTTTTAAATAAAAATTTTACGTCACATTGTGCAGGACAGTTTATCTCACCTATCACATGACATCACGTCTGTATTCCTCGGAGTGTTGGGCAGAGGTGTACCTATCACATTTCGCCAGTTATGTTTGAGTCCCACGTTATAGGGGGTGGGCTATGTAATATATAGCATTACATATGCAATGAAATCAGCCCACGCGCATGCTTCTGACAAAGTCCCCAGAGCGCAGTGTTGTAATGTTCACGATACATTTAGAGCTCTATTGGTTCAGGAACCTGTAACCGTACCTCATTCTATGCCCTTTGTGATTCCTGAAGGGTTTTTACGGGTACTTATATCAGGGACGGTGGTGCTCTAAAGGCTGCTTGTAGTACCCTTAATAATGGGCGGAAAACTTCTGATCTACCCCTAATTCAGAAGTTTTTCACCCATTATTAAGTCCTATTTTAAGTACTATTCAAGTAATTGTTGGAACTTAAGAACTTAATCAACATCACCATTGTTTTAAACAAAGTTTTTATCCTTAACAAGTAAATCTGTATTTATTTTTGGCCTCTATTCAAATATGGTAATCAAAAGCCTTTTGAAGATTTTTTTAACTTTTTCCTCCAGTTTTTCTTTGTGGCTAATAAAACTGCCCTCTTGGGAAATGTCATTCTTAAAGATGGCGAGATAAAGAAGCTCAGGGATTGTAATATTTCGATGAAAAAACAGAAAGCTATTACAAGCTTCGCTTTAGCTTTGTAGTAGTGAAATAAAGCAGTTTTTAACGAAAATGGGATTCATCATACAGCATCATGATTTATTTTACAGGTTATAAGTGATATTTCATTGGGCTTAAAGATTTTCTTGATCTTTCCGACTTTTAAATAATTTCATCCAATCTAAAGAAATTTTCCTGTTTTTGACATTGGTTGTGGATTATTAAATCTCTTTTTGATTTTCTATACTTAGTACTACACCTCGTTTGCACGATCCCTTTTTATTTATTTAGTAAATAATGTGAATCATCTCTTTATTTTCCAAGTATGTTGAAAAAAGTTTCAGTATCTTCCTGACTACTTAAACAAACTAAACATTATCCAACTACAGACGGCCTCCAACGAAGTGACTTGCGTCAAACGACACGCGCGTTGCATCACCTGTGTCCGTCTATCACTCCGCAACTCGCGTGGCGGTATCTCTTGGTGGTATCTCGTGGCATGCTCTAAACAACTTCTTTCATTTGTTTTGATATTTTTTTGCATTTCATAGCATTTCATTTGATAGTGTAGGTCGCGATAAAATAATGATTTTGAAAGTTCCCTTTCTACCATTAATTTTGACTTGGAAGCCCAGCAGAGACCGTAATAATTAAGATGATAAAAATAACCAAAAATCCACCAAAACTATGCTTCACAGACACCTTTCCTAATTCTATACGAAAACTAAAGCCGGGAGGCACTTACGCTAAATATATCGAAACTTGGACGATCCCGTTCTTGCCGATTTATCGGGCCCCGTTCTCGCACCCAAACTTTTGCAAACTCACTGTACTAAGGCGTAAATTCAATTTTAATATTGCCAGAATGCCAATTGAGAACGCTTAAAGTAATAGCTTGCAAATAACTAAGTTATAGTGAGTCGCAAGTAAATTATTAAGGGGAAACTTCGGTTCTAATAACTTGATTTTCGTCAAAGTTTCTGTTACGATTTGTTATTGTGACTTGCTTTTGGGTAATTCAATCATTTGTCCATTTATTTTCTTTCTGAATAACAGCTCCTACATAAAATTAAGATCTTTTTCGAAAGATAGGTAAGTATAACAAAATGTTGCTAGCATAGCAACGCTTTTCTAAAATTATAGCACGATTTTCACATGGTTTCAATCAACGGACTACAAAATGCGGTAAATAAACGTGGCTGCAAAATGTGAATGTTATAACAAGACCACTACCGAGACCGTATTGGTCTCGGCATTGGTCCGACCAAGACCGATTCCAAGTCTGCACCTGTAGTCACGAATAGGGTTAAGGAATCGCCAATATTCGTGACTTTAAAACAGCGCCACCGTACTGTTACCGTACCATAACCGTTTGTAATGCAGCGTAGGTAAGTTTAAGTGGGAGGCAGGTCAAGGTGACAGTAACAATTAAACTGTATGGCTTAATCACATGACACACGTGATACTCTACATTTTGACACCTCGGAGGGAATAAGGTAGCCCAAACAGAGTCTAATCCTTTCAAAGGCAAACGAGGAGGCTTGCACCCAAAGCCTACAAAGAATACTAGACCGCATTGCGGAGAATGGAAAAGAAATAAAACGTTTACGCTTTCACCGCTTGATTGTTAAATATTTTATGATCCCAGGAGATTTAGGCTTGTCGTGTCAAACCAGGATATTAACCGGAGTTTTTACGGCGACACAATTGGTTGGAGAGTTTTTTTTTCTTTTTTACAATAGGTGAAGTAGGGTTAATGGGGACTGGGTTGGATATTGTTGGAATAGGTGTGGGGCGTTTAGGGAATTGCAACTAGAGATAAATTATTAATTGGTAATGTTCGATCAACTGCAACGAAAGAGGTATTATGGAACTATTTAAATGCAGTGGCAAAGAATAATATATCTACCATTAACTATATTTATCATTAAGTGTGTAATTAAGAAATCCCTTGAAAAAATGTGTAATTTTGATTTTACTCACACTCTGATTTTGATATTGTAAGGATCGTAGCAGGTGGCGTTCTGTAGTTTCTGCCTACCCCCATAGAAAAAAGGCGTGAGTATTGTCTGATTTTTAATCAATAGAAAAAACAAAAGGAATTGCCTCAAAGTACTTACATCTTCACTTAAATAAAATGATCCCCTAAC
This sequence comes from Eupsilia transversa, assembly GCA_914767815.1. Lineage (NCBI taxonomy): Eukaryota > Metazoa > Arthropoda > Insecta > Lepidoptera > Noctuidae > Eupsilia > Eupsilia transversa. The sequence continues at coordinate 5,489,145 of OU611896.1, read as the reverse complement.
ATCTTTAGGATGAACTTCAAAAGGGGAGATTTCTCGTACATTTTCTTTTTCACATCTAAATTCCCTGAGATTGCATCTAATGATTGCCCCATATTTGTTTCCTTGGTTCAAAGCTAACATTTGATAAAACGCCCCGTGTGAGCCATTCCTTCTGATTTACGAGCCCTTAAATTTTTACGCACTTCGGGGTTTTTAAGTGTTTATCTTTATGGTTTTTACAGTAATAGGATTTGTGAAGATTGGTGGTTAATATATATTATATTTATTTCTTGTTCTAGCGACCGCCCTGCGTGGCATGTCAGAACATCGATATTTCTGTGCTATGTCTAAGTTAAACACCATAAACCATAAGTGCAAATAAAACTTCCGGAATAAATGCTCTATAATATTATGGTACCTAACCGCCTCTGTGGTCTAGTGGTTAGACCACCTGTCTAAGACTCAGGGGTCCCGGGTTCGATTCCCAGTGGTTGCAAAAATTTCTGCTCAGTTTGGTTGGTGGTAGGACTTGGCCCGTTTTATTATAAATCCCTCTCTAGTTTGTTATTCATGAAAAACGTTTGAATCACTTCATTTTCTTATCTCGGAGTTTATAATTCCTGCAGTTATATACCAATTAAAAAGGATTTTCATGTGAAGTAATTGCAAAAATGAAGTTTTCTCCAAAGAATTTTACAATACAATCCGATTTCCAGTATTTCCTGATAAAAAGTAAAATAAAGAAGGAACATGACGCAAAGAAAGAACACAAACACAAAAAAAATTACAAGAAGGGGGGGAAAATGCGTCACATTAAAGTGGGGGTGCTTGGGGGAGGCCTATGTCCAGCAGTGGACATCTTTCGGCTGAAATGATGTTGATGATAATATGATGCGTCACATCCACACAAAACGTTCATCGCTCAGTATAATGCTGCTTTTACGTTTTATTTATTAATTTCAGATTCTCAGTATTTTGCAGTTTTCGCTTGCATGATGGAAGAAAACAAGAAATACTTTATTGAGATACTGAAAGTTGTACACAAATGTATACTGAGTTACTGACCTAAATGTATTTTTATTAACAAAAGATTTTTGCTCATAAAAATAACTTTCATTTTATCAGCATAATAACGAAGTTTTAATTTTAATTTTATGGTTTAATGCTGAGGGCTTTATAAGCATTTAAGAGCTTTAAGATGTAAAAAAATAAACTTTAGAAATCAAGTGTTCAGCTCAGGTACTGCATATTGTTATAATATAAGTAAATGATGCAGTAAATATTATGATAAATTGGTACTTTATAAACAGGAAAAGTTTTTGCAAAGTGATAAGTATTTTCAAATTCTGTAGACAGTACTTACTACACTCTGCGCACTGTCTGCAATCCCATCCCGCAAGCCTGACACGATAATCGCTAAATAATCTATAAAGAAACTACTATATTCAGCCAAATATAACACAGCCTGTCTCGTTGGTCTAGTGGTTGCAAGCGCTACTGCTGAGCATAAGTTCTTGGGTTTCGATTCCCAGGGTGTGGCAAAGTGTTTCTGGGTTCTTCCATTTGGAATTTCTCAGTAGCAGCCTTTTTTTTTTTTTTTTGGGTGGGAAATCATCAAATAACTTCTCCCGCTCTGGGCGGAGTGGGAGGGCGTGTCAGACTCATACTGACTAAAACCCACCCGTGTTCCTTCAGTTGCCTGTGTTGCCTGGGGCCACGGTATCCCTTTCGGACTTTCCCGCAACCCCGGCAGGCATCGGCCCTGGTGGGCCCCGCCATTGGTGCTGACATCTCTTTGAGGCGCGCGTGAAACACAACGCGCCGTCGACCCGGGCCTGGTCCTTATCGGGGGCGAGCTACCCATTGTTCACCGCCCGCAAGCCCGCGCCTACGGTGGCCGGGAATCATCCAAGGATTCCCGACGCCCAGGGCGTCTCCTACGGCGGCTAGGCGCGTGAGGGCGCGAACTTTGCCTCTCCCTCACGCGCTCCGCCTCCTCCGCATTACTGCTTCGCAGAAGGAGGTGACGGCTCCCCATTCCCTCTCGCTCCGTACCATGGCCTGAACCAGGGCCGGACGCGAGAGATCTCCACCGCCGATGGCCTCCACGAGGACACGGCGGTGCTCTGCCCAAGCCGGGCAGACCTCCACCGTATGCTCCACCGTGTCCTCCGGGCGATCCACACAATGGTGACACCCGGGCGCTTCCTCCCGCCTTATCCGGAACAGGAACCTCCCGAAACAACCGTGTCCGGTGAGGACCTGTGTCAGGCGGAAGGTGAGGACGCCGTGGCGCCTCTCTAGCCACTCCTCAAAGAGGGGAGTTATCGCCGCAATTGTGGCGTGCCCAGCACTGGGTTGCGACAATCGCACTCTCCATGTCGCCATGAGATCCCGCAGCAGCCTGGAGTCTGAATTTGTGCGTGGTTGATGGCAATAGGCACGCTATTACCATCAACCCCTTGTTTCATGGGACTGTAACATAAATATGCTCACCGCTGTCTAATCTTTCTGGCGTGATGTTACGTTTTATAACATAGTACATAAACTTAAACCAACAAAATTAAACATCGATACTTAATCGACTTCATTTAACACGTACGACACAAAAGCCACGGTATATTTCCATAAATGATTTTGCACCAATCAAACAAATGGGAACATGCATTACTGATTCGAGAGCACGTGATTAACATATCGATAAAATTTGTCGAAACCTCCCCATCCCCATATGTGACAATGATTCGAATTAACCAATTCCCTGTTATGGTTGGGATACTGACAAATTGCCTTGCACGCAGCATGTACTGTCGAATAGATTTTTGCGTTGCACCAAATTGAATTTCAGTATTTTTTGCTTGTAGAGAATTTATTTGTAATGGATATGGTGAAATAGATGGATTCATTTTTAGAGCTGGGAATAAAAGTTAATAATGTTTTGTAGGTGTTCAGTAAAAATATACCTGTATATTTTGATTTTGGCATAGTAATAGTAGAAGACTTTACCCTTTACACAAGCTCTAATTAATCTTTAAGTCTTTACAAGCATACATACATACATACATACATAAACTCACGCCTTTTTCCCATGGGGGTAGGTAGAAACTACAGAATGCCACCTGCTACGATCCTTACAAACTTCTTTTGCTTCGTTAACGTCCGTACATCTGGTCATACACGCACGCCGGTTGCGAGTACCACGCATCTGACCTTTCTGAAGAACATACCCAATAAGGTCACTATATTTTATGTCCTCCTACGGCGTCCCCTCCCGGCCTTTCCACTCACACTTGCCTTGTAAATATTTTTTTTCTTTTCAAGATTTTTTTCATAATAAATCTTGGGCCATCTATAGCAGTTACAAAATCTAAAGTTGTTGTGAATGGCCCATTGGCTTCTCTTACTCCCGCCTCTCGAACTTTTTTTGGAGATAACTTTTTGTCACTCCAACTTCACTATGTAATAGTTTGGTAAAGTGAGAGTGTTATACTACTCGTATTTCCTTCTAGTGTGGGTTGAATTTCAATCCTTTGTTACAGACGAAGTAAATACTAAAACACTGAAGAAAAAAAATGATGACGCGACCAAACTCCAGCATCATTTTGATGCTGGAGTTTGGTCGCGTCAGACTCAACTAGGGATGACTCACGAGATTCTACATTTAGACTATATTTAAGTAGACTACATTGAGTACTTCTCGGTTTCTTCCTAACCTCTGACTTATGTGAATACTTTTAGTAAGTTAAATCCACCCAGCAAACATGTCCATACATTTTTAATTAAAAACTTAAAACTTAAGTCTCAATAGACTCCAAGAAAGAATTTAAAACATCCCAAAGGCAAACTGCAGCGGCAAAACGAATATGAATATTTCGCCGTTGCCAAAAAAAAAACTCCAAAAAAAAGAGTAAAACCATTCACACAAGCGATTCCATTCCGATAACAATGCAATATGAAAGTCCCAAAAAAATGTACCAAGGCCTATCGAAACCGGGACGACATCTGTGCTGTTGGCTGAATTGGTACTAAATCTTCTAAATAACCTGAAGTCCTGGTTCACCACATGTTTACGAATGTTACATTATCCGATTGTGGTATTGCTCTAAGGAAAGGTTATGAATTTCACAGGCTATGTAAGATAGTTAGTTACCTCGTAAAGATTGAACGATGGAACCAATTTAGATTAATAGGATGTAGTTTATACATATTAACCAGAATGTATGAGAAGGTTGAATGACGTCACATATTTAAGAAGAGAACACTAGATTTTATCAACGTCGTGGTCTTGTCATTTTGTCGGGTATTAATGATGCCTACATCTACAAATTCACCATCGTACATAAAAACATTTTAGCATTTAACTTTAATGAAGTCCTGTTGCCCATTTTTAAAGAAGAAGCCTGCAATCTGCTTCTCAGCTTTTTCAACGCAAAACTTGGTTAAAGTAACACAAATTAATAAACCTCACCACTGGTAGCACTTATATAACAGCCCTTGCAACAACAGAACCACCTAAAACATCACATCACTTCAATACAAAAACACGAACTTCATATATAATTTAAATCAGAAACAATGGACGGGAGTTAGCACCTTGAAAATAAATGCGGGTACAGGTAGGGAGACGAATTTGCATGTGTTAATCCCATAAGCCCCTTTCAATTCAAGTTAACGACTCGGCTACAGTTTGATCGTCGGTATTAACAGGTTGGTTGGTGACATCGACGGGATGCCATTAAGGATTAAAATTGAATGTGTTAATAGAAATGCGTGTTTGATTTAAAGTTCTGCTGAATTGGTATTGATTGAATTTGGGTTTTTTGGTGACGTCATTTTTTGTACGATGGTTCGTTTAGCGGTACTTGATGAGAGACGAGATTTCGGCTGATTTTTTTAAAAGGTCCATGAATCATGCTTTGTGAAGTGGGTTTTAAAGTACCTACGTGTCGATACACGTATTAATTAATGAGCTTGCATTGATACCATATTTTACACCATGCATACAGAAGAAGTGACCAAAATTGATTATAATATACCTACCTACGTTACTCACATAGGTCAATTAAATTATGTAGACCATAAGTTGCCTAACGATCCTGAAATCTACACTGACGCGTTCCTACGAAAATCAAATTATCAATCAAATTGTGTCCTTACTTTGCAAAGTTATATACTTGTTATCCTCAATAGAATTAGTACAAGCATACTCCCAAAATCCAGTTCAACATTGAGATCAGAGTTTAAAACTTGTTTGAACCGTTTTGCTAACTGAATCGCTTCAGGCTTTTACGGGGAATTTAACGCGTGTGATTCCCTTTTTTATTTTTTTCCACTTTCCATATTGGTGTGACAATTTAATTTTTGACAGCAATGTTGAAATTATATTTTATATAAAGCATCCTATTTTATTACAAAATTGGGTTCATGTTTTAAGGCTACAGACAGGTGCGACGCGAAAGCGCGACGCGATTTTAACAATACAATTTCTAAGAAAAGGTGAAGTTTATATCTGAAATGAAATGAAATTGTTTATTCTGTAAATAGGATATCGGAATCACTTTTACACATCATATTAAAAAAAAAAGCTTGATGACGTCGGCGTTTCCTATCTGACTACTCTGAGAAGAAAAGCCGAAACAAACTCAGAGATCGCAGTCTCTTTTAAAGTTTTAAAGTCTAGATATAAGATATAATCTTGGTCAGGCCATATGAGGACCATGAAGATAAGTGTTTGAAATGGTCTTTTGAAGAAAGAACCACACAGATTTGAGTGGACCTGTCCAGTCAGTGCAAGCATTTGTCAGTAATCGTGGAGCTCAACTCAGAACTTAAGGAGCTGAGCGTCTCGACGAACAATACCAAAGAACGGACATTTGAGCAAGCCGCATAAAATACTCAAACTGCCAGACCATCATAAACACAGTAAAAAAAGAAATAAAAAAAAAACACGTAGTCCTCACATTCACAATAATTAAGATAATGTCTTTACAAAGTAATCATATACTTTCATTATCATCTGCTTAGCCTTCTCAATACTATGTTGGGGTCGGCTTCCAGACCGACCTTAGGCAGCTAAATACCAGTATTGTTACATAGAGCGACTGCTTATCTGACCTTCACAACCAAGTTACTTACTGGGTCGCACGATACTCCTTGTTAACCTTTGATATAATGGACGGTGGAACGTGGATCCACACGAGACACAATGGATTTTTAATTGTGTCTGTAATTACTGCATACGAATGGTTAACACTGCTTGTCAGACTTTTGGGCTTCTGACTACCCGTTATTTCTGCCAAAGAATTACTCTCCATTTAATTAATTTTCGTAGCTTTCCACTTTTTGATAACTTATTACGGACCAATGCCTACCAATCTCTGCTTGTCAATCAATAGAAAACGAATTCCATCCCGTCAAATTATACGACAAAATCATGACAAAACCAAAAATGATAATTTCTCCCCAAAACAATAAAGTCATCAAGGTAAACAAATTAAAACAGCAAACGAGATTCAGCCTACATACGTCAAAAACAAGCGTTAATCAATTACCAGATTTTATGTTCAAATTAAATAAAAATACCCACACGAGTGTTCAGAACAGAGGTCGCGAATGCAAATGTCGCCTCCACAGACTGAATAAGCAATGACGACAATCGATTATGGAAGGATGAATGACTTCAAAAAGAACATGATGGACGCTTTTGATTCGTTATTGAATTATCTTTATTGGCTATTCGATATGACAGTCGGAGTTTAATCGATTGTCGTTTTTGATTCGGTTAACTCCGGCGTTTTGAATGAAACCAAGGTACAGTCGTCACAAAACATCGTACACATTGGGTACTTAATTGTAGCTAAATACTGATACCGTATTATTGATAACAAATAAATTGTACATAATCAAACCAACTCTTGTCGATTAATGCTCGGTTCCTAAAAACAATAGCGAATCGTCATACTTACTCATGGTAGCTTTTTTTATTGCCAAACTGGGCATATAAATAGATTCGTAAGCTAATTTTACCTGTGATAGGGTCTATTATGTAAAACTATGAGGTCTTTGTTTTGACCGATAATGGTCCGAATTAATTGGATTAAGTTATAAGAATCGGCCATTATACACACATTGAACATTTAAGGACGCAGCCACACAGCTAGGAGTTTCCTTTAGTGAGTAACGTAGCTCGAACTAGTGACAAATTAGTCATGCAGCGTGGCTTCATGCGTCAGTGTGACTATTGCAATAGAACTTACATAAATCCATGCATCAGTTTGCACAGGATCCAGCGTAGCTCTAAGCACTTAACGAAGCACCTAGCTGTGTGAGTTCGGCCTAACTGCAACCAAATTGCGTAACACACTTACAATCACAATCCGAAGTATTATGAAGGAAATTATATAAAATAGGAAATTGGATTAATGGAATTGGATTTAGTTTTTATTTTGGGAATTGGATTGGATTTTTTTTTTATACGAAATTGTATAATGTATTGTGTGTATGTTTCCATTTGGAATTTCTCAGCAGCAGTCCGGAGTCCAGATTTGTGCCCGGGTAATGGCAAAAGGCTCGCCCCCTATTACATGGGACTTAAAAATAACTGGCGAAATGTGGGTGTACTAAAGGTACACACCTCTGCCTAACCCTTCGGGGAATAGAGACATGATGCTATGTTCTGTGTGTTGTATGATATAATATTGCTTCAGTTCATAAATGTTTAAAAAATTCGTCTGCTCGACAGCTAAATGACGCAATAAATGTTATTGAATTGTCAAAATGAAAGGGCATTGCCATTGCAAGTGTGTTACGCAATTACCCCGACAATCTACCTATGTTTTGACTTATTCCTTGAAAGTACTCTCCATACCTGAATAAGTCCTTAGAAAGTGCCGTGACCTAACTAATCCTTTTCTCTGCTCACATTACTCAACCGGACGGAAAAAGATAACAGAGAATTTAAAATGCACGGCGCTAATAATGTTCAAAGATACTCTCTTCATGAGAAAACAAACAAAGATACTGCAGGAAGGAATAAAAATACTGAAAATGAACTAAACGCCTGAGTTTTATCCGGCATTCGTACTTTTTATTCTTATAACTCTATGCAGCAACTTATTGCTCCGCACAAAATGGCAGGAGTTAAAATTGCTTATTTTGCATTTTTAGCATTTTTTTTTTAATAAGAAAATAATTGTAAGCATTTTTCATAATAATTAAACAAGTTCAACGAAGCTTGAGCTCAGAGCAAGAGCTTTTCTTGTAAAAATAATATAGGTATTATTATATTGCTGTGGCGATTTGACATAGAAAATTGGAAATACGATTAGTCTGGAGTGCTATGCTTTCATGCAGAGAACTGCAGTTCTTAGAGAAATCCTCACAATTAGGTATTTATTATTAGTAGGTAAGTCTTTCATTTGTTTTAGTTTCTAGTTTCCCACATTTCCGTTTCTTTTTTCAAACTCAAACCATTTATTTCAATTAGACCATTACAAGCACTTTTGAATTGTCAAAGTTGTTAGAAAGTTGACGATAGTTGCCCATTCTAAAACGTAGATCAGCACGAGTAGCCATGACCCCGTAGAAACGAGTTTTGTCGACGGGAGAATAGACAAAATTACAGATTGTGATTGTTTACCTGTCATTATGTCTATTCTTCTGTCGACAAACCCCGTTTCTACGGTGATCATGCTACGCGTGCTGTATGGAGAAGAACGGGCAAGAAACTCCAATGACAATATTTTTAAATCAAGATATTACAAAATTTTGAGTACATGATTACTTGTTGTAAAGAATTCCTTTAAATAGCTTATCTATCTATCTCTTAGCTGCCATAGCTTATTATTTTTTATTTATTTTATCTACGGACGCTTTTATCATGCACGTCTTTCTACATTGTTCTCACATGTATAATTTCAACATGAATGATGTAACCAATTTTTGTAACAATTTTTTGATTTGAAACGGTTTCCGTGGAGTTTCTTGCCCGTTCTTCTCCAAAGGTACTTAATACGCTTTGGAATGGGCAACTAGCTTCATATTTTCTGACTGACCGACTCCTAGACAGTTCAAAAGTGCCTGTAAATGGTTTAATTGAAATAAATGCTTTGAGGTTTTTTTAAGTTTGAGTTTGACCAGCAGGAGTAAAAGAAAATTACCACGAGGTGATCATTACAGTGGTTATGTACTTCATAACAGGAGGGTTCACATTGACAACAACAACTTCTTATATTATCATTCATTAGCCTGTCTAAAAACTCATAAAAACATGTTATAAACATACTCTAATGGCCTATAATCTGCCTTTGAAAACATAATTCGTACTTCCACTATACTCCCAACATTTGTCCATAATCCCAAAACTCTAACATGGTAATAAACAATGAAATTTGATGGTGTCATAACTTATTCAAGTCGAACTAGTAAATTGAGCGTATAAATCGGTTTTAGTACTACACAGCCGGCCTGTTTGAGTTCTGACTGAAATAGCAAAATAGCAATTAACATAGCTGTGATAGGACGCAATTATATTTGGGGAAGTCAATTTAAATATTGTAGAAAGGCAGTTGGAAAATTTTGCAGTAAACGTCCCTAATTAAAAATGGGAAGTGGAACAAAGAGTAATAAAAATAATTAAAAATACAATCAGATTCTTAAATCTTAAACGTCTTCGTCATCGCCTACAAAGCCACTTATGCGAACTACGCATCAAAGACTTGACTCACACAAATCCTGCATCGCGTAATTAGAATTTACCACGCAATCCACATATATAATATCACTTTCCGACATCAATCGTTGGGCAGTTGACAACCAGAACCAATACCCGTCTGGTCGGAGGATCTGAACTGAACTTTACACCCTGTTCCTCATACCTCTAAAGAACGATCGTGAATGTGAGCATCTTTATTCAGTAAACGGTTAGGTAACATTAAAATTTCTTGAAGCAAAATGATTGCTTGTTTCGCAACACCCACGGATTTGAAAGGATGATAAACATGTATCATATGAATTTAGATAAAAAATACTTATATAATTATTTTCTCTATGGGTAATATCGATGATCAGAATTCAGAGTTTGTTTTTTTATTTGTTATAACATAACATACCATCACGCCTGTAATCCCCGAAGGGTTAGGCAGATGTCCACGTACACAAATTTCGCAAGTTATGTGTAAGTCCCATACCATTTTGTTTAAACCTGCGCAAAATTATTCTTATTTTATTACAAACCAGTATGACATTGTTACTTTCTTTCTCTTGTTATTATCATTCCATCGAAGCCTAGTAGCTTTGATGGAACGGATACAGAAAGGTAATATACAACCCACATCAAAATGCTCCACCTGTGTCAAATCAAATCAATTTTATTCCTACTTCAAACCCAATACACCTCGATACTATTCACGAACGAAACAAAATAAAAACTCTTCTAAATCTACATAGAACGACACTTTACACAGACACATGACAAATTGACAAATCACACCAAAGCCAGCCAGGACGCCATTTTTCGTCCCCAAACCGAAACCCCGGAATTTATTACCGAAGAAAGTAGTTGAAAACTCGCTTATTCATTTTCATTGTGTCTTATTAAAGCTAAACTAACAATAAAGCAGAACAGTAAACACAGTAAACAGGACTTTAAAGGTACAGACAGTAAACACGGGTTGATTTTCGACTTACGACTAGTCGATGACCAAATCGGCACATTAAGTTGCATAGCTACGATACGGTCGACTTACGGAAACGCGACGTTTCAACAAACGGTTTTAAGTGACAATGTAATTAAGTGATCAACTAGCAGTAGGTAGTCGATAGCACAGCATAACGCACTTTTAAATAGCGGGCGGTAGCTTACGGCTAATTCATTTCCATGGTCGATAGTAGTCACCCGCCGCACGCGGCCTGTCGTCCCACCTAGTCAAAGTTGACGTTTGTGATTTAGTCACCTGCAGTACCAGTACATTGTTGCCGTAGGGCCTAGTCGTGCGATGGAAATCGACCCGTGTAAATACCCCATATGACACAAAGTCAGGCACAAACTACTTTAAAAATTCACAACTTGGCTATGCGGCCTCCTTTCAAACACAGTCGAAACCTTTTATTCCCGTAGTTTTGGTCTCTAATTCACTTAATTCGGTGTACGCCAATGCAGACTGCTCCGAATCGTATGTTGGTTCGTGACCAGAATCCGTATTGACTTTTCACCTGGGTAGAGCATTATTTTTATTCTTTAATCAGTGTAATGTCTTGGGTCCCGGGGTTTTCCGGGAAACGAGAAATAACTGTCCGCATATGGTGTAAGATTTTTAAGACGTTATAAGATTACTGCATGGATTTATGTTAAGTGGCTTTTTGAAGAAGCTGCTACTTTTTAATAGAGTAACTGATGATTTTTTAGGACCAGCGAGCCATCGTGAGACCATCGACTATGTGTCGCGCTCAGAATGACTCGAAAAATGAAGTACAGATTTTTAGTGACGTAAGGATGAAAGATCAAAGATGATGTGATCAAAGTTTTTTTTTTTAGTTTGATTCGTATGTGGCGAAGATGGCAATAATTTATAATGGTATGAAACAATGATGACAAACTAAAACGACTTATGTAATTTAGCGACTCACTTTTACCTGCGTAAATGACTCTAGAATTAATTTTGAGAAGTGCTCATTTTGAGAAGTGCTCATTTTGCGAAGTGCCCATATTGCGAAGTGCACATTTTGCGTCAAGTGCACATTTTGCGAAGTGCACATTCTGTGTCAAACCCGATTGGCCGTTCAGCTTATCCAGTCCCTTAGTAGCCCCTAGTCGCTTGCAGCACATAGGTACTCCCTTATTAATTTACTAAGTTTCCTTATTAAAAATGCAGACTTCAAAATTCATAACAATTTCTCGCCATCAAACATCTGAAACTCAAATTCCGCTTTGATCTCTCTCCCATTCTCCACCAAACCCCAGGAGTACTATACGTTTAACATAATAAATCGATGGATAGCTTCAAGTTCTACCATGACTGAATAGCGGGCAGGGAGCTCAGTAGTTTCCAACTCCATCGCCATGGGATTATGATACTTAAGTGAATGTATGGAGGTATGTAGATCGGTTAAATTAATAATTTGATTGATTATAACGAGGTAGGTATGTGTGTAGGTTGTGTTATATGTTAGTGTGTTAGGATCTGTTTGGTTTGAAGTCTGTGTTGTTTGAAGGTTAAGTCTGAAACGGGATGGAAGAAAGGATTTGGTTGTTGTAGAAGTAAATATGGCGAAATTTTCGTTTTGATAGGAACTTATGCCCGTTTTCACTAATACAAGGCGACACAACTTGCCAGATACAACAGCACGCTGTTAGATATTCAACGCTCGGCTAAGCACCGAAAATTGAAAATCGAACAGCACGCTTCTATTAAGAGGCTGCCAACAGCTAAAGCGCGGTCACGAAGTAATTATCTTTCTACAAAAAACTATCTAATCTTTAAAAAAATTAAACACTATTATATTGCTTGTAGAATAAACTTACAAAAACTCAGAATGATTGCATTAATAATTATGGTATTTAATCGTTAAAATAAATATTTTGAGGTATCCTCGTGTGTTTTTGTATTGTATCAAATAAGTTGTATATAAATATATCCTGATTTCCTGATTTTCTTTACTGCAGTGGATCATGATACTTTTAGACAAACTTGCGTTTAGCTCTTGTAGTCTCCTTAAATATCCTTTATCCTACTCCTAAATGAATGCCCATTTAGATGTCGCCTGAGTTAAAACGGGCATTACTGTCAATATTCATAACGTCGATCTAATATACTATTTAAAATACATATTACTCCGAATTTGCGATTGTCACTTGAATGAGGTTCGAACAGTATTAGCATTGTATTCGTCAATGTGGTTTTTAAATCATAATATGAAATCTATACTTATAATAAATCTGTAGAAGTGAAAATTCTGTACATTGAAAATATCAAAAAAAAAAATGGCAGGGGGTGTTACTAGACCGACACCGAACCTAAAAATGTGATTAAATTTTTTTTTGTCTGTCTGTCTGTCTGTCTGTCTGTCGGTCTGTCTGTCTGTCTGTCTGTTTGTTCAGGCATCACGCAAAAACTACCGGTTCCATTACGATGAAACTTGGTATAATTATTCTTTGATATCCTGGGCACCACACTGGGTACTTTTTATCCCGGAAAACTATCCTATCCTACGGTTGGGGGGTGTCAAAGTTTGTATGGAAGAATTTTAACGAGCTGTCCGATTAACTCGAAACTCAATATTTATACTTAAACCCACAAATTAAGAATAACGTGTATCAGGATTTTTCGAAATTCAACCCCTAAGGGGGTAAAATAAGGGATGAAAGTTTGTATGAAAAACCTTATTCCTTGAGGTAATAAACATGAAACTTTGCACGAATAGTTATCTAAATAAATTATAAAGTTTGTAGTTTTTGTTTTTCTAAATTACCCCCCAAAGGGGGGTTGGGGGGTGCCAGTGTTTGTATGGAAGAATTTTAACGCGCTGTCCGATTAACTCGATATTTATACTTAAAACCCATGGGGATGTATGGGGTAATTTCCGACACTCACGCGGGCGAAGCCGCGGGCAGCAGCTAGTTAATAATATGATTATGAATTGTTTTTTTTTTTACTGAACCAAATAGCCGATTATAAAATTCGAATTTTAAAAATGAGCACTGCAGATCAATAGCGTCATAAAAAAAAGTCAAGACTATCTTTCCACTACTCGTAAAAAATAAAACAAGCAATTTCAGCGCTCTAAATAATTTTATTATGATCAAGAAGCTCTTAGTCGTTAACTTCGCTAGTACATTAGCATCACCAATAAAAAGTTACTTACTGTTATAAAACTTTATTTATTTGCATTTTTAAATTACCCCTCAATAAGATCGGGCTATCAATCTTAACGAGGGATGAGATCAGGAAAGTATATATTTTTCTTTAGGCTATAATATAACCGAATACGGAATAATTTTCTTCTTCCTGAAAGCGGCCAACAAATCAATCACTGATTATCGAACCTCTAATAATTACCGTTTTGCGCTCCTAAAAATATTACTGAACATATTACTGGAACGAATGAGCTTCTATTTGTGAATTTTAAATAATTCCTATTTTGGTCCTAAAAATACCTAATAGCCAAGTAACTGCGACCAGCTTGGATGTACGGCACCACTCGCTTACCTCGCTCGGCTCGCGCGCGGTCGGTCACAGTTCTAACCTAAGCTAACCCGGCATTTTGTCGGAGTACCTCAAAAATATTCTCAATTACCAAAAATATGTGCATCATTTAAAACGCAATAAGTTTTTAAAGGATCAGTTAAATATTTTCCATTAGTAAATATGCTGTTGAATAATGTATACCGGTTACCGAAGTAAAAAGTAAAAAATACTTCTATCTTACACGTGCCGTCAGTAGTATAGGCGCACATCGCCTATGTGTGTGTAACCGGTATCAAAACGGTAACCTAAAAGAGGTAACATGTTTCTTCATCTTGAGTTACCCGGATAGCGGTAACCTTAGTCGTAGAAGTAACCAAAATTCTTCGATACCTGTATTTACCGTAATTTATAAAGGTTTTCGGTCCCTGCTTAAAATTACTGAAACGTTTATCTTCAATCTCCATAAATTACTTTTTTCACTACCCCGCAATGTGTCGCCATTTTATTTCGAAAGAAAGTACTTGCAGTAAATAAAATTGACAGCCAATACGGACAGAAATAACCAGTTCTACCGCTTATTTACTGAATGGCCGACTAAAGTTCATATTTACTTTCTGAGTTTATCTTGGACATTACTAACATCGGTGCAGGAAAACATCGTGAGGGACCGTGAACTTCTAGTAATAGGTCTGAAATCGCCAACCCGTCTTGAGCAAGTGTGGTGATCAACGCTCGTGCCTTCTCTGTATGAGAAGAGGCGTTTGCCCTGCAGTGGGACAATAAAAGTCTGGTATTATTATTATCGCTGGCATTGTATCAGATGGCGTTCTGTCGTTTCTGCCTACCCCTCGTGAAGAAGGCGTGAGCTTATGTGTTTCATGTATGTGTTATTATTACATTCATTGTATCTGGATTTTTAAACGAAATAAATCTACAAAAAAGAAACACTTTGAACACAGCCTTTAAACTACTGAAACGCTTAGGGGCCACCTCCACGAGCGAGAGAATCGCGACGGATCCGCACTTCTACGTCGTGTCACGAACGAGCGATTATTCCGCCAGCGTATCGTCGCGACTTGTAATGGAATTGCCGCGTATCCGCGACGACTCGTAACTCATTTCCGTGACGAGGCGTTATGCAGTAGTTTTGTCGAAGAGTTCAATTACGCCTGCGTTAGGAGAGCGCAATCGCCGCGCTCTCGCTGCAAGAGCGCCACGTTCCGCGGCGAAAGCGCGCGGCGATACGATGACGTTTCTCTCGTATTCAGCCACTCGTCAATCGCGATTCTCTCGCTCGTGGAGACGGCCCCTAAGAGAATTTACTTATAGAAATACGTGGCACGACGATAATATCGCCGCGATTCTCTTGCTCGTAGAGGCGGCCCCTTATATTATATGTCGCCATTTTGTTTCGAAAGTAAATAAAATTGACAGCCGGTACGTAGAGAAAGAACAATAAGTTCGACCGCTTATTTACAGAGTGTCGACCTGCTGTAATGAATTCTCATGTCTACTTATACATATATTTATATTGTTATACACGAACACAAACAATTTAATTACCACAGTGTTATTTACAGTGGTTGAGGCGTGAACAACATGTAGTCCACAAAAAATATGTAGGTAAGACCTAATTTAAAATGTAAAATGTTTTGTAAACCATTAATAATGATGATATTATTATGGACTTTATGAACCATGATATGTCAAGAAAGGGGGTGACTACTGAAATGACGATCAATATAAAAATCAATCTGCCTAGCCTTTTAACAACCATGTTGGAGCCGGCTTCCAGTACAACCAGATGCAGCTGAAAACCAGTATTTTACTAGGAGTGACTATCTGACCTCCACAACCCAGTTACTGGGTAACACGACAAGCCTTGGTAAGACTGGTTGTCAGAATTTTGGGCTTCTCACTACCCGTAACGACTGTGACATGACAACGTAACCTGCCGTTACTTCCCGCTGCATGTTGTCGCGTTCCACCGTAGGTCGTCGCATCCCGCCGCAGTATCCTCCAGCGCGCCCTTCAATACCACAGAGAGAAATCCCCTTTGATGCTCTGTGGTCGGTCTCTGAGCTTTGAAATCTATATCTTGTGACCATTAGATACGCTGCCCCGCCGTCCATCAATGTTCGCAGCCTTAAAATGAACAATTGCGCCAGTGTCTTCCAATTTTGAATTGCGATCGTCAGGAAGATAATTATGACACAATTTTCCAAACAATTATTTTCATAAAACTTGAAAATTTGTAACCTGTTGCGTACGGTACGCGTATTAAAAAAAAAAAACAAAAGAAGCCTGAACATTTTTTTCACATCTCACACGAAAAATATTTTAGGAATCCCAACCCGTTAGACAGTAATAAGAAAATAAACGACACATCTGGAGATATAACCGTAATTTATTCTAGACATACACGTAAAAATTCTTTACTCAAAGATAGTCATCTCACTTAAGCTCAGTGCATTAGGAGTTTCTTCTTTACACCGTAGTCATAAAACACACGTTAAGAAGATTTATTTTTGAAGCAAATTTTATAAAGAATCGTGTTTTCTAGACTTGGTATAAATGTATTTTCTTAGAAGATTTTAGACACAACTTGCTAACGGTGAAGGAAATCATGAAAAGGACACTTGAAAGTCTGAAATCGCCAATAAGAAGTGAACAAGTATGGTGATCAATGCTCGTTGCTTCTCTTTATGAGAAGAGACATGTCTCTACTGGGATTATTACAAAGTCACATTATTGTTTTATGACTAGACCTAACAGTTAGGTAATTCCAAAGAGCATTATGTATGTAGGTGCCGTTCGAGGAATAAAAATAATATTTCTACCCAGTTCCGCCGAACATCACATAACAAAATTTTGTTTCGGTGCCATAATTGGAATAACTTAGGTGCCGTTCGGTCAAGTGTGGTTGAAATCGGTGCTCTAAGCGGAATAACTCAAAAATTGTAAAGTTGTAAAATGGCTATAACACGGAAAATTTACGTAGTGTGCCAATTTGATAACTAATTAATTTCCCTTTTTTTTTTCTACCCTGGCTGTCTACTAACTTGAACCTTCCTGACTGCCCATAATGATGATGATGAACAAGCGAAGAAAAGTACACTCACACAAGTACAGTAAAGTACAGTGTAGTAGTAGTAAATAAGTGATTGTATAAATAAATAAATTAAGGTACAGTACGGTGTGACATACCACCATGATGAAAGAATAATACATGCGTTATTCACAAATCTACAAATACAAAATAAAGATATAGTTATAATAGAATTCTTAGTACACAGCGATCGTCTAGAGGTCGTTATGTTTTTATACACGTATAATAATTGAGTTGTCTAATCATTGTCAACGCTCACGTTGTAAACTGTACGAGAGTGTATCTATAAGTTGGAACTCGATTTGTTGTTAGTAATTGTGTGAAGAGTTTGTCAAATTAGTTCAAGAGTAATTTGTTTATTTTTGGGAATTAGATTTGACTTCGTTAAGGTCTCAATGGCTTCTTTAATGGCACCTACGGTAGTATACAAGTAATCGCCGTGGCTAAGTAATAACAGCCGCATGGGTCGATCCATCAGGTTCAGGTCAGAAAGCCAATAACTCAACCACTACACAAATCAAGCAGCGAACCCGAAATGTTATAGGTTTTTCTGTTTCCGTGTACTGCGACAGAGGAGCTCGTGGCTTAGTAATAACAGCCACACGGGTCGATCCATCAGGTTAAGCTTCGCTTGCCGGGATTGGTCCGTAGATGGGTCACCATCTTTACATACCACGACACCTCCATGCCTCGGAAAGCACGTTAAGCCGTTATTCGTTTGACAGTCGTTACGGCTCGTCAGAAGCCCGAAAGTCTGACAACCAGTCTTACCAAGGGGTATCGTATTATCGACACAATAAAGTGCAATCCAGGTCGCACAGCGCTAATTACCTACAGTTATATTCACCTCATGATTCGCCCAGAAGTTGCCTCTCTTTCTGACTATTTTTATCGCGTAACTCCTATATTTTCTGGCTACGTTACACGCACTGAATTGGCCCGACAAGACGAGCCCGCCACGTACTTGTAGCTTCATACCTGGAGTGAAACATAATGTAGTAATCTGCACGCGTAGCATAACATAACCTCCGTAGAAACGGGTTTTTTCGACGGAAGAATATACAAAATTACAGATAAACAATCACAAACTGTCATTAGTGTTCACGTGGCAATAGTCCGAAACACGACCAAATGTTGCATTCTTTAGTTAAACAAACTAAAAAAGGCAATATCATCAGTTAAACACATATAAACATCAGCAATAGTTACTAGTGACCTTCGAAATATAAATCAGTAATTTTTGCCTGCGTGGAGATTGGAAATTATCCCACGGGAACGTGTACTACCGGGATAAAAAGTATCCTATGTCCTAACCTAGGTCATGGTCTACCCATGTGCCAAATTTCATCCAAATCCTTTCAGCCGTTTAAGCGTAATAAATAAACAAACTCATTTTCGCATTTATAATATTAGTTACGATTATGTATTTGACCTAAATAAAAACTATTCATAAATTGAACAGCCATTTTAACAAAATCATAATTTTTTAGACCAATCTAAAAACTTAACTTAATGCTTTCTAAAAACGATATTCACGTATGTAAGAACCTAATAATATATCACCATTATTAAAGCTGTCACCGCCAGCATTTCAATTTATCAGAATGGAAAATCAACTTCTTTTTCATCTGTCGATTAATATTATAAGTGCTACTCAAATATTCTAAAACTTTATGATGTTTTATGATTTTCATCGAGTACATTTTTTTGCAATTCATCCATTTTTTTGTGCCATTTTTTAATGCTATTGGATTTTTGTTTTGATCTTAAAAAGAGTGTTTTAAGATAATTTTAGTTCTTAAACCAAATGACGGGTAAAATACAATGGACGTAGATATATTTAGTAACCTATTCCGCTTAACCTAACTATTCTTAAAGAGTCTTAAAAAACCCTGCAAGAAATCGATACGTGCTTCACCTCTCAACGAGGCATCCTCAGGATGACGATTGACTTGTCGCGAGCCCGTACACGATGTGATAACACGCCGAGCGCTGAGATGACGGGTACCAAAGAACCAAAATCTTCTTAATAAAAAAAACAGGGACTTGCGCATGGCCATTTGCACCAGTTTCTTTTATAACGAAGGTGAGCACTGAGGAAGCATTTTTGAAAATTCATCCCCAAAGGGGTTGAATAGGGGTCGGTAGTTCGCCATTTTTACCCGAATAAGGCGAAGCAAAAGTAGGATTACTACGGTATGTATGTATGTATGTATGTTTATCAATTCCCTCATAACTTCTAAACTACTTATCATAACTTGACAAATTAGGTATCGTTGAAAGAGTCTTGATCATCCGCTGGTTATAGGCTATGTGACGTCACTTTAAATTCAACCTTCTTTGATCAAATTAGCCACTAACAGTTTCATCTAATATCGAGTTATTAGAGCATAAGCTTCTATTGTCGTGTTCTGTGAATTTCCTTTAACAATTCTGTTTGTACATGATGCAACGGCAATGTAGTTACAGTCACTCAATTCTCTTGCATCAAAGTACAAAATAGATAGGTAGGTACAGAAGGTCGACTATAACGAGCGAAAACGCATGCCCTTAACATTCGATTTTCAAAAACAGCACAAACTAAACTAAATTTAAGTTCAGTGCATCTTGTTCTTTCTATTTCATTAAGAAAAGGACAGAAGATACATTTTAGTTTAGTCCTGTCAAATCTGTCACTACTCCATACAAGTTCAGACGTGATTAAAACCAACTAAAATTACGTCAATTTACGTCAGGCGCTGATTAATTTGACAGGACTAAACTAAAATATATCTTCTGTCCTTTTCTTAACGAAATCGAAGGAAAAAGATGCACTGAACTTAAATTTAGTTTAGTTTGTGAACAAGGGAATAGGCACCAATTATACACTATTTTATTAGATGTCTCGAGGAAGTAGAACGGTATGTTGTAATTATCGGGAGCGAAAAAAGAGACAAGACGATACGTCACTAGGCTAATTAGTCAAGTTTTGACGTGCCACTTGCGGAGTATGTATAACCTATCTCTCTCTTTTTATTTATATTATTACTAGCTTTTGCCCGCGGCTTCGCCCGCCTGGAGGACGGAAATTATCCCACGGGAATGTACTACCGGGATCAAAATATATCCCAGATCCCATAACCCATGTCATGGTATATCTAGGCGTTACAGAAAGGTTACAGACATGAGACAGCCAGTAACTTTCGTACGCATAATATTAGTGTGGATAGTATGGACGGAAGTATGAAACTGTGAAAGTCTTAATATGACACATTTGCCTGTGGAAGGTGAACAACGTCTATCCCAATCTGTAAAGTCATATGAATAAAACTGGAATATCTTATGTTAAAACATTTCTGTAAACAACATTTTTGGTTTTCCCAT
Organism: Eupsilia transversa; assembly: GCA_914767815.1. Taxonomy (NCBI): domain Eukaryota; kingdom Metazoa; phylum Arthropoda; class Insecta; order Lepidoptera; family Noctuidae; genus Eupsilia; species Eupsilia transversa. Next base: position 5,468,511 of record OU611896.1, on the reverse strand, counting down.
TTTTTGCTAAAACATGTAGATTTTGGGGGCTGGATACTCGTGAGCACGCCACATACAATGGCTGCACTCTTTTTAAATTGGAAAGGTAAATCTTTAGGGGTATGAGGAACAGGGTGTAAAGTTCACTCATACTCTTTGGAAAAGGGAGGATCCTCCGACCAGACGGGTGTTGTGTCTGGCGGGCAATTGCCCAAGGATTGATGTCGGATAGTCTTATATACGTTAATCGCTCGGTAAACTCTTATACCACGGCGGCTCCCCTCCGGAGACCGGAGGTCGATAGTTGGCTGAGTCTTGTATCTTGCGTTGCTTGCCAGTGCCAGTTGAGGTTCCAGTGAGTTCGAACCGGGTACCGCATAGTTCACAGTGTGTCGGAACTGTCTGCGGTGATTCCCCAGTGAGTCGGGGTGGCGCTGCGTTGTGATCCAATGCGTCGGATGTGGTACAGCGCCGGATTGCTGATGAGGCTGAGGGTGGTCACCAAGAATGCGCGTTCGCTGCATGCTGGTGGTCAGGATACCCGTTGAAGCCGTGGGTGCTGGCTGGCTGTGTGACTCGCCGCACGAAAGCTTGCGGGAATGATGTTGATGACGTCACGCTGAAGTAGTTGCACGAAGGCTGCGTTGACGTTCATATTCGGGGTCACCAATTTAGGGGTATGAGGAACAGGGTGTAAAGTTCACTCAGCCTCTATAGAAAATGGAGGATCCTCCGACCAGACGGGTGTTGTGTCTGGCGGGCAATTGCCCAAGAATTGATGTCGGATAGTCTTATATATGTTAATCGCTGGGTAAACTCATATACCGCGATGTAGGACTTGTGACGTTAGGTCTTTGATGCGTAGTTCGTATGTGGCGGTGTAGATGCCGCCACAAATCTGTCGGAATTATTGGAATACGGGGAATCTGAACATTTTTTTTTTTTTACTATTCTTGACATGATTATTGCTTTTACAATATTCCGCCTCAGGTGAGTAATTTGTAACCGTGTGTCATTACATTATCTTGGCGCATCAAGATTACGCATTAATAGAACTGGAACACCCACTTTCAGCCTTAGCTTATGCGAAGGCACTCCTGATAACCCTAAAGAGTTGAGAAATTCAACAGGGTGATGTTACTTGTTCGGTGACTATGACATCGAGTAGGTGTACCGACAGATACTCCACAACGTCACCTTCCCCATGTGACATAATGTTTTCATTAATCTTTGCCACAGTTTCATTCGCCGGTGCCAAAATTGTCCTTTCACACAACCATTCTCTATTCTCCATTAGTTTGCAGATCGCTCAGATTATCTGAAAAACAACGTCTATCCACGTTGTTGATATGAACAATATTACAGAATTTTTGGATTAATGTAATCATGCCGTTACCAACTGTTACTATACGGTTTTCGCCAATTTTCAGAAGTGCTGCCGCAATTTGCCCCGATTTTATGTCATTGTGCAGGTGTACTCGCATAATTGTAATCAAACAATTTTTTTTTATGTGTCCCCATAATGTCGACGTCTTTAGACGTGCAATTATTTCATCTGCCGGTGATGCCCCAGTTATTACCTAAAAGAGTTTAAAAGAGTCTGTCTAAAATCTCCGGCTATCAATATACCATCCCTCCGATGCGTAATAACTTTTGACCGGGTGGACCGATTTTACTGAAATAAACACTAAATGTAACCTCAAGATACGGACTATGACTATATTCAATATCTTGAAAACTAAAAACCCTTAAATATCTTGAAAAGAGTCACTGAAAAATGTCAATATTACATGTGAATTTTAAAATCATCCCCCATTCTACCCTCTTGAGGCATTTTTTTTTTAAAACGGTGAAATACGTAATTCTTTATTTGTTACCAAAAGTATAAATTTAAATTTTCATAGCCCTAACTTAAGAAATGATATGTTTCCCATACAAAATTTCATCCCCTATATCCGCCCCCTTAGGGTTATTTTTGAGACAAAAAGTAGCCTATGTTCTTCCCCGGGATGCCATCTATCTCCTTGCCAAATTTTATCGAAATCCGTCCAGTGGTTTAGGCGTGAAAAGGTAACATACAGACAGACAGACAGACAGACAGACAGACAGACAGAGTTACTTTCGAATTTATAATATTAGTATGGATATCATTGAATGCTCACATGAGATCGCTGTACAGTCACATCCAAAATATGTTCGTCTCCCTACATAGAAAAATCAATGCGCTATAGAATCTGCTTTACCGACTCAGCATTTTTTATCGCATCATAATTTCAATACCCAGAATCACATTTGGTCATCTTTTTTACATTTTCAGATTGAATTAAAAAAATTGACACTGACAGACTCTGACAATTAAATAAAATAAAGGTTTTAGATTCATGTCAACTAGATATTCGTCATAAGTCAATGCTGTTTTGATTATTGCTATCAAGTAATTAAATATCGTTATTTAAGCAATAGTCTGCTCAGGGCCGTAGCCTCAAAATGATATTAATTATGTTGTGTCCTGATTTGATGAGAGAAAGAATTTGAAAACTGAAAAAGATTTAAAAGACTTAACAGTACTATGTATTTGTTTGAGATCGCTGTTCTGTGACTACGCGTCTGACAGTGCGTGCGCTTGTTTTCGCTCGTTGTATAGATCCGACCTTCTGTACCCTATCTATTTTGTGCTCAATTTTGTCACTCAATTCTCTTCCATCGTACATAAGGCAATCGTCGAAGCGAGGTCAGACTTGCGGTTTGGTGTTCAGTACAAGAACACCATCAAATATAGAATTGTTGCAATTTCGAATTTCGAACAGATTGGATTTGTGTTGTCATTGATAGCTTGTATTCATGAATTTGAGTATGGAATTTCTAATTTCGTTCGATAATTATTATTGGTTCGCAATTCAAAGACAAGGTTTGACTATTGATTCTAATAAGCATAGTGCACACAGAAATGTTAGTCAGGTTACAAACAGGTCCGGAAGAGTTGCAAAAAATTGCCACCTTTTTGTGCCTGTAAAATATTACTTTGACGAACTATTAAAATCAACATTAAAAGACAAAAAATAAATAGTTTGTTACTAATTAGCAACACGAATAAAATTCTCAAGACGACAAAACAAAGGCATTTCAATACCAGAAAAATACACTCCCGGACACCTGAATCGAGCCACTCTACATACTTTTCTTTAAAGGTCTGTAACTTTCTAAATAATGGTAGTACAAAGAAAAAAAAAGTGGTTTTGAAGCCAGTCACTCAATATCTTTTCCGTTTGTTATTGTTCCACATTTGAAATCGGAATAGGTACAAAAAAAACTGTTTGATTGCAATAAATCGTCTTTACACGTTTCTCAGAGGCAAAAAGGGCGTTGAATTTTTGAAGAAATCAATTTTGGAGCTGGTTGGTTTTTTCGAACACGCCTCTTCAGCTTATCCTATAAGTGCTGTATTGGATTCGTATCAGGGCTTCTCGCTGGCCATTCCATTACTGTGATACTAACGGCATGGCCTTGCATATCATGCATAAAAATTAAATCCTGCCCCACAAACTCAGCATATAGCAACACCTACATGAGGCATTGACGAATGTATCTGTCGGTATTTAGTGATGGCAAACGTCCGGACTCAACATCAAAGCCAGTTTTTCTTTCGGCGGAAATTCCGCCCAGACTGTTCATGACCCACCGCCATAACTCACCTTATTTTCAATGCAAAATTGCTGAAAACTTCTCCCTGTCTTCGGTAGACTTTCCTACGTCCATCAGTGCCACACATCTTGCCAACTTACCATCTTGGTTTCATCCGAAAAAGACTCTCGCTCCATTGACTTTGAGTCCAATGCAAAAGTTCGCGTGCAATCTGTAGGCGCGCAATTCTGTGAGCTCGTGTCAGTTTGGGACCATTGGCTGGCTTATGAGGTTTCAGGCCACGTTCTTCGAGTCTCCTTCTAAGAGTTCGAGCGTAAATAGTCAGTCTCGACTTTGTACTAAGGTCAGGTAACGATTACACAGGCTGGTGGTAAAGATAATCCGATCTGGTCGTGCTGTAGTGCCCCGATTTCATGAGAGAAAGAAACCCGGTTTTGTGGTCCTCCTGGACGGCGCTCGAAGCTGCCAGTCTCCAGGTATCGATGGTAAATTCTTTGAACGGCAGAACGATTTACATAAAATTGTGAATTTATGTTTCGCTGACTATGCCCAAACCAAAGAAGTGCTTGCGCGGCTTCTTCAGGTGCAGTAAGAACGTAAGGTAAAAAAAAAAGATACTCTTTTCATGCAAAAGAACACAAATAACTATTAACTTATAAATTTATAAAGATGATCTAATCAAAGCTTGTTGCATTTTTAAATAGCGAGCAAACTCCAGTTTTCTTCTCTTTAGTAAATTCGTGAATTCAAATTTAGAACAATGATGACACCGAAATAATGGCCAGTATGTCAGCTTCAAAACTGCATTTTTTTTTTTTCTCTAACGTATAATTATTTTGATGCTTTAGCCTATAAATATAAAAATGCACGGTGGCTCGAATTAGGAGTCCGGGAGTATATAATTCAACACAGCATACAAAAGTCTTCCCACATTCAAACAATTCGAATTTCCATACTCCATAATGAATCCCTTTAATTCGAATTCCCTTCAAAAGCATACGTGACATCCAACACCTACCTTTGACATCTGCAAGGCCAAATGATTTAGCAAAATTTTCCTATATGGCGCTTCTAAATGGGTGATTCTTCTTACTGCAATGTGTGTGGCTGTAATATTTTTAACGGCAACTTCTCGGCAACTTTTTTGTTGCTGATGATTGCCCTATCTATATTATATGCGCAAAAGTATGGCCCAAAATACATCAAATCTTTTAAATTGGTTACAAGGAAGGCAATAATGGCTGTTGAGAAGGAATGTAATGAATAGTTGAGATACTTAACGGCGATGCCAGAAAGAGATGCACATTATTATGTCATAAACTGAAACAACAATAGAAATGTCGGCAACATGATATATATAATAATATCACCACCTCGTTGGCTTTAGAACTCAGCAATCCTGGGGTCGATTAACAGGTCGAGAAAAATGATAAAGTGGTTTTTCCATCAAGAATTTCTTGGTAGCAGCCCGAAGTCTAGATTCGTGCCCAGTTGATGGCAATCTGAATCCAATCCCCTATGATACGGGATTTAAACGTAACTGGCGAAATGTGGGTGTACCTGTACAATAGGTACACCTCTGTATAACCTTTCAGGGATTACAAGCGTTAAATTATATATATATTAAAACTATAGCAGCAAATACGAAACATAGTGTCTGGTCCATTTAAAAAATAATACAGAATATTGCCGGCAACTTATTGCAGCCAGACATAGCCAACAAATTATGGCCCGGTTACACGCGCCTTTAGCAACTCGTTAGGTGTACGCCTGATGTGAATAAAATTGATGTTGATACAGGACCCGATTGACACGTAATTCGGAATGAGCCTACTCTACATAGAAACACACACATACACATTGGAATTTCCGACAGTTAATTCCAGTGAAGGGTTTCTGTAGTGTTTGACATTGAATTGTAGGTATGTCACCTTGGCGTGTTGTGAATGTGTTTTTCTTTGGTGAAAGTGAAAAGATTATTTGCGCCATTGAGACTTTCTTGATAGGTACACACACTTTTAAGACTGTTTAATTAGAAATAGTGAGCAGATTATTATTTGGATTAAAGTCCCAATGATTTGTATTTTATTTGTCAATATGGTATTTTTAATCAAATTAAAAAGGATTTCCTACTTATAAAATTAAGAACATAATTCAAAATAATTCCGTCACTGATAAAGAATGTTTTTAAACAGGCTTTACATTTTGTCTTCTTGTACAAAAAAAGAAAAGATAATAATGACGAAACTGGAACTCGAAAACCCACCACAGTGCGTCCATAATTTCTGAAAACCCCCAAAGATTGCGAGCCCCAGAAAAGTTCCAAACTGCCACAGTATTCGCGAAACTCAAGTATTTGATTACGAAAGGATTATTAAACAGGAAAATGATGAAGTAACAGCACAAAACAATTAAGCACAGAAGGTCAGCTGTATACAACGAGCAAAAACAGGCGCACACACACATAGACGTGTACAGTACAATTCACGAAAGATGACCACAAATGGCGGCCGTCTGCGCACGTACACTCATGAAGAAAAGACTTAAGACTAATAATATACACTTAATATATGATATAATGACACACTTATTATTATTATTATGACTTAATATTTAATTCTATTACTTAATTGACAAATTGACTTAAATATGCCTTCTGCGCCGTGGTCATCTTTCGTGAATCTTACTGTACGTATGGCGATCTCAAACAAATGCCAGTCACGAGTGCACTTGCACTCACTGCACGTGAAGCGTGTCCATGTGTGCGTGCGTCTGATTTTGCTTGTTGTATGAAACCGACCTTCTGTACCCTATCTTTTTTGTGGTTAGAACAGACTGACACAAAACAAGATAAAGTTTCAATTATATAAATTGGAGGGTTTAAACTTCAAAGTGACGCCGCCGGCGGGTGCTCTTTATAGGGTTAAGATGTTGACTACCAATTAGTAGGAGCTATTAAGATTATTCTTTCTTTTTAAATTGAGAAATTTGTGAAAGAGGTTTATGGATTTTTTTTATTGTTTTTATTTTCTTCTCGAAGGACATTAATAATTGTTATGGTGATAACCTGTCTGGGTAAACAAGAATATCTTGACTATGAGTAAAAATTGTGCTACAACGCAGTATATTCCAAATCGCTGTAAAGACGTCTTGCAAAAACTCCTTGAAATATTTCAGAAAAGAACATTAATTAAAAAACTATGAATAAAAAGACAGAATAAAAATGAAAAGCTTTTTTCTCGTGAAATAAAATATACAACTTTGTGATAAGACCTATTTCATAATAGTACCTATACAACGTGTTTTTTTTTATATCCCATAACTCTAGGGTTATATTCTATAAGTAAAAATAATACAAAAAGTCCTAGAATAATATGTGGTCCAAAAACGCATAGTTTCAAAGATAACATATATAATATATCGACGCCCCCAAGCAATAAGTCGGTAATCGTAAAACTAAAATTTTACAGGAGAAATGTTTTTCTGTTTTTGTTGAATAGCTTTTCAACGAGTCGAAGTAGTGAGGTTATTGATACATCAAACGAAAGCTAATTTTTTGTTTAATTCAATGATTATTTTAACATTAGATTTTTTGCGTGAAAAGCCTTGCAATTTAAGAAAATAAATATTACAAAAATATATTTGGTAAATTGTTTAAGTAATATACACTTACGCCATTATTGCAGTAAATTTGTAAACAATGTTGATACGTAACATTACAATACGGACTTTTTCAGCGTAATTTTTCATCTTGAAGACGATACGTAATTGGCTATTACGGGTGTTATTGTGGTTATTTTAAATTCACACAGTAACAGTATCGTTACAGAACATTGTTTTTGGAGGAAAATTCTGAAAAATATTTTTGTGTAATCATCCAGTACTAATAATTTTTAATCGAATTTTTAAAGTGTAATATGTCTAGGTTTACAAGAAAAGACTGTAGATGATGAGTATAATAACTTTTAATTATTTACTTTAAAAACCTTGTTAATTCCCCTTTTTTTTTTTTTTTTTTTGGGTGGGAAATCATCAAATAACTTCTCCCGCTCTGGGCGGAGAGTCTGACACGCCCTCCCGGGCGTGTCAGACTCTTACTGACTAAAACCCACCCATGTTCCTTCAGTTGCCTGTGTTGCCAGGGGCCACGGTATCCCTTTCGGACTTTCCCGCAACCCCGGCAGGCATCGGCCCTGGTGGGTCCCGCCATTGGTGCTGACATCTCTTTGAGGCGCGCGTGGAACGCAACACGCCGTCGACCCGGGCCTGGTCCTTATCGGGGGCGAGCTACCCATTGCTCACCGCCCGCAAGCCCGCGCCTAAGGTGGCCGGGAATCCTCCAAGGAGTCCCGACGCCCAGGGCGTCTCCTACGGCGGCTAGGCGCGTGAGGGCGCGAACTTTGCCTCTCCCTCACGCGCTCCGCCTCCTCCTTTGCGAGCATTACTGCTTCGCAGAAGGAGGTGACGGCTCCCCATTCCCTCTCGCTCCGTACCATGGCCTGGACCAGGGCCGGACGCGAGAGATCTCCACCGCCGATGGCCTCCACGAGGACACGGCGGTGCTCTGCCCAAGCCGGGCAGACCTCCACCGTATGCTCCACCGTGTCCTCCGGGCGATCCACACAATGGTGACACCCGGGCGCTTCCTCCCGCCTTATCCGGAACAGGAACCTCCCGAAACAACCGTGTCCGGTGAGGACCTGTGTCAGGCGGAAGGTGAGGACGCCGTGGCGCCTCTCTAGCCACTCCTCAAAGAGGAGACTTATCGCCGCAATTGTGGCGTGCCCAGCACTGGGTTGCGACAATCGCACTCTCCATGTCGCCATGAGATCCCGCCGAAGCTCTGTCCGCTGTGCCACGACTTCTCGCGGCAGCGGAGTTACGCCCCGGCGTTTCGCCTCCTCGCGCCACTCCCATATGTGCGCGAGGACTTTTGCCTCTAGATCCCACGGCGGCAATCCGGCAAGGAGGCTCGCCGCCTCACCCGAGACCGTGCGGTATCCCCGGACAAGCCGGATGGCCATGACCCTTTGGGACGCGTTCAACCGGCGGGCTGGCCGCAGCCTCAAAGAACGCGCCCACACAGGAGCCCCGTAAAGGGCCATGGACCGCACGACCCTCGCGTAGAGCCTCCGGCAGGAGGCGTTTGGACCCCCCAGATTAGGCAGGAGCCGCTTCAAAGCAGCCCCAGCCTTCTCCAGTCTGGGAGCCAAACGTCGGAAATGCTCCACGAAGTTCCACCGGGTGTCGAGGACAAGTCCCAGGTACTTCATCGTCGACTCGACGCCGATGTGAACCCCTCCTACCGTTATTTGGGAACCCAAAGGTGGCGCGTTCCGAGGACCATGAAAACACATGGCCTCGGACTTGTGTAGGGCCACCTCGAGTCCCAATTGCCGGATCCTGTCGACGATTGTCGCAACCCCGCGTGTCGCAATTTCGGCCGCCGCCTGGTGCGACCTCCCCTGCGCCAGGACCAACGTGTCGTCAGCGTAGCAAACCACGCTGACGCCGTCGGGGAGGTCGGCGCGCACAAATATAATGGCTGCGTGTTAAAAGTTTCAGATAAAACGTTAGATTCATCAAAATAAGACTTATTATCATTTGACAACTGATGGAAATTGAGTAATATGTTTCCTTCAGCTTTGATTGACGGACGGATGGACAGTTGGTCATAGTTGACAGAGTGATTAGGTGGGACTTTACATAATACAGTAGCTTCCTGCGAATAAAGAATCGTCTTGAAGACATTATTTATTGATGTTTTAAGACAATGAACGGAGGTCTCGAGCTATCGAACTGCGACAGCTTGAAACGGTGAATGTGTTTGTAAGAACTATAAAACATTAAAAGAATATTAATAAATCAGTTCTATGTTGTGGCGCGTGGCGTAACAAACCAAAAGTTGAAAGTATCATATTAATCGTTTATCTATTTCATTGTTCATTACTTTAGTTGATTCCTTTGTACATGTCATATGGCAGATCAATCAGAAATTGTCAAGAGACATGGCATGCTATGACCGTAGTCTCTAAAGTCATTATTACATTTCCTTCTTCGAATTGTATTGGAATTTTCCTAGTGATTTATTAACATTGATTCCCCTTACGGTCTGAGCCGACTCAAAATAATTCGACAACAACAACGTGCTAGCGTTTACCAAGAACTGCACGAAATTCATTCAAGCCAATAAGTCGGTAATAGCAACTTACCAAAATTAAATACGAAATACTCGTTTGTATTGATACGTAAAGATACTTTTCTCGACATAATTTCGTTTTTTAATTTCCCTACAATATAACTGTTTTTCATGATATCTTCGTAAATATCACTACGAAAAATGTGAAATAAATTACTAAGATGTATCCCAACTCATAGGTTCCGAATTTGACATAACAATAAAAAGTCCATAATAGCACATTACCGACTTATTGCTTGGGGGCATCGATATAACTATACTCTCGATGTGTGTATCTAATTTTCATTGATAAGTACGAGTAAAGGCAAGAAAATGCGACGTTGTCATATTTCACGTAGGTAAGGGTGTTTTACATAAATAATCGTGACTTTGTCGTATTACTGTGTATGAAAAATTAAAAAAAAAAATAGTTGAAAAATAATTCTTAAACCAGTTGTTTCTTTGATTTGGTCATTCATACCCAAGAGTTATGGGATATAAAAAAAAAACACCTTGTATAGTTTCGATACTAGATACTATTTTCAAAACACCATAAAATATCTATAAATACTATTTCAGACACTTTTGATTCTTACGTAACTGTAAGGTATTTATGCTCGTGACTGTACTTATTTTTGATACGATAATTATTAAATTATGAAATAATAATTCGTTGAACCGCTTTTATTTAATGAGCCATATTTAAACACGTGCTGTATAACGTATACACGTGCATGCCAACGTGAAAGAGCATGTGTCTTATTTAGTGCAAGCGCTATATACGACACGTGTGTATGTGGATATAAATTGAACAAAAACCGCATTGTCCAGGCGTATCGGGCGTTAATATCGGCACGTGTGGCGCTTCCATCGAGTTAACGATTCAGCGATACAGCGCTGTAAGGGCGGCCGCATATTTACGACTGAGCTTTAAATTTAGTGTTGGCTGGTAGGAGATAAAAAACAGATTAACATATAATTAACATTAATATATAATTAAAGGAGAAAAATAAATAAAATCGACGAAAAAAGTCTAGTACAAAGACTGTTTGTCTTGTATTTTTTTTTAATACAATTAGCTTTTATCTACGTCCTTTAATTGTACTCGTATTTTAGAAAAAATCTGCCTCCCTTGGCCACAACCACTGCCTCACCTGAAAACTTTTATATAACACCAATGGTCAAAAATATATTCACAATTACACTGTACTGTAGGAACAAACACTACAATAAGATAGGTAATATTAGTTATGCAATACTAACTTTTATCCGCGGCATTGCCCGCGTACAATTCGGAAATGTATCCTATGTCCTAACCTAGGTCGTGGTCTATACATGTACCAAATTTCGAAAGCGTAACAAACAAAGAAACTCACATTTTGATGTGATGCTGCAGTATCGATTCAAGGTTACTATGTTCTTCTAATATCATTGAAGTAACAGAATACTAAATTTCGAATCGATCAGACCTGTGGAAGATGCGCACATCCAATCATCAACTAGAAAAGAGCTGATAATCTTAAAACGGCTGAACTGATTTTCTTGAATTGTAGCTAAGAATACTCTCGATCAAGACACCTTTCAAACAAAAAAATAATAATCAAAATCGGTTCAGCCGTTTGGGAGATACGAGGGAACAGACCGATACACCCTCTTTTTCCGTCGGGGGTTAAATATCGCGAGTGTGTCGCCCACATAATGATTCGCCGTCAGTGACCACCACACAAGAACGCTTTTGTGAGCTGTGACATTTTTGTTATCGCTCTGCTAAACTATGCACCCAGATTTTTGGACTATTTTCCCGGATTTTCATATACCTATCCTATACATGTTTTCCGGATGTGTTGCTATTTGAATGCAGTTTTGTTTTAGAAAGTTTTTTAGTTTGATGGAATATTGTAGTTCAAGAAAAAAAAACTTTTTGCTTGAACACTGTTTTTTTTTCAGGGGTATCGAAGTAATGATTTCCATAGAACTTCAACTTTGAATAAATGTGCTGAAATACAATTTATTTAGCAATGCCTGTTCCAAAAAGTGGTGTCTTTCGTCCCGTACTTACAACAAACTTTCAGAATTCTAACTGCCTTATAATACTAACGTGAGTGATAGCATGAGTAGTATCTGAGAGATGTAGCTATAATTCCGTGCTAATTATAAAACTAGAATACTAAAAGGGGTTCTCCCCTCCTTGCTAACATAACCTATTTTAATTGAATAACTTTTTAGCCTCGTATAACTAAGCTACGCACGTGTATTTCGCTTCGCTTTGTATGAAAATGTAGGTGGGATCATCCACTGCGACCCACGGCCACGCTACGCACGAATGCCTGGCTGAAACAAATAAAATAAAAACTTTTTACAAAAAAAAACAACTGACTTCCATTTTTCACTTTTTAGTTGTGGTACTTACCCCCCACAAATTCGAATATCTCGATCTGCTATGTAAATAACAGTGACAGGAATATGTTAAAACATCATCCACATAGACTAAATGGGAAAAATACGTATTATTGAAGCTAACTCAAAAGGTACCCAAGCAAAGTTAATAAAATTTATATGCGACCACCTTGAGAGTATTATACCCTTTCAAACAAAAACATAATTTTCAAAATCGGTCTACAATTGACGGAGAAATCGGTGGGCATACACAAAAACATACACACGCTACTAACATAACCTTCTTCTTTTTGGAAGTCGGTTAAAAATAAATGACAAAAATACATTTATTTCAGACATAATTAAACAATCCATTGTTATTACCAAAGTTCTTGAAAACTATGCTATTGTAGCATTCTCGCATAAATTCACATTAAAATAAAATGAAATCCAAATAGATATCCAATTAATGTCAAAAATTATATTGATAAAAACAAAAATAAAACATTGCGTCATCTGGTCACGTGAAGCTAAATAAGCCTGGGATAGCACTGCAGACTCCGGCCTTTCTGATATCATCTTCACTAATCTTCAGAATTCCGTTGGCGCTCCCCCTTATCCTACACATCAGAAATGCTTTTTTACGCATTATTGCATACAAATTGTCGACCCTTGCGTCAGCAAACATGCCTGAAGCGCTACAGAAACGTGGGATCCCCAACAGAATTCTGAAGGCATTGGAACTGCAGACCTAACGTGGCTAACCTCTCCGTGCACATCCTCCGTACAAGGTTCCGTTGGCGCTCGAATGTTTGTAAACTTTAATACAATTATTGCTTTGTGCCAGAAAACAGGCGTTGGCGTGACGATCTAGATGCGTTTACGGGAGATTGGTCGGAGAATGCAACACACTAAGAACAATGTCAAATCGCACTCAGTCACATACACAACACACATTTATACATATGTCAGTTGGAACCTCTTTGCGAAACACTGTCTCTTATGATACAGGACACCCTAGTATAAGAGACAGAGTTTAATCCATTGTGTACAGATTTATGCAGCGTTCAATGTTTTATGTAAATGTAAACTATTAAATTGTAAAACTAAAGTAATAATGTACAATTATCTGTATTTTTGGGAAATAAAGATATTTTATTATTATTATTAATGGAATGTTTTTTTTAAATTGTAAAACAATATGGCGGCCTTGCTTCGGATAATGAACACACGCCAAAAGAACCTTGTAGCGCTCCAGTGAACGGTCGACTCAATGCGAGTTGGGATGATACATTCCTTGTTTATTAATTTATGCTGTCAAACCCATGTCGATATTTTCATGAAAATTTGGTAGCTTTTCGGCTTTACAAGTAATAAAAATATGTATATCAATGAGAAATTGAATCTGTGGTTGATTTAAAAGAACATTTTTAATGTTTGGTTAATAAAATCACTTACAAACATTATACACATTTGGGATATTTTGACTGCCTCGTTGGTCTAGTGGTCGCAAACGCTACTGCTGAGCCTGAGGTCCTGGGTTCGATTCCCCCGTCGGGCAAAGTGTTATTGGGTTTTTCCATCTGGAATTGCTCAGTAGCAGCCCGGAGTATGGATTTGTGGCCGGTTGATGGCAATAGGCTCGCCCCCTATGACATGGGACTTAAACATAACTGGCGAAATGTGGGTGTACTGTAGGTACACTTCTGCCTAACCCTTCGGGGAATACAGGCGTGATGTTATGTTATGTAATAATGATTATTCTCCATACGTGATATGGTTGCAGATTTTCCGTGATAATCACAGCAACTCCAGGATTTTCATCAAAAAGCGTTTGGGTAATGGTCGAATGACCATTTTCGGTCAGGTTCTGGTCTTATACGTAACACAGAATGGTTACACAGTAGACAAAGAACGCCCGCTGAAGGTCGAAACATATTGATAATTCACACACTATGTGCAATCACAAGGGAAAAGACAAATTATCCGTTAAAAAGTATAAGTCAGTTCCGATATCACGGCAAAAATCAAGTTCCTTCAAACGCAAATGTCGGTATTTAAAAAAATCGAAGATTTCAACACAAACATTTAATATTTTTATTATTTATGGCATTTCGCAGGTTAACCTATGAGGTTGTCGGCTGCTTAACCGGCCTTTCTCTTTACGCAAAATCATATTATTTATAGCCAGGACAAACATGACCATATCTATAGAACCCCGGGTCAGTATCTAATAGTTATATATATCACTTCCATTTCCTCTAAGTCTCATCAGTGGAGGCTCTTCGACCACCTGCGCCCATTCTTCTTTTTGCTTTAAGACCAATGTGAGTTACACAGTTAAAGGTTTCAATTTACTGGGATTTTTTGGTATAAAGTGTCAACTATGAATCAACTATTTACTGCAAGCCTTTTGGGCACTTTTCCCATCAACAGCGATGCGGATGAATTTTTGATGCCCAATGAGCTCTTCCCGGGCCTTCTTTAAGTTCCGATAAATACTTGTACATACTATATTAATTTTTTTATTTATTTTATATAATTTAAATTTATAACTAAGTAAGACATGTAAATAACACTATTTTCAATAAAAAAATCACTATTTACTCGAACAGGTACAGACTTATAGCCTAACTAATATTATAATTATATGCGAAAGTGAGTTTCTTTGTTTGTTGGTTAAGTGTTCACGCTAAAACGGCTGACCGGATTTAGATTAAATTTGGCACATGGGTAGTCCATGACTTGGAGGATACTTTTTATCCCGATATTCCTACGGGATCGAGGGTTATCCGGGTAAAACCGCAGTTTGCAGCTAGTATTAAATAAAGAGAGGTATTTTCACTTAGTTTACCACGAATATAATAAACAACATAACTCAAAACTCTTCTAAAGCTTGAATCTCATACAAATTAGATTTGGACAGCGAAATTCCCAAATCTAATCTTCTAAGCCACTGGAACTATATTTTGACTAGACCGTAACGTTCCCTCTACATACATAATCGTGTTAGATAACCTAACAGTACAGTAGGTACCTACTTGGCCTAATGCAATGTGTCGTCTGAAAGCAATTTGCTACACCGCATGCGGTCTTTCTTTCATTACTGGCTCCCATCTGGGTCCTCAAGGAAAGTTCCGGAATTCACATCTCGACAATCTCATCTTTTATCTGCAAACTTTTAAGTCCAATTTTGTATGGGCGTTTCTGAGAGTTAAGACCTTTGTATATCGGGGTAAAGACGGTTAGTTCAGGAAGGGTCTGCTGTTTTTAAAGTGAATTATTTTAAAGGAATACTTAGTAGGGATGTAGGGAGTTCGAAAATATATGATTTTGACGCTCGAGTTAATATTTTAGAAAGTACTTTGGGGTTGTTTAGTAGGCTTTCCGTGTATTAGGTTAAAGGGATCGTAAAAATCTGTATGTACGTGCATTTTATACGTTTTTTATTTCATGGGGTGAACGGGGATTCAATAAAAACGTTTTGATAATGTTAAGTTTACTCCGCGAGATGTTTTATTTTATTTTTTGTGAGTGAAGTAGGTAAGGTTTGATGGAGTGTAGGGGAGTAACAAACAACAAACTGCTTTTCTCTTTCATAACCTGGCTTGATACATTATTTACTTTATCTACACCAATGCTATAAATCTTCTATAAAAGTTTGTGAAATAGTTAGCTTATTGCCAACACTAAAACGACCAGTGTCATAGTAACCATTATATCAACGAAAAGACTGTTATAATGTTGTACTAAATTTCATTATGCAACTCTTTTGCTTCTTCGATCCCTTCCGGTCAGCAAGTGCTGGCACCCGCGCCGACACATTCATGTCACACATTTTCCAAAATACGCTCCGTCATGCTTGGAGCGCTACGGGCTATGGTCGTTTGATTTTTTAATATGAATTTCAATGTAATATATTTCAAATTGCAATATATTACATTGCTGAAATATATTACTTACTAAACATACATGACATTGAAATTTTCAATGGCATGTATGTTTAGTAAGTAATTTTGCATGCTTTAGTGTTAAGCAAAACATGTTCGATCTAATATTTTTAATAACACCTTGTGTATCATGTTTTATGCAAATAAAATATCTTATCTTACTACTTGCTTTCATAAAAATAAAAGTTATAAAAACTAAAACCCAACCTTTTTGTCATAGTTGTAGTAGTTTTTATAACTTTTATAATATATCTAAATTATTTTGGGGTTATAATAATTTTAGTTATACTTTTGAAATGTGCTAATTAGGCCCAATTTTTTTTTTGTCCTCTAGAGGGCGCCATTTTCGATATAATGTCACAGCCTATAACTAGCGGACGATCAAGACGCTTCCACCGGATACCTCATTTGTCAAATTAATAAGAGCAGTTTAGAAGTTATGATAGATGAACATACATACATACATACCGATTTAGGTAAAAATTCCATTCCATTTCCGAATCGAAACGTCTAAAACAAACAACAATATTTTCTCTACCACCTGCCTACACGTCTTCCATTATCATCACATCGCCCACTCCGTTTTATAATAACAACCACAAGCGACACGCTCGTCACCTTGTTTAAATTAACGTAGCCTGATTGACATTGATTGAATTAGACGCTTTCAGCGCTTTAATGATCCTCGACGATATAATTATATTTAAATAAAATAGGGTTTTCCTGTGGCGTCGCTTGATTATATTATTTTTATTTTATTTTAGGTTTTGCGTTCACGAAAAATAGGTTTACTTGTTGGAAAATAATTTAGAAACGTTAAAGGAATGGACGATAAGGGGTTTAACCGAAGGCCGCGTCCTATTTAAAAGCGATCATCGCGCGAATACGCGATCGTCGCGTTGATATGTCACTTTTTGTTCGGGGAACCTGAACGCCTGGTCGCGCCGATAGAGGACGGTTTCCGGTTTTCCGAACAAAATGGGTCATAATATGCACGCGATGATCGCGGCCTCGCGCGACGATCGCTTTTAAATAGGACGCGCGGTAAGAGATAAAGTAGAGAAGTAATTGCTGTGTAGTGGTCTTTTCAAGGTTTTCTTTCTTATAAGCAAGAGCTTTCTAAATCAGCGTAGGTATCCTTAAATTATATGTATCCTTTATCTTTCTCAAGGGATTGTCAGGCAATGTCTGATCGATCTTCCTTCACCGTTTTTGCCAGCTGAATAACCCAACATTTTCCACCATTGCTGACATGAGGTTCATAAAAATCCTGATCCTCGATTGAAAAAAGAGGATTCTCCGACCAAACAGGTTTGAAGGCTTCTACAAACAGGCGCGATGTGACTTTAATAATACAATTTCTAAGAAAACTTCACGGTAGAATAATAACCGTTGTCGCGTCGCGCGACATGTCACGCCAGTATGCACGAGCCTTTATGTGTAGTGGGCTTGACGATTGCTGACAAGTTTTTGTTTATAATAATATTATTATTCGCGCGAATAACTCTTGTATCGCGATGTAGGATACTTCAGTTGTAGTTCGTACTTGACGAAATAGATGGCACCTCAAAGCCACCTCTCATAATATTTGTAAAATCTATAATATTGTATTCTAAGCTTAGCGTCATTGTGTTGTCCTTTTGATCTAAATATAATATTCCCACAAAAATGAATCCTAAGATGAATAAATGGAATAGTAATAGCCCGTAATACCACACAAAAATAGCTAAAAATACAAATAAAATGAAAGCCAAGGGTACAACGGTATTATTGCTAATAGCGATATCTACCAGACGACCTCTGAATGAATACAATGTCCTCTAACAAATTGATATATTTTTTGGTAACAAAATTATCTAACACAATTTCGGTATTATTACGATCTATCTAGTAGGTCTGTCTGTGATTTCATCTGCGTATATTTCGGAAATACTTACAGAGAAGCAGATTTTTCCATTTCCCCATCACACTTTTAAAATCATACTTTACCAAATGTTCCTACAATTCTTTTACTTTCAATGTCTAGGTCTCTCAGGTCAAGATTGACAAAAGTTACTATATTCCAACACTAAAAAATACCTTGCCTTGTAGTTTGACAATCGTGTGACATTGACAGCAATAATACTTAGGCAGAGTGCATGATACGTGTATCGTTTATCAGTCTTGGCCGTTTATTTTTGAACATACAAACAAACACACCAATCCCAATCCTCTCCTCCTACGTCATAGTTAATTATCGCTAAATTCCCTATTCATGACGTCACCGTGTCGTGCTGTGTGCGAGTTACAGTGTGAGTCATTGATTGCTGAGTTCGTGTGGTGTTGCCAATTAGTCCTTTTCAATCAGCGCTTGTGTGAGGTTTATTTAGCCTTTTTTAAAGGGATAATTAGTGTTAGTGTCGATCTGGATGTAGGCAGATGATCAGGATATTATTAAGGGTATTATGAAGATTTATTTTGTTGGAAAGTTTTTTGCTGGATGTAGTGAAGGAAATCGTCTCTTTTTTACACAAAGAAATGGTCTTGCGGATAGAGAAAGTAGATAGACTAGTTTAAAAAACAAGTCTCGAACATGATTTTTCCATTTCCCCATAACACTTTTTTAATCAATAATTTGTAAAATCCTTACTTTACCAATGAAACTGAAACAGCTCTTTTACACGTTTAGATGTGCTGATCGCGTTCAGTTTTATTACTCAAAATTCGCACTTACTGCATTACTAATTTCACATTACAGCTGTAATGTGAAATCTAGTTCCTATAATAATAATATTTCCGAAAATTTTACAAGATAGGGTGCATTAGTCTGTCAAGTAAGCTTACCTGACAGACTAATGCACCCTATCTTGTAAAATTTTCGGAAATATTAGGCTGGCTTCTATTTTGGCAGCCTTGCATTTAAAAAGGTTCAATAGATTTAATTTATCGTTCCCCTACAAAATAAACATGAAAGAAAAGAGAAAACCCCATGGAAAAAATACCCCTTTACACAAAAGGCCAATGTTTTTAACATCACCCAAAACATTTAAGGTTTCCATAATCTTGCACATACTAAGCGCAAAATATCGAATTTCAATTTTCAGACCGAAACGCCCATGTTTCGTAGCGAATTCCATACAAAAACCCTTTTTGGTACGGGCACAATGGATTCGTGACAAGGAATTATCGGGTAGAGCTTGACGACCCGAATGCTACAGTAGAATGAGTTCAACCGGGATTTTCCCTATGTAGGTATGTATTCGTAGTTACGAACCGTTTTTTCGGGACATTTCAAATGTCTATGCGAAGTTTTTTCGGATTGGTTGCTGGTCGTGAAATGTATAGGTGGAGTAATCAGCGATTTGGTACACTATAGAGTATGTCTGTGGCGGCATCTACAACGCAACATGCGAACTAGGCATCAAAGACCTGACTTCCCACAAATCCTGCATCGCGCAATTAGAGTTTAACGCGCGATCAACATTAAGACTATCCGACATCAATCGTTGGGCAGTTGCCCGCCAGACACGACACCCGTCTGGTCGGAGGATCCTCACTTTTCTAATAGAGGATACTGAACTTTACACCCTGTTCCTCATACCTCTAAATGTCGAAGAAGGTTAATTGCTCACATGGCGTAAAATATCACTGTACTAACGAAATGTATGATTTCTTTGAGCTGATTCTAAGGATGATGAAGAAATTCCACGAAATTTTCATTTGTTCCCTTGCCCCTTGACCTGGAGGCTACTAGAAATTTCGGTGAAATTTTCACTCAAACATTCTTGGTCCAGCCCCTGAAAGTCTTAATAAATATATTAATTAAATGTAACACTAGTGGGTTCTATTCATAAACTCTCATTTCCAACAATGGACACTGCTAAAATATATTAAAATGAACCCCGTACTTATATTTGGAGGAACAAAAGGCAGCTTCACACACACGAATAGATGAAACACATACATTAATTCCAACAGTGAAAAAGGTACAGTCATAAACAAAAGAGGAATAAACTAAGCTTTCGACAAACAGGAAAAATAGTCCCGCAGAATATAACCGAACAAAATCAGTGTTCGCTTAGTTTTTCCATTACAAGTTCAGCACGCAACCATGGGATTACATTGCAATATTCTATTTTTTCAACACTCTTCTATTTTATTTCGGTTTCAGTGGATATTGTTTTAGTTCGCGATTATACTAGGCTAATGGTTCTGGGAATTGGGCTGTATTCGTTCAATGTTTAATGTTTTTATTACCTTGGTGGACTAGTTTTTTGTTTCTGATATCATAATTTCAATGTTATTGTCTGTTAAAGGGTCATTATAAACAACGACAGTTACAATATAAGTTTTTTTATAACGATATATCACATGGGCTCTTAGTTACACTTGATTGACGATTATAAAAGCATAAGTAGCCTAAACGGTCCCACTTTTGGGACATAGGCCTCCTCTAAGAAGGATTTGGACGAACGACGGTCGGCCTTGCAAAAAATCTTATACCTGGTGTATACTATCCTAATTTCTTCTTTTCTGTAGTTAAAATCCAGCGGTGGAGCTCTGTCTTGCATAGGGTCGCAGCATTATGCTGAGCTTATTTGTTTTTTCCTTTGCGTCATGTTTACCGCAAATAAAAGTATTTTCTTTCTTTTTTCTTCAATAAACTCAAGGACAGGAAAGGCTTTATTACTGCCCATGCCATTACTTATATTTGCATAAGGTTATAAACTTAGCGTAGTTCAAGAGGGATATGATCTAGCTGTTTGATAAATTCTCATAATTTCTAGACTACTACATTTTCAGTTCTGTCGTGAATCAAAGGAAAACTGCTCGTTCCATCGTGAGTCGTGGTGAAAAGATATAAGCTATTCAGTATTCAGCAAGGTCAGTGGTGTCCTATATTGCCCATGATATTATCAGCCCATTATCCACTACAGGCCTCTTCTCATGCAGAGAAGGCACGAGCATTGATCACAACGCTTATTCTAAGCGGCTTGGCGAAACAGACTTATATATAAGTGCAGGTTTCTGCTCGATATTTTCCTTCAACTATGCAGGATTTTTTTCAAAATCTGTGAATGCACATCAAAATATTTAAAAAAGTTAAGGAAAGTCTCCTAAGACCGTTTTCTTGAAGCGACAACGGTTAAGGTACTTGTACTTACTGCCCCGTCTCAAAAATCCACCCTGTATAAACAGAAAATACATGAGTTGAAAAAGTCACATTGGTACTCGCCTGGATTTGAACCCACAATCTCGTGCTTGACAGGCAAGGCCTTATAGAACCTCTTTAGAGCACTAGCATTTTCAAATTAATCATGAATGTGCAGTATGCAGGGAAATATACCATTTAATATCACAATTTTGTATCAAAACAAAAATATTTTGATACATAGCAAAGGTAGTTTATAACAACTTTTAGTTAACCTGTTCAATGTTATAACTCTAGTGCGCTCAAATGTTTGCATATCAGAAGTTTGTTTGAGTTGTTTTTATATCATTGTTAAAACAGAGTTGTATTTATTTGATGATTAAGTGGCATCGTATTTTTGCACCTTTTTAATGCAATTTTTCAATTACATCTGTCTGTCTCAATTCTGTGTATCTCCTGCGATGATTTCATCACCATCTTTGTGCTCCTTCTTCTAAATCGGGTCTTCAATGTCGTGGATTATGATTTCTACGCGATTATTTTTGTCTAGACGCACCTAGTCTAGGTGAACGAAAAAGTACAAGTCTTAGGGGTTTTCTCACTGTCGCCGCTGTCGCTGAGCTCCTTAAATTCGGAGTTGAGCTCGATAAATTCTGAGTTGACCTCCACGATTACTGAAAAATGCTTGCACTGACTGGACAGTCCACTCAAATCTGTGTGGTTCTTTCCTCAAAAGACCATTCCAGAAACTAAACTACATGGTCCTCATATTATCTGACCAAGATTATGTCTGGACTCTGGACAGGGCCGGCGCACACCGGGCGAGGCGCAGCGCAGCGTATTCGTCACTGCCAAACAAATATCAACGTTTCAAGCCTTAAAATAAAGTTGAGAATAAATAACCTGAGACACGCGTCTCCTTCCGCATAGACACGCTCTCGAGCCAATGGAAGTTTATTTATTTTCAACTTTATTTCAACTGAGGCAAGCTCGATATTTGTTTGGCAGTGACGAATGCGCTGTGCTGCGCCTCGGGCCCTTAAAGAGACTGCGACCTCTGAGTTTGTTTCCGCCTTTCTTCTCAGAGTACTCAGATAGGAAACGCCGACCTCACCTAGCTTAGTTTTTTTTTTAATATGACGTCTAAAAATGATGCCGATATCCTATTTACAGAATAAAATCTATTTCATTTCGTTTCTCTCCGTTTTCCCAACAAACGTCCTTGATATGGTCAAGTACGGGGTAGTTGACCATATCAAGGACTTGTGCTAAAAGTCTCTTGCCATTAATGTTTATTTATGAATGTCTGTATTGTTGGCGATACTCATTACGTAACGTAAGTACTGCCAAAGTTGTTTTTTTTTATAAACGAATTTTTATTCATGTCTTGAGTTTTGCATTTGACCTTGATGTTTTGGCTACGATTTCCAATGCTAGTCTATTTTAAGTTGGAAGCACAGCAATACTAGAATTCATATTTTTAGTGCGACATAGGTACGTACGTGTTTCCTTACAGAGTGTAACTTTAGGAGTATGAGGAACAGGCTATTCACTCATCCTCTATAGAAAGGGAGGAACCTCCGACCAGACGGATATCGTGCCAGCCCAACGATTGATGTCGGGAAGTCTTATATATGTGGATCGCGCGGTAAACTCTAATTGCGCGATGCAGGCAAATGACGTCAGGTTTTTGATGCGTAGTTCGCATGTGGTGTTGTAGCTGCCGCCACATAACCATTCCCTTCTTTTTCATAGTAGTTGTAAAGAACGATCAAAGGATTACATCAAAAACATTGTTAGTAGCGTCATTCTCAGTTCTCATAACCACAAATTGTGATTTAATCAGCAATTCATTATGCCAACCAACCTGGTGATAACAGAATCTATCCCTTCGTTTTTAGTCGTCATTGGGAAGCCCGTACTTTGTTATGGACAATATAATAATATGTTAAGGTTGACAAAATCACCAAAAGGCTGGTTGACAGTTCCTGTGACCCAAGGGCTGACTTTTACCTTGGCCAGAAGCTAAGCATCGCCATACAACGTGGCAATGCCACCAGTCTCTTAGGTACACTACCAGTCGACAGCGATGCGGATGAAATTTTCGACACCATATTTTAGTTTGTGAATAGTTTTAGTTAAGTTAGAAAATAATATTGTTATTTTTATTAATGAATTAACTAGTTTATAGGTTAATAAATAATTTACCTATAATGTTTATGATAATAATCATTCTTATATCGAGAACGGCCCCAAAACACTGGCGTTTAACTGGCAATATGTGGCCGTTTTATATATACTTCTGCATATTGAATTTGGGAATACAGGCGTCATGTTACTTTGAATTTCATCGAATCTCAATCATTTTTGGGACATACAGGGTGTAAGGGACAGCCCTCCGCAGACTGATGGGGTAAATTCAGTATATCATACTAATATGACCGGTACATTAAATTATTTCAGGAACGTTATGGGAATCCAATAAACCTGATTAGTTTAATTACCTCACACACAATGTATCACTACCGTGGCAAAACGCACGAAGCGAACGGCAACGCACGTAGAGTATTTCAACATCAATTGCTGTTTTTTTTTATTTTAGCTGTTTCATTTACATAATTCAGTGCTGTGTACAGATAATGTAGTTTTTTAATAGAAAAAACGACAAAAAAAAAACCAGTGATTTTTTCCGGTGGGATTCAAAATAAGGAGCTGAATGCACCCTGTAAGTTTGCGGAGGGCTGCTGCCCATTACACCCTGTATAGAGGAGATGAAATTCCCTCAATCGTTTCATAGTTGTAGAAACAAACGCTATCAATTTAAAATCGGTGAAACTCATACCAAAAGTGCAACGTTTGCTGGCCAGGAATTTCATATCCGCGTCGGAAATTCACTCTGATTGTGTGGGCTCTTCAAAACTTAAAACAAAAAAAAATTAGGAAACCCGACTTCATAGTGGCTTTAAAAAGCTGTCTGTTGTTCTACTACTATTCAATTCTGACAATTGAGTTTATATTTTAGGTATTCTGTCCTGGAGTTCCTATGGAACGGTTAATGTCGAGTGTAACTGTTGATTAGCGGGGGCAAATTTTTTAATGTTTGAGATGGATCTCAGACAGCTTAGTGAAGATGTGTCAAGTACAACAAGACCTAGATACTTAAACCCTCCTATACCTTTAACTCTACCGGCCAGCTTTGCATTCGTTGTGACAGGGTATTTAAAACAAAATTCGGCCCAGCGTGTCGTATTATTATTATATTATTATATGCAGTTTAATTTATTTAGTGTCGTATCCACCTTGTATACTCCAGTACAATGTTGCTTTGCTCGTCTTCGATTACTTGCTCCACTCTTAATTATAATGTAACGTTTATAAATTAGTAGACTTAGGCCCCTTTTTTTTTTTTTTTTGTTCCGGGGTGGAAAATCCTCATGGATGTCCCCCGCCCTGGGGCGGGCGGAGGGGTCTGTCAGACTCTTACTGACTAAAAACCACCCCGGTGTCCCATCTCACACCGACGCCGGGGGTCGCGGGAACTTAAAAATCTTCCGCAACCCCCGATTGGTGCCGGCCCGCGAACGCGGGCCTCTTCCTCGGGTCAGGGGGGAGTGAGGTGTTGAACTCCCCCCGCGCCGTCTAAGAGGGGCGCGCGTGGAACACTACGCGCCGCCACCTCGGGTCCTGATGTGTGGGGGGCGACAGACGTCCCCGAGTCCGTCGCCCCTGGACCCATTTAGGGGGGCTGGAAGAGGGCGTTATCCGCCCTCCTTCGACGCCCGGTGCGCCTGCTGCGGGCCGGGTGAGTGGACGTAATCTCCCTCTCCCTTTCCGCAGCCTCCTTCTGCGAAACGACTGTCTCGCAGTAGGAAACCACCGCGTCCCAGGACTCCTCGCCGCCGACCATCGCATTCACAACGGCCGGCAGCGACAAGTCACTGCCTACTTCTGAGATGAGGGCACGGCGCGGCTCCTCCCAAGCGGCACACTCTGCCAGCGTATGCCACGCCGTGTCCTCCCGGCAGTCGACGCAGTGGTGACACCGGGCGTCCGGCTCCCTGTTTATGCGACACAGGTACTTCCCGAAGCAACCATGCCCCGAGAGCACCTGCGTCACCCGAAACGACAGGGAGCCGTGCCTCCTCCCGAGCCAGAGGTCGAGCACCGGCCGGACCGCCTCGATGATGTCGAGGCCGGCGGTAGGGCGTGAAAGCCTGTCCCGCCACTCCGCCACCAGGACCTCGCGGAGCTGAGACCGGTGCAGCTCCATGTGTCGCTGCATCGGTTGCTCGCCCCGCGCCCTCGCTTCCTCGCGCCACCGGTACGATGACGCGAGTACTTTCGCCTCGAGGTCCCAGGGCGGGGATCCGGCCAGTGCACAAGCCGCCTCGTAGGAGATCGTGCGATACCCCCTGATGACTCTGACGGCCATCGCTCTCTGCGGCTTGCGCAGTACTGCGATGCTTCCGGCCGTCAGGTCAGCCGCCCAGATCGGGGCCCCGTAAAGGGCCATCGACCGCACGATCCCCACGTAGAGCCGCCTACAAGCGGCGCTCGGGCCCCCCAAATTAGGAAGCAGCGTTGACAGCGCCCCAGCAGCGCCCAGCAACTTGGGCGCCAGCCGCCGGAAGTGGGGCTCGAAGTTCCACCGGCTGTCGAGCACCAATCCTAGGTACTTCATGGTAGACTCGACAGCGATCCGAGCCCCCCCGACCACGATGTGTGAACCGGGCGGCGGCGCCCGCCGGGGGCCATGAAACACCATGGCCTCCGACTTGCTGAGGGCCACCTCCAGGCCCAGGCGACGTATGCGGCCCACCACCTGTGAGACCGCAGCCGTCGCCAGCAACGCTGCCTCCCTGTGCGAGCTCCCCCGGGCAGTGACCAGCGTATCGTCCGCGTAGCACGTCAGGTCGACGCCCGGTTGGAGTTCGCCCCTCAGCACCCAGTCGTACCCGATGTTCCACAGGAGCGGGCCAACAACCGAGCCCTGTGGAACACCGCACGACATGCGGCGCTGGTTTCCGCCATCTCGTCCCATGTAGGTGACACACCTCTCCGACAGATAAGCCCCAACGATGTGGCAGAGGTAGGGAGGCACGCCATGATACCGCAGTGCCTCCCGAATACAACTCCAGGGCAGGGTGTTGAAGGCGTTGGAGATGTCCAAGGACACCGCCAACATCACTCCGCCCCGGGACAACGCTTCCTCCGCCAGGACTCTTACCCGCGACACAGCGTGGATCGTGGAAGACTTAGGCCCCTGTCCTAAGTCTACTAATTTATAAACGATACAATGGTCTCTCAATGGTGAGTTTTTGACAGATTTGCCGTACAAAAACTGTCAAAAACGTCGGTTTAACCATGAATCAAACAGTTACCCTTTCCAAAGTAAGAACGGATGCTAAAACTAATCGTAAATCGAATGAAATAATACGAGGAGGATTCCCAGCGATTTCCCGATCGTATTTGGCGACTGCCGGTCGCAAAGGAATCCTGATTAGGTACAGTTAATTATGATAGTTGTTTTTATCGATATGTTAAGTAGGGTTGGCCTTCATATGAGGTAGCTATGAGTGACGAAGAAACTTATTTCGGAAGGCTTCTGAATTTGATTTAGATAATGTAATGTTTTGAGTTTTAATTTATTTATTTCAGACATAATTCTAGTCCATAGTTACTCATACATTTAATTATCGTTATCGTAATATAGATTAGCCTTATTTTTAACTGCTTTTAGGGAAACTTGCTCGAAATAGTTCATTATCAGCAGCTCTTCCACAAGATCTTCAAATTCTGTCATTGATATTGCAATAAACTCAAAAGAAGTTTAACAAACAGAGACCCCAAAAAGCATTCAAAATCAAACGTCATTTATTCCAAAACTAAGTTGCGAATCAGCACTTTATGTACGTCACTAAAACGCCCGGCCTGCACCATTTCCTACTGCTTTCGCTGGGAAGAAGTGCCACAACAAACTCTCCAGCAGCACAGCTGTCTGCGAAAAATCAAATAGAAAAGCACAAGCACGATCTAAATCTGGCCAGTTAGTAGGTATTGAAAACTGCAATAAACCAGACATAAAAATAAATTCAGTTTTTGGATTTCAAAACTATTGCTTCTGATGTAGAGACCGTTTTTTTTTTTTTTTTTACCTGCCAGATTGGTTTCATGAAAGTTTTTTTTACGTTCGTTATGCGCTTTTCAGGATTCCAATATAAGTTAGGTATATTTTTATTTTATAGCTGGTCTCCAGTTTAGAGTTCTGGAATAGTGATATTTTTGTGGGAACCAAGGGAAATTCTTTTATTCGTTCTTTGAGTAGTCTATTGCATTTTGTCAATCAAGTCAGAACACCCTTGTTTATTGCATGGGTATATCGGACTCGCTCAAGTTGGGAGACATTTTTTTCTAAATACTTCTAAGAATTTGAGTTTATAGCAACTGACTGATCCAAAATGGTCCATCCCTCTAACATCCCGATACATATAATAAAATAGTTCACGCATTTCTTGCATTTACTTCTCTTTTTATTTTATTGTTTTAAATCTCTGATTCTATAATTGATTATTATGTAATGTCCTATCCCTTCACATTTACTAATTAAGTGAATACGTTTATATACAGTGTGGTGGAATCCTGATGACCTGCTTGCTATACAGATATTCCTAGTGAAGACATCAGTCTCTCACAAACTAGTGTCACCTGTGTCTGTGTCTGTTGGCCAATTGTTCTTTGGGTGAAAAGTTATTGGTCAAAACATTCTGTTGGTTAAGCATTCACTGACGTTGAGTTATGTTGGCGAAACGTTCGTGGGTGAAAATTCCTTTGGATAAAAAGTTAATGGTTTAAAGATACTGTTGACCAACGATTCATGGACCAATCGACTATTGGTAAACCGCTACAGTTTCTTGCAAAACGAAGAGAAAATATTCCCGTAACAGTAGTTATGAAATAACATATTCCAAACCAAAATTCTTTTAACGGAGGATTGTCGACGCCGAAGCAAATAATAGAATGGTATTAGAGCGAGAAATATCACATAAAATATATTTTGTATCGCCCTATGGCCTTACAACTGCACTAGAGAAATGTTTGGTACAATTCATAAGTGTTGAGGAATTTTATTTTATCTGTTTCGTGGCCATTTTCATAATCCTAACTAGCCAGATTAATTATTTGGCAATGAAAAAAAAACCTAAGAATATAATGAAAACTGCTTACAATAATAAAATTATGACCCGATTTTATTAATATTGCAAACCCGTCTAGTTTCTTCTCCAATGATCAAAATCAAAATAATGTATTTCTTATAAACCAACATAGGCACTTATGAAACGTCAGAAGCTAGGTGCACGGTTCCAATTGGTCGTTTCCTATGGAGAAGAGCCGGCAAGAAACTCCACAATGATCGGGAAACTGAGATTTTTCGTTCAATTAACTTTGTAAATCTAAGATCCTTAACATGTTTTTTTTTCTTTTTCGAGTGGTTAGTGACTAATCTGGGGCCTAAGTCTCCTAATTTATAAACGTTACAATGGTCTCTCAATGGTGAGTTTATGACAGATTTGCCATACAAAAACTGTCAAAAACTCACCATTGAGAGACCATTGTAACGTTTATAAATTAGGAGACTTAGGCCCCTGGTGTCAGAGTTTTTATGCCGCCCACAGGCCTCTGACTTGGTTTCACATGTCGTCGAGAAATATGTCTCAGGCGTGCCGGTTTCCTTACGATGTTTTCCTTCACCGTTTTTGAAGCAAGTGATAATTATACAATACGCACATGAATCCGAAAAGTCAGAGGTGCGTGTCTTAGTTTCGAACTCAAGACCTATGACTTGGAAGTCCGATAATCACACAACAAGGCTATCACTGCTGTTCGCGTGATTATTATAGGTACCCCTGTTAGTGATGAGGATCTACACCAGTGGCACTGTACGATGGTTCCAGTGAATTATAAAAATACAGCATAAATCCATTCGATAAATTACAGATCCAGAGGTACGTTATTATTTCGGCCCGTACAGCAATGCAGTATTATGGGAACTGTTTCCTCACATCATCAGGTATTAAAGGAAATTCATTAAAACGTGCAAAGTCCACAAGCCATACAGTGTCGCTATTGTAGATGTGAACTTTCAGTTCGTCTTTTAATCCTGGAGATTAATTTGACAGGTGCAAATGTCAAACTCCAAATTGAAAAAACAAAAACAATCACTTGAAATGTCAAATTAGTCTATGAGATTAAAATGGTTTTGGTTTATGCTTCACTAGACAATACTTTAGTCTACTAAAATATCCTAACTTTAGTAATGAAAAGGACTTCGTAATCCGTTAAAAGGCTTTGGAAGGTTAGAATAAAATTTTAATATAAATGAAATTACTTTTACAGTAGGTAGGTAATTTAAATTGTAATTTCAAGAACTAATAATATGGAAAATTTAATCCATAAAGATTAAATTAATCTTAACGCAATCAAAACTATTGAAATTGCAAAAGTTACAATGAATTCTTTTTGCGAGTTTGAATGTTGGACTAAAAAGTTGGTAAATAAATTAATTTTGAGTTTTTGTTTTTGATAAAATCTTGAACAAAGTAACAGGCAATTGATATGAATGGTGTAGACAGGGGACAAACTCATTATTTGATGACGAAACTTACTTTGATTTTGAAATCTCGCAAAAGGTCCATCTCAAATAGAGAATTCTAAAAATAACAAAAAAATTAAATAGTAGATATAATTATCTGTTACAAACGTACCTGCTTAGTTACGTTAGAAGCACAACATTAAGCCTTGTTTACCCAAACGGTTAGGCAGAAGTGTAAACATTTCGCCAGTTATGTTTAAGTTCTATGCAATGGGGGCAAGCCTATTGCCATCAACCGGGCACAAATCCAGACTCCAGGCTGCTACTGAGATATTTCTGATGGAAAAGCCTAATAACACTTTGCCCGACCTGGGAATCGGACCTAAAACCTCCAATAGGCTCTCCAATAGACCAATAAGGCAGTTGCACGTTAAACGCATTACTTAAAATAATAATGGTAAGATATTCATTCTCGTAAAGATGATTAAAAATCGGCCAAATGCGAGTCGGATTCGCACACGAGGGGTTCCGTAATACCGTAGGTACAATATTTAGCAAAAACAGCCGAAAAAAACACGTTTCTTGTATGGGAACCCCCTTATTTTTTTTTTCCTTTTTTTCATATGTATCGACAATTTAAATAAATGATCTGTGAAAATTTTAACTAGGTACCTATCTATTACGGTACATGAGATACAGCCCGCTGATACACAGACGGACGAGACAGCGGAGGCTTAGTAATAGGGTTCCGTTTGGCACCCTTCGGGAACGGAACAATAAGAAGTACCTACCTAAGCCTATTTAAGATAGTATTTTCCAAACATTCCTTTTAAAATGCCACATGTGAACTACGCATCAAAAGACCTCACACAAGTACATCATCGCGCAATTAGATTTTACCGCGTGATCAACATATACGACTATCCGACATCCATTTTTGGGCAGTTGCCCGCCAGACACGACACCCGTCTGTTCGGAGGATCCTCCCTTTTCTAAAGAGGATGAGTGAACTTTTCATCCTGTTCCTCATATCTCTAAAATATTTTTACTAACATCATTATTTATGCATTCTGAATATCCTCTAAAATTTTAGAATTTATTTTCCGAGGGCCTAGTACCTATCCTACGTGTTATGCGAAAAAAGCTATTAAAATGGTAATAAAGTTTTACATGAAAAACTTTATTACTTTTTGGTTAAGTTCTTACCGCCACTTCTTTTTTTTCTGTGGATTTTTCATCAAAGGAAGTTTTTGAAGTATGGTGTTGTGTTAACAAATTAAAATGTACCTATAGTTTCTTCCGTTTTCCAACTATGTTATTTTGATATACTTACTGTGAAACTACGGATAGGAGTTGCGAATAAAGCTTGTTGGCATGTAGATAGGATAATAATCACTTTTATTATTGTCTTTATACTTTGACGGGATTAGTGTAGAGATTTTTTGTCCGCTCCACCAAGAACGGGCCAACGTAAAAATAAGAGCAACGAGTGATCGAATGAATAAGTCGATTTTTAGATGCAAAATCTCGAACCCTAACACGAGCTACGTATGCAAGGAGCAGTCATGTCTATTTGCGACTACACACATCGATCTCCGTCACCCTTTCATCAAAATCCTCCCCGAAATTCACCACATACATTTTTTACGAGCATTGCAAATGCAATCTGTCCCAAATACGATGAGATTTATATCAACAACCGTCCACCGCTTCTGACAGACGCATCTCAGACATTACGGATTCGAGTCAGGTAGGAGCTCGATACAGAAAATTGAGTTTCACGATGGAACCTTGAGAATAAAATATTTTCGACCAGTCCGGCTATCGCCTTTGGGCCAAGCGTTGCAAATTATTGATGTTGTGGACTGAATAATGTTTTAGCTTTATGGAATGAGTGGTATTCTGACGTCTTGGTTTGAGTTAGGAGATGGATATAACTAAGCTCCTAGTAATATTTAGGCCTGAATGAAAGTCAGTCAAGTATATGCTGCTTCGTCAAACGCGAGTGAAGGACGACGCGATGCGACTTAGCTGCGAGTCAAACGCTGGCTGGTGCTGCTTTTTCAAGGCAGAAAAACGGACCGACGCAACGCGCAGACGACGCACGTTGCATGGAACGCGCTTATGAAAAACGCTGTGTGTATGGAAACTTACTGATGCGTTATTAACTACTGTCTGTTCTAAAAGTGTCTCATGAAAGTGTAAACAAACTCTGAGTGAATGATGGCAAAAGAAAGACAACAATGAACAAAAAGTGAAGCGTCTGATATATCTGCTTGAGACCCCTTCCTCATTGGTTGGTTAGTAGCAGTGCGGTATAGTATGCTCTGGATACCGAAACGATACCGCACTGCTATCATTTACGGACCTGACGTTATGTTTTGGGCATAATTTGTGCAGGACCTCTTAGATCCTCGCCAGAAAATGTCGTCTTCGAGTGATGAAGATGTTCTAGGGTGTTATATTTATTTTCGTATTTTCGTTTACGAAAAAAACGAAAGCGCAATTGACGACATCGATAAATTGTTTAAAAAAAAATGTTTTCAATTAAAACGCGTGACGTATCTCAAACCACCGAGCAGGCACATGGGGGTTATTTTATAAACGTTGCTTAAAGTTTCAACGTCAAAAAGCGACGTTCCAACGTCAAAAATGTATGTTTAAACAGTCGCTAACTATTACTTAACGTTAAGCAACGTTTATAAATAAACTCCTAGATGTTTAACTCAGCGTCCAGCGCTCGGCGTGGCAACACGTCGTGTTTGGGTTCGCGACAAGTCAATCGCCATCCTGAAGATGCCTCGTTGAGAGATGAAACACGTGTCGATTTCTTACAGGGTTTTTTTATGACTCTTTAGGTAGGAATAGGTTACTAAACTATATTTACGTCTATTGTATTTTGTAATGGAGTTCCGCCAAGTCACGCCTGAATCAATTAACTTACTGGATGTTTCTACCGAGACGTGGTAAACCGACACGATCCCGCCCCGCTCTCGCGCATACAGAGCCAATCAGGAAACGCTCAATGAAATAATAAGCGGTACGGGAGCTTTCGGTACCGGGATACCGAGCATGCTGATCCCGCAACGCTGAAGCAGTGACCAATGAGGAAAGGGCCTTAGTTTTCTGTACCTAAATAATCTTTGTTTGTGATAAGTTCTAAGAGACAAAACAAGTTCGAGACGACATCCAATCGAGAATTGAAACAAAAGAAAGTTACAAAAGAATTCCAAAAGAGATTGCCCATAAGTGGAATCGCTATTTGTTCTGGTGTGACTTAAGTTAATAATGTTGATAAATCTTGTTTTTAAATATAATGATTTTACCTAGTAATGCAAATCCTTAAATTCTCCGGATAAAAAAGATCATAAAAGTATTAGTTTTTATTTCGACTTCCTATTTTACTCATTAGTTTCACGTAAGTAATGTCACATGTCATTGGCATGGCATTCAAAGAGTATGTAAACAATAGATATAACCTCTCTTGACTTACGCAAAATAATAAAATTACGTATCCAATTATGAAAATTATAATTGAATAATATTAGTTACAACTAATTATTATTAGTACGTTGTAATAACAATCTGTTATGGTGTTAAAAAGTACGGCAAAACTTTTGGTTATACGAAAGGCAGAATGTTTTCGAGACCTTTGCCTGTTTCATTCATCATTAAAAACACTTTGAAAACAGAGCAAACGCACGCCATAGGATTCTATGCGCGCGCATCCCGAGCAGAATATGCTGGCGACCGAACGGCGAGCGTTCTCTTTCTAGCATATATGCACGTCCTATTCGTTTTGTTTTAAGTACAGTCTTGAACTTTTATTATTAGTTTATTATTATTGTATATTAATGGAATGATTTCATTAATATGTTTTGTTTGAATATATTATTATACTACTAGGCCATTATTATTTTGCAAATTGGATTTAATTTCATTACTTAACTATGTTTTTATGTTACATAGATTATTATAAGTGAAGACTGAAATTGTGCCGACGCTTACGGCAAATAAAAATGTAGGTACCTATATTCTGATACAGTTAAACTGTTTGCTTGTTTCTATAGACAAATAAATATTGTAAAACCGTCTGGTTATAACCACTTGAAGAAATAACTAACGTGACGTCATTTTGTATAAAGATAAGGTAAAACAAATCAAAACAAAAGTCATATAATCAAACTAGGCTGAGAATCAACACTTTTCGAACGTCAAAATTACATAAGACAGTCCCCCAAAACGCCCACCCTTCACCACTTCCTAGTGCTTTAGCTAGGAAGAAGTGGCGCAACAAACACCCCAGCAAAGTCTGGTCTGTATTGGTACCTATATATTTACATAACCGTAAACAAGTAGATTAAAAATTAGGTGCGGGTGAATCCGTCGGCAGAAACCAATATGTGGTAGAAAAAACATGCATTGCGTTTTTAACGCGACTGTACTACATGCGCCAATTTTTGGCGGGAATATTTTAATGCGCGGTTTGCTACTGTGACTCTGTGGTTTCTTGTATTCTTTCCACCGATTGTGTTCTTGTTGTTTTTTGGGAATATTTTAATTTTTTAGTAATATCGTTTTCCTGAGTAATAATAACATTTTAATTGCGTTACATTAGTAAGTTGTTCATTACAAGCAAGACTTAGTTCGTCGGTGTATTAACTGTTCGATTCCATTGCCGTATTTACGTTGGTAGTCGTAGAGAGAAGTTAGTGAAAAGTGTACAATACTCTGGCTTCTTGGATTTGTCCAACACCGGTAAGATATTAAAAGTAGCGGGCCACTGCAGTAGGTGGAACGGAAATACTAAACGGACTCTGGTGGTACAATTTCTATGAAAACTTCATGGAAATTAATGCAATCATTAATAATATGGATTTCTTCGAGGAACCTACATGGTCGATATTATAGGTAGTTACACACCTCATTATTAGGGTGAGACTATTTAAACGAATTACTTAGTTAATGTTATTTTTTTATGTTACGTGTTTCATTGTCTTGAAATGTGCCCTGGCGGCTAAGAGTATGTCATGCTCACTCTAATGTCTCGCTGATGGTGGCGTGTGTTGGATCATTATGTTACCTTCAAAATGGTTCGGCTCAATGATGCTGATCCATGCGTCGTGTTCGTGAACGGGCGCCGCCACCGCCAGTAGGGACTGTGTCATCTCTTTGCTGTCACGGCATATTTTATTTATTGTTTTTTTATCTTTTTATTTCTGACGCTTCTGCACAGTTCTCACATGTATAATTTCAACATAAATGATAATATATCGAATAGATTGTAATCTGCATTACGCTATCCTAGAATAACTCGAAAGAAGCCTCCTTATAGATGGATTGATGGAAAAGTAGATGAAAACCATCATCAACCATCTACCTACTTAAGAAAAGGGTTTTAATGGTAAAGCAGTTTTAATGAAATGCTTGTGTCGCGAGATGATTTAATTTTCCTTTTCTTTTTCTGAATATTTCTTAGTCCAAAAATGTTCAGCATTTTGATCTTATTGTTGTAACATATTAATAGGTACAATTTTACGTGAGCATTCCTATATGAATATATATGTAATATTCAATAGATTAAAAATTAAGCTGAACACAACGGTAAGCGTCGTGAAAAGCAACTTATTTCATAACCGACTACATTTTCGTGGAAACCATGCTTTTATATTTTCAATGTTCCGTTCAAGATGTACAAATTGCTAAATGTTCGATGGTGTGTTACATGTTGTGCATTCTCGAGTTTTTACTTACCTCTAAAGCCTCTACATCAACCTTTTACTGTCGGAATTAGCAAGCATTGAAAATGCTCAAACGTCATTTTGACTTATTCGTATTTTGAATTTACCGGTATACATTGTGACAAAAAGTCACTAAGAGATTCGATTCTATACCTAGATTTTGAGACTTAATTACTGTGTAATCCGGAGAATTATGATAAAATAGTTAATTACGTTTGAAAGCCCTAAAATCATACTTTAAATTAAACCATAAAACTTTGAGTCACTGCATGTTTCATTCCGATACTAGGTTCCATAGTCACTTGGTCAATGTCCTTTAAAAGATAATAATATTAGCTAAGTCCCTTAAATATTTGATAATACCGATTGTATTGTCATTCCAATGTTATAAACATAGATGTTATTCATTTGTTTTCACACAAATGCGAATCGTAAAAGCAATAACAATGTTGCTATCGGCCTTTTGTAAAACTAAATTGTTGTTTATATTCATTGATTCGAAATGAAATCGGCTAAATAATATTTGTTAAATGCTTCAGTTTTTTGACAAATTCTACTGATTTAGATCCTGCCGGGCGGCAAAAACATTTCTGTTTAAGGAGGTTAATACTTTAGTCTGTACATTGAGAACTAGAGCCCATCGCGAAGCCTTCATCTACGCAAACTAAGTAATTGTATGCAAAGAATAATTGCTGTGAAACTAATTTTATTTTGTGTGTGAAAATAACGCTAAACATTGTGCATGTAATGGTACAGGGGTCGTGGGAGTATTTGAAGTTAAGATATAACATTTGAAACTTCTTTTCGTAATAAAACGTCAAAAACAGCAATTTTTTCTATTTGCAATTTTGACCTTTATTATCTTAGGTATGGTCCAGGACAAAATATATCATGTTATCGGGAAGAACAGGTGACTCTCGGCTTCGGTTAAGGGCCTATAAGACGTCAAATTGCTTAGCAAGATCCGCTGTTATATCGAAACTACTGCAGCATTAATTTTGAAATAAATATACGTTAAAGTTGAGGATTAATGTTAAGTACTATGTTAGTCGAAAACACGATTTAATAAAATTTCGATAGAAAAAAAATCCAAAGTTACCTCCAAATAAACCGCTGCTATTCAAAAAACACTTCAAATTAGATGATGAAACTTTTAATACGAACTGAACTAGGTTAAAGCAGCGACTATGTCTTTTATTTATTTTTAATAACCATTATTTTAAACTATTGCCGCTTTGATACCGACTCCGTCTCGCTCGCACTCAGTCCGCGACTAGTATGGTGTAAGCGAGGTAAAAACCTGAGGTTGTGTGGCCTCTAAAGGGCATTTTTAAACCCGTTATAAGCTACCGGTGCAAGTGGTCAGGGCTCCAGAGAGACAGAAACCCCAACCAATCAGGGCCAGATTTACGAGTACTCCTGGATACTGACCTTACTTGTTGTTGAACAACAGCTCTTAATGTTCTTGCTAAGAATTTTAATAATTAGTGGTGAATTGGTATTAGCTTCCTTGTATTTCACCCTGGTTTTCAATTCATCTTCCACTAATGACTTTCCACATGTGTGGCCACCGCCAGACTAATCATCGTTCCATAAAATGTTGTCATATTGAATTAACCAATGGCCGCTCCATAAGTTGTCATTTTGAAAAAGAAACTTACTGAATTTTCACAAAAATATCAACAACTAGACATAAAAAATACACACCCCTTAAGGGCCGAGTCACACCGGAATGGCAGCGGCCGCTGGCGACCTCGCGACCTTTTCAAGCGATACTGGTCTTTTAAATATGTAGATAAAGTTTAAAATTATTTCACACTGAATGTGCTCGCCGCGTCGCTGCCATTCCGGTGTGACTCGGCCCTAATAGTCGATACTAGTTTACATGTTACGTGCACGGGAATTCCGAATGCATTACACATTCTAGACTGCCTACCTCCTGCCAGGCTCGATACAGTCGCTCCGGACAACCGAGCCGCTATTGATATGAAAAATGTGATTGTATGTGTTCGTATGCTTTGGTGAATAATGGATGTTTGAATGGATTAGTTTTGAGTTGCTTTTTAGTCATTAAGAATAATTCATAGTTGCTGTTCCGGGCCTGTTCAAAGTTAATCAAATGTGAAAATGAGTTTGTTCGTTTGTTTGTTACTCTTTCACGCAAAAACGGCTGGACGGATTTGGATGAAATTTGGCACACAGATAGACCATGACCTAGGTAAGGACATAGGCATAGTATATTTTTTATCCTGGGTCGTAGACCAAGTTGCGGGAAACAGCTAGTTAACTAAGATTAACGAGTGTTACTCATAAAAGTTAGAAGACTTTTTTTGGTGGGGTACTTACCTAATCTAAAATGCTGCAAACTTGGTACGTTGTACAATACACTACTCAAAAGTATAAACGTGTCGCAAACTTAAATCATCAATTCGTTGATTTCCAGATTGTTGCAGCACTATTTCAATGGTGATTCGTACCCGATACGACTTACTGACGCGTTATTAACTAATTTGTGTCTCATTGATCACTTGAGGTTATTTTTGAATACCGTGGTGGGCGATCGGCCTTAAGACTCGTACAGGCAGGTGCAATGCGACGGCGCGACAAGACACCGATAGAACAATTTCTATGAAAACTTCAAGGAAATTGTTCTACCGAACCGCTTCGCACTGTCGCGTCACGCCAATCTGCTCGAGCCTTTAATCGTCTGGAGTGGCTAAAACACAGTGACCAAGCGTGATAAACTCATAAAGCTTGTAATTTTTTTAATGAAACAAAAACAAATGTGAAAATTAATTTCATCAGCATCTTTACTTTTTTTTACTGCAGTAACTACGTATAGGTATCTAGGTATCTATCTGCAGCTATGCTGATTTATATTTGACAAACCCTTTTACAAGATGTTTTGCAACTAATCCTATTCTTCCTCATCCTACCCTCGAACAAAAAAAAACTAAAAACAAAAGAAAACCTGTTAGTACAATGATCCCATCAAAACCCACAGCATCCATCTTGTAGTGTTCAACAGAAAGTAAAATGAAGAGTTCATTGCACCCCCGAACACATAAAACACCCTTTGATACATTCAGTCTTTCGAGTTAGTTTAATTTAAGACTTTCCTTTGTAGGACTATTGGGTTTTTATCTACATATAAGGATATCATAATTATATCATATAGCGATAATTCTGCTACTATAGTTTTTGGAGTTTAAATATTTGGGGAGTCTATTTTTCATCATTGAATATCCTGAAAATAAATAGTGAATTCGCAATTTTATGTGGTTAGTGATGAAAATGCTGCCAGTCTCGCCGCAGAATAGTCTGTACCTACAGAAGGTGCACTCAGCGTTTTAGGTATGACAAGTACGCGTCGGGCTCGCATTGTCGGACCAATTCAGTGAGCGTAACGTAGACAGAAGATATAAGAGTTACGCGATAGAAAGAGAGGCAACTTCTAGGTGAATATAACTGTAGGTAAGTAGCGCTGTACGACCTGAATTGCACTTTATTGTATCGTAGCAAAAGTCGCTTTTGATTTAAATGATTTTGCGGAGTGAATCTTCTGTAGTATTCCGTGGTTTCGTTTATAAAGCCCTGATCATCATTATTTGCCTAGGCTTTCCTCAACTATCTTGGGTTCGACATCCAGTGTGGCTACAGCTGAATATCAGCTCGTATTGAGTATTGAGTAATATCTTACATAGAGCGGCAACCTATCTGGCAACCCAGTCACTGGGTTAGACGATACTCCTTAGTAAGACTAGTTATCAGACTTATGGGCTTCTGACCACACGAAATGACAAAAAATTGTAGTCTTAAGCTAATTTTTGCAAAGGCTTTGGTGCCGATTCCCTTGTTCACAAACTAAACTAAATATAAGTTCAGTGCATCTTTTTCCTTCTATTTCATTAAGAAAAGGACAGAAGATAATAATATATTTTAGTTAAGTCCTGTCAAATTAATCAGCGCCTGACGTAAATTGACGTAATTTTAGTAGGCAAGTTGATTAAATCACGTCTAAACTTGTATGGAGTAGTGACTAATTTGACAGGACTAAACTAAAATATATGTTCTGTCCTTTTCTTAATGAAATAGAAAGAAAAAGATGCACTGAACTTAAATTTAGTTTAGTTTGTGAACAAGGGAATCGGCACCACCACCGATTTATGTAATACGATTTTTTTTAATAGATTCTTCGCTCTAACTTCTAAGTTCTTACCTTCATACCTACAAGAAACATCAAACGCCTCTAAATCGCATGTAAATCGTTGAAGCAGTGCATAAACAGACAACACCCACGTTGAACGCCTACAATCGTCTCGGTACGTTGCTTAAAGCATGATATATGGCCTGAGGGGAACGCAAAGGCGCTGTTCCATTGCTACCGCGTAGAACGTGTAGATATGTATATTTTAACTTCGTGCTCTAGAGTCTTTGAGTGGAGACCTCGATTTGTCAAGCGCAATGTGGAAAGTTAGTGGATGGCTCAGGAAGAATACATCATCTTCGTGATATGAGCATAATCCTGCGTCAAAATAACCGTGCCAAGTACATAATCAGCTTATGTTTCTACTGCTGGAACATAGGCTTTGTCTCGTTGAGAGGGAGTGGGCCGTAATCCACCACGCGGAACCAGTGCGAGTTGTCATAGTGGCCGCGCCTTAGGTGAGGGAGGAGGTGAGGGGACGGGTTTTCGCCATACTCAATGCGCCGCACTGAGTAATGACAACAAAGCGCCCCGCCTCTCCGTCCCACCGCTCACATACCTAAGGCGCGGCCAACTAGTTCCGCGCGCACTATAGATGTGAAATGTCTTCGAATTTTTGGTTCTAGGACATGCTGATTTCCTCACGATGTTTTCTTTCAACGTTTTGAGAGCAGTGACGATATAATTTACACAAAGTAAAGCGCCTGTCTGGGTTCGAATCTACGACTAGCAACTCGTAAGTCGTGGCCGTAACTACTGCAAAGTGGGACCAGATAAAAGACCCCGCAACAAGCATACATAAATGTTGTATAATTACTTTATGTCGCTAGTTAGTTACAATGTCTGAACGCAGCCATAGCGGCGATTGGTTAATAATGTGTCATTGCTTTCAGGATAACATAAGACTCGCCCTGTTGTCAATATGAAGTTTAAAATAACGTATCAGTATGCCACTTTCGTATGAGCCTAATATACGCCTTACTACATCATCAACCATTTATAGCAATCCTATGCAGCAATGGAACAGTATCTTAATATTCTGCAATGCAGTTTTCCTAGCTGTCAGACTTCATAAGCTCGATTTATTCGTCCAGCTAACACTCGCAACTAGATGTATCTTTCTGTACCAGTATTTGGGAAGTATCTTGGTAGCGAGTTCCAGAGACGTAAAATGTGAATATTAAGCATTCGTTACCCTTTACCCTCGTAACTTGTTAGAGCACGAAAAGTATCGTTTTGTTATGCAATACTACTCATTATATACGGCACGGGTAACGCGGCATTTAGAAGGCTCCTTGACAGAAGACGGTATTTTGTCGTGGCCTTCTAAAGACCGCGTGACAGACGACACGTGGTTGTGTGAAACTCTACAAAAACTGTATTGAAAATAGTCATTAACAGGAATTCTAGTAATGTGACACAAACTTTAAATTCAGAAAGCTGGCAACTTTTCCTAAATTCCTGACAAATATTTCCTATTTTTGATTTTTGTCAATATTACTAAATTAAATTATGAAATAATGCTCTGTAGAGCACTAATTTCATTTAGTATTATTGACACATTTTCAGGTAAAATCAAATAGAAAATTCATGATGAGGAATTCTAAATATTATATAGGTAGTCTGTATTTTCTAACTTTGATCTGAAAAAAGTAGGTAGGTACTCAGCCCAATTTGAATATACCTCAATGAATTATTGTTAATTTAAACAAAGTTAAACAAAGGACCAGGCAGGAAGACGAAGATTTTTTTGTTTTTGCTTTGTTTTGTAACGAAACAAAAATAGAAAACGATTGCAACACACCTTCTATTAGATTCCCAATTTTGCCAAACAAAATGCATTATGATGATTCAGTTCTCATATTATTTTACAGCCCCCAAATTTTACAAAAGTTGAAAGTTCAACACCCTAATGCACCCCTATTTTAATTCAAACTCTACGGAAATGAAAGCACCTATAATATTCTTATCTTTCAAATCCGACTACTGAAACCTGTCTCCATACTACGAATTTGTTGATGAGAAATATTTAGCGCCTACAAAATTCAACTCTGTGTTGTTAATTCTAAAGTCTATTTCAGGTAAATGAGGATTATAATAGAGAAAAATGACTGTCCCCTCATCGCTAAAGTAAGCCAATTGTGAGATATTAGAGGAAATTCAAGGCTGGCGTTTTAGATAATGGCGATTCATATTTCGTTATTATTTTAAGGGACTGCTTGCTTGCTTTGTATTCGTTATTTATGAAAGGAAATTTGTGTCTACGGAACGATTAATCGCAATTGTCAATTTTTACGTGATTGATGTCACATTGATGCGAAAATTGATCGTCTAGCAAATGCAATTGAAGCGATTAACAATATTACTATAATAGAAATTATTCATTGCAATTGATTGTTTCGGGGACCCCTTAGATTATTTCCCTGTAATATATCTATCTTTTTAGCCCGTAATGTCCCACTGATGGGCAAAGACATAGATTTCCATTTTCCATACTTTTCCCTGTAATATATAATAATAAGTATTTAAGTTTAGCATTTCTTTTACTGAAAGTGTTACCAAGAATATTGACGACAATTTCGAAGAATCCTTACTTACGAACTTCCTTCCTCCAGAATTCCCGGTAAAAACAAACGAAGATCCGAATCCCAAATAAAATCCAAGAATCGGAGTATCCTCAAACAAATAGTCTCTCTCCTGACGTGAGGTCCAATTATTGAGATAAATCACACCTATGGGAGACGGAGTGTTCTACTGAAACTAGACTGACTATTTACTTTGACGTCTGATTAATTTATTGTTTTAAAGGAGTGGTTTTGGGAGGAGCTCGTGGCTAAGTAATAACAGCCGCACGGGTCGATCCATCAGGTTAAGCTACGCTTGCCGGGGTTGGTCCGTGGATGGGTGACCATCTTTACATATCGAGACTCCTCCGTGCCTCGTAAAACATACGTTAAGCCGTTGGCCGCGGCTGTCATTCGGATCTTTGATAGTCGTTACAGGCCGTCAGAAGCCCGAAAGTCTGACAACCAGACTTATCAAGGGGTGTCGTATCACGCAGTTGCTGCATTGTGGAGGTCAGATAAGCAGTCGCTCTATGTAAAATACTGGTATTCAGCTGCATTCGGTTAGACTGGAAGTCGATCCCAACATAGTTGGCAGGCTAGGCAGATTGATTGGAGACGGAGCGTTTTATTCAAACTGGACTAGACTATTTAGGTACTAGATGTCTACCTTATTATTGTTTTTAGACCTTTTTTGGTGTTGTATTAAAGTGACTAAAAATGAGATTTTTATGCTCGGCTAAAAAAAAGCATTCATTTTTTTTAACAACAACAGGGAAGCTCTTGTCCTGTATTTCACCTGATGGTAAGTGATGATCAGACCGAAGGTGGAAACGAGCTTCACCCGGAATCCCCAACCACAGAGGAACAGGCTATCTTACCTGCAACTGCCGAAACACAACAATGCTGCTAACATTGTTGTTATGGCAACAGACTTAGATAAGATTTTTCAGATTTCATTTGGGGGTCGCCTCATATTAGCGTAGTAGTCTAGGCGAAGGACTATGTATGTCGAAGGACAATCTGACCAACAAACTGATTGCTGATGAATGTGTATACTTACCTAATCGAATTAAGTTATTTTTCTGTAATAAACTAGATTTAAAATTAAATTATTAAAAGTTAAAATTGTACTGTAATTGGTCAGCGAATAAAGGCGCTAAACTTACAGTTGATTTAAGAACGATTATGACAGCTGTCAACTTGACGTAACCCCGAGTACTGAGGGGGCGGTCCCCCGTCAGTGAGGAGGATCGCAAAGATGGATCGAAGCCGGCATTGATTAATGGCGACTGGGATATTGGTGTTCATGGTGACTAGACTGACTACCCTTGCCGTGTAATGATACTGATTGATTTGCGCTCGCATCTCACGTACCTACTCTGTGGAACGTCGTTAACATTATTGTTCATTCCTTAATGTGATTAGAGGCTTTTGATTATTCAGTATATTATTAACATTTCATTTACTTACATGTTCTGATCTCCTTGCCCGCATACCCACGCATAGGAGACAGTAACACCTCTTCTGCTAAAGACAACGTATTGCTTCTCTTATGTAAAAATAGTACCTACCATGTTAGAGAAATTTCAGGTGTTATGAAAGAACTAAGAGGAGTAGACAGATGC
Organism: Eupsilia transversa; assembly: GCA_914767815.1. NCBI lineage: Eukaryota > Metazoa > Arthropoda > Insecta > Lepidoptera > Noctuidae > Eupsilia > Eupsilia transversa. Next base: position 5,424,525 of record OU611896.1, on the reverse strand, counting down.
AGGCATGGACCTATAATTAAAGAGCCTGCATTTTGTGTTTCAAAATTAAAATTATGTATTTTTTATCTCGTGATAATGTTAATTAACAACTAAGCCTGTATTTCTCCGACAGATTATTTATTCATTACATTCAAAGTCGCTTTAATGCCAGTTGATTTTGTACTCTTGACTTATCTTTCAGTAGAATTTCAACGTAAATTTCCTGTAAATTCGATCATGCGACGGACATAAACATCACACCTGTATTTCCCAAAGGGTTAGGCAGAGGTGTATCTATAGTACACCCACATTTCGCCAGTTACGTTTAGGTCTCATTTAACAGGGGCCGTGCCTATTGCCATCAACCGGGCACAAATTCTTACTCCCGGCTCCTACTGCGAAGATAGATAAATAGAAGACTCTTTATTATGTCCTACACCATAAAAAAAACCCTGATGTAATGACCCAATAACACTTTGCCAGACCTGGGAATCGAAACCAGGACCTCATGCTCAGCAGTAACCCTTGCGACCACTCTAGACCATTAAAACAGTACAGGCTTGTACACACTGGCGCTATATCGCGGGCGCGACAAGGGTTGCGCTGCCTGTCGCGTCGGTCTGCACGAGCCGTAAAAAGGCAGGAAAAATAATTATTGTTATTCGTAAACACGATAGGCTTGTTGACATAGACTGATTAGGTACTTCTAAGAACTTATAAACAAAATAAACTATGACAAGAACGCCACCTGATATTATCAAATATTCGACCTTTAATGTAACTCAAGCAACAATTAAGGCAGCGTAATTATCGAGTTTACCTTAATATCGTCTGCACGGAAAACTCGAAACGCGTCCTATCCCAGTACCCACCTTTGAAGTTTAATTAAAGAGGACGCATTTCCAAGATGGCGTCTTGATGATACAGAATAGGAGCAAATGATGGCGGTGGAATAATAAACAATTTCGATTGGTGGAAAACTGATCTTTTAATATTTTAGTCATTTTAATGTTCAAGAATAGAAAATTGAATGAAAAATAGAAGATATAACATAAATGAGCCTCTTTTTAACTTCTGGCCCCCACCAAAAGTGTTAGGTAAAGCTACTTGATTTATCAAATTGACACACTACCTCAATTTGCGGTCTAACAGCCATTTCATAAAGAATAATTAAACTGACAGTTGTTTTAAGTTGGTAGATAATACATTTATACATAAACTCACACCTTTTTCGCATGGGGGTAGGCAGAAACTACAGAACGCCACCTGCTACGATCCTTACAAACTACACACAACAACTAGACAATTTGCTAAACAATTAATTTCCCTAGCTTAACATACGTATCCCTAAAGGAGACTGAAACGATTTCATACAATCTTGGGCCTGGATGTAAAAAGATGAAAGTGGTCTCAATTAATAGCTTATATATTATCAACCTTTCACTGAAAATTATACGGATTTTGTCAATCTGAGAACAGAGATATAAGCGATTATTTAAGTAAAAGTGAGGTTATATTACAATTTTTAACTAACAGCTGATTCCTGAAGTACAAAATATGTTCTTTTGCACTAATAGTTATTAATTTAGTAGAAAATTATTGAAAGATTTTTCAATGAATTAATGAATGAACGTTAATGAAATAAATAAAAATAAATGATTTTGAATTTGAATGACTTCAAGTCGCCTCGGAAACACGAAACGAGGCAAAGACTATTTTATGTGCGAGTGAGCAAACATGAGCAGTCGCTGTCTAGTGTCAATGTCAGTCAGCTGTCATGCCAGTGACATATTATATAGACTAAAAATAGAAGACTGATTTTAATCGATATGAAATCGATAATCATTAATATTGGTTTTTCAGCAATTAATTGATATTTTATTTATTAATATGACTGTAATTTTAAATGCACTATAATGCTTATAAGTAGAAATAGTGCATTCAATTACTTTCGAGTTAATTATATAGTGCAAAGGTTTTATTTTTGTAACTGTGTAATCGATTACTGTTGAAAGAATAGTCTTATGAGAAGTATGAATTTTATATTTAATAGGACAGTACAGTTTATAAATAAGAAAATAATATAGTAAAGTGACAACAATAGAGTAAAGAGTCCAAACCATAACTTTTGTACTAACAAGTATGTTTAATCGACTAATAAGTATAATCCACCTTTTCATTATGACGGCAATCTGTACTTTTAAAAACCTTTTCTGACGCGCTCATAGCCTTCTTATCCTTCTTATTGGGACATTCGGGACTCTTGTGTCTTGGTTGTCTACACTTAAAGCAAATTATAGGCTTCAACTTTTTGCTTGTAGAATCTGCGCAGCCACCTCATTCTGGAGAGGGTCCTTAGAAAGCTCGTTTAATAGCTTTGCCTTAACCAACTCACTGGTTACATCAACATTCGAATTCTCTAAAGCCATGATCAGTGGTTCGTACCGTGGTATCAATCCTCCAAGAATAATCGCAGCCAAAGATCCGTCGTCGATCTTCTTACCGATATCTTCAAGATCTTGAGCAGTACTCAAAACGGCGTTGATATATGATTCTATGTCTTGGTAATCGGTTAAGGTAGGTATATTTGTATAATCTACGCTCTAGAGGGAGACTTCCACCCATACCTTTATCCTTGTAACCTTTTTGTAAAGCACTCCAAGCCTCCTTAGGGTTTTTCGCATTTCTCACTTGTGAAATTGCACCTCCGTCTACCGTAAGGCATATTTTTGACATGTCTTTACGAGAGCGCACATCCTTCGCTGTTTTATCAGAATCATCATACCCAGTGATGGACGTCCACAGCTCCTTATGAATGAGGAGCATCCTCATGTTGAACTTCCGGGTTGGGTATCCGTCTCGGTTTATTAACATCTTGATTCCTTGAAAATTCATACTATTACCTGACATTATCTACTTTTAAAATAAACAGCTTCGTGCTGAACGTGTTGAAAGAATAGTCTTATGAGAAGCACAGATGAGAAGTATGAATTTTATATTTAATAGGACAGTAGGTACAGTTTATAAAGAAGAAAATAACATTGTAAAGTGACAACAATAGAGTAAAGAGTACAAACCATAACTTTTTGTACTAATAAGTATGAATATGCAATTACTCAATCGATAATCTCACGAAAACTATCTTTCTCATATTTCTCCGAATCCAGATTGAGAATTGGGGTGATTTTTCATATTCTGAGATAAAAAAATATGACTAATTTTTTAGATCATATCTCAACTGATTACATTTGGGCCCACCGTTTTCCATCTCCAAATGATATCGAGAAATTAATAGTTTATCAAATCGACACAACACGACAATTTAACATGTCATACTTCACTAGCTAATAAAATTAAAACCTTTTCAAATAAATAAAAAACGTATCGTTTGCTCCGAGATCTTCCTCTAAAGAGAACGCATCAAAAAGAGGAAAGTAAATCATGCATCGAGCGGAGAGAGTGAAACATTATAGCATCTGAGCGAAAATTATGGGGCCATTTTGTTTTCAGTTAAACTACACTCCCGTAAATAATGCAGGGAGGGACCTTGGATTTAATTTGGTTTCGATTCAAAATAGATTTATAAGACTGCTACAGATGCCATACGTTTATAATTATGTAGTGACAGCAACGTAGCCTTCACATAATTATACATATATATTTCCTAATTTATACTTAAAGGCAACTAGATCTAGTTTTCAGTCAAATATGATTTTTTGGATATCATATCATAACATAACATTACATCACGACTTTTTACCCCAAAGGGTTGAAATTGAAATTGTTTATTAAAATAATTGATTTATATATAAATTTACAAAATAGGGCCTTAAGCTAGAGGTTAAGGTATAGGTAATGATTGGATTCTACCTGAACTAGGAATAAACCTGTATCTCAGGTATCTCACCCAAGTGCTTATACATAAGTGTTATCTAAGATTAATTAATAGTTAATGATTTATCCACTACTTAAATTATGTTTCTTAAAAATAGTATGCTACTTTTTTGCATCATCGTATGACATTTTTGCAACGATTTTTAACAAGGTTGCTTTTACTTTATTATACTTACAGTTTTTTTTTTTACGGTGTCAACAAAAAACTAAAGATTGCATAATTATATAAGATGCGAATTATAAAAACTAAAACTAAGTTTATGCGTAAAGGGCAACACAGACTGAGACAGACTGGGTTGGACAGAGTAGCCTACAGTAGTTAAAAAATAGCTGATAAAAACGAAGACACACCTACCCTTTTCTGACTTTACTTGTTAATCACTCTCAAACACTCATCAAATCATCAATTATGATTTCTTCTTTTCTAATTTGAAACTCACGAAAAACATGAAAAGTTTTTCTACTTTCTCATTTACATTTTTTTTGTCGGGAATCTGCTTTATTACTTCCTTGAGTCGACAATTTAGAATATAATTAAGGAGTTTTAAAAGTTAATTATCGTTTTCCAGTTCAGATTTTCAAAAACACCTGAAAAAACATGTTTATATTTTTTTCTAACTTAGCTGAAGTTGGTGAAAATGGCATTCGTTAAAAAATTAAAGACGTTAATGATGATGATGACTTGTGCATAGGAGTGGGACAAAATAGGTTAATTTGAAAAATAAAGGATAAAAAATCGTTTTTTTTTAAATAAATCTAACAGTTTTAAATCAGACTGACAAATGCGGTAAAGGGAAGTCCAACTATCATTAAAAAAATTAAAAGCTGGGATATTCTGAACAGTTCAGAAAATTTCGCTATTTTAATTATTTTCAAGAAATTTTACACTTCCACTTGGATTTTTCGACCCTGTGAACATAATTTTCGACGACAGATCGTGCAAAATATGTGCGCAATGTAAAATTTTGTGTGGGCCATAAATTCTTGACCACGGCGAAGGGGATTGTAGGGTAAGCTATTCCCAATAAATAACAACTGTCAAATAAAATATTCTGAATGCATTCATACAACCAAGGGCCCTACTCACCCTCTAAGAGAACCAAGCTCGATACAAAGAGATGAATTTCCGTGTATTTGATTTATTCGGAAATTCTGAGAAAGATTGCAGTCTCGAAAATGCAATCACATTCGAAAAGGGATGTAGGTACAGTTGGTTACAGAAGTATTCTTTTTTCTTTGAGATGATTAAAAATTCAAAATGTCGTTCGTCGAATCCGACTCGGCTGGGCAGCGTTCGGAAAACTACGCAATATCTTCTTATCTCACATACCGTAGTGTCTCAAGAAGAAAGTCTTTGACCAGTGCGTGTTGCCAGTTGTGCTATGGGCAAGGGTAAATGGGTATGGTAAAGGGCAGAGAGCTATGCTTGGAGTTTTCCTACTTGATCGAATCAGAAATTAAGAGATAGGAAAACCAAGGTAACTGACATAGTGCCGGAAGACGTTGACGACGATGATGACTTTGTGAACACCACGGGAATCCGCTGGATGGGGGGAACGGGAAGCACAGCAGAACCGGTCGAAGTGGCGATGATTGGGGGACGCTTATGTCCAGCAGTGGACGTCGGCTAAAATGAAGATGAAAATGTCGTTTTTGTCGTAAGATTTTAATTGATGATTGGTTTTTAATTTTTATTTACAATGTGGCTAAATAAAGGTATGTGAATAAAAGTAAAAGTATTGTAAGTACCTAATGTATTTTTAATGGTTATTGATATAGAATATTTTAAATGGTAAAATAATGCCGTAGGTAACATTATTATATTTACATTTAAAAAAATCTGTTACAATATTTCATAAATTGAAACCAATTTTAAAATATCAACAATATTAAACCACTATCTAAAAAGAACACCCAGTTCAAATATTCATAAAAACCCACTCAAACAAAATTAAAATTCATTTACACATTCTACAAAGTTGCCATTTATAAAAATATCTCTACCTATAAAATTATTTTACCACTAGCAACTTTATTTTCGTTTAAAACTGGAACGTTTTAAATTCAACAGTCATATTTGCTGTGACTGTCCAACTCTAGACATTCCTTAGCTACAGACGGTTGCAACATCGCCTATATATCCATTTTTGAATGCCGCCCGTGAAATTGCGTTCCATACAAAACGTGGACTATAATGTCAGGGGAATGATTTATAAATGCCGCTGCGGTCCATGTGGCCGCTCTAATATTGCATTTTACCAAGATACAGGTTTTTAATCTGAATTTTTGAAGTGATATAAGGATATGAATTAAAAAATAGCAAGAGATTTTACACTCGCGACAATCTAAGAAGTCCGATTCGATGTTTCGTACTCATAAGTGTAATAAAACGATATGCCTCGAGAATCAGAGCAATGTAGATAAATCGTCGATTACAAATATATCGATGACTCGAGAATCAGTTTTTAAAACAACCGATTGTTTTTTCCATCAAAACACAAGAGTACAAGAAAATAAGGTTTGGAACGAAATTCCTTATCACACGTTAAGGTCTATATTCGGCACGACACTAACAATTTTGGTCTAGCTCTTATTCGCCAAGTGTGCAGAGTATAAAAGCCTGTTCAGATATAAGCGATATCGCTGTCGCGCTCGGTAGCAATACTGGTCCGCCTTCTGGTTAGTCACTTTGGACCAGTATAACTACCGAGCGCTTATATCTGAACAGGCCTTTATACTCTGCACACTTGGCGTATAAAAGCTAGACCATAACTGTTAAAAAGTAACAAAAGTGTCGTGGCGGTCAAAATGTTTTCATTGGTCATTTTTATCGGTCTATGAGTAGCTCTAATTCGCCAAGTGTGTGCAAACGCGAAAGGAATTTCGTTCCAACCTCCGGGAGTCCCACGACTACTCTCGACAGTTTTTTAAATCTGTTCAGGTATAAATGATTATATTTACCTTATTTTATTCGATAATATTTTTATAGACATATTTATTTTCTACCCAATATAGTTTTTTTTTTTTAATTTATTTATTTCTGCTGCCAGCAAAACCCTGATAGACAGACAATTAATGAGAAAGCAAAAAGCAAGCGGCCAAGTACGTGTCGGAGTCGCACACCAAGGGTTCCGTGCCACAACCTAAAATATAACTTAACTAATTTAACTATAAATAATATTGTAAAAAAAATACTTTAGTGAAAAAAACACGTTTAATATTTGTTGATAATTATAGAGGCCACACGCTGTGAAAATCATCTACCTACCTACTACGGACGGTCGGACAGCGCAACCTTAGTAATAGGGTCCCTTTATCACCCTTTGATTTTACACTATAAAATAATATTCCACGCTACATTATCCCAAACAATTACTTCAGAAACTATTCACAACAAAAATACTGAAAGCAATTTTCTTAAGAAAAATTTTCACTTTGAACAAAGCAAAGAATAATGATAACGATTTAAAACCACTGGGGCTTAAGGCACGGACTAGAATCCTAGTCTCACCATAGATAATAGCTCTAGGTATTTATCTAGCTTCTTCTAATAATCCGGAACAGACTTATTTCTGTCACCAAAGGCCGGTGCCGGTGCCGGCGAAATAGTTTCAGGAGGTGAAGTTTGTGAAGCGCGAAGTCGGATTTTTTCTAGTGTGTCTTTAGCTTTATTATAAGTAATGGGCGTCTTAACTTGTGCTGTTTGCACCATTTACTTTTTGGAGATACTTCAAGTAAAATCTAGTGTAAATGAGCGGTTTCGACACTTTCAACGCAACTTTAAAAACATTTAGCCCTATCGCTACCGTTACATTTGGGTAGAGGACTTCTAGGACTACAAATTAAAGGTATTTTCTTTACCTTAAATAAAATGTAAGAAAAAGAAGCTGTTTAGTTACAAGGAATAATTGAATTTCCTATCAAAAACTAATTAATGTCCACTTTTAACCGAATCTACTAGAAAACGAATACTTAGATCATCTCAAACCAATGTTTATCTAACAACACACCTGTATTCCCCGAAGGGTTAGGCAGAGGTGTACTTATAGTACACCCATATTGCATATTGCCATATGCCATAGGGAGCCTAAATTGCCATCAACCGGGCACAAATCCAGAGTCTGGGCTACTACTGAGCAATTCGAGATGGAAAAACCCAATAACACTTTGCCCGAACCGGGAATCGAACCCAGTATCTCAAGCTCAGCAGTAGCGCGTGCGACGACTAGACAAAGAAGGCAGTAAAAAATCTAAAAACAAAGATATACAAGCTTTTAAAGAACGATAAGATTTTCCAGCTCTAACCAATGTTTTCCTGCTTGAACAAACCCATCCAGATGATCTGATCACGTCAAAATATCACTAGGCCGAGCAATACCTTACACAGGAAATAAAATGTCGTCCAAAAAACGAATCCAGAAAAGGTCGTATCACTTGAAATTCCTCTCAGGATGTTGTCTAATAGCGTGAAGCAAGCTACTTGGTAATTATATCTACTGCTGGAAACTTTAAAATCCAACTTTAGAGAATGATAAGTTTTTCTGTCTAAAACCAATTTTAGACTACTTGATTAAACCCGAATACTGAATCCAGAGGAACACATTCGAAAGCATCAATCAAAAGGCCGATCATTAGTCAAAGTAACACCTACTAAAGATAGTCTGTAAATAGTGGGAAAAATAACATCGTCCAAAAAACTAATCCAGTAAAGGTCGTGACACTTGAAATTCCTCACAGAATGTTGTGTAATAGCGTGGAACAAGCGGCTAAGTGGCGCAACCACATTTTATTTACGGGTCGTGCGTACAACACAGAACACATTTTTCTTCAACTCCAGCGTCAAAAGGTTTGGGCGTAAACATTCCTTTGGCCGTGAAAGACGAATTTTCTATTGAGAAAAAATCGGGAGCTCCTCACATCAATGTAGTGTGAACCATTATGGATTATGGAAGTGAGCTTTATGGCCATTTAGTTTGAAGTAGGTTTCCCGTCGGGATTCTAAGGATTTTGTGTCTTTTTGGTCAAATTTTTCGTGAAAATACTTTTATAAAAAAAAAACTTTACGTTTTCAGAAAGACAAAAAAAACTATTTTTATTAGACTCTAGCTTATGCACGCGACTTCGCCCGCGTGAAATTTTGACCCCCGACCCACCGCGTCGCATCCCATCGCCCGCCCGCGCTATTACTTCGTTTTCGCTTAGCGTCCTTTCTGACTTCTTTTCTTTTTTCTCGGCTCCTAAGATGCGCCTCCTCGTAGCGTGGTGTTACAAATTTTCTATAACCTCCCTCAAGAATAGGGCTACCCAATTCAAAAAGATTTTTTCAAATCCGACTGGTAGTTCCGGAGATTACCCCCTACACACAAACAAATACCTCTTTATAATATTAAGTAAGTTTGGACTCATTAACAATGAAAAAAAAGGGATCCCTTTTTTTCGCATAATGTTTTTTTCCTAATATTCTATTAATATTCTATTATTATATGCGAAAGTAATATTATGCGTAAATATTGTTAGGGTAAACAAAAGTATGCCGTGTTATATTATGTCTTAAAATTTTATGCAAATGGATAGGGAACCGAAAAAAAATACAATGAAATGGAGATAAAGTCACAATATTCTTCATAGTCTACAACCATTGTTATAGAAATCTCACCACACTGTCTTGTCACGTAAGGTTTTTTTAAAAATTTATTTGTTTATATTCACTTATGGTATAACTAATAAACTAAGCCCCCAAAGGTGGATGGTCATTTATCATTTCAATCATAGATTTATCTGAGGATAACCAGTTTAGCAAAGCCTTCGACTATTCAAATCCTCTATAGATTCGTGCATGACTTAATTACTTTAGGAATATGTGTAGAACTTCTAACTTAGTTTCAAATGCCCTAGGTACCCCTAACTAGATATACGGTCTCAGTTTAGTTATCAACATAATATTGAACAAAAAGGTTTTTTCAAATTAATCACTTTAAAACCCACACTTAAAGTTCTGAAAACTTTTGAAAAATATATGACTTTTTCAAAAGTACTTGTCATTCTGACATCAATTTAATTTACGCTAACGTAAAGTTCACATTTGTTTAAGTGGAAATAACAAATTGAAAACGGAGGATTTATATTGAAACAGTTCTAGTCTCCTATTATGTACCTTACCATAGTATAACGACAGTTAACACATAACATAAGATCACGCCGTATTCCCCGAAGGGTTAGGCAGAGGTGTACCTATAGTACACCCACGTTTTGCCAGTTATGTTGCAGTACCATGTATCAAAGGAGATAATAAATAAAGATCTGATCAAGATTATGTGTGAACTTTAAAATAGACTTACCTGAGTTTGTTTCGGCCTTTCTTCTCAGAGTAGTCAGATAAGAAACGCCGACCTCATCTAGTTTTTAAAATATTATTGACGTGTAAAAGTGTTTGTACAAACCTATTTACAGAAAAATAAATCATTTCATCATGAAGCGAGCCCATTCCTGTCAACCGAGGTTACATCCAGACTCCGGGCTACTACTGAAAATTGCAGATGACAATTAACAAAACACCTTTTTATTAAAGCCAGTTCTCTTCAACCCTTCTTTTGCATAAGGTCAGTCAAAGACAATCAACAGAATTCCATTAAAAATCAAGCAAATTGCTTCATTACTCCTTAATCAAATACAGATCCGTGCTTTAACGCTAAAACTTTGCAGTACCTCCTTGTAAAGGAATAATTTCTATTTCATTTTAGGGTTCCCTACCCAAAGGGTGCTCCGCTGTCCATCCGTCCGTTCGTCTGTCACAGGCCTGTTTTTGAAACGAAATAGGTAGAAACACCAATCAATCTGCCTAGCCTTTCCCCAACTATGTTAGAGTCGGCTTCCGGTCTAACCGGATGCAGTTGAATACCAGTATTTTACATGAACCGACTGCCTATCTGATCTCCACAACCCAGTAACTGGGTAATACGATACCCCTGGGTAAGACTGGTGGTCAGACTTTCGAGCTTCTGATGACCCGTAACGACTATTAAGCTAAAAAGATTTATGTACTGCATGAGGTCCAGCGTTCGATTCCCAGAACGGGCAAAGTGAAATTGCGTTTTTCATTAGAAATTTCTCAGTGGCAGCCCGGAGTCTGGATTTGTGCCCAGTTGATGGCAATAGGCTTGCCTCCTATTACGCGGGACTTAAACATTACTGGCGAAATGTGGGTGTACTTACTCTGCCGTCCTTTAATTAGAAAGCCGTTAAGCCCTAAAAGTTGTTTTCGAGAAAATGGCAAAAAACGCGGGAATCGTTGTTTCTTAAAAACTATGCTACTTAGGTTAATGATTTTTGGACACATCAATTGATATTTCTTTCTGCTTATCCTAAAGAATCGTTTCCGTCCAGAACCTCTCAGTAATTACTTTTAAAATTCATTTTTCTCTTTTTGTTAAGCATATAACTTACATATTGTATCATATTACTGTACTAAAAGGCCGTTAACTATACCTTAGCGGCTTTTTAGTGAAGTAATTTATTAAAAATTTCAACCTTCATAATGTTTGTTATATTTGTTCAGAAATCCTTAACAAAAAAGTTGTTAAGTGACATAACTGCTTTATAGTTATGACATTCGCTTTGATTTACAATTTAATAACTGTCCTAATGAGCGGTTACGGGGCTTTAAATGCTTTTAAGCTAATTGTTGCCGATTTTTTATGGAACTTTTGTAAAACCTTAAACACTTTTCTTAACTAAAAGGTGGCTAAAAATATTTCGCTTGTGGTTAACTTCTTTATAGTTTAGCATTCATGAGAGAATATGTGAGAAATTAAAGAAATATTCATATAAAAATCAAAAGTATATTTCAAAATTTAAAAGTTAGGTGTAATGAAAGGTTATCCCTAAATATAATTTTAATAGGTACCTAATAATCAAGTAATAACTAATTACGATCTTACAGATCATGAGATGAAAAGCATCATAATATACTAAACCCAGGTCATGATCTAACTGTATGCCAAATTTCATCTAAATCTTTTCAGCCGTTAAGGTTGAACTAGTCGCGGGCTCGAACTCACTGGTGGGCGAGGGCAAAAAGCACGCTATTTCACCTGGGACCGCGTCCGACAGAGATAGTATCAGTGATGAGCAGCTAGAAGCTAGTCCACATGCGTCCACAGTCATTCCGAACTATTTTAGTAAAACTAGCTCGTAAAAAATTAAGAAAAGTCCTTTGGAAAATTATGTTTTATGAAAAAACCACTGCATAAATCTGATTCAAATAAAGTTAATTTAACTTTTCAATAATTGAGCTTTGTCGGTACGGATTTTGTTTTGGTGATTTTACCCTTCTTTTATAGTACTTATTTACGCCCAAAGTTGCGTTAAAATTAGCTAGAAAAACGAATCTTTGTTGGCTCATAACTTTTTAATGGCTTTTAATTTAACTGTTCGGTTTCCGTACAGACAAAATTAATAATGAGACCAAACGATATCATGTTAAACTTTGAATTTACAATGTCAAACAGTGGAGTAAAACACCCTCGAAATTTGTATGGAAAAAATATCAACTTGTTTCACCTTATGGCATGAAAAGGTAACAGAACAGAGTCACTTTCGTATTAAAGTAAATATTTTTTAGATATATTAAGTCTGGGTTTTGATGTTTATGAGATAAGTTGTTTGTTCATCAGGATTTACTTAATTGAAATTTGACATACTGGTCGATCATGAACTGGAATAAGACTGATACATGATAAATGATAAGAGTGTGGAGCAAGTAAGTGAGTTTGTATATTTGGGGAGTCTGTTTAAGAGGGATTTAAAGATTGATGAAGATGTGGAAAGGAGAGTAAATGAGGGAAATAAAGTGAATGGTGCTTGTATATATGCGATTGTGACCAACCAGCTGATGTCCAAAAAGGCTCGGATGGCTGGTCACAATGGTGTGCTGCTGCCTGCTGCCCACGCTTATGCATGGAACTGAATGCTGGGTGCGGCAAAATAGCATGAAAGTAGAATTAATGCTGTTTAAATGCGTTCCTTGCGAAGCATGTGTGGTGTGACTATGAATGATAGGCTGAGGAATGATTTGATAAGACAACGGTGCGATTTAAAAGAAGATTATGTAGTGACAAAAATTGAAAAGAGTATGCTTAGATGGTTTGGTCATGTTGAATGAATGAACGGCGACTAACAAAATGTATTTACAAGGCAAGTGTGTGTGGAAACGCCGGGACCCCGACGCCCTAGGAGAACATATAGTGACCTTATTGTACTTCAGAAAGGTGCGTAGTACTCGCAACCTGCATGCGTGTATGACCAGATGTATGAACGTTAACGAGGCAAAAGGAGTTTGTAAGGATCGTAGCAGGTGGCATTCTGTAGTTTCTGCCTATGGGAAAAAGGCGTTACTTTATGTATGTATGTTGAGCCCTAACTCAATATTTCCACCCGGAGTGCCGACTGCCACGGCTGTGTTCAACGTCACTCCGTGTTCTCGCCAAAATTTCGATATGTCGGGGCACGACTTGACAAGCTAAGTTTCCAATAAATAATAATTATTGTAGTGAACATTATTGTGAGTTTAAATAATACAAAACAAAAACACTATTAGCCGTTTGTTCGCTAAGTTCTTTTTCGTTTTGTTTGTTCGAAACTGAAGATATTAATTAAATAATATGTTTACCTATTCGCGGGAAATTTCGTTACGATTCGATAAATTCCTTCTGCTAGGGGTTATATAGATAGGTATATAAATACATAACCTTACGCCTACAATCCCCGTAGGGTTACAAGCAGAAGTTTTCCGTTAGTCTGCGTTTACTGGAGTCTGTTTCTGGGGCACAGTTTTTGTACCAGGTTCGATGCCTCTTACAAGTTCGCTTACCTGGCGAAGGAGAGGAAGGTATTCATAATCTACAGATATTTAGATAGATGATACAACATGTAAGGTACAATATATTAAATGTATAAATGTGTATGAATATACATTATAGCCTAGCAGAAGGAATTTCTTGAATCGTGACGAAATTTCCCGCGAATACGTAAACATAATTATTATTTAATTACTTAATATCTTCAGTTGATAATAATCTAAAACGAAAAAGAATTTATCGAACAAACGGCTGTAGGTCTTTGTTTTGTATTATTTAAACTCGTAATAATGTTTACTACAATAATTATTTTTATTGTAAACTTACCTTGTCAAGTCGTGCCCAGACATATCGAAATCTTGGCGGGAACACGGAATTACGTTGTACACGGCCGTGGCATTCAGCACTCCGGGTGGAAAGATTGAGTAAGAGGGGATGGCGGACGGCGTGGATGGGGCGGGCGCACCCCGCCAACTCACGGAGTGGACCCAGCGCGAGAGTCGGCAAACTGTCTTTTAGCTAAGTAATGAGGCTTAGCTGCTTTTTAGCTAAGCATGATTTAATTTTTTTTCACCGTTTTCGATAAACAGGCAAGAATTATTTTCAAACAAAGTATTGTAAGAAATTTACAGAATTAAATGCTTAACTAAAATAGCGTTAAGGGCGGGTAACTGGAAACAAGTTAAGTTTTTCACTGAAACTGTTCTTTAAATGCTTAACTAAAATATAGTTATAGTCCTTTTGCGTCTCTATAGTCAAGAATAATCAGATAACGTACTTGTAGTTAGGTAGAAGACCAGAAAATAATCATCAAATCCTGTAGTTAAGGTATTTTAACGTACATTAAGCGAAGAAGTGTGGGTTAGACGCTTTCAAGTGATGGAACCTTCATAAATTATGTTACTTAACGGCCTACAAAATTTTCATATCTCTGGAACTATTCATATTGTAAAAATCTTTCTTAGACAAAAAGATAGAGAATTTTGAACTCTATAACTTCCCATTAAAAAGTAGAAATTGACCATTTGAGGGTTAACGGCTTTCTAGTTAAAGGACGGCAGTACTAGTATACACCTCTGCCTAGCCCATTAGGGAAACAAGGCGTGATGTTATGTATAAGTAATTATGTAGTGTTAAGCATTATTCGCTGGTACGGAACCTAATACCCTTTTACTATTTTTATTGTTTCCGTGTTCCAACAATACCCCAATGGTGAATCTATTGGCAATCAACTGCAGACCACAATTTAACTGCTCCGAATATTTCACAATATAGAATGAAAATGGTTGCGTGTAAACAATTGACTGGATAAACAAGTTTGCTGGATCCGTTTACTAAAAATTTAATACTTTTGGCGTTGATTTTAATTAAGTTTTTAGACTCGTTGGAATTGGCGTTTCTCTCGATGCTAAATGCATGGAAATTTAGGTTCGATTCCAATTTTTCGATAGGTTCAGAATTGTGTATTTTAGTTTTCCCATTAGAATTTTGTCAGTAGCAATGAGCTCGCCCCTACATTGAGCTTAAATATATCTGGCGAAATGTGGGTCTTCAAATAACCTCTGTTTAAGCCTTCGGGGAATATCGGCGTTCAATGTTGTTATGTAGAAATCGTTGGGTAATCCATTATGTATCGTCTTTATTTTCATTAGGCCTCCTTTCATTCCTTTACACCTTAAATAATTGCCTGGTTGGTCTCGTGCTCGTACGCGCTACTACTGAACATGTGCTCTTGAGTTCGATTCCCGGGTCGGGTAACGTGTTATTGGGTTTTTCCATATGGAATTGTTCAGTAGCAGCCCAGACTCTGGGTTTGTGCTCGGTTGATAGCAATAGGCTCGACCCCTGTTACATGTGACGGCGAAATGGGTGTACTACGGTACACCTCTGCCTAACTCTTCGGGGAATACAGGGGTGATGTCATGTGTATGTTAAATTCGTTATAGCAGTCTGACATTATTGAAAGCACTACGTGTTTGAATGTTCATTACAATTGGATTGTTTCGCAAAAATTCAATAACGATGACAACCAAATAGTTTCGAGTACACAATGATTAATTCATTGTTTGTTTGTAAAAAATCCGTGTAAATAAACAAATTACGTGTTTGATACGTAATCGCTTTTTCTGCCTGAAAAGAGCGCTAACTGCATATAGTTGTCTATCTTTTAAAGCAATTTATCACAACTGCCATCTGACTTCTGCAACCCAATTACTGGGTAATTCCTTCGATCATAGACTTCACTTGTTTTCAGAAATTCGTGATTTAGAGGACTTCGCAACGACTATCAAGCCAATCAGAAACGAATAGCGTCTCGCTCCGTAGCTGTCAATGTACGGATAGGTATATTACTAATCCGTACATTGAAAGCTACGATACACACACATAAACACATGGGCACATAGGACATTCTATAGCCGTCAGTAATTATTGATGAGTATAGAATGTTTATCCATCGATAAATATTCGTTGTAAGACAAAGTTTGGCACATAAATAAAACGGTCAACGTAGTAAGTACTTCACGTTAATCCTAATAAATTGTACAAAGTATTCATATTCATATTCATTTTATTTGCTTTCCACAAGGTAAAAAGATGTTTACAAAAGGCTTATAGCTAAGATCCGTTGTAAACCCTGTCAGGGCACAGCAAAAATTATTGTTAGTGTGGCTAACATAAAAATAAAATTAAAATTATACATGAAAAAGTACATAATTAGATTTGCACAAAGTCACATGACAATAACCTCAAAATTCTATTATTAGTAATATAAAAATGTCATGTTATATTTAATTAAATAATTTTCTGATTGTGTATTTTAGATAATTAAATGAATACATAATTAAATATTTAATTAAATAATTTTATGAATGTATTCATTGTAATTATATATTTATTTATTATTATGAATATTATAGCCTGTCATTCAAGTATTCGTTTATATTATAATAGCTTTTGTTTAATAGAAATAATTTTAATTTATTTATAAAGATGTTGTATTTATTTATATTTCTTAGTTCTTCCGGTAACTTATTATATATTTTTGTCGCTTTAAGTAAGCTCTAAACTGAAATATTTACTTATTATCATACATAAACTCACGCCTTCTTCCTGTTGGGGTAGGCAGAAACTACAGAACGCAAGCTGCTACGATCCTTACATATTGCTGCGTTCATATATGACCAAAATATCGTCATCAAAACAGAATTAAAAAAGGTTCAGAATGTTATCAAAACGCATTCTTTATAATTTCCTTCCCACTCGTAAGAAAACTCCCCTTTATTGTGCGAAAAGGTCATTATGCTTCACACGATAATCTTCTACCTATCGCGGTGAGGGTAAAGTGGGCACATTTTTCATCGCCCGCTAGGCCCAGGGGACCGCTTTAGTTTCAATAAGAGAGCACGATAAGAGGCGAGTAGGGGAAAAAGAACTATGATGTATTTTACGAAAAAGAACGGGTAATCTGATAAATTAGGTAGTTTTGGCATGTACTACAGAAAAATGTGGCGAAAAAACCTAAGATTTCGGGTAAGTTCAGACCAAAATAAATTTGAATGTTACGTTGAACGACGATGCGTGTGAAAATAACGAAATAGAATAAAATAAATTCTAAGAAACATCGAAAATAATTAAGGTCTTATTAATAGGGTACAAATATTTAAACATATCAACGTTAAATTTAATGCGACACATTAATTTGAAGCATGAGTGACCAGGTAAAAAACTGTTTGCTGCTTGGGTTTTCGAAACTTAAAGAGAGAAAAGACAACTGCCTAATCGTTTATATTGACTAACAAAATAATAAAATGATGACTTTAAAACAAGACTACTCAAACCACCGAAAACCACTACACATGACACTATATCACGCCCCAGTCTTTAATATTAACAAGATACACATAAATCATAGGTTATAGCACCAACAACCGTGTACCGCGTATAAATTTATTAGCAACCGCCCCTAACTTATGTCGGTAGAAAATTTAATCCAACTTATTGCATTTATGGACACCACAACACGTAATAGTGCAAAAGGTCGAATCGATACAAGGAGAGAAAACAGCGCACGCACACATAGACACTTACGTACGGCGATCGATAAGAATATTTTTTATGATATTTAAAGGGCAAACTGACCGTGATTGTGGCCAGATAGAATACATGACTGTCTGTCTGGCGGTTTTGAGACTTTTTATGTGGCCTATGCAATGTCCTGCAGATCTGCCGATCGATTCTGGAAATATCTCACCGTGAAAATTGAAGTGATGTGCGCTGTCAATAGTGTCATCAGGTGGAATGACAGCTCACTTCATCGAAGTTGTCACAGTGATATATTTACGGAATAGACCGGCTGCTAGCGTCGTGTGATGGGTAGCTGCATGATGACTGATGCATGTGTGCCATCTGTAACTCAACTGTAGGTCAACTCAAAGCTGCAATGGCTCTTTCTTCAAAAGGCTCTTCCAGTCATTGCCCAGCATTGTTTGACTCACATCTGAATAATATAAAGTTTGAGCCTTCAAATGAACCACGACCTCTGAGTTTCTTTCGGCATTTCATCTCAGGAATCAGTCAACTAGGAAATGCTGGCGCTATTTAATTTTAAAATGTTCACTAAATTGACTTGTAAAATGGTCTTAGAAGATATACCTATTTATAGAAAAAAACATTTCATTTCATCACACACAAATACAATGCGCTTACACTCTGTACGAGAAGCGTGTATAAGTGTGCGTGCGATTCGCTCGTTGTATGGATCTGACCTTCTGTACTTCCCTGTGGTATGGACTCCATACAGTTCAGGAATATTGAGCCACGATTTACGTGTCCGATAAAGTTTACTTATTGATTTGCAATTTCTGTACAATTTGCTTGATTGAACAAGTTTTATTCATGATAGAGGGAATGGATGATGATTGGCTAGAAGATGGGAATGAAGATAATGTAGGACGTGTAGGAGTTAGGTAATATGACATTCTGAATTATAGAAGTTAAGTTTGGTCATGATATTGAATATCAAGAATATCGGGATTATGATGAATGAGCTGCCTCATTGGTCTAGTGGTCATGAAGTCGGGTCGATTTACAGGTCTTGCAAAGTGTAATTGGGTTTTTCACATTAGGAATTTCTCAGCAGCAGCTCGGAGTCTGGATTTCTGACCGGTCGATGGCAATAGGCTCGCCCCCTATTGCATGGGACTTGAACATAACTGGCGAAATGTGGGTACACCTCTGCCTGACCCTTTGGGGATTACAGGAGGGATGTTATGTGTTATGTATGTATGGAAAACCACCGTGATAGGAATATTTAGTATTGTTTTGAGAGCGTGTTGTGTTTTTCTTCAAAACAGGAGCATGTTTCACTTCCTTTTGATAACTTCTGATCAAAACTGGCTGAATTTCATAAAAAATCTTTTACACTTTATAGTTTACTTTCGCACGTGGCTGCGCCCGTGTGAATGTAAAAAAAACCTATTATATATACCTTCTCCATGAAAGAATACATAAATTAGCCTGCTTTCATGGTAATTGGTCAAACGGTGTTGGAGTTTATCAATCTCTTATGTACCATTATCCATTTTTATATACATAAATATAGATCTGATTGCAAGCGGCTAGTCCGAAGATGGTGAAACAGACTCATCTTACGCGCTTTTAAAATCCTCCCGACCTAATTTTGGGCACAGTGGCCAATCACAACCGAGGCTAGCCAAGTATGCAGGAGATATATTATAGTGTACAAGTATGTGCGCAAATGCAGGTTCACTCTCTGTTCCTTTACATTCATAGTCCAATGGGCCGGCAATACGACCCGACCGTGGAGAGATCAGGCATAGGACCAACAACTTTTTGTACTGTCCGGGGCCACGGAGGCTTCACACCACCAACTCCGGGCTGCTTCTGAGAAATTCCTAATTAAAAAACCCAGTAATACTTTGCTTGACCCGGGAATCCAGGACCCCTCGCTCAGCAGTCGTGCTTCCGACCACGATACTAACGGGTTCCGTACTTCCGTCTCATGCAGTTTAGTCTCACATGTTTGTCTTCCAGAAATCAAAACTAAAGTACACCTTCAAACTTATCGGTAACAATCCACTGGATCCATTATATGTAAATTGCTCACACAGTAATATTTCACTGAGATGAAAGTTCGATGAATTCTGAGGTTTACATGGAACATGACTAAACCACTTCCATCTAACTTATCGGCAATAGACCATAGTTAACGATCTCTTCTTAGAAGGAATCTATACTTTATTTCACCATAACTGCGATGTTGTTTTATGGAATAAGTGTTAGGAACGTTCGCATTCGCATCTCATTCGCAACCTGTCAAAAATACAATCAATTTACCAACATTTTTGACAAGTTTGACAGATTGCGATTTCAATTTGAGCGTTTTTTAAGTACGAGAATTGGCATTCAGATATCTGTTACGCTACAGAGGAGCAATTCCCGTATTTTTAAGAACGTTCGCATTCGCATCTCATTCGCAATCTGTCAAAAATACAATCAATTTACCAACATTTTTCACAAGTTTGACAGATTGCGACTTGAATGTGAACGTTTTTTAACTACGAGAATTGACCTTCAGGACTGCTATAGTAATGAAATGATATGTCAATGATTCCTTTTTTTAATTGTTCACATATGTAATATACCACATATAACAACAATTTAATAAGCTTATGAGAATAGAACCAGCCGATCTTTTCAGTAAAAATGTCACCGTGAAAACTTAGGTGAAGTGAGCTTTCAATCCATCCAAGTGAAATGACAGCAGTTGTCAAGGTGAGATTTTTACAAAATAGGCCGAAGCAATGAATAACCTTATGGTACCTATAGCAGCAACTAAAATACGAAGAGCAATAAACTTTGATGCCCATTCAACCAAAAAGTATGCAAATACAACACAATCATGTTTTCTTCTACGCAACACTGCATCTGTAAAGTGTAGTTGTTTTTCATATTCAAAGTTGTTAATATTCATTGAAGTCTTGTTCACCAACTGTGTCACATATTTAACCAGTTCACCGAAACAGTAATTTTCGGCTCATTGAATCCAAAATGCATGGCATAAAGCGTTCAACATTTTCCTTTAACACATCGTCGATTAAGTAATTAAGTGTAATACCATCAACCGTATATTTCTTTTGGGTCACCACAAAATAAATAATTACATAGACACGCTTCACGTACACATACAGCGTCACGTACAGCGAGTGCAAGTGCACTCGCAACTGGCATTTGTTTGAGATCGCCGAACGTACACGTCTATGTGTGCGTGTGCCTGTTTTCGTTCGTTGTATGAAGCTGACGTTCTGTACCTATCAATTTTGTGTTATAGAATATTGGGATGATTAAACATCACTTGAGGTTTCATTCGTGGTAATACTATCTTGGTTTTGTTTAATAAATTAGACGAATTTCGGCGTATTCAAGTGGTGTTTAATGGTAAAGGGATGGGACTATACTGACTTGTTTGCATACAATGGGAACACGTGCCCAAAGAGTTTTTATTGTTAAGTGCACATCATTATTACTGGCCACCATTTTTTTTTGGACTAGATATTAAATGTGGTTTAGAAGAATGGAAGACCTCGCATGCAACAAAACGCATTCATTTGTTTTTTGGCTCGCTTTAAACCATCGATACTGTAGGTAGGTACTTTCTTTTGTTTTTACTTTTTTGACCTTCATTTCCAAACCAAAATCCACTTAAATAATGTCACTTTTCACAGAAATATACACAGTGATTCTTTTATTAAGCATTGCGTCTCCTTTATAAACTGAGACGTTATCTAAAGATATTTAATTCTTCAAACCAAAATTAATGAAGCAATCACACTAATGATTCTACTTTATTTGCCAAAAACTTCATCTTAGTGATAAGAAATTCAATTGTTTTTTGACTTTCATTGAACGATCAATGATAATAAATCTTTCTTTTTTGACCATCAATCACATTGAATGTGAAATAGAGTCGAGTATTAATTTTTGTTAAAAAATTATGAATAAAATACAAGAACTAAATCTGCCTTTTCCCAACTTCGTTAGGGTAGGCTTCCAGTCTAACCGTATGCAGCTGAATACTAGTATTTTACTTGGAGCGACTGCCTATCTGACCTCCACAAACCAGTTACTGGGTAACACGATACCCAGTGGTAAGCCTGGTTGTCAGATTTTTAGGCTTCTGGCTGACAAGCGACTGTCAAAAATCTACGAATGACAAGCGGCTTAACGTGCTTTCCGAGAAACGGAGGGGTCTCGATATGTTATGGATGGTCACCCATCCACAGACCGACCTCGGCAAGCGTAACTTAACCTTCGATTGACCCGTATGGCTGTTATTATTTAATTGAGTCCATCAATGCCTGGTTGGGGCCAAGGCTTGTATAGAACTTTTCTCAAATAATGCGCGGAAATTCAAACTAAGTAAATTAATGATAAATTCCAGAATAAATGACTAACAACGTTAATTTTTCACGCGCTTTCAATATGTTCATTTGTTTTTTCTTAATTTTAATCAGCTTTGTTTGTAAGCCAAATCGAAATTTAAATAAAATCTTTGATAAATGACCTCCTTGGTTGCCATGTGTTGAAGGAAAAAGTTCATTCTGTTTTAAAATAACACGACAGATATGAGTTTTCATAGTAATTTATTCGGCCCTAAGCACGACAGATATGGATTTTCATACTAACATTGCCGGCCGGGGTGTATTCGACCAGTACAGCATTTTCGATTTATCCCAAAGAAGGCTGTCAAAACAATGCTCGAATTTCCAGGCATGTTTGAGAAAAAGAAGTAATACTGCTTTAATCGGGTATGAAATAACTAAAAACACCACTTTTCGCCAACTGTCTAAATCATTCAAGCTGCTTAAAATATGTGAAAAGATACATCTTATTTTGGACGAAAGATCTTACGAAACGTTCGGTAATACCCTTGTGTTTGAATAATTTATTCGTAAACCCTTTCTGAGATATATGCATTTATCTAAACAATCGTGAAATGTTTTGATTTAATACGTGTGTATAAAAATAAATGGGCCCATTTTCGTAACGGTTGCTAAAGTAGCGTTATTTTGTATATTCATTTGGTTTCTTTTGAATATTAGAATTTTGGAAGAAGACTACACTCACTTTAGCCAGTTGACAAGACATTGCTTAAGACTATTAGTGCTGGATAACATGCCCATTAATAAATACCTAGACACAGCAACGTTTTTAATGAAGATTTTTTTGATAAATGTGACCCTTATTAAAATGTGGTCCAATTGATTCTGCTCGTTATTCTGATCAAACTATTTTCAGGTTTTGCGCATTTAACGTTACACGTGTATAAGCACAAACATTTTTGTAAGTGTTTTAGTTATATCAAAAATCAATCAATCTGCCTAGCCTTTTACCCAACTTTGTTGGGGTCGGATTCCAGTCTAACCAGATGCAGCTGAATACCAGTATTTTGCATGGAGCGACTGTCTATATGACGTCCATAACTGGGTATTACGATATCCCTTGGTAAGACTTTCGGGCTTTTGACACTGATCATCACTGATCTATCACTGTTTTATTTACTATTTTATATAAAAATTATTTACTCTTATAATTAAACTAGCTTTTGCCCGCGGCTACGCCCGCGTGGAGGTCGGAAATTATCCCACGAGAACGTACTACCGGGATAAAAATATATCCCAGATCCCATAACCCATGTCATGGTCTATCTAGGCGTTACAGAAAGGTTACAGACATGAGACACCCAGTAACTTTCGTACGCATAATATTAGTGTGGATAGTATGGACGGAAGTATACTGCGTGAATGTCTTATGAAAAAAATATGACACATTTTCCTGTGGAAGGTGAACAACGTCTATCCCAATCTGTAAAGTAATATGAATAAAACTGGAATATCTTATGTTAAAACATTTCTGTAAACAACATTTTTGGTTTTCCCATTTTTTGCTAAAACATGTAGATTTTGTGGGCTGGATACTCGTGAGCACGCCACATACGATGGCTGCACTCCTTTTAAATCTTAGGGGGGGGGGGGAAGGTAAATCTTTAGGAGTATGAGGAACAGGGTGTAAACTTCACTCATACTCTATGGAAAAGGGAGGATCTGTGTCTGGCGGGCAATTGCCCAAGGATTGATGTCGGATAGTCTTATATATTTTAATCGCTCGATTAACTCTTATACCGCGATGTAGGACTTGTGACGTCAGGTCTTTGACTCTTATAATTAAATGTCTTGATCAATTGTTTTATTTTGTTTTATTGAATTGAACTCAAATTAAATAACTGTACCTACCTACTGAAAATTTTCCCCCATCATCCACGGGCAACTGATTTCATCTAGACCGGTAGCATTCGAGAAGTTTACCTCGTTAGAAAGGAAATTTAATTCGATGCTAGACCAACCTCCAAGTACCCTGTGAGGACAGCATTATATTCTGAAATTCTTTATGCCGAATCTACAAACAACTTTACAAATAATCTTCTTTGCATCTTACATAAAATCTTGTCTATAAAAACATTTATATTTTCTTCAATGCGAAGATGGACGAAGAAAGTTTGTGTTTCAAAGCAAATCGTTAACTTTGATTACTCGTGTTCTGCGCATTTTATGAAAGTTAAATGAAGGACGATTAGGTATGTTTATTTTTGAAATAATTTTACATTAGTCTTTGAAGAATTTGAAGGTTTCAGTTGCTTGGAAGGAACGCAGTGAAGTGATTTTGTTGCTTGAAAGGTTTGTGGCAATCAGTTTTAATATTGAGACAAGTTCATTTAACACTTTTCGTGGAAGCTTGGTTTATTTTATTTTGGTTTAAACAAATATTCACTTTTAAAACAGAAAATAGTTGCCTGCCTGCCTCATAGGTCTAGTGGTCGCACATACGACTGCTGAGCGTGGGGTCCTGGGTTCGATTCCAAGGTCGAGCAAAGTGTTAATGGGTGCTTTATCTAGAATTTCTTAGCGGCCCGGAGTCTGGATTTTTGCCCAGTTAGTGGCAATAGACTCGCCCCCTATTACATGGGACTTAAACATAACTGACGAAATGTGGGTGTACTAATGGTACACCTCTGCCTAACCCTTCGGGGAATACAGGCGTGATGTTATGTTATGTTATAGGTCTACAAACAAATTGTGCAGTTAACATAACAACATAACACACGGTAACTTATTGACTTCGTGAATCGATATAAGCAAAACAGTAATATTTAAAACGATAGGCTTCTAAAGATTCTAAATTTAATCAAACGGTTATTTTAGTTATTTACCATTTAATCAGTTCTTTTTGGTCTGGCTTCTTATATTACATTATTTCTGAACATAAAACATTTTTAAACTAGAGTAAGAAATAACTCACAGGAAACGGCAAAAACTTTTACGTGTCATATTAAAAATAATCTAGATGCCGTGACGTTTCTTATCTGACTACTCTGAGAAGAAAGGTCGAAACTCAGAGGTCGTAGTCTCTTTTAATGGCCAGACAGAATCTTGGTCAGGCCTTATGAGGAACATAGATTAGTGTCTGAAATGGTTTTTTGAGGAAAGAATCCCACAGATTTGAGTGGACCTGTCCAGTCAGTGCAAGCATTTGTCAGTTACCGTGGAGCTCAACTCAGAAGGATCTCAGCTATAGACTTATGTAAATGATTATCTAACTAAGATTGTTTAGCTAAGCGTTAACATCCCGGGAAACGCCAGCAAAGAGATAAAAATCTTATTTACAATACTAAAATTAAAAATTATAATATTCAAAAGTAACTTTCACCACTTTTACGGAGCAAACTGAAACTGCTTAAACATAAGTCTTAAAGTTCAAAAGGCCTGAAATTAACCAGCATCCACACATTTTAAACTGAAACACAGCAACAATGCTAACCCAAAATAATATTTTCCAAAAATTAAAAAAAAACTTCTAAAATTGTTTAAAATAACTGTGGCTTTTTCCACCAATTTTGTCCTTATCGTAGTTTACAAACACGCCATTAATTCTCACGAAACGTTAGTTCCTAAAAGCCTCTCAAATCCTCCTCTGTATTTAGCAAAACGCCTTTCATGTCATTGACTGTTACCAGCATTTTAGTTACAACGGCTTAACCTTTCCACGGCAATCCAGACAGAAAACTAGACATTGTGAAACGACAAACTTAGACTTACACGAAATTCTGCCAATTTGAACTCTTATGCTTTCAAAATAAGGGTGTTTGGGAGTGAATGAACAGTTTTGCCAGATGCCATTCACGAGATCTCAGTGCCTTTATGAGAGGAGTGTCCTTTCATCTCTCCTTTTTAACCCGAGGCAGCAATTATAGTTAGCGTACCACGGAAGGTTATACTTCGAATTCCTTTGGAGCTTATTCGTGAGAAGAAAAAGTGAAAAAGTTCATTGTGATTTTGAAGGCGAAAATATTTTGTCTGTTCCCAGTGTTCCGGAATTTGTTGAAAGCTGGTGTCAAAGTAAATTCAGTTGAGGAAACAACTGGATTTAGTATCGAAGTATCGATTTTATAGTTTCGCCATATCCATCTGTCTGTCTGTCTATTTGCGGCTTAGCTCAAAGACTCTTAGTACTAGATGCCGTAATTTGGCATGGGTACTGGGTACTTATACATATTAATCACGCTGACAAAGTGGTAATAAATATCATGTTTTTATTTTTTAAGGATATCTCCTACTCTTAAAGTGGGGTTGTTTTTTGTCTCGTCTAACTCATTGTGTGGGGTATCGTTGGAATAGCCGTTCAAAAATATTGGATGTATGTGAACACCATTTTTAATTTTAGGAATCCGTTTGCAAAATATTATGCTGCAAAGTGCAATTTTTTTTTACTGTCAAGTGTCCTCCGCTGCCAGCTAAATGGTTGTTTATGGATATGTAAAAAAATTCACGGCAGTAGTATATGTACCTATATAACGATTTTACTAAAAAAAAATACGGAAAACTATCACAGCTAAGTAGGCTCTACAATTTAACGACTAATAATCGATCAACTTGCAGATGGAATCAATCAAAATCAATTTGCAGATGGAATGCATGGGAGAACATGTTTTTCAACTACAATAATAAGTTTGTTCTTTGGATAAATTCATCCCAGCTACGGAACCCTTAATTGTGCATGGTCCGACACACACTTTTTATGATTTGTTTTTGAAGAGGTACTTTAAACACAATATTTTTAGTTTGGTTGTAATCCTGGGCATTATAATGACCACTTCTTGCAAGTGGAACGCCATTAAATATTCTTTCTGTTTGTGGTGACTAGGGCGTGCACACAGAGGAGTTCTTGGCTAAATAATAACAGCCGCACGGGTCGATCCGAGGTTGGTCCGTGGATGGGTGACCATCCATTACATATCGATACCCGCCCTTGCCTCGGAAAGCACGTTAAGCCGTTGGTCTCGGTTGTCATTTGTAGATCTTTGACAGTCGTTACGGGTAGTCAGGAGGTCAAAAGTCTATCAACCAGTCTTACCAAGGAGTATTACCCAGTAACTGGGTTGTGGAGATCAGGCAGTTCGTTCATGTAAAATTCAGCTATATCCAGTAAGACTGGAAGCCGACCCCAACATAGTTGGGAAAAAGCAGATGATGATACACTTCTTGTTAATTTTGTTGTTGGTTTATGTATAGTTCAAAAAGTCGGTAGTAGGTATACTAACTAACTCTGTACAAAACAGTAAAAGTAATATCTACTGCCATAAAATCAATACACATAATATAATTACTTTCCACAAAAGCATTTCTTTGATACCTTTAGAATAGCACCAAACCAGATAAGAATTATCACAGAGAATAAACAAAGAAATCGAATCCGACAGAACATCACATTACCCAGCCGTAGAGCATCAAATATTCATACGGAATCCACCAACTGACAGTGCAAGGAATGTTCCCCTTTTGTTCGCACCTTGTAAAGCAGTATCAACATGAAATAGCAATGTACAGAAGGTGAACTCCATAAAAGAAGCCAAAGACAAGAGCATGCACTTATATCCGCGTACGTATGACGATCTCAGTCGAATGCCAATCGCAATTACACTTGCACTCGCTATACGTGAAGCGTGTCTATGTGTACGTGCGTTTTCGCTCATTGCAGCGGGCCCTATCAGAATACCGCTGCGGTTTTTTTTTTAATATCGCAGCATTATGCTGAGTTTATGGCTATTGGGGATTCTTCGAGGTGATAGAAATGAAATAGCGGATTGTAATAATAGGAATGGTTCCGTTTATTAGACGTAAGAACGCGCGCTATCTTGGTTTCTGAGTGAGTGGCGCCGCGTTTTGTCTCCGACAGAGGCCTTTTTTGCCTCGCATTTTTTATTTTGCAAATTTGTTACTTTTGTTAGTTTTAATTGCTCCTTTTTTACTGTTTGTATTTCCTGTGCGTATCCCAAATAAAATATTTTTCTTTCTTTGTATGGACCCGACCTTCTGTACCTATCTAGCTTGTGGCAGTAGGTACCGGTTTTTGTTGGTAAAATACCCTGGTTTTCAGGTGCCGTACAGTTTTGGAAATAAAAAGACTGAGGCAAAGCCTAGTGACACAGACTTTGGAGGTAGTTGTAAAATTTTTGTGGGCTAAATATTTTTTGTGCAAAATATATTCGTATCTTAAGCGAGCTGCGTATTTATAAACAGGTTGGTACGAATGCGTGTAATTTTTTGCTGTATGTAACACTTTGCTTTAAAATATTTTACTCTCCCCAAAATATTCTAGACTATGCAAACAGCACCAAAATTTCCAGAATCCACTCTGCAAAGTAGAACAAAACCAATAAAATTTTACATGTTTGACCATCACTTCGAAAACTGAACGAATTTTGGTGAATCCCACTATTTGACTAACTGAATTGAACGAACGAAGTCGTGCGTAAAAGCTAGCCATTAAATGAGAATGGTGCAGTCTTATTGGCGAAGTTTTTCCCGCTATAAATTCTCGTATATTTGACGTGGCAGCCGGAATTAATGTTTTGGTAAATTATTACTGTTTCATTTCTTTTGTTTCTTCTGTAAGTGAGTGAAAAGGACTGTATAGAGCGCATGCCACACTGGGAAGGAATTAGCATTTAGCTTCGCTTATGTAGCTATCGATTGTTTGCATACTTCGATTCACACCTCGAACTATGCGCCGAAGTATAAAAAGACGCGGTATCTATATGCTTCGTTCCCAGGGAGAACGCACGGGGCTAGAGCGGTAACGGGCGCGGTGGCGGGCGCGGTGGCGGGCGCGATTAGGTAGCCACAGTGCATCGCGAGTTAATATAGCGGGCAGTAGGGGGTAGATGTTTCCACAGCGTATTAAAGAATGGACGGTCGCTCGCTTAATAACCTACTCAGTCCCGTGTCGGTGCGGCGGTTTCATACTCCTAAATTAAAAAATCAGAATATGGCGAAAAGTTTCTAACAGGTGCTGTGACCTTTCGGTAATGATCTGTGGTAGCTTGAAAATAGTAATTGATTAACTGAAAAGAAGGGTTTTGGGAGACTTCGAAGAAAACACGTTTTGATGAAAAAGTAGGATTAGATCCAAACTTAAACCAAAGTTCTAGAAGAAAAGGGATCTAGAACTAGTAATTTAACCGCCTCTGTGGTCTAGTGGTTAGACCACCTGTCTCAGACCCAGAGGTCCCGGGTTCGATTCCCAGTGGGGGCAAAATATTCTGCTCGGTTTGGTTGGTGGTAGGGCTTCTTTTAAGTCCGCCTGGCTAGCTATCACCATCTTATCTAAGTCTGTAGCCATAACAACAATATTACCAGCATTGTTGTGTTCCGGCAGTAAGAGGTAAGATAGCCAGTTCCTCTGTGGTTTAGGATTCCGGGTGAAGCTCGCTTCCACCTTCGGCCTGATCATCACTTATCATCAGGTAAGATTCAGGCCAAGAGCTTCCCCGTTGTGGTTAAAAAAAAAAACTAGTGTTGAATCCGGTTTAAACTCCGATTTAGCACATATTTTGTAATTCCCACCCGCTTTAGCACCCGCGCAAGCTCCTCACCCTGGCCTAAGTGAGTGAATAGGATTGTAAGGTTCAGTTATTGTGATAAACATCTTGAGATGCATAATCAGTGACAGTTTTATCGTTTATGGCGACAAAAGCGACTCGTTTAGGGATGTTTATGCTAATGGCTTTCGCTGTATCATTAGTTGTTGATGCGTTTTATGTATCTGTAATGTCTTCTTTTACATCTATGTTGTTTTGTGGTACGATTTACACGGAATAATTATAGTTTTTATAACTCAATCAATCTGCCCAGCCTTTTCCCAACTATGTTGGGGTTGACTTTCACTCCCCACGCTTTGGTACATACCGTGCAATTTTTTCTCCCAGTTGATAATCCGGCTATTCTAATTTACAATTATTGAGACCGTCTTTCAACCTAAGAACCCAGCTTAAATATCTATACTAATGTTATAAAGGAGTAAAATCGGTTTGTTCGTTTGTATGGAAGGGGTAGGTAATCACCGGAACTACCAGTCGGATTTGAAGAAATATTTTTGGATTGGATAGTCCAATTCTTGAGGAAGGAGGAGGAGGCTATATCATCACGCTCTAACCCTTAGGAGCCGAGCAAAAAGAAGCCTAAATGAAGTAATAGCGCGGCCGGGCTCTAGTAGTGTCTAGAATAAAATAAATCAAAAGCACCACAGAAACATTCTGAGTGTTCGAATTTCCACTAAGTTCTACAACTAACGAAGTATTTAACTTACTTCAATGTATTATTATTACAACGTCTGCAAGTCTCTTAGCAGAACCTTTAAAGTTTGCTTTCCTTTTAACCCGATACGGCCATTATTATGAGATCCAAATTTTAATTAAGTTGTCAGAAACAAAATTCAGGTCATGAAATGGTCTCAGCTAAATAAGGGTTCCAACACATCAGCGTTTCCTGTTCAAATCTTTCACACAAGCACGCGATATGAACCAACACTGCTAGCAACCTAAGGCCAGGAAATTAATTTAAAACCAACAAAATTTTAATTTTTTGACAGTATTATAAAACAACTCTAACACGGCAAATTAAGAGCCTACACAACCTCAGGTTTTTATCTCGGTCGCACCATACTACTCGCGGAGTGAGTGCGAGTGCAGTTAGTATGCAAAGTTTGATGATCAAATTTGTAGTAGTAAAGTATTTTTTTAATAGCAGCGGTTTATTGTTCGGTTTGGAGGTAATTTTTTTTTTTGAAATCGTGTTTTCGGCTAACATAGGCCTTAACATTAATCCTCAACTTTAACATAATATATTTATTTCAAAATTAATGCTGCAGTAGTTTCGATATAGCGGCGGATCTTGCTAAGCAATTTGAGGTAGCATAGGCTCTTAAGATGAAGTGTGGGGCGCGTCTTCGTGCATGGCACTGTCTGTAGTGTTCGTGTTTATTCCTTCTTAAGTCAACAGGCTGTGTACTTAGTACTTTCTTAATGCACTTCATACAGCAACATTTTATATTTTGTTTGAGCTGTTTTGCAGAGGTGCCAAAACGCTGGAACTAAATAAAAGTTTATTGCAAACTTTCACATAGCGTCGCCATCCTAGAGATGTGCGTCTAGTAAATACCCAAAGGGAAAATGTCCAGTTATAATCCCATTTGGGTAAAAACCGGGTATTTACACAAATTTTAAGTTACCCGGGTCTTTACCGGGTAGAATCTCTACGACATCCACGCGTTACCGTGCACGCTAGTGTATAAGGAGCCTTAAAACGCGTTGTAATTAGAAAGGATCGTAAAACTATGTACTGGGAAGAATAAACGTTAGCTGGCCAAGAATTTATGATCATTTGCACGTAAATGGTAAAAATAATTTAAGACTGAATGTAATTTATGATTTTTGTGTGGGAAATAATATTGAGAGGATTGTATGTGAGCAATGAAATGAAGTCTCGGTATGTAACGATGGTCACGCATCCACGGATCAACCCCGGCAAGCGTAGCTTAACCTGATGGATCGACCCGTGCGGCTGTTATTACTTAGCCACGAGCTCCTCACTGGGCCACCACTACTTAAAAAAAAATACACTTGAACTTCATGAACTGATTATGAAGTTCAAGTGTTTATTTTAAAGTAGGTTAAGCTACGCTTGCCGGGGTTGGTACATGGATGGGTGACCATCGTTACATACGGAAACTCCTCCGTGCTTCAGAAAGCACGTTAAGCCGTTAGTCCCGGCTGTCATTTGTGGATCTTTGACAGTCGTTACGAGTCGTCAGAAGCCCGAAAGTCTGACAACCAGTCTTACCAAGGGGTATCGTATTACCCAGTTACTGGGTTGTGGAGGTCAGATAGGCAGTCGCTCTATGTAAAATACTGGTATTCAGCTGCATCCGGTTAGGCAGCTGCACCTCAACATGGTTGGGAAAAAGCTGGGCAGAATGATGATGGCGGCCTAGTGGTATTGGCTGCGACTTACAAGTTGTAAGGTTGTGGGTTCGAACCCAAGCAGGCAGTTTACTTTGTGTAAATTATTTCATCAGCACTGCTCGCAAAAATGGTGAAGGTCAACATCGTCAGGAAACCGGCATGTACTAGAACCAAAATCATAATGTGTCCCAGCAGTAAGGACATAGTGGTCGCAAGCGGTACTGCTGAGCATGAGGTCCTGGGTTCGATCCCAGGTCGGGCAAAGTGTTATTGGGGTTTCCATCAGGAATTTTTCAGTAGCAGCCCGGAGTTTGGATTTGTGTCCGGTTGATGGCAATAGGCTTGCCTCCTATTACAGGCGACTAAAACATAAGTGACGAAATGTGGGTGTACACCTCTGCCTAACCCTTCGGGGATTACAAGCGCGATGTTATATTATGTACGTATTGTTGTGTCTCCTAAATGCTACTGCCTTATTTCTAACTGTTGCTATCTTAAAGCATAGTGTTGTTTGAAATTACTTTTAGAGGTATGAGGAACAGGGTGTAAAGTTCACTCATCCTCTACAGAAAAGGGAGGATCCTCCGACCAGACGGGTGTCGTGTCTGGCGGGCAACTGCCCAACGATTGATACCGGAAAGTCTTATATTATGTTGATCGAGCGGTAACTTCGTATTGCGTGAAGCAGGATTTGTGTGACGTCACAGGGGCAATACCCGTATTTTTAAGAACGTTCGCATTTGCATCTCATTCGCAATCTGTCAAATACAATCAATTTACCAACATTTTTGACAAGTTTGACAGATTGAGACTTGAATGTGAACGTTTTTTAAGTACGAGAATTGGACTTCTGGCTTTCGATACGTAGTTCGCGTGTGGCGTTGTAGATGCCGCCACAAACGCACAATAATCTTGTGATCAAGTCCTTTGAAGATACACTGTAATTAATTAATGGTTATTCGTAGATAATGAAGGTGGTGACGAGAATGATATGGGTGGCTTATGCCGCCACTGTTAATAGAGTCGTAGATCAGTCTACGTTATCTATACACATACATGAACTTACGCCTTTTTCCCATTGGGGTAGGCAGAAACTCCTTCCAATCCTTCATACTACTGTCTTATAAATCTTCATACTATCGTTATGAATTTTGACAGATTAATCCTGGGACCTGAAGAAGGACAAAGCTGTTTTTCATCTTCGATATTCGTCCAGGAGTTGCATTAGTTGGGAATAGTGTGGCGGGCTTTTCCCAAAACAGTCATCAATATTTTTAGTCTAACGCGTGAGTTATACAGAAATGGCGAGGTGGAGGCGTGGCGCAGGCATGATGCCGCTTTAAAACGTTTTACATACAAAATGTACGTAGGAAACGTGTCTTGAAACTCAAGCGGCGTGGCGGAGGCACGCCGCTTTCTCGCCTGTGCTGCGTCGCTTGATATACAGTATGAGCAGTATTTATGCACTGAAACGGCAAAGCTACTCGAGCACCTTAAATGATTATGACCACGAGGAGAGGAAGACATGCTATCGCAACAAAGTCAGCCTGTATAATGACGCATCGTAATGTGTCTTCGCCTCTTCTAATAATTTAAATCGCGTTCGTGCCTTATCTGTTCCACGCCTGCGCTGCGCCTGCGCTGCGCCTGTGCCGCGCCTTTACCTTACGCCTTCTCTGTGTAATTCACGCCTGACGCAGGAATCAAATATGCATGTAGGCACGAAAACCTACCCTATATTTCACAATCTACCACAACAATCTGTATAGACAGTCATAGAGACAGTTCGTCCAATTTTAAACAAGAAACGTCAACCTATTTACTTATCGCCTCAAATCTTAGAATGACAGGTCTTTGGGACATGTCAAGGTCTAAAAACTTCACCTAAACCTCAGAAACTTTGGCACAAACGACAAACGCCTCTTATCAGAACCAAGGAGGCTCTCTCACGTCCTTAAAAGCGAAAATTTTGAGATAACACTAAAGACTAGGCATCATTTTTGCCTTGCAAACTTTCCGATCACACTTTAAAAACGAATTTCAACCTTTTTTCCTTACAAATAGAGTTCAAAATTCTTTGCTGTGTTACCAGAAGAGGCTTACCCACTTCTAAACGAGTTAATTAGGGCACAACGTATGATCAATTACGTCACGAAGAGATGTGATTATACTAATTAACGTGATTATAAGTATACGAAAGTAATTAGAATACAAAGATTATGTTTGTGAGTGATGTGAGTGAATTCTTAGAAGCTTTTAAGAGTGTTTTTGGAAGACGTGGTTTCGCTTAATGTGTTAGGTATTTATTATGTGATTTATGTGCAGAAATAATACATTTTGAGTTACACGAATTCTCAGAATGAAGTAGGTTCAAGAATTCTTTGAAGAACCCAAGGGAGGTTTATTTTTAGACGATAAGTTGTGGCCGGCAGGGATCTCGTTTAGACGGTTCATAAACTTTAGAGTGGGGCAAGAAAATCCAGTATATGAGGACTGTGTGGCTATGACTGATAATAAGCTAAATGGATAGCTGTGATAGTAAATTAATTAGCTACAACTGCAAGTCTATCAAGAGATCGATAGAAGGTGTTAGGGCGCTGTGTCAGCAAGCTGATATAGTGGCCTTGCAGGAGACATGGTTGCTGCCTCACGAGCTGCCACTGCTGAGCACAATCGACGACAGCTTCGGTGCTACGGGCACGTCCGCGGTTGACGCGTCGGCCGGCTTACTGACGGGCAGGCCGTACGGCGGCGTCGCGTTATTGTGGAGAAAAAGTGCGTTTCAATCTGTGTCTGTGATAACCTGTGATAACGTTAGGACTGCTGCAATAAAGCTAACTGTAAGTAGTAGATCTATAGTGATTTTTAGTATCTATATGCCTACGAACTGTTCTGAGAACATTCCAGTATTTACCGAGTGCCTCAGTACCATACAATCTATTATAGCAGTAGAAGAAAACTTTGGTGTCGAGGCCTTCTACATTTTGGGGGATTTTAATGCCCACCCCCATGAAATATTTTATAAAGAACTGTCAGATTTTTGTTGTGATTACTCTTGGTGTTGTGCAGATGTACTGATGTTAGGAGTAGACTCGAATACATATACGTTTCGTAGTGATGCTCATGGCTGTGAGAGGTGGTTGGATCACTGCATAGTCACTCAGTCCGCTCTGGCGGCGATTAAAAAAGTGTGGGTACAGCATGACGTGTATTGGTCCGACCACTTTCCTCTAATAATTGAATGTAACCTCAATAAACTGAATGCAAAATTTGAGCCCATAACATTAGCGGATGTATCGAACAAATATACCATTTGGGGTGATAGACAAATGGAAGAAATTAATAAATATAACACATTGAGTCATTCTAAACTTAGAAACATTGATTTTCCTTTAGAGTTAGGACAATGTTGTGATTCTGTGTGTCGAAATAGTGATCATTTTCCAATTCTTGATAAAATGTATAATGATGTTATAAGTATCTTAACTGACGCGGCTAAAGAGTCATATAAGTACACAAAATGTACCAGAAAGAAAGGATATGTAACTGGCTGGAATAAGCACGTCGCCGGCGCACATGGGGAGGCTAGGCTCAGATTCAGGATGTGGATTTTGGCGGGAAAACCAAAACATGGGACTATCTACAATGAAATGTTAGAATCGCGGACGACTTTTAAAGCTAAATTAAAATGGTGTCAAGATAGACAAGAACAATTAAAAATGGATTTACTCGCATCCAATCACTCAGCCAAAGATTTTAAAGCGTTCTGGAAAAATACTAATAAACTGAATGTTAGGCCTGGCCTTCCTGTGAGCGTTGAGGGCGCTCATGATCATAAAACGATTGCCAATATGTTTAGGGAATATTTTACTGTGCAGTCGACATTGAACCCGTCGTCGCGTGTTGATGCCGAGACAGTGGTGACTGAGCGTAGTGTGTATTTCTCAGCGAAAAGTGTCTCAAACGCTATTAAAAACATGCAAAGGGGGAAATCGCCTGGTCACGACTGTCTCAGTATAGAACACTTTAAGTATGCAGGGGTTCACTTACCTCGAGTGCTTAGTATGATGTTCAATTTGTTCCTGTGCCACTCTTATTTACCTGAGCCATTGATGAGTACAATTGTGGTACCCATTGTAAAAAACAAGACGGGTAACGCGTCAGATAAAGCTAACTATCGACCCATCTCACTTGCTACAATAACAGCCAAGGTGCTTGACAGTCTGTTGAATGGTAATCTCATGAGGCACGTCGACCTGCAGGACGCGCAATTCGGTTTTAGAGCCGGTCTGTCGACAGAAAGCGCCATACTCTGCCTGAAACATACTGTCAAGTACTACACAGAGAGAAGGACGCCGGTATACGCGTGTTTTCTCGACCTATCAAAAGCTTTTGATCTCGTAGCATATGACGTGCTGTGGGAGAAGCTAGGAAGCGCGGGTGTACCGGCGGAGTGTACCTCTCTTCTCAAGTACTGGTACTCAAATCAGAGAAATCAGGTGAGATGGGCCGGTACTTTATCAGACGACTATAAATTGGAATGTGGTGTGAGACAAGGGGGCTTAAGCTCGCCACTATTGTTTAATTTGTATGTAAATAAGCTGATTGAGCGGCTCAGTGGCACTCATGTCGGCTGTTTTATTGATGACAAATGTGTAAACAATATTAGTTATGCAGACGACATGGTGCTGCTGAGCCCCTCAATCAGCGGATTAAGGAATCTGGTGTCTCAGTGTGAGGCATATGCGTTGTCGCACGGGCTTAAATACAACTCCAAAAAGAGTGAACTACTGGTATTTAGAGCAGGTAAATACTATCCCGCATATGTTCCCCCTGTCATCCTTAACGGTGCAGCCTTGAAAGTAGTGGACAGGTTTAAGTATCTGGGTCACATTGTAACAAGTGACCTTAAGGATGACGAGGACATTGAGAGGGAGCGCAGGGCTTTGGCGGTGAGAGGCAATATGCTCGCTCGCAGGTTCGCACGTTGCACCAACGAGGTGAAAATAACACTTTTTAAGGCATTCTGCCAGTCGTTCTACTCGAGTGGCCTGTGGGTGAAGCATACGGAGCGAACCTACGGAGCCCTGCGCACCCAGTATAATAACGCTTTTAGGATGCTGTTGGGGCTGCCGTGGCGCTGCAGCGCGTCTGGTATGTTTGCTGAAGCACGTACGGATGGCTTTCCAGCCATCATGCGCAAGAAAGCAAACTCTTTGCTGCACCGTCTACGAAGCAGCAGCAACAGTATCCTAAATGCTATAGCTGCCCGCTTTGACTGTCCTTTCCAAAATATGTGGATACGGACAGCCATAGGCATCGGTTAAATATAGGTACTAACAATACTAACATAATTTTAGCTACATTTGCTGTTACTAACACAATAACATTGTATGATTTTATGTAACCTATATGGAGTTTCTCTGAAATAAATTAATAATAATAATAATAATAATATAGGTATAATGACATATGGCTGGTCTGAATATAAAGATAGGGGGTTTTAACGCCTGAACTGCCTCAATTGTCTATCGTTTGCATGCGCGATTACAGTGAGAGCGTACTCAGGTTGGGAAAAGTGGTATTGTGTTTAACTACGGCCCAAAGTTTGGAACGTAACCACGTAAATGTCAATATGATCATTCTATGGGGATTGTAACTCAACTGGCAAGAATCACAAACAAACAACGTAAAATGACACTTCATTTTACGTTGTTTGTGATGTAAGTTGCAAAGTATCAAATTCAAATAATTTATTTTCTCTTCACAAACAATGACATCTTTTACTTTAGTCAGGGTTTATAAAAACTACTTTAGTGATACTAGTTTGTGAGAGACTGGTGTCTGCACTAGGAATACCTGTATCATCAGGGTCCCACCACACGGTATATAAACATTTTCAATTAATTAGTAAATGTGAAGGGATAGGCATTACATAAAAATCAATTATAGACTCAGAGATTTAAATCAATTAAACAAAAAAATACACATACATAAATAAATACACTCGCGTCTTTTTCCCATGGGGGGCAGAAACTACAGAAAGCCACGTGTTACGATCCATAAGTAGTTCAGATATCGGACGCCTCACTATTCCTAGATTACTATTGACTATTATAATATATTGTATGATCATGAAACGAATCACGAACCTTATTACATCAAGGCCTTAAACGAGAAAAGGTCCAACGCCCTAATCTAACTCTAGCACTCAATAATAAAGTGGTGGAACAATAAAATTTTGCGAGGATGTCACAGGTGGTACATTTTATTTCAATTCATTAGACAAATGCGGGCCATCTGTTCAAATAATTGGCTTAGATATAATTCAGCTGATAAGGCGTTCTACTTCAAGTTATTGAAAATTGAGATTGCTGAAAGTGGATTCTTTAATTGTGGTGTAAATAGGTTATTGGGATTTTGTTCAAGGTTGAGTTTTAGTCAAATGCTTGCTGCTTAGTTAGAGAAGTTGCCGAACCTTTTCTTAACTATGTTGGGGTAATTTAGTCTAACCGAATGCAGCAGACTACTAGTATTTTATATGGAGCGGTTGCCTGTTTGACCTCCACAACCTAGTTACTGGATCGTGTTCATACCCCTTGGCGAACAAATATCTAACTGAAAACAGGACGCTGAGGCTGTTTGCCCTTCACCGCCACCGTCAACGGATGGACGGTGCCAGAGTAACAAACATTGAATAAAATACAATAGACGTAGATATATTTAGTAAACTATTCCGCTTTACTATTCTTAAAGAGTCTTAAAAAACCCTGTAAGAAATCGACACGTGTTTCACCTCTCAACGAGGCATCCTCAGGATGACGATTGACTTGTTGCGAACCCGTACACGACGTGTTAACATGCTGAGCGCTGGACGAGCTCAGCGTCCAGCGCGATCGTATCGATTTCTTACAGGGCTTTTTAAGACTCTTTAAGAATAGTAAAGCGGAATAGTTTAATAAATATGTCTACGTCTATTGTTTTTTATAATGGATTTCCGCCAAGTCACGCCTGAATCAATTAACTTAACATTGACTATGTATCTCGGACCCCGAGTTTTTGCGTAATTCGGTGCGACTCTAGAACTTGGCCCGAGATTGGTTGATTGTCAGGCCGATGTGCGGGCA
Organism: Eupsilia transversa; assembly: GCA_914767815.1. Lineage (NCBI taxonomy): Eukaryota > Metazoa > Arthropoda > Insecta > Lepidoptera > Noctuidae > Eupsilia > Eupsilia transversa. Next base: position 5,385,295 of record OU611896.1, on the reverse strand, counting down.
ATACAAAACACGTTTGATCTTGTCCACACTATGTCGCACCGTCGGGCGCCGTTCGACCGACTTTTGTTTTGTTTATCATAATATATTGACGGCAATTATCGTTCGTCCACGTGTGGACGTGCATCGCTTCGCAGACAAAGCATCGCTGTCAACGGCACGTCACGCTCAGATCGAATAATCTCGTTTCTCGTTGACGGCAGCGGTGGATGAACTGCGTAAGCCATCGACGGGGGGTCTCCTTGTATGTTTAAAAACAATTATTATTATTTAAAAGGTCTACTGAAGATTAAAGTACCTGCAACATAGAAGGTCAGTCTAAAAATACTTTCGATCAAATTATTCAGTTAAAACATCAAAATTTACAGCAGTAAAAGCTACCGAAACTCTAAAGCTCTTGAGGAGATTAAATTAAATGGAGAAGTCGTAAAATCCACACTTAAGAATATCCAATCCAAATAAAATTGTAGTAACATACCTCCCAATGAATAACATTCCTTCACAGTCATTTTAAGTAAGAGATAGTATATATTAGATAGTAGATATAAAGGAAAAAGAAATAAATAAATAAATTGGCAGGTTAGAGACCACCACGTGTTAAACGAAAATTGAAATTAAAAACCTACTACGGAAAAACGAACAAACAACCAGAAAACGAACTGTTCCCTTCCTGTCTTGAATCCAAGCCGTGGTTGATAATATAATCGAAGGACACCTCATTTATTTTAATGAGCTCAGTAGTTTATTATGTCCGAGGAGCTCGTGGCTAAGTAATAACAGCCGCACGGGTAGACCCATCAGGTTAAGCTACGCTTGCCGCGGTTGGTTCGTGTTTGACCATCTTTACATACCGAGACTCCTCCGTGCCTCGGAAAGCACGTTAAGTCGTTGGTCCCGGCTGTCATTCGTGGATCTTTGACAGTCGTTACGGGTCGTCAGAAGCCCGAAAGTCCGACAACCAGCCTTACCAAGGGGTACTTATTGTATTACCCAGTTACAGGGTTATGGAGGTCAGATAGGCAGTCGCTCCAAGTAAAATAATGGTATTCAATTGCATCCGGTTAGACTGGAAGCCGACCCCAATATATTCGGGAAAAGGCTAGAAATAATATGTCCAAGATTAGAAACTATCTCACATACATAGCGAGTCAGATTATTAAACCTTCCTCTCTGCCGTAGTCGGGTAAAAAAACCCGCCCTACTACACTATGTATAGAATTTTATCAAATTCATCCATGATGCTAAGAAATTCCGAAATATTGGTCTTCATTTCTCAGACTCTGCTACCGCAATAATTCAGTGAAAGGATTATCTGAGAGAAAGTGTGGCTTTCGAAATAATTGGTAAAACGATAGCTTTAATAAAATTTGTTCAGTATTCGGTTTTAGGTTTTGTCTAGGGGCGAATCTAGGCTATATTAGTCTATTGTTTGAAATTTCGGTTTTGTTAATCTAGTCTTTGGTTAGGAAAATAACTTGGCTTTTTAGAGCGCTTAAATTTACTTGATATTGAAATTAAAAATGTCTACTTCCCTATACAAAATGTCTACATTTATATCTGTTTAAGTATTGATTTAATGTACATAGTAAAAAGTATTCTATTCTCTTCTATTTAAGTCCTAATGAACTGTTTTTCCGAAGCCTAGTTTTCAGAAAGTCTTAACAAGTTTGTGATCTATTGTCGAGTCCTAGCCGCTGAAATTGGTTTAACGAAATAACAACAGCTACTCAAAAATCTTAATTGGAGATTTCACAACAGATTCTAATGAAAGGGTTTTCAGAAACTTGCTAGTAATAGGGTCTTATTGACACTTTTTAGATACTAGTAGTTGTAAATATCGTTACAATATAACAAGTCCATAAATATTCCTTTCATCGGAATACTGACCCAGGAATTTTCATAAACAGCACAAAGGGAAGAAGAGATTTGTCGGCAGCAACCCTTTGCTATATTTAGAAAGATAATGCCAAATAAATCTAAAATAGTAGGACAAAATAGATAGGTACAGATAGGCCAGCTTAATAAAATGAGCGAGGCAGGCGCACGCACACATAGACGCGTACGTTCCGCGATCTCAAACAAATAACAGCCGCGAGTCCGCTCGCACTTACTGTACGTGTCTATTGCTGCGTTTCGAGTAACGATATAATCGATTTGAGCGTGCTAACCCTTTCCGAATAAGCTTGAGCGCGATAACGATGTCCCGTGAATTGTCATAGATGACGTCATGACATGCGCCATCTTGCGTTAACGCCAACGATGCATTTTATTAAAATAACCGTGAGCGCTGAAAATAAAATGACAATTGGCTGTTTTGAGTCGCAACATAATATGTTGCGACTCAAAACAGCCAATTATCTTTAAACTAACATGGCATTTTCGAAATTGTACTTCTGGCTACCGTCGCCACCTAACCAAAGAAGAAGAAGACTGATATTTATGGTGTATTTAGAAAGAAATAAGTAATGTTATAAGTTTTCACGTTGAGCGAGCACTGTAAGCGCATTCACGAGCGTTCCAAATTGATGACAGCCCTCAGCTGTCATAATCGTAATATGTAAATCGGAACGCCAAATATTAACGCGAGCGCTGTGAGCGATTATGGCCTAACTCGGAATGCGGCCTATAAGTGCGTGTGTTTCGCTCGTTGTATGGACCCGACCTTCTGTACTATTCCGCAATAGTAGTATGGAGAAACGCTTAAATCCGTCGTGTTCTCTCAAAGGCCTTTCAGCCTACGGCTGCAATTACAAAGGGACCCTTTGCCGCCTGTTTGTAGACGGTGTCTCCGTGGATTTGCCTTTTTTGATTTTGTATTTAGCTGAGGAGTTGGATGTAGTTTTTCAATGAGACGGGTTAGGTTATTGTGGCTGTAGTGTGTCTTGGTTATGGTTAATCGGATATTATAAGTGGCGTTTGACTACGAAAAAAAGTAAGTAATTTTATGTAATTGTCGGTTAGCCACTCTCGAGCAAGTCATATGCTATGTATAATTCATATTTGGAGAAATCGGTTAGGAAATATAGAGAGTAAATACTATTACCTATTACTAATCCCTCGTGGTAGCAAATTACGAAATAGAAACCAGACATGCGAAGCGTATTGGAAAATGGCCGCCCGGTCCTTTCAGTTTCGATGAAGGTAAAAGTACAAAGTCTTCAACAGGACAGAAAGGTCACTACGGACACGGCCCTATAACCAATTGACCTAATTGACGAACTATAAGAAGGTGTATAACCCGTGTCTCCATAATATTTCACTCTGAAACTCTTATAACATACCAACATTCTGCTTTTTTTTGTTGCCGAACGAAACATGAATAATTTATCGCAAAAATGTTTGCAAAACATATGGGTTTTAGCGTAACAACTAGATGAAATATTGAATTTATAATAATCGACCCTTGTCAAAACAATGCCTTTAGTGGTAGCAAAAAAATGTGAACAATGTATAGGAATATTTTGTCGCTATGTATTATAATTAATTTAACAGCTTTTTGTTCACCCTTTTTATCGGAGGCTGGTAAATTTTACATACTTCGATTTTTAAATTTTCGTCTGATAAAATACGTGATAGTGTGTTGGCAAACCAGCACTTGTAGAAATGACAGATTGTTATTGTGAATCTGAGATTTTGTCTATTCGTCGATCGACAAAACCCATGCGAATAGAAACCCACGCGTGTAGATAATATGGCGAACTAACAATGTTGTTTTTTTTTACGCAAATCATTACACCAAAATTTTGCAATCTGCCAAGCGTTTTCCTATTCATGTAGGGTCGGCATCTAGTCTAAGCAGATGCTGGTGAATACCAGTATTTTACACGGAGCGACTGCTTTTCCTTGACAACACAGTTACTGGGTAAAACAATACCTCTTGAAAGACAGGTTGTCAGACTTTTGGGCTTCTGACTACCCGTAACGACTGTCGAAGATTTAAGAATGACAGCTGGGACTAATAGCTTAGCGTGCTCTTCGAGGCGAGGGTCTCGGTATGTCATTCATGGTTCACCAAATCCACGAACTGACCGCGGCAATCGTAGCTTAACCTTCGATCGAGCCGTGTGGCTGTTATCATTAAGCTAACTCGTACAATTTTGCAATAATAATGAAATCTGAATATTCTTGTCAGTATTTTACATCCCCAAGCCAAAAATAGGAGAAACTAACAATAGTAAAGCCAAGCTTATAACAAACAAACAGAATTATAACAAATTCTACTCCCAACGTTGCTGCAATAAATTGCCACTTTGCTCTCCTAAGATTTTCACGTAGCCAAAGTGCCGAAAATCCCGTGAGCCATTTCTTAAAAACCATTTTATCATCTGAACAAAATGAGAACGCAATAGCGAAACGGAACCGTCGCGTGCAACGGCCACATTCCCCCGTTTACACGTTGAAATTCTCTAGAAAACAATTCACCTAGCCCGGCAGCGGTTGCTCTTATAAGAAAACTGTGGCTCAGACGTGCTGGTATTGATATTCAGAATGAGCATGAAGATGAAAATTGTAAATGTAGCTAAGTCGTTGCATGTAAGGGAGAAAATGTAAATAGATCCTGCAAATAGAGTGGACCTCAAAATAAAAGACGATCTGGCAATAAACGAAGAAAAAACTTTCAGCTACAGAAGATAAAGAAACACCAGAAGATGGTAACGAAACTAGCTAAAAAGTGTGGAATTAAAAGCAACTTAGTACCGAAAACTGACGAGGAAGCCAATTCCATTCAATCATTTCGATCATGCATAGGATCGAACCCAGAGAAGTACGATGAAAAATATCTACATCGATGATTATACAATTATAATCAAACTCAAAACAAAAGTTAACCATCAACACAATTTCTTTCAAATCTATTCATTGACCAAAAGCCTCAGAAACTTAACACATTATTCCACAATCCACAACATCTGCTTCTCATCAAGTATTCATTACAAAAGAAATGGAAGAATTTTCACACAGCGCACGTGTGGCTAAGGTTTTATATTTTAAAACTAAATGCTTCTTCGTGGTTCATATTGCGAAACAAAATGTTATGCGGAATCCACAGAGAGTAGAGGCAAATGCTCCGCTAGTGGGATACAATTCGCACTACAGCGTTTTGTGATTCTGCTAATGTTAAGTTGAATTTCTTTAATTTTTCGGTTCCTTTATCTTTATAGTCTGCGTTATTGTGCTTTTTGGAATGCTAATTTTTTCTTTTATGTGGGCGAGCGCATACTTTCCGGGTTTTTAACGATAATCCCGGAATGATAACAAGCAGCGGTTATCGGTTATTATTTCTGGTATCAGCCAGCCATCAGGTCGATACTAAAAATAATTAAATTTATATTGATACAGATTGCATCTTGTAGATAAAAAACGCAGCGAGTGCTGCCCAACTTAATTGGGTTGTGGGGGGCCATAGGAAATACGTGGAACTGACTGATAACATAAGTCGTATAAGGCACATAAAAACGTTTAATGAAAATAAATAATAACTCTATAATGTCGGCGTTGAAAGTCAAAACCTTTAGTATTCATGTAGAATTTAGTGAATTGAAAAGAAACAGCGACGCGGACGAATTCTTCGATGCCCTATGATTCTTTGCGTAGTTCTTTTTTAATTTGGAATTAAATGTCAAATTTTGGGTAAATATCGAAAAACTCTTAAAGTTCAAATATCTCGAAAACTATTGAATTTCGGCCATACATATGGGGTGTTCTATTTGTTGCATTCTGGCCCCCCTATCAGCTCCTGACGGATATACGTCGAATTACAAGTAACCCTGTATACATGTTCGTAGTTTGCTAGTTAAGTTAGTATACATAAAATAAGTAATGTAATTATATGTATGAAAATAAAAAATTGAAAATTACATCAAAATGAGTTCGCGTTAATTTGGCAAAAAGTATAAAAATTGCATGCACCGACCAGCGTTTGTCGACGCCGAGAATCGCTGGCATATGGGCGCCGGTAACCAGCGTTTACACCCTAACATAATTATTATAGCGAGTGACTCGAAAATCCTTTGAAAAGAACGTTTTATTATTTCAAACCAAATCAGCTTAACAAAAGAAACAAATTCTAATTCCCTCTCACAAAATGTAAATACGTCAAATATCGACACGGTGGGATCCGTATGTTTTATAAAGCAAATAAAAACGTTTGAAAAGGCAACCTTCGCCCTATTTCCGTGGTAATGAAGTATTCATCACCCGCCTCTGGCGTGTTACAGTGTGGTCTAACTAAAAAGCGAATGGCGTAGATTTATTTAATTGGTTAATCAATTAAGAATAAAGGAAAATAAATATTTTTACTAAGTTATACATCAGAAGCAAGTTCGAGAAACGGTTGGTTTTTCTTTTATCTACCGAGTAAGTAGATAAAAGAAGGTAGGTAGGTAAGCATTTATTTACTAAAACTTAGTATAGAAACATCAGTGTCGTTTAAAAAAAACTATTTTATTTATTCATATATGTAGAGAATTTATGAATTCAAGCGTAGTTCAAGCAAAAAGAAGATGAAAACACTAATACCGTAAAGTAAAAAATATCGAGGAATTGCAATCAATCTACCTAATAACAATATTCGTTGTTAGTCAGTCAAGCTTGGTAAGAAGATAGTTAATTGATTACTGTCGATTTCTTACGGGGTTTTTTATGACTCTTAAGGAATAGTTAAGCGAAATAGGTTAGTAAATATATTTACGTCTATTGTATTTATTTATTTTTTGTTAAGAAGAATTATGTTTCTTTTTATATTGATACATAATAATTAGTAGGTAATATCATTTAAATTGAAAATACGCACTTTACAATCATTGCTACTTGTTGACAGGCCTATAATGTGCTCCCATACCATATTAACAGAGTATCTGGAAAAAACTACACAAGCCAATTTTTTTTTTTAAAGTAGCCGTAGCTGTTTTTTGCCAGCTATTCTCCATAGGAAACGACTAATTGAAAGCGTGCACCTAGCTTCTGACATTTCACAAGTGCCTAACTAGGTTTATGTGAAATAAAATATTTTAAATTTGAATTTGCTACTGCCAAGAGGAAATAAATTACAATGTATCCAAAATGTTTTACCTTGGACCACATCCACGAAAAGCATTTTGAGCCGTTAATGAAACGCCATTCGTTGCTTTTGATAGAGCTAATTATACTGACGTCAGTTCATTGAGACACTTCGCGTTTGTTGGTGCATTTGTACCGGGGGTTATTGGATCACGGTATTAGAACGTTAATCATTGATGTTAATTGTCTGGGTGTTATTTCACGAATTTCTTCTGAGTGTTTATTTTTCACTGATGTTTTGCTTTAAATGTGTATGTGTTTTTAATGTGTGCGTGTGTATGTTTATGTATTTTGAGTGTGTGGGGGTGTGTCTGTGTGTGTTTAATGCTTAATGGAAATAAAGATTGTTTTTTGTTTGTTCACAGATAATGTTTTGTATGTAGTAATACCTGAGTTCGCAGCATACTACTCATTTATGGACTAAAGAAAAAGGTAAGCGCACATAAATTGGATTATTATATAAATACTATTATTATGGTTTATGAAATAAGAAATAAATATTTACGTCAACATTTCAGCTTTATGTTTGCATGCTTTCATATGGCTAATCAATCTTCTTTTTCAAAAGCATCCCATATTATTTCCCTAGTATATACGGAGGTATATGACTGACAAAAATCCTGTTTCCTTCGCGACCAAAATCAATAAACAAAATCTCCTCGAGAATCCTCATTGACACCCCTCTGAATAAAAATAATGGTTTTGCAACGGACAACTTTAGCACAGCCTGGACACAGAATAGATAGTTACAGAAGCTCGGCTCCATACAACGGGCGAAAACAGGCGCACGCACTTATAGACGCGTTCGTAAGGCGGCGGCGGTCTAAAACGAATGCCAGTCACGAATGCGCACGCACTCGCTGTACTCGTTTTTGCTCGTGGTAGGAAGCCGGCCTTCTGTAACTATCAATATTGTGTCCGGTCTCCTCGATTAATAAATCAAATAGATTTACAGTCGATGGGCTGACAGTTCCGGACTCCTGCCATTATCAGTCCCTTCTCGTCGAAGAAACAATTCGCAATTTTCGTCTAATAGATTGTGTGAATCAATTTAGGTTTAATTGAACACGTGCTTTGCTTTCTCATGAGGTAGTACATGCTTTTAGGAGTATTAATAATCATTCAAAGCCGAAATCATAATTTTTGGGTTTTTCAATTAATTGGTATTATTTAAAAGATTATTTTAAGGTAACGTTTGATATTTTAAGAACTCTTTCTTACACCTATGTTCCTTCCATTCTCTTTATGGTCTTCTTTTGTTATCTTTTAATAGAATTTAAAAGAGCTTATTTTTTGTCTTAATCTTCATTTTCTGCTCTCACTATTAGCTTCAATCACTGGTTGCTCCTTTCCAACTTCTATAACCGTACCAAGAACTTACAAACATACAAAGTACTATTAATTTAGATCCCTACCTGTGGGTACTACAATATAATTAAACAATTCAACCCGGGGCGTCTCGGTCTAAACACAAAATAGATAAGTACAGAAGGACGGCTCAATGCAACGAGCGATAATGTACGCACACGTGTAGACACGCTTCATGTACAGCGAGTACAAGCGCACTCGCGACTGCTATTCGTTTGAGATCACCGTACTTTCGCATCTGTGCATGCGTGCGTCTGTTTTCGCTCGTTGTATGGAGCTGGTCTTCTGTAACTATTTATTCTGTGGTCTCAGTCTAAAGGTGTTAAATGTAGATTGAGAAACTTTTGGGTACTGATTGCTGTATCTCTGTTTCAACAATTTGGAGTCTGAAGGGTAAAGGCATCTTTGTTACGTTATAGTTTAGGGATAACCTGAACTTTGTTTAATGATGTTTGGAGTAATTTAATGGACAGGTGTTTGTGTAATTTGTATTGACAGGTTTAATGTCACTTGTTACTTTGATCTTTTGAAGATCGGAGCGTCTGATGATAGCAGGAAGATTATTAGTATTAATTGTCTAATCGTACTTGGTGACATAATCTTGCGATTTATTTTAGGTCAACGTCGATATTATCAAATCTAAACTTACACAGGGTGTAAGAGACAGCCCTCCGCAAACTTACAGGGTGCATTCAACTCCTTATTTTGAATCATATTCCACCGGAAAAAAACTCAGTTTTTTTTTTTCTTTTTGTTTTTCTGTTACAAAAATTACATTATCTGTACGCAGCACTGAATGTATGTAAATGAAAAAGCAAAAATAAAAAAAAACAGCAATTGATGTTGAGATACTCTACGTGCGCTGCCGTTCGCAACGTCGTTTTGCCACGGTAAGATTACATTGCGTGTGAGGTAATTAAACAAATCGCGTTTGTTGGATTCCCATAACGTTCCTGTAATAATCTAATGTACCGGTCATCTTAGTATGATAATATACTGAATTCACCCCATCAGTCTGCGGAGGGTTGTCCCTTACTCCAATCAAATAAATGTGAAATTGTTTTTTTGTTTCTGAGACGTAATTTCTTGAAGTTCTGATCAGACTACAAAAGTTCTATAACTGATAGAAAGCTATACAATTGCCTATTTTATTGAGTGGCTTATGATATTATGTTTTTATGGTATAGTTGACTTCTACGTGGACGGAACCTGGGGTAGAAGCCAGTTATAACAATAACATCACGCCTTGTTTCCCGAAAGGGTTTTGGCAGAGGTGTATCTATAGTACACCCACATTTCGCCAGATATATTTAAGTCCCATGTAATAGGGGGCGAGTATAATATTGCCAACAACCGGGTACAAATCCAGACTCCGGGCTGTTACTGAGAATTTCCAGATAGAAAAAACCGATAACACTTTGCCCAACCTGGGAATCGAACCCAGTACCTCATGCTCAGCAGTAAGGCTTGTGACCACCACGCCAAGGAGGCAGTCAGAAGCCAGTTATTTACACTTTTAAATCTCTTTACTTAAGGCACTTAAAGAAAAAGCTAGGTAATGAAATAATAACTTATTCCAATATTTGTCTTAGGTTTTTGGGTCATGATTGAGCAAAAAATTTGGGTTATCTACCCACAAATAAATGCCCACGCAGACTTACCTTTTTATTATCTTCATTCTGTTTTTTTTTTAAATTAGGCTACTACTTAGCTTAGTTTATTTTGCCTGTACAGCCGATCCCACGCGTTTATTGAGTTATAAACTTTATTTCAATTTCAATATAGTTCTAATTTGAACGAGTTTGTTATGTTTTGTAGGTAACAATTCCTCGCAAATTCGCTACAGTTTTCTTTGAAGTGCATCTAAAATATTACAGGAGTTAGGTATCATCAATTTTAATTCGACAATCCATCTGAAACCCTAATTATAAACTACTTAAGTTTAAAATCTACTGAATTTCTTCATGCGCTTCGCCTAGCACAACTTGCGGTTACGCGAATGGAAACTTCAATCAAGATCCTGCACATGCAATGAACGACTTTAAACATTCACTGATAAGGTTGATTTTATGATAGGCTAGTTTACCGGCTGTTTGGTGAAAAGTAGGTCTTATTCTACCTACGCCTAAAGCTGGCAAAACATTAATCTTATCCGGGGTAGTGTCTGAACAAGGGATGTAACGAAGGCTATCTTAGCGGAGGCAGATGGCGGATCGCGGAGGTGGAAAAAAAAGAGAAAAAAGAAGCGTAATAGAAAAAAAAAACACATATTAGTGAAGGGGTAAGCTGAATTTCCCAAAACTTAGTTTTGCGGCCTTGTTGCTGGCGGCGATTGCTTAGTGGTTCAAAAATTTTACCGGCTCCAGAAAGCAGTTGCTCACTTGGTAATGAGTCTGGCGGTGGCAGCGGTGACTTGGAACCAATAACCTGAAACTTTGGGTTCTATCTTCACCGCATTAAATCGCTCGCTCGCTTAGTTGGAGCCGATTTTCTTTATAAGACCTAACATAATTCCATTAAAACATTTGCGGCGGAGGTACGATTTTTTGATGAAGTTCAGCATTAGCGGAGGCGGACACAAGGTTCTGTTACAACCCTAGTCTGAACTAGCTGAAACGGTATTGATTGCGAGATACCAAATTGAGTTGTATTTAGCTAATAAGACTGAATGTAGGTGAGCCAGTTTAAGGGCAAGACTTAATCTAGTAAATTAACATTTATCATTTTAGACTGAAGGATCGTTATCGATGAGTCTACGGTTTTTAATTGATACATCATCATTACTTTGGAGCTTGAATTCGAGTTTGAGTAATTTTCTTATTCTGGAGTGGTCCTTGGGGAAAATTGGTCTAGACTTTCTGGAGAGATGGCAATTTGTTTGTGGTTGAATTATAAATTTAGAGCATTACCTAACTACAAATAAAATTCGGACTGGTTCAGAAAATTGTAGTGTCCTGTTTTTCAATTTATTTTTTATGGTAAGTTACTTTCTACCTTGATTATATTTACAAAAAATAACCTAACCATACCAATATGCAAAACAGCGATGGGAAGGACGAAAATATTTTACACCTATTTATGGTGGTGGATATTTTCCTCCAGCTCTTAAATTGCATAATCTGATAATTATGCTATGATGCTGATAATTAGGATACTGAAGGAAGGATTTTTAGGATACTGGTGGGGCTGCCCCGTTTCTGTAGTGCGTCAGGGATGTTCGCAGATGCGCATGTAGATTGCTTTTACGCAACAATGCGTAAAAGGTGCGCTTCCCTGGTGCGCAGGGTGTGGAGCAGCTCCAACAGTGTCTTAAGCATGGTTGCGAGTCGCCTGGACTGTATGTACGTGGGTCACTGTTGTGCCGTCTCTCATGGGATGTCGCAACGGTGACCAACCGTTATTTCTTGTGTTGTTTTTCTTGTTTTTTGTTGTGCTTACTAACATAGTCGTAAGTTTTACTAACAATTTTATTGAGTCATGGTTACTCGAATAAAGAAATTCTATTCTATTCTATTCTATAATACGATAATATAATCATGTTATCAGCTAAAAGCTTAACTGGACATAAGCCTCCCCAAGGATAATCTCAACAACTTTCCTGCGTTGCTCATGACATCATCCTGGCTACCCTTTTCCCAACTATGTTGGGGTAGGATTCCAGTCTAACCGGATACAGCTGAATACCGGTATTTGCGAGCGACTGCCAATCTGACCTCCACAACCCAGTAACTGGGTAATACAATAAGTACCCTTTGGTAAGACTGGTTGTCAGACTTTCGCGATTCGGACGACCCGTAACGACTGTCAAAGATCCACGAATGACAGCCGGGACCAACGGCTTAACGTGTTTTCCGAGGCACGGAGGAGTCTCGATATGTAAAGATGGTTTCCCACGAACCAACCGCGGCAAGCGTAGCTTAACCTCATGGGTCTACCCGTACGGCTGTTATTACTTAGCCACGAGCTCCTCGGACATAATAAACTACTGAACTCATTAAAATAAATGAGGTGTCCTTCGATTATTATCAACCACGGCTTGGATTCAAGACAGGAAGGGAACAGTTCGTTTCCTGGTTTTCAGTTCGCTGTAATACAGGCTAGCATTTAAGTGTCAATAGTATACCCAGTCCTGCAAAATATAGAAGAAAAAAATCAAAATTACAAAAAACTAAGCTTTCAAACACCACGACCCCTTAAGACCACATCTATCAAACGAAAGTGGGAGTTCTTAAGGTAGACAAACAGTTGAACGAAGTTTACTTGACTCTTTAGAGCTTGATTCATTGCTTTTGCTTTGTTTTTCCACTCTGACCGCTACTTCGTTTATTACCTATTGTTTCGTGTTATTTTGTGGGGAGAAAACAATAGTATCGTGTTGGGTACTTTTTACGAGAACTGGGTATGGAAGCTTTTTTGAAGTTTGAATCTGATGAAGGTTTATTTTTAGTTTGAACAATACATGGTGTCTCAAACGTAGTGGCAAATGAAGAAAAGCGAAGAGGTCCACCTCTCATAAAAAAATGTAAAAACTGGGATATTCTGAACACTTCAGAAAATTTGGCTGTTTTAATTATTTTCAAGAAATTTTACATTTCTCTCTTCTTTTACACTTCGCTTTACCTCATTTGTCTTTGGGTTTGAGACATCCTGTAGATATTTAATATACAAGATATTTTCATTTCTCTCCACATGAATGTATGGTTAATTGTAAGACGAATTTTAATAAGAATATTTTCGTAATATTTTAATACAAAGTCTCAAATACTCTAGACGGCTTGTTACAAATGGCGCTGATCAAGTTTCTACCCGAGTCATAATTAGAAAGGAAATTAATGGTATAGAAAAAAAAAAAATGGAGGTTCCTCAAACCAGACGTGTGTTGTGTCTGGCGGCCAATTGCCCAAGGATTGATGTCGGATAGTCTTTTATATGTTAATCGCGCGTAAACTTAAATAGCGCGATGCAGGATTTGTGACGTCAGGTCTTTGATGCGTAGTTCGCATGTGGCCATGTAGATGCCGCCACAAGATAGAATGTGGTGCGTTATTTCTGCCATACGTTATACCAAACGCAGCTACGTGTCCGCGCACTGACAATAAAAAAAATGCACGTTTTTCGTACTCAAACAGTTTTGGGTGCATCTCTTGACGGCCGTAGGGCCTATTAAGGTCTACATTTTCGCAAGATATTAAGATTTACGGGCGTCTCCAAAAAAAAGGGAGATTATCTACTGGTCGGTTGGACTCACCGCAATGTTTAACCGCATGCGTTTTTTTCATCATAATACGCCCTCTTTTATGACATCATTCGATTTTTCACAGATTTTGTGATAAAAAAAACGCACCGCATTGTGCGCTAGGCCTTGAAGTGGGAAACTAACAGAGATAAGATAAAAATGATACCTAAAATTATTATATTCCAAGTACCTATCTTGCAAAACGTCTCAGTTTTGTAAACGTCGCTATTATTTCTTTACAGAAACGCAATGCAACAGTTTTAAGATCCTTACGTCCTGAATTTGATTCTGGTAAAACAGTACCTTGTAGGTGCTGTTTTTTTGCTTAAACCTACCTAACCTACTGCCTGAACTTTTTCACTTAAGGGGGATGCGCCTAGGTAGCCCGTGAAATTCAAATTTTGGTCAGTGTCAGGTTGTATGTTGATTAAAATATGTATGATTCGCAACCGTCCAACATTATATGGGTTGACAGAATTATAATCATTAGAATCACCAATGCAACTCATATCCTCAAATGACATGATTTCATGAAATAGTCATTCAGTAGGATTATAATTATGAACTTAGAGAGTTGTATTGATGATTTTTATGATTATAATTCTATAAATAAATATCTGATACGGCCGCGAATCATATTTAGGTCAACATACAACCTGATACTGACCTGCAAATTGCAAAAAACAAATGAAAAATTGTATTTCGTGGCTACCCTGACGCTTTCATCTTAACATGCATCGCTTACCTACAACAAACATAAAAAAAACACCAACTAATTATCTCTCCTCTCAATAAGGATGCCATAAAAACTCCATAGCGTTAAAACGTCCAATAAACTTTATTTTCACAGCGTTCGCCATTGTTTAGAGCGGAAGTACGAGTTGGCTGCAAAAGCTTCAGTATCCTGTCCGGAGTCACAGTATAGATAGGTACAGAAGGTCAGCTCCATACAACAAGCGAAAATATACACACTGTGCGCTTGCACACGCTTCACGGACAGCTATTGCAAGCGCATTCGCGATCTGCATTAGTTTGTTATTATAAATAATAGAACAGTAACACTGGTAATTGTACAAAATATAATATTTCAAATAGCAACAATCCATTGAGCCGCCGAGCGCCGCACGCGCAGAGGCACAACACTAAAAAAGATGTGATGAGCGCGCAGCGGTCACAAAGAAGACGCTTTTTGAGTTTGATAATTATTTATTCAATATGACAATTTAATTAACTTGATTACTTAATATTAAATGAAAAGGCGTGTTAGGTACGCAAATTATGAAATTGGCTGTTTAGTAAGTTTTTAATACATGAATTGTTTACTATTTTTGTTTTGATTAGTGTTGTGAATTTTGTGTTGGAAGGTGTAAAAAGCATGTGCGGATAACAAACTTGGAGATGTTTAGATCTTCAACCGGATCCACAAAAGTAAGGACTACCTTTACTATGTTGTAAAACATCGTCTATGCGTGCGTGCATCTGTTTTTACCCGTTGAATAGAGCCATCCTTCTGTAATTATTTATCTTGTGCGAGGGTGCTAACAGCAAGACCCGAGTAATTAAATTTTATTCAAGAGAGGGTACTTCTATTTGTTAGACGGTTCACTGGTCTCATTGGTGATCGACCGATCAGTATTGGCATATACAACGGTACAAGGACCTTTTGGCACGTGGCTGTAATCGGAATTAATTCCGCCATCTTGTTTTTTTAATACGATGAAAATTTCACAAATGTTTACCACCAACGTAGGTGTCAATGTAATTCAGACGCCAAAAGATTCTTCTAGCACTATAACATAAATGATTGATTAGATTCGCTTTTGTTTAAAAGTTTTGACTTTCAAAAGTGCCTGTAACGGTCTAGTCTAATTGAAATGAATGATTCGAGTTCGACTTTGGCCTATTAAAACTGAAACTGTTTTTATTCCTATGAAAAATAGATAAACATTTGAATGTTTTATATAAAAACCTAACGCAATATACGATAACATTTTATATTTGCGTAAAATCAATCTTATGCTCTATTGAAAAGAGTAGGCTTATTGAACAGTGAGTTTTTTTAAACCTTTTAGGGTTCCGAAGGAAGGAATCCTTCTAATTTCGCCATGCCCGTCTGTCTGTCTGTCTGTCCGCGGCTAGCTCAGAGACACATAGTACTAGAAAGCCGTAATTTGTCATGGGTAATACATATTAACCAAACGGACAAAAAAAATCTGAGGGTAGGTATATTGCACGAAAAGTGGGGATGATATTTTTTTTTCCCGTCTGTCCTTTGGTGTGGGGTAGGTATCGTTGGATAGGCCGTTCTAAAATATTGCTGGTCTGTTTGAACAATTTCACCATTTAGGGATCCATTTGCGTATTATTAAGCTTAAAGTGCTTATCGAGTCAAGTCAGCACCCTGAGAGCTAAATGGTTCTTTTTGAATATGTGAAAAAATCACGGCAAAAGTAGGTAGACAAAGTTAAAAGGAAAACTATCACAGCGAAGTAGGCTTTACAAGTTATAATAATAGGCTTTTATTCCTAAACATAGGGTTACAAGAGGTCCCTAAGTTTGGTGTACCGTTTGGCATAGGCCTCCAATTCCTTTCAATGGATCCTGTCCCTTGCTACTCTCAACCAGAATGGTCCCGCTGTCTGTTTCATGTCATCTTCCTATCTACTGACTCTCTTAGTTGCCAGAGGGTGATTTGCTTGCTCCATTTGTTAATGGGGTGGCGTAGCAAATGTCCAACCCGTCTTTATTTTTGGACGTCTATCCGGGTAAGAATGTCTGTGAGTTTTGTACTTGTTCTCATGTCTGTCTTTGATTTTTAACTCCAGCATGCTTCTTTCCATGGCTTTACAAGTTAACGAGTACCTAATAGTCGACCAACTTAAATTATTTTGCAGTTAGAATACAAGGCGAACATGTGTTTCACCTACAATGATAAGTTTGTTCTTGGGATAAATTCATCCCAACTACGGAACCCTTCATTGTGCGTGGTCCCACACGCACTTGTTAATTTAGTAGTCTTCAATTTCTTTACAAGAATAATATTTTATTTACTTACTTTTTTTGCACAGAATTTTTTGACTGTAATATTTTATGTGAAATATTTCGCGAATCAATCTTTTGTCGAATAAAAGATTTAAAGTGTGTGTGCGTGTGTGTATTTGCTTATTTTCATTTCACCTGTTTCAATTTGAAATAAAATATTGGTACATTCAATGAAACTTTTAACTTAATTATTCACAATTCATTTTGTTTCGTTTAATTCTGATGAATTGATTGAAAGTACCTACATGAAAATAATAATAAATGTATGCAACATGCTTTTTATACGCAATATCATTAATCTTGAATGTCTCACAAAATGTATTGGAAAATCTTTTATTATAATACTAGCTGCGCCCCGCGGTTTCACCCGCATAGCATAAGTCCGATCCCGTGGGAATAACGGGATAAAAAGTACTCTATGTCCTAACCCAGGTCAAGGTCTACCCATGTGCCGTGTCAGAGTCCAAGTGTCAATTTTTATTCTATGAATACCTATATTTTAATATGGATGACAAATGCAAATGTTTTCACAGAAATTGTTCCACCAGAGTCGCGTCACGCCTGTCTGCGGGAGCTTTTAGCCGTACGCACAATAAAGATTGGGTTTTTCCATCTGGAATTTTCAAGTAGCAGCCCCCGGAGTCTGGATTTGTGCACGGTTGATGGCAATAGGCTCGCTCCCTATTACATGGGACTTAAACATAGCTTGGCGAAATGTGGGTTTACTATAAGTACACTTCTGCCTAACCCTTTAGGTAATACAGGCTTGATGCTATGTTAATTAATTATGTATAAACTCGTCCTACATACTGACCAACTTAAACGCTTAAATAAATCATCAAGTTTCAAGAAACAATGGCACAACTTAATTGAAATTCACTACCGTCAATTAAGTCCTATGTTTAAGTTACAGTTAGTTCCAAGTTATTTTAAATTAACTGTCGGATGGATCGCTCCGGGCGAGTTGTTTTAGTGTTCTGTTGTAACGGCTCATATTCTATTCTAAATAGTTTTTGAAATATTTATGTTATAACTAATTATTGTGGGTCTTACATACATCATCATTTCTCCTTACTATACATTAATATTATTACCTACGTAAAATTAATATCAGAATAAACGTTAGAAATTGAATACTTTTTATTATTTATATTAAATTACATAACTCAAAATAAACGTTATTAAAGTCGTCAAAATGTAATAGGCCCGTTGACATTTGTCATCACGACGTAACTAGTGAACTTTGGAACGAAACTGAAAGAAACAATAAAATAATAATTAATTACATAAAGTGTCTTAAAACAATAGGTACATACATTTTTTTGGCGTGTTAAATAATATGGTTACTTCATTAGTTACGTCGCGATGACAAATGTCAAAGGGCCTATTACATTTTGACGACTTTACAACTTCCCAATTGCTACATATTGCGATGCGTCGGCTGTTCGAACTGTCTGAACGTAATTTTATGATAGGGTTCTTAAAAAACTGGCGCCACCATGGCATCACCCTGTTTAGACAACCAAAATTAATTTAGAATAAAAAAAAGAAAAAAGTTATGTTATTTCACTGAAATATTATATTTTGGGGTACGTAAAATACAAGGATTATTAATAATTGGTTTTTCAAAAACTTTCAAGAGATAGAAGGATAATTAAAATGTTGTTCATCTGACGGTCAGTCACAGAATTTTGTCTCGAAAACAACGTGATAAGGCAAATTAAAAGAATATTTTTGTCTTCTTTTGCTAACGCGCACGTATTTCGACGTTGAAATACAATTTTCATAAATTCTGCTATGAAAAAAAAAAAACTAAAATCAGCCAAGAATTTGCGATCACTGCTCAACCGTCAGGGGTCACAAACCTTTCTCCAAAACCTTCATCATTACACTTCGAGCCAAACGCAGCTGCCTCACAATTTCTATTTAACAATTTCATATTCTCTAATCCTGAGCATAATACGAACAATGTACACATAAGTTAGATTAAATATTACACCCTGTTGAACTTCGGAACTTAAACAATGTTGCGTATATTAGCTAGTACTTATTTGCTCGACGTTGTACGTTATTAAAACCTTATGCACTTGCCAAGTGTTCATTTTAAAAGCAATTTGTTACGTACTCTGCTCTATTGGGAATAGTACGTAGTATTATGTGATTTCGGTAGACGAGACTAGAGTTTATTGGTTTCATTTACGCTTTAATATAAGGTCTTAATTCATGACAAATGCTTATTCATTTTCTATTTGAATTGTCAAGTCATTTGATAGGCTTTTGTTTTTTTGTTCAACCAATATAGACTTTGTTTACAGATTTGCTGTGCAAAGACTTGATCTGGCGTTCAGAAATCGTGGGCAAGTGTTTCTGGTGGCAGCAGGGAGTTTAGACAAAAGTGTTAGTTTTTGTCCTACAATAGGATTGAGAAGCTTTTCCATTACCAATGTTAATCCAGTACATAATTTTTCCCATCGTCAATAACGCAGATAGGACGCCATTTTGGCTAGGCCGTCTGGTGGGCTTTTATTTTTTGGGGTATAAGCTTCAAGTGCGCCCGGGCTTTGTGGATAAGACTTTCCAACGACTGCTAGTAAAGACAAATCTCGCACGATCCTGGCGACCAGAGGACCAGGCCCTCTGGTGACCTAGCTAATGATAAGTGGTAATCTTTGCCTTTTCCAAATTTACACTTCCTACCAAAGAGAATGTCGTATTTGCAATACAATAAACTCAGTCAACTGGAGACTTAAGCCTTAGGTAGAGATATAGGCCTCCTTTAAGTAACACCACAGCACCAGCTCAGCCTTTGGTATAGAATTTAGTCTACCCAAGCCAACATCTTCAATTCGCAAGTCATCCCAGACTACGTTTAATGATACTTTTATACAATTCTGCACTCAAGGACTCGTCTGCTCCAATAAACATAGGCTTTTCGACATACATAGCCTGTCCATTGATTGACACATGAGTTTGCCATTTCTGTAAGCTTTGTACAGAGGCCGTGGTACGGCGGCGTGATGTAAACGTAACGTTATTTTGAACTTTGAATCGAAATTGCAGCATTCAGGTGTAAATTTTTGTGACAAGCACATTTAGTAGGTATTTAAACTAAGGGCCGGCTCAGATATGCCTATATTTCACTGCCAAACAAATATCGTCCTTGCTCGATTTGAAATAAAGTTGAAAATAAATAAACTACCAACGCTCGAGAGCGTGTCTAAGCGGAAAGAGGTGCGCGTCTCAGGTTATTTATTCTCAACTTTATTTTAAGGCAAACAACGTTGAAATTTGTTTGGCAGTGTGACGAATGCGCTGCGCCTCGCCAGATTTGCACCGGGTCTTACAAATATTATGTGCAAGTCGAGTATTTTTAATTTTTAATCTGAATTTACGTTACGTTTTACTCCGCATGTTCTTACTAGGTCTGGACAGTACACGGGTGTTAATATCACACATCGAGTTTAAAGTTTTACACAATGCAGGTTTCTTCCTTGTGGCATGCAATACAATTACAGCAAACAAATGACTTGCATTATCTAACACTTTCATTATTGCTTCAACTTCTAGTACGTACAACACAGGCAATTAAATCGTTCCGAGTATAATGGGCCGGCCATATTAGCCTCAGAACCGATGGCCGTTGGAGTAAACATGTTCTTCAGTGGAGACGGCAGATTGGCAAACGTAAGGTAGAACTCCCTCAGGCAAGGCGGAGCAACGATCTTCGTAGGGTGGCTTGTAGCAGCTGGATGAGAGTTGCTGAGAATTGAGCTGAATGGCCTGCAATTGGAGAGGCCTATGTCCAGCGTCCGAACTTTAAATAAGCTCATTGTGCCATATTTATGGCAGGAGGAGCTCGTGGCTAAGTAATAAGAGCTGCACGGGTCGATCCATCAGGTTAAGCTACGCTTGCCGGGGTTGGTCCGTGGATGGGTGACCATCTTTACATATCGAGTCTCCTCCGTGCCTCGGAAAGCACGTTAAGCTGTTGGTCTCGGCTGTCATTCGTGGATCTTTGACAGTCGTTACGAGTCGTCAGAAGCCCGAAAGTCTGATAAGCAGTCTTACCAAGGGGTATCGTATTACACAGCTACTGGATTGTGGAGGTCAGATCTTTCATGTAAAATACAGTTATTCAGCTGCATCCGGTTAGACTGGAAGCCGACCTCAACATAGCTGGGAAAAGGCTAGGCAGAATGATTGAATGTGCCATATTTACGGCCGGGTACTGTTGTAGCATTGATTATTTTCCAATTAATGATATAGGTATCCAAATAGGTATCAAGAGCATAGTTTTAATTAATTAATAATGAGATTACCTCAACGAACAGCCATTATGTATCATAATTAAAAATATATGATTTTAATCTATAAAGCAAAAATATTGAATCGCTTCTGACAATTAATTTTTATTGTTCTGACGATTAATTAACTATTGTTGTCACTAATTATTTAAGTAAAATAGGTATTTTAATGATTATGGTAGTGATTACATTGTTTTGTTTCAGTTTATTTGTTAATATAGTGAGATGAAACAATAATCTGTTTGTTTATTTGCAAAATCGTAGAACCTATCATTTGGTTTTATTTTAGATTTGGGTTTTCTTATAAAAAAGGGAAGGAAAAATTTTAAGTTTTATTTTAATAACAAAATTATCCTATTTCATAGAAGTGAGTTCAAAAGTAATGTCGTGTTCCCAGACAAACACGTTTGGGTAGATTATGATAATTTGGGTGTTGAGTGACCTTCCACCTTCAGTCAGACTTTTGGCTTCCTTGGGATTACTTATTTATGTACCTACATAACATATAAGGTGCTATAAAAATATCTGCCACGGCTTTAATGAGAGGTAGTATTGTATTTAAAGATAACAATAGTGAAGAAATTTCGTACCCCGGCACAGTTAAATCAATTTGAGAAAATAAAGTAGTTAAGTAAACATTGACTCTACTCTGCATAACGTGGTTCACAAATTACGCGCGAAGTGCACTTCGTCAATGAAAACAACTGCTATCTCTTTCCATCTGTTCTGTGAATGAAAACTAAAATCAGCTGACTAGTTCGTCACTATCGACTATCTAATGTACTAGGTACGCAATAATACGCAAGCAAACAAGTGTTTTAAAGTGCAATTACTTACCAGCTACCGCATTCTTCCAAAAAACTGACGTAAATAAAATGATAAACTTCCCACCACACTTAAAACAGGCTTTGGACTGTCGAGTTAGTGTAAGAATCGCAATTTTTTTCTTATTATTTTTAAACAATAGGTAGGTACCTAAATAACGATAAATTGTACGTCGAAGACTCGAGCAGCATTCCTGGTGCTCGCAAGAGGATGACGCCGGAAGAAGTCCAACACTTCCTCTTCGAGTTCGGCAGAATATGGAGGCCTGCCTGCGTCAACCGGAGGCGGGCCAAAGCGGCCGTGTTCTCTAAATCTGTACACTGCATCCAGAATGGTATGATGACTCACTCGCACACCAAACCTCTGCGGGTATAAGTTTACTGCATGCGCAGTTATGAAGTTACACTCGCGGTAGCACAATACCATTTCAAGATATTCTTGATTGGGATACCGTCGTCTAGGAGGCATTTTTAAAGAAAGCGCGCGCGATATTCCCGACGCTTACCGCAGATCGCTAAAAACTAACTTCCGAGCGGGCAGGCGGGCGACTGGCGGGTCAGCTAGCGCGTGCGACGAACGGGGTAGTGCGGGTGAGTGTGGGGGCGCGCGGGGCTGCGCTCTGACGAGCGAGTGGCCGGCGCGCAGCGGCATTGTTTGATAAGAATGGCAACAGTGTATGAACGGCGCCGGCGTTTTGCGAATTGAATTCGGTGCGGTGCGGCAACAGCTTATTAAGTCTACGGGATGGTTTTATGCCAATAAATCAATGCAAATTTATACGTAAAATTTTTTGTATGAAAAAAAATATGACACATGATCAATAATTTATCTTTACTATTGTAATCTATAAACACAATACTGTCTCCCATTGCAGCCGTGGCAGATATTTTTATAGCACCTTATATATCACGCCTGTATTGCCCGAAGGGATAGGCGGAGCTGTGCCCATAGTACACCCACATTTCGCCAGTTATGGTTAAGTCCCATGCGAGGCTGGCATAGCCTGTTGCAAACCGGGCACAAATCCAGACTCCGGGCTGCTACTGAGCAATTCCAGATGGAAAAACCCAATGACACTTTGCCCCACCCTGGAATCGAATCCAGGACCTCAAGCATAGCGATCACTAGATCAACGAAGCAGTCATTTACCTTCCTATTCTAGAACTAATATGTATATGTGTTTGTATAATCCATAGGTTAGCTGTCTTATTTATAGTGCCCACTATAGGATAGGTGCATATTATTGCGATCCCAAAAACAAAGCTAATATAACATATAAGAATATGTCTCAATAACCCGTAATTACACCTGTACCTAATCTGTCATTCCAAAACACACGTGTCTTAGCGGACGCAAAGGTAGGTATGATGGTAGTTCATTCCTGAACGAGTTCCTGCTCTCGTGTTGCGTAATGTTTATTATTTTGCATACTACAGCTGTGCTGCTGAGGAGTTTGTTGCGCCACTTCTTCTTTCCAGCTTAAGTACTAGGGTGTGGCATTTGGGGGACTATCATAAGTTGACGTTCGAAAAGTTCTAATTCTCAGTCTAGTTTGAATAAATGAGTTTTGATTTTGATTTTGAAGAGTTCTACTTCTACTTACTTTTTTTCTTATGTCAAATGATTCTTATCTCATAAATATACATAAATCGACTCCATCGTGACCTTACGAATGTTCTTCAATACAACATACACACGTACAGAAGATAATAATCTCGCATCAATGGAAAAATCGCGATGCGAGAAAATCTTCGCACGTCCCCGTCTATTCGAGTCATTCGATTGGTATTCGATGCATAATAATAATCGGTATGCGTTTATACGAATTCCACGCTTGCTAGCGATTCGATTCGATTCCGTGGCTTCTCTTAGAACCTTTTTTCGTACGAGACTTGAATCGAGATGAGGTCGTATTAGTGATTATTTTTATGGTAGAAATGTTAAATGCGGATTTGAATATCGAGCGTAGGGAAATGGGTGAGAGGATGATGTGGATGATGAATTTAAAAATTGAGAAGGGATGGTGGAATATTATGATGAAATATACCAATGTTTGGCTAAAGTATTCATAATAGGAAATAAAAAAATAGGCACAAATATGACGCTAATTATAAAATAAGCTTCACACACTCCAAAGCAGTCAAAGCCTTTCCATACAATAATATACAATACAATTTCTTCAAGACCATGTGGTTCGAAACATCGCTTATAGTCTTGCAAGACTAATATTTAAAAATAAAAGTTATGAAACTAAAACACAACTACGATAAAAAAATAAGTTTTCTAAACTAAAACCCAACTACTAAAAAAGTCAACTAAAAAAGTTTAAACATGACATCACAGACAGGGCATAAATCGAAAAGCTTACGTGTTACTTCGTATTTTTTATTCATCTTTAACCAGCGGACGATCAAGACGCTTCCAACGATACCTCATTTGTCGAAATTCTTATGAGTAGTTTAGAAGTTATGAAGGAACAGATAAACAAACTAAATACATACCGGTTAAAATAATAAGTTGGGTAATAAAATAGAGCAGGTATAGGATTGATAAATATTATCGCCACTAACCCGTAAAATTAATTTCTCAATAAATAAATATTATTTAAGAACTATCAGGGCAAAACATAATAAAATGCGACAAATGGCAGACTCATTGATAATCGCGGTTTGTTGACCTTAGCAGAAAAAAAGGTTATTGACAGAAGACAGTTGGATAAATAATCGAACTAACAACCCTTTCATCGTCAAAGAAATGTCACAAAGGTCGAAAAAAAAAAACAGAAAAATAAGACCAAGCTCAAACAGAAAATATAAAGCTCAGTTTAACAGCCAATTTGGTCCGGATTAACAGACCAGGAGACCAGTGGAACAAAACGTTTGGAAACAAAGAAAACGCGAACGTAACTACTGAGGAGTCTGAGAGTTTTGATCGCGTTTATTTTTCTTAGTGGTTCTTGTGTATCGATTATATGAAGAATTTATTAAAATTTTGTTGGTAAGGCTGTCTAAACAAATCCGTTAATATCCTTACTCGAAAGAAAATCAACACCTCAAACAATTTAGGTTATCTACCAGATTTAATAAATAGAAGATGGTACCTATGTATGTGATGTTCTGCTAGATAGATCTTAATTTATGTATGCGACAAAATAATAATAAAAACATATTGGCTAATATTGACAATATTAGAAAAATGATTTCAATTAAACATTATTATTATCATGGTACAACTATTCGGACCCACTTCTACAACATGTTATTTCCAACAATATACTTATTTTCCACTCAAACTAACGCCCCACTCAAATGTGTAGTTCTGGCTCACAATAGCACTTCAGTTCTCTTCGGTGTCCATCAGGCCATTCATCTATAAGAGCTCTATACAAGTAGCTAGTAATTCATCTATATAATAGTACTTCAAGTATTTCTTGGTTCACTTATGCCACATACTACATTTGGTTCAACGTGAATGAAGCAAGTTCCTTGAAAAACCTTCTAAATATGATTGAAAGTGTGGCAATTAGGGTGCCGTGCCATAGCAATCAAAAAGTTGAGCAACATTGTTGCAGCAATACGATTTTGTGTTACTGAATGTTTCACACACATTATTGCACTGTGCACACGATGTTGCTAGGATAATATTCTCAGCAACACAAAACATGTTGCGCAACTTTTGTTTACTATGAATGCGAGGCTAGCTTCATCATCATCATTGCTGAATAAAGGCCCCTGCCCTTTTGTGCCTTGCTCCTGGTCTGTACGAGACTCAAATTGAGTGTTTCAAGTTTTCACGGTGAGATTTTTACAGAATATACCGGCAGGTCTTATCCGCGATCACCAGAATGTCATCCACTCGGCTTTGCCTGGTTAAATTTTGTTATATACTTATATACGTTTTCGCCACTCTTCCTTATTTATTTCACACCGACCCAAAACCAGTAGCAATTTTGCAATATTGTTGTATACACATAATATTGTACCCACGACACGTAAATTAGGCTAATCGCTCAACCAAGCTGCTCATCAGACCTGACCGTCAATTGGGACTTTGTCATTTACACTGTAATTAGTTTTAACTATTTTACTTTTCACGGGATCTCATTCGATCCCTTCAATAGTTAGACGATCGCTTGTTTACTATTGTCATTTTTTTTAAACAGCGAACCTATATTCAGTTTTCAAAGTATCGATGTTTATAAGGCACTTTTATTTTCGTTTGCCAAACTTAACGCAGTTGTGTCCAACATTTGATCGATGTGCCAAACTCCAATGTTGGTTTAACAAACATTGGAGATTCTATTTGCTACTTGAGATACTTCTTGCAAGTGGGATATATTCTCATATTTATTTTGGAAACGGTCCGAGACTTTGTAATGTTGAGGATGTTTTTTTCTGGTATTAGAGTTTTCAGGGAGACTCGCATTGGTTCTGAAGTAACTAATATTATATAATTGTTGGAAGAGTTCGTGGCTAAGTAATAACAGCCGCACGGGTCGATCCATCAGGTTAAGCTATGCTTGCCGGGGTTGGTCCGTGGATGGGTGACCAACTAAAAAGTGAAAAATACGATACCATTTTATATTTTAACAGTCATAATATTAACTACTACTTATATTAACTACTGCACTATTTAATGTGATAACTGCATCGTCACTTTGTATATTACTACAAGATCAATCATAATAGAGCATTTTAGCAGAAGATATTGAAGTCTACATTGTAAACTTAATGTTTTTTAGTAGGTAGATTCATTTGTTTTATGTTGTTCAAGCAAGGTGCAGCTCGAATTGTATCAGAATGGCTCATGCCGTGGTAAAAATAATAGCCAGTCAAATACAGTACGTTCATTATAACTTATCCCGTGACGCGATTGGTAGGATTGAATTTTGCAGTCTTAGTTTCAATACTAATAGAGTTCAAAATTTCAAGTGACAGAACAGTACTAACAATCACAATACTGCAAAAGGACATCATTCATTTCGTACCCAAAAATAAAAGTGCCGGCCAGAAAAAAAAATTGCTGTTTTCTTATGGGAAGTAACATCCTGAACATTTTTTTATACTACAATGAAAGTCTACAATTAACCCCCTGGCTGCTATTTCAGTTTGAAAGTACCAAAAAAATCATAATTTTGCCAACAATGTTTTGAACATTCGAAGACGCAAACAGCTATTGTTCAAAGTAGAAATGGACAATATGCGTTAGGTCTACTAAGGTATGATATAATCATCATTCAGGTTTAGAGCATTTTGTACCCAACAATTAAAGTGCCGGCCAGAAGAAAAAAACACGGTTTTCTTATGGGAAATAACACCCTCAACATTTTTTACTATTACAACGAGAGAATACAATTAACCCTTCCGCCGCTATTTAAGTTTAAAAATACTAAAAAACATACTTCGACTAAAATATTTTAGAGCATTACATTTTAATGTATCGTGAATAGTGTGCCTTGCCAGTAATGGCCTATGGCACTGAAACGTGGTCGCCCACAATGGGCCTCATTTGAAGACTCAATGTTACACAAAGGGTAATAGTGAGGTTCTGGAGTGGTGACCGCGTACCGGAAGACGTAGCGTTGGAAAAGGCCTATTAAGGTGGTGGTGGATCGTTGACCTGGAGAAGGCCGGACGAATCCGCTGGATGGGAGAAGTACAGAACCGGTTGAAGTAGCGATGCTTCGAGGAGGCCTATGTCCAGCAGTGGACGTTTTTCGGCTGAAATGATGTATTGTAACCATTTATTGTATTGTGTTTGCAAATAAATCTACGCGCCGCACCGCAGCGCATCTCGCGCCCGTATGGGGCACTTTTAGGAAAGGTTAGGTTCGCTCAGGTTAGGTTAGGTTTTCTCGGAAATGTGTCACTTACAGGGGACGCGACGGCGGGGACCGGCGCGAAATGTCGTGCGGTGTTCCACAGGGCTCGTTCCTGGGCCCGCTCCTGTGGGACATCGGTTACGACTAGGTGTTGGGTTGCTGGCGAGCTTAGTATGATAGCTCCCTAGCACAAACAGAAATACGTCCTCCTCTGAAAAATGTGGAAACCCTTTGAATTAAGGAAGATTTTCTTCCATGGCTACAAAAGGCACTCTCTGCCTGTTAACGTTTTTCGTATGTACGTTATCGTGCAAAAGCTTTGAGGTATTCTTTCTAGAATTAATTATGGTAACAATCTCAGGAGCGAGTCTGTTGTCAATAGCGACACGATAAACGGGGTTTATTATGGCCGCTGCGATTTTATAATCATAAAACATGTGATGTAGTGAACGGTTAAAATATGTTTGTCAGAACAGCCTAAACCTTCACCGCCTCTACAACCCACCTAAATATCGTGATCAATCAAGACTTATTTGCCTGGTCTGTTGTAAGCTGATTAGCGTTCCGGTAAGTAGGTGGAATGTGGACTTCATAGCCACACGATTCGATATCATACATGCTATCGGTAAAGCCCATATCTACTATGAAAACATCCTCACTGTTCAATAACCATGCAATGGATTTCTTTTTATTCATTATGATAATTTTTCTTCATTCATCAATGATTGCATAATTGTCGCATCAGAGGTTGTAGCACGCAAAGGATTCACAACGAAAAAAAGACATAAGTATAGGTAGCTAGGTTAGGTAGTTGTTAATAAAAATAAGTTGTTCATTTACGTTCACTATTAAGTTGACCATTACTATTGTCACTGATATTTCTCGAGACGTTCTTGGTGAGGCGTTCTCATTAATGTTGTGGTTATGTTTCAGTTCGAGAGTCAAGTTTTCTTATCGTATCATTATTTTTATATGATTAAGATATGGTTATGTATAAGAACAATGGTTTTTGTTAAAAAATAAGCACATATTTGCCGAAAAGCTTTTTTTATCACAAAAAAATCCCATCGACTTTGCAATCGAAAAAGACAGCAAATCTTTTCTGTCTTTTCTTTTTTTTTAACATAATTAATGACATGTATCTTAAGACTGTTGGAGGACGTCCCCACCCTCCAACAAGTTTGAAACCAGTGTCATTTGAAATGTCTGATAAGTTAGATACTTTTTCGATGATCAATTGATCACTGTTGGGTTAGGTTAGCCTAACCGAACTAGCTGTTTTCTTTTAATCTTTTGTACAATTACCTAATCACAAGAATACGCAAATGCTGTTCATCATTGAGGAGGTCCATGTGTCCTTCAAAATCTAAGATCAGTTGAACACTGTTAGGTTTAGTTAGGTTAGCCTAACCTAACTAGCTGTTTTCTGTTAATCTTTTGTACAATTACCTAATCACAAGATTATGCAAATGCTTTTCATCATTGAGAAGTTCCATTTGACCTTCAAAATCTAAGATCAGTTTATCAGTGTTAGGTTAGATTATGTTAGGTTACGTTTGGTTTAGATAGGCAAGGTTAGGTTAGGTTAGGTTCGCCTAGCCGAAATGCTTTTTGTTGAAAAAACGATGTTATTTTCAATTAAAACTCGGTATTTTTTCAAACATTATACGAGTACCTATCTAAAACATTTAAAATAATTTTATGATTTTTGGTACTTTCAAACTCAAATAGCAGCCAGGGGGTTAAGTGTAGACTTTCGTTGTAGTATTAAAAAATGTTCAAAATGTTATTTCCCATATGAAAACAGCTTTTTTTTTTTTCTGGCCGGCACTTTGATTTTTGGGTACAAAATGTTCCAAGCCTGAATGATGTCCTTTACGGACTGAAAAAAACAGGGCTGACTGTATAGGGTGCACAGGACGATTTTGTACAGTAGACCGAACGTTAGTAGTAACAAAACCAGTATAAGCTGGCCACTTTTTCTATTGAAACTCCGTATTACGCTAGGCCAGCCCAAGGTCAAAGTCTTACCACCGACGGTCAACCGTACATTTTAAAAGTATTGCCACTAATGAAGGCTGATTAAACGCACTCTCCTTTTGCAAAGAAAGAAAAATGCGTTTATTGGCATTATACAATAGAAAAATACACCTTAAAACTATAGAAACAGAAAATGATTATAATGCCAAAGGGCCTCAGCTCAGTATAATGTCAGATGACAACACAAAGTTCCACCTGACGCTAATTTTCAGCTGCAACCCACGAGTGCCATACACTGGAATAAAATTAACACAGGGCGTCCGTTTTAATATACGTATTAAAGGTGCTTTTTTACAATGAAATTAATTTTCTTTATTAAGTTATTCTCTGATTTTTAGAGCGTGTTTTTTTAATTTTTTTAAATTATATTTTATTTTTCACTTTTTAGTTCGATTTGCTATAAAACCGTATTTTATGTTAATCAGATGTGCAAAATTACGCTTTTTTTTCCATAAGCTTGTCAAAATATTGTATTGTCGTCGGTCGTTGATAAGTCTACGATGTTTAAAGTAAATCTGATCGCTTAAAGTGGGGCAAAATTGAGCCCAAACGAGTCAGTTACATGCAAACATACAGGTGAGCGGTAAGCGTGTTAAAAAGCTCATACAAAATCAAATACATGAGTGGCTAATCCGTAGGTAGTGTACATACCTAATTAACCACAAATTCTGCCACCTCAAGAGAGGTCTTTAGACACTGTAATGAAAGTCTAATCACATGTAGTGGTCGAAAATCTGTAATAACAACTGCTTCAGTGTTGACATTATTAAACATAAAGCGCCGAGCTGATGTTGTTAATTTTCAGTTAAAACTTATTCACTGCTTTGCTTAGATTCCTTGATGCAGGATAGTAATTCCACAATTTTGTTGATCCCGTGTCGCCTATTGCCAGTTTCAGCGGCTGATAAAAGAAGGTGTTTCTTGATTTTAATGGTTTCCTTGAAGTTAAAAAGAAGAAAATAACAAACAAACTTTTAATTAAATCTCATACTTATATTAAACTGCATAACGGAGGTAGAGATAACCCCAGTAAGTTATAAAAATATACCTATACATAAATTGGCAGCCCCAACACATGTATAGGTATATTTTTCTCGCTATTTTACTTGGTGTCTATTTCTGATTAATCTATCTTTTAAAATTAAAAATTCAAGTAATTGCAGTAACAAACAAATAAGTTGAAACGGTTTGTGGAGGTTATAAATTGAAACTTCGGAACGTGGTGCGTGGTTGTGGTTGTGCGTGGTCTGACACGCACTTGACTGGTTTTTATAACCTTTTGAAAGAGAACTACCAAATATTATTAACAAATCATAAATGTCGTCTAAAATAAACAGGTGTTTTTAGAGGTGTTTGTAAAGTATAATAGCCAATGTTTATTTTCAGACAATTTTCTAAACGACCTCCCACACGTTCTTCTATATTCGTCTTATTTGTATATTGTTCATGTTTACATAATAAATTTTATTTCTAAGTTTACTGGTATATTACCAGGAATTGTATACCAGGTTTGCGTTACTAAAGCTAGTTTATTGTATTGTATTGACAATACTAAAAAGATTTTACACAATACATTATTGTGTAAATTCCTACTTCAATTTTATTGTCCTGCAGGACAAAGGCCCACCAAATCTTGAAGATTTCTAACCTGCTGAGAAGAAAAACATCGTGATTAAAATAGCATCTAAAATCGTAATTAATGCAATTAATGTAACGAAGGCTTTCTGTTATTTATTGTTTCTGAATAAAGTATCTTTTGCTTTTCTCTTGATTTAATATAACAAAATGTTATTATTTAAAAGAGTATCCGTGGAGTTTCTTGCCCTTTCATCTCCATAGGAACCCACTACGCTTTGAAATGGGAAACTAGCTTCATCTTTCTGACTGATTGTAAATGGTTTAATTTGAAATAAATGCTTTGAGTTTGTAATAACAATGAAATAAATACAAAATGTTTATTTTGCACAAGACATTCAAAAAAATAAACATTAATGTGATAAACTATTTTGCGATAGACCTTTTCCAAACCGCATGATTTCCACAGCTCATCAATTTGCTAACTAAGCATTTTCTCATGAACCCCAACATATGGGATTGTTACGAAACTTTTTGGACGAGATTCAAAACGGTCATCAAAACTTTATGTCTGTCGAACATACGCGTCCATGAGTCGGCCAGTTTTCTTGAGGTCGAAAGAGAATAGTTTTGTTTTTGATGTTATAAAATATTGAATACGTCATTATGGTTCTGATTATGATGCAAGTGGGCCCAACTCCTTGTTTGGCCCACTTGCATCATATAAATCACATCGTTCTATTTTTGTCAATCGTTTTAAGTGGATAGAGACTTTTTTAATGAGTTGTATTGCAATATGCGGTTAGCTAGCAACCTCGATAACTCAACGAAGAGCATTTCATTTTCATTATATAGGTTTCACGAATATTGTCAAAATATGGTGAGCAAAATTGTCAGCCAGCTATGTAATTGCGTAACATATTTTAGTAAACGAGAACATTCATTGCGTTATTTACCTCGCCGTTGAGCAGATTTTTTTTCGAACTTATGAAGCAATGGGTTAGTAGAGAGAATTTCACTCGTGGATATCTTTTTTTATTTGGAATGAGCCTATGACATTTTTAAGACAAGTCGCATTTTTTTAAAATAAAATGGAACCTTTCACTCAGCAGACATAACTTGACCGAGAGAAATTATAAAACTGGCAGCAACGCAACAAATAGATTCCCTATCCATTCTTCTAAATTCTAAGCATCACTCATTGAAAGTTTAAATTCTACATTACAAGTTCCTGCGTTGTAATTTCGAAGGGAAATTTTAGTTGTTCAAAATATCTGTTTAAACTGTGGAGTGTAGTTTTCGCGTATTTAGCAAAGATATTAGCGCTGGCAATATTGTGCAGTGTTCATAAGTTGTCAGCCATTTTGAAAGTTGTGGTATACAGGGTGAATTTTTGAGATGGAACAGTAAAGACAGGTCCCTTAAACGTTATCGCTACAAGAAAACGGTCTTAGGACACTGACCTTAACTTCTTGAAACATTTTGATCTTCATTCACAGATTTTGAAAAAAAAAAAACGTACAGTCAGCAAAAAAATAGGCAGTTGTCCATCTTAAAAAAGTAAGTTGAAGTTTCTAGGAAAGAAACTCTAACTTACTTTATTGTGATTTCTGATTTTTCTAGTACTCAAACCTCAGTTGGTCCAATAGACTTTTTTGATCCCTATAAGAAACAGGATTGATTGGCATAACAAAAGTTTTTGTGAAAACTGCCCATTTTCCTGCTGACTGCACAATTTTTTCAATAAAGATCAAAATGTCTCAAAAGTCCACATCGTATATAATGTGTAATGTTTGTGGCTTTAATTACTTACCAGAATCTTCTTTCAAATCTTTTAACCCGAAACTGCCATGACTGAACTAACATTTGCGCAGTCAGGTGCAACCTTACTGCGCGACGCGAGTCGAAGCAATAAAGCAATAAAGATATTGAGTATTGAGTCTGATAGTGCAATTTCTATGAAGTTTTTATAGTCATTTTTATACTAGAGTCCCGTCGCGTGACCTTGTCACGTCGCACCTTTGTGCGGAAGCCTTTATTGTTGCTCCAACTTATGGTATGCCACGGGCCACAGGCAATTGAATTGCTTCCCGTAAATCAGGATTTTAGTATAGGAACCATTTTCGCAATTGCCGTATGCTAATCCAAACTAATATTATAAAAATGCGAAAGTGAGTTTGTTTGTTAGTTTATTACGCTTTCACGCTAAAACGACTGAACGGATTTGGATGAAATTTAGCACAAGCATAGACCATGACCTGGAGAAGGACATAGGCTATTAAAATTTTATCCTGGATCGCAGACGAAGTCGCAAAACAGCTAGTAAAAAATAATGATCAACGTATATGTTTTTCAAATTCATGAAACATTAGTATGACAAGAGCAAAATTCCTTAATTTCATAATTCTTTACTTGTTTCGTTGTTGTGGCTATAATGAAACAATTACTATGCATGTCACGCAAATAAGTAGCGGGTTGGTTTAAGCCATAATTTTCCCTTATGGCACAAATAAAATGAAATCATATGACGGTTATGATGTTTCGAGAGACAAAGAACAATGGTACAATCATGTTTATACAAGGTTATTAATTCTATGTCGGCAATCCGTCAAGGAGATGTAGGAGAGGTCATTTGCAACCAAATGACCCCGCTTGACCCCTATGTCAATGACAACCATTTTAGATTTTTAACATTTTATGTATATTTTAAAGTGTATGAAATAAAAATGTCAAATGACTCAATTTTTTTTGAGATTTGCATACGATTCAAAAGGGGTCATTTAGTTGTAAATGACCTATTACTACTACATGGGACTTAAACATAACTGGCGAAATATGGGTGTACTACAGGTACACCTCTGCCCAACCCTTCGGGGAAACACGGCATGATGTTATTACGTGTACTCTGTATTATAGTCAGATCAGCTTTCTTGATACCAATAAGATAGAAATCCATTCAGCCGACGTTCCTAGAATCATTTTGCGGTAGAGCAAACCTTGTAATTGTTTTAGCACTTTTGACAACAATTCCTAGTAAATTGAAACTGTTCTAAGGTTAAAAAATATTTTTTTTAAAAGACCTTTTCGTTTTTTGACGTGCAAGTGACAGTCAACCTTGGGTGATAAAGCAATAATGAGGTCGACAAGACATTCTTCAGATAAATGTTATAACAACTACTGTACTGGATTGGTTATCATGAGGTGCTCTTGAATTTGTATTGAAAAAGAATATGTCTCATAATATGACGTTACAGAAAATTCAAAATGGCGGTTACTATACGCGATCTCGTCGGTCCTTTTGAGTTGTTTTGCCGCTATCGATTTTTAGTTTTTTCTATACAAGGCAAATAAACAAAAAACCGCTTTGATTGCATATCCAATAAAGTGAGCATCGGACACGTTTGAAAATGTTGAAAAAAAATAAAAATATGCAAACTTGATAAATTTTGCAATGAAAGCGATCGTGATCCTGCATCAATTTAGTGGCTTGATCCCAAAGCCGATGAAAAACTTCAAAATTACTGTATTTTTATTTTTATTACTCTTTTTGCCAAGCTTTCAGATCAACAAATCCCACTCTTAATAATCTGAGTGCAATTAGACTGATGGACTGACTGGCAGACGATTGATGATATTGTAACATATTTTCAGGAAGTAAATATCGACTGATAATGAAAGAAATTAATAAAATGTTACTAAACCTAGAATAGGTAAGGCACACAATGTAAGAACAGAAGAAACTGATCGACCGCAGCAGAGCTTAGCGTAACTAAACACCAGCCAAAAGATCAAGGATGTAACGGATATCCGTATCCGTATCCACAACACATTATACATTTTGATATCCGCAAAACATCCGCTTCCTCAACTTTTGATTTAAAAAGCTCCGCAGCCTCATCCGCATACTCATAATTTCTATGGGGATGTGACCCTACGTTGTTCGCTCAATTAGTGATTTTGAAAAACTCTGGCCGAGCTCAATGGGCTGGCTGGAGGTGAGTTACGCGTTTATATTGGCTGAACTCGTAGTCTATGTCCAATGATAGAGGATCGGCTATTTTTTGTACGACATCCGCATCCGCACCCACATCCGCACCCTCATCGGCATCCTCAAGAAGGAATTTTTCAATATCTGTATCCTCAAACGCATCCTCAAACCCGATTATCTCGATATCCTCATCCGCATCATCCGTTAGACAAAATCAGATACAACCCTGCAAAAGATACGCCATGAAAATTGGGCGTTCGAATTATATGTAATTTGGCGGCAGGTGCGTCCGTTTGCATAGTTGTAGCAATAATTATGTCAAACAGCAAAATACAAATCACAGCTACTTTTGATTTATATTTCAACGAATTCTCCCCAATTAAATGTAATTCCAGTAGCCAATGAATTAATTCAACCCATAATCAAACTATAAACTGCGTAGGTACGGCTGTAATTCACAAAGATAGTAACTCAATCCTACCGGGAACTCTAAATCAAACCGATTAACACCTGTTCACTAAATATCAAAGTGTAAATCATTGTAACTATAAACAATACAGTTGAACATTTAGTCAAACACTTGGATATAAACCGGCCTATTTGATTCATCTGTCTATTTATATGTTGAACGATAATGCTTTTTGACCAAACTATCTGTGCTGTCTTTCCCAACTTTATGTCTTTAGCCATAAGTTTCGTTTTACTCTGGCCCAGCTCCAACTATTTACTTCAGTCTAACTTTCCAAAGTTATAATTGCATTCCTCCTCAATGTTATTTTCTTATTAGTAAGGGTGATATTACCTTGATGCAGCGTCAGGTATATTTGCTCCAGGTATTCCGCAACTGTAGCACGTTTTCCGTGTATCGTATACGATTTATGAGTAACGTATGTATTTGGAAATCTGTACCGCTAATGAAAGGGGTCTGTGTCTAAACATTACGCTTTTGTTGGTACAGACCTGTATCAAGATTTAATTTATGGGAATTTCTGTGAAAGGTGTTTGTTAATATCTGGGCTTTTTAACAGTGCTGATTGACTTTTATGAATATCAGCCTGTATGTGTACCATTTACTGCCTCGTTGGTCTAGTGGTCGCAAGCGCTACTGCTGAGCACGAGGTCCTGGTCGTTCCCAGGTCGGTCGAAGTGTTATTGGGTTTTTCCGTCAAGGTCTTCTCAGCAGCACCCCGGAGTCTGGATTTTTGCTCGGTTGGTGGCAATAGGCTCGCCACTTATTACATGAGCACGATGTTGTTTTTGTTGGCTTTTTCTCTATCTACGATGTTTTCTTCTAAGTAAGGCCCTTTTCTGATTTGTCGGTACAGCAGCGGTGCGACATCAGCATGCTCGGTATACGCGGTAGGTACCAAAAGCTTACCGAGCGCCTATATTTCAATTGAGCTATTCTGATTAGCTCGGTAGGTATCGCACTCCCGCACATACCGACATAATCGGGAAGGATCAATTGAAATATAGGCGCTCGGTAGGTGCTCGGTAAGCTTTCGATACCGCGTATATCGACCATGCTGATATCGCACCGCTGCTGTACCGCCAATCAGAAAAGGGCCTAACTGAATAGTAGGGCCGCGCCTGGCCAGATGCGTACGTGTCATTCCGCGATATACACGCTGTTCAAAACTAGTCACCCGAACGAATATGTTTTTTTTTCTTCACTAAATCAATTTATAATGGTAATATAAACATAAGAAAAGTATTAAAAGTTACAGTCAACTACCGCTTGTTGCTCAAAATCAGAGAAAACCTTATAATTACAACGAACACGACAAAAATACCGAATCCTATTAATCAATGAGCTTCAAAGAGATTGAAATACCATTCAATACCTTAGTTATGACGTCACAAAGGATATTTGATACGCTATTGAAAGGGTGAACTTTCAAATTTCCATATTCATCGGTGATATAATTACAACTGAGAGATCATAGGAATCTATAGAATTGAATAGATGTCGCTTACTTGCGTTCAGGGGAGCTCGTGGCTAAGTAATAACAGCCGCACGGGTCGATCCATCAGGATAAGCTGCGCTTGCCGGGGTTGGTCCGTGGATGGGTGACCATCTTTAGATACCGAGACTCCTCCGTGCTTCGGAAAGCACGTTAAGCCGTTGGTCCCGGCTGTCATTCGTGGATCTTTGACAGTCGTTACGAATCGTCAGAAGCCCGAAAGTCTGACAACCAGTCTTACCAAGGGGTATCGTATTACCCAGTTACTGGGTTGTGGAGGTCAGATAGGCAGTCGCTCCATGTAAAATACTGGTATTCAGCTGCATCCGGTTAGACTGGAAGCCGACCCCAACATGATTGGGAATAGGCTAGGCAGAATGATACTTGCGTTCAGTTAAGTTATATTTTAAAAAGATGTATACATTTTATCAATGTGTAACCACAAAACATATTACACGTTGGGTTATTAATTCAAGCTATACTTTGATACAGTATTTATCATTCATCTTCGATTCCCAGGTCGGGGAAAAGTGTTACGGGACTTTTCATCAAAATTTCTCAGTAAGCCCGGATTCTGGATTTGTGCCCGATTAATGGCAATAGGCCCCTATTGTATGAAAAATAACTGGTGAAATGTGGGTGTACTAATAGGTACCCCTCTGTCTGCCTAACCCTTCGGGGATTACAGGTGTGATATTATGTTATTTTATGCAACGATGGTTTTAGTTTTTTTTTTGTAATAAAGACCCATCTGTGATCGAAATCTGTATGATATTTAGACAAAACATTCAAAACTTAACTGTAATCGGAATAAAGTTCAAAATACCAAAAACCGCAGGATCCATGTTAAAAAAAGAACCTTGTTTTGTAATAAGACCGATTTAGTTTATTGTAAATAAGTAATAGTAGATTACTGTCACGGCCTGTAATTCTGTTTATCTTGATTATTTTTATCTTAAATGAAATGAAATGAAATGAAATGATTTTATTTTCTGTAAATAGGTTTGTAGAAACACTTTTACACGTCAATAATATTTTAAGTACTAGATGAGGTCGGCGTTTCCTATCTGACTACTCTGAGAAGAAAGGCCGAAACAAACTCAGAGGTCACAGTCTCTTTTAAAGTCCAGACATATTGTTTGGATCATATGAAGACCATGTAGATTAGTGTCTGAGATGGTCTTTTGAGGAAAGAACCACACAGATTGAGTGGACCTGTCCAGTCAGTGCACGCATTTGTCAGTAATCGTGCAGCTCAACTCAGAACTTAAGGAGCTCAACGATTCGACGAACAATACCAAAGAAAGGACATTTGGGTAGGCCGAATAAAGCACTCAAACTGTCAGACCATGATTAAAAGTAACTGCAAAAAGGAAAAAAAAAAAACAAAAATAAAGAAAAAATTACCCACACAGTCTTCACATTCACAATAATTAAAGTAATGTAATACTTTACGAAGTAAATATTCACGTCGTTATACACATATAATTTGATCAACGTTAATGTCTTAAAAATCCAGAAATAATCTTGGTCAGATCATTTGAGGACCATGCACATTGGTGCCTGAAATGGTCTTTTGAGGAAAGAACCATACAGATTTGAGTGGACCTGTCCAGTCAGTGCACGCATTTGTCAGTACTCGTGTAGCTCAGAGAACTTAAGGAGCTCAACGACTCGACGAACAATACCAAAGAAAGGACATTTGGGTAGGCCGCATAGAGTACTCAAACTGTGGCGATTATCATTAAAACTAGCTGAGAAAAGAAAAAATAAATAATGTAGATCCACATAGTCCTCAAAAATATTAAATGTCACGTAAATCAATAAAAATAAAAATGTCACTAATAAAACAATTAGTATAACATTGTTTGTTGCTTGGGGTACATTGGAGTAGCTTAATTAGTCCCAAGCCTTTTTGTCGTCCAAGTAATCTTTAACTTTATAGAAACCTTTTTGACAGAGTTTCTGTTTAATAAATAATTTAAATTTATTGAGGCTCAGTTCTTTAATATGGCTTGGGAGTTTGTTATAAAAACGTATACTTTGGCACTTAAATGAATTACTAATTTTTTGGAGCCTAGTCGTGGGCACAATAAGTAGATCTTTGTTTCTAGTATTTATGCTATGAATGTCGCTGTGTTTAGAATATAGTTTAATATTCTTTTTTACATAAATCAGGTTCTCATATATATATTGAGATGCGACTGTCATTATGTTTATTTCTTTAAATTTATCCCTCAGTGAATACCTACAACTAAGGTTATAAATTGCTCGAATGGCTCGTTTCTGCAGCACAAATATAGCCTGAATGTCGGCTGCATTTCCCCACAGCAAAATGCCGTACGACATTACACTATGGAAATAACTAAAGTATACTAATCGAGCTGTTTCTACATCAGTCAAATGACGGATTTTATAGACCGCGTAGGCTGCAGAGCTTAGCCGCTTCGACAATTTGGTTATATGTGGGCCCCACTGTAGCTTCGAGTCCAAAGTAATACCTAAGAACACAGTGGTATCCACAAGGTCCAATTCCGCCCCATTTACTAGTACATTGGTTTTCACCTGCTTAACGTTAGGTGTCAGAAATCTAATACATTTAGTCTTTTTCTCGTTTAAAAGTAAATTATTAACACTAAACCAATGCACTATTTTAGAGAGAGCATTATTTACATCGTCAGTAACTGTCTGTTGTCGCTTAAGCTTAAATAAAAGTGATGTGTCATCTGCGAATAACACTATTAGGTTATCATATTAATGGATGATCGGATTGAAAATGTGGGTCGAGGCGGAACCGAGGCACACATACGTGACTCCATCAATGCCTGATGGTTGCGGCCAAGGCTTGTATAGTAGGTACTTTTCTCAAATAATGCGCGGAAATTCAAACTGAGTAAATTAATTATAAATTCCAGAATCAATGACGGACAACGACAATTTTTCATGCACCAATATGTCCATTTGTTTCTTCTTTACATTAAACAGTTCTATTTGCAAGCTAAATCGAAATTTAAATAAAATCTTTGATAAGTTACCTCTTTGATTGCCTTATGTTAAAGTAAAAAGTTCGTTCCATTTTTAAATAACACGACAGTTAAGAATTTTCAGGACAGGACATATTTTCGAAGTAACATTGCCGGCCGCATTTTCACTTGTTTTTGACCAGTACGGCAAATTCAATTTATCTGGAAGAAGATTGTCAAAATTATGCTCGAATTTCCAAGCATGTTTGAGAAAAAGCTTTTTACAGAACTCAATGCAGATGCCATTTCTATTCCTTTGCTAAGTTTCCTGTAGACTAGATCGAAGTGCGGGCTCTCGCCAATAGTTGTATAAAGTTGCTTAGTAATTTGCATTTTGTATTGAGTGCAATTAGCTGTTAGAGTAATAGGGACTTCTTTAAGTTCTGTGCATTCTTTTTTGTTAGTTTGTAGTTTTCTAGATTTGAGAACTGAATGAAACAGTAGGTAGGTGTTGAGAAACTTGTAATAAAATTAAAACCATGCAGATAGGAAACAAAACGTGTGTTTGACATTTAATGTTGTCTTGTACGGTCAGCTGCAGAGAAATCTCACCCCCTAGCAATGAAAAAATACATTGCTAGGGGGTGGGATTTCTCTGCAGCTGAATTTTGTATTGCCAACAGTAGGTGCTGATGTTGTAGATAAAAGCTTTGGATACATAAAACAATAATATTAATTATTGTTTATAGGGTTAAATTAAATTAGCTAACGAAACTCCGTAGACATGATGATCTACAACACCACATGGTAACTACGCATCAAAGACCTGACGTCATAAAAATCTTGCATCGCTCAATAAGAGTTTACCGCGCGATCAACATGTATAAGACTATCCGACATTATACGTTGGGCAGTTGCCCGCCAGAAACTACACACTTCTGCGGGGTATCGTGGGTATCGATGACATGAAAAACGTATTTTGAAACAAAATTATAAAGACATTTTCGGAAATAGAACGAGAGCTTTAATCCCCGAGTTCAACCGTTTAGGGGATTATCCCACCAAATTCCTAAGGGCTCTAAGTTTCCCTACTTCACCAAATTTTCACCCCTTAGGAAACAACTTCAAGTGCAATGCTAAACTTTGCCTCCCTATTTCCCTCTTTGCCCCTCACATTCATATTTTAATATTCCATCAACGAATTCCTTCCGACCCGGCGCCGGCGTTGCGTTTATTAAAAAAAGTCTTATATTTAATTTAAATATTTCTTTTAAAATTCTGTTGTGACGTGTGCTCAGTTGAGGCAGAAACAAAAAAAAAAACAAAATTAGGGGGAGAAAAAAATTCAAGGTGATATTTATTTTTTCTTGTTTTTAACAAGAAAAACTAATGGGCTTTTCTTACTACCTGTGGGAGTTCATTTTCTTTCATATTTTCTGTTTAGTCTTAAGAAACCTCTAACGCACTAAGCCTCCCTGCAAATTAGGCTACTAGTAGTCGCCACTACTAGGCGGGCGAGCAATTAGGGGCGACCGCACAGTCGCTCCAACGCGGTCAGAGTTTTTGCCCATTTTTAAAAACAGTTCTGGCCTCAGAAGAAATTGGCGGGTGACTGTGATTGAATGTGAATATAACCACGAGGCCACTATGCTGATGGTGGCTCGAATGCGACGATTTGATCGAAGAGTGAGTACCAAATTCTCAAACCAAGCAGTTACTGGCGACTGTTGCCTAGTGTGCAGCGGTTCTTTGTTCACAGCATAATAACTCATCTTGAACCAAAATACATACACGAGTTGTGGGTTCAAATCTGGGGAAGGTTTGTGACTTTTCAATTCTCATGCATTTTCCAAGTTCATCTAGGACATTACTGACATCGGTGAAGGAAACCATCATGAGGAAACCTGAATTTATAGTGAAAGTTTGAAGTCTTCAGTGGCCTTAGTGTAAGTTTGCAAGTGAGTAAACGTAACTATCGCGTTTGCGTTAAGATTTGACTGATAGATCATAATGCTAAGAATTTATGGATGAGAATAAAAATCTTAACGCAAACGCGATAGTTACGTTTACTCACTTGCAAACTTACACTAAGGCCTCAGAATGCTCGTGCATTCTCTGTATGAGAAGAGGCCTTTTGCCTGCACTGGGACAATAATAGGCTGGTAATATTATTATTATAATAACTGAATGTATTTATATTGAACTGTATTTGTTTTTAATTGATATAGGTACTACTATACTTTAGTAAAGCAGCAATTTCATACTGGCATCTTTTATTCAGAAAAAATAAAAATATCGAAATAACAACGATAAAATAACATTTCTAACGGAGTTATTTGCGATATTTCCTTACTCCTTTCCTTAAAAGGATAAGAAAGAAATTCAGCGTTAAAGTAGAATTTCCGCAAGGCAGGTAAATCTAAGATGTCTTACAAGCTATAAATCTTAGAAAGAAAACAATAACATTATGAAGAATATACACGAAAAATAATCCCAAACGTGATGCTTGTTTCAAATGTCTTACAGTTTTACGGAAAATGCTTATGACAGTAAACAGTAAAAAAACACAAAGAGATTTGAGTAAAATCCTTTAACTCAACATGCATTTACAAGGAAATTTCCTGCTTTTTTGAGGTTTGTACCTTAAAATGAATAAACAAAAACCTCCCTTATCACTTTATTGTCCGTAAAAACCTCTTTTCTCAGAAATGGATGGCGGATCTGGAAAATAAGTAATAAAGTAATAAAGTTTATTCATCAAAAATAACAATACAGTGTGACGGTTCGGTGAGCCACAAACTAAGCGTCGCTTGTATCTTGTGGCTCTGGAGTGCGAAATTTACAAAGTTATAAATGTTACATTACAGTTTGAGGATTTGAAAATAATTATTACACATTTATTACACATATTTTTTATGAATAAAAGATGAGTGAAAATAAAATAGAATAAAATAAAATAAAATAAAACAATTGTGCGAAACTGAACACAAAATCAAATAAAACAGCAATGGTTAACGTTGGGCTTGCGCTGTGGTGGGTGTGTAGAGTAATGTGTGTGAGGGGGTGTTGGGGTGTGTGTGTGTGTGTGTGGGTGCTATATCAAAGCTTCGGTGTCATCGTATGTTAGATTTAAAAGTGTTGAAGTTAGGGTTTTCTTACAGGTCGTGATTGAGCAGTCCTTTAGGTTGCAGATTTTCCAAACTTTATTATAAGTGTTGGGATGGGAAAAATAGGTACAGCGTCTAGCTAGTTCGGATTTGACATTTGGTGTGGGTACTCTGAAGACACGCTTGTTTATTATGTCGCTATAGTCGGGCCGTTTTTTTATTGTTGTTGAAGTACGAATATTTGTCGTACCCTGAGTACTTGAAACTCATGGTAGACGAGGTCATCAAGGAATCGAAATGTAAATAATAATACATTTATTAACTTGCGCCCTTTTCATATTTCGGTAGACATTGAGTACTGAATTCAAAGAGCTTAGATTCTTACATTCTCCTTTTGCTACGTCAACGGCTATACATCTGCAGTGTTCTTCTGTATATGTCGCCGTAAGATGGTTGAAGCCGTGATATAGTTATATCCCTAGGCATATAGCTATATATCGTTATATAACCCTAGGGATATAACTATATCACGGCGAAAACCACCGTGACTTAAGTTTTAAGTGTAGTGAGCTGCCAATAGTATCAATCCCTAGAATAATTATTAATAAATAGATAATAGTTCAATTCAAACTCACTTCACCTATGTTTATACGATTGTGTAATAATATTGAAATGACTTCACTTTAGAATTATATTTTTAATGTAAATGGTAAATGGATTATAATGGTTTGTACTTATCGTGAGTTAACGGTGTTTATATTACATTTATATCGAAATAACGAAACGGTGATAACCGTTATTCGTCTAACGTTAAAATAAATGGAGTATAGTTACAAGTTGACAAACAAGCTGACAGCCCACATGATAGGTAGTGCTAACCGCTTACTGACACCAATGTGACATAATGGTTTGTGGTTAAAGTAGGTACCTATGTTATGAGAGCTTTTCGTTACTGTGTTAAGAGCGTGCGTTCTGAAAGTGGGCAACGTCGCAATTAGATGTCAAATATCTCGCTGTTTTGATTAATTTGGCAAAATTACTGTATGAAAATATGAAATATGGTTAACTAGTGAACTATCCTGCTTCGTACGGGTGCAATGGACTGATGCAACATGTCAAACCTCCTTTTACCAACTAAGTTGGGGTC
Organism: Eupsilia transversa; assembly: GCA_914767815.1. Classification (NCBI taxonomy): domain Eukaryota; kingdom Metazoa; phylum Arthropoda; class Insecta; order Lepidoptera; family Noctuidae; genus Eupsilia; species Eupsilia transversa. The sequence goes on along the minus strand of OU611896.1, from coordinate 5,340,859 downwards.
GGCTTCCAGTCTAACCAGATGCAGCTGAATACGAATATTTTACATGGAGCGACTGCCTATCTGACCTCCACAACCCAGTAACTGGGTAATACGATACCCCTTGGTAAGACTCATTGTCAGGCTTTCAGGCTTCTGACGACCCGTAACGACTGTCAAAGATTTACGAAGGACAGCGGAACCAACGGCTTAACGTGCTGTCCCACGCACGGAGGAATTTCGGTATGTAAAGATGGTCACCCATCCATAGACTAACCCCGGCTAGCGTAGCTTAACCTGATGGATCAACCCGTGCGGCTGTTATTACTTAGCCACGAACTCCTCTCCATGCAAAATATCTGTTACTTACAAGAAATATCTATGCAAAAGATTCTTCAGACGTTTTGAATTTCTTCACATATTTTCTGGTTATGATTCAGGAATACAAATATTATGGGTATTTATGTTTGTATATTTTGTCTTGAAACCCAAAATCGTCTGCATAAAACGTAGTCTTGAATACGAAATGTATTTGGGCCGTAAAATAAAATACTATGTAGCTACGGTACTACCTATGAATACCTACATATTTACTTAGTAAGTATGTAGGTATTCATATGAAATACACGGGCTCACTCGGGCATTGCTGGTCGAGGCATACATACGTGAGTCCATCAATACCTGGTTGCGGCCAAGGCTTGTATATTACTTTTCTCATATATGCGCGGAAATTCAAACTGAGTAAATGAATTATAAATTCGATAATTTATCACGCACCAATATGTTCATTTGTTTCTTCTGAACTTTTAACAGCTCTATTTGCTATTTATTTAAATAAAATCTTTGATATAAGTGTACCTCCTTGTTTGCCATGTGTAAAGTAAAAAGTTCGTTCCATTTTTAAATAACATGACAGATATGAGTTTTTATAGTAATTTTTTTGACCGCTATACAGGACAGATTATAGATTTTCATAGTAACATTGCCGGTCGCATATTCACTTGTTTTTGACCAGTACAGCATAGCGTGATATCTTTATAAATTACTATCTTCTGCCCGCGACTTCGTTCGCGTGTTTTTCGGCCCCCAACCCACCGCGTCGTATCTCATCGCCCGCCTACTCGCGCTATTACTTCGTTTTCGTTAGCGTTTTACCTCTATAAACAAATTTTACCTCTTTATAATATTAGAATGGATAGACTATGTTACTCTGTGGTAATTATAGTTTAATACCAGACTGGTACTGATATACATAACATCACGCCTGTATTCCCCGAAGGGTTAGGTAGAAGTGTACCTATAGTACACTCACATTTCGCCAGTTATATTTAAGTCCCATGTAAAAGGGGGCGAGTCTATTGGCATCAACCAGGAGTAAATCCATGCTACTGAGAAATTACAGATTAAAAACCCAATAACACTTTGCCCGACCCGGGAATTGAACCCAGGACCTCATGCTCAGCAGAAGCGCTTGCGACCACTACACCAAAGTGGTACTGATATAAGTATTTCCAATCTAAATGCTTATCGATTACCCAAGTTTTAATAATATAACATAAAAGGATCGCAATCAGTTTAATGCTAAAAGTGACTTCTCCCAGCTTAAAGCGAAGCTTAAATTAATCCTCAAAAACTAAAGGGCGACCACTTTTACTTAAAATAAGTGGTTTTGAAAAGTAATTGTTCAACCGAAGTTAAATTTATTGCTGCATAAAGTTCATTATGCTAGCACTAAGTGGTGGTTTACCGAACAAGACGTCATTTACGTAAGTCATCTGAAGTTAAAGTGCTGTTTTTTGAAGGTAATTAGAAACCACTATTTAATCAAACTGTATCTAATTTAGTCAATGTGTGAATTTCACAGATCTTATGTTGTCTCTCCCAAAATTAGTGGTCAAAAGGCCTTAATACTTAAGCATAATCCGCTGACATTGTTCCCACTGCTGGGTTTAGTCCTGCTCTCTGTGAGAGGGAGTGGGCCATAATCAGGCCCGCGTAGTGACTCGAGGTCGCATGTCATTGAACTTTTGATTCTAGAACATCTAGTTTCCTTACGATTTGAGTGCTTTGACATGAGTGGTGATGAAATAATTTATAAAAAGTTAAGTGCGTACTGGGCTTTAAATCGATGAAGTCGTTAGTCACGGCGGTCCCCACAGGGCCACTAGTGCTATACTTTAATAACCCACAAATGGAGTTATTAAAATTTTAAAGGTATGAGGAACAAGGTATAAAGTTTACTCATCTTCGATACAAAAAGGGAGGATCCTCTGACCAGACGGGTGTCGTGTCTGGCGGGCAACTGCCCAACGATTGATGTCGGAAGTCTTATATATGTTTATCGCGCGGTAAACTCTAATTGCGCGATGCAGGATTTGTGTGACATCAGGTATTTGATGCATAGTTCGCCTGTGGCGTTGTAGATGCCGCCACAACATTTTACATTTCAAGAGGGAGTGGGTACATATGTATCGCATAGACAAACATGGCTGTAAAGCTTTTTAATTAAGGTCCAAGAGACTAGGATATTAATTTGATATTCATGTTTGATATAGCATTATAGCCTGGGACCTAGAATATAATATTATACCAAACATGAATACCAAATGGCTCATTATGCACGATACTGGTATAAAAAAGATATTCATAAACAATTTATTTCATATCAAGACGTCGTTAACCTAGCTAATGGCAAACTATTACAAAAATCTAGACTGAAAACTTCTAGCAAATATCTCGCAATATAAATTAATACAGAAGATCAACTTTACGCAAAAGTAGAAAACAAAGTCAGTGTAGGGCAATATTGGGCACAAAAAAAGTTACCAGGATAGCAAACTAGCTGACTGCCCAGCTCATGGAAATTGGAAATACAGTCACTTTTGACAATCTGCAGCCGTGAGAAGTTTGCCAATGCCTTTTAAAAGAAAAACTTAAAATTGATTTTAGTTGCCCCTTCCAAACGGTATTTTATAGATTCCACTTTTCCCCCCTGAGGGGGATTTTCAGGGGGGATTTGTGGAATAAGCCGAAAGGAAGGGCTCGAAACTTCATCACAAAGATCACACAGTTAATCTTCCCAAAACCATCCACGACATATTTTGACAACCACCTTCGTTATCAAAACTTTTGTATTCAGCTGTTTAGTGTAACTAATGAGTACCACAAGATTTATAGCCAGGAAATCTCATTAGCCTATGTGATTTATAGCCTTAAGTAACGATGCTAACATTTCGTATGTAAATCCGTTTTGGTATTCCAAGAAGCCTAATGTGTGTATTGAAAGAATTGGGGGCACTTTATTTGTATACAATTTGGGTAGTTAATGAATTTGAATTAAATAATTAGGTTTGATTGAAGTTTCTGTAGGCATTAATTTAATTTGAAAGCCGACATTGGAGCAAGGTCTTCAGTTTGATACATTACTACAGTTCGATTCAAACTTAATGGCGGCTCAGAACATGAGGCGAGTCGCTGCGCAGTAACAATTTTATGTGTCAGCGGGGGTGAGGGGTGGGGTACTGCGCAGCGAATAGCTAACTTCCGAGCCGCCATTAAGTTTGAATCGAACGGTACCTGTTTTCAATGACACAAGGAAACACCTAAATCCATAAAATGGAGCATTGATTTGATTATTTGAATACTAATTCCCGAAATTCTAATTTAAATCACCTAAAATGGTTTTCATTTGACAATTGAGGTTAATTTTATAACATATAGATCATCGAACCTCGTTGGCATACCTTTGCCGTCCGCCATTTTGAAAAAAACTAGTTTTGTCAGCCAGTGAAAAAAAATATGTGATAACATGTTTCATAGCTATGGTTAGAAATAAAAATTATTCAGTGATGAATCTCGTAAAGTGATATCCTTTCTGTGACGTAAAAATAAAAATTATGTAAAAAAAAAAAATGTTTGTTTGCAATCAGTTACTATCGATTGACACTTGTTTCATGGCCGCCAGAGGCGGACGGTAGATAGTACACGTATGCCAGGGAAAGTCCGAAAGGGATACCGTGGCCCCTGGCAACACAGGCAAATGACGGAACACGGGTGGGTTTTAGTCAGTAAGAGTCTGACACGCCTCGCGACTCCGCCCAGAGCGTGAGAAGTTATTGGATAATTTTCCTCCCAAAAAAAAGGGTCCCATACAAAAAGATTCGGACCTCTTTTGTTTGAAGATTTTTCAAATAAAATTTAATAATAATAAGATTTAAATTTGAATCCTTCTAAATACAGATGCAATGTTAGTAATTCCCTTTTGTAAAGTCGGGTCTGCTGCGCTATGTTTGGATGTTTTAAAAACATCAAACATCAAACTGGTTCGTGTTGTGATGGCGGTGTGATCAGGCATCGGCATATCAAACACGAAGCGATTTGATTGGTTCGTGTTTGATGTTTGATGTTTTTAAAACATCCAAAAATGGCGCAGCAGACCCGGTTTGACTGATTACGTTAGAATCTTAGCTGAACAGAGTTTGTTTACATTTTAATCAGATCGCTTTTCTTTAGCTACACAAAATAATTGATTGTTACGGTAACAAAACACTAACGTCTTCTACTAATTAGCCAATTATATTTGAGCAATGTATTGTAGTGTAATTATTAGTCTGGATCTATATAATTAGGGCTAAAATTGGATGGTAGAGTTTCAATATTGGTAGTAATAGTAACTGTGTTATTAGGAAGACGAAGCAACTAATTAGACAAATATAAGCTAAACTTTATGCTTGTCATGATATAATTAGTCTCCAGTAATTATAGGTCTGTTATGTTAGGCAACCTTGTAATTGTCAGTTTTGACATTAACTATTTACTGGAATTCAAAATGTTTCGATTGTCGTGGCTACACTAGACAGTGTGCTCACCGAGGTTAAAACAATTTTGTATTAATTGGTAGACACAATTACAGTTTAATTAAGGTTTATTTAAGAAATGTTTAAAAATAAAGGTACGACCAAATCATCGGTTCTTGGAAGTAGGTACCACCTAAAATCAAGTCATTTATTTTAATTGAATCATTTACAGGCATTTTTTGTTATTTTAAGGAGTCGATTAGTCAGAAAGAGGAAGCTAGTTGCCGATTTCAAGGCGTAGTAGGTTCTTATGGAAAAGAACGGGCAAGAAACTCCAGGTACACTTTTTTTTTTAATTTAAAAATATATTATTGTGAATTTTTTAAACCACAACTACTTTGGCAAGAGGTCTTCCATTTCGACAATGGATATAAAATATATGATAACGTTCATTATTCTTTTCACTCATTCGTAAATCATTCGGTCACGACTAAAGAAAATATAGGCGTTTGACAGGTGATCGGACCTGACGTCTTAGTGCTGCCATAAAACCCTCATTGGTTGGCGAAAGAAACAAATGACAGATGATGTTTGATTCTATAAAAAGTTGAGGAAAAAGCGACAATAAAATCGAAATCCTGGGCTAACATAACATAACATCACGCCTGTAATGTTCGAAGGGTAAAACAGACGGTTACCAGTAACACTCACATTTCGACAGTTATGTTTAAGTTCCATGAATAGGAGATGAGCCTGTTGTCATCAACCGGGAACAAATCTAGACTCCACGCTGTTCATGTCTGATGGAAAAGCCCAAGAAAATTTGTAATATTGGGATCACAAAATCAGGACGAACTATAGTGAAAAAGATTGTTGTCGATTCACGAAGAGATTGGCTACCACTCACCGTGACACGGTGGCTTTCATTTAACAAAACCGTTCGAGTGGGCCGTCATGAGTTCGGTCTAAAGTTTCGAAGTAATTTCAGGATTGAAGATTTTTTTGTGAGTATCGGATCGATTTTGTTTATAGCTAGCATAGCAGGAATTTGGTACAAAACACTAGCTCGTAGCACATAGTAATGTGCCTGCCTGAGTTCGAACCAACTATGGTTGGGCCACCACTGCCCCAAGCATGAGCTTTTTTTTTAATACCAATACGAGAAATGAAGATCGATGTAATTATGACAACTTTTTGTAGTACTGCTGAAACGAGAAGATTCTTAGACAATTACACGCTGTTAATTTCAGATATTGCTGACCTTTTAGGGTGCATTTCCAATGAATCGGCCAATCACAATGGTTGAAATCGTCGCGTCTCTCGTCTGTAATTGGACGATGCCTGCAACTCTCCTCTCAGCTCCACTCGTCTCCGTTTCAGTGGAAACGCACCCTTAGAAGTAACATACGAAAGGTCAAGAATTAGTCACAACAAATGAATGAGTTCGAGGTAAATAATAGAATATTTTTGGCTCAATTTTTCATATTATCACATTACATAACAAGTCATTACCAGATAATAAAACATAACAAGTCATTATCAAATAAAAAAATCTAGGACTCACGTAAGCATAACAAGAATCTCAATACCTATTTGCTTTCTGATCGCGTACAAATAACGAAATTAGATGAAGTTTTCAAGGCACATCGTTCCGCTCCTCTCAGCAAATAGGTTATCTATCTATAACTAATAACGCTAAGTGAGTGGCGTAGAAGTTTCAGGAAAAACTATGTTAACAAGAAAGTTAGAAGCTAATGTAGGTATTTCGTTTTACGAAGAGGTGTTTTCGATTAAGAAAATTACGTGCACATGTAAAAAAATCGAAGAGTTTGGTCATGTTTACAATTTGATATTGTCTGTTTATTTGGAAAAATTAAACAAAATAGATAAAAATCGGCCAATTGCGTGTCGGACGAATTTATCCCAAGAACAAACTTAGTTTATTGATTCAGGCGTGACTTGGCCGAAACCCATTATAAAATACAATAGACGTAGATTGTATTTTCGAATTAATCCTAAAGAGTCATAAAAAACCCTGGCAAGCAATCGACACGTGTTTCACCTCTCAACGAGGCATAGAGGGTTAGACTGGAAGCCGACCACAACATAGTTGGGAAAAAGCTAGGCAGATAATGAGAAGTCAATCCTAACCATTTTAATTGACGGTTTTCATGTTCCAAGTTAATAGAAGGCGTGTAGATAATATTCTGTTAAAGATGGACGTAAGAACATAACATAACTATTATCGGTTTATTACCGAACCCTAATAACAGCTACATAAAATGAACCCCTGTCCTTAGGATCAGAGGAACCCGTAAAACAGTTGTTTCACTCAATCTAAACGTAACCAATATTATAAGAAGTCATATAATATAAGTTCGGTATTTTACTGACATTCGGTATTTTACCGGTGTTACGTATATGAAAGAGTAGCAAACCAACCGTTGGAATTTTCCGTTTCATACCGGTTTTTATGTGCACCCTAATACGATCTGGGAGATGTGGTCAGCCTTTATTATTTCCTGCTGTGGAGGTTAGTAATAAATAATCTTTGCCGATAGAACGGTAAGCGATACATACCAAGTTATACAGGGTTATTGTTTATATGTCGGCAATCCATTAAGGGGTTCTAGAGAGGTCATTTTCAACCAAATTACCCCTTTTGAATCCTATACTAACAGATGTCATAAATTTTCGAATCATTTGACATTTTATATTTTTATTTCATACATTTTAAAATATAAAATGTCAAATTAATCTAAAATGGTTGACATTGGCATAGGGGTCACGTAGGGTCATTTGGTTGCAAATGACCTCTCCTACATCCCCTTAACGGATTTCCGAGATGTAACCAATATCCCTGTATACTGCTGTTGTATTTGTATGTAAGTATAAAATATTCATTTATATATGTCGTGTTTATGATATTTCTATTAACGTATTCTGGTTATTTTGTGTGTTGTGTTATTGTGAGGTCTGTAATAGATTGTGGGAATATTTTGTGTCTTCTATGTCGCTTTCCCAGTAAAGACTCCCGCAAACAGGCGCGATGCGACAGCGCGACGCCACTTTAATTATACAATTTCTAAGAAAAAATCACGGTAGAACAATTACCGGTGTCGCCTCACGACCTGTATGCACGAACCTTATAACAGGATACCCCGGATTGGTTGTTACATATAAACATGAACTCACTCACGCCTTCTTCCCTTGGGGATAGGCAGAAACTACAGAACGCTACCTGCTACGATCCTTACATACTTCTTTTGCTTCATTAAAGTTGATACATCTGGCCATACACGCATTGGCTGTTATCCCATCTACAAACTTTATTACGTTATTTCACAACTAATGAAAACTCTAGGTATTTCGGGGAACAGTAGGAACATATAGCATTGCATAGAATTGCGTTATCGGCTAATAACGTTTTCACTGCTAAGACACAGGCAGGCCTTAATGTCTTTTTGTGAGAGAGTGGGCCATAATCCAAAACGCGGGCCCAGTGCGGATTGGTAGATGTCACAACAGAAACACAATTTTAATAAAAATGAAGTTGTTATTTAACCAGAGACTTCGGTTTGCGACTTCATCACGTGGCCAGTGGGCCTAGCAGTCACGTGCGGAGTAAACTTAACGTAAATTCGGGCTTCTAACTTGACAGCTAACTAAACGCAGTTGAGGTTGAAATAAGTCATGCCATCTCAAGAAACTGCACGTAAGTAAAGCAGTGAATACACCTGAACAGAAATGCCAACATTTAATGTGTCCATAACTCCGTCAAATGACACCATCATGGCACCGTACACGATAGCACATAAAACACACTTGAATTAAACATCAAAACTTTAATACAACATAAAACTCTACTCGAGCAATAAAACCGAACTATTGGTCCTTTAAATACACAACAACCGTCCCTTACCTTTGCCTAAAACGCAGATCTTGCGAGAAATTCGAGCAATATCCCGCCATGTGTTGTCAAACATGCAATATAAGATGTATTGCAACATCTTACGGCGTCTCGTAAACCTCTAAGGGTCACCCAAAGCTGCGGCTACACGGGCAACATAGTTAAAGCAATCTAGTTTAGTTCTTAAAATTAAGTAGCTCCCTATTACTCAAATTATGATCAGGGGTATCAGCAATAATTATTGTTACATTTGCTTGTCGATGTCGTGATATTTGATTAACATTGCCCAGAACTGGGCAATGAACTTGGGCGTAAAATGACACTTTATTCTGTGGCGGTACCGATCTCTAGAAAAACTGCTTAGGATCAAAGTAAATTGCGGGATGTTGTCGTGATCAATTATCAAAAATTGCCCGGGCAATTTAAGTTGCCCGTGTGACGGCACCTTAAGGAGCACCTAAGGGATATATATTTTACTTAGAATGTGTCGCTATAGAGACGTCCAACTCGTAAAGTCGTCTACAGTAGAATGTTAGACGAGATTCCCTTCATTTGTTGGACATAAATTATTTGAAGGTCATGTGGATGGGTTGTTGAACTTTGACTTAAATTATTGATTATGTAAAGTCACGCTTTGTTAGTCTCGCTTCTTAAATGTATGATTCAGGTCTGATGAAGCGAATCAAAGTGCTTCGGAGCGCGACGGGACGGCGCACGCGAGCGTAACCCCGCCATAATACGCGTAGCTCGAAATTAGTCGATTAATTTACGTTCAACAAAATAGTAAATTGTGTGAGAGTTTTTGATGACAAACTATCTTGTCAAGAATAGAATAGAATACTTTTAATTATGTACTGTCATCATTATTTTCCGCTGCTGGACATAGGGCTCCCCCAGGCACCGCGACTTGCTTCCCGCATCCAGCGGATTGCTGCGGCCTTCACAAGGTACACCATACTTACAAATTACAGATAATTATGAATGTAGTTTACATAGGGTGACACAATGGTCCCCCCTTCAACCCTCCTTTTTGCTTGGCCGTAGTCGAGTAAAAACGGGGATAAGGGTACCAACGGAGTCCTTTAATAACTGCTAAGCATAATATTAAAATGTCGATAATTGCAATAAAATTGTACACTCACAAGCACCTTACACTTACCTTACACGCACCTTACACTTACGCAAGATTCAAAAGCAATATTCCCATAAAGTATTGATAGATATTATATTGAGTAACTGAATTAATGCACAGTATGAAAATAGTTTGGTCCGAATCGATTGCTATTCATTTTATGTAATTTATTCCAGAAATAATTAAAACTACGTTACAGTCACACTTCCGCTTTCCGCTGTCAAAACAAACCAAAATGGACGAAGCACTACTTTAGAACCTTATACGTGTGCGACTGTGTGCATGCGTAGATTTGTAATGTGACCACAATTTTCACCCAAAATCAGTGTAACTAATTCTAATTGGAGTCAGCGTTAATTCCGGGACATACGAGTTGTATACGAGTATAACGATACCTACTAATATGAAATAGAACTTTTCTCAAACTTGCAATTTTTATTTCACTAGAAAAACGTTTTTGCTTTATTGTAAGGTATTTATGATCGTTATTGTACCTACGTACGTATTAATTTCGGTTTCCACCTCTTGCAAGGCACTCGTTCCATAGTAATGTTTTGCCTTAGACCCTAGTTATAACAGGCGCCCGAGGCGCGCGTCTTTTACGCTGCGTTTTGGGCGCTCAATAATTCGTTACATAGAAATTCATAAATTTTTTATGAATTTCTATGTAACGAATTACATCAAGTGCCATCAAGTCTCCAAGGGCGCGCGTCATGTAATTCGTTAAATAGAAATTCATACAATTTTATTCCTCCAATGCAATACCCAAATTGGAATGCATTCCAATTTCTTTCAATTACTTACACCCAAAAGAAAAACGCAAAAGAATTTTTTAGATTTGCTCACACCATTAACATTTTTAAATTAAATGATTACAGATTCCACTTCAATACGCTTAGCGTGTTTGAATGAAGTATTTACTCATTCAAATATAAAAAAATAAAATTAAAAAAAACTGGATTTTGCTAGTTGCCAGACTTTGCATTTAAAATCTCAAAAACCTCCTGGGAAATGTATCTGCGTTTGGTGATTAAAAAGAAAAATTCAAACCAAAAAGTTGCAACGAAAGAAGGCTTCGTCTCAGAATATTATGGGTTTTTGAACAAAGAAGACGTGTAATGAGAAGAAATTCGAACAAAGGTTTGTTTTATTTATTTTTAGGGCTTATCATTTTGTGAAAATACTAGGACTTTTTATTCAAGCCCATATTCATAGCTAGGGAGCTCGTGGCTAACTAATAACAGCCACACGGGTCGATCCAGCTTGCCAGGATGGGTGACCATCTTTACATATCGAGACTCTTCATCATCATTTTTGGATCTTTTGCAGTCGTTACGGGACGTCAAAAGCTCGAAAGTCTGACAACCAGTCTCACCAAGGGGTATCATATCATCAGCAGTTACTGGGTTGTGGATGTCAGATAGCCAGTCGCTCCATGTAAAATACTAGTATACAGCTACATCCAGTTAGATGGAAGCCGACCCAAACTAAGTTGGGAAAAGGTTAGGCAGATTGATTGATTCATAGCTAGGGTTGATAATTGGACAAATAAATTTGGTGATTCGAGAAAATGTCGAATACAACAGAGCAAGTTAAATAAAAGCTTGTTAAAGGTCATGTATACTTTATTATTAAATTAAGTTTGTAAGATGAAATTTGTCAGTTTTGAAATCAAGATAAATCACCCAGCATTATTCTAAAATTCTCAGATTGGACCTGTTTGCAATTCTTCATAATAATATTCTTTGTTATCTAAGCCATTGCTCTCGTCAATTTAGAACCCAAATACTGATTTTTTCTACCCGATAAGGTCAAATATTCAAACCAAAATCTTAATACATACATACATAAACACACGCCTTTTCCCCATAGCGGTAGGCAGAAACTACTAGAACGCCACCTACTACGATTCTTACATACCTACTCCTTTTGCTTCGTCTACATTCAAATCAAATCAAAAGTCATTTATTCAAACTAGGCTGAGAATCAGCACTTTTCGAACGTCAAAATTACATAAGACAGTCCCCCAAAAACGCCCGCCCTTCACCACTTCCTAGTGCTTTAGCTGGGAAGAAGAAGTGGCGCAACAAACTCCCCAGCAGCACAGCTGTCTGATAAGTTAGAAAAGAAAATGAATCTATACAATAGTATCCAAAATAATATGAAAAATAATTAACCAAAAAAATTCATACATATGGTCATACACGCACGCCGGTTGCGAGTACTACGCACCTGATCTTTCTGAAGAACATCACCAATAAGGTCAATATAATATTATGTCCTTCTAGGGCGTCTGCTTTCAGCGTTTCCATTCATATCTGGCTTTTGTTAGTCGCCTTTTATTCATCTCTTAACAACTCAAACCACAATCGTATAATATCTTCTATTTCTTTCTCGACCTTCGCATATCTTTGTCTTTATTCAAGCGTGAACGGGCGCCGTCAGTATGGGCTGGTCATCTTTTGGCTGCTATGGCTTATTGTAATTTAATTTTTGAATTGTTGCTTTTTTATATTTTTATTACGGACGCTTTTATTGTTCTCACATGTATAATTTCAACATGAATGATGTAACCAATATTTTGTAACTATATTTTAATTTAAAAGAGTGTCCGTGGAGTTTCTTGCTCGTTCTTCTTTCGTTTCTTCCCGTCTGGAATGAGCAATTCAAATTGGTTTACTTGAAATAAATGCTTTGAGTTTGAGTTTGCGTTTGAGCTACCGTAAACGGCATCCTCCAACTAATCCGGCACATCACGGCTACCGGTCCGGTTCGAACGTACCTACATCTACGTTGCGTGCGGTTACACCGCATACCGCTACACGCTCAGTGGACTGTGTCTATTAATTGAGATATCGGACTAGAACGGTGTTATTGTATTCGTATGTTCTGTTAGACATATCTAACAAAACATACTTATACAATAACACCGGTCAAAGGTGACATCAGCCATAGGTGCTGGTAAGCAAGGAGATTTATTCCAGGCAGGTTTACCTGAGATTTTTGGTTACATACATACTTATATACATAACTCGCGCCTCCTTCTCGTGGGCGTAGGTAGAAACTAAAAACACCACCTGCTAAAATCCTTACATAGGTACTCCTTTTACTTCGTTTACGTTCATATATCAGAGGCCTTAGTGTAAGTTTGCAAGTGAGTAAACGTAACTATCGCGTTTGCGTTAAGATTTGACTGATAGATCATTATGCTAAGAATATAAAGGTGAGAATAAAATTTTAACGCAAACGCGATAGTTATGTTTGCTCACTAGCAAACTTACACTAAGGCCTCTGGTCTCCCGTCCACTGCGTCCCGTCGTATAGTTACAGACTAAATCGCCTGTGACATGCAAACATCGTATAGTCGTTTCCTCACGTTTTTTTACCAAATTTTTCTAAAGCTCTAAAATGGAATGTGAGATCACAAGGATGATTATAACCGACGTAATTATGTTATTCTGAACGTTATTAAAATTAAATAATGAGCACGTGTATATTATAATTTCATCTGTAGAGGAAATAAAATATAAACTGAATTTGCGTTACTTTTTACATAATTTGTGTAATAACATATTAGATCGCTCAATATTTGATGATTTCAAACTCAACATTTTGATAACTAAGTAGGTACCTGGCTAAGCCAAAATGAATTTTCCTAGATATGAGACCTAGCTAGATCGACTATCAATATTGCAACTTTCATCAAAATGGTTACAGCCGTTTTCGAGAACGTGATGGTATGATAAACAAATATTGCTCATTTCATAGTATCTAGGTTATACAAGGTGTAACTGTATTAACTTAGCTAACCTCCAAAATTGTCTTCCTCAGAAAAAAAAAGCAAAAGTTTGGGCAAAATTATGAAAAAAAAAACGACCTTGAAATCGCGAAAAAAAACTCAACTGTTCCCTATATTTTTTCGATTTATGCGAATATAAAGGCTCCCGCAGACAGGCACGACGCGACTGTGGTCAAATAATTTCTATGAAAACTTCACGGAGATTGTTTTACAGCTGTCGCGTCGCGCCGTCGCTTTGCGCCAAACTGAACTAGGCTTAAATCTGTGGAGTAGCAGTATTTTTTGCGATTTCAATGTTGGACGTGTTTTTTGTCATTATGATGAGTAGATACAATGATACCTTAAGAGAATTCAGTTATATCTATTATAACGCCCTTAAAACCGGTATCGATTAAGGCAGATTGGGCCAATTTGTCGCGCGACGTGTCGCGAGGCAATACATGACACTAGCGCTCCCTGATATCGCGGGTGAGACAGCCAGCAATACGCACATGAATCCGAAAAGTCAGAGGTGAGTGCCCAATGAAATGCAATGAGATGATCACCAATAAAGAAGTTGATGTACTAACTCTGCCTTCTCTTTATATCTTAGAAAGTATTTTGTATGTTCGCAAAAACTTAGGACTTTTCAAAATTAGAAGTGATTTCCATAATATAAATACACGTAGTAAACATAAAATTGTGATACCTAAATTTAGATTAACTAAAACTAGCAAGTCATTCCTTATAAACAGTATTCGCTTTTATAACAAGTTGCCAAAGTCGGTTACAGAACTTAACGATGGAAAGTTCAAAACCCACATAAAACGTGTCCTTATCAAAAAAGCATATTACAAGATTAAAGACTACGTTGATGACAAGGAAGTTTGGCAATAATTCCTTCTGCACATGTGGCCTCCCTGGTACCTCATTAACGGCATAAACGGCCAAATTACGATATGTATTTTATTTTACTTTTTTATTTAGGTACTACTTGACATGTAGTTTCATTATTTGACATTATATGCCTACAATTCAAATTTCATTTTAAAGTAGGGTTCTCTTTCGGATTGGTTAAAGTTGTAGTGACAACCATTTGGGTTAAATTGGTTTTTATTATTTTATTCGACCTTTATATAGATTCCTTTATATTTTGTGAATGTGAGAACGTTGTAGGCACAACAGACTGTCGATTTGCAGACTATTTTCTATTTTTTTAAGTATCTTGTTGACAGGCCTACGCTGTCCTCGCATACCTATTCAAACTGTACATTTTTTAAAGCATTGTCAAACCCATTTATTTTTAAAAGAGTAACCGTGGAGTTTCTTGCCGGCTCTTCTCCATAGGAAACGACCAATTGGAACCGTGCACCTAGATTCTGACTTTCATAAGTGCCCATGTAGGTTTATGTGAAATAAAATATTTTGATTTTGATTTTGAATGGCTGGAATGTCACAGTACTAGAAATGGTCCGTATTTATACGAGGCAACCAATTACGAACTAGTTAATAATGCGATAGTAACTCGCGTCATGTTCGGGCCACTATCTCTCATGGTCTTTGTAACACGTTATCTTCGAGTAGCGTCGTAGCCAATCGGCCTTAGCCGTCATCTCCGAAGTCATCCCTTTCCAGCCATATTATAATCTTTCACAAAATAAACTTTTATCAGCTCAACTTTTCCGCTCTGTGTCAGATATCATTCCTTTCTGAATAGGAATTGTTCATAAATGACACAATGATTAGGTTCTGGACCATTGTTAAGAGAGAATCTCACGAGTCGTAATAAGAATTCACTCGTAATAGAAAATGATTTTGCTTGAATACCATTTTGTAAGCTGGCAACATAAAAGGATTGCCTTTATCGTGAAAGAACAAAGGAAGCTGTAATTATGAGTAACACTCCTAGTTATTGTAAGAGATTTGATAGTTCGTTTTCACGTTGTCTGAATATCAATTAAATTGTTGGAGTGGATTTGCTTTGAATTATAGTTTCAGTGGGAAATTGTTTTATGATAAACCTTTTTTTTTAAGCATAGTACATTTTTAGCGGAGAATTAAATATTAATGGTATAATATTATTTAACAAAAAACCAGTTAATACGACGCACCAACGTCCTAAGACGGATATTTTAACATTAAATATTGTTTCAATTTAGAAAATTATCAATCCCTAACATCACAGTTGTCCGTAACATTACACTATATTGGACTGTATTAGATTATTGACGCAAGTACGAGGCTAATTTCTCAAGCCAGTATAGTAAACTAGTGCAAGTAAGCTAGCAAGCTAGTGACTCTGGCTTCGTGTATAAAGAGATAGCTTAATTTCTAGGCTAGTAAGCCAGCGTGTCAAGCTAGGATAGCGTCTTGAGCTAGTAGCACCTCTCCGCTGATTTAACTATCCTGGCTTGTGTACTAGTTTCATGTGGTCGGCAAAGCTAGTATCGATTTTTACGAAAGCAGTTCGTTAACTTCACGGACTGGCTTAAAATGATCTGGCATAATGTAAACAGCACTAGCATGTGCCAAGCCAGGATAGTATACCAAGGTTCTAGCTTGCTTTCTTAGCTTTGAAAAACTAGCCTCGTGTATCTGGAGCAAGCCATTACAAAATGGTAGCTACAGACAAAACTCAGGCGCGTTTTCTACGCAACGCTTATGTCAGCACCAGCACTGTGTAGCCAGTTAGTTGTAAATCAAAAATGATTTATTTCTGAATAAATTACCTCGTAGGTATAAAATCGTGATAAATGAAATAATGCGTGATAAGAGGCAGTAGCACTTGAGTTATTATTAAGAGTTAACTGACCTACAATTTTTAATTAACTACCTCAGTAGTTTGTTCGTGAATTTAATTTAACGCACTTGGGTCACACCTCGAGTGGTTAGTGTGTTGTTGACTTGTTGCCAGAAACAGCTTAGGAGTTGGACGGTTGATGTAACTACTATGTAAACCCTGGCGTTTCTAAATTTGCCAAAGGTGTAAACAACAAAAAATTAAAACAGATTTATGCTTTTATAACAATAGTTATTAATAACCACACTTATCCCAAAAATATGAACCATCAACGATTTCATAAGCAGACACCGAAAAAATATATACTAACGAGCGATACCCGTTGAAAGGAGAGAAAAAACAGGGTAATTTGTACTCCATAAACATAGTCATACAAAAAACAGCCAGTGATTTCGGCCCGAGGACATCAATCCAACTTTTTAAATTAAAGCGAGCAAAGAAATTCAGGATAAACGCGAAATGAAAGAAACACATTCAAGTTTTACTGAACAATTTATGGAAAGACGATGTTTTTCCAACATTCAACATTTGTTTTTTTAAGGGTCCATATGCCAAAATGAAATACTGAACTCATTTTTTCGGTTCGTTGAGGTTTTTTGAAGTTATTGTGTTCGGTTTAAAATCAAATCGACTTTCAGAGCAATCCTTCTACTATCCTACTTCCTACTAATATTATAAATGCGAATGTTTGTGAGGATGGTTGGATGTTTGTTACTCTTTCACGCAAAAACAACCGAACGGATGTAAATGAAATTTGGCATACATAGCTTATAACCTGGATAAACACATAGGATACTTTTTATCCCGAAATTCTCACGGGCTCGAAACTTATGCGAGTGAAACCGCGGGGCGCTGCTAGTCTCTCTATAAATCAATTCATTCATCAAATAAACCAATTTTGCATAAAGGCCTCCCTGTCCCTAGAAAGTCAATTTATAATGTAAGTTAGATAAAATAATAGGTATGTACCTTTTTACACTTTGAAGCCTCGTACAAACTGGCGCGACGCGACACCGGTAATTGTTCTACCGTAAGTTTCTTAGAAATTGTATTGGTACAGTCGCGTCGCGCCAGTCACGAGGCTTTATCACAAATAAACTGAACTTTATGTACGGAATCCTCACGATCAAATCGCACTTGTTTCATTTTTTGCACTGGAACGGTTAGCAAAATTAGGTTGAGATAATACAGTTACTCAACTCTTGTTCCTGTTCATCAAATTCAGAACAAAATACAAAATCAAGTACTCTTAACATAATCTTCAATTAATGTTTTTATCGTATTGTAACGTATTTAAAAAAAAATCCGTTAGGTATGTGGTTTTCTAGTGTATAAACGCACGATCGAACTGATGGACAGAAACACGGAGGAGCTCATGGCTAATTTTAATCAGCCGCACGGGTCGATCCATCAGGTTAAGCTATGCTTGCCGTGGTTGGTCCGTGGATGGGTAACCAACTTTACATACTGAAACTCCTCCGTGCCTCGGCACGTACGTTAAACCCTTGGTCCGGGCTGCCATTCGTGGATCTTTGACAGTCGTAACGGATAGTCAAAAGCCCGAAAGGCTGTCAACCAGTCTTAGCAAGGGCTATCGTATTACCCAGTTACTGGGTTATAGAGGTCAGATAGGCACTCGCTCCATGTAGAATAGGTACTGTTATTCAGCTGCATCCGGTTAGACTGGAAGCCGACCCCAACATACTTGGGAAAAGGGCTAGGCAGATTGATTGGACAGAAACACGTTACATTTTTTTTTTTTTTTTTTTTTTTTATCCACAACGGGGAAGCTCTTGGCCAGAATCTCACCTGATGGAAAGTGTTGATCAGGCCGAAGGAGGAAGCGAGCTTCACCCGGAATCCTCTACCACAGAGGAACTGGCTATCTTATCTCTAACTGCCGGAACACAACAATGCTTTTAACATTGTTGTTATGGCGACAGACTTAGATAAGATGGTGGTAGCTAGCCAGGCGGACTTAAAACAAGCCCTACCACCAACCAAACCGAGCAGAAAATTTTGCCCCCACTGGGAATCGAACCCGGGACCTCTTGGTCTGAGACAGGTGGTCTAACCACTAGACCACAGAGGCGGTTTAACATTTAACATTGTGAGGATGTCCTAGATCCTGCTGGGGTTGCGGGAAAGTCCGAAAGGGATACCGTGACCCCTGGCAACATAGGCAACTGAAGGAACACGGCTGGGTTTTAGTCAGTAAGAGTCTGACACGCCCTCCCGCTCCGCCCAGAGCGGGAGAAGTTATTTGATGATTTCCCACCCAAAAAAAAGGATGTCCTAGATCATTCTTAATCCAACAGAATAGCTGGTACTACCACAAGTACAGCACTTCATTACGATGGATTCATATAAACATCATTGTTAAGGTCCATAGAGCTTCTGGAGCTTCTGTCACTGCCCAGTTTTCACAAATATATAATTTACCAAATGTTTAAGTGTAAGAATATACACAAAATATAAGCTTCTTAAACAAAATCCATTTTAACCGATCCGCCAACAAAATTGCCAACAGCTACAAGCTTTTATCGTTTTCTTAGAGAGTTTCCACATTATCCGATGGAATATCATTTTCTGTAGCCGGACGACTCGACATTGGGTTTTGTTAAATGTAAGAAATGATATAGTAGCTTTCACGAAAATCGGGTATTGGCAGCATGTGGCAATATTATTTATTTTAAATTCTCCTTTGCCCAGTACTGGGACAATGGTTAACAAAATTGAGATTGAGGAATAATGTGTTGCTTATCTGGTTTGGTCATGTTGTATAGATGAATGAAAGGCGAGTAACAAAAGGTTACGAGGCAGATGTGAGTGGAAACGCTGGGAGAGAAGGCCCTAGAAGAACATACACGTGTACGAACGAAAACGAAGCAAAAAGGAATAGGTATGTAGTGATCCTAGCACGTGCCTTTCTGTAGTACCTACATGGGAAACATTCGTGAGTTCAGTACCATAAATGTATGGTTATCAAAAAGCTAATATAGGTATTCATGCATTGCGGTATCACTTATAATGTTCCCACTGGTGGGACAGGCCTCCTCTCTATGAGAGGGAATGGGCCGTAACCTCACGCGGGCTCAGTGCGGGTTGTACGTCACATGTTTTCGATTTTTTGGTTCTAGGACATGCCGGTTTCCTCACGACGTTTTCCTTCACCGTTTTGAGAGCTGTGGTGATGAAATAATTTACACAAAGTAAAGACCCCGTCTGGGTTCGAACCTACGACTCGTAAGTCACGCCAGAGCACTGGGCCACCATAGTGCTCATGCTGCACAAGCACGTGTCATGATAATAATAATGCTTTTGGTATGCATAATATATATACAGTGGGAGTCTTCATAATGTGCACATATCGAAATGAGGGATTCTATGCTTAATTTGACAAACGGAAAAAATATTAAAAAAAATCTATTTTTATTTTTTTATTTATTTTGTATTTTTTACCCCAATGTAAAAAAACGGTGTAACTTTTAAATGATCTATCGCGATGAAACAAACTCAACTCCATAATGATTGGTAGTAATTAAGTGTTCTTATAAAATGAAAATTGTGGGAAAAACCCCTCCCAATTAAACCCAAAAAACCCTTAATTGAAAATAAACAGGTATTTCGTCCAAAAATCTGTTTTTTTAATCAATTTTTACAATAATCGTAAAAAAAAATCAATAAGACGAATTTTTTTAAATAAAAAAAAATGGAAAAAAAAATGTATTTAGATTTTATTTTTTATTTTTTCCGTCGATAAAATTAAGCATAGATTCCCCCATTTCGATATGTGCACATTATGAAGACTCACACTGTATATATATATAAAGTAGAGCCTATGACTGACAATCAACATCAGTATCGAATAGAACCCGATGACATTCACAAAATCGCAACGAATAGTGTGAAACAACCTTTATGCTTCTTAAGGAACTTATCAATAGAGTTGCAATCCAGCCATTTCCAAAGCCATTAAATTATATCCATCCTGAATGAAAGAAAAACTTAAAATGTTGTTTATCAATCGAGGAAGCTGGAGGAAGCTTATACAACGTTGTTCAATAAACCGCGGACCTGTTGCAACATTGAGATCGGTTTAAAAGATGGCTTTGTGATTTTGTTCGCTATTGAGATTCTGGTTTCGGTACTGGTTATTGAAGACTTTTTGGAGATATAGGTAATCGTATTCTTATTATTCCTACTTTATTATATATTTTATATATAAATAATATGATAGACAGGTTCCTTAAACGTTATCGCTACAAGAAAACAGTCTTAAAAGACTGTCCTTAACTTTTTGAAACATTATTCTTTTGCTCTAAGTAATTTGAACGAATAGACAAAAAGTTACCACGATAAGAATGAAGCGCGGTGGGCCAGACAATAACGCGCCATGAGTGCGATTGAGTGAATAGAGCTGAATAGGTGTGAGAAGTCCCTAATACCTCAATATTAGTTAAGTTATTTTATAACTTTAAATTGTAATATTTTTTATACAGGTGGACTATTTTTCGAAGTATAGTAGGATATTAGTAGGATAGTAGGATGTCCCCTTAAAACCTGCAGTCTCTTTAAATGTTACTGGAACTGTGAGCCGGCAGTTACCGTCGCATCGTATAATCATTAGAACTTACGTTTTATTAGTAGAAATACGATAAAAGACATCTGCAAAAGCTGAATGTTTTCTTTAAACAGCTTTGTTTTTCCCCTGGAAAAAGGAAAGAAAGGAAAGAAAATATTATATGAAAACTCTTATTCAGTTTTAATAATAAAGCCGGAGACAAGTTAAAATGTCCATAAATTAAAATCACACTTTTTGTCATTCTTTGACAGATGTAAGAAATGGCTATGAGACGGAAAATTGACGCAGTGTGTCAATTTGCATTACAATTATTTTTCCAGACTGTATTTGGCATCTGTATGACTTTTTTAACTTTATCACACTTTACGGTACTTTCTTAATCCCCCTTGGTAAGACCGGTTGTCAGACTTTCGGCCTTCTGACGACCCGTAACGACTATCAAAGATGCTGCGAATGACACAAGCAAGCATGCTGATCAATGTTCGTTTATTCTACGTGTCTTTGCCTTGCGATGAAAATGTTTCAGTCTAAACGTGAACGATATACTATTAGAGAATACGTTTTCTTTGCTCAACTTGTCTTGCCTGGCTTGGTTCCAAATTGATCTGTAATTTACATTGAATTGATATAAACTCTTCCAACTCATCTGTGAATGTACCGCTTTGATAGTGGCAGTAGATCGAATTGTAATACAGAATTAGGCTTTGCCAAATGATACTAGGTACATCAAATTCTCAAAAGATGATATTTCATCAAAATTGTACGTCTTAAATGACATTCACAGCAGAGCACACCGCTAACTGATTTCATGACAGCCTTTTTTATTTATCATGGGGTGAATTACTATTTAAATATAAACTGAGATTTCAATTTATGTTTTTTGTAATACTAAAACACAGACGCAGTTCTAAAAAGTCTCTGCGTCCAGCCCTCAGCGTGGCAACACGTCGTGTTCGGGTTCGGGACAAGTCAATGGTCATCTTGAGGATACCTCTTTGAGAGGTGAAACACTTACAGGGTTTTTTATTACTCTTTAGGAATAGTTAAGCGGAATAGGTTACTAAATATATCTACAACTATTGTATTTTGTCATAGATTTCCGTCAGGGCAGAATTAATTAACTATAAGTACCTAAAACTAAAATATTATGCAAAACTATAATTATTTTTATAAATATGATAATAGTTTTGTTTCATCAGTTATTTTAAACTATGCCCAGTAAATGTTATTTTTAAAATAACATTCACCAGGCATATTATAAAGTAACTTTAAACCATTCGATACATATTTTCTAATATCGTTTAGGGCTTCTTCTCTCGTTCCTAAAAACTTGAAAAATAAAAAGTTCACGTTCTGCGGTTGAGAACATGTCAAAACATTCCTTAGACAAAATATATTATTTTAAAGAACTTGTTTGAAATTCAACCTCACGTTAGAGGTACTTGAACTTGAATTTCATTTCAATATGTCTTCGATCAGGCGTACAAACTTTTTACTTTATACTTTGTTAATATCCAGACATTTTGAATTCATTGCTAAGCAGTTTCCAAAGGTAAAGATGCGATGATTTGTATGCAATTGATATTTACTTATGCAAGTTTTGATACGTGTTATATCGAAACTTGCATAGATAAATATCAGTGGTATGCAAAACATCGCATCAGGTTCATAGATTCAGTTGACAAGAAAAATAAACGAAATTCCGAATTTCGAGAGAAACAAACTGTAGACTAGTAATAACAAGTGCCCGAGACGCGCGCTCTGTACGCTGCGTTTTGGGCGCGCGTTAATGTTAAAATTGTATGTTTCTGAAGACAATAATATATGAATATTATGATTTTTTTCAGTCCTTAAATATTCATTTTCAAACCGTTTAAAGTTTTTTTTATACGTTCATCGTCATATGTATAGTCATATAGCTGTTCCTCGCGACTTTGTCTGCGATCCAGGATTAAAAGTAACCTATGTCCTTCTCCAGGTCAGGGTCTACCCATGAGTTTTACCCCAATTTTATCCAAATCCAATCAGCCGTTTTAGCGTGAATGAGTTGCAAACAAATTCACTTTCGCATTTATAATAATAATAAGGATTTGCCTACCAACATCCGCTGTTGGACATTTAATTAGATGACAAGCAAATAAAACCATCCCCATCAAAGTAGCACTCCCATAGGCCGTTAACCCTTTAAATTATAAAACTGACAAACCCCGACAACCATTGAGCCTTTACTATAAAAACTACAATGGGAGAGGAAAATCCTAATTAGCCCCACACTTCTAGGTTTTCGGAGCAAGGAAATTTGTAGAGTCTGACCGAAAGACAATTTTAGCCGAAACCGTAACCGAATATTAGACCCATATTCTAGTTTCGGCTGAAACCGAAACTGATGTAGTTCAGTAAAGTTATACGTAAATTCCCACTATACCCTGATAACTATTGTATTTCCTATAGCCTCATATTATAAGTACTATTCGATAACGGCCCTGTTTTTCATCATGGGGGACAAACGAGACAGATAGACATAATATAGGAAGTCTAGTTAAAATCTTCGTGTTACACCCTTCAGCTAACGAACGCTAGTTTCGACTGAACCGAAGCTTTGGCCACTTCTTGGTTGATACTGAAACTGCGGCCGAAACCGTAACCGAAACCGAAACTTCGGCAGATCTCTAGAAAATTTCAATGGGAACGTCGGAACGTGGACGTCTAAAATTTTTGCAAGACCGCTACCCCTTGAAATAACAAAGCCAACAGTAATTGTCTGACTGTCGTTTCCTTCAAATCTTAGAACTTGGAATGAACTGAATAAGCTACTCGCGGTGGGATAACGGAAAAAATTGTCTCTTCTCCATTTTTATGATTTGCTAAAGTGGGTAGTTTGGTTGGTTCTACATAATTGGGCCTGCTTTTGGATTGTCTTCTTTTGGTGGTTCAACGTTTTGAGGAGTTGAAGTTGTTTTATGATTTTTATTTTAAGTTACGCCTTTTTTGGTCTTGATAAAATAAGAGCTAGTGAAGAGATGTTCAATTATCGTCTTTCATTAGGTCAGTATTATACTCTGTTGCTGTTCCCACAATTTGATTATTTTTGATTTTCATTTGCAACCATCTGAGTGTTTCATGGTGTTCTTGCTAATCATAGGAGCAGGCTACATGGATTCTTGATGTTATAATTTAAGTATAGAGTACCTACTCCATCCTACCTTTTAAGGCACATAACAGACCAAATTAACACGCGTTCATTTCACAAACTTAGCTACGTCCCGCAAAATTTTCATATAAACCGACTCTTTCCCATTTCCTTTTTAATTTCCCTACAAAAACAAAAAGGCCTAACTGATTCCGTTTCAAAGGTAAATTACTAGCCGTACTCGTTATTTGAGTATAAAATTAAACGAGGTCAGTCCGTTATGGCGTCAAAGTGAGTGTGTAATATTAGGCACACCGACTTGTTTATTAATTAAAAATAAATTGCACTCAGCACGAGCTTTACATATACATACTAGCAGCCCGCCCCGGCTTCGCACAGGTAGCACTAAGCATTTATCTACGGCGTTCCTACCTACCCTACCTACACCTACCTACCTATCTACCTACCTACTTACCTACTTACATACATACATACATACCTACCTGCCTACATACATAGCTACCTGCATACCTCCTACCTACAGCTATTTCCATATTTTGACATCTATAAAAAACAAAAAAAAGGATAGGGACCCGAATGACCTAGCGGTATGAAATATACTTTACGACCTATTCTCATAACAACCAAATATACATTTAAAAAATCATAAAAATCGGTCGAGCCGTTCCGGAGGAGTGCGACCACAAACACCGTGATACGAGATTTTTATATATATAGATATTTTACGTATATTTTTCCCGTGTACGTGGTTTTTGGGGTCCCGCAGTAAACGATGATTATGTTTTTAAGGTCTGAATGTTGTTTAGAAAAGCCGGGATCATTGTATTGTGTCATGTATTCGTTTGTTTGTTACAACCTGTTTCAGGTTCAGGGTTTTAAAATTAGGATTAATTAGGACATATTGTGGTCGTTGGGATAATCCGGGTGACACCATACCTTTTGTTTATATAGCTCTTTGCTTTATAGAAGGAGAGGAATATAAACTGATATTCTTTTGTTGTAGCGCGATGTTACATAGTCTATAATCTTCGTGAAGAATTGGGCTATTCAATGCAAAAATAATTTTTCAAATCCGATTGGTAGTTCCGGAGATTACCCCTTAAATACAATCAAACAAATTTTACCTCTATAAAATATTAGTATGCATTGATCACTATTGTATATATCATGGCATAGATTTCGCAATTACAACAATAAAAGTATTGAAAGCTTATTACTAGATTTTCAAATCTTGTATCGCAAATTTTGCCACGGAATCCTAAAATTCTTTTGGGGAGTATTTTCAACAATTTCTCGCGCACCCTTTCAAGTAGGATATAAGGTGGGTCCCTGAAAATCAAGTTGAGATGTCCGTTATGGGCCCCCTGAGTGGCAGTTGCATAATTTTCTGTTGTAAGGTGATATCAAAAGCCGGTTCAGTTTCAATAAAAAATCAATATCGTACGATTTTTAAACAATGCCTGAAAATAGAAGTAAATCTAAGTCATTTTGAAGATGCAGAATCCTGTCCCTTGGAATCACAAGAGTATTTATTATTCTAAGCTTTGAAGGCAGTGCTTAATATGACATTTGCAACATGTTTTATATGAATAAATAATATATTTATTTGGTTACTTATGTCAACGACAATTAAATAAATCCACTATTTAACATGTTTTGGAGAAATTATCTTTCATGGCAACATTAAAATCTATTGATGCCAGCATCAAATCAGAAATATCTTAATTATCACATGTTAATGTGACTACTCTGTCTTGTCCATGTGTGTTTTTAAAAAATTGTGAAGGTCTCTCAATCTTCAAGTGTGCAGAGTATAACGAGTGATAAGGAAATTCGTTCCAAAAACTGACCTCCACAGGTACGTTTTTTGATTCATTTGTATACATTTTATTAGATTCTTTTGGAACAGACCATACTCACGATACAAAAATAAACCCTAGTATAAATATCTATGCTTTGGATCTATTTATAGTTTGCTTTTTCATGCAACGACAATATTCAATATTTAAATTGCATCCGCAAATATCTATAGACAACAGACCAATTTTATCATCAGACGCACAAATGGCAACCACACTTCACTGACTACATACGGAGACAGGGTAATCCCCTGTCATTTCAAATGACACTGCTAGTCAATTGTTCGACAATTACGTCACGACTCGACGTCAACACGGGAAGCAATCAGCTGGCGACCCTTTCAGAAGTAAGGTCAATGCACTGAGGCTACGGTTTGACTGACAGTGTGATGTATGTGAGAAGATTGGTTAAAAATTTTGTAGGATTTTGGATGGGGATTAGCTTTATTTTTTACTTCTGCGAGCAGCATTCATTGGATGATAATTCAGGCAGTTCGATTCGAGACATAGCAGTATAGTCAAAACATAAATAATGTGTCTGTTTGTGTCCAAATTCTTTGACGGCGCTTATCGCGTACCCAAAACGAATTACCTAAGAACACTAGCTCGAAACCAGGAATCCCGGAACCCATAGTGTAAAAGTCTTCATCAAGATTGACAAGAAATAAAATAATGAGCAGATCTCTAAAAAATGATTACAAACATGATTGACTATAAACACGTTTGAGGTTTGATAACATTAAAAAACTGGCCAGCATACTTTTTTATGGTATTTTTTTTAACCATAACTGGGAATCTCTTGGTCTGAATATCACCTGATGGTAAGTGATGATCAGGCCGAAGGTGGAAGCGAGCTTCACCTGGAATCCTGAACCACAGAGGAACTCGCTATCTTACCTCTAGCTGCTGAAACACAACAATGCTGCTAACATTATTGATATGGTGACAGACTTAGATAAGATGGTGGTAGCTAGCCAGGCGGACTTAGAAGGATTCACTTACAACCAACCAAACCGAGCAGAAAATTTTGTCCCCACTGGGAATCGAACCCGGGACCTCTGGAGGTGAGATAAGTGGTCCAACCCACAGAGGCGGTGGGCGGAGGTGTTAATTGTGAACAATGATACAATATATAAGTAGCCTGATATTATTTCTGTACTCCTTAAAACAATATTCTTTTGAAAATCTAGCCACAACTGACCCCAGTAGTGACGTGAAGAAAGTGATTCCCACGCGACCTTTATTAAAACTTTAAAGAAACTAGTTGAATGCTTGCAGAAGTTCTAGAGGTTTCTTAGGAAACTTCGTAATGTGATTTTATCACCGGTCACGGAAGTGGTCTCTAGGTGATGAATATGTCCACAGTGGCCACTGCAGATGCACCAAGTCCATGGCAAGTTGAGCATGAAAATACTGGTTCAAAACCACCCGACATTGTACCTTAGACACAGAGAGAGGCATACTTGATTTATTGGTGAACTTGAGGAGGCGCAGCAAGTTTCGTAATCAATACTCGATCTTTCAGACTAACTCTCAGATTAGCGTAAGTGATAATTAGAGCCATTTGTAGACCAGAAGTCACATGTAATCTGTTCGATTTAAGACACGACGTATTCCGGATTTTTAATTTGCCTGTCTGTGATGTCTTTTTTATACCTTTTTTAGTTGGCGTTTTTATCGTAGTTCGTATTTAGCTTTTTTGTCACATTGGCCTGCTCTTGACCTCTATCTCAATCATTCTGCCTAGCCTTTTCCCAATCATGTTGGGGTCGGCTTCCAGTCTAACCAGATGCAGCTGAATACCAGTATTTTACATGGAGCGACTGCCTATCTGACCTCCACAACCCAGTAACTGGGTAATACGATACCCCTTGGTAAGACTAGTTGTCAGACTTTCGGGCTTCTGACGACTCGTAACGACTGTCAAAGATCCACGAATGACAGCCGGGACCAACCGCTTAACGTGCTTTCCGAAGCACGGAGGAGTCTCGGTATGTAAAGATGGTCACCCATCCATGGACCAACCCCGGCAAGCGCAGCTTAACCTGATGGATTGACCCGTGCGGCTGTTATTACTTAGCCACGAGCTCCTCAAACTCTTGACCTCTATCTCTAGATCCCAATAACATTGAAAGCGATAGATGAGGTCCACGATGGAAGGAACTGCCCAGAAGATGCCTGTTCACTCTTGATTTGATGGCTGATTAACGGGTTATAGGTGGAAGGGAGTACAGACGCTTGTAAAGAGTTTCACACTTGATAGAATTTAGAAATTTAGACGTGTCAATAAGACTGTATTATGAAAGTTGCTATATTTACGCTCCATTGACGTACCAAAATCTCAAATAATCTCATCTTCAAAGGTCAATGATCCTTCAGGAAAGTAACTTCAATATTCTCTTCAAATTTGCTCCAACTACAGCTTAGATTAAATTCCGCCGACGTAAGAACCTTTCCTTGATGACGGAGCATTTTGTAAAGCTACGGGATAAAAGGTATATCAGGATAAGTATGAGTTTTTAGGCAAATCTACTAGAGCAGCGATATTGGAAATTTTGAGGGCAGTAAGTACCATGTTTTTATGTGAAATGTTCTAGTAATTCTTGGTTGGCAACAAAAATATAGATAAAAATCAGTTTTTTAATCATCGCTTAGCCAAACCTAACGTTGTTCAGTCTGGGTCTAATAAACTTTGTTTTTTTTTTTCAAACAAAGTATTTAGGCGAGAGTGTTTAAAAGGTGAGAGGGCATGATTAGGGTCGCTTTTTTCAGTTTCGATATAACGGCGGATCTTGCTAAGCAATTTGACGACTTATAGGTATACCCTTAATGGCAATGGGTTATACAGTCACAACTAAAATTAAACTTAAACCATAATCTGTCTGATTGTATTTTCTTCTTATCATAATTATCAGGTGTTCTGAATAAACACAATGGATTTTCATTCGGTTTTCACCATCAGCATCATTAAGAACATTTATTCCGGCAGGTTTATGTTTATGATGGAGAGGGGTAGATATCTCCTTGTTATTATCAGCCATATTTTAACTACTGTTGGCTTACTATGGGTAGTGTTGGTTATTGCGCAATAGAAAAACCGTTTGCAGTTCATATCAAATCATAATTTACGATCAAATTAATCACTCTAGCAATTCACAACACAACTATACGGAACGTGCGACAGTTTCTAAACGTATTCACTGCTTGACCGCCACCGACAAACTCTGCTTATCCCCGGTCGAGCGTTATGTTGTAGAGTCTGTCGAGCGCCTCAAGCCGGCCGCCTGGCGCCCCGATTAGAGTCAAATCAGTGACGTATTTCCGACATAATAATATATTTCATTTGAATGTAGCACAGAAATCTCAAAGTTTTGACATGTCACCATTGCACCCGTGCGTTTTAATATTTTGTATATTTAATATACTAATATTATAAAGAGGTAAAATTTGTTTGTTTGTAAGGTTTTATGTAGGGGGTAATCTCCGGAACTCCCAGTCTGATTTAAAAAAATCTTTTTGCATTGGATAGCCCAATTCTTGACGAAGTTTATAGACAGAAGTTTAGATAGTAGTAACATCACGCATTAAAAAGTCCAGTAGAAAAAAGAAAGTCTGAAAGAAAACGCGAAAACGACGTAATAGCACGGGCGGGCGATGGGATGCGACGCGGTGGGTCGTGGACCAAAATTTCACGCGTACGAAATCGCGGGTAGCCAAACATCAATATATAAAAATACATTCACAATCCACATCTAATTTCCATAATCATTATTCCCACTAACACCTATGTTTGCTTTAGCTCCGTTCTTCAAACATCAATTACTTACAATGCTTACCTACCGTCACCAGTTTCGACATTTCATATCACGAAATCCACAAATTTATTGCCTATTCGCACCTTTCCATTATTAAAGCCAGCGTTAATAAACCGAATTTCGTTTCTAAATCAAATATCAAAGGCTTTATGCCTCCCAATTGGCAGCAATAAAAGATTGGTAAATGGATCTCGCTTGCCTTCAGGCTATGTAAGTACAGCGGGCGCATTGTACGATTTTAGTCGAACTTTTTCATTGATAGTGTCGTGTTGCGAATTTTTAGTGTTATTTAGACTGTTTCGTTTGAGCTTTTATTGCTTTACATTTGTTTATTTGTTCTTTGTAGCTTGAGGAGTATTATGTTCTTCGTGCTTACAAATATTGAACAGTCTTCTAAAAAGTATTCATGTTTTAGCTATATTAAGCATTTTCGATTCGTCTTTGACATTTCCCGGACCTTTGTAAGGCGTAGGAGGGGCCGAAGCCAACTCGCAGAAGCCCGTTAGACGTTTTGAATGAAATGAGGCACCAACCGACGATTATCCTTGTAAGCACTGTGCAAGAGCACCCAAGGATAACCCCCGGCTGGTGTAGGACTATTGCACACATAGAAACAAAGATATTGGATTATGGGGTTGGGCGGTTAAGTAAACTGGTTATCTTGAACTATGGAAAGACTATGGCCCCTGCCTGACCAATATTTTTTATAAAATACACAGTTAAAATGACAGGGGGTGACTTGCACACTCAATAATGGCCCCAGAAAACGGTCGCTAGCACAAAGTGTCGTAGCGACAAGGGGGCAACATGTCCTGAGGTGCTTATGAGGAGTGGATAACTCAAATCACCAAATAGTAGCAGAATTTCATAGCACTAGTGACACTGACGCGATGTTAACTACCTAGTTTATGATTGGTTGCGTCGTGTTGGGACAGAAATACTAGTGCATACATTTTAGCTACTAATTGGTGATTTTAGTTTGTAACTGGTTACTTCTGATTCTAGCGTCGTGGACGACGGGCCTTACCCCGCATTCTGATCATAATCGCGACCGTCGCGCGAGTACACGATCGACGCAATCGTTTGCATGAATTTATGAAGTACAAACGCGTGTGGCGGCATCTACATCGCCACATGCGAGCTATGCGTCACACGGACGTCATCAAAAATCCTGCATCACGCAAGCAAAGTTTACCGCGCGAGCAGCATATATATAACTTTCTGTCATCAATTGTTGGGCAGTTACCCGCCGGACACGACACCCATCTGGCGGAGGATCCTCCCTTTCCTATGGAGGATTAGCAAACTTAACACCCTATTCCTCATACCAATAAACGCGACTTGATTGATTGCGCGAATATGGTATCTAAAAAAGAGCTCGAAGATCGCGTAGTCGTCTGACGAACGCTTTTGGTTAGGACATGGCTTTACTGTATCTATTTATGTATTCCACGATCTGCCTTCTGACTACGAAATCTTACCTTACCGAAATTAATGTCATCTTGACTTTCTCCAAACCTTTCAATAAATCTCAAAGTCACTTATAATAATAAAATGGGTCTTTCCAAGTAGTCAAGTTTTAGAGGTAGTTCACATGACAAGCGTTTAAAGCGCGTTTACAACTTCTAAAAATTTATTCAAGGCGTACACATGCTAACGCGCATTTAACGCTGCGCCAGCGGCCGACTGTTAGTAGTAAGCGCGTCAACGTGGCTATGAGATTATTGGTTCACCATGCTACCGCTCGGATGAGCGCGCGTTTTTGATGCACATGGACATATTTCGACAAACGTAGAACCGCGTTCAACGACTGCTAAGCGCGCACCGTGTGTACGCTATACAAAAGCTTACCGCGCGTTCAACGCGCGCCGATCGCTTATCATTTGAACGTACCCTAGAGCAATATTTTTTTTTTTCATTTAAGTACTAAATGGCGTTTTGATACCTTTATTAAATATAGACAGCTTACCAAGAATTTCCGAAATAACAAATCTAAAAGGCAATCTTGATTTCTAGCTATCATAAAAAATTAAGATTAAGTAAATCTTAAAATCTCTTTGTTCTGTTCACAGAAAAAAAAATAGCCCTTGTAAGTGTAGGTAACTTACCTTCAAAGTAATTATTAATTAGTTATTATTAGTTAGAGCAATTTTTCTTGCCAAAATATGGTGGGTTCATACTATGAAAAGAAATAGATCTCTATAGGCTAACTTTGAAAACATGCGACAAAATCTAAGGGGTTGTTCCACCCACCAATATGAACAACTTTTACTATAGGACCAACTAGAATTTGCAAAAAAAAATCGACCTTCTTATACAAAATGGTCCAATCGGGTGTTATTTTGTGTCCTTATTTAATTGTAATAAAAAAAAAAAAAAAAAAAAAAAAAAAAAAAAAAAACATTTAATTCAGGCAAAACCCATAAGCACATTACATAAAACACATTCTATAAAATTCCACAATACTGCCAACAGAATACAACATACACAAAATGAACACAATACAGTAAATAAAATGTCAATGCAAATAAAATAGGTACAAATTAAATAAATTAAATCCGCTTCCTAAATCCATACATAAAATAAAAGTCGCTTTTCTTGTCTGTCTGTCGCGTTCTTCTTCTAAACTACGCAACAGATACGATACGACTTTCACCATAATTTAGAGAATTTATTCCGGATGGTTGATGTGTATTATATATTTATATATAAGTAGCCACCCGACCGTGCTTCGCGCGGCTGCAATTTGCATGTGACGGTATTCTGTTCACGGTAAGTTGTGCACAAGTTCTGAGTAATAACCTAACAATATCTAAATCTTGTGATATAAATCAGATCAAGCAAATCTGATCAAGATAAAAATACGAAGAAAATGTAATAAGGTTCGCGTGTGATGTAAAATTGGATTGAATTCCAAAAACCACATTATGTAATAAAAATTGTGTACCCATGTAGCAGCAAAATTCCATTTTATAGTCATGTATGAATATTCACAAAACGAAGGCGAGTGCGAGCTATGTTTCACTATAAATAATAATAATTATGTATCATTAATTTGGTATCTTTGCATTGGCTCTAGCAAAAATCAAATAACGCATAGTTATTTGGAACAAATCTTTTGTTGTTAAATGACATTGAAAATAAAATAGGAATATAATAATGATTTCTTTTGGTCATCCCTAACGAGTCAAACCAAGCAAGACTAGACCTATACAACCTCTGCCAAACTCATAGATTAATTATCGGCTGCCTATAAAATTTCTACTCATTCTGTTCAATTCAAATAGCTGCAAATTCCAATTTTAAAATGTTGACTTCACATACGTAACCACGCATCTCTGCCAAATTCATCGATTACTTATCGGCTGCCTATAAAATGTATTTTGTTCTATTTCAAATAGATGCAATTTTAAAATGATCACCTCACAATCATAACCACACTTCCATTTCTCTTAGAAATAACACAAATGATCCACAAGCTCAATTTCGTACCAAACGCCAAACTAGCCCCAAACAATACGTAATCCAGTACCAACCGAAACAAAATTGAACAAAACCGTCAGACTGAACTCACAAAATATAGGAAAAGGGACAAAAACATGCAGAATTCCACGGAACTACTGCAAGCGATTGAGGTTCCGGTGCCGTATCGCGAGAACGAAATTTGAAATTCGATAGCAATCGCCGTCGCCGGACGTCAGCGACGTGTCCGGGATGTATCCGGGACGGACGAGGCGAACTAATCATCCGGTAAGTTTGACGGTTCTGATAATTGACTATTGAATTGTTATTTTTGGAAGTAGTTTTGTAATTGGGTGACTTCCCAATAGAAAACAATTTAGGTGCATTGTATTGGGAGGGAATTGGTATAATTTGAATGACGTGCAAGAGTAAAAAGTACGTTTAATCGACTTCGTAATTGTTTTACTAATTTTGAGAATAACCCCCAGAATGTTGAAACTTTACTAAGGTCGAGACTATCCAAGTGTGGATTTCAACAATGAAACTGAACGCGATCAGGACTTCTAAACCGCATTCAAGAACTGTTAGAGTGTCAGTGAAACCAGTCTTACCAAACGGTTATGGTATTACCTAGTTACTGTATTGTGGAGGTCAGTTAGGCAGTCGCTCGCGCTAGAAGCCGACCCCCAACATAGTTGGGAAAAGGCAAGGCAGATTGATATTGATAGCCATTTAATACAACTGGCAAATAATGACTGTTTTAATTTGAATAGAGACGGGCAATTTGAGTTGGTAGTGAATTTGGTAGGTAAGCAATTACTTCCCTGACTTTACAATTCTTTCTTTATATTTATTTATTTATTTAATTTAATGCATTTATAATTTATTCAATAGTTACACAATTATTAACTGTGTGTGTGGATAAAAAGTTGTAGTACTGAACAATTAAATGATCAAATAATCTACTTTCGACAATTGTCATACCAAAGCTCTATCAACAGCATTTTGCATGGTGTTGTGCATTTTCGAACAAACTTCAGCAGTGTTTCAATTCACTGCTCAGTACAGGTATGTGTTTTTGCACACATCTGCACTACGTTTCGCCAGTCATTATCCATTTAGTGTGCAAAGGTGTGATTCGTAACAAATGAGGAACTCGAAATAGGATTTCGCGCATTAGGCGCGGGTCAACAATGCTCTGATTAAAGTGGCGAATGATCCCGAAACTGTACTTGTTTGATGTAGTGGTGAAGCAGAAGGCTCAGTCCTAAAAATGTGGATAAGGAACTTAATAAAATGCCCGAAAGAGTATTGCAGTTTTTTTTTAATATCAAAAGAAAATGAGTCAATTTTAGTATAACCATCTTCCTGTCCTAAACACAATATTTCTTTCGTTTTTTCAAATATCTTTTTCCGCTTTAATCTCAGTATTTACTCCTTTCCTTGCCATTACCATCTTCAATAATCATCTTCTTCTGACCATTGACATTTCTATCGTTTTTTCGCTAAAGGGCAAATTCTCAAAACGGCAAATTCTCTTATGGGCAAATTCTTATAATGGCAAATTAGCGGGCAAATCTAATACAGCTACCTACACATTCATTTGTTTTTTAATTATTTGAGACCTTGAATGAGTTTTATTATGACACTTTTATCATTGATTGTTAAAACACTGTTTTCAATTCGTGCAATTCGTGATAGGTACATAATTATCTTTATCTACACCCATGCTATAAATCCTCTATAAAAGCTTCTGAATCAGTTAGCTTATTGCCAACATTAAAACGACCAGTGTCGTAGTAACCATTATATCATCCAATCGAGTGTTATAATGTTGTACTAAATTTCATAATGCAATTCGTTTGCTCCTTCGATTCCTTGCGGTCAGCGGGTGCAGACCCCCACGCCGACATATGTCACACATTTTCCAAAATTCGCTACGTCACGCTTGGAGGGCTACGGGCTATGGTCGCTTTAATGTTGGCAATACTATCTGTTTCAGAAACTTTTACAGAGGATTCATATCATGGGTTTAGATAAAGTCTTGAATGCATCTGTATATAATTAGGTATTATACAACAGTTGCATAAATAACTATTAATATCTTCTGTTCATCTTCTGATGATACCTCTATTGTTGTTAAAACCACCGCCCGCTCTTTGTAAAGGGCTGACTACGCACGAAGCTTGTTAAGGGATTACATCGACCTTTCATTCTGCCAATACTGCATGTCGTCGCAGATATGGAGATTCTGTGAAATTAGGAAGGGCGTTTGATTTGTACAGGGGAAATGTAAAGGTAGCACATAGGTACTATTTTGAGCTACTGCTATAATTGCCAAAAGTAAAGATTTACTAGATGAACTCCTTCAAGGGGTCTTGTATTAGAATAGAATAGAATAGGCGAGAGATAGAGACTATTACTACTATTCTTGTATTTTGCAATGTTCCTAGTATTTGCGTCATTTCTGGTAATCTTTTAAGGCCCACATGATGAAAACGGTTACCATCGTTTATAATCATTGGTCACTAAGGAATTGCTGATGCTTTGTCTACTTTTTCAGCTGTGTTTTTTCGGCCCCAAACAGGGTGGCCGTCAGTGAAGAGAATTTCCAATAAATATAGTACAGAAAATAATGTGTAAAGTGTGGAGTTTACAAATCTATAATATTCTCACGTTATTCAAGTTTTAAATTAACGTCGTTTGTCCAATTATCACGGATGCCATCCAAAACAAATCCAACTAAACACAAACTCAATAACAGCTAAATCCTCATCTATTTCGCGATCCGACGTTTCATCAAAACGCAAAAGAAGAAAAATAATAAGAAAGGAATCGAATCGAAATTAAACACATTCGAAATTCGTTCAGATAGTGCTGTGTGCGCGGATTCTTTCAACCGATTCTGTACCATTGTCGATATGAGCTCGAACTTTGATTACTGCCACTGCTATGTTCTAGTGTTGGCAATCGAAATCACGTTTGAATTTTTCGATTTAAACGAACTGTTGAAGAAAGATTATAATATAGGTAAGTTTGATTTTTTGGTTTGATGTTTTGTTATTTGGCTCATCTTCTGTTTGATTGTTTTTTTCTTGTAGCGCATGAAAATTGGGGTTAATTTAACCGATGGTCCGTATATTGGCGAGGAGTAAATAATATAGCACTACAGTCGGTTTATTTATGTATATTACTGTACTGCTTACATAGGGTCACAAACAAAAAAAAAAAAGTATCCTACTAAGAAAAATGCCGGTAACGAACCCATAGCGAGATCTTACTCAACGCCAACGCCATCTATCGAGCATAGGGACAAACCTGAACACTTATTGAGTTATTATTGATCTCAACATGATTTCGCTGCATGTCTGAACATGGGGAAATATTTAACAGAACCCTATAAACTTATTGACCTTAGAATGATGGACACTTTGGTAATAATTGAGCCTGTTTTTAACTTTCTGGGCTTTTCTTATTGTTGTTCGAGGGTTAGGTTAGGTTGGAACTGTGACCAACCACGCGCGAGTCGAATTGGTCGCAGTGCCTAACTAAGCTAGGGCACAACGACTATATGAAAAAGCGCGCGTGAGCCGAGCGAGTGAAGCGAGCAATGTCGCGGCATCGGCCGACGAGTGCTACCACAGATTAATACAGATGGTTCACTCCGCATTTTAGGTATGAAGCTGCAATTAGTTACGTGGTGGGCTCGACTTGTCGAATAGAGTGCGCGAAACGTGGTCAAAAGATATAATAATAACGCGATAGAAAGACAGGCTACTTCTAGGTGAATATAACTGTTATAGGTAATTGGCGCTGTGCGACCTGAATTGTACTTTATTATTTCGTAGCAAGAATCACTTTTTATTTAAATGATTTTGCTGGAGGGAACCATCTGTATTAATCTGTGACGCTACATCCAAGTTGGTCGCAGTTACTTGACTATTTAGTATTTTTAGGACCCCAATATTGAAATTATTTCAGGCTCACAATTAATCATTACATTAGAGTGTTCTATATCTAATATTTTTAAGAGCACAAAATGGGAATTATGACAATTACGATTAAATACACATTGGTGCCGATTCCCTTGTTCACAAACTAAACTAAATTTAAGTTCAGTGCATCTTTTTTTTCTATTTCATTAAGAAAAGGACAGAAGATAAATTTAAGTTTAGTCCTGTCAAATTAATCGGCGCCTGACGTAAATTGACGTAATTTTAGTAGGCAAGTTTTCAATCACGTCTAAACTTGTATGGAGTAGTGACAGGTGCTGAGTAGTTTGACAGTACTAAACTAAAATTCATCTTCTGTCCTTTTCTTAATGAAATAGAAAGAAAAAGATGCACTGAACTTAAATTTAGTGTACCTAGTTTGTGAACAGGGGAATCGGCACCATTGTCTTAAAATAGTCACCACTAACTAACTAATCTTTTCACCACGGCATTACGTGATATTCTCTTGTAAGTTGGCCCGGTTGATAGCAATAGGTTCGCCCGCTATTATATAGGGCTTAAACATAACTATAACACACCCATATTTCGGCAGTTATGTTTGAGTCCCATATAATAGGGGACGGGCCATTAACCGGCACAAATCCAGGCTTCGTGCTGCTACTGAGAAATTCCTTGGAAACTAAAAAATTACACTTTCCAAGACCTGGGGATCGAACCCAGAACCTCACGCGCAGCAGTAGCCCTTGCGACCACTAGACCAAAGAGGCAGAGGCATTAAAGGTCGAAATAATAAGTTATTGTTTTGAATTGTAGAACTAATTAAGAAGGAATAATGTTCAAATCTATGCACATCCACAGATTATATATTATTATGCAAAGGATTGCAATACTATTAGCATGGCAATGCAGTTAATACATTATTCAGCTAGTAATCTCTCTAGTAACAGGTGCTATGTATAATATGATTCAGTTGGCGTCTATCATCGTCAGTTTATAGCATCTGGTATGGTGATTCATACAATAGAATATACCAAAAAAATGGGTATATTAGGTGAACGGAGTAGAAGCTTATGGCATACCTAGTTTTTTGTTATTTTTTTCCACATCTTAGAAAAAAATTGATCTATCATCAAAAAACGCTACAATTTTAAAGTAAACTTTTCATATTAGGACAAAGAAAGAGAGAGAGAGAAAAAAATGTTAATTGATAAAAAATATGGAATTTAAAATCATACGCAAGTCGCGTATGATTTTAATTCGATTTGTTTTTATTTATTTTTTCCGAAAAAAAAATCTAAGTTTGCCATTTGCTTCTACTCCGTTCACCTATTATTCCCATTTTTTTTCGAGACGGTAAAAAATGTCATCCGGTATATTCTATAGCATTTTCCCAACATGTTGACTGAATACCGACCTTCAGTCGCATGGAATGTAGCTGAATACCAGTATTTGACACGGACCATGCTGACTGCCTATCTGACCTCCAGAACCTAATAACTGCGAACACGATACGCCTTGGTAAGACTGACTGTCAGACTTTTGGGCCACTTGCCGTCGTCCCAGCACTGGTGAGACGAACGGGTATTTAAAAAATAATATTCAAATTGATACAGCTATCAAGTAAAAAAAATAATTGGGAAAAAAATGCGTCACACCCAATTCTACGGAACCACAAAAACGTTCAATTCACGTGCATATTGCCTTCAAAAGCAGCATTATTTCGACGAAATTATATATTAACAAAGGCGGAATATAATGCAACAAACAGCGAGGTATTTCACAAAATATGAAACAAATTGAGGAAGTCACGTCAAAACTTGTTCTATAAATCGAATCAGTTAATTGAAGTGTTAAATAGAATGGATTTCATAACCCCCAGACGGTTTCCATTAATCCTAACTGTATTTGCTTACATACCTCTTTTTTGTATGGCGAGCGATGTTTTTGAACCTTAACCAGCACTGGGTCCTCGTGGTGGATCATGGCTCACTCCCACTCACAGAAAGATTAGGCCGGTGTCCGAGCAGTGGGAACTTTATATGCTGATTATGCTATCCATCCATTTGCATCCATTGCTGTGAAAAACACAAGAGAATCAGAATTAGGTGCTGTTTTTAGATGGAAAGGCTGAAAACTGAAACTATGACCATGATAAAACTGATCAAAATCAAATGTTATTTGTTCAAATTAGGCTGAGAAGCAATAGTTTTTGAACGTCAAAACTACGATAGTCTACCAAAACACCCGCCCTTCGCCAATTCCTAGTGCTTTAAACTGTTCAGAAAATTTCGCTATTTTAATTATTTTCAAGAAATTTTACAGTTTTCGTTACGTCGAAAATTATGTTCACAGGGTCGAAAAATCCAAGTGGAAGTGTAAAATTTCTTGAAAATAATAATAGCAAAATTTTCTGAACTGTTCAGAATATCCCAGCTTTTAATTTTTTTGATGATAGGTGGACCCCTTCGCTTTACCTCATTTGCCTTTGGACCACTACGTTTGAGAGACCCTGTATTTATTAATAAGGTTTAATTAAATCCTGCAAAAGAAATGTGATAAACAAAGGAAATCTCAAAAGGCTGTCCGTTCTGCAATGCAGTGAGTAGAATTGAAACGCTGCGGACTTTTCGGATAATGACCAGTTTTCGCTTTCGAACCGAACAATAATCGAACTCGTATTAAATAAAGCTATTAAAAGTTTCCCCAGCGGGATCCGGTCCACGGCAACCTTCGGATATTTTTGGGATCTGAATAATGTAAACATACAGGTATATACCTACATATTAAGGTTACATTTATATTTTATTTTATTTTATTTTATTTTATTTCTTAAGAAAACTTACAGCTAGGATACAGATAGTTGACAGTTAGTGAAAGAAGGCCAATTAAAAGTTTTCACTGACAATAATAGAATAACATAAGAAACAGCAGACAGGAAAGCGAAAGTAAGTAAGCACTCGGAGAGAATTAAGAAAAAATTTAGTCTAACACACAGTTTTAGTGATCTTCAAAGAACTGTTTACATAGTATTTTTTTAAGTTTAGGTACACTCGTGGAGAATAAGTCAAGATCATCAACACTCTGACACATCGAGTTGTATGCCCTGCAAGCTCTTATGATATACGAATTTTGCCGATATATGCACCGCACAGAGGGAACATACAGAGGTTGATGGTTCCTTAAGGTGAATATGAGATGTGTGTCCTTAAGGTGATATGGAGAGAGGTCAATCATATATCGTTAGGGTTGACACGGATGACCTTCAAAATTGTTTGGTTCTTTCCAATTACACTTTAACGACTCGATACGTTTGCCTTAAAACAAGGAAACTTTTTTGAACTTGGGCAAATCTTTATCATAATTTCGCCGACTAGAAAATGTAACAAACAGGTTATGTCAGAGTCTGAAAACCGCCATTTAGAAACATGAAGATTCTCCGAGATCTAAATGTAAAAAAAAAAACTAAATGCATGTAATACGATAGAAATATATAGATACGTAACAACTTATAACTATTTAATTAATTAATAAAAATAACAAAAATATGTACTATTAACTAAAACGATTCACAAAATAAATAGCGTCGAAGTCTTAAATGAAACTCAGGTGCCTCGCCTGGGCTAAACATCGTTTCAGGGGTAACTAGATTGCTACGCTGACGACACGTTGGTCCTGGCGCAGGGGAGGTCGCACCAGGCGGCGGCCGAAATTGCGACACGCGGGGTTGCGACAATCGTCGACAGGATCCGGCAATTGGGACTCGAGGTGGCCCTACACAAGTCCGAGGCCATGTGTTTTCATGGTCCTCGGAACGCGCCACCTTTGGGTTCCCAAATAACGGTAGGAGGGGTTCACATCGGCGTCGAGTCGACGATGAAGTACCTGGGACTTGTCCTCGACAGCCGGTGGAACTTCGTGGAGCATTTCCGACGTTTGGCTCCCAGACTGGAGAAGGCTGGGGCTGCTCTGAAGCGGCTCCTGCCTAATCTGGGGGGTCCAAACGCCTCCTGCCGGAGGCTCTACGCGGGGGTCGTGCGGTCCATGGCCCTTTACGGGGCTCCTGTGTGGGAGCGTTCTTTGAGGCTGCGGCCAGCCCGCCGGTTGAACGCGTCCCAAAGGGTCATGGCCATCCGGCTTGTCCGGGGATACCGCACGGTCTCGGGTGAGGCGGCGAGCCTCCTTGCCGGATTGCCGCCGTGGGATCTAGAGGCGAAAGTCCTCGCGCACATATGGGAGTGGCGCGAGGAGGCGAAACGCCGGGGCGTAACTCCGCTGCCGCGAGAAGTCGCGGCACAGCGGACAGAGCTTCGGCGGGATCTCATGGCGACATGGAGAGTGCGATTGTCGCAACCCAGTGCTGGGCACGCCACAATTGCGGCGATAAGTCCCCTCTTTGAGGAGTGGCTAGAGAGGCGCCACGGCGTCCTCACCTTCCGCCTGACACAGGTCCTCACCGGACACGGTTGTTTCGGGAGGTTCCTGTTCCGGATAAGGCGGGAGGAAGCGCCCGGGTGTCACCATTGTGTGGATCGCCCGGAGGACACGGTGGAGCATACGGTGGAGGTATGCCCGGCTTGGGCAGAGCACCGCCGTGTCCTCGTGGAGGCGATCGGCGGCAGTGACCTCTCGCGTCCAACCCTGGTGCAGGCCATGGTACGGAGCGAGAGGGAATGGGGAGCCGTCACCTCCTTCTGCGAAGCAGTAATGCTCGCAAAGGAGGAGGCGGAGCGCGTGAGGGAGAGGCAAAGTTCGCGCCCTCACGCGCCTAGCCGCCGTAGGAGACGCCCTGGGCGTCGGGACTCCTTGGAGGATTCCCGGCCACCGTAGGCGCGGGCTTGCGGGCGGTGAGCAATGGGTAGCTCGCCCCCGATAAGGACCAGGCCCGGGTCGACGGCGCGTTGTGTTCCACGCGCGCCTCAAAGAGATGTCAGCACCAATGGCGGGGCCCACTAGGGCCGATGCCTGCTGGGGTTGCGGGAAAGTCCGAAAGGGATACCGTGGCCCCTGGCAACACAGGCAACTGAAGGAACACGGGTGGGTTTTAGTCAGTAAGAGTCTGACACGCCCTCCCGCTCCGCCCAGAGCGGGAGAAGTTATTTGATGATTTCCCACCCAAAAAAAAAAAAAAAAAGGGGTAACTAGATTGTCCCCTATTAACTTCTACGTGTTTATGCCAACACGTTATCCCTCACACATGGGCATCATCCTAAAGGTAGAGACAGACTGGTCTTTGAGCTGGTATTGGCATCCAGAGCGTTGCCTACGATAAGGATGTTTTTAATGCATTATGTTTTAACATAAAATTAGGAGTCCAGAGATCGGAATTCGTTGCATACGTTTCGTACGTGTCACCAGTATATCTTTACCTTTAGAGTCGCTGGGAAATAGATGCCTCAATTCTCCTCAACTAAAAACCCAAATTGAAAACACATTTCTCGAACCAAAATACTGACTTTAAACGACGCCATTTTATGGTCGTTAGATGAAATATTTTTTCTGGTTCTCCCGCCATTCCGGGCGACCTCGTTTAAAAACCTATCAGGCTTTTGAAATATAAGCGAAACAGTGCGATGTCAGTTTTTTTAACCCTGGGAAACGAAGTATTGTTTTGTTTATTGATGGGTTGTCGTTTTTTAGGGTTACATACAATATAGAGTCACTTATAGGGGCTTTGTATAGATTGAAATACGGGGAAAGATCGAAATGACAGTGATTAGTTATTTTGGGCACTTGAAAAGCAGTTAAAATTGTTAGTAGATTTGCTAATCAAAGGCTTGGTAGGGTCCAAAGAGCCTAGACACAATGACATTCCATCAGCGACAACGATGATCAATCAATCTGCCTAGCCGTTTCGCAACTATGTTAGGGTCGGCTTCCAGTCTAACCGGATGCAGTTGAATACCAGTATTTTACATGGACTGCCTATCTGACCTCCACAACCCAATAACTGGGTAATACGATACCCCTCGGTAAGACGGGTTGTCAGACTTTCGGGCGTCTGACGACCCGTAACGACTGTCAACGATCCACGAATGACAGCCGGGATCAACGGCTTAACAAGCTTTCAGATGCACGGAGTCTCGGTATGTAAAGATAATCACCCATCCACGGACCAACCCCGGCAAGCATAGCTTGACCTGATGGATCGACCCGTGCGGCTGTTATTACTTAGCCACGAGCTCCTCCAGCGAGAACGATGAGGGAAATGTCAAAAATATTATGGATTGACAGTTAAACTACCGAAAAGCTTATGCCGATCCTGATAAAAGTCGTTTGAAATGCTTTGATTGTCACTTTGACCTGATGGATCGACCCGTGCGGCTGTTATTACTTAGCCACGAGCTCCTCCAGCGAGAACGATGAGGGAAATGTTAAAAATATTAAGGATTGACAGTTAACCTACCGAAAAGCTTATGCCGATCCTGATAAAAGTCGTTTGAAATAGGAACTTAGGAATACGGTGGTTGGTCTGTCCGTACACCTACGTGTGTTTTAGTTACTCGAGCCGCAGCCTCAACTATTCGTCGATTCTCTGTTATAACAATGAGATGGACATAAGCTACTTCTGATTAGTATAGCAAACTCCCGGGAAAATTCCAATTTGAAATAACTTGTGTGTTAAATGAAAATGGGATTCAAACTTTATTATTCAACTTCAAATCAAAAAAATTATATATTAATTTCCTAAACATTTCAACAACTTCTGATATTTGATTTTGTTGAGCCCCGCCATCGCAACGGTTCACTCGAGTTACCGTTTTCTGCGAATGCTTAGAAACGACAAAGTCGAAAGTGAAACTACGGTCACTCAGAAAGCGGAGAATCAGATGTTATAGACATTTATTTATTTATTTTATTGATATGGCACTTCAACGACTTACTACCTAAAACATACACAAAACAAAAGCGGCCGTCGTTTAGCGCGTGTTACAAGTCATAACTTATGACCCCTGTTGAAAATTTACCAATTTTTTGTTGGAATTGTGCTAATTCTTGTCCTAAAAACGTGAATTTTAAATAGTAATAACTTTTTTATTTTCAATAATAATAAGATTTTTATTAATTTTTGGTAATGTTTTTTTTATTAATTTTAAACTACACTCCCTTATGCAAAAAAAAGGGTTTTTCTTACCCACCATTTTTCTTTGTTAATTCTACATGAAGGAATAACTGGACTAGAGAAGGGATAGGATAACCTTTGAGTTTTATTCGATGTTTGTTCTGTGAGATAAACATCATCCCGTTCTGTTACCTTCTCCGCTCCGCTCTCATTATAGCAGAAGTCTTAACTCGAAAAATAAT
Source organism: Eupsilia transversa (assembly GCA_914767815.1). Classification (NCBI taxonomy): domain Eukaryota; kingdom Metazoa; phylum Arthropoda; class Insecta; order Lepidoptera; family Noctuidae; genus Eupsilia; species Eupsilia transversa. Next base: position 5,296,340 of record OU611896.1, on the reverse strand, counting down.
TACGCAAATGTTTGAAGTTGAATATTTATTCGTATTAAAACGCTTTGATGTTTTCCTCTGAAAATTGACCAGTATTTGAGCTTACTTAAATGCATGTGAATTAATAGAAGTTTCATTTGATTAAGTAGGTAAACAATCCCGGTGCGCAAAACTAACTCCAAAAGTACTAATTGCGTTTCTCTGTGCACAAGTGTAAAGGAAATATGTGTGGGTTTCTATTAACATTATTACAGTTCATTTAAGATACTCTGTTCATTCTAGGATTAATACGATTCTGTTATACTGCTGATTCTGCTGCGTCGTCGCTGAGCTCCTTAAGTTCTGAGTTGAGCTCCACGATTACTGAAAAATGCTTGCACTGACTGGATAAGTCCACTCAAATCTGTGTGGTCCTCAAAATACATTTTCAGACACTAATCTACATGGTCCCCATAAGGCCTGACCAAGATTATGTCGGACTTTAAGAGACTCTGATCTCTTAGTTTGATTCGACCTTTCTTCTCAGAGTAGTCAGATAGGAAACGCCGACTTCACCTAGCTTTGTTCTATTTTTTTTTTTTAATAATATGACATGTAAAACTGATTCCGATAACCTATTTACAGAATAAACAATTGCATTTCATTTCATTTCTATAATAAGGAAACATAGGGGGTGCCCTTTGGCTAAGTGGAGCAACGTTCTTCACAGCAGACGGTTAACAGATAGTTAAGATTAACCGTGTGACATGCGATTGGAGAAGCTTACATAGACTGACACATGTCAGCTGTGGCATATCATAAACCGAAAATTGATTACAATATTATTGATTATTTTGATTTGGTGATCTCGCTTAAACGTTTAGTGCTTGCATAAATTACTCATAGCCTCAAAATAGAAATGACGTAATAAACCCCTTAACTACTTCACTAAATAAACCCTTAATCATCCTAATATCTTACCCACAATCAAATCTACCCACGCTATTAAAGACATATGTTAACTCAAGCAATCAGACGAAAGTCCTGTTGAACAAAATCGAACGTGACCTGGAAAGAATATAATATATGGCAATAGGAAAGCTGTTCCGGCTTTACCGGGTCACGAAATTAATGGAAAAAGGCTCTATATATCACCAAAGAATGTAGGGTCAGCTATAACCTATATAATTTTGTATTATCCAATAATTAGACAGGTAAATTGATTTATTCGGTCGAATCTTTGTTTTTGTGAAAGGAAATTGAGTTTATACAATGCAAAGATGGTCTTACAATCTTCAGCAGCTCCAAATGTTAATCAATAAGTTGAGGTTGTGGAGCAGGATCAGCATTGGCCCAAGCATTTTTATTAGTGATATAATCACTAAACTCATAATAAGCCTGCCAGTCAAATTCTTATGTCTCGAATTTTAGCAATAATAATGTAAGTAGTAGTGGGTCTGGATTAATCGGCACAGAAGGACGCCAACATCGATCATTATCATCATCATTTCAGACGAAAGGCGTCCAATGCCAGCAGGTGAACCTTGGTTCTGATCTGATTTCTACATTTCTGATTCGATCACATAGAGAAACTCCAAGCATAGCTCCATTGCCCTTTGGGTGACTTTCAGCCTTCTAATGAGGCACATCGAATATATAAGTAGTATTTGCTTCGGGTCGCCTTTGCTGTTCAAAAAATACTGGTGAATCAGCTATTTTAAAAACATGTCGAAGACTTTTAACAAGGTCAGGTCCTGTTTTATTAAAATATAAATCACTACATAGTATAAAACAAAGTCGCTGTCGCTGTCCGTCCCTATGTATGCTTAAATCTTTAAAACTACACAACGGATTTTGAAGCGGTTTTTTTTAATAGATAGAGTGATTCAAGAGGAAGGTTTATATGCATAATACATGCATAATATTGTAAAGAAACACTGATAAATTTAGAGGTTTCTAATGTGATGTCGTAAATAAACTCATTTTTTTGCGCTTACATTGCAAACGCTGGCTGAACCCCACGAGATAAATCAAAATAATGTACTACAGTATTGTACACCTTAAAAAGGTCAACAAAAAAGTCCGCGATGGTATATGTCTATGTCTTAAGGATAACCCACAATAACCATTTTTTATCCTTTACATTTTACGGGAAAAAATGGCTTATTTACGAAGTGATTTTAAGCAATACAGCATTAATCCTTATCCAATTAAGTACCTTAAATACATTGTACATTTAATATAGATCAAGATGGCCCTTTACAGCATGTAAATTAAATGAGTATTTCCGAAGATATTACAGATTTAAAATGCAGGGACATAACGGTGAGGCGGTACCGGCCCGGCCGGCGCGGCGGCGCGCTTGCTTATAAATAGCGCGTCGAAGGCCGCGATTCGCCCTATAGCACTTTAGGATTAGCAGCGATCGGACGCGTTTATCGGAGCTCTCCAGCGAGTAAAATAATAATTAATAAAAACGTGCTTTTCGGCGCGACAACTTACGTTACGATAAATAAAAAAATATATATTAGAAATTTTATAATAGTATTTATAAGACAAAACGTGCTTTCCAGCGCGACATTTTTTTCGAAATTGTATTTTCGTTCTTTGAAACGTAGTTAGGATTATTTTTAAACCGCACTTATAATAAGTAAGTACCTACTTATTAGGTTAAATAGGTTAGGTTAGATAGGATTAGCTTAAAACCATATTTTTTGGTATTTCTTCTAGCCTTTGGTTTGAATTTAGATTTAAGGCAATTTAGTATTAGGGCAAGTATTCGTAATTATCGAAAATTTGAGAGTTGAGTGTTTTTCTCATGGTCAATTATATGTTGCTCTTTCAAGAGTAACCTCTAAAGAATACATGTTTGTATTGTCTAATGACAAAAAAGCTGTAAACGTTGTTTATAAGGACATTCTGTAGTAGGTAGGTATATTTAGTATCAGCATTGCACCCGTGCGAAGCCGGGGCGGGTCGCTAGTATAAAATAAACTATGGACTGCTTCCCGGTAAAATAATTCACAAAGACTTCAGAACACTATTGAGCTTGTTTCGAAAAATTCCTGTAAACCCCAAATTCTCTACAAAACAGAGTTCCTCAAAATATTATCGTTAGCAAAAACTATGACTAAAAGTTGGCTAAGAGCCACTTGTTAAGACTTGAGAACAATATGTTTGCGTACCAAGCAAACTTGCCGAGTTAAGATGGCGGCCGGAAGTTTGGCGGGAGCAAACATGGCCGCTATCGTTTCCGGTTTAAGAGTTTAATTATTGACACATTGATTGATATGGTGGAAGTTGGGGAATGTTTTACTTTTTTTGTCTGAGTGTTTTGTGTTTTGATGCGAAGTTTTACTTTGAAGGTTTTTTTTTTGTGAATGAGGAAGGAATTCAAATTGAAGGATAAAATATATTGAAAGGATCACCGCCATATTGGATTACGCTTAACAATGTATTTGGAAAATCAATAACAAAAGCTTACAGAGTCCTGTCAAATTAGCAGAAATAAAAAATAACGAGAGTTCCTGTAATAATAAATTAGGTACCTACAATTAGAAGATGAGACACTGATGGAATTATAATAGGAATACCTAAAATAATAAGAACATTACTGTAAATGTTTTTCTAGAAAAATCTTGAAGGACGGCGATATAATTAATGAGCGCAGATTTTCGTACCTACATACAAATCTTAAACAAAAATTCTTTACTACCAGAGAATAGTACAGAAGACGCACTCCGCATTTTAGGTATGAAGCTACAAGTACACGGGGCGGGCTCGTCTTGTTGGGCCAATTCAGTGAGCGGAGCGTAACGTAGTCAGAAGATATAAGAGTTAAGGCTTGTACACACAGGCGCGATATCGCAGGCGTGACAGACAGCGTGACCTTTGTCGCGCCAGTGTGTACGAGCCATAACGCGATTGAAAGAGTGGCTACTACTAGGTGAATATAACTGTAGGTAATTAGCGCTATGCGACCTGAATATTGCACTTTATTGTTTTATTGTTTCGTAGCAAGAGTCGCTTTTCATTTAAATGATTTTGCGGAGTAAACCATCTGTGCTTATCTGTGGTAGGTACAGTCTGTGTGATTGCAAAATTATATAAACTACACTATGAATTTTTTACTATAATTTAGAGAATTTATTCCGAAAGATTTTTCTTACACACCTAAGGTATTTCCTAGTTTAGATGTACGTGACAAGTCTCAATGTTTTGACAGGAGATTGTACCTGTGAGACCCAGGGACGGGTGCTATTTTTTTCTAATACTCAAAATAAATTAATACATTCTAGTGCCTACCTAATAATTCAACTTTTTAACCTCGTAATAATGATGTAGATAGACCTTTTAAATTAATTATTAAGCCTTCAGAAAGTGCGTTATAAGCGTTATGTTGGAAGTTTTAATGGAGGAAATTTTTCTTTCAGTCCATAAGAACTCGAGAACTTTTAAGAAGAGCTGTTTTTTCTTATTATTGGAGGTTATTGAGGTCGTTGACCTGATTAGTGATGATGAATTATATTTATTAGATAAGAAGGTAAAAACTTCTTACAAAAACGATGATCAAAACTTTTGGATTTGATCACATTACGTCTTGTCAATAAAATTGATGTAGCCGCTTCTATTAATTTTCCATAGCCATTAGTACCTATTATATATGTGCTACGACAGGGATCTGAGTAAGAATCATTGTCTTTGAAAAGCACTGTTACAGGTTGGGTAATTAAGCTGGGACTGTGAAGTGTTGGTCGACCGGTGCCGAGATGGGTGAACAACATTATCACCACTGCGGGTAGAACCTGGACGAAGCTGGCACAGGAGCGTGAAAATTGACACAAGAAAAGAGAGACCTATGTCCAAAAGTGGACGAGGACGGGCTGTGGATGATGATGAACAATTTATTAAGGTTTAATAAAAAAAAACGACTTACAAAATCAACATAACAGCAAAATCAGTAGTACGAACAATCTGTGAAAACCCTTAACTAAGATTTACGTTTAATTAACGAACAAACACTATTCCTAACTACAGCAAGACCTGCTTATCGTAGTTAATAAATAGGTATAATCAGTTGGTCCCAAATTCGGTACCAAAAGGTCAGAACTTTGCGATTCAGGGAAGCAAACTTGAGGTGTTAAACGGATTACAGTTTGTAGGAAATTCTGGGCTCGTTCATTAATCGGGCCGAAGAATCGGGTAACTGGATCTGTGAGTAGATAAGGCTTTTTATAGTTGGTGGGTTAAGTGATTTTGTATCGGTTTTTGTGGGAGTCGCAGATGGGATTGGACTGAAACGTTTATTGGGTAGTTTTGGGTATTAGAAATTAACGTCATCATACATTGTAACAGCTAATAAATCCTAGGGCAAATATCAAACGGATAGCTCATAGGATGCCATAAAGAATATGAAATGAAAACGTTAAAAAAACGCGAATTTTCACGGGTATTCTGGTGTCTGATAATAGAGCACTGTCAAAGATTTTGCCGACTCAAAATGAAAAAAAACAAAAAAAAAGTTGTTTAAATGGTTTGTTTAATCTATGGATTAAAAGTATTTATGGTCAGCTGCGTGCTACTTATAGTTTTTGTCGACTGTGCTTACCTACCTGGGTAATGTAAATACTAAAATTCAGCCTTTATTGTCCCATTTCAAACAATTTTGTTTCTCTTTTATAGAAAAGGACACATAGTTCACAACGCGTGTAAGTGATTGCAATATCAAACTTATTAGTCCAGCTTTCGTCAAAAGCAAAATCAGTATTAAGTACTTGTTAAATCTAATGCCTATTTTAATAGTTCGACTGGTTAATCCGCCTTAGCAAACAAATCGATAAAGTCCATTAACTTGGTAGTTAAGGTTAGGAGTACCACGACAGATCTTAAGGGGTCGGGGTGTAACCAGAGGTTATAGTTAAGCCGTGTTGCCCGAAAGTTGGTAATATTTTCGGCTTCGAAAGACCTTTTGATCCATTGTTAAGGTCTGTCGATTGTCACTTGTTTTTTTGTAGATCTATGTCTATTATAAATTAAGCCTCGTGCAGACTGGCGCGACGGCGCGGCGCGACTCTAAAAATACAATTTCTAAGAAAACTTCACGGTAATTACCGGTGTCGCGTCGCGCCAGTCTGCACGTGGCGTTAAAGTCACTTTTTGTATTTGTCTGTGTGACCACGTTGTTCTTCTAAACGACGTAAGGGATTGATGCGGTTTTTACCATCATTTAGGGAATAGTTTTATAATATTTATAACCTAACCTAACCATGTTTTCTCAAGTTGTTAAAACCGTGCGAAGCAAAGGCGGGTCGCTAGTTAAAACGTTAAGTAAACTAGCTGTTTTCAGTGAAATAAACTTCGGTTGAAAATCAGTATTGATATCAGACAGGAATATTTTCTTGTTTTTTGTTTTCCCGATCTTTTTTAGGATTTCACATCAATACTACTGTGGGTGTACACACGGCTTCATAACAAGCTATACAGTACCAGTATAAGCTGATCTCGCGTTGTATAAGATTTCCGTACAATGAGAGGTCAGCTTATACTGGAAATGTATAGCTTGATAAGTAGCCGTGTGTACTACAGGCTCTGCCCAACCCGTTTGGGCAAATAAGGCGTGATGTGATGTATGTATGTATATGCTCCAATAGTCTAGCTAGTTGTCCCAAGTGACTGCTGCGGTTTTGGATTCAAGTCTCGGGTCTGGTTATTTTAATTTTATTTTTTTAACCATTTATGAACACACATAAAAACAGACCAGAAGAAAGTAACAGAAAAATACGTAAAAAAGCAATGCTTATTTTCTAGAAAAATCTCTTCCAGCATACCTGCGATAGGAAAATACATAAAACAGATGTAGACAACGTGTGTAAAAAGAATACATTAAAAAAAAAATGTTATGTGTTATGTGTTAGGTTTATGTGTTGGGTTATGTGATAGTTTAATTATTTTTTTTACTTGACCTTTTTACTGGTAGTCAGCACTTACTCTGAATTTGGTCTCGGTGATTGGTAACAAGTCTGCCCTTTACTACAATATGGGAGATTATAATTAACTTCATATAGATCGGCGCAGTAATCATGAATTGTATTGAGGCTTCGCGGAATATTAGGAGTGCCTTAATTGATTATCACCTCTACGGAAATTACAACTTCCGTTTATTCCAACAATTTATTCTGCGAACCATCCAATATCTAACCGTTAAAATATTGATCTAGCTTCAAACTCTGAAAGACATTCCGACGAACTCGTCGGTAACAAATTCCGAACTGCTATACAGTAACCAGAACTTTCACATGTAGATAGTGCGGTTACAAAATAGGTACAGAAGGCCGGCTGTATACAGGGTTACTTGTAATTCGACGTATATCCGTTAGGAGCTGATAGGGGGGCCAGAATGCAACAAATTGAACACCCCCTATGTATGGCCGAAATTCAATAGTTCTCGAGATATTTGAATTTTACGGGTTTTTCGATATTTACCAAAAATTTGACATTTAATTCCAAATAAAAAAAGAACTACATATTGAATGCGTACCATTAAAGAATGATATCGTAGCTGGCACTTCAATCAAGCTATGAACCTAATTAAAAGTACTTAATTCAACGAAATAATTAAAATTATGAGCGATTTAAGAATAATATCTTACCAATATTTTCATTTTACGCTTCAAAAATGTTGTCTCGTCAAAAAAATTACTATGACGTTAATCGTACAAATAACTAAAACAACTTGCCTATTCTGTAAGCTTTCCAAAAAGGTATAAAAGTTAAATTTAAGATACGTAATTCGTGGCATGGCATGTGTTTGAATCAGCGCGGGGACAGAAATCATCTGTGTTTTCAGTTTAGGATCATCCCTAAAACTACCGATTTTACTGGCAAATTTCTTCGTGATGGGTCGGGGTATGCGGGCTGTTTTATAACCGTTGAAGAACTTATATCGGCCACATGGGAACGCAATGGGAAACGTGAGTATTCATCGATCACAGTTATTATGTACTTATTTCTTGTATTGGAAGGTACATAATGTCTGACCCTTTAAAATCAATACTTTATCTCTCCATAGGTGAAGTAGCTTTTGTCAAGAACAGCTATTCAGTTCAGAACGTAATCCCAGTAGCGGCTTGGAAGCCTACGATCTCTGGTCGTTCTTCGCTGAGTAGTTGAATTTTCAGTGGCCTGGCGTTCTGCTTCGACAATTTGATGTTCTCCAGCTGGAGAACATTGTTCTGAAATACAACTAAAATTCTACAGATCTGCCTTGCCAGATCAATACTTTATCTCTCCATAGGTGAAGTAGCTTTTATCAAGAACAGCTATTCAGTTCAGAACGTAATCCCAGTAGCGGCTTGGAAGCCTACGATCTCTCGTCGTTCTTCGCTGAGTAGTTAAATTTTCAGTGGCCTGGCGTTCTGCTTCGACTATTTGATGTTCTCCAGCTGGAGAACATTGTTCTGAAATACAACTAAAATTCTACAGATCTGCCTTGCCAGATCCAATCTTGATAAAAGCTACTTCACCTATGGATAAAGTATTGATTTTAAAGGTCCAGACATTTGAGTATTCATCGATCACAGTTATTATGTACCTTCCGATACAAGAAATAAGTACATAATAACTGTGATCGATGAATACTCACGTTTCCCATTGCGTTCCCATGTGGCCGATATAAGTTCTTCAACGGTTATAAAACAGCCCGCACACCCCGACCCATCACGAAGAAATTCGCCAGTAAAATCGGTAGTTTTAGGGATGATCCTAAACTGAAAACACAGATGATTTCTGTCCCCGCGCTGATTCAAACACATGCCATGCCACGAATTACGTATCTTAAATTTAACTTTTATACCTTTTTGGAAAGCTTACAGAATAGGCAAGTTGTTTTAGTTATTTGTACGATTAACGTCATAGTAATTTTTTTGACGAGACAACATTTTTGAAGCGTAAAATGAAAATATTGGTAAGATATTATTCTTAAATCGCTCATAATTTTAATTATTTCGTTGAATTAAGTACTTTTAATTAGGTTCATAGCTTGATTGAAGTGCCAGCTACGATATCATTCTTTAATGGTACGCATTCAATATGTAGTTCTTTTTTTATTTGGAATCAAATGTCAAATTTTGGGTAAATATCGAAAATCCCGTAAAATTCAAATATCTCGAGAACTATTGAATTTCGGCCATACATAGGGGGTGTTCAATTTGTTGCATTCTAGCCCCCCTACCAGCTCCTGACGGATATACGTCGAATTACAAGTAACCCTGTATAACGAGCGAAAATAGGCGCACGCATACAAACGCATACGTGCAGCGATCTCAAGCCGCGTACAGACATCGCGAGGCGTGCGTTGCGAATGGTTCGTCTCGCATGCCTCGGGCTGTGTGGACGTGTGTGCTCACAGTGAGCATTCGCGTCATACGATCGTTGGAAACGCCGCCTCAGTGCGAGCCGTGCGCTCCGTGTGGACGGACGGGTGTTATTTGCGTTGCGCGCTCATGCGTCATGGAGGCCGATACCGAATCAATGCGTGAACTTGTCCAACTTTATGAAAATAACAGAGTGTTGACGTTTCTACTGACGAACACCGTGCGTGGTTGTTTGCGTGCTTAGCTTGAGCATGTGTCGTTCGGCACGCATGCATAAATGTACTGTCGTATGCCTCAGGTTGAGGCATGCGTGACGAACCATTCGCGACGCACGCCTCGCGATGTCTGTACACGGCTTCAAACGAATGCCAGTCGAGAGTGCGCTTGCTCTCGTTGTGTCGGAAGCATGTCTATGTGTGCGTGCGCCTTTTTTCGCTCCTTGTACAGCCGATAACATTCCCACTGCTGGGCCACTTCACACACGGGGCCAGCACAGGTTGGTGAATGTCGCATTTCTTCGAAATTTTGGTGGGAGTACATGCCGGTTTTCTCACGATGTTTTTCTTCACCGTTTTTGGTGATGAAATAAATTACTCTAAATAAAGTGTTAAAGGGTTCCGACCCATGACGTCCCGTTGTAGAAGCCGCCCTTCTGCAGCTATCTATTTTGTGGTAATGTATTCAACGCTGCAAACAGTTGAAACGTATTGGGTTCAAAGATAGCAAAGATACACTAGTTCCGGGAATTTCCGTCTGTAGAGTAAATGCTGTTAGAGTAATTTGAATTATTTAAGAGTAGGTTACTCTATTCTGGAAACGGTGGTTTTCTTAAATATATGTAAAACTAATCTTAGCTACTTAAAATAATAATACCAGACCATTATTGTCCCACTGCAGGGCAAAAGCCTCTTCTCATTCAGAGACGGTACGAGCATTGATCACCAGGCTTGCTCAAAAGGGGTTGGCGATTTCAGACTTATAATTTAATTTCCATTATAGTTTCTTTGCTTCTTGTGGAGGGCCGATATCGGTGTATTATAAATACAGCCATAATAAAAATGTGGTTTTGGTTTTATACTATTATTAATCGACTTGAAAAAAGGAGGAGCTTATATGTTCGTCTTTTCCTTTTTTTTTTTCTATGAATAATTGTCGATATTTTCGGCAATTGTGGACCGATTTTGAAAATTCATTATCATTTGGTAGAGGCAGGTTGCACGGTGGTCCCTTATAAATTGTATTAACTTTGCTTGGTGGTTTTTCAGTAAGGTTTGTGATACGTTTTACGATATTGTATTCTGAATAGCGCTATCGAGGTAATCACTCGAAAATATTGTATGCAAGTACTAACTGCTGTAATTTTTTCTATAATCAAACTTGTAATATTGTATTCTTTATAAATAAACCTCTTACGCGTGGATCAAACATTTTCAAAAAGTTTTATTTTTATTTGGCTGACACGATCATTTCAACTTTGCAGACTTTGCTCTGCAATTCTGCATGTATCTACTGTTACTAGAATATGGTATATAAAGACACACATCTACGATAAAAATACCGCTATGCGATCTCTTAACTGCTTATTTAATCGAATAATAAATTAAATAAAACCACGGCAAATATCGATATCTAATAATAATATGAATTTACAGTTTTCCAAATGCACCGAACTGACAGACTGTCTTCACATTATTATAGACACATCGACACCGCAGACTTCCCACAGCAATTTTAAATTAAAAAACAAATGTAACAGTATCCCTTCAATAAAAATAAAAAATCATGACTGCGGACGCTACGCAGGCAGACACCAATTTGGGAATAACGCGTCAATTATATTACCACAGTCTGTCAATATTAACTGGTTACAGTCTGCCAATGCGAGCGTTTTTTGCAGAGCAATCATGCATGACAGGCGGAAGAAGGTGGAGTCTATGACAAAAATTGTCATAATACAGTTTGTTTCACTTAAATCTTTCAAACTATCAATTTCATTATAATTTTGATGTTCGTGGGTTTGGATTTTGTAACTCAAGCTGATGGTGGACTCGATTACATAAGTAATTATACCTAATATAAGTATATCTACTTTTAAGGGTGCGTTCTACAAAGTTACGAGTAAAACCGCGGCCAACAACGAGAATGTCATTGAAATTTCTGAATTCATGATAAATTTTAATATATTATGAGCGATGAATCACTGTTAGAAGCTACACTGTGGGATGCAATTGAATAAATTTAGCAGAAGGGCTCCTGACATAATAGTTTGCAATGCAGACTGTCTCGGGGATACCGAATATTGTCACGGTTGAAGGCATATGGATGAAGGGGTGCGAAGAAATATAGATGATATAAGAAAGGTAATGATGCAAGGTTGAGACATTGTTTCAATTTTGAAGAGTGGATGGATCTTAATAAAATTTATGTTTTTCTACGTTAAATTATTCAAAAAATGATCTAGCTTTTGTCGACTATATCTGTGAGGATTTTGGATGTTAACACTTTCCAGTCAAAGGTCAGTATCCCGATGTTCTTTTAGTGGCAATAACACTCGGTTTACAAAAAAAATACTCATTCAATGTCGACCCTACCGTACACTTTGCGCCTTTCAATCAAGTTGAATCGATTTCGTAGAACTGGATCGTGTGACATCGCCATTAGGGATTTTTTCGAGTCCCTTAATGCAACTTCAGGTTTCGCGTTGTATTGGAAATGTCTGTACGCAAAAGTCCATGATCAGAGTATTTGTAGGACCAATTGGGCAGGTGTACTTCATTTGTCTATGTCGTAGGATGATTTAATCATTCCGCGAAAACCCTAGGGATATTGCGAAAACACGAATAATCAGGCAATGGTGAAAACCTTTCTCAATCTTACTGGAAAAAGATAGGGTTTTTGAAAAACACAAGTCACTCTAGTATTCATGCGAAACGAAACGTTAGCTATTATGAAATAAGAACGCTGATTGACCGGTCGGAGCGCCCAAAACAAGACCCCCTGTGATTGGTTGACTTTTTAAATGTCAATCATTCACGCTCATCATCAGAATATGACATGGTCAGTAAGCAAAAATCTAGCCAATCAGAGTTAAGGATATTCAATATTACTAAAACTACTCGTGTTTTGTCAAAAACCCTATCTTTTTTCCAGACAGATAGTCTAGTATAATAAATGTGTTTTCGCAATATCCCTAGGGTTTACCCGAAAATTCAAATTATCAAATCATCCTACGTCATCTATGAACATTTCAAGTCCATTTCTCTTCCCTCTTTAGCAATCCCCGATACTGCAGTCAAATGGAACAAAATATTTCAAGTTTAAGCCAAAATATGAACTTTAAAACCTCCGCTACCCGTCCCGACGTAAAACTTGAGAAAGTTGCTTTATAAACTTGTTGATAGATGAGAGTTAGCCACCACTTTTGGTCCTGTTCCTCGGCTGAATCTCTTGGACTTTAAGTTGATATTTGCTAAACATTTTGCGGTGTTTTGAATGATTTATTGAGTTATTGACGGTATTGTTTGACACAAATTTCTAATTTCTCAAGAAATTATAGATCACTTGTTTTTAAGAACAATAATTCTTATAAACAAGTTACCTATTGTTGGCAGCATTGCCATCCAACGTGGCAATGCTGCCAGCCTTTTGTGCACTTTTCGCATTGACAGCGACGCGAACGATTTTTTTTATGCCCAATGAGCTCTTCCTCCTTTGTAAGTTTTATTATATACTTGTACATACTTTAAATACTTTAATGTTAGCTAGTCACTAAGGTTAATAATTGAGAAAAAAAAACGATTTTATTTTTATCAATAGAAAATCTACTGCTGAGCATGAGGTCTTAGGTTCGATTCCCAGGTCGGGGTAAGTGTTTTTGGGTTTTTACATTTATAATTTCTCAGTACCAGCCCGGAGTCTGGATTTGGGCCTGGTTGATGGCAATAGGCTCGCCCCCATGGGACTCAAACATAAATGTCTAATTGTGGGTTTACCTACTATGAGAACACCGCTGCCTAACCCTTCCGGAAAACAAGGCGTGATGTTATGTTTGTTGTTGTAGAAATATTATGCGATCAATTGATTTCAATGAAACGCTAACAGATAGCCAAAGTTTTCAGGTTTTATTTTAAGGTTCTGCGTGCATGTTTTTAAGCTCAATACCGAAGCACTCTTTTAGTTTCATTCTATGAATAGCCGCACATGTTTTTATTTATTTTTTTATTCCACGACAAAAAGGTTTTATCTGTCCACGTTTAATCCATTAGCTATGGATGACGAACCAAAGGCACGTGCGGACACAATAAAGAATTTTTTTTTTTAAGCTCAAGTAGAATGCTGGAATATTCCACGTTTTACCATACGACGTAAATGAATATACTGTAAAGCTACGGCTTGCTGCAAGAGCGGTGGCCGCCATATAGCGTCTGCAATTTACCGGCAAATGACGTCACTGAAACGTTATTTATGAAAGTAAGTTAGCGTGTTTTTCTAGTGAGCTTTTTTTGACACCATTTAGTCACTGCCATCATTTTTGTGATTCGCGGTAATTAGGTTATTAATTTGAAGTCAAAACAGGAATTATTAAAGAAAAGTAAACTATAGGTACCTACCTAAGTCGTCCATTAGGTATTTCAAACATGATGTGAAAATCCATTATCTTAAAAAATCATTAGATTTTTTTTTTTATCGTTGCCCCACACTAGGAATTTCTCCTGTATCGTGGGTGCTTTTACAAACATTTAAACTGACATACACAAACAGCCAGACCCAGAACAACTACATGTAGGTCATACAAATATTTGTTCCGTGCGGGAATCGAATCCGCGACACGCAGCGCAGCAGTCAATCGCTTAACCACTACGCCAACCGTGCCGTAGATTAATCGTTTGTTAGTGCTATTAATTTTAGTTGACTCAACATAAAGTAAGTTAAACAGTATTTGAGTCGACCAATATGCGTTATGAATATATTATGTGAATTAACCGTAGTAAAGTAACCTTGAAAATAGTTAGAATAAACTTAGGTAGGTATATAATACGTAGGTATCCGTCATAAAGCAATGACAAGTTTGACGAAAGATTATTGAGTCTTTCATTTGGATTGGATAATAATTAATCATTCGAATTGAAAAGAGTGTACTTATATGGTTTGGGCATGTTATGAGGATGAAAGGCGACTAACAAGGCAGATGTGAGTGGAAACGCCGTGAGGGGACGCCCTAGGAGGACATAATTATAATGAACTTATTGGTGATGTTCTTCAGAAAGGTCAGGTGCGTAATACTCGCAACCGGCGTGCATGAATGACCAGAAATTTACGAAAACGAAGCAAATGGTGTATGTAAGGATCGTAGCAGGTAGCGTTCTGTAGTTTCTGCATATCCTCATGAAAAGAAGGCGTGAGTATAATAATATGTAATGTAATTCGAATTATTACTGTATGTATGGATTATGGAAGTGCGAGTTTATTTATTTATTTATTATTAGGGAAAACAAACATTGTATATTACATCTAAAATTACAAAATATTTGGTAATGGGTAAATGTACAATCCACGACGTTTCCAGCGATTACCTAGGTAGATACAGTGAAGACACAAATTGTTACAATAACAATATAAAACAGAAGACAGGAAGAGAAGAAAAAAAAAAGAGAATGCACTTCTCATAAACTAAAAAAAAAAACCTGGTACAATTAATACGAAAACAACCAAACATACAACAACAAAAAAAATACATTACACGTCATGCAAACGCAGACTATTCACTAAATATTTTCCAGTTAGAAGACATGTTCATTACAATATTCATAGTTACAATTATTACTAGTCACTGTCAAAAGCGTGTAGGGAAAAAACTTAAATAATTATTCAGAACATGATTTAAACATTTTGGCAGCCGAAAAAATAATGACAAGTGAACATCGATGGATCAACTGCATTATTTCAACTTAATCGAATCATTGACGAATGAAATTCTGAATTCAGTTTACATTAAATCCATGATTAAAATATCAATGGAATGATGAATGTGTGTTTTACGTTTGATAGTATTTAACACGAATAATATTATCATTATTTTTTTGACAACTTTTATTCGATTTTACATGTGAATAACGTAAGATCATATATTGCAAGACAATTTTGTACACTTTCCTTTTGGCCTAATAAGTTGTAAAAATACTGTGTTCTGTTTTTATATTTCATCTATTTTATTTAGGTAACTACGTTACTGAAATAAACCTTGTTATATCTTAGCGAAAGAATAAAGAAAAATTGGTTTATTAGTCTCAGTAACACGTGCATACAAAAATATACGTACCTAAGTCGTTTAATAAATAAAAATAAAATAGATCTACAATCACGAGCAAAAAATAGAAATAGTCGGCAGCTAGACGTTGTGAATGTGACAAGAAGGCTTCCAGTAAGCATGATGCTATGCCATGCGAGACCCACTGCACAGCGGTGTTTTCAGTGGTAGTATCTACAAATGTACCTGATTCAGATACCAATACCTCACTCATGGATGACCTATGAATTATGCGGATTATTCTTTATAAAATTGATCAATTCCAATTATAAAATAAAATTGAAATATTCATGGTGCTTCATTCGCGCTGTCGAGTCGCGCCTGTTTGCGAGCCTTAAAGGGCTAAGGGGGGAATGGGGGAGGGGGGGGGGGGATTTCCTAGAAAGAACCCTTTATAATATCTTTTCGAATATTGAGAGCATTATTTTTTAGATTGCCAACTTATCCAGTTGATGCATTACAATGAAGCTTTTGACGTTACAATATTCTGAAAATTGTATAAGATTTGCTTGAATGTTCCTCTTCCTTATTTATTTTATTTTTCAGGTAATCTCCTTTAAAATTTTCATGTTCTTTATCATAAATTAATTTTACTAAGCTCACCACCATAATGTTATGTTTTTCTTAAACAAAACACTATCTTTAAAGCGGTGGGCTTATGTTTTGTTAGGAACCTGTTTAATTCTAACGCCTGTATTATTATTAACTTCTAATACTTATTTAGGACCAGTAGTAACGTGGCTACTAACTTTTGTAGTGTGAAAGATAAACCTCTATCAAACTTTTGCTTCATCATTTTAGAGGAAAAAGTATTTACGGCTATGAAACTCCAAATTTATTCACACATGACCCTTATTTCAATACGATAGAGTCTATATTCAAGGGTCGAATAGTTTTATGACCGTATCGATATGTTTGGGTGACGTAGTTGCGGATGGCCGCCGAAATTGGGGTTCGATTTTCAACGTGCTAAATATCGGTAACTCGAATTATTTTTCAATCAAGCGAGCGTGTGATGCAAGTTTATAATTTTAGCATATTCTTGTATAATGACAATGTAATAGGGGAAGGCTATTATGATTGGATTTTGTTATACAAAGATTATAAGCAGATAATGCAATAAAAATATTAAAGCGTTTAGGCTAGATTTCGTGACTACATGTAGGAAGCCGAGATGACACAAAAAGCATAAGAAAACGATCGACAAGCTAGGACAAGATTAACTTAAAGCAGAGAAACATGACGTAAAAAGCGGAAGCCTGTACCCAGCTGTGGATAGAAATATGTATAGTGCATGATGATGGGTCTCCAGGAGAACTGCTAGCCGCAAGATAAGCCGATAACAATCTCGTTATCAAAACACAGAGCGTCAACTCATATAACCTCCAAATACCGAATTGTTATTACAAAAACAATATATTGCTGGAACAGATATAGGTAAACAAAAATATCAAGTAACAAAAACAAGGCCTGTGGCTCATATAATATGTAGGTACCTATGTGTGTTTTTATTTCAATATTGAGATACACTGTGAATGAGAGAAAGAAGGTTTTATTAAGGAAAATGCAGCTATGTGTGGGGCAGGGTATATTACACAAATACATAATGTATTAAGGAGTGTTCTAATTATTGTTACGGCCTTCTCGAGAAGAAACTGTTTTGGGTTTTGCTTTGAGGGCATATATGTCCTTGCGTTGCTGTCCCATTTGAAGGTTAAGTTTGAGAGTGTTTATTTTTTTCATATTTGGTGTAGGTAATCCAGATTTGTATGTCGAGGTGAATTGGTTTTTATAACTTTTGTATGAATTTTTGTATTGTCGTCTCCACATTGTACATTTAAGTAAATTAAAAAGACACATTATTCAATAAAATCAGTTATGTAGGTTTTACGAGATAACGTTTGAAACATAGCATAGTAAGGGCTATGCTTTGTAATTATATAAGATAGATATCTCTAAGATAGTTAATTGATTCAGGCGTGACTTGGCGGAAATCCATTATAAAATACAATAGACGTAAATATATTTAGTAAATAGAGTCTTATAAAACCCTGTAAGAAATCGACACGTGTTTCACCTCTCAACGAGGCATACTCAGGATGACGATTGACTTGTCGCGAACCCGTACACGACATGTTAACACACCGAGCGCTGGACGCTGAGTTAGTCAGTCAGTCTCAGCGTGTCGCTTTCTTACAGGGTTTTTTAAGACTCTTTAAGAATAGTAAAGCGGAATAGTTTACTAAATATATCTACGTCTTTTGTATTTTATGACTCTCTAAAATATAACTCTTACATAGTAAATAATATCCTTCTAGATGGCTTTGTTGTTTTCATATAAAAAGCGACGCCTATGTATGAGGATAATTTACCTCCCTCCAAAGTGCCATAGTGTGCAGCATAACAATTTTCCCTACCCCACACTCTCTTGAACCAGCATACTAAATTAAACAAATGAACACTCCATAATAAAATTGATGACGTGCAAAATTAGGAAATAAAAAACAAAAGTGGCTAAAGTATGGTTTATAACAAAGGCAGGTGCATCTGAAATCGGCATTTTACGACAGCGTATAATGTGAGCCGTCAATTTCTCTTTATGGTCTCGTCTCGCATCGTCGACGAGGGTGGCTAGCGGAGCGGTTCGGTGGTTGAGTTGTTTTGACAGCGGAAACTGGAATCCATGGAATAGATTGTGCCAAAATATTATTACTATGAAAATATTAACAAAATGATATTCGATAATCATCTTCAATCTCATCATTGTCAGCCATTTCAACCCATTAGCGATAGTCTTTTGATCTTGTGGTCAGTGTCACTTCATCTAAGATTTCACGGTGAGACTTTTACAGAATATACCGATTTTTCAAACGAGTTTGTGCTTTCAATAACCCATCTTTATACTCTTCATTTGCTCTATTTTTTAAGATTTCTTGGTATCTTTTGATTATTTTGGTTACATTTTTTTGGTGACCTGTAATACAGGTGTTTCACTACCTACCACAGGCACCAGTGAGTCACGACCATGGAAATTACTTGTTTAACTTTTATTCCTCCTTTGTTGTTCTTAAATCATAATCATAAAACTTGGGTATGTTCTATTAATACAGTATTTTCTGGAGCAGAGAAATAGAAAAATAGTTATATGGTGGGATAACTCAACCAATGAACTCATTCTCTAGAAGCTTTAACACTCTAACACTACCACCCCAAATTTTAAAACAGCGTACATTATTACCCAACAGCCTTGTACAGGGGCACATTTCTGTGGCTTTTTAACGTTATTACATGAGCATAAAAGGTCGCCGAGTAGAAGCCGCTAAGTTTATGGTTTTTGTGACATTCCATAAAGTTGTGACCTTCGCAGGTTTTCCCTTTACAATAGAAAATGTCAGTGGTAATGAATTGGGTTTGGATCGCTTCGGAGGGCGGTTAGAGCAATTTATCGATTCCGTGGTGTAGGTATAAACTGTTTGTTTGAATTATTTAGATAGTAGATTCAGTTTTTCTGAATTATGTGGAATTATAAAATATTTTTCTTTCTTTCTTTCTTTGTGATAAGTATGCTAATGCCAAAAGTTATTGCGGTAGTAATAATTAAAGTGGAAAATGCTTTAAAAAATCAAACAATATTAGTTAGTACATTCATTCGCCGTCTCTAATTAGTCAAACGAGCAGCTGCCGACTATATTGTTATATTATTTTATTATAACAATATAGTCGGTATTTTGTTATTTTTTATCTTTCTGTATACACGTGTTTCTGTGACAAGAAAACCTATTTTTCTTTCTTTCTTTAATACTGTGTGTTTTTTTTCTAAAACTCAACGTGACACACAGATACTGTGTAGGGTTCTTCTGTTATATACATCGCATTCTCATACCTACCCTTTCTTTGCTGCGCCACTACCAAGTAAAAAGTATATTCATAACGCGAACTAAAAGTTTGTTCAAAACTTCGTGTTCCTTTTAATATCCCATAACTCTAGGGTATTAATGAGACCATGTTAAAGAATCAACTGGCAATATGAATTATTTTGCAATTATTTTTTTTGTGTCATTTTTCACACGAAATAATTCGACATAGCCACGATTATTTATGTAAAACACCCTTACGTGAAAATGTATATACATTTATCGATCTGCCTAGCCTTTTCCCAAATATGTTGGGTGCAGCTTCCAGTCTAACCTGCAGCTGAATACTAGTATTTGAAATGGAACGATTGCCTATTTGATCTCCACAATCCAGTTACTGAGTAATACGATACCCCTTGGAAAGACTGGTTATCAGACTTTTGGGCTGTGTATCCGTAGCGACTGTCAAAGATCTACGAATGGCAGCCGGGACTAACGGCTTAACGTGCTTTCCGAGGCACGGGGGGTTTCGGAATGTAAAGATGGTCACCCATCCACGAACCGACCGTGTCAAGCGTAGCTTAACCTGATCGATCGACCCGGTCAGTTGTTAATTGTATTAGTGTTCATATTATTGACCACTCTTATATATAAAAAAAATCTCTTGGTAATAAACCTCTAATATAACTCTTGGCAAGCCAAAGGTGAAGGTCAGATAGGAAATCTCTCAATGGAAAATACTGGTGTTCAGCTGCATTTACCTCAACATAGTTGAGAAAAAAGTAAGGTCAATAATATGCGTTATTTTTGTTGAAATAATTTTATCATTAGAATTATCTTCCTGCTGTCCTTAGCCCAACTTAACAAACTCAAAACTCAAACGCAAACTCAAAATTCAAACTCAAAACTCAAACTCAAAATTCAAACTCAAAACTCAAACTCAAATTCAAAGCATTTATTTTAATTAAACCATTTACAGGCACTTTTGAAATGTCAAGGAGTCGGTCAGCCAGAAAATATTATGAAGTATGTCTATCAGACATCATCTCAGTATTCGACATCCATTACATATCTAGACCCCTAGTCTGGATATGTAATGGGTGGTCACCAACCGCGGCAAGCGTAGCTGATACTTCGATCGACCGGTGCGGCTGTTATCATTTAACCACGATCCGTCTCACCGAGCAAATACGAAGTCATACAAATTAGTCTTACAATAAAAGCGTCCAAGATGGATCTAAAAATCTGTAACAAGGCTTCAGATGTCCTATTGAAGCGAATGTCATTATTATAATCAGATTCGGCCGGATTTCGGATTTGCGCCGTACCTCTATGCGGTACAGTGACCTATAGCCAGCAATACAAATTGGTCTCGCAAATCAAGTCCATTTTGCCTTGTCGAATGGAGTTATGGAGTGAGGGAGGTTGAATTAGATTGGCTGTTTAGTTCCAGTTTGTGTGGGACAACTATGATACTGTTATGGTGTTTATAAGTGGTATACACTTCCAAAAAGGAGGAGGTGCTATGTTCGTAGTGTATGTTTTTTTTTGTAACTCCATCGATATTTTCGTCAATTGTGGAAATTAAAAAAAACTTGCGCGGTGATCCCATATCAAAATTGTATTAATTTTTCTTGGGTATTTTTTTGAGTTAGCTTCATTCAATATTACTTATTTTTCCCACTTAGCCTTTGTGGATGATCTTATGATAAGTTTCTGTCGCTGTTATTTACATAGCTGGTCGTGGTATTCGTATATGTGTGGGTAGGTACCAAAACTAAAAAGTGACAAATAAAAACTTTGGAAGTCGGTTTTTTTATTTTTTATAACGTCATGCTTTTATTTTATCTTTTTATCTGTTGTATTGTATCTGCTGTATTTATTGTGTGCTTTTTTATTACATGTTTATATTATCTGTTGTATTGTTCTGCTGTATTTATTGTGTGCTTTTTTTATTACATGTTTATATTTTATCTTTTTATCTGCTGTCTGTCAGTCTGTGTTTTAATATAAATGTATTTTCTTTCTTTCTTCGTTCTTTCTTTCTATCTTGATAATTCAAAACTAATTGGTTTATTTGAAATAAATGCTTTGAGTTGGAACTTATTTTTGAAATGTAGGTATAAATGGGTGTCTGTATAGACGTAATTAGAGGTACATGAAACTGCACCCTTATTACATAACACACCATGAATCACAATCTGAATGATTTTGAAGGATATTGCTAATCCATTGCTTCATATTTTCGAAAAATTTGATGCTAGATAACGCAATGAATGCTGTCAAAATGAAAGCCATTGCTACTGTTAGTGTGTTACGCAATTACCCAGCTGACCACTGTAATTCCACAGCATAACATTCCACATAACAGTATTCATTTTTCAAAATCAAAAGTCATTTATTCAAACTAGGCTGAGAATCAGCACTTTTCGAACATCAAAATTCCATAAGGCAGCCCCCAAAATGCACACCCTTCACCACTTCCAGTACACACACACACAGTCAAATACATATAGATCATCATTATAATTTTGAGTACAAAGGTACTGCTTATTTCTTAATAAATTTCTTCCAGCAGAACTGCAGACAGAAATGTAGACAATAGTGTGTGACAACAAGACGAGAATTATTTTATTTTGTACAGAAATCAACTCTAATAATCTATGTAAAAATCCTATTTATCCTTAAAACATTAGCTGATAAACAAAATTCATTCCACATTGTAACAACCTATGTTTAGCCAGAACCGCAATTTATAGCCAGTTCACAATAAATATTTCAAACAACTAAATGTACCTATATTCTATTTTAATTCTCGAAAAGCAGAGTTTAGAGTTTCAGACCAAGCAATTTTTACTGGGTATCGCTCGGTCAGTAGCCGTGTGCTGCAGTGGCGAGGTTTGATATTTCATAGGAACAAAAAAAAGTTCCAATATTTTACTGATGTAAAAGATTTTTATTGGGATATAACGAATCGAATCAAATGAAATTAATAGGTGAAAATAAAATAAAATGCATAATATTTATCCATCTTAAGGCCAGGTTTTCCGGACCTGTGGGCCTTAGAAACTACTATCTCCGCCTCCCCCAAATGCAAAGCTACGTATTTATTTACGAAAAAAGTTGGGTGGTCTTCGAGATTGGGTTGGCCAATTGACCATGCCATATTTCAGAACTAATAAACTGGGTACTTAGTTAGAAAAATGCTCCATCGATGTTATTTTGCTTCTGTGATGTCAAAAGTTGTCAAGTTCGAGTCAAAACAAGCAGAATTCTGGGCTGACTGATGAAGTGCAGTGAGCCACTAGGAACTACAATTTTCATAATATTTGTAAGAATCCTGCGTACCCACAGTTCTACCTTACACGTGAATGATGTAACCAATATTTTGTAACATATTTTAATTTTAAAAGAGTGTCCGTGGAGTTTCTTGCCCGTTCTTCTCCATTGGTACCTACTACGTTTTGGAATGGGCAACTAGCTTCATCTTTCTGACTGACAATTCAAAAGTGTCTCTAATTAGTTTATTCGAAATAAATGGTTTGAGTTTGAGTTTACCGTGTTTTATTTATTTATTTATTGACACACCAACCACTGATTCACTAAATCACTACATTAAAAATATATTGTATTTCGACAGTTTTGTGGTGAATTCGTCACTTAAAGGTGTGCGCAGCACTTGTATTTATAATCAATAATAAAAACTAAAATGGAATTATAATTATGATAATAACAAAATTAAAATTTGCAACATTGAATTTAAAAAGTCACGTAGTTAAATTAAAATACAAAGAACATCAATTAATACAAAGAACATCAATTGTTAAGCCATATACTAGGCAGGCCAGCAGCTATCGCATTTAAATTCCTCGAGTCTATACCCGCCTTTTATTCTATGGTCTATGCCTAGATTTTGTTGGCCAGACAGAAATAAAGTTCAAAAATCTTTGACATAACTAGAAAGGTAAATTAGGTGAGCAGGTAAATTAGAAAAGTTTTTGAAATAAAAAATCCCATCCATGTGGACAGACCCGAGGGCACAGCTAGTCATATAAAATCTAATTCACAATCATTACTCACGTTATTGCGGTCAACAATTTCAAATTATAACTCAAACTCGAATCAAAGTAATAATACATTTCATTGCCTACTAACATATTACCGTTTTATTCAGGCATAATAATAAAGCTGTGGTCAGACCTAACTCGTGATAAGCTACAAATGCAATTAATTTTAGTGTTTTATTGATTTCTATTTAGTTTTGCACGCACTACGGCACAAGTCGTGGTGTTTGTTTCGTGTTGTGCCAGCTACATGTATCTGATATATTTTTTGGCAAATCTGTGGGAATAAAAAAATTCAAATTGAAAATACTTGTTTCCCCCTCAATATTTACATAGTTTTAAAACTGTCTTCATATCTATGGGTAATATTAATTTTAGTTAATTTGTCGCAAAATTCTGGCAGTTGTATTTTCGATTCAAAAATCGTTCGAATTTACGTTATGTTTTTTACATCACGCCTTCGTGCTATTGTGAAAAAAAAGATGTTGTTTCAATTCTCTCATTTGTGACTGCATAGTGCACATATTGCACTCACAGATTAAACAAGCTGAAGTGGCAATGGGCCGGCCATATTAGCCGTAGAACCGATGACCTTTACAGTAGGCGTGTTCTTGAGTGGCCCTCAGGCTGGGTGGAGTGATGATTGTCGCAGGGTGGCTGGTAGCAGCTGGATGAGAGTAGCCAAGAATCGAGCTGAATGGCGTGCAATTGGAGAGGCCTTTACCCAGCAATGGACTGCTATAGGACTGAATGATGATGATGATGAGTGCACATATTTTGTAAGCAAAGTTAAGTTTTTCTTCAAATGGTCACCCGTTTCAATAATTGATGCTAGACCGGGTTAAAGTTTGTCAGAAATATATAAACGAAATCCCAGTCAATAGTTAGTTTCCTTAACATTTAGCTTATGCCGTGGTATCCAACCACACCCTTATAAACAAAAACTCTAATATCATTATAGTTTTAGGCAATGGAAGTCCAAAACATACACCCGCTCCATCAAGTTTATCGACGCGTGAAGGTGAATTCAACATAATTAGTTTAAACTTGGGCCACAAAATGGAGAGGTACAGAAGGTTGGCTCCATACAAAGCACGAAAACACACGCACACATAGTCAGGCTTCACGTACAGTGAGTGCAAGCGCGTTCGCGACGTTTCGATCGCGCGTTCGTTTGAGATTGCCGTACGTATGCATCTATTCGCCTGCTTTCAAGGCGTGACAAGGCGGAAATTCATTATAAAATACAATAGACGTATAATCGTAATTGATTCGCCGCTAAATCGAACACGACGTTTTGCCACGCCGAATGCTGGACGCAGAGTCGTCAGAATCGTCATCCTGGGAATGCCTTGTTGAGAGGTGAAACATGTGTCGATTTCTTACAGGGTTTTTTATTACTCTTTGGGAATAGTTAAGTGGACTTAATGTAACTAAATATATGTTCGTCTATTGTATTGTTTTGCTTTCAGACAGCAGCTTAGCTTCTAAACTGTCAAGAGGCTGCCACATTAAGCGCAAAGTACTTCGGTAACCCAGGTACCCACACAGGTTTTTCACACCCGTACCTACGCAAAATACACGTTTTGTCGTGGACACGGGCTTCTTACCAATGCCAACCAAGCCATGCCATTTTTATGGAGTACATAACAAAGAGTATTTCTATTCTATTCCATTCTATTCCAACCAATACCAATGGAGATGACCGTCGGTACCTTCCATTTATGCTTAGGTGAAGGGGTGATTAATTTTGTTACAAAACTTATTTATGAATGGGAAAATACGGATTTTAGTACACGTCTCAATAGAATTAGGGATGATAAAATTCAACATTCAGCATTTGCCGAAGGTAAAATTGGCTGTTTTATTGGTTAATGAGCAAAGGGTTGTTTTAAAGTTTGGTGGGTGTCATTAATTTATTTAGGTTAATGTGATTTGTCGGTGAATATAATGTAGAACGTGTGTTGACTACATGAACCGATGATGTTCTTTTATTAACCCTCGACGGAAAAAGAGGGGTGTTATAAGTTTAACGTGTGTATCTGTGTATCTGTCTGTTCCCTCGTAGCTCCCAAACGGCTGAACCGATTTTTTTTTTTAAAGATGTCTTGATCGAGAGTGTTCTTAGCTACAATTCAAGAAAATCGGTTCAGCCGTTTGAAGATTATCAGCTCTTTTCTAGTTGATGAATGAATGAGCGCCTCTTCCACAGGTCTGATCGATTCGAAATTTAGTATTCTGTTACTTCAATGATATTAGAAGAACAGAGTAACCTTGAACCGATACTGCAGCATCACCTGGAATTGTCTTTGTTTGTGTCGGGGGTTATTTAAATTTTTAATTTTAGCTTGTGGTTGGGTGTGATAGACATGTTTTGGAAAGAAAACAATCGAAGGTTATGGCGAAACATAGGACAGGCCCATGTCCAAGAGTGGACTGCAATAGACCGAATTGACAAATGTCGTATGAACCGGCGATTGTGCGCAAGAAAATTGCACTCGAAAAGACAACAAGTATCATCATCAAAACCGTTGAGCTTTTACAAGGAGACTACTTCTAGAAGGCGATCGCTTGATGGGTTTTGGTTTTTAGAAATACGTTGCTTAGTTGCCGCTGCAAATTATATGAGTGACGTAACCTCACTGCAGTGACATCAAATTGGCAATCCATCCCGAATCCTTTGCTTTTGAATGTGGAATGTGTCAATTAGTGGAGTTTTCTATCAGAGGCGCCGTCTCGTCGGCCTTTTAGTAATGGTTAGTTTATCATTTTTGTTTTAGAAATACGTAGCTTAGTTGTCGCTGCAAATTAGGCAAGTGACGTATACTCACTGCAGTGACGTCACATTGGCAATCCATCGGCAAATCCTTTGCTGTTGAATGTGTCAATTAGTGGCGTTTTCCATCAGAGGCGCCGTCGCGTCGGCCTGTAATACCCTATATTGCAAGCTCCTATTTATATCTATTACTAGTTGTGCTCCTGCTCACGGCTCCGTTTGTGTAGTCTATTATACAAAAAAATAGACTAAGAACATTTATATAAATTAAACATGCGAAAGTAGCTCTTCCCGTCTGTCTGTTTGTAATTTTTTTACGCCTTAAGGCGTCATTGAAATAACTGAAAATTTCTTCAGGGGTCATTGTACTCATCATGAATAACTTATACAATATACCTATTTACATAGTTAATTGATTCAGGCGTGACTTGGCGGAAATCCATTATAAAATACAATAGACGTAGATATATTTAGTAACCTAGTCCGCTTAACTATTTTTAAAAAGTCTCAAAAAACTCTCTTAGATTTCTTGCAGGGTTTTTTGAGACTCTTTAAGAATAGTTAAGCGGAATAGGTTACAAAATATATCTACGTCTATCTATTGTAACCTATGTACATATTATAATGTATAGGTAATATAGTGGTGGCCCAGTGGCCGTGGCCTCAACTTACCAATGGTAGGTTGTAGGTTCGAACCCAGGCAAGGCACTTTACTTTTTGTAAATTATTTCATAACCACTGCTCTCAAAACGGTCAAGGAAAACATCGTGAGGAAACCAGAATATCCTAGTACTAAAAATTCAAAAACATGTGACATCCGCCACCTCGCACTGAACCCGCGTGTTGGATTACGACCCACTCCCTTCCACAGAGAGGAGGCCTACGTCCCAGCAGTGGGCATGGCATTCTTAAAGGCTAATTATGTAATAAAGGCACCTATCGACCTTAAAATAAAATTTGACTTGCCAACACCACATTATTATGACTCATTATGAACATGCAGACCATATCAAGCAGATTCAATTACTAGACCCAAATATAATCCACAAATTACCATAAAAACGCAATTGTTTCCATACAATCGGCCTCACGATCTCCTAAACACACTTATGACATCGCTACGTAGTCAAAACTAGAATAGTATTTAATTAGGCGAGCCAATACCGTGTTATTATTATAATTGAACTCATAACAGCCTGTTATCACGCTACCTGCTTGCCTTTGATATTGATACACGCTAGGGATTGCGTGTGTGAAGAATTTTTGGATATGGTATGAGCAATACACAATTTTATTAACCGTTCGTATTCCGTAATTACAGACACAATTAAAAATCCATCGTGTCTCGCGTGGATTCACGTTCATTTGGCATACCAAAGGTTAAGTTTAAGAGTCAAATCGAGTTATTGTGAGTTTTTGTACTGAAAAGTTGCATTACAATATAAACTTGAAAGTGGACACAAACCTATTAATAGAGATGAGGAATGGAGGGTGACATGCAACAATATGGTTTAACTACTTCGAACATGATGCGACTGGATGTGAACGGCACGAGTGCAGTACCCAAGTTAAAGACAAGCTTAGGAAGACAATAAAATGAGTAGGCGTGTATGGTTTGTTATTTCTTGAATTTATTGCATTTACAAGGTCAAATTAGCTTAACTAGTGAAACTCCGCAGACGTGGTGGGTATTAATATCTAAACACGATAAAATAAAATAAATGATTTTCTTATTTTGTGGGGTCAACGACTGTGTCTAGTCTAGTTACTCAATTTTGTAGCTCTTCCAAACTTTCAATATATCGTAAAATCAACAACAAATAACGATAAAATTAACAAAATTCGAATCTACAACTAATAGCTACAAATATTCGAAAAATAATAAACTCGGGTACCAATTAGCAAACAACAATTTCCTTTTACACTGAAAGGACAATATAAAACTTCAGTAATAATTTATTTAATATATTTTCCATAACAACAGAAATAAAAGTATTGTAACGGAACAAAATCTTCCAGTTATTACTTTACATTAATAACAGCTTCATTCAAATTCTCCAATAACAAGTTAATCCAATATAAACCGGTCTGCAAATAAAATTATCTGCTTTCGAAATTCATGAATCTATTAAAAACAGATTCCATAGTGTACTGAAAATCTCGAACAATATGGAAAATTCTCAACATTTTAAGCACATACTTTTGGTACTAGAGCTCTCTGTGAAGGAGCCGCCCGAGGAACAACCACCACCGAAACTATTCCTACCGCCAAGCAGAGATGCCGTTTAGAGAGTTTTGAATGCCGGTGTAAACACAGGCCAAATGTCTCGGTGGTGGTGGCGTCTGTGTTGGATCATTAAGTTCCCTTCAAAATGGTTGAGCTGGATGGTGCTGATGGCATGGCTTATTTTATTTTTTTTGTATTTTTTACTGATGCTTTTAACGTGCACGTCTTTCTATATAATCTTCTCACATGTATAATTACAACATGAAAGATGTAACCAATATTTTGTAAACATTATTTTGATTTCAAAAAGTGTCCGTTTAGTTTCTTGAACTTACTACGCTTTGAAATGGGCAGCTTCACCTTTCTGACTAATCGACCATTTGATAATTCAAGAGTGCCTCTAATTGGTTTATTTGAATTAAATGCTTTGAGTTTGGTACGTGAGACATTAGAGCTTTGTATCTGGGATAGCAACGCTACAACAATCGCTCCAGCGATGGCTGTAGATTTCCATAGATGACCACTTCCAATCAGATACGCCATCTGCTTCACTGCGATCCGTTAACATACTATAAAACTTTTTTTTTCTTCTTTCTTTTGTTTTTTTTTTATCTTTTTGTATGCACTTGTCTATGTGACAAATAAACCTATTTTTAACCTTTCTTTTCCTTCTTTCTATTTTGTCAAAGTCTTAAACAAACACAGTGTCTACAGTTGGAAATACATTTTGTCCACAATGTAGCTAATTCGTCCCCTTTGTCCAAATCCTTCGGGACAATCGGTACTTTGAATAGAAATGTGAAGATTAAGGAAACATTTAACCCAGGGAACATTTCGGTGCTATAATTAAGGTATCTCGTTATTTAGTGTCCAATATGTTTAATGTAAAGCTAATTGAATTAAAAGAAAAGGTTCGCGTTTAGGAATTTGGGGACTGAGTTTTATTGAAAAAGAAAATAAAAGAATGAACATCTGGAAAACAGTTTTTCCCACAGGTGAAATAACATATTTTACGAAAAATTCCCTGAGAATGCAGAATCACTTTGACTTTAACCTTTCATATATATCCCATAATTACAGAAACAATTTATTAAAAAACCATTGTGTCTTGCGTCGATATACGTTCGGTTATACGTATGAAGGTTAACATATTTTGTTGGATGGTACCCAATCTGGTGGATACCTGATGGTAAGTGCACACTGTCTCTGGACTTATAGACATCTATAATACCAGATGCAGCGCAGAGGTGTAGACATCCCACAGAAAAGTTAAATGTGTCTGGTCTCTACAATTGAAACCTTTCAAACCGGTACGCAGCAACGCTGTTTGGCTGCAAAATTAGATAATATAGCAAGTTTAACTACAGTAATCTAATTTCAGAAGCCAATTCAATTGTAAAGCTCTCCTCACAACAGTTAAATCACACCATTAACGGACTTCAGAATTTCGAATCTCAAAAACGCACACGGAAGGCTCTGCAAGCCGAACTATCTCCCCAAAAATCCATCAGTTGATTAATAGATTCCTGGAATGCTTTCAGGAATTCCGAAAATTCCTCTCGAACAACAATTCTTCGAGCACTGAATGCCGTATTCACTCCCTTCGCACTTCGGCTCCCTTCCCAGGGTTGGGCCTCCCTCCGAATAGAAATGTGTTGATTATTTACAAATAGCGCTATTCCGTGATTCGTCGGCAGGTATTGTCCGTCCACGATTGTTGGCTTGTTTTATACTTTCGATATGATGAGCATTTCAACTTCATTTCCCTCAGAGATTGACTGGATTTTCGAATGATTTAATCAAATTAAAGGCGTTACTTGGATTGGTGCTTAGAGTGATTTATTTAGTTGTGTTTGGTGGAGTGGATTAAAATGAAGGGGAGTTTTGTGTCCTTAGTCATTGAAATCCATTTAAAGATTGGCTGTGCAAGGGTCTTTTGTTAATATAATAATCTGAGGGGTTTTGGGTCTTGATGTGATTACATGTTAGCTATTTAAGCAATATGAGACCTTTTGTGTAATCTTTGCCTGTAGCCAACTACACCAGGCCGTTATTATAGTAAAAATATTCATGCTAGGCTTTCAATATTTTAGTAGACAATAGACAAAAAGCTTTTATTTAATAATGCTACAGATATAACAAAAAATACCTAATCAAACTCAATTTACAAAAAAGCTTCATAAACTTGCAAAAACAATCTCATTTAGTAAATTGTAACCCATTTTCATGATGTTCATTTGATTCGCAAAATATTTTTCAAGTTGACTCCCACAATTCCTCCGGGATTGTAATGCACAGGTAAACATTTTACGAGCCATTTCAAACTTGACAGGTGTCGTAAAATGCATTCAAAATTGAGGATTGCAAGTTTGACAATAAAAAAGTTTCAGCCCAAGCAAATGCCGAATTATTTAA
This sequence comes from Eupsilia transversa, assembly GCA_914767815.1. NCBI lineage: Eukaryota > Metazoa > Arthropoda > Insecta > Lepidoptera > Noctuidae > Eupsilia > Eupsilia transversa. The sequence continues at coordinate 5,265,368 of OU611896.1, read as the reverse complement.
TGATGGAAACATGAATGATAAAGCGTATATAAAAGTTTAGTAAAGAGATAATAATGATGGTCGTTTATTACTAGAATACGGAGTTACGATAAGTGGGTGGTACTCCTGGATTTATGAAACATATTCTCTCAGAGACGAAGTATTACATGAAGCAAGCAAAGTTTGTACGATATTAAAATGTTCCTTAACCATATTGTTAGGAGAGAGTTCCGGTTCTCCAGAGTCACGACCACTCGATCGTGATTTCTTATCTTCAAGTTAAAAGGACACCACATCACGTATCTCGAATATATTCTATTGTTTTTTGTGGTTTATGTTCAACTCGTATTATTATCAGTAACCATATTTTCTTCGATATTTTGAAGTACTTGTGGCTAAAGAGGTCAAGCTACATATCCGTTGAAAAAGTTATTCTTGTAATACATGTAATTATTATTCAGCTAATTTGTTTTCTCATCATTATTTCATTTTGTCTTTTTCTGCTACCTGCCGTTGTCCTATGTTCCTTGGGGTCAGTGTAGCTGTTTTTCTCTTTCATTCTCGTCATCTTTTAGTAATTCCTCCGTTTTTTAAATATGATCGTCATATTGGAAAACTATCATTACAGTCACTCTGCCTTTTGAAATAGTGTCATAAACTTGTAATTTCCAATGCTTAACCTTTATAACTTTCAGACATAATTATAATATTTTATTATTTCATTTTGTTTTTATTATTCTAGTTTATTATCATTTTGTATAAGTATGTTGTATAAGTGTGTTCTGTGACAAAAAAAACCTATTTTTCATATTTTTTTTTCAATATCGTTTCGTTCGTCAACGTAGACTGAGTGTAGTTAATAGAAAATAATTCCATAGTTCATAATGTGGGTCATATCATTACATCATGAATATTATATGGAGTAATGTACACTTAGGAGGCGTTAGGTGCCATTTTAAATCAGATACGGGTCATTAATGTTCTTTGGTAGCAGTAAAAATTATACGTCCATGACAACTTTTTATGGCTTTCTTTTTTAAATTATGTGGGTGTTTAATACGTCATATTTCCACCACCATTACTGTGGTTTTATGTGGCGGGTTAATGCAACCATTTCTAGTGATTCGTCAATATGTCATGTGGGCTTGATGAGGTACCTACTCATACATAGTATGGCAGTTAAAATACACTTTTAAGAAGTGAAATATTCATGAAAATTAACAACTTTTACCATGGGATCAACACTCATATATTTATGAAAAAAATGGTTAGCTGTTCTATATCAAAATGTAGTGAACAGCATTTTTTTTTAGCAAATATACTTCAATTTCATAAGTATTACACTGTGTCCTTTGTTTTATCTACCACACTAAAATAAATAAATAAAATTATATATTTATATAAATTCAATTATTTGAAAATATTGCATACTATATGAAAATATTGTATGCAATATTTTTTTTATAGGTAAAATGTATCGGGACTATATGAAAAAAAAACATCTTGTCTGTATACCTATATTATAAGCAAATAAATATTTTCTATTTCATTTAAAATCAGGATATATTCGTAACATCAGATACAGGGTAGACCCTGTATCTGATGTTGTAATAGACAGGTGGAAATATAGACTGTGTATTATCAGCACAATATCGTGATGTATAATGGATACCACAAAGGCAGTTGCAGATACAAGACACAATAGATGCCATAGCAATATCAGATTTCAAACGTCAGTATTTGTCAGCAACAGTTACAAATTACAAAGCCTCTAGAGTCTGCTTGGACAAATATAAAGACATAGCGTTTGACAGAGTTGAAGGAACTTTGATAACCGATTATACTCACAAAGAAAAAAAAAGAAAAGTTGATTGAATCCGTATCAAAATTATTTGCTTAAGGGTTTATGAAAATAATGAAAAGAAAATCATCCAATAACTTTCATAAATATATATATATATTTATTTTGATAAAAGAAGAATATTTTAGATTTGAGAATAATGTTACAATCAGCTAAAAATAACAAAAGTCTCTTATTCGATCCGAAAACTGAAAACATTAGCCCATACAAAGAAATGAGCTGCTTTAACACTAAAGTAACGTAATTTGGGTCATCTTATCTAAAAAACCCTCGATATTGACCTCCCTTTAGAAAAAAAATGGTATAAAAATTAATCAAAGTCTGCATACTAACGATATTTAGTTTGAAGTAGAATCAACAGAATTGAATGAAAAACACTTGAAAGCGTGTTATTTTATAATGTAAACGGAACACTCGTGTTGGACAATAGCTATCGAAGATTGAAGCGGACCACTCGTTAGCTTACATTCAGATTGGCATTGTTTCTAAGGGTGTGTGTCTCGAGAGGCAGCGGGAGCGATACTTTTTCAGAAACCCGCCTCGTAGGAGATCGTGCGATACCCCCTGTTGGGGCCGCGTAAAGGGCCATCGACCGCACGATCCCCACGTAGAGCCGCCTACAGGGGGCGCTTGGGCTCCCCAGATTTAAAAGCAGCATTGACAGCGCCCCAGCAGCACCCAGCAACTTGGGCACCAGCCATCGGAAGTGGAGAGCTTACAAAAATTGTGTTTTTTTGTAACTTGAACAACACAGAAATTGTAATGACTAAGAGTTTCGTTTTATAAACGTCTACGTCTAGTGCAGCTTTTTTTCAGCATTCACGCAGACGTGCGCTCGGTTCGGTCCGTGTGTTAGGTTAAACTGAATGCCGCTGCTCGGGCTCGGCGCGCCGTCGCCTATGGTCGGCGGCGGCGGCGCGGGAGCAATCACGGCGGCGGCGGTGCGCCGGCGCGGCGCTCATATCTAGCCTGGAATGCCCTTTCAAACCACCAAAACGACTGTTTGTCTGTTCGTCAGTTCGGCATTCATAAAAATGGGTACTAGCTTTAACAGTATAAATCGAGACTGATAGTAATAAATTGCTTATTTGAAAACCAATACACAGTTATGGGTCTACATAAAATACCTTAAATTATTAAGCTATATCCTCCGTAATATCGGAAATACTGCAGTATTAATTTTGAAATAAATATATGTTTAAATTGAGGATTAATATTAAGTACTATGTTTGACAAAAACACGATTCCATAAAATTTTCTCTATAGAAAAAAAATACTAAGTCCAAACCGAACAATAAACCGCTGCCACGCTGGTATAAAAAAAATTACTTCAAATTAGATCATGAAACTTTGCATAATAACTAAACTAACTATAGAGCTGACTGGGTTTTTATTTTTTTTAATAACTATTACTTGCGCCGTAAAAAGCAATTGACTAAACTATTGACGCCTTGGAGCCGCCAGCACCCGACTCCGTCTCACTCTCACTTAGGCCGCGAGCAGTATGGTGCGAGCGAGATAAAAAGTGAATTTGAGCTGAGGTACTATGGGCTCTTAATCGCTTCCCGCTTCCATTTAAACCAATGCTGTCACTCCAAACTTTCAAGGGGTTTTTGTCTTCAATTCCACTCAAGGTTTGGCAGCCTCTGGATCAACCTGTAATACATAAGTGATCAAAGTCAAATAGGTTTTTTATAGTTGAACCAATCGCTTTTTTATGGAAGCGTAAATTGGACAAGTTTTGGTAGAAGACTTAAAAGTTTTATTGTTACAACAAGCGTATGGTAAAATAAAACTTCGCTGTTTAAAAGAAGCAATTGAAATTGGGTGAAACTGAAAAGAATAGAGGAAAGAAAGGGAGAAAACGCATTGACTAAAAGAGTAATTAATATAAATGTTGATGGATGGAGAGGAAGTCCAAAGAAAAGATGGATAGATTGTGTGAGGAATTATATTATGAAAGAGAAAGGGGTGAATGATAGCGTGAAGAAGAAAATATGATGCACTTATGTATAATAGTTGATAGCCACACTATCGTATTAGGTCGAAGATCTGTACAGATAGTTGTAAGATTAAATGTGTAGTGTATATGGAGTTATAGAAGACGTCTACCATATAGTATCGGAATGTGTTCGGACGGAGCCTCAGAGGCGTACAAATTTTGGAAATTATAATTTTAGTGTAAGTTTTTTTAACAGCATTTTATCACGACCAATGTCAGACGAGGCTAGGGAGTTGTTTAAAATTGTCATCATAGGCTTAAGGATACGATTAGGTTAGTTCTGAACTGTTTTGTTTTTTGTATTCAATCATGGGGGTGACATTTTCGTTATTGAAAAAACCCCCTATATAAAAAAAAGAAAAAAAAAGAGTAACAAAATCAATGTTGCGCCAACCCCGACTAACATGGGACAAGGGCAGGAAGATCATGATGAGTGAAATTGGAAAGAATCTTCTTAGATGGTGGAAATGAGTTAAACGCAATTAACAATAGGAATTTAGAATGTTTGTGGAATTGCTGGTTAGGGACGCCGTACACTTAATGGTGAATTAGTGATGTTCTTCAAAAATATCAGGTATGGTTCAATAGTTATCGAATGGCCGATATCGTTGGCCTACCACCGGGTAAAGGTGACTTACGAAATATATAAATAAAAGTAGACTTCCATCCCTATTCCTTTTATTAGTAGGAAAAATATTTAAAATTTATTTTCATAGCTTCTTCCAACAACAGTAACTCACAGTTGAATCAAAATTTCCATACAATGTATCCAACGCCGTACAAATGATTTTGAGATGTTCAAATATTAACCTTGATATTGATGATGATATATCGGAATTTGCTTCTACATTGTTACACACTTCGTAATTAAGGCATTCCCCACAGTCCAATGTATTATCTGCCTCCAAGTAACAAGGAGCTGTGTATAACTTCACCCCAGTTTCAGAGTTTTCATTCGTCCTCTGTCGTCATGCTGCCCTAGTACTTTCAAGTCAACTTTTCATTATTTTACAACAGTTAATAAAAGTTTAGTAGTATTTTTTAGCCAATTTTTTTATAGAACTGACCTTATTAAGATGAGTAAAGTAAGCAAGAACAGATTTTTAAAGAAATTGTTTATTTCTTTTGATTAAAAGGTTCTTCTTATTTGAAGCTTGAAATTGGAAGCATTTTAATTCTTTTTCATTAAAAGCCAAGGTTGCGCGTTGTTTTAAAATCAATGTCTTGACTCAGCTTGAGTTTGGTGGCAAAAGTTTAGAAAATCAGATTTTTACACACGGACATATTTTTCTTCTTACACACAATAACACAATAATTAAGAGTGTACTACAGAGCGATATTTCATAATTAATTTAGGAATATTCACAAAATAATGAAAACGGCGAAATATTTAAATCATTTTCGATGTTGCCAACTTTCAAAATGCGCCCTATACTGTCGTGATTAGAGCCAGTCAGCAGAATAAGTACAGCACTGACTGCTCAGATTTTGCCCCTCTTGAAGTATCTGATTACATGAAAAAACATAGTGTAAAATGTAAAATATCGAGAAAATACCAAGTTCAACACACGCTTTGTCGCTGTCAAAATCAATGTTTAGTTTCAACAAAAACGTCTTCTGTCTATAAGAAATGTTTGAAATCTCGAAATGGATTCCAAATGATTCATTTGGAAGAAATAATGTGTGTAATGTAGTGAAATACTGAAATCAATAGCAAAATACACAAAATTTTACATGAATTATTATAGTATCTAATTCTTATTTTTTATTAATTATATTATCTTTAAATACTCACTCGTAATTAAAACCAATTAAACAGACAGCAGCATTGATATGTTCTGGTTTGAAAGACACTTCATTTTTATATCTGCACCTGCTAACCACTTGGTAGCATCATCATCATACCAGAAGTCCACTGCTGGAGATAGCCGCTCCAATTGGACGAGGTTGAAGTCGATTCTCAGCAAGTGCCATCCAGTTGCTACCAGCCTTCCTGTGAAGATCGTCGCACCACGTCCTAGCCTGGGAGCGTCCTACCTTACTTTTGCCAATAAGAAAGAAATTAAAGAAAGAAAAGAAAATACGTTTATAATAAATGACGCAATGAAAAAAAAGTACACGATAATAATAAGTTGGGGGAAAATATACGTCACATCGACTGCTACCCTAATGCTGCAACCCTATGCGAGACAGAGCCCCAGCGCTCGTGGTCATCGGATCTAGGGTTAATATAGCCGACCCATTCCTACTGGTATAGTATTTGCTTATAAGCGGTGGCAGCCATACCTATTCTCGAATAATTGCACACCTTAAAACAAACAATTCAATAATTAGTTATTACTCAGAAATAACAAATGAATAATTAAAACATCACACGATCAGAAACAGTTGGAAATCAATCTAATCGTAAAAATATTTGCATATTTTTGTTTTCGTTTCATTATTTCGTTCGATATTAATTTTGTTTCAGACCACGAAATAAAAACCAGTTTCAGACTGAATTCTTTGGCAATGTTTGTAAACACAAGCAAACAATAATATGTTTCAACCTCTAATAATTTGTACTAGAAACAAAAGGATTAAGTACCAAATTTAGTATTGCAATATTGGACAGAATATTGTTTTGGTCGCAAGTGTTACATCGAATGTTTTAACATACTAAGGGCGGATTCGACCAATCGGGAATAAATTTTATCCGAGGAATAACATTTTTACTTCTGACAGTTTTCGTATGGAGAAACTGTCAAAAATTCAAAATTTGTTCCAAAGAGAAGGCTTATTCCGCGGATAAAATTTATTCCTGTTTGGTTGAATTCGCCCTTGCAATGGCAATCCCTATAATTCAACGTTCATTGCGTGATTTACGCCATCGAAAAGACAAATTTTTCAATTCAATAATATGAAGCGATGGATTAGCAATTTCCTTCCTTATCCGTCGGATTGTGGTTGGAAGTGTTTTACGCAATTGGGTGCGGGTAAGGCGGAACTGTCACCGTTCTTTTAGTTTCAGATTAATTATTAGTTAAATTAATAAAAGTTCGTTCCTCCCTGATAAATTGCTCGACGGAGCTAACATACTTTTATTAGGGAACGCATTGAACGGATACACGATAACGGTTGTCCAACCTAGTGTTTTTTAACAACTTTAATACAAACACTGGTGAAAAAGACAGATTTTCATAAAAGCCGTTATAATTATCACGGCCACCGATCTTTTAGGCGGCCACACTGGCGGCGGCAGCGGCGGAACTGCGGTGGCCGCCACATAGCGTCCGCAATCTACCGTCGAATGACGTCACTAGAACGATAATTATGATAGTAAGTAGGTAGGTGTGTTTTCTACAGAGCGATTTTTGACACCGTAAAATCAAACCCCGGTGCCATAATTTTGTCGGCACGTAATGTGGCGGTCACCGCTCTTTAAGAAGTAAACGTTACTTGTTCCAAAAACATAAGTGTTATGTCTTCATCCACCAACCCTTTTTTTTTTTTTTTGGGTGGGAAATCATCCAATGACTTCTCCCGCTCTGGGCGGAGCGGAAGGGCGTGTCAGACTTTTACTGACTAAAACCCACCCGTGTTCCTTCCCTTGCCATGCCAGGGGCCACGGTTTCCCCTTAGGACTACCCGCAACCCCGGCGGGCAACGGTCCTAGCGGACCCCGTCAGTTTTGCTGACATCTCTTTGAGGCGCGGGTGGTGGATTATGGATCACTGGTCCTCACCCCGCGCTTACACCAAGGTATAAAACATGTTGTACTTGTAGAAATATTAACAAAAGAGTGACCGAAATAGTTAACAAAACATCTGAAACAACGTCAATACATGTACCTATGATAACGTCCTGTTTCATACACGAAATGTGTTTGACAAGTCTTTTACAAGTCGAAAGCGATTTTCACAACTTATATAAGGGTTAGAAAGATAAAACCTGAATCCTAGCTGTGGTAACTGTACAAAGCATGATTATGTTACGTTACGTTAAGTTTTCAGTCAAAATTATATGTTATATAGCAGCAAGTTCTTGGATTTAATAACAAAGCTTGAAAAGGGTCGTAGAAGCGGTAGGCATTCTCCGAAAAGCCTCTCGTAAAACTGTGCAATTAACTTGTAAACCAAACAATTGAAGACTATAATTAATTTTAAAGTGGTTAAATCAAAATGAACATTATTAAATCCCGGGCGAATTAATTAATCATTCGACTGGAAAAATATTGGAAGCTCTGACGTATGACAGTAGATACGTATTCACATTTAATTAAGTTCTTTTTATATTCAAGGTATGTTAAAAGGACACAACACTACAATTGCACAGGGTAATAAAGTAACAGTATTACATCTCGGCAGTGACCTTGAAATAATTACCTACGGCCGCTCAATAGACAAAACTTCCGCGTCCGCACGTTACTGCCACGCATTCGAGACTGTCGCTTACTGGTATATACTAACTCCCTTAGGTACTAATAAACTTATTTTATCAGGTGAATAGTTCCACACCGATTTCTCTCTTTCAGCCGTCAGTAATTTGACGTTTGAAAGAAGAAGACAAAGCGTTGTGTAACTATACAGATGTTATACAACGTTTATTAGTAAAGGCGGGTCTGCTGCGCCATGTTTGGATGTTTTAAAAACATCAAACATCAAACACGAACTAATCAGGCCCCTAAATCAAATACGAAGCGATTTGATTGGTTCGTGTTTGATGTTTGATGTTTTTAAAACATCCAAACATGGCGCAGCAGACCCGTCTTAAGGAGGTGAGATTTCGAAGCGAGTTGTTCCAGCCGTTTTCGTTGAAGACGTAATACTATTATTTATTGGTACTGTAATCATTGTGAGGTTGACCCTCCCATTGTGTCACCTAATGTAAACTTTCTACATTTACATTTGTAATTCGTATGGTGTACATAATAAAGGGTAATATCCAAACTGGCGTAGACACATATTAAGCTTATGACCTATCAATGGTAGGTTACACCAATTAGAGGTTCTGGCTTAGAAATAGAGTTATACTATACATTACATAAAGTTATTTTATTTGCACAAAAAGAAAATAACTTAGTTTGCTAATTTTTTCTTTAACTGTACGGATTCTTTGATAGCAAGCGTTAAGCCGGGTCTGCTGCGCCATGTTTGGATGTTATAAAAACATCAAACATCAAACACGAACCAAACAGGCATCCGCAAATCAAAGACGAAGCGATTGGTTCGTGTTTGATGTTTGATATTTTTAAAACATCCAAACATGGCGCAGCAGACCCGGCTTTAGTGAAGACCATGAGGTCTTCGGTTGCATCTCTAGGTCGAGTAAAGTAATATTAAGTTTTTGATTTTCCAAAAGGAATTGCTAGTTGAAAGGAGTTATTATATTGAAAGTTAGTACTGACTTTCAATATTATAACTCCTTTCAACTTTCGCTAGGCCAGCGCAAGGTCTTATCAGTGACATGAGGCCTACTGTACTAGAAGCCCGAAGTCTAGGTTTGTGCCAATAGCTGGAAAAATATTTACATCTCCTCCAGACTGTCTCTTTTGCGCAAATACCTCAAGCGCTACTAATAGGTAAGCATGAGGTCCTGGTTACGATTCCCATGTCTGGCAAAGCGTTATTGGGTTTTTCCATCAGGAATTTCTCAGAAGCAGTCCGAGGTATCGATTTGTGTCCGGTTGATGGCAATAAGCGCGCACCCATAAACAACATAACTGGGGCCTAAGCCCTCGTTCCCACGGACGTAATAAAATCGCGGCGGGATAAAATCGCCCAGCGCGTTTTTTCCGCGCCTTCGACAGAGTGTTCGAACGAGCGTGAAAAAATCACTTGGAATTAACTCTTCGTGCAGTGCGGACGTATCATGGACTCCGTAAAATTATTAGCGGCAGCTATTTGTGTGGCCATGAGACGACAAAAAAAGCAGAGAAAATATTTTGGGTGCATCCTTTGAACAATGATCGATATTTAAAAGGCCAATTTGTGACGCTCTATGATGATTTAAGACAATATCCTGAAATTTTTTTTAGTTATTTTAGAATGTCGATGCGCACATTTGACGAGTTATTAAATCTAATAGAAGTTATTAAATTAAATTTTCTGGATCCAAATCCCAATACATAATTTTATCCGCCCGCACTTGCGGCACGTCTACACTCTACAAGCCGGTGCGCCGAACTGAGCATCGCGCGCGTTTTTTACGCGTCCGTGGGAACACAAGTACAGAACTTCGTATGTCGCATTCATTCAACGCTCAACGCCGAGCGTTGAAAATCGAACACTGCGCGATTTAAAATCTCGGCGTGGAAAAAACGCGGCCGTGTGAACAGTTGTACCGCTTTGCATTTGTTCCATTCCAAGCGCGCCACGCGATTTTATCACGCGCGTGGTTTTCGCGTCCGTGGGAACGACGGCTAAGTCTACTAATTTATAAACGTCACAATGGTGTCATAATGGTTAGTTTTTGACAGATTTTGTATGGCAAATCTGTCAAAAACTAACCATTATGACACCATTGTGACGTTTATAAATTAGTAGACTTAGGCCCCTGGAGAAATGTGGGTGTAGTATTGGTACACCTCTGCCTAATCCTGCGGGGATTACACATGTTATGTTATGTTTCATCTCTGCTTATCTCTTCAGGGAATACAAGCATGATGTTACGTTATTTCCTTCATTACAGTAACCTTTTGTAGTTTCGCGAATCCGTTGTTTTCCTTATTTATTTATCGTATAGTTTGATGGCCCGTAATAATATGATTTATCATGTATCCCACAGAGAATTGTTCACGGCACACCTCCCACTGTTTTAATGAACAAATAATAGTGGGTAATCGATACAATATTATTATAAACAGTAAGAAAAGGAAGGTTTAGATATTATTTACTAATAAACAGGTTATGGGCCGTGTGAAAGATGATATGGGTAGAATGGGGGGACTACGATGACGACTAATAGAGAAGTATGGAAGAAAAAGACATGTTGCGCCGACACCAAATTAATTAAGAAGGACAAGAGAACATAACATAACATCACGCCTGTATTCTCCGAAGGGCTGGGCAGAGGTGTACCTATAGTACACCCACATTTTGCCAGTTATGTTTGAGTCCCATGTAATAGGGGTGAGCATATTGCCATTAACCGGGCACAAATTGACACCTCGAGCTGCTTCTGAGAAATTACTGATGGAAAAACCCAAGTTCACTTTGCCCGACCCGGGAATCGAACCCAGGATCTCATGCTCAGCACGAAGAAGGACCAGAGAAATGATTATGAACAGCTCAATGATGTCATTGCGTAAAGTGTGATCATAAAAACATTTTAAAGATAATCTATTGTTCTAGCTGTAATGGCAAGAAAAATACAAGACAAAATTATTTGAACATAGAAATCCGTCACTAAGACGACCCACTGAAGAAAAATATACAAGAAAAACATTTTTACATAATTAACAATTCAATTCAAATTCAATTCTTAATTAAGCGGAAGATCGTACCAATTTGTCACTAATCTCGTCAAAATTCGGCGTTTATTAAAATGAGTACATAACATTGCTTAAAGTTAACTAATGATTAGCGACTGTTAAACCATACATTTTTGACGTTTGGACGTCACTTAACTTTAAGCAACGTTTATAAATAAACCCATAAATGTACACAACCTACAAATAAACAAATCAGGCGCAAATCTAAATAGAGTAATGTATTTCAACGAGTACCAAAGCGGAAAATTATCAAACACCTAATAAAATAGACGAATATAAAGACATTCTAAAAACGAATTTAATGAAAACCCCCATTCGGTTAAATTACCCCTTTGTAAAAGCACACTGGTTTTATAATCTGTCGCTCGCATCAGTATTTAAATAGCGCGAAACACAATTTTATTTTTCAGACGTCTTTGGGCATGCGCCGTGGGGCACAGTCCGTTTTTCCCGGCTGTACTGTGCACACACACTGTTGCAGTTGTAGGTGATCGGTGCCGCACACAGGGACAGAATTGTACCGGGACTCAAATCACTGACGCGAGTCTAGGATCACTCACACATCAACATAAGCTGTGTGTACACTGTTTACGGACTTCCACTCACACATTGAAGCGCTTACCCTGGCGATGCTGTGTTCGTTAGTTAGTTTCCCGCAAGGTGTCGTGCGAGTCAGACGTGCTGTTGCGTTATTTGACGGATGACGTACGTCGAGTGCAACGAAATGTGACGTCGCGGGTTGTAAAATACGAGATATCAGAAAGTGATGAGATTTATGACACATAATAAGGGTTACTGGTAAAAGTTTGTGACGAACTTTGTGTACTTAAAAACTTTGTTCGGCTAATAGTTTTAGTGAAGTGCTAAGTGTGGTTTACTGTTTAAGTGGAAATTATTATAAACAGGAAAGTTTTACCTTATGAAGTGACTTCAGTTTTTATTTTCTGGATTTATCAGGTAAGGCAGAGATTTTAATTACTACTAGTTAAAAATCTAGGAAATATTAAAGCGTCTTTTGCAATGACTTCTGCAATATATTTTTACAAAATTTTATAATCATGATTCATGATTGTTTTAAATACCTACTACTATTAAAATATTAATAAATAACATTAAATATACCAAAGAGAGAGAGCTAGAGAGAGTATTCCATTCAATATACATTAAAAAAAATTGGTCACTTTTTTTGTGCAAAATAAATCTATTATTTCAATCACAGAGATTTTCTTCGATCTTATTTAAAAAAAAATCATAGAACGTTCAAAAGTAAAATATGTATTTTATTTTTGAACGTTCCACGTAATTTTGCTGGGTAACATTATTATAATTTTTATAACGTAATATAACAATTAGTATAACATATTATAACTAGTTATTTAACACTATTACAAATGAAAAAGAAACCCGAAAGTGAAAATCCACGTCTTTTCTTCGAAAAAGGGAACAAATGGGTGTCCAAGCGATTTAACAAGCAATTTTCAGCACTTTCTAAGAACTGACTTATTAAGTGCTGGGTGCGGTTGTAGCCAATGTTAAAAGTTTCACAGAACTTATTAGGTTTCCATCGATTTTTTACAATCGGCAATATTTCTCTTGAAGACTGTCGACTGCACAGAATTGGCTCAATGAATTACTTGCACTTTAATTTTGTCGCAATCGGCAAAGCGGCAATTCCAGGGATCGTTTTTATGGTTTGCGTGTTCAGATATTGTTGTTTTTTTCTCTCACTTAAGAGGTCAGATAGGCAGGTGTTCCATTTAAAATACTGGTATTCAGCTGCACCCGGTTGGAAATCGACCCCAACGTAGTTGGGAACAGGCTTGGCAGATGAAGTGGTCTCTTTTAAGGGATTTAATAAGAAACACTACTTACTGTAGGTACTAGATAATTTTTGTAAAAATGAGTTTTCTTTCATTAAATATTTAGAAAAAAGTTAAAAAAGAATAACTAAATGATTATAAATAAAATGTTCTTGCCCAGCCACTACTGTAATGTGTTGTAATGTAATGTATTGACTGTAATGTCATTCGAAAAATGCGGTATTCTATTTATTATTGAATACCGCATTTTATTTTCTCAAGGAAGGTTTAGTAATTAATCAGTTGCCCGAGTGATACTAGCTCGCATCACTAGTTTATGAACACGATCTGGCATGTTAAGCAACGCTTGCCGAGGCCGGTCCGTGGATGGGTGACCATCATGCCGAAATCCCTCCGTACCTCAGAAAGCAGGTTAAGCCGTTGGTCCCGGCTGTCATTTGTAGATCTTTGATAGTCGTTACGGGTAGTCAGAAGCCGGAAAATCTGACAATCAGTCTTACCAAAGAGTATCGTGTTACCCAATAATTGGGTTGTGGAGGTCAGATAGGCAGTCGCTTCATGTATAACGTATTCAGCTGCATCTGGTTAGACTGGAAGCCGACCCCAACTTAGTTGGGAAAAGGCGAGGTAGATGATGAATTAGTGCCAGTTTCTCTTGCCTTCTAAGCTTTCAGCTACTTAGTAAGCTTGGCAACTTATCTATCTCTCCATCTATTAAGCCTAGATTGTTTCTACGTGGGTATTATTAAAACTGCAAAATATCAGCAATAAATGGTTGTATCATAACTAATATTTATAAATGTGAACGTTAATGATAGTTGTAACTCAATCACGCATAAAAGGCTGAACAGATTTTGATGAAACGCAAATAGCAAGCTTTTTATCCGGGCACCTACAGTGCAAATGTGTCTGACAACCAGTCTTACCAAGCGGTACCGTGTTACCGAGTAACTGGGTTGTGGTAAGATTGTCAATCGCTTTTTGTAAAATTCTGGTACTCAGCTGTATCCGGTAAGACTGGAACCCAACACCAATAAAGTTAGAAATAGACTAGACACAGATGACTTATTATGCGAATGAAACTGCAGGCACCAACTAGTTCACAAACATTTAAGAGGGTGCATCCTAAAAGTTGGCAACGTCGTAAATAGCTGTCAAATATTTACCTGTTTCGATTAATTTGGAAATAATACTGTATGGAAATAAGAAATGTGGCTAACCAATTGACTAGAATATTAATAATGAATTGCAATTATAACATTGAATTTGATGTTGTACCCGTTTTAGGTGAAAAAAAGGCATTTGGAAAGTTACCAAATACTTTTTTTACATCTAAAACGAACTATTCGGTGTTACGATATTAATTATTGCATTTCATAATCAATATTCTAGTTCGCTAGTTAGCCACATTTTTTCTTTCCATACAGAAATATTATCAAATTAATCAAAACAGCGAAATATTTGACATCTATTTGCGACGTTGCCAACTTTCAGAATAAACCCTCTTAAAGACTGAAAACTAATTTCGTATTTCAAGTTTTAGAGACCAAAATCCCTGAAAGTCGGACGGACAGGGGTGCCAAAACGGACTTGATTATACTCTTTAAATGTTAATATAGGACATTAATACTTCCAGTACCTAATGAAAAATCTGTATGCTTTTGGCAAAGAAAACTTTTAAATAGGATTGTGACCTCGATTATCTTTTCTTGCATGGATTGGACTGACCATTTCAGGACATTGCACTGATTGGGTAAAATACAATAGACGTAGATATATTTAGTAAACTATTCCGCTTTACTATTCTGATACTATTCACACGTCGTGTACGGGTTCGCGACAAGTCAATCGTCATCCTGAGGATGCCGCGTTGAGTGGTGAAATACGTGTCTTTGATTGATGATTTCAGTGATTTCTTCCAGGGTTTTTTTAGACTCTTTAAGAATAGTAAAGCGGAATAGTTTACTAAATATATCTACGTCTATTGTATTTTTAATGGATTTCCGCCAAGTCACGCCTGAATCAATTAACTACTGATTGGGTAGACACCCACTTAGTTTAGTTTTTTTGCGTTTTCTGTGCATTTCATCTAGAATCGGGGAACGAAAGAGAAAAAAATAAAATTCCTATTTCAATAAGCTAAAGTTCGTGACCAATTTTTTATTACATCAATTAATGTAAGTCAATTAGATTTTGGAGCGTTTTGTCTCGATAATAAATTATTGAGACGTTAATTTACTCAAAACCCGGGCTTATAATTTCAATACCTTTATAATAATTTCACTTCTTCGGTGACATAAGTTAATCTGTCAAATTGTTAGATAGGCTGGCTGCCTGGGGCCTATGTCTACTAATTTATAAACGTTACAATGGTCTCTCAATGGTGAGTTTTTGACAGTTAGGCCCCTGGTAGGTTCATGACAAAAATCCTCTACCTTATTCAGTAAAAATGTAGCCTAGATATTTCACTTCGAATGCACCTCGACATGAGGCTAGGTATATCTTATAAACCTACGTTCTACCGTTACCAGTTACCCCACAGATCAATCGTTAGTAACAAACAATGCCACAGTGAAGTGATGGATTGGGGAAGGATTCTGAAACATCGAGATTCTACGATGCCTCGAGCGTAAGCCATAAGCCGTCGGGTTGATACGTCGGTACCTATGGGCGTTACAGCGATTTTAGATTGGAAAACTAGACTTACTTCAGATTGACTTGGAAAAGCATTTTTAGAACTTGATAGGTTTAAGCTGTTAAATTATAAATGTAAGGCTGAAATTACTCTTGGCGTAAGCTTTTATACAATGTGGAGAAGACAATACAAAAATAAATGAAAATACTGGCAATATTAATGCACAGAGTATTTAGGAACTATCAAATAAATCCTAACATTGATATTATAAAAGTGATTTTTTCTAGCGAACTAAATAGTAGTGAAGGGCTGACTATGAATTTTGTCTATCCTTGACTTAGCTATAGGGACTAAACTATTGTTTGATTGAATTTTTCGGCACTGGGAACGTCATTTTATACGCAGTTTAACTTATTTTTGAATTGTCGTGTCCACCTTATTTATCCAGTTAAGTTTTACTAGTAAGGTAAGTAAGAGTTTTAGAGCCTTTTTGTCTCAGGACTTCTTTTTCTCTTATAAATTGTTGTCTTTCCTGTACGTGTCCCAAATAAAAAAAATCTTTCTGTCTATCTTTCTTTCTTTAAGTAATACATAAAGACAACATCACCCTTGTACTGCCTGAAAGGTTAGGCAGAGGTGTGTGTGGATTTGTGCCACGTTGATGGCAATAGGCTTCCCCCTTTTATCATAGGACTTAAACATAGCTGGCGAAATGTGGATGTACTATATGTATTTACTAATACTTTTAAACTGACATAATAATATAAAATATAATAAAATCACGATTACTACTAATCCACTATGACCTTCCACCACCACATGACCATTGACCTACTATAGGTACACCTCTGCCTAACCCTTCCGGATGGCGTGATGTTGCTGTTGCTGTAAAATCACGATTAAAGTAGTGGGAAGTTCTTTATTAGGACTTAGAATTGGAAACAGTCTGTTAGTTAACTTGTGAGTTCAATCTTTGAAGCTTAGTTCAAGTATCGTGTGAGCTGATTTCATAAAATAGACATTCACTAGTAATTTTCAACCCACTTAACATACGATTATGCTTGTGTATTTTACCTACATTCCACAAAACATGTTAACCAAAATGTTGTCTTGTGAAAACCACAATACTTATTTCTACTACTAATTCGACTATGAAGTTTCTGATTGGAAATCTTTAGTATGAATGTGAAACAAAGGCCTCGTTTACATTACATTTGAGTACACGTGCGTACTCAAAATTATAAACTTTTCATAGGTACTTCATTACCTCCTTATATGTGCTTCAAAGTTGAACTTTGCGTATTATGATAACAAACGTTTGTGAAAATTATAGCCTTCAAAGTCTTTCGTGCCGTTCAAAGACTTTGGTACGGTTCAAAGACTTTTATTGATTTGTTGTTGCAAGTAGTACATTTTTATGTTGCTTGTTAAAATCGTCTGGATAATTATTGGATATTTTTCTGACAAAAGGATAAAAGAAGCCTGTAAAAGGGACTTACACGAGTATTAAGTTGTGTTTCTTTTAGCCGCTGGTCATATCTCATTTATTCTTAATTGGACTTTTCTTGGCAGTAACTCGTACTTTTATGATGTTTCTTTTCTAGTTATGTTCTTAGGATAGACGTTAATGATCATTGCGTGCTTTGTAAAACTTGTAGGCGTAATTTGTATCTTTTCTTAAAGTACACACCCACGTAAGTCGTGATTAAATGGCTGAGTTTACTTTACAAAGCGATCTTGAAAGGTCGTTCTAACATATTATTGTTGCGCCATATCTGGGAGATTGACGATTATCGAGATGTGTCTTGTGTGTGTCTGTGCTGTGGGCCTACATAGCTCAGCATCATGCTACGTGGAAGCCTTCTTGTCACAGTAATGACGTGCAACTGCCGGCTATTCTGTTTTATGCTCGTCATCTTATATGTAGATCGATTTTGTTGAAATTCTGATTAATTGTATCTTTTCGTCTGCACGTGTTTCTGTGATAAATTAACCTATTTTTTTTTCTTTTCTTTCTTTCAAACGGAACTTTTTGGTTAGTTTAATTGCCAAACTTAAGTTGAAACTTGGCATTTATCTATCATTCCTAAAACAGCTGAAGCTCAAATTGCGAGTATCTTGTTTATATGATTTTATTCAACAGATTCTTGTGAGAGTATCCGACTTTCTTTTGTTTTTCCTAAGGCGAAAGAGACTACTCTTTACGACGTAGGGAATTCTAGTGTAGCGGCTTGTGTTATGTTTATTCTATGTCTATGTAGTAATGGTTTTCCTTGGCCGAAGAAGATTCTATTTACTAACTCTAACACAGTAAGAATGTAGAACATTGACGTTCCATTAGCCCTTTATGTGTATTTATAAGACCTCACAAAATATCTGCTTCGCTTGCAGAGATATTTTTGGTAATGTGTAGAGCAGAAAGACCCGTCATAATATTTATAGTGACAGCTAGCTTGGCCAAAGCTTACGGGCCCATTGACCCCATTTTTCGCAGTTGACTTTAGCATGTTGGCCGGGATAGTAAGTAGCTGACACTTACCTATGTTTTTATTTCGAAAGTATTCATTCCCTTTGGAACGGACATTTTATTTTAGGGTTTCGGTCGTGGTCCACCTGCTTAGTTCACCTGGGTGGACCACGGGCACTTTTTCTTGCCGGTGGATCACCTCAGTCCACCTAGGTGGAACAGCACCATTAATTTATGCATTAATGCTAAACAAAAAGCAATATACATAATATGCTATTGTTTTCGAACTGAATAATACGAGAGCTGCCTAACTTCAAACCAGATAAATATCATTTTGATTTCGAAAAAGGAGCTATAAATGCATTTTCGGAAGTTTTTCCACAAAAAAAATTAACAGGTTGTTACTATCATTGGAGTAGAGAATCTGGAAAAGGGCCAAAAATTTAAAACTTAATTAATGGTAAAAAGTAATTTTCACTTAGTGGTGGTCTGAGACCGCTCTCAGACCTCCACTAAGTGAAAATTACTTATTAATTCCAATAATATTAACTACATAAGTGTTGAATTGATAACCTCCTTATTTTTAGGTCGTTTAAAAATACCTTAAATTTACCAAAATTTTTGACAAATTTTTGACCTTGGTCGTCGCTAAGATGAGTTTCCGAATATAATTTGAGCGTTTTTTAAGTACGTTAATTGGCTTTCTGGTGTCTGTTCTTATTAAGTCTGATCTGGTCTGTTATAGGAGTCTCCTAATCTGACACTAACAAAGTTACGGATTTCCTTATCCCGCGTGGCATCGAATTTAGGTAGGTACTGTTTATCTTTTGCAAATTGCTTTGATCTTCATTTGAACATTTCTTAACTAGGAAGCGCTTAATAATGTTGTTTGTGGAAACACCATGGGTAGATCTAGAAGTAGGTAGAATATTAAAGGATGAATTTTATAATAAAATTAAAATATTCATCTTTGTTAGAAAAAAAACAAAATTACGACTTAGGACCAACCGCCTTTTGTAGTCTAGTGGTAAGACCACCCGTCTCAGTCCCAGACGTCCTGGGTTCGATTCCCAGTGGGGAAAAAGTTTCTGCTCGGTTTGGTTGCTGGTGGGACTTGTTCTAGTCCGCCTGGCTAGATACTTCAATCGTATCAAGTCTGTCGCCATACAACAATAGTTTCGGCAGTTAGGGGTAAGATAGCCAGTTCAGCTGTGATTGAGGATTCATCAGGTGAGATGAAGGTCAAGAGGTACCCGTTGTGGTAAAAAAAAGGAATTGTTTTGTTAGACTTTTTTTGCAAATCGTCATCTTTAAGGTAATAGTTACTTACTTAGACAAGTCCATTTCTCACAGTAGACAACGCTAGGATGGCCTAGAGTCGTCTACTGTGAGAAATGGACTAGCTTCATCTTCATCATTATATCCATTTGTAATATTTATGATGTTAAGATAAAGCTAAATCTTCACTACAGCAAACTGTGCCACCTACCCTTATCCGACAAAAACTGCAAATGGCAGCAACTGACCAGATTGATGTCAGTATAGAGATGTCTACATTGCTAGAAGCGTTCATGTCAAAGGCTTTTGGCGTTCGATTCAGTCCGTGAATTGTTACAGACAGGTTAGGTACTAGTTACTTCTCACTCAATACTGATCGCACTGATGCGTTTCTAGATGAATTGTTGATTCTAGCTTTGATATATCTATATCAAATTGACATCTGTCAATATGGCTATATTAAAACTATTTAATAAAAATGTTGATGAATGTATTTAATTAATTGTTCGATAGTATTTATTAATTTTATTGATGCGTGATATGAGTCAAATCACATCAATAAAATTAATAAAAACTTACGTCATATCATATGACGTAACAATAATATTTGTAAATGTTTTAACAAAACGGAGATTGTGTTTTTGAAGTTATTATTGTGGATCGTCGTCTATTTCCTGAATTATTAAACGATACCTTAATTTAATGCGTTCTTATAAAATTATTTTACGTGTCCTGAATCATTATCATTTGAAAATCCGTCCGTAAGCGATATTACTACTGGCGTTTCAAATTTCGAAAAATCGACTTCAACTCGCTCTGAAATTGATGAATTTATTTCAACGAAACGTCTAACTGAAACCTACATCTGTTCTCAGCCTACCAGCATAATCCGACTGAAACATATTCAAAGTAAGATAAGGAAATTTCTATCTCAACTGAGCTATATTGGGCCTCAACAAGGATTTAAATCATTAGATTCACCCATCTGTGTCAAAAGATGGTCACGTTTCTGTCTCGTTGACAATGACATTTCAATTTGTACTGTCTTGGTTACTCATTCTGAAAGTCGTATCTATCGTTCCATGCCGGACGTGCGAGCTTAATCTTCTCTTCTCAATATGGACACTTTGTCGCGACCAAAGTACGGTGAGGGCAAATCTGACGATCTAAATCTTTGGGCCTTAAACATTATTTCGAAGAGCTTTTGAAGGATAGAATATATGTTTTGTCAAAGGCTTGAAGACTAGATATGGATCTTTGTTAATCTTTAGGGATCAATATACTTAAAGCGAACCTTTCAGTAATGCTAGATTTTCGGATATCAACTTCTTGGTAATCTTGAGTAAATCTTATGCTATTATATGATAAAAGCTGAATGCATTGAATATCTATCATAGTAAATTGCTACCATGACGTCTGTAACGAACTATATTTATAATTTATTTTAAGAATTGTTGACTTTGTGTCTTTTTTGAGAATAAATATCTTTAAACTCAAATGTAGCAAACATATATAGGTATTATGTTACGTTTATCATGTTATAACGGTCGCTTCTTCAATATATGAGATTTTAGGTATCTCTAAGCAGAATATTTACAGCTACTACCTACATACTAACGTATTTTTTTTAGTGATGAGCAATATGGAACTTTTTCTCATTTTTCGCCCGACTAAAAAACTGAGAAAAAAGAGAAATAATGTCTACCAACTAAAGAAAAAAACTAGTTAAGATTTTTTTTTCTTTCTTGACTTTAGATCATTATGTATGATGTTAGTAGTAGTGTTAGTAGGTTTTTCCATTAGGAATTTCTCAGTAGCAGGCCGAAGTCTGGATTTGTGCCCGGATATTTCATGGGACTTTAACATAACTGGTTAAATGTGGATTTACTATAGGATTGGATAGGGTGGATTTACTACTCCGCTGCCTAACCCTTCGGGGATTACAGGCTTGATATATAAATATTCTCTTGTTCAATATTTCATTTCTATTTAAAAAATGAACCGTAGCATTAAATATATTACACTGAATGTAAGAAAACAAAAACATTACCCTCCTTTTGGGCTGTCGCGTAAAATTGGCACCATATTTATTGTGATTTCAGTACTTATAAGTTACCTACCCTTAATCACAAAATGTCCATGCTCATTTTTGACCCTCAAATCAGTTCTAATTTCATCATGTTGTAGTGACGTCAGAGGTTCGTCTGCGTTTATCTTGTATTCTGCCTCAATTTGGGTTTTATCTCAGCTATCTGTTACTTAAGGTTTCATATCACTAAGTGGTTTTGCTCCTTCTATCGTTTGAGCTTCATTTACTTAATGTAAAGCATTATTCTTGTAGTAGTTTTTTGTAACGCAAGTCTCTTGAGACAATGTTTTGTGTGCCTTAGCGATTATAATATTCATATATTTCTTACCTTCAAAATTTACATTTTTAATATAGATTCTTATGATTTCAAAATGGCATTATCCCTAAGTCATCATCATTACAGCCGAAAGAAGTCCATAGCTGAATATAGGCATCTCCTAAACATAGCAACAACCACCGGTCCTGCGCTTCCCGCATCCAGCAGATTTCCGCGTCCTTCACCAGGTCTACTGTCCACCCAATGATTGTGATCAAGACTCAATATTGCTCCCTAAAGTTTAACATGTCGAGTAACTCCCACGTTCTATTACTCATTGACTGCAGCTTTGTGGGCGTCGCACTAACCATTTGTCACTACTTACTATTGCGATTTAAACTCAACATGTTACGAAGGGGCGAAGTGCCAACAGAATATTGGCACGGCTTGAAGCTCTGCCTACGCTTTATGGTAAAATAGGCGTGGCGATACACATAATTCTGTCCATAATTGGAGCAAAATTGGAAATTATTTTTCCTGTTCCGTCCCTGGCTTCTTACTTTTGAAGTTATTTTTCGGACTAATTATGTTTTTGCTTTCATTGCACTGCCGTGACGGTCCATTAGTCACGAGATTTTCCTTAAAACAAGAGGATTTAATTTCATAAAACAATTTAATTTCGCGCAATTTGATTTGATGTTTTTGTTAAACAGTCAATGTTTTGTGCTTAGGGAAAATTACCATTACTTATTAACATTGTAGAACGCTATGTTACTCTCACCGTGTATTTTTATATGTTTGTCTACAATAACAGAAATAGATGCTAAACTTTAGAACTCTAACTGATACATATCGTAGATAGTACTGTCAGCGTAGGAAATTTCGTTATTAAGGTCTCGTGAACGATGAAAGTGCACACAGACATGAACGTTCCATTTTCACACTCAATTTGAAGAGCCGATCTCGCAGGCACCGTACAAATTGCATAGATATCTCTGTAGAGGAGTCCAGATGACTTATACAACCACTAGGTGTTATATGCGATGGTTCAATTTGATAGATATTACACGTAGATCTTTGCAGTTAAGTAAATTTTTGGTTGACAGACCCCTACGGTGAACCACCTGTTTTTGATTTGCAGTCAAATCCCGGATCAACATAGGTTATAAATGTGAGTTAACCAATCACTTGCTTAACATTTATGTAATCAGCTTAAGTCAAACGTGGGAACGTCTGCTGGGACACAGGCCTCCTTACTGTGAAAGGGAGTGAGCCATATTCCACCACGCGGGCCCAGTGTGCGTTAGTGGATGTCACATGACGGTTTCCGCAAGATGGGTTTCCACTCCAAATCATTTCCTTGGCAAACATAAATGAAATGAAATGAAATTGTTTATTCTGTAAATAGGATATCGGAATCACTTTTACACGTCATATTAAAAAAATATTAGAGCTAAGCTAGATGAGGTCAGCGTTTCCTATCTGACTACTCTGAGATGAAAGGCCGAAACAAACTCAGAGGTTACATTCTCTTTTAAAGTCCAGACATAATCTTGGTCAGGCCATATGAGGACCATGTAGATTAGTATCTGAAATGGTCCACACACATGAGGAAAGAACCACACAGATTTGTGGTTCTTTCCTCAATATGCTTTCATACCTAAATATGGTTTCTTTCTTTCGTTTCTTGTTCCTTTAATGTCAACAACAAATATAGTTTTCGATAGAGTTGACTGATTAGAGACCGGAAAAGTTTCCAGTATTTTTTTAATTAACTTTGCTATTTCCTAGGCTACACTTTATTGCTCCACAAACCATATCAAAGAAATTGAGGAAATACTTACTAAATAAGCTACAGGATATCTCTAACCCCGAGCAATAACCGTTTTTATTCCATTCCCTGCCCCAGTTCCAACTGCAAACGGAGCCGCGGGCGTACCAAGTGCTGAGTGGAGTAATATATCCCATTTCTTTTACATGAAATCATATTTGACGAGTAAACGAAGCGTGTTCAGATTGTCGTACTATGATTCGGATTTGTCGTGTACGAAGTTTCTTTACGTTTCTTTTCGACTAATATTTTATTCATGTTCCATTTTGTCAAATGGATGAATAGAATCTGTGTGACTAAGATTTAATTCTTTTGCGTTGTCTTCTGTAGAGTTTCTAAATCATACAGTATTTGTAAGCTTGTATGAAGACTTGAATTATACGTGTTGGAAGAGTCTATTTAAAGATGACATTTCAGCTTCTTTGCTTAATACTAATAAGAGATACTATAGACTTCTGTTTAAGTTCGTCAATTATATTCTTATTAAATCTTATATCACTGTTATCAAGGTCATTGTCCTGACACTATAGATACCAAATGATTTGGGGATTGCTTAGAGAGTACTTTTCATCCGTCGTTATCTCTCTATAGATTTACCATAATTATCTGCACCACTGTATAAATATTTCACATAGTTTGTATTGGAACTCATAATTGGCTATAAAACAACACTTACTTAAATATTACGTGTGTGAATGTAAATTAATATCTAATTTCATTAACCAATATTGCACCCTATTTTCCTTGATCCCACTAACCTGTGGTAATCCTTCCTCTATTCACTCACACGTAACTAAGGAAAAGAGCCGTTCTATTTATAAGTCAGAAATTGATGGACGTTAAACTATAATTTTCTGCTATCGTGCTGGCAGGTAAACGGTGCGGCCATTTTTTCTTCGAATTCATGTTTTATGGGTAATCGGTTCTTCAAAGTCGTGTACAGAGTAGTGTTCAGAATAGAAGGAACGAAATAATTGGAATGGAATAAATTATGTGTTATGGTAAAGACCAGTAATTATGTGGAGTTTCTTGCCCGTTTTCTCCATAGGAACCGACTACGCTTTCGAATTCTAGTTTCATGTTTCTGACTGACCGACCCCTTGACAATTTACAAGTGCCTGCAATTCGTTTATTTGAAATAAATACTTTGAGTTTCCACTTCCACAACCTGGGTCAGTTAAATTTATTTTCTTTCTTTCTTTATCAACACTATATCATTGATAAATAAACTTTATAATTAGGTATGCCATATGTTTTTGTACACCTTCGTATAATAGAATACCCGAATTTTAATAATAAGCTTGCCTTCTTTTTCTCTTTTATAGGCACATAAGAATAACATAAGCAGTGATAAAAATATTAATTAACCAATAAGCAAACTGTTGAGTGAATCTGCACCCCAATTGCACATGGCTTCAATCACAATACGGCGGATTTTGAAAGAAATTGCTAATCCATTGTTTCATAATGTTTGAACAATTTGTCGGGTCGATAACGTAAATGATGCAATGAATGTTGTTGAACTGTCAAAATGAAAGGTATTGCCAGCATAAGCGTGTTACGCAATTACTCCGCAGGCTTAAGCAACGCAACTAAGTAAGTTACGTCCAGTACGGCCATTATAAATAATAGCCATGTTTTTCTGGTAAAAAAATGCCATAAGTACAGGAATCCGTTTTTCATTTAATTAAAGCACAATCTGCAAGTCAAAGTTATTATGAGCGTTAAAATTGCATTTCTACATTATGCTTGTAACCACAGCACAAAAAAACTGTTTTCTTTCTGTTACAGTAATTTCTGTGGTGGTATTTTTTCAGTTCCGGTTTTGTTTCACTGCAGGGCCTTTTTCATACAAAAGGGGAACAAGCAGTCCACTACGCCTTTTCACGGCTAGTTAGTGATTTGAGATTTAGTTGTGATGTTTTAATTCACACCATAAAGTCAGTGGTGTCTTTTGTTAATGATTTTGGACAAGTAGCTTAGGAAGTTTACCCAACTTGATGTAAAAGAATCCCCCAGTATGTCACCATACTTGTCAGTGATGATAATGATTGTATTCAGCATCTTAATCATAGCCCGTTCATCCACGATGCGACATACTGACGCGTTATAAAATAGTTTGTGACTGGTTGCGTCGTGTACTCATCAGGCTTCTCTTCGAGAGGAAGTGGGCTGTAATATACCACGTGGCCCGTACGGGTAGATTATGTCACAATTAGTCTTCGAATTTTTGCTTCTAGGATATGCCGGTTTCTTCACGATGTTTTCCTTCACCGTTTTGAGAGCAGTGGTGATGAAAATATTCACACGCAAAGTAAAGCGCTTGCCAAGGTTAGATCCCGCGACCTTACAACTCGTAAGTCGCGGCCGTTTCCACTGGGCCACTACTGCCCATACCCTTGTACGAAGAGCCCGTAAAATGGTAGTGCCGTGACATTCCGGCTAGTCATTTGAGTTTGTAACACGTTACTTTTGAGTAGCATTGTGAACAACGGACTTTTACACAACACTTCCACACAATAGGCGTAACGGATAGTCCTCTGTGCAGGGCGTGCATGGAGACGGAGGAAACCGTCGCGCACGTGCTCTTCAAGTGCGCGGGCATCACCCAGATTAGAACAAAAACCCTCGGGGCACCGATATCTTTCACAGACGTTCTACTCAGACCAGGAGTTTTAATTAACTTCTGGAGGGAGGTGGGCTGGTTGGAATAGCCACCGACCGCCGCCATGGCCCACGCACAATGGTCCACTTTCAGGGACTAAGTGCGGAAACCAAACCACTAACATAGAACATAGAACGGACTTTACACTTACCGGCAAATATCGTACCGAACATATTGTGGAATTGCTTATTAGTAGAACAGAGAAGAGAAGAAAAATTGAGAAATTCAAACAAATTCGTCTGACATTTAAGAATATTTCTACGGCGTATATTTCTTGCTCATTACTATCTAAAGATGGCATCAAATTATCGGATGTTTCTATAAGAAACCTTAATTTATATCCTTTTGGTCGATTTTCATTTTTCAACGCGATATTTTATTTGTTTTAGTCTTACGTAATACATCATCGTATAAAATAATAACATATGGGCTCTGTTAGGTTTCGCACCCTCGTCTGTCAATGTTACGAATTTGTTATTTCGGATTATACTCTCCTTTTTTACATAGGAAATGAAATAACTATTGTATTATGTATAGGTACGTGAAAAGGTTGAATGTAAAGTCAATTAAATATTTTTTTTAGTAAAACAACCAACTTAAATTGTTCGTATTATTCTTGTAGGGTAGTGTGCGTAGTCGCAACGGAAAATTGTCGAAATTTTTCATTTCAATTAAGCAGGTATTTAGTATAATATGACGTCGGATAATTGTGTATGGTATGCACAAATTTTTGCATTCAACCATTGGGGAGCTATTCAACAAAAACTATTTCCGCTGGAACTACGTCATCCTAGCGGCACTTTTTTTTTCCTATTGACGTACAAGAAAAAAATACATTCAATAATTAGTGTGTAACGAAAGGTAAATGTGTATTACACTGTAGGATGAAAATTCGGAACACGTCATAATTTTAAGGCATAATAGAATGAATGCAGCGATGATTGAATGAGAGAGTATGTGTGGGAGAAAACACACTGAGAATGTTAAGACGTTTAAAGATTCTAAGAAGTGTGAAACGAAATGAAATTATTTATTCTGTAAATAGGATATCGGAATCACTTTTACACGTCATATTATAAAAATATTAGAGCTAAGTTGGATGAGGTCGGCAGTTCCTGCTGTCTATTATTTCTGATCTAGTTTCACTTCTCAGTAGCAACCAGGACTCCGGATTTTTGCCTGATTAATGGATTATACTCTCCCTCTATTACGAGGGAGTTAAAGAGCTGGCGAAAAGTGGGTGTACTAACCCTTTGGGGTATAAAGAATTTTAATGAATTATGTATTCCATACAAACTTTTGCTTTCAGCGTCTGATAGCTAGTCATTTAAATAGTTATTTTATTATCTTTTCTGTGTTAGAAAGCAGTAATGCTGTTTTCCTAGAAACAATCTTGCTTATAAAAGAAGTTTTTCTTACCAACAATTTACCTGAGGAAAGTGTCGCTAAGGAGTTTATTTTCCGCAAGGATGCTAGGTAATGGCCAAAAGACTCTGTTACTGTTGACTGCTAACAAAGACTGTTGAAAAAAGCATTCTTAGTTTAACTTATAACGGATAACGATCGGTAAAATATGGGAATCTAACGATCGTTAAAATATGGGAATCACGATTCAGAGCTTTTTTTTTTTACATGAACAAAGAAAAATAGGTTTAAAATTCAGAAAAACATTCATAGCTCGAAAACTATGAAAAATCGCGGAACATACATGGGGATGATTCAGATACCCCCCGATACGAGGGAACAAAATTTTATTTTTGGACGTCAATGTTCCGACCATCCTGATATTTTGCACTAATAATCTAGGACCTTAATAAAAAAATGCGAAACACAAAGAAACGTCCAGATTCGCAGTAAAGATATGTAAATAAGGCACTAAAACTCTCCTCGCTTTGCGAACAACTGTTCAAAATTTTGCTTCAGAACTTTCTAGAATCACTCCTACTTGTTCTACAGAATCCATACTGACGATACTGGAAGTCCTATTGAAAACCATCAGGTTCACAGTTCACATAGCGAGGCCATAATGAGATTTTAATTGCTTCCCTACCTTTCTGGTTCGCTACTCTAGTGCTATCAGGATCTTTCTCCTTATTAATATTAATTGCTAGTTTATTTCGCTCAACACAATCAATAACTTTGACCCAGTTAAATTATCTAACCATTAAGGGTTCGTACAGACGAGCCACAACCGGCAGCGGAAAAAATGTCGCCGGTGACTTTGAATGAAAACTCTTAACTTAACTCTACACGTATTATACTCGTAGTTTGCAATCGCGTTAAATGGCTGTCTCCGATCGATGTAGACAATACTAATGACATAGCCGTCTTAAACACAACGACTCACGGTCAAAGGAAGCACTGTACTGCAACTACATGTCAACCCGTTTGCGGCGACAATACAACGTCACGCATCGCGCGAATATTCAGTCAATGTATCGAGCCCATTCAAAATGAGGCTGACAATCTCACTAAATTAAAAAATAAACTTCGAAATTTGAAAGACTGCACTCGCGAAATGCCTATCTTTCGCCTTTAGCTTTTAACTAGACAAAAGAAGCTCGACCACTGCATGCCGACTTTTTGCCGCTGCTGTTGTTGTTCGTCTGAAAAAACCCTAATGTAGCTCATTCTAAAGATAGGCCAGTATCCCAGATTTGCAATTCAGCAACTATTTTTGGCTGAATACTAAGCCGAAAGTCAGGCCAAGCTGAAGTTTCGTGAGATAAAACAGCACTTATTTTAAGTTTTGGACAACGATTAAAGTTTAGTATGGAAATAGAAGTTCTTATACTAATGTGATTTCTTAGGAGACAATTTCGTTTTCGGAAATGAGTTTTCGTAATATTTATGGACGGTAATCTGTCACTTTTGTTGACAATTATGTTATTGAAGTAAGTACTAACTGAAAACTTGTTTGAAGTGCTAATGAGAAATTTTGATGTTTTTATCACTTCTTCCCCACTGCTCAACTAGATTGCTCAACTAGTTGAGCAGTTGAGCAGTAGGACAAAGTTTGTATAACCTAACAGTTTATTCTCTATAGCTCAACTATTTTTTGCTTTTACTTGTAAGCATTTCATAAAATAAATAGAATTTTTGGATTTTAAATTAAAAAAACGTGATTTTGATTTCGCTTTTTGAAAAGCAAGATCTGAGAATTGAATGAAGATGTTAAACGACCATTTTTTTTTTTTTTTTTTTTTTTTTTTTTTTTATCCACAACGGGGAAGCTCTTGGCCAGAATCTCACCTGATGGAAAGTGATGATCAGGCCGAAGGTGGAAGCGAGCTTCACCCGGAATCCTCTACCACAGAGGAACTGGCTATCTTATCTCTAACTGCCGGAACACAACAATGCTTTTAACATTGTTGTTATGGCGACAGACGAGACGAGACGAGATCTATCTTGAAGTTTACACAAAGCGTATTAGATAAGCATAATCAGCCTATAATGTTTCCACTGCTCACACAGCTCATAAAAAAAATCTGCAAGTGACTTAGCACCGTTTGTCACTTGATATAATTCCTGTACTGAAAGGATTAAATCCTGTCTTTATCGCCCACAGAGAAAATTTAAATAAACGACAAGGAAAAGCTTAAGAATACAGAGGATTAAATCAACATTGCACATAATCTGGGACACTGAAAAGCCTGATTGCTGGAAGAACATAATAAATATTTACGTTGTTCTCGGCTCTTAATAAAATTAACTTATATTAAGCTCAGTTCGCATCAAAAATGCAAATGTTTTCCATAAAATCTGAGTCAAAGCAGAGCAGATAAGGTTAACTTTTATAAGAATTCGGTCTTCAATATTTTATTTATAAATTCTTTCTTCTCAAGGTCTTTTATTTCATGCCAAACAACTATTGTATAATAATTGTAGATTATTTGCCGAGGGAGGGAACAACTTTTTTAAAGATGGTAGGTTCTAAAGTAGAAACCTGAGAACAGCGACGGTTTCATAGTACGTCATTGTTGCTCCCGAGGTGGCGACACTACTTTTTATCACCCTCTGGCTTCCTCTGGATCACCACTGTTCACTCACATGCAGTACGAAAACGCTCTAAAATGTATTGCTTATAAGATTTTTCTTTTAAATTATGACACTGGTCATTGATTTTATTGACCCACATTTCTTTTATCACTTAAGAACCTCCAATATTTTTATGACGGCACTTAGACCCAATGACCGTTTCTTTATTAAATTAATACTTAAGAGACAAACGATTTGAATACCTCATTGAACGCAAAGAATAGGCTATAAAAGAAATTAAGCCCGTGAAAAATTCTAAAGCACTTTAAATTGCATTTGCCAAGATGATTTAGATCTGTATAAAGAGGTCTATAGACTTTGCTAAATAAAAACTGCAAAGGCAGTCTGTATAATTTTTAACGTTTAACGCTAGTGTTGTTCAGACGCATACATTTGACTACGCGACAGCGCGACGCGACACCGGTAATTATTCTACCGTGAAGTTTTCTTAGAAATTGTATTGTTAGAGTCGCATCGCGCCAGTCTACACGGGGCTTTAACCTGGAACTTACTAACTAACAATTTTATATTAGCCATTGACACGAAAGATGAGAACTAAAATATTATTTATAAAACTGTTACGATGAATTTAGCGCAATCATAATTAAGATTTATTCACGATTTCAGTACTTCATGAAGTGAACGTTTTTTTCTTGGTTTCTTTCAAAGATAAATTGTCTTGACCTCGATCGAATCCCCTTTATTTCGGCGTGTTTATTTATTACTCATACATTTATTTATTCTTAAATAATAACAGCCGCACGGGTCGATCTTCGAGGTTAAGCAATGCTTGCCGATGTCGCCCCATGGATGAGAGACCATCCAATACATACCGATACCCCTCCGTGCCTCAGTGAGTATGTAAAGCCGTTGGTCCCAGCTTTCATTTGTGGGTCTTTGACAGCCGTTACGGGTAGTCAGAACCCAAGTCAACCCAACAGTCCAAGTGTTACCCGATAACCGCGTTGTGGAGGTCCGATAGGCAGTCAGTCCATGTAAAATACTGGTCAGCTGACAATGATTTACTAATAATAAACATCTCTTCACGATTTTAGAGCTAAGTATTTTAACGTTTTATTCAGTCTCAAACATTGGTTTCTTTCGAAGATAATAATTGTCTTGACCTTGATCGAATCCCTTTCTTTCCTCGATTTATTTACTGCTCTTGATTTTGGAAAATTCTTTTATGATTTTGATTGAGGATGGAGTGCTGTTTCAGAGCCCCTTTTCGGAATTAGCCCCTCCATTGAAGAGTCTTCGAAATTGAAAATAGGGTGAGGGGAATGAATTTAATTCTTATGGTATTTTTATTGAATGGCTTTTACTTCAAGCTATGTATTTATTGTTGTTGAAAATAATATAGTGATGTTATTTTTATATCATAGGCACTGTAGGCAGGCGTATTGTAGGTTTTCCAATACATTGAAAATACTTTATAGAAATCTAAAAAAATATTTAGACATGTAATCCAGACTTGAGTGAGTCTCATTAAAATTGTGTAAGATTTCGAGTTTCTTATTTAAATTAATGTTTCTACAAATATTTTAAGTAAATAAATTGTAGAATTTGTTGTTCTTTCACATACGAATATCAGAGATAAAACTGAAATAGCAATCTAGCTGTTAATTAACTGAAACGTGTGTAAATCCTTGAATATAATTAAGTTTCAAGTACTTATGTGTTGAAACCTGCTGAGTCTAGGATAAGTTTGAAATGTTTTACAAAAGTTGTTTACTTATAATCTACTAAAAAGATCTGGTATGTCTAGTACGAACAATCTATTGGTTTAATCACGCCACCGAGACTCTAGTTTAATTAATGTTGTGAATTTTATGTTCTTAGTTGTATCATTTGTGTTGTTCGCTCGTGGCTAAGTAATAACAGCCGCACGGGTCGATCCATCAGATTAAGCTGCGCTTGCCGGGGTTGGTCCGTGGATAGGTGACCATCTTTACATACCAAAACTCCTCCGTGCCTCGGAAAGCCGTTGGTCCCGGCTGTCATTCTTGGGTCTTTGACAGTCGTTACGAGTCGTCAAAAGCCCGAAAGTCTGACAACCAGTCTTACCAAGGGGTATCGTTTTACCCAGTTACTGAGTTGTGGAGGTCAGATAGGCTAGCCTGATAGATGGAGTATTGTTTTAATTGTAATTTATATTCTGGAATGAATATAAAAAGCTCTTAGTTTTATTTCCAAAATCCATCATCATCGTCATCATTTCACTCGAAAGACGTCCACTAGTGAACATAGGCCTCCCACGAGCTTCACCACGCCGACCGGTCCTGTTCTTCTCGCATCCATAATATTCCCATGACCTTCACTAGGTGATCGGTCCAGATTTTAGGCGTAATTACCTGCTTATTACAGCTTGCAGTATTATGCGCGCTCTTTTGACAGTAACACCAGAGTGTGACTTGTTTGCCGGGAGATGGATAGATATTTGCCGTAAATGTTGAAGATTCTGTGAGATGATGTATGAAAGATAAATAGTTAAAAGTTGTACTTGTCTATTGTAAAACCCATTTATTTTTAAAAGAGTAATCGTGGAATTTCTTGCTCGCTCAATAGGATACGACCAATTTGGAACCGTCACCTACCTAGCTTTTGACGTTTCATAAGTGCCCATGTAGGTATAAAATTTTTTTTTTTTGTTTTGATCGATTGGTTTGTTATGTTTACATTATTTCTTATTTTATCGATTTTTCGTGTTTCATTTTTTATGTTTAGTAAAAAAATGTACTATATAGAGCCTTAGATTTATTTGAATCTGTTATGTAGTATACGTATTTTAAATAAATAAATATTATGGTTTTAAAACGCAGAATGAGTGAAAATTAAATTCGTTGTTATTTCTCGAAAGTACTATAAAACAATGTGCCCTCGAATCTCTCGTTGGTAACTCAAATAAACTGAAACAAGTTCAATTTCTACATTATTTTCGATTAAATTAATTTTCTCAGAAACTTGAAAAGACGTACACTTTCTAGATTCTCGTAATTTATAACAATATTGTTAAATCGAAATAAGAATTTCTATTTGGGCCTCGAATTGTTGTCAGTAAATCCTACCTACGTAACAAGGCAAAATTCTTACTAAAGGAAACTTATTTTTAAGAAAACAAAGTAAAGTTAATCCTATTCTAGCTGTAAATACATTGTTTTCTATTACTTTTGCTCCCAATTCCTTTTATTTACAACACAATATATTTTCAATTAGAAACGGAAAGCACTAGGAGTTCAGAAAAAAACAAGAGGCAAAGTAATTGGCAAAATAATTTGCGCTCGAACGCAAAACTAAGCTTTGTTCAGAATAATGTTTGTTTGCACAGGAAAATCACACTTAAGTCCTTCTAAGTGCTACGTTAACTAAATAAGTTTTAGCGTAACAGAATTATTTAGCGTGTTTTAACTTTTGATTGTGGGGATTTACTTTTTTAAATATAATTACAATAGTTCAACGGTAAAGGCGCGGTCTTGGGAATGAAAGGTCGTGAATTTGATTTAAACTCACACCCGGGACCCACCTAACTCAAACTTTTTCAATTTCATTATGTTCTTTTTAACTTGATCTAAGGACGGTCAAGAAAAACATCTTGAGGACATCTGAAACCCAATTCCCGTATATAAAAAAGTTCAAAATCTTATCTCAGTGGCAATCAATGTCAAAATTGAAGGTAAATCAGAGGTATTTTGTGGTTTTGTGGAGGTTTTTGTTTTTGTGTTATTTTTGACAGATTGAGTATGACACTAGAATGCGAATTTTCTTAAAAACAGCAGTGCTATTCTGTAACCATCTCACCGTGAAAACTTAGGTGAAGTGAGAGTGTCAGTCCATATGATGCAAGGAATTGACACTATTCGTAGCTCACTTCACGCTCACTTCACTTATTTTTTCACGGTGAGATTTTAACAGAATAGACCGGCTGGTCCGAGAATTGCCCCTCTAGACTTAAAATGATTTTAAATTGCCTAAACCTTGTACTTGTGATCACACAAATATCATCATCATTACAATGCCCATTTTTCTACGAAGGTATTACGTTATACCATCAATGAATCACGTTCACGTTACCAGTTTACCACCCTTACGGGTTAGATACATCTGAATGATCGCCAATTTAGACCAGCTTGACGAGTACTGGCTTCCCTTGAGTTGACTGATTCCCTATCAATGAATCTATACATTTTATCTCATAACTTATCCTTTTCTAAATTAAAGTCGCTTTTAAAAGAAAAGAAATAAAAGGCTACCTAGATGATGACAAGTTAACTTAAAACTATTTAATCAGTAGAACCAGCAATTTATAAGTAACTACATAGTAACTTAAAAGCCAAGCTTTAACTTGATAAGCGTCGATGTCGATCTTTCATAGGATACGTTAGTTAACTCAATTTGTGTCCTGGCATGAAGCGATAAGCTCTATAAAATAATGTTTTAATTTCTTTGCCACTATAATTTTCTACTAACCGCTACAGAAAACTGCTACTTTTCAATAAAATAGAATTGATTAAACAAAAACTTTAATCTTTAAATATATAAAATGTGATTCGCGACCGTAACAAATATGGCTTTATAGAATTATAATCATTAGAATCAGCAATACAACTCTTTAAGTTAGAATAATCCTCAAATGTCATGATTTTACGAAATAATCATTCAATAGGATTATATGAGCTTAGAGAGTTGTATTGAAGATTTTTATGATTATAATTATATTATTAAATATTGGATACGAATCATATTTAGATCAACATACAACCTGATACTGATCTGCAAATTGCCAAAAACGTAAAAAAACAATGAATTTCACGGGCTACCCTGACTTTTTCACCTTAAGTAGTGTTTAGTGGGTGTCGTGAAATCTAGAATTCTATTTGGAGAATTGATACAGTTGATTTATCCAATATCTATTTTTGTAACCTACCTGACTATTTTACCTCACCTCATGACTGTTGCCTTAAGCCCTCAAAGGTTAAGCCCGTCGTTACAAATACCTATATTTGGAATTTGTTTCACATTTTTATATTTCATTTCCAATTTGTCAATAGCCTCACCGTGTGTATTGACGTGCTTCCACCCCTAAAGCAAACATTATTTTACATGAGGCATAAATTCTACAAAAATGGTATAGCTAATTTTTACGGTTGCTGTGGAGATGGAACGGAACGAACTGGAACGGATTTTTTTGTAGGTATTACTTAAAAATCCGTTTTAAAATAAAAACACACCATTAATCTACTACCAAGCCAAAAAAAAGCATAACCTTACAAAACCTTTGATAATTTCTCGGATCAAAAACAATCTACAACAATACTCCTCTTTCACCCAGCTTATAGGAACAAAATTAAGCATAAAAATCCGGCTCCAAGGTAGGCACAAACACGGTAGATAAACATTGTCTGAAAAAAAATATTATGAATGCAGAACAAAGGTTGTGATGAAAATTATGTAGGCCGACCTCGTAAATGTTTTAATAGGTACGGAATTTTCAGTGGGTCTGAGTTGAAAATTTTGTTTCGTTACATTCTTTGCTAGAGGTGTTTGAGATTCAGCCATGGTTGAATTTTTGGTGGTTGGCTTCTACAGTTCAAAGTAAAAGAAAAGTCTGAAAAGTTATGTGGAAATCGGTTGTCAAAGTACGGGCATGTGATGCGGAGGAATGTGGAAAATTTCGTGAGGAAAGTTTTGACTATGAATGTGGATAGCTAACTGTGTGTAATATGATATGGCTAGAAAGGGGGTGACTACCGAGATGACGAATAATAGAGCAGTATTAACCCTTATTTCGACAGAGAAGGTGATAGTAAACTTATTAAAATTTTATTGTATAACCAAGTTTCCATGGTTATTCTGAACTTCCAAAAAAAGAAAAAAAAAATCTACCCCCCACCCTTATGGAGAAAAGCGATGTCCGCCACACCGGACATTATCGAAACTTAGTAAAAAAAGTGTTAAAATTACTTGTCCGTCCTAGCGGACTTAATCGAATACGTGAAAGATGTTACATAGTATAAAGTAAAAGAATATAATAGTAAAAAAGCCTTTATTTTTTTAGAAAAGTACAAAGAAACTTGTATTATTTAACATGAAAGCTCAAAAAACAGTTGCGAGGATTTTTGCCCGTCACAAAACAAAGGCGTGTATCACATTTCAGGCAGTAAACCGTAGTTTTTTTATTGCAGTACATACAACGACCTTCTTCCTTCACTGACGGAAAGTGTGAAACTCCATCGTAGCGTGAACTGTCTGCCGGTCTTGTTTTACAAAGGTGCCTGATCGTGCTTTCATCCGTTTTCTTATATGTAACACTTTTGTTTGTGCTGATCAAACTGTGGTACACTTCGTAGCGGAAATCTTTCAGCCGCATGCATTTAGTGGCAGGGTTTGCATGTTTGCGATACAGGATCCACGCATTGTCGACGCAAATATCAATAATTTGTGCGAACATCGCCATGTACCAGCGCTTACTCCTGAACGGAGTTCTATACAAGGCGATCAACATGTCGGCCAAGTCTACACCGCCCATATTCTTGTTATACTCTTTCACAATATTGGGATAATCAACATCGACTTTCCTCTTGGCATTCTTGCAATATCTTTTAATCCTACTAACTGGTTCAGCGTCAGTATAGGAACTGATTAGTGTAGCAGCTTTATTGTCATGCCACCTCACAACCGACAACTTGTTTTTGTGACAGACGGTTTGACTGAAAGATCCCCTTGGTTTCTTTTTCAGTGCCTTTTCGCTACTCAATTTTTCTTCGGCTCCTCTAAGGCGGTTGCTTCTAATGGTGCCTACAGAAAAAATACCATAATTTTCACGCAACAGGTAAACAAGTTCAGGTGATGTAAAGAAATTATCGAAACAAACCGTTGCTGGTTTCTTTTTGATGGTCTGGCAGAGTCCAAGCACGACTTGGGTACCAAATCCTAACGTTCGCTCTTCATCGGTGAACTTGTGATACCTGAATGTATCATCCCCACCGTAGGGCAGAAAGTCATAAATCATGCCCGAAATTCCAGCTCGAACGTACATCTTGAAACCCCATTTGACCGGTTTGTCCTTCATGTATTGTCGTCTTTTGCCTGCTTTTCGTCCTTTATACGGCACCATCATTTCATCGATACTGAAAGTGTGTTCGCCTGTTACACTCTCCTGAGCCAGACAGT
Source organism: Eupsilia transversa (assembly GCA_914767815.1). Lineage (NCBI taxonomy): Eukaryota > Metazoa > Arthropoda > Insecta > Lepidoptera > Noctuidae > Eupsilia > Eupsilia transversa. The sequence goes on along the minus strand of OU611896.1, from coordinate 5,227,806 downwards.
TTTGTCGTATTCCTTCAAGCAAAGAGCGAACTTTGTAATACCGGTCAGAGCTTTCAAAGTTATTGTCCGCAAAGTGTACGTTTTGGCGGATGGCTTCATACCTCTTCAACGACATAACACTAGCAATTTTGTCGTACCGATATTTTTTGGACCAGTAATCTAAATACGATGGTAGCGACACAATGCCCATCAAAATTAGGATAGCAAGAAAGTCGCGAAACTCATCTTCTGTCAAATTTATAGAGCGGCCTGTTTTTAGCACGGAATATGCGTTTGTTTCTTGTACAACATTAGCAATCACATCTTCTGAGAAAAACGTCAAAAAGTAATCTAAAGGTGAACGTACTACGGGAGGATCTTCAACTACTGCAGTATCTTCTATCTGGGCTCTATGCAAAAAGGTACTCTTTTTCCATTTGTACGAGAGGGAAAACTTTTGAATTTGCTTGGGTCTCTTTTTTGTCACAACTGATGGTTCTCTGAGTCTTCTTTTTCTATGCACAGGTGTTGGCAACGAGGGTAAAGACGATATAGAAGGTAAGTTTGCAAAATTGGGTTCCTGCGACTGGTTCGGGAAAACTTGCTCTATAATTGGAGTCAAAGGAGTCGGGAAGTCGTTGTTGAGTTCAAAACTTGTTTCAGAAGGGTTTTCATCAGGGCTGTCTGCGATATTCAAGCGCTCTAGCGAAGATGCAATAGACGGTGCAGGTGAACTGAAGACAGAAGGCGGATTAGAGAATGAATGAGGCTCATTTTCGGCGCAGGAGCTATCACCTGTTTCAGACGGTGCACGTTCTGCAGGAACGAGTGCCAATATTTTTTTCGAGCGTGCATGCAGGGAAGACTGAAGCAAAAGAAAAGAAATACGTGCTAAGCAAAACACCACCACCAATAAAAAAAATTGTTAATACGAAAAAGTAATGGGGTAAGTATGAGGGCACACAGATACAGAGACTCATGGTGTACATTATACATAGACAGTGAGTAACCAGTTCTTACATAAGTAAGTAGTTTTTTAGGAATAAAAGTAAAGTAGGTACTTAGTTTTTAGCATGTAAGTGTAACGTAAAGGCTAAGCAGATAAGTAGTAGGTATATAATATACACCAGTGAGTACCTATTGAGAATAGGTGTAGGGTTCTTTTCACGTAAGTAGGTAGGTCAGGTAAGTAGGTAGACTACCTTTTAGTAAGTAGTTTTTAGCATTTTAGTTTTATGTAAAGGTTAGGTAGATAAGTAGTATCTAACAAGTTGGTAGGTACTGAGAATAGATGTAATGTTTTGACAGTACCGACAACTCAAATCTTTCACCTTCCATAACATATTTCGACAAGGTCCGCCGTGACGGACAAGCTATAAGACACAATAAATACAGGTGTTTCGACGAGGTCCGGTGTAGCGGACAAGTAAAAAACTCGATAATTATTATGAATAACGTAAGCAAAAGCTATGAAATCATATTATTTGAACGTTAGTAGATTAAATTCACAAAACACAAATAAAAAATCTTCGCAACATAAGCAAAAAATAATATTTTTTAATAAATTACCTGAAAGACTTTCGTAGTGCGCGGTTTCGCCGACATTTTTTCGCCAACTGTCAAACTCTGGGTTGTCACAGGCAAAATTTATTTTTCTACTAAAATTTAACCGACCTCCCAATAGCTTAGTAGTTTTTTTGTTGCAAAAATAGAAATAGACGGGGCGGTGGATTTTTTTTAAGTACTTGTCCGGTGGTACGGACAAATTCGAAATAAGGGTTAAAGAAAAAAAAAATGATCTAAAAAGTACGAAACACGAAAATATTTCAGACAGAAATCAAGACATATGTGCAAAATGGTGTGTCCCTTGGCACATGGTATACAGGCTTTACCTTGACCATTTTTGTACCTATATATCTTACCTCTAATAATCCTAATCCTGTGATAAAACATTCAATAACCAACCAGAATCCAATTTAGAAAATCGGTTTTAATCCACAAGTGGTCCAATAACCCACAACCTTCAATAATCTAAACCGCAGCTGTCACCAATATTAATAGAAGCCATTTAATATAGTTACGAATATTAAAAGATTCCTATTATTGATATCGTAATATTATCAGCCAGTAATTTTGCTGTCCAACTGCAGAGTAAAAACCTCTTCTTAGTTAAACAGAAAAAGAAAATATGGCTGACTGCCTCATTGGTTAAGTGGTAGCAAGCGCTACTGCTGTGCATTAGATTCTGGATTCGATTCCCACGTCGTGAAAAGTGTTTTTGGGTTTTATACTTAACCAATTTCTCAGTCGCAGCCCGGAGAATAGATTTGTGCCCGTTTGATGGCAAAAGGCTAATATCTGCCTAACCCTTCAGGGAAAATAGGCGTGATCTTATGTTATATAATTACATCGGTCTGCAATTGCCCCAATTAAGGGCACACTCCTCTTCTCACACAGAAAAAGCTTGTCTCTTTCATTTGATCCCCGTGATTGATTATATTATATCAATCATGGTCACACCCACATAATTATTATAATAATAATATGTAGTTATTTATTCAATGATTCCATAAATAAACGCGCAGTTCATTCACCCATATCATAAATAGGTGATACAACCGACGATGGATAGATTCCAGTTTTCTTAATGATTTTTTCCATCCAATAGTTGTCTCGAACTGGAAGAAATTGCTTTTAGCGATAAGACCGCCGCTTGTACCGTTCTTATTTATGTATTCCTGATATTATGTGGTACTTCCTTCAGTATACTAGAAAGTTCTCAAGTAATCTTTCTATTGACTAGAGCTAATCGAAATTGGTATCTAAGGGCAGATTCATCTGAATTTTAAACACATATTCATTTGCGTTTCGCCATGATTTCCCATTTTTTTGAAAATAAATGTGTTAAATAAATGTTTTTTTCTTTCTTTTCTTTTATATTATAAAACAAACTCCCTCGCGGCGGAGGGACTTTGTTTTGTGTGGAGGTCTGTCTGTATGAAAGCGATAATTTCAAAAACTACCAAACAGATTTTCATACAGTTTTCATTAATGGACGCAATGATTCATGAGCAAGGTTTACGTGCATAATTCATTATGGTTTTGTGTAAATTGGCTGAAATATGAGGATCATTGTTGATGTCGGAAAAAATCATGCCGACTGGGGGCTTTGTTTGCGTGCGCCGCATAAATAGAGTTATAATTTTATTATGAAAACAGTGTATTACGGCATTAATACATTGTTTACCTGGATTAACACATAGGGTAGGTACTTTTAATCCAGGTATTACGATCCCATGGGATATTTTCCGATATCCACGTGGGCGACGGGCGACGGCCACGGGCAATAAACTAGTAAAATTATTCCTTATGAGGTTTAAAATATTAGCCCCAGTCAGCAAGTTGGTAGGGTGATGTTATGTGTGTTTTTTATTTCCACAGCATGTATTTCGACGTCGTCGCAGTGCGAAGGAGGCCAAAAACTTAAAAAGAAATCTGCGATGACTGCGAACAACCTAAGATTACTCTTTGTTTGTTGCAAACTACGTATCTTATGACACCACAGTCTCTTTGATGAGAAAACATTTGTTTGTTTTGGTTGGTAGTAACTTTACTTACCACCTCTGTTGTTATAAGAAAAATGGTCTAAATTATACCTACAATTTTTTTTCTTTAGGAAAAATCTTAAATGAAGTACGTATCCATTGACAAATTAATTGGAGCTCGTGGCTATCTATCAGGTTAAGCTACGCTTGCCGGGGTTGGCCCGTGGATGGGTGACCACCGTTACATACCGAGACTCCTCCGTGCCTCGGAAAGCACGTTAAGCTGTTGATCCTGGCTGTCATTCGTGAATCTTTGACAGTGCTTACGAGTCGTCAGAAGTCCGAACGTCTAACAACCAGTCTTACAAAGGGGAATAGTATTACCCGGTTACAGGGTTGTGGAAGTCAGATAGGAGGTCGCTCCATGTAAAATACTGGTATTCAGCTGCATCCGGTTAGACTGGAAGCCGACCCCAAAATATTTGAGAAAAGGCTAGGCAGATTGATTGATTCAGAGAAATTAAGCCAATTTGCCGTGCAAATGCCATTTCATACAATTGTGAAAGAATGACAGTTGTGATTTAAATAAACCTACGGATAATTGAAGTTGGTAAACAATTTACGAAAAAAATAATTTCCCTGTATTTACAGGAAAATGGAAACGATTTCTTGTCGTAGTCATATGACACTCTTGTCATACAAATATTGTGTAAACATAATTGCTTTTCCATTAAGACGGCAGTCTTCGTATCCATTTTGTATTTCCTACGCACGGCAAAGCAAAATATACCAAACAAGTTTATATACGCACGAGTAACTTGTATCCAATGTGCAAACTCCCATAGTACTCGGAGGAACGGGATCGTTCGTGCGTTTACGCACGTAACAAATTCGTACGAAAATGCGTCTAAAGTGTGGCTGGTTTAGCCGTCGTCGTCCGTTTTCTTATGTTATGGGTTGGCTATACCAGGAGCATTATAGATGGGTCGCCATTACATAGACACAACTGAAATGTTATGTGCCTGTTATTATATCAGCACCGAAATTATTCAAACTGTCATACCTACAGTAAAGTTATTTGACGGCGAAAATAGGGACCTGGATGAGTTCCTTCTTCACAAAGAAATCCTTTACAATAACTACTACTGAATACCAGTATTTTTTTAATGGAGTGACTTCTTTCTTACCTGACCTCAACAACCCAGTTACTGAATATGACACTAGTTCTCCCATGCTCATCATTTCACCACCAAGAAAACCTTGCTCGGATATAATACATACTAAACGAGCGGGCACGAAACCAGCGTCGTCTCGGGTTGCCGAGCGGGGCGGCGGTGAGCGACGACGGTACAAAATTGTTACAATTTTGCTTACCCGCTTAGCCTTATTATTGTACCCACTATAATAAGGCTAAACGGGTAAGCAAAATGGAGACAAAACATCTAAGAGTATAAAAGTCACTAACTACTACTTATATCTTCGACTTCGACTTCCACGTTTGAGCAAGAAACTCACAACTTTCTACCAAGAAAGTACCAGGAGGACCTAAGTTTAAGAGATAATAAATAGCCTTACGATTGTACTGGAGACCACACAGCTAAAGGCTAAAGTCGTACAAGATATCCACTTTAAATATTGAAGTGGTATTGTGTGTCCCATTCCTTTATCTGTTAAGAGCACCCGTGTGTGTTTGTCTTTAATTTCTTGAACACTACGGGAATAGTCGTTGGTTTCGTGTTAAGTAACGTTTGATATTTATTTTGGGTTTATTTATTTGTTTAATAAAGGAAGTCGTGCCAATAAATCTTGTTAATTGCTCCCAGTGTTTCGTAATATAAAATATGTTTTATTGTTTGATGGTTCTATGTTTAACATACAAACTTCGACTCTTCGTGAAACCTTTTTTACAAATAAAGGTATATATTCTAAGGAATTGAAATAATTTCACGTTTCAATTAATTATCATTAGCTTGGACTAGACGACGCCGTCGTCTATCAGTCAGTAAGTCACTGAACTAGTTGTTTTTGTGTAGATAAAACGAATAATTTATAAATTATTGGTGCCTAGCAACAAGAAAAGTAACCCAGATAGATTTCATATTTCCTCGGACAGTAAAAGCTCGAGAAATTTTAAGCTTGGATTCAAATCATCTTATGTCTACCTACCTTCTAGCCAAAGCACCATTGACCCGCGCAATTCGGGTTATTAACGATCTTCACGTGAATATCGATGTATTTACATGCAGATAGAGTGAATTCGCAAAAATACTGTTGTTTATTTTATGTTATAGTGTAGGTTAGAGTAGGCTGTATTGTGTTTTTTTTTATATTGTGTTGTTTATTATTTTCGAAGCCCGGGTCGGGCCCTATCACATGGGACTAAAACATAAATGGCGAAATGTGTGTGTTCAACAAGGTACCTCTGCTTAACCCTTCGGGGATTACAAGCGACATGTTATGTTTTTATAAAAGGTTAATTAATTTTCTAATATTTTTGAACAAAAAATATTTATAATTTTGAAACAAACAATCCCTGTTTTCGTGGACCAGAAACGCTGCGCCAATAAAAACTGAATCAGCCTTTACACCCCGAAAATGATAAACATCTTCCTTCGTTTTCTCTTGAATTTAAAACAAAAACGTTTCCGAAATTCTCGGGCGAAAGTTAAATGGGGAAAGGAAATTAAATACATTTTCGTTTTAATTGAATGTCGGTGAGAAAAATTACTTTTACATGGTAATTTGGAAACTTCGTTAAAGTCCAAGGTTTAATATTTATGGTATTCTGAATAATGAAAGTGTTGGTACAAAAGTTTTGTATGTAACTAATACAAAATATGAAATTTTTGATAGTTAGTCGATTGACTTGACCGAAATCCATTATATATAAAAACTTTTTACAAAAAAAAACCAACCGACTTCCAAAAAAAACACTAGAAAGTGAAAAATAACTTTAATTTCGGAAGTCGGTGTCTTTGATTTTGAATTTTCGTTTTAAGCCACCGACTTCCGAAATGAAAGTTATTTTTCACTTTCTAGTGTTTTTTTTGGAAGTCGGTTGGTTTTTTTTGTAAAAAGTTTTTATTTTTCACTTTTTAGTTGTGGTACCTACCCCCTACAAGTTCGAATATCACGACCTGCTATGTAAATAACAGTGACAGGAAAATGTTAAAAGATCGTCCATATAGGCTAAGTGGGAAAAATACGTATTAATGAAGCTAACTCAAAAAGTACTCAAGCTAAGTTAATAAAATTTATATGGGACCACCTTGAGAGCATACCCTTTCAAACAAAAAAAGAATTTTCAAAATCCGTCCACAATTGACGAAAATATCGACGGACATACACAAAAAAAAAAAAAAACATACATACGCTACGAACATATAACCTCCTCCTTTTTGGAAGTCGGTTAAAAATACAATCTAGTAACCTATTCCTAAAGATTCATAAAAAACCCTGTAAGAAATTGACATGTGTTGCACCTCTCAACAAGGCATCCTCAGGATGACGATTGTCATGTCGAACACGATTTGTTGCCACGCCGATCGCTGGACGAAAACGTGTTTCACCTCTCAACGAGGCATCCTCAGTGTGTAGGTATTGTATAATTATCACTTCGCTCAATAACGGTGAAGGAAAACATCGTGAGAAAACTGGCATGCCTGAGGGATATTTTTCTTAGGCATGAGCGGCAAAACTCTGATACCAGGTTACTCACTAACCACACGAAAGGGAAAGAAAAACGAGATACCTATATAGAAAACCATTTTATTATTGAGATTATGCAATTTCAATCGGTCAGTTTTGATGGATAGAAATCGTTTTCACGGTTTAAAAATGTTTCAAAATTTTATCACGAATCGACAATTTACATACATTTCTCCTTCAACAAGAAAGCCTTTTTTCTCAAACATGCTTGGAAATTCGAGCATTATTTTGACAACCTTCTTCGAGTTATGCGCGGCCGGCAACATTACTATGAAAATCCATAACTGTCCTGTTTAGCGGCCCAATAAATTACTATGAAAATCATATCTGTCGTGTTATTTAAAAATGGAATAAACTTTTTACTTCAACACAATGGCAACCAAGGAGGTAACTTAACAAAGATTTTATTTAAATTTAGATTTGGCTTGCAATTAGAGCTGTAGTAAAGAAGAAACAAATGAATATATTGGTGCGTGAAAAATGATCGTTGTCCGTCATTGATTCTGGAATTTATAATTAATTTATTCAGTTTGAATTTTTGCGCATTATTTGAGAAAAGTACTATACAAGCCTTGGCCGCAACCAGGCATTGATGGACTCACGTATGTGTGCCTCGGCCCACATTTTCACGATCGTCCATCAATACCCGAGCTGCAGGCCGCAACAGTAATGTACTATAGTTCCCACAAGAATCCTACATCACTGAGGAATCCCGAACCTCGTAAAATGCGACTAAGTAAGTAATGCACGTTACTTCAAATTCCACTAGTGACTAGTTCGAAAGCTCGAAGTTTGAAATAGTGGACCTCCTCAATTTCAATTCGAATGGACCTACGGTTGATCTTTGTTCCGGGCTAAAACAATGGACACTTTGAACATAGATGTAGGGGTGATGTTAGTAGTATGTTACTTTACAGTTGGAAACCCTGAAAGTTAAAGCCAGGGTTGGCAACTGATTTAGGAACTATGATAACCTTCCTACGCACTGTGAAACAATTCAACATTACTATCTACACTTATAAACTACTAATACTACTTATTAGCTTCTGCTCGTAAGTCCGCGTGAAATTTCTTGTTCCCCCGACCGACCCTCGTTGCATCGCATCGCCTACCCACGCTATTACTTCGTTTTCGCTTAGCGTTCTTTCTGACTTTTGTTCTTTTTGCTCTGCTCTTAAGAGTTCTAGTGTGATGTTGCACAACCGGGCACAAATCCAGACTCCGGACTACTACTGAGAAATTCCTGATTGAAAATCCCAATAACAATTTGCCTGACCTGGTTACAGTGTACAATGATAAAATTCAAGTAGGTACGCTAGAACTTATGACAATGAAAGTGACAAAGTATCTCCAAAATACAACAGCTCCGCAATTGTCAGAATTTCCACAACAATTACGAAAGACGTGGAACGCCAAAATCTTAAAGTGGCGTAAAAGGAAATACTATGTATGTAAATGTATGAAGTTTACAGCTAGGAACAAGAATTTGATTTAGTGGCAGGAAATTTAGTTCTGCAGTCAGAGCTTTGAGAATTATGTACGCCATTTAATTTTTAAACTGAACGTTAATGTTGCATGCGCCTGTGAGCTCTGGGGTAATGAATAGGGTTTTATAATCAGAAGAAGATTTTGAGTTGTGTTTATATTTTAGGTAACTAAACGTAGTTTTTATGGAACATGAGCAAAATTGTGTAAACATTGGTAGGTACAACTTTCGCCCATTGAACTTTATGTGTTATTTTTAAAGTGTGTTAGTGTGTGCGCAGTTTTTTAAACCCGATGTCTGTTTTTACTGAAGTCTCTCAATGATAAAGATTGATTTCCCGTCCAGCTAATAAACAGCTTTAACTGTTTTAAGTTTCTTTTTTATTTTTTTATTTGAAAAAAAAAACACATATTTTCCAAACCACTTTGAGAATTCGAAGAAAGAATTAGCGTTTTAAAAGACAACATTTTTCGAAACTTATTACCTCAAAAACAAAAGACGATCACTAATACCGCTCTGTTTTCCTCTTTCGCACAGCTTAACTCGCTAAGTCCTGTCCACAGCACCATAAGGTAGAAATATTGGACAAAAAGAAATTCACCCGCGAAATGGAAGCCGTATTTCTCAAAGGATCGGGATAAATTTGGTTTATAGCTTTGGTCCAAATCTTGGCTAAGCCGAACAGTGGACTGGGCTGGACTTACCGACATATAAAATGAAGTTGCTTTAAAATTTACGAAATATCGCCCAAAATTTTGTTGATGACCCAGTGACTCGGGATTTAAAAGTAATCTGGAATAAGTGGATTGGGTCTAAAAAAGTGTAGAAATAACGAAACATTATAATATATAGAGTTTTGCAGCATTCTTCTATTTGTTAAGTCTCGATAAAAATATCCGTGACGCAGAAGAATAAAATGTAAAAGTGATCTCTTAAAATAAAACTGAGAGAGAAAGAGTTATAAAATTATAATTTTTAAGATACTTTAAAAACTTCAGTTTAACTTTTCAAGGCGATTAATAAATTGCGCATGCCACTTTCAATTCGAGAAAAAACACAATATTCACACAATATTTTGCAAAGTTCCTTGTCATGAAGACTTATAACAAGTCTAATAATTATTATAATCTCCCTCAGCCTTATCATTCGTCCCACACCGAAAATCTTCGCTTCCCTTCAGAATTCATTATCGTAATAAACTACATACTTAATTTAATAAATTGGGGACAATCTCGGCTACTCAATTCAAGCTGTCAACTTGTCCAGAGTGATAGAGTGGACAAATAAATGAAAAACACTCATACATTGGATATAAGGGTCTGGACAGTTCTCATCCCCACTTAAGGATATCAAGGAATAAGTAGGTAGGCAGTTTGATGTGGTAAGAATATTTTTACGTTGGTCTTATATTTTTAAGCATTGAAGTGACTTACTTAGAGCCTTAATTGTGGCTAATTAAACGTTAAATTTAGCGCAATGAAAATATTCATCATTTTAATTGCATTCCCATCGCATTGAATCGAAAATACTTCTGTGCCTAGGAAAGCACGTTATACCCTCAGTCGTAGACGGCAAAATACCTATGGCAGCATATAAAGGCAGGCAAGAAACTCATGCAACACGTCTAATCTTAGAATATTGGTTTAGCTTTTGTATAAAAAATGTTGATCGCCATCCTCTTCCCAAAAATGTTGATGTTCGGCCGCTTGGCCAGTAAGTACTACACATGAGCGACACGCGTCAATGGCAGAGGCAACTGCAGCAGTCAACGCGTGCCGCTCGTGTATATGAGCCCTTAGACTGAAAGCATATCTAAACCTTGTTAGGTTAAAAATACTAGCCGGGTATTGACTTCACTAGATCAAACAATCTGCCAAGCCTTATCTCAACTATGTTGGAGTCCTTTTCCAGTCTAGCCGGATACAGCTGAATAACAAGATTTTCCATGGAGCGACTGTCTATCTGACCTCCACAAGCTAGTAACGGGGTAATACAATACCCCTTGGTAAGACAGGTTATCAGACTTTCGGGCTTCTGACGACTCGTAACGACTGTCAAAGATCCACGAATGACAGCCGGGACCAACGGCTTAATATGCTTTCCGAGGCACGCAGGAGTCTCGGTATGTATGGATACGATGGTCACCTATGTACGGACCAACCCTGGCAAGACCCGATCGTCCCGTGCGGCTGTTATTACATAGCCACGATCTTCTCCATAATAAATTCTACATGAAAATAAATTACACAATCACATGATAAATTTTATCATTTTCAATGAGCATTACTGACATAGCAACGACATCTTAGTCTTCAGGAACAAAAATAGATTTCCAATACCATCAGAAACTTCGCCGATCCAATAAATTATCTGACATCTTCATTCAATCATCACATCTTCATTAAAAACATACAGATATAGCAATGTCCTAGCAGGTCGTAAAAAATATAAATGAGTTTCTATCCTCCGGGAATTTTCGCGTTTCGGCCTGGATCATACAATTTCAGTTTTTTTCGCGATTGAAAGCCATTCCCAATCATAAGTCGGGTCTAGCTGTGTTAACGTTTATCCGGTCTTCAAGGTCGTCTGCTTCGCAAAAAGGACTGGATAAATCTTTCTTTTTGAATGTATTGATGCTCTGTAATACGATTTAGGTATTTTATTTAGTTAGATTATTCCATTGGCAGGCGTATTTTTTGGAGAAAGATAAAGGTTTTAAAGGAAATTGAGATAAATTTGTCGCAGTGCGTCGCTGGCCACCATTTTAGTATTAAATTTTATGAGTTTTTCAAGAAACAATGACATATTCCATGGCGAAAGGATGCAAAGATATGCCGGAACGTAGACCCCTAACACTAGTCAGAACAATGTATTTACTAACGGTTTCTTATTAAATTCAAGAGGTAAGCTCTGAAGCACTTAGGCCATCTTATAGGATAGGTAATGCACCATTATTTTTAATTGGCATTTCTCCGTACAATAAAAAGCATTAAGAGTTAAATGAAGGAAATATCTATTGTTGTGCTCAAAGGCTAGAGAAGCAAGGCTAATGGAAGAACAGTTATTATTAATTCACGATGATTCTTTTGTAAGCAACCAGCTTGAAACACTGCTTGTCTTTCTCAACGAACTCAAACGTAATGAGTTACTTTTTTCTTCCTCTTTAAGCGAAGTGCAACTACTGGTATAGAAAATGTGCTTCGTTTTTTAAAACAAAAAGCGTTTTTGACCAACGCTGCAATATTTGAAAGGAAAAAAATTTGGTACATTGAAAATTAATAAACGCATTTATTATTTGTTCCTGGACTTATTTCGGACCTAACAAACTCCATTATTATTTGAGTTAGGTTTCACTTTCATTTCATTTATATTTCTTGATGAATGAAAATAAATGCTAAGTTATTTATAAGTGGTGTTGCTGAAATAATGAGGTGAATACCTTAACTGAAACTGAAATCTCTTTGATAAATGAGAAATAAATGAATGTTTGCATTCTGGCCATCGCACTGTTCCATTATTCAAAACAATAAATACGATTTATACTTTTCTTTTTGTACGAACAGAATTAGATTATATTCACAACGTATGTTCTTTTTTATATAGTTGAGCTTATTGGATCTGTGGCGAAAACTATGTCCCAATTCCTAATCCAAAAAAAATGCTCTCCGTGCCCAAAAAAATGCAGTCGTAGCTATCTATGCGCTGACACCGATGATGCTGTGTTAGTGTGTTTTGGGCCAAAAAAAATTAAAAAACTGTCGTGTCATGCACACGAAAAAGAAGACAAAAAAAAACTAACATAAAAATACATCTATTGCTAAATCCGATAAAGGAACTTCACGAGTTATGACCACCACAAGATCAACTCAAAATTAACGAGAGCCATAAAAAACAAAAACGAGTATTAAAACATTCTATGAAAACAATCATTGACCGTTTCGTAAAGCTGAGATATAAAAATGTAACAGAGTATACCATAAACTTGACTTTAGTATAAGGTTTTATCTTGACGTTTTACGGCAGCAAGAAATGAGATTACAAAGAATATTATAATACACTTATTTATTAACGCAAAGGTGATGGATCAAGGTTTTTGAGGTAGGATTAAGATGCTGGTTTCATTATATTATTAATTCATTTTCAAACTAGCGAGGTAGCGAGGTTTGCACGATGTTTACGACTTGAAAAAATCACGAGATTTCTTTATTAAAGTAATTTTAATACGCATAAACCTCTCAATAATGGTGAATACCGCATCAAAATCCGTTGCGTACTTAGTTAAAAAGAATATCGCGGTCACACAGGTAGACACGACAAGCGACTTTAATTTATAATATTTTATATATGTAATATAGAAGTGTCTGTACGCTACAAGGTGTCGAACACTAAAAAGTTGACGACAGAAAGGTCTATGGGCAAATTAACCTAGAACGATATTGAAGAATATTTTTCTTCGGTATGTGTCGATACGGTCTTTGTTTGATTACTAGACGTATTTTGATCCTTCAGACCTACGAAGACGGATTATTTTGAAATGTTATATTTTTCGGTCTAAAATACCAATAAAGTATATTTAACAGGGTTATACGAAACTAGAGACACAAAAATAGCAATTTCAGAATAAAAATAATATACATCATTCTTAAAAGCAATATATTCTTCTCAAAATAACCTCATAACATTTCTTCGCCGTAATATTTCGTTATTTATTTTTCTTTGCAAAAACCTAACATAGTTATTTATATTTTTCTCTCGTATCACAATGAAATTTATTGACACGTGCTCACGTGCTGTCAATAAGATAAAATCAATTCTATTTTCTTTGTGATTCCCTGGATAATATTATATAGAATTTTACAAAGCTAGACATTGGTCGAAATTAATTTTGATTTTGATTTTGGTGGCGTAAATTATAAGATAAGTTGGAAGAACTGTAAATAATAAAAATAAACTATTTGGTTATAAAGAAGTATTTATTTACGTAAATGTTATCGTACAAGAGTGAATTTAAAAAAAACTGTCTTGCTTTTCTTTTTTAAATAAAAGATTTGTATACAATAGCCTTTCTAGAATAAAGTACGTATAAAAATAGGTACAGGTTACTTTTATTAGTACCTACCTAATGAAATGAAATGAAACACACCTACACCTTACAGTGAACAGGGCGTCCGAAAATAAGGTAGACAGGTATTTTATTTTCTAATTTTACAAATAATTATGAGGTTCACGTTCATTTATAATTACAACAAAATAGACCTGTGTTTTGTTTCCGTTTTATACGGAAAATAAAATTATATTTTTTTCATTAAACCACCGTTTCATTACCGTCATGTTGACGGTATAACATGCGCCATATAAAACAGCGTTTTCACTTAGCTTTCTGAACAGTTCTGAGCGAGCTAGCGTTTGTTCGCGCTGTACTTGAAAACACATGAGCGAGCGAACATTATTCAGTGATGATCGGTTAGACTCGACGAACGAATGCTCGCTCGAATGACTTTATCACGAAACCGAATGACAGTTGAGAACTAATCTACTCGAATGACATTTGAGAACAAATCTAACTTATAGAGATACATGATTATAATTCTGTATACCTATTTGTTATGGTCGCTAATCATAATTATTTTAATCAAGATACAACCTGACACTGACCTGCAATTTGCAAAAAACGTAAGAATTTGAATTCGGCGGGGCTACCTTTCCGGATACAAAGTAAGTTGTTTTTATTCCTAAAAAAATATTTAGTCGATGATTGTGGTGCTTGGTATTTCAAGGAGTTTATGATAGCACCAACTTAATATATAAATGGCATATTGGTGACTCGCCCGAAACGGGCGAATTCACACTTTTAATTAAAATTATTTTTTCTTGGGGCAATTCGCACACGGCTACATAGGTGAATTTAAACAGCAGAAATGATGACCAAATAATTACAGATCATAACATAACATCACGGCTTTATTACCTAAAGTGTTAGGCAGAGGTGTACCTATAGTACCTACACAGAAAGAAACCCCACCAAGATATTTTTGTTTAATAATGTGGTACCCATAATTCTCAAAATTATCACAAATTAAACGAACATTGTACATAACTACTACTCTTCAACGTCAGTCTAACTGATAACCGTCCCCTGAGCAACTTGTCAGAATGTTCCACTCTCGCTAAGAAGACAAATTAGCCCCAAGCGTCCGGAAGCCGTCCTAAAGAGGTCACCTAATTATTTTGATAGAGCGTCTAACGTCCACTTCAGTACTGACAGAGGATCGTAATACCAGATAATGTTGGTATTATTTTTCATGCTTGTTTTTATGTAAGACTGACCCGCGTCCTTTGGACGATTTTTACGATTTGACAAAACATTGGGAATTTTTTATTTATGTTAGTTTAATATAAATGTATTGTCTGGGAGTCTGATTACTAGAGATGGGCCAAATGTGGTCAGAACCGAATCCGAACTTCGGCCGAAAATTCGGTTAAAATGAAAAGATCGGCCGAAGTTCGACCGACCTTCGGTTCAATTTCGTTAACAACTAACTAACATGAGTTATTTGGCTCGAATATATTCATAGTCTCAGGCACGGAGGAGGCATGGAGGAGTCTCGGTATGTAAAAAGATGGTCACCCATCCGCGGACCAACCCCGACAAGCGTAGCTTAACCTAATGAATTGACCCGTGCAGCTGTTATTACTGAGCCACGAGCTCCTCCTATGCCATAATATCAGCCAGTTATTGTCCAAAATTAATTGCCTGAACCCAGGCAGGCACTTTACTTTGTGTACTTAATTTATTTCATCACTACTGGTCGCAAAACGGTGAAGGAAAACATCGTGAGGAAAGTATAATGAATATGTCGGAAACTTACCATGTATATTTGTCAAATCGTATCCTTACAAATAAGTGTTATTCTTATTATGAAACTGCATGTCTTAGAACCGAACGAAGATAAATGATATTCATCAACCCATACTGGGCCCGCGTGGTGGATTATAATAGCCCACTCCCTATCACAGAGAGGAGGCATGTGTCCCAGCAATGAGAACGCTGTTCGCTGATTTTGCCCCAAATTATTGCCCGCAAATGTATTTGCATAATTAAGTAGCTAATTATTTGTAAGGTAAGGTACTTTTAATAAGGCTCTTTATTTGGTTTTCCATCCTTTGTGATGTACTGTTTCTATGAATCTACATAACTTATATAAATAAAAATGTAATGCTGTTCGTTGGTAACCGCATCACTTGCACTTAAGAATAGCTAAGCCGATTTTGCCATATTTTGTTTAAATTGTTCGTAATTAGGTTCTTCCAGAAAGAAAAATTGGAAAAGTTTCCCGGAAAATATTCAAGTTCGGGAAAATTTGAACGTCCTTTTTTCTATGGGAGTTTTGTATGAGTTATTGAAAATTGGACAGGACAATGTCTGTCGGGGCAGCTCTAGATAAAGTTGTCTTCATGGCTACCATAATTTATTCTCAAGAAATCACAATGACCTACTTTTCTGTGCTATGTTTATTTAAATCTAAATCTATGACATTATTGTGTTATAAATAAAAAAAATATACACATTCACATACTGTTTTAGTTAATCACAACAAGACTTTATAACAATTTACTTATAACAGAACATCAAGCATTCGCCGCTTTTAAATTTTATCGAACCGCACTTAGAATTATGATGCTCGATGTTTTGTGCCTGAACTTGATTTTAAAAACGTGCGAGCTTAATGGTGTAACATTTTATCGAGAAAAGTCACGAGCGTCAGCGACGCGGAGTAAGGTGCGCGGGCTGAGGGCAGGTCGTTACAGTAAACGCAAGGTAGAAATAAATTTTACAGGTAAATGCTCACTCGCCGTGAGCATTACGTCGAACGCAGCGTCGAACATTCGCCGGAATGTTACATTACAAGGAAATGCTTTTTAAAATTGAGCTTTTGCTTGTATTGTACCATTCGTAATAACGTTACATTACATGGAAATGCTCGACAAAATGCTCTAGTGTATCACCTTAAAGCGAATTCAACGATAACACTAAAATATACTCTGAACCAAAAATACATTCGACCTAATATTGGAATGAAAATGTTCCCGGAATTACTAAAATTAATTAAAGGATTACAGTCTGCCTGTTTAATTAACCGAATTCGTATTGTAATAATTGTGTTCATATTGTATATTTGATATTTTCGCACTTCAAAGAGAGTGTAAATGATACTGCTTTATTATTCGGTATCATGGAATCGTTAGTGTGAAATAAATCTCAGAATGACCTTTGTTTGTTTGACAAAAGAGTTTGGTGCATATGGAGAAAATATTCTACTATAATATTTTACTACACTGGCAATATTCATTATTCAATCTGCCTAGCCTTTTGCCAATCATGTTGGGGTCGGCTTCCAGTCTAACCAGATGCAGCTGAATACCAGTATTTACTGGCAATATTCATTATTATAGTTAATATTATTTTATAAACTCCAGACTGTACTTCAAAGTGAATTTTGTTACTACTTACTTCCTCAATTTTCAATTTTTCAAACTACTTCTAACTTAAAAAAAAAAATTAATTTCTTGCCACGCATCAGCTGAAAGAAAGATGTTGGTGCTGGTTAAGTCTTTTTCTGTCATCATGGCTGTCTTTGACCATTTTGTGATAGCCACGCACGACAACGCAAAATAGTCCAACAAGTTCAGTTTGACCTCGGATGTTGGAATTATACGCGCGTATACGCACGACCAACTCGTACAGAATGGAAGCTTCTTTGAGGTTCGAGATTCTCCGTGCGTTTAAGGTGGGTTTAGTCCAAATAATGTAGAATCAGAGTAAGACCAAGAGCATTATATTCTTAACATTGTAGTGTGGATATACCAACGAAAAAATGCTCTGTCCCTGTCTATACAAAAGAAATTTGATCGAGAGGGGATAGAATGAGCAATCCTTCATTTGGCCTAAACCGACCTTGCGTAGATAATCGCATGACTCAAATTCCAATACAAATGCGCCCAAAATGTAGCTGGCCGTAAGACTGGCGATATTAATAAATTTACAACGTAAATAAGTTAAGAAGCACATCACCAAAAAAAAAGGAAGCCTGGATAGTAATCTCTTCTACTGAATGGATAGAAAATAATAGACAAACGACATACATTTGACGATAACAGTTGATGTGAAAGAAAGAAAGAAAGAAGAAAGAAAATACATTTATTTGACACAGACATGACATGTGGTGACATGTGGTTAGTGGTCAATCCTACGATTGGACCCAGATTAAATTCGCATAAACTTGCTGACGACACTAATCGCTTGCAAACCGTTGCATGTGTCAGAGCCTCAGACGCTTAAATATTTAGTTAGCATTTTATGTGAGTTATGAATAGTGATGGACCAGTGGAAACGACCCCGACTGACGTGTCGCAGGTCGTGGGTATGAACCCAGGCAGGCACTTGACTTGGAGTAATTTCTTCAGCAGCTTTTAAAACGGCAATGGAAAACATCGTGAGGAAACCGGCATGTACTAGAACAAAAAAAAAATCTAAGACATGATGTGTCTCATTTCCTACCTATTGGGAACGTAGTTGGCTAACAAAATTAAGCTTATGTTTATGCTATATCGACACTTCGCCGTTATAGAATTATTATTCAAAATATTATGGAAAAGTAAGATGATATTAAAACCATAGAATTTTGTAATTGTGGTGGACATTGATCAGATCATGACACGAATATTAAATAAGTTGAATCAATTGTTTTGTCGGGATTAGTTGGAAATTCATTTGGATTAGGTACACCTTTGTTAGGCTTAATACTCGTTTGGTGGATTACAATGGAATTAATAATTGAGAATATTACTAAATCGAACAGTACCTGATTTAAAACAAAGATGTTTTTTTTTGTTATTAACTTGATCATACTTCACGACTTTTGTTAAAATATATTATGCAGATTTAATAGATTAACAACATGGAAATTGTGCCATAACCACTTTTGCCTACGCCTGACAAGAGCCATTTTTTTTATAATTTTTTTTTTTTTTTTTTTAAATCGGTAGGTAGACATTTAAAAAAAACATCTAGATTTATACATAACCGTTTTTCACACTCTTATTTGCCTAGTTTTTTCCCAACTATGTTGGGGTCGGCTTCCAGTCCTACCAGATGCAGCTGAATACTAATATTTTACATGGACAGATTATCTGACCTCCACAAGACCACAACCAAGTTACTGTGTAACAGGATACCCCTTGGTAATACTGGTTGTCAAACTTTTTAACGTGCTTTCCGACGTAAGAACATCCATGAACCGTCAGCAGCAAGTGTAGTTTAATCTTCGATTGATCCCATGCTGCTGTTATTATTAAGGCACGATCATTGTTTGTCACACTATCCCCAATTAAGCCTCGTGCAAACTGGCGCGGCGCCACGGCGCGACGCGACACGGGTTATTGGTCTACCGTGAAGTTTTCTTAGAAATTGTATTGTACTGGTCACGTCGCACCAGTCTGGAGGACGCTTTATGTTGTAAACAAAAGCTCCCGAACCAACTTTTACGCAATGCGCAAATGATAAATAGATACTTTGATACATTCCCTGTCTTTTTCACTTCCGACTTCCAAATCAACATGGAACTTGGCCCATCTTCGCCTTTATCAACAACAAGAATTCTCGTAAAAGTTTTCGTATGCATATCTAAGTAAATATCTGAGCATTTTTCGAAGAAAAAGTAACCATTCGAATAAATAGGATGATGTTTTGATAAATATTATTGTTGTTTTCATGAATCAAGAATGTAGGAAAACGGTATCAGATGGCATTTTTCCCAAGTCATCTGGAGATTGTTTGAATGGAGATTTCAATACAAAGTTGGTTCGTTGTTATAATCTTGATGCTATCTTTGTGCTTTCAATTTCGTTTGTAGGCGTTTACAAGATACAATGACTAATAATGAACATTACATTTTTGTAATAACTTGATTTTAATGATTGCCCATGCAGTTTCTTTCCCATAGTTTTCCATAGTGATCTGTATTTTGAAACTAGCTTCGACTGTTTGACTGACGAAGTCCTTTTCAATTCAAAAGTGCCTGTAAAATGGTTCAATTGAAATAAATGCTAAGAGTGTATTGATTATAATATTACACTGACTCGTTGGTCTGCTGCTGAATGAGATCCTAAGTTCGATTCCCGGGACGGGTTAACTTTTATTGGATTTTTCTATCAGGAATATCTCCAAGTTCTTCTTCTATAGTGTCGACCCCAAGCTATAATGAGAAAAGCTTATGGCGGGGTAGAAAGATTAGCCAGACGGCAAGATTGTTTACGATAAATGCCCACAGTAAGAAATAAGATATAAAATATTATATACGTAATATACTTTTTTGCTTTTGCCGGCTTCCGACTTCGCCCTTGTGTATGTCGGAAATTATCACTCGGGAACAAATTACCGCGATAAAAAGTATCCTATGAGTTAATCCAGGTTATAAACTATCTGTCTGCCTAATTTCATCTAAATCCGTTCAGTCGTTTCTGCTTGATTGAGTAACAAACATCCAAGTATACAAACATACAAACTTTCACATTTATATTATAGTAGGAACTAGGATAGTAGGATAGGATAGTAGGATTTTAAATAAGTTAATAAAATAAGCAATTAAATAAGACATATCACGATTCATCTCTTTGTGATAACACTGAATTTGTTTTTCAGTAAATAGCTTAAGTAATAACTCGCACAACTTTAGTTTATGACATTATTTACGATCGCAATAAAACAGTAAGACACGTCAAAACAACATCTAGGACTGAAGAATCTAAAACTCCAAGTCACATAAAATCATAAAATGAAGCTAGACAAAAATATATTACAATCTATAAGACTAACAATCTTCTGAGGAAAACTGTCAGGAACAAGGAGGCGAACGAAGAAACTTTGATAAACTTTGACAAAGGTAATGAACTGATGGGCTTACATAACCTTTTGCTTCGCACGCGTGCAATCTACTAATGTGGAAACAAGTCAAAACATCAAGATTTTATATAGAAGTTTATTTTAAAACAATTATTAAGCAAACTATGTACATGTATATAGAAAAAGGGGAGGGGAAAGAATCATAGGGCATCGAAGAATTTGACCGCGTCGCTGTCAATAGGAAAGGTGCCCAGAAGGCTGGCATCATTGCCACGTTGTATGGCAATGCTGATTCTTTGGCCAAAAAATAAGCCAGCCCTGTGGTCATGTGAAGAATCGACCAACCGCTTGGCGATCTCTTGGAAAACCAGGTGGGCACTCGGACCCCATGGGCCTAATGTTCCAACCCCAAACGGCTCGAACAAATAACCCCCAATAAGATTGGACTTAGTTCTGTAAATTAAACTTTTGTAAATTAACTAAACTGTAAATAAATGATTTCTGTGATTATTAAGCTAAGTAATAATTAATAACATTTTTGAGTATAAAATTTCTCTTAGCTTTATGCAACATATATAAATACCTATATATCTTAATGTATTCTAATCATAAAACACATGCTGTACCGTGTTTTCCGGAATACATTTTCTAGATGATAGTGAAACGTATTAAAATCTATTGTGGAGTTTAGAAGCTGGGATATGAAATTTCAGATCAGGATATGGATACGGATATAGAAATAATATTATACAGGTTTCGGATACGGTTACGGATATGAAATATTTCGGCCGTTAGTTTCAGTTATGGATATTAGATTTTTATGAAATTGTAAAAAGAAATAATAAACAAACATGCAAGTGACGCGCGCCGCTAGTTTGTCAGCTGGACCGGGCAGGAAAATCTGTCATAACGTGTCTCATTTAGGGTGGATTCGACCAAACAGGAATAAATATTATCCGCGGAATAAGATTTACTTCTGACAATTTTCGTATGCAGAAACTGTCAAAAATTCAAAATTTACTCGGAAGAGAAGGCTTATTCCTCGGATAAAATTTATTCCTGTTTGGTCGAATCCGCCCTTAGGACTCCGCCCCTATCTGAAACTTTTGTATCGGGTTCGATTAGATTTTTATTTCGGATATCCGATAGTTTCGGTTACGGAGCTTCTTAACCTTGTTTAAAAGAACTATGGGAACACTCACTGACTCGAAATGTGACTTTGTTTTAGACTACATATTTATAAATACAGAAGAGTATATTCCGTTGGAAAATATTCTTGGTTACAAGCCTAGATGCCAAGATGCCTTGATGAGTACCTTTGTGCTCAATCCAGATAGAAAAAAAAAGTGTTTTTTGATTTGTCGTTACGGTTTTTTTTTGTATAAAAGACCTCGCTTGGACTAACTATTTGAAGACGAGAAGTGGATTTCAACCAATGTATTTCGTCAACTGCTGCAAGATTGTCTCTTCGCTCCGCTAGAATCCGCTTCAATGGAAACGCAACCTTATGCAGAGCCAAGATCTCGGCAAGTTTTGAATTTCAACAGCCCCTAATCTCAAGCTTACTCCTGCCCTAGTTCCAGTTCACTCATTTGCCTACTCAATTGGCACATCGGAACAAACATTTGTATAACCCACTAACTGTTATTCCAAATCTCGCTGTTTGCGCATTTGAATTGTACTAGGGTTATTGGTTATTTAGAGGTATGAGGAACATGGTGTAAAGTTCACTCATCCTGAATAGAAAAGAGGAGGATCCTCCGACCAGACGGGTGTTGTGTCTGGCGGGCAACTGTCCAACGATTGATGTCGAATAGTCTTATTTATGTTGATCACGCGGTAAACTCTAATAGCGCGATGTAGGATTTGTGTGACGTCAGGTCTTTGATGCGTAATTTGCATGTGGTGATGTAGATGACGCCACAGTTATAATTATATCGGCAATCCTTTAAGGGGACGTAGGAGAGGTCATTTGCAACCAAATGACTCCTCGTGACCTCTAAGCCAATGTCAACAATTTGGTTGTAAATGACCTCTCCTACATCACCTTAACGGATTGCTGACATATAGCCAATAACCCTGTTTATGTGTGCTATATATTATCCGGTACATAAAAAGCCTACTGGGGGATTGTGCCATTTTCAATTGAAACGTTGGCTTTGTATATTTACGTTTAAAAACCAACATTTCCAGTAGGAGCCCGGATTTATAATATATCAGCATAAATCCGGGCTGCTACTGTTTAGGGGGTCAATAGGGGGTGAGCTTTTGCCATTAACCCGACCGTTAATGCCAATAGGCTCACCCCCTATTGCATGGGACTTGTAAAATGTGGGTAAACACTCGCGAGCACAAGTACCTTACAATTAAGCGAGATTCAAAACCGATTTACTCCTAAGCTATTAAAAGAAGTTAAGTATTTATTAAACATTTATATACACACAAAGTTAATGCTCATTTCTAACGAAATCTCTTCCAGCATACCAGAAGGCTAATAAACTCGTACTTAAAAAACGTTTATATTCAAGTCGCAATCTGTCAAAGTCAAAAATGTTGGAAATATAAGCTTGATCTTGACAAATTGAAAGCTTTGTTATTTGAATTCTTAAAACCGAAATTCAAATTTTAAATCACAGAGATGTTTTTCATTTGACAATTTAGGTTAATTTTATATAACTTCAATAGTTTTATCTATGATTTTTTAATAACAGTTTAATAACGATATTCAATCAATTGTTGTTGGAAAAAATGGTGTTATTTAAAGTTGACACCTTCTAAATACGGATGAATGTGTTACTTATTCCCTTTAGCGAGTGATTGCGTAAGAATTTAAACTGAACAGGGTTCGTTTACACTTTCATCAGACACTTTTTGAACAGACATTATGTAGGTTGGTGAACTGTATCTATTTAATAGATACGTAAACACTATCCCATCCTCGTCGCCACTTATAGAATCCTGTTGATCCCGTATTTAAGCTGATTATTTCACTACACTGGCTCATCACGACACCAAGCCTCCTGTGCAGGTACCACCTCACTTTCAATTGTTTCCCACTTTCCCGCCATTTGTGGTGAACTGACAGTTGACATTAGTGACAGCGACTTCTTTGCTGTCGTGCATGAGATAGTGTTTACATATCTATTAAATAGATACACTACAGTTGAGTAGTGCCCAACGTACCATGCTTGTGCATCGTGTAACCTTCATCTATTACAAGATCAAATTAAATGAAGTAGGGTGCACATGAAACGACTTATTTTTACTTAGACCATACATAGACTCAAACTGAAGATGTAGAGTTTTAATACACGGTTCCAAACAGCGTTTTCATAAAATTTGAATATTCAATTTCGTCAGGTATCTAATTAATTCTGCTTTACGCTTCTAAATGAAAATAATTTCCCAGAAATCAGTCACAGGCTCACTCCTTAAATTTTAACGACTCGACAATATATCAAGATGAAACAAATTCAACGTTACGAAATACAATTCTGTAGGCATTACGTTAATATCAGAACAGCACCTTTGACAAACCCATCTCATTCGGTTCCCTTGTCAAAGATTATTAGCTTTTTGAAGTACTTTGTAATAAACGAGCGACTGATACGACGGTTTGTTGGTTATTTATTCAGCAATTATACTGCTGAGCCTGTTATTCATTTTTGGGATGATTATTATCTTTGTAAGTAGCAAAAGATGTATAACTTTGGGATTTTAAAATGAAGAGGTAGTCAATTCTAATCAGTTCAAAGCTCACATGCAAAATAGGGCAAAACGCGTGCACATTTTTGCAATTTTCAACAAAAAACTATAATTGATCAAAGTTTAATCGGAATGAAAACCATTGAAAGCGATCGCGTGGTGTTAATTTTTTGTAACTTATTAATTTTTTTACTTATTTTTTTTTTAACTTTTTTTTTTTTAACTTATAACTAATTTGACTCAAGATGTGACCATGCTACTAGAATTGTTTCCATAGATGAGAACATGGCATCACGCCTGTGTTCCCCAAACGGTCAGGCAGGCAAGCAATGCACCCACATTTCGCCAGATTTTCAAGTCTCATGTTAAGAGAGGAGAGCCTATTTTGAGCCTATTTTTTTAATTTTGACCTTAATTCTGAATTTAATTTTGTTTTTAATTATGATTTTAATTCTTTGTTTGCGATTTTATTTTATTTTGTATTATGACATAAACAATTTTACTATGGATATTTATCTGAAATAAATTATTTGATTTGATAGGCATGCACAAATCCAGACTCTGGCCTGTAGACGAGAGCAGTCACACTCTTCTTTTTTGTCTTGTCGATGGCATGACAGTGAATAAAAAAAAATTGGGGCGTAACTTCGCCACTTCTATGGCATCGTCTGTGGCAACGTAGAGGTCACTATGGCACAGAGTGCAGGATAAGAGGTGGGACATAGTCTGTGCCACAGCCCCAGGAGGTAGCGCCATGTCCTCAGAACTCATCCTCTAATAGATATTCTTGATTTATTTAAAAGAAAGAAAGAAAAATATTTTATTTGGGACACACACAGGCAATACAAACAGTTAAAAAGGAGCATTTGAAACTAACAATTTATTAAAAACAAAACGAAAAAAAAACGACCTGTGCGAGGTCAAAAAGGCTCATCATGCTTCGATATTTAAAAAATACCGCAGCGCTGGTATTCTGATAGGGCGCGCTGTACTAGCGTTCCACAGTGTAAGTTAAAAAAATACAAAATCCGTCTAGGCAAACCGAGAAATTCACAACCTACGTTTTCAGCAAATTGCATATTATTGTATGATCAAACATTCCTTTACCCTGGCCCCATGACACTTGGAGTCGGCACAACACGTTTTCTTCTTCCATTCTCTCCTGTCAACCGTCACACTATCATTCGTTCCCTTTTCTTTCATATCACTCCTCACACAATATGATTGTTAGTAGATAATTATAGGATCCACAAGCTAATCAGACGTAGTTGCATGAGTAACACCTAGTTCCCGGTGATAGTGCTCTATTTCGCTAATTATATCCGGTTCAATGAATTCACTGTAGCAGTTCGCAGGCCGTGTCCGTATTTAGAAGATGCACTGATTGATTTTGTGTACTATGCACCTGGATTGTGAAGCCCTGATCTCTGTTCAGTAAAATCTGCTATAATACTACTAAGTTAGTTCGGGGTAAATAACACCCATTGCCAAACATACATAAGAGTAATAATTTTAAGAGATTAAATAAAATCAAATCAAATGAAATCAAATAAAATGAAATAAAATGAAATAAAATGAAATAAAATGAAATAAAATGAAATAAAATCAAATAAAATCAAATAAAATCAAATAAAAGCAAATAAAATCAAATAAAATCAAATAAAATCAAATAAAATCAAATAAAATCAAATAAAATCAAATAAAATCAAATAAAATCAAATAAAATCAAATGAAATCAAATAAAATCAAACATCAAATGAATTTAAATTAAATCAAATAAAATGATAGATGCTGCGATTGATTAAAAAAGCAGTAACAACAGAAGGGCAATTCCCGTATTTTTAAGAACGTTCGCATTTGCATCTCATTCGCAATCTGTCAAAAATGCAATCAAATTACCAACATTTTTGTCAAATTTGACTGATTGCGTCTTGAATGTGAACGTTTCTTAAGTACGAGAATTGGTTTTCAGATTAAATGGAATTGTTTTTGAGTTTTGAATAATGTTTGTAATACTATGTCAGTGACATTTTCTAAAATATCAACGCATTACTTCTCGTAATTGTACGCATTGCTAAAACATTTTTCTTTTTTAACTCTAACTTTGAACACAAGATAAAAGTTAAAATCATTTTAATTTCCATTGTTTCACTTTCAAACCCTGTTGTCTTATGAACTTCAACATAAAACAAAAGAACAAAAACACTGTTTCAGAAACTCATAATTTAACATGAAACGAAAAAAATACCTGATAAAGTTACAAAGATTATACTTCTCACGACGACGGCTTTGATGTTCAAATATAATCGAATCAATAACAACACAAGTGTCACAGCCAGACAAGAAGATTCTATTAGACCATAAAAAGGTTTGAAAAAAAATTCTTTTTCGAACCAATTTATGTTTACAACCTACAAGGTAATCTCTTTAATATTTGCGCTCTTAATAAAATATCTGCGCTGAAATTTATTAGCCAATAAACTTGCTAGTCGTCACACGAGCGATTTAATCTTCTGCCTTTGATAGGTCTACGAATTGTAATAAAACTGGATTAATGTTTGGCGAAAAACTCTAACGTAACTGAAGGTATCTTAGTTATCTCCGGGGAAAGATTTTGGTGCGAAAAGCAATAGAAATTTACATAAAAGATTTAGTTGGGAAAGAGTAATTTTGGACGCCTTTTCCTTATGGCGTGGATGGAATTCCGATGGGAGAGTGAGTCAAGATTGTCGCACTTTTAAAGGTTTCTTTAACATGTTTCGTTTAGAATCTCACCTGATGGTAAGTGATGATCAGGCCGAAGGTGGAAGCAAGGTTCACCCGGAATCCTAAACCACAGAGAAACTGGCTGTCTTACCTGTAAAACAACAATGCTGCTAACATTGTTGTTATGGCGACAGACTTAGATAAGGTGGTGGTAGCTAGCCAGGCGGACTTAGAACAAGCCCTACCATCAACCAAACCGAGCAGAAATTTTTGCCCCCACTCCTCACACCTCTGGGTCTGAGACAGGTGGTCCAATCACTAGACTACAGAGGCGGTTAAAACTCCAATTGTATCTATTTGGGAGAGACAGACGTATTGAAGTATCGTTAGCGCTGCTTAAACTAAGCTATTTTTATATTGATCGTGCAGATTTTGGTACAAAAAAATATTAATAGGTCCAAACAATTCATAATATTTTCAACTTTTTAATATTGAACAATTTAAGTCTTGAAAGAACCCGGAGATTTTATTAAAAGTTCTTTCGCACGGGCTTTGGTTGAGATTTACATTTTCTCCTCTCATTTTGAATTTGTTATATATGCCACTGTTTTTGTTATATATGTTGTTCTGACTGCCTCGTTGGTCTAGTGGTAGCAAGCGTTATTTGCTGAGCATGAGATCCTGGGTTCGATTCCCAGGTCGGGCAAAGTGTTACTGGGTTTTTCCATCTGGAATTTCTCAGTAGCAGCCCGATGTCTGGATTTGTGCCCGGTTGATGGTAATAGGCTCGCCCTTTATACATGGGACTTAAACATAACTGGCGAAATGTGGGTCTACTATATATAAACCTCTGCCAAACAAGGCGTGATGTTAAGTTATTTATGTTTTTCTGTAGTTACAATATGAAACATCTAGAACGCATTTTGCTTTTACTTTAATAAAATCTGTGACCACCTCCTGTAAAAAAGTTCTAACTTAAGCTCTTTAAAAATTATCATAAGACGGCACTGAAGCCTTGATATAGCACCTACCCAAAAAATATAAAAACATTTAATAATAAAATAAAATACTAGTCCACCGGTATCGGGAACAGGGTCCAAGCTACCGGCGGTCAGGGCTCCAGAGGGAAGAACCTCCTAACAATGCGAGCCGTGTCCAGAAGTATCGCTTTCTGAATCAAGCCCTTGATCCAGCTGCCCAAAGAGAGCCTCCTCAGGTGTTGGTATTATTACTTTAGCTTTTGAGCCAAGCATTTACGACACTATTTCCTTCTAAGAGGTTTTTTTTTATTTTTATTATTTCAACTTCATGTACATACCTACAGTTATATTGGTACATATTTACCTACTATGCGAAATTTTAATCGTAATAAAAAACAATATGACTTCGGAATCTTTTTGGCGTGACTAATTATTATAAGTATTCGAAAATAAGTGATCTGTCCGCCATCCTTTTCTCGATAAAATTTACCAGATCCCGGAAATAAATTCGATAAAGGAAGAATGTGAACGAAACATTGTAACAACGTCTGTTCTCGAAATAAAGAATCATTTAATATAAATGTATTATTATTCATCTTATATACGCCTTATTTGTTACTCTTAAGACAGGCATTCAATTACACGCATAAAAGGGTAATAATAACTTTTATTCCCTAAATATTTGCATAAAGATATCGTAATAGTTTCAATAACCTCCAATTTATTACTTGTATTATGTGTTTTCTGTGTTTTCTAGCCCAGTTTAATAAAGGCCTAGTCTGTAGGTGGAATTGGTCAGATGCCCTTTTTATACTTGGGTCCATGAATACCCTTCGTTTTGTAAAGACAAATGGTTATGTCAGTCTTCCTTCGACTCAAACCATACTGTCAATATGCTGTTGTGATACTGAGCACCTTTTAAGTTTTTTAGGGAACAGTTCTTTAAATATGTTTTTCTCCAACTTGCTTGGAAATTCGCCCATTATTTTGACAACCTTCTTCGAGATAAATAGAAATTGCTGTACTGAACAAAAACAAATGACGATGCGGCCAGCAATGTTACTATGAAAATCCATATCTGTCCTGTGTAGCGGCCAAATAAATGACTAAGAAAACTCATATCTCTATATGGAACTAACTTTTTACTTCAACACATGACACCCAAGGAGGTAACTTATCAAAGATTTTATTTAAATTTCGACGGCGGAAATATCGCTGTCCGTCATTGATTCCGGAATTTATAACTAATTTACTTTTTTTTAAATTTCCGCGCATTATTTGAGAAAAGCACTATACAAGCCTTGGCCGCAACCAGGCATTAATGGACTCACGTATGTGTGCCTCGCCTACGCCTCGGCCCACATTTTCACGATCGTCCATCAATGCTTGAGTTGCTGGCCTCGACAGAAATGTACTATAATTTATGCTATGTGTGCTGGAATGACATGGATGAAAGTGAAAACACCTTAGAGCGTTATTACATTGACAATTTCCTATCGTGTTTGTCTCGCTCTCTGTTGTAGGTACACTCATGTCAATCGCTCTCGTTACGAATACGCCGCGAACGCATTACGCATAGTTGGCGCACTCGCTACGCACGCAGCGAGTGCGTTGGGCAATCGCCGCGCCGATAACTCTCTCGCCAGTGTGATAAGGACCATAACTAGAGTAGAGTTTTACAAGTTTTCATTTAATTTCAAATTCTCAATTACGAAACTGAAAACAGAAACATGTATGAATATATAAAATAATCATCGGTGACTCTCCTAAGTTATGCAGATATCTTACTCTAGTTTTTTTTACTTAGTTTCAAACACTACATACTTACAATGAAGGAAGGCATCGTGAAGAAACGCGGAGTAACTGGTGAAATGTGGGTGCCTCTGCCCTTTGAGGATTACAGGCGTGATGTTATGTTTAATGGTCCGAATGAAAATGAATGGGACAATTTCACGTTGATAATTTACATGAAGGAAATAAATACCAATAATATTTTTGGCTCGATTCATAGGAAAAAGAACCTAAATAACTATATTTCTTGATCATTGCGATATAAATAATTCAATAAAATATTTTCGTATACTTTTGACATTTTGCCAAACCCTTTTCATTAGTTTTCATTCAAGCCTGTTTCTAAGAAGTTAGTCCAATTATCGTTATGTAATTTGGCAATAACATTATTCTAACTAAAGGAATTGGCTTCCAAGAAGCGTCCTTTCATCATTGGGAATATTCGAGACGTAAAAACCTTTTTCCGAATAATTGTTGGGTTAACGAACTAGCCTAATTATTATTAAAACAAGCTTCTGCTCGCGACTTCGTGACCCGTGAAATTTCTTTTTTTAGCATAATATATATTCTGACTCGACAATACCGTAGTTTCCCATTAGTGAAAGAATTTTCGGAATCAGTGCTTCTGAAGTACCCTCGACATACAAACTCACATATAATATTAGTATACATAATAACAAAACGTTTATTTACCATAATATTACATAGAAAAAAACGGCATTTATATAAATGCTACACCATTAGGACAAAAGCTTAACTGTCACTAACGAGACACAATAGATTTTTTATTTTATCGACTTCCAAAGGCAAATCGACAGTTGAGCGGAGATCTCAAGTAAAAATCTGTTAGAGAGTTTCATCTTTTGGAGATAATGCTGCCTGTATAAAATCAAGTCATATCTGTCAAATAAATAAATGGTTTGTCATCGAAACAAAACGTTACCAGTAAATCATTCTGGGTGTTTTACTACCGATAGATTCGTCATGTTGTAGTAATCTTCTTTCGTGTAGACCTACGTCTTACTATTATCATGCCTTCGATTTTATTGGAAGTAAAATGTCTTTTTTTTTAAGAACCTACTTTATTTATTTGCATACATTAATTTTACTAACTCAGTTAAAAACTTTAATAAAATACTAACATTGAAATACATGTACTTAATAAGTAACGAAACTTAAAAAGGGGAAGGGCTCATTGCGCATCAAAAAAATCGTCCGCATCGCTGTCAATGGGTAAAGTGCCCAAAGGGCTGGCAGCATTGCCACGTTGAATGGCAATACTGATTCTTTGATTATTATTTTTTTGTCTATTTTGACAGATTTTTGAGTTTTATCTCCGAGATCTGATCTATCCAACTTGCTATGCCTTTATGCCAACTGAGTTACTTCTGGTAACTATATTTGTAATGTATTAAATCTAATTTTAACGAAAATCTTCACCTACCCCCGTCTAATAGGCGCACCAACTATTATAATTCAAAGTTACAAATAACCAACAACGGCGCGAGCTTCAAATTTGAATTTCAATGGCGTCCGAGGTACCTCTTCTACCAACAAAGGCAAACGCAATCAATGGACCAAAACAGGCGATCTATAGGTTATTATTCTTATATCTACCACGAAATAGATACGTACAGAAAGCCAGTTTACAACATTAGACAACAAGCGAAATCGCACGCATACATTGACGCGTACGTATGCACGGTGATCTCAAACAAATGCAAGTCGCGAGTGCGCTTGCACTCGCTTTACGTGAAGTGTGTCTATGTGTGCGTGCGTTTTCGCTCGTTGAATAGAGCCGACCTTCTGTACTCATCTATTTCGTATCTATATCTACCCTACCGTCTTTTGTTCTGCGGTATTAATAAGGGCATCGTTTTTGCGTCGTCATTATTGATCGCGCAAATTCGCCCAGTCACACCTCTAATGTGTGGTCGGCTGTTTTTATCTTTTACGTATGTATGTTGCGATAGGTGAACTATATCCTTCTCAATGATGAGATACTAATTTCACTTTGATCAGCTTTAACAGAGAGAGCTTTCTGTAGAAGGGAAGCATACTAAAGTATTCTAGAATTTCTTAATGACAGCATCTAATGCCGTGTAGTAACCAATATTATCAATACATCTTTGAAATAATCTGGATAGAGCAACATATTATTACTATGATGATAATTTAATTGACATTTATAATTGTTACTTACCTGACCATTATTTTTAGTTTATTTGTTTTCAAAATTGACATTTACTATTTTGTTCTTATGTAATGTAATACTTTATCCAGAAACTTTTATTACTGAAATTTAAATATCTATACGCCAGTAAGGCCAAAATATGACTGATCTTAAACTAAAATGTAATTTAATAACTTGTTGCATGCTCTCTATGTGTACTCATGTTTCCACAACTAAATCATCTTGAATCTTGAATCTAGAAATCTCCCAAACTAGAGATTAAAGATTTTGATTTTGAGCAAGGACGAAGTAGAAGAAGTGACAATTAAGAGATGTGCCCGTCATAGTAAAGTTACTAAAACTTAAAGTATAAACTTTAAATTGACCATACATTTTTCGAGGTGGTATTTTGACATAACGTTACTCTGTGTTTATTACGTATACTGAAGCACACGCTAGATTAGTCAAGAAAGCTATAAATCTTTTCTATACATAACAACATCACGCCTTGTTTCCCCGAAGTGATGGGTAGAGGTGTACCTATAGTACACCCACACGACACATCCCACACACACACACACATAATCTACATCAACACCATCCATCCGTACATGTTTTATTTATAAACTTTTCGCACTAAAAAAAGGTACAAAGGCGAACTTAATGCGTTCTATTAATACTACTAATATAATAAACATTTTGAAAGAGGAGAAAAAAACACGTGGGCAGAAACTGTAATTTCGAAATATGAAAGTACTTATGTTCAACCTACGTTTAGAGGCTGAGCTCAGATTTAGAGTAATGGTCCATTATTTTTTTCATCCTAATATTTTTGATTTTCTGTCCCCATTTTGCCTTAGCGATCTATTTTGAGCTCATATGGGTTCAACTACAGCCTATTCTTAGTATTCAAGACGCTTGAAAGATGTTTATTTTAGTCTTGTTTTTTTCTTAGAATAATGGGAATCCGCTTTCAATATGTTTAAATATATACTTGTTAGAATATTTTATTCATCCTTGGCAGCCTCGTTCCACCCTCTGCTAAGTATAGCCCTGCTCCCTTTTGTACATGCTTCCCTGGTCTATCATATTTATTAGCTTCGTGCTAATATTGTAGTGGAAGTTGCGAGGTAACCCCATCACAAGTATCCTTATAACTTACTGGGGCTGCCTCAATTTTGTGCTGTAGAACAAATTGTGTGAGAAAAAAATAATATCTTTTTTTTTTAAATATAATTTAGGAATAACGAATCGTACGCAAAGGCGCGATATCGCGGGCGCGACAGGTAGCGCTACCTTTGTCGCACCCGCGATATCGGGCTAGTGTGTATGAGCCTTAAATCCAGCAATTTATATTTTTGTATTTTTGTCTGGCGCCCGCAAAGCGCCTCCGTTTTTAAAACTTAATTTGTTCATTTTCTTATTATAACTTCAAAAGAGTGTTTAAACAATCAAAACCAGTGCAAAATATTATTCAAGTTAATTAAAGTTTCTATAAAATCTTCTCATTTTATTCCTACTTTCACCCAGTTCCTCGGTTTGTGTGGTGTAAATAATAAGATTTGATATGATTATTTCGTGAGTTTGCTTCGGTATTTCTTCGTATAGTTTGTTAGGAAAACCAGACCTCATCTAGTTATAAAAGATTATTATTAATTTTAACGTGTTTAATTGCTACAGAAATAAAGCATAATTTGTCTTTATATTAAGACACCATACTATAGTAGAGGTACCTTATAATAAATTACTTACAGCGAATGAGAGCACGATTTCATCGATATGAATCAAAGTGACAGTTCGAAAACGGCTGACAAGTACCCACTAAGTGAGAAATGAATATTACTAACCCACTAAGTGTGGAAAATAGTAGTGCTAATGTGATCTTTGAAAACAAAGTAAATTAAAATATCTATTATCTGAAAGAAAGAAAAAGAATAAAGGCAGTAAAAAAGTAGCATCTGAAACTAACAAAATTAAAAATTTATTTAAAAAAAAACCTTAAAGAAAATTATGTCCTGTGCGAGACCAAGAAGGCAATTTTAAAGGGAAATTGTAGGTTTATTTCTAACACTGGTCAATAGAAAAGCCAATCAGTTTCAACTAAAAATGCATTGATATTTGTTTGCAGCAGAGGGTGACCCTCTCGGGAGTGAACATTCGCTTACGACTGTAGGAGACAGGGGTCGAACATGGGTCTAAGAGGACGATTGATTTGATTCGGCACGTGCCTGTTTAGATGGCTGGGACAAGTTAGACAGCGAAGATTGTGATCAAATTCACTTTGGAAGAATGCTAAGAGATGAACTAGACGGTAAAAAAATTGAAAGATACATTGTTGAAAATTCAATTCTTTAAGAATTCAAATGCTTATCGATAAACTACAACGATATATACATAATACATCATATAAATTAAAGTCGCTTTTCGTATGTCTGTGTGACCATGTTAAAAAACTTACTGGAAAATCAAAATCATATAGGTCAAATATTAATTTCAGCGAACCAGACCGTTTGCAAAGGTCATCTCTTAGCTGCCCCGGCTTATTTTAATTTTTGAATTGTTTTTATCTTTTTATCACGGACGCTTTTAACGTGCACACCTTTCTACATTGTTCTCACATTTATAATTTCAACATGAATGATGTCACCAATATTTTGTAACATATTTGATTTAAAAGAGTGTCCGTGGAGTTCTTGCCCGTTCTTCTCCATAGAAACCTACTACACTTTGGAATGGGCAACTGCTTCATCTTTCTGACTGACTGACCCCTTGACAATTCAAAAGTGCCTGTAATTGCTTTATTTGAAATAAATGCTCTGAGTTTGAGTTTGAAAGATGAAAATGAAGAAAACGAAGTCAGAAGATCTTCTGATGAACTTGACTGAACATTTTTACAAAGGAATATATGTGATGAACATAAGAAGATTTACCAAGAAAAACTCTTAACTTACACCACACAATGTTACGCAGAGAAAATGTAGCGAAATGATTTGGCAAGCGTCCAAGCCTCTGCTACCTACAGCCTTTGGATTTGTCGTCTTTATTATAGACTTTACTTCTTGCAACTGGTTATAGCCTTTTGAGGTAAATGTTAAGTACGGATCTGGATTTATTGCGGGTTTTGGGAACGCTGAAACTATTAGTTCAATGACTGGTGATTGATTTATGTTTGAGGTCAAGTTTACGATGACCAGCTCTGGCACTATTGGTTTAAGGATATTCTTGAGTATTTTTAGAGGAGTCATTGCAAGTACAGAATTTGTTTGTTATTGTATTTTCACCGCTGTCATGTAATTAAAGTTCGTGAAGATGCTTTAGAACAAGAAGATAAATATAATCCACGCTAAAGCCCTATAATGCTCTCTTAAAATTACTGGTAAGGGACCAAAGTTTAGAAAGGTTTTATTTAACAGATAAAATCAAGTTAATGGTCTGTGAGATTTATAATTCCAAATTAAACTTCTTTATCTCTTTGTTATTGGGTGAAAATCTTTCAGAAGATATTATTAAAATATTTCTCAAACATATATTCTACTGTAAATTTAAATCATCAGGTTTATTCTTACGATCAGTATTAAAATCGTAAGAGCTGTTAATTTTATTGAAAATTTATACCCGGACTTACGGCATATAAATTACATACCCACGAACATTTCTGAATCACAAAAAGCAATTTACACTATAAATTGCAAAAAAGATACCGTAGCGATAGATTGAAAAGCAAAGGCAGGGTAAAAACCCAGGGTAAAAACCCTCTTTTAATTATTATACCCTAAATGGTGGTTCGTGATTTACATTTTCATTTCTTTCTTTCATGATTTATTAAATTGTGGAGTAGTTTTGCTGATTAATGACCCAGCTTTGTCGGTTCTCAAGATTCTTTATCTTCATTCAGTGATTAACCAGATTTTGATTGCTGGTAGTCTCTGCGTGCTCTCATAATTTTTCACTCATTATTACAATGAATATTTTTGGCGTTAATTTTATGTAAATATACTTTTTACTTCTTTGTTTGAATGCTAAGTTGGTCGATTTAGCTTGGCATGAATAATTAAATAAGGTGGGTCTAAAGACTAGGCAAGAATTTGTGAAGTAACGGGAGTTTATAATTGTTCAGGATCGGTAAGGCGCTGGACAATTTGAAATCCTATAGAAATTCCCATTTAGTCCACTGACATACGATTCTAAATTGTCCGCTGACAAATTGTCCATCATCTACTCAGCGCCTAAGGGTTTGACTGGTTACGTGATTCATGTATTTTATGTTCTTTTCTGTTTTATGGTGATCAGAAATTTCATACAGAATTACCTCCTTTAATAGAATTACCTCCAGTTTAAGTACCACATGAGGCTTTGTGATTTTTTCAGGAAATTTGTTATTTTACTGCGGTAGCTATTTTCTGAAAGAAGAATATTTGGCGCAGAAGCATAGAGACTGACACAGTCAAACAGAAGCGTACGCCCAGTTATTATTACGGTGAATTTTGTTTTTAAAGTTGCAAACCTCAGTATGCGCTGAATAATCAAAATAAATCTTTTTTAATTCAGGCTGTATATGATGATAATGATAGTTACAATATACTGATAACTGTTAAATCATCTTTTTTAGCACTCCAAAACCTTCAAAATTCAACACAAAACAAGGTACCTAGTAACAGTTTGAACGAAGCAATAACGTTGGAGCGAGCCCCAATGTTGTACACATATAAATTACATCAATTAATATAAGGGTGTTTGCGAAACCCCTATCAGGAACCCACGTCAAAATCATTGTAAACGTGCAATAAATTTGTTTTTGTCTCTCTAACTACAAAGAGGCGGTTTAATGTATGAGATAGGGATAGGAATTTCTGCTTACATATTGGGATATATTGAAGCAGATGGTAGATATAAGTAAGGGACTATGGTATGGTTTGTAAGGACAGAAAATGCAGAACATTAAGTACAACTATTAGTAGATACGCTTCTTTAATATTATTGGCAGATGATACAAAAGAGAGTTAGAAAGATATAGAATTTATGCCTTAATGTAATTAGTAATAAAGTAAAAGATATGTTACTAACGTAAAAATTATGAACACGATACTGCGCTCGAAGACGCAAATTGTAGACGTCGCACAAAAAGCAGCCAAGCTCAAATGGGACTGGGCCGGACATGTTTGCCGCATGTCGGATGCATTGTGGGCTAAGACCACCACAACATGGGTTCCTGAAAATGTCCTACGGCATCGCGGTAGACCCAGGCGTAGATGGCGGGACGAACTTGATGTTTACAGGAACGATTGGTCCGTATTGGCTCTGGATCGAGTTGACTGGAAAAAGGAAAGGGAGGCCTTTGCCCTGCAGTGGGACAATACAGGCTGATTATTATATTATTATTATAAAAATTATGAAGATTGTCGCGCGGACACAATGTGGCCTCCTGTCACATCCGCATTTTTGACCGAGGACACATTGTGTCCGCGCATCTTACCAAGAGGTTTTTTTTAATGACAGTCTTATCACTAATAATT
Source organism: Eupsilia transversa (assembly GCA_914767815.1). Lineage (NCBI taxonomy): Eukaryota > Metazoa > Arthropoda > Insecta > Lepidoptera > Noctuidae > Eupsilia > Eupsilia transversa. The sequence goes on along the minus strand of OU611896.1, from coordinate 5,190,318 downwards.
TTCATAAAGACTGTTGGCTGGATAGGAAAATATGAAAATAGGAGGCTGCGATTCAGGCAGATCAAAAAGTGAAATAAAAGTTAGTAAGACACGAAAACAAATTCATAAACACTAGACCATATCGCATATCTCGACGACAAGACCATGCGACCGTGCGACTGTAGTCACAGCGTGCGACTCCCCTAGCCTGTCGTTGAGACTGCAACTCGACGCCGTGAGGAGCTTTGAACAAAATTATTATATGAAAAGTGGCGACCGCAGCTTGTCGTTGCGTCTAGTCGCAGCCGCATGTCGCATAGTATGCGCCAAAGATACCATAACAACTGCAACGGACAATTCAGGACATTATTCTGTCGTTTATAATCCATAAATCATAATGGATATTGCTGTCATATTTAATTCATTGACGGTATACCGCAATTACTCCACGTGAAATCCATAGGTGTCAACCTACATAGCACCTTAATTATCTAAATTAATGATCTATGCAATACATTATTAATATTAACATATTCTCAATTACATTAGATGGTTTGATAAATGGCTTTAATCTGTTATAGGATCAACTGCTTCATCAGGTAGGTAGTCTGTAGTAAATCTTAAGTTCTGGTTACTTTTATTTTTTTATTTCTGCTTGAGTATTAGTTCTCGATGTATTTGGTTGGTATATTGGCGTGTGCTAGCTAACATATGGCTAACATTTTAATGTATGTTTTGTGTTGCGTAAGGAATCAATTTTATTTTTTTCTAACTGAACAGACAGCTGTGCTGCTGGGGATTTTGTTGCGCCACTTCTTCTTCCCAGCTAAAGCACTAGGAAGTGGTGCAGGGTGGGCGTTTTGGGGGACTGTCATGTAATTTTGACGTTCGTAAAGCGCTGATTCTCAGCCTAGTTTGAATAAATGACTTTTGATTTTGATTTTAAATGGCATAATAATGGCAAGTATATGACAGTCTTGTATAATGTCAAGCAACTTCTATTATCATTTAAGCTTTTTAAAGATTTTCATCATACGAGGCATATAATATCAACAATACACGTCTTGGCAGTTGTGTAGGAATACCTTCGGGAAATACACATAACAATTCGAGAAAGAAACAAAAAAACAAAAGAATACGGTTCATTCGTTCTATTTTTTCTAATATTTTCAAAGTAATTTTATATGAAGGGGTCAAAAGCTTCGTAGGTAGAATTTAGAGTATGCCCTATAACAATAAATCGGGCTTTGCAGAAAGTTATGACATCTTCCGAAATATATTATGACTGGCGACACTATTAAAGGCTGGGGTACGCTAGAGGAGTTTTCAAATAGAATTATTTTTGAAAAAAGTCACATATTTTGACTATGCGATTTTTCTCCAAATATGCAATGGTTTTATTTGGATGCAGCTCTACTGACTATGGTCAAAACAAGACGCGGAGTGATTTAAAAAATCAATAAGACAATTGAAGAATTTGTTAGGTACTAAATATCTTCTTTCTACGAACTTAAGCTGCCCTAGCCGCTATCAGCCCTCTCGGTTCCGGTTTCATTCAAATATCTATGATAAGCGTTACGGTTCATAAGCTCGGAGTTTGACAACTAAATCTAACCTCAGCTGAATGTAGGACTTAACCAGTAATTGGCGTATGGATTTCAGATGGCAGTAGTATTTGGTTAGGATAAGATCCGGCTACAACGTTAAGTCAGGGAAATAAAATATTTGTTAAATTGACAATCAACTTAAACTGACCAAATATTTCAAATCCCAACTGTAATCCTTTGGCAGTTGTTTGAAGTTTCTATAACACGGTAAATTGACGTAGTGTGTAAATATGATAAGCAATCAATTTCCCTGACTTGACATGGTAACAAATGACTTGAAGCTGATCAGTCACCACTACTTTCAAAAAAGTACATGTAACACCAAATAGTATCGAGGGACGGACGATTATTTATTTATTCATTTATTTGGTACCTATACCAACAGCGGTACATACAAATTTTGAAAACAGAACAAAACAAAATAAAAGTACCTACTGGTATATGTATGCCTATTACAGAGAATACACAGCATTGGACACGCGACGTTGGAGTAGTGTAAAACGAACTAAGACTACAACAGCTGTACTAAAGCAAACACTCCTGAACCCGGAGGGGTTCAACAGCCACAACTCACAAAAAAGGAGAAACCTACAAATCAAGCCGCAGCAACAAAATATTTCGTCCACCAACGCAAAAGGATTAACACAAAAATTATAAACATCCATAACATATACGTATATAGCCTCTAATCCCTAAAGAGTTAGGTGGACGTGTACTTATCTATAGTATACCCACATTTCGGAAGCTATATTCAAATCCCACATGTAATAGGCACATCAACCGGGCACAAATCCAGTCTCCGGGCTGCAACTCAAAAATCCTACTTAAAACTAAGATTACTACAGTACTATTAACAGACAATCCTAAACTCTCTCAGTCAACAGCCACAACTCACAAAAAAGAGATACTACCTACAAATCAAGCCGCACCAGCGAAATATTTCGTCCACCAACACGAAAGGATTACAACAAAAAATATACAGCGAACTAATATCAGCTGTTCACGAAACTTGGCTAGTAGCTTGCCCCACTTGGCAAGCGTTAGTGGCTGATGTTACCCTTTTATATTTACTGCCATCTAAAAGCTATCGCCTTGGTTTTAAGCGAGTGAGGGTCATTCAAGGCAACTGAAGTTAAAAAAAATTGTACGTTAATTATTATGAGTTTTATTATAATTAAACAAAACGACATTACAATGACTGTTTTGAGTTTGACAGAGTTTTGAGAGAGATAAGGGAGAATTTAGGACTTAACTAAGAAGAAGGAAAACATCGTCAAAAAAATTGGTCTTATTTACTATACCTACTCTGAGATTGGCAACTTGCAAACATTGATCATCAAGTGTTCATTCTTATCCTGTTAGTATAAGACGTTTTATTTGATATAATTAATTACAGCGGCTTTACAATTATCTAATTAATGATTATAATGTCTTTGATTTTGACATTAGGGCCACATGCAATAGCAACCAATATGTTATCTTAATATTCGAAAGCTTTATTAAGAAATCAATAAAAGAATTGGCATTATGTAGGCTCCTTATCTACATAAGCTCTTCTACGCTCTCAAACCATCCATTATCGCAGTTTCGAGACCACATTCAGCGTAGAACTGTGACATGCTATTGATGATGACGATAATGACCTTTGCCATGTCACACATCAAGGTACTCTAGCGGTTTTCCTTTCAACTCGAACGTAGGCTTTGTGTCAGCGCTCCAATAGACATTAGTGCTATTTTCCGAAATATCACGATCGGTTAACCTCACGTGTTTGCGAAACTCGGGATAGAGATTGGGCTAATCGAAGGATCTAGGATCAGTATCATAATGGCTTTAGGAGACACAGGAACGTGGGGTTTTGGACATTGAAATGTGGAGGGCTATTAGACAGATATTGCTAATTTGTTTGGCTTCTGCGAATTTTATTACGAATAGGGTTTTAGGTGGTGTCATCTTTGGGCACGCCACAATTGCGGCGATAAGTCCCCTCTTTGAGGAGTGGCTAGAGAGGCGCCACGGCGTCCTCACCTTCCGCCTGACACAGGAGGAGGAGGCCATCGGCGGTGGAGATCTCTCGCGTCCGGCCCTGGTCCAGGCCATGGTACGGAGCGAGAGGGAATGGGGAGCCGTCACCTCCTTCTGCGAAGCAGTAATGCTCGCAAAGGAGGAGGCGGAGCGCGTGAGGGACAGGCAAAGTTCGCGCCCTCACGCGCCTGGCCGCCGTAGGAGACGCCCTGGGCGTCGGGACTCCTTGGAGGATTCCCGGCCACCGTAGGCGCGGGCTTGCGGGCGGTGAGCAATGGGTAGCTCGCCCCCGATAAGGACCAGGCCCGGGTCGACGGCGCGTTGTGTTCCACGCGCGCCTCAAAGAGATGTCAGCACCAATGGCGGGGCCCACCAGGGCCGATGCCTGCCGGGGTTGCGGGAAAGTCCGAAAGGGATACCGTGGCCCCTGGCAACACAGGCAACTGAAGGAACACGGGTGGGTTTAAGTCAGTAAGAGTCTGACACGCCCTCCCGCTCCGCCCAGAGCGGGAGAAGTTATTTGATGATTTCCCACCCCCAAAAAAAAAAAAAAAAAAAAGGTGGTGTCATCTTTTATTATATTATAATATATTATTATTATTGTATCTGTTAATTAAATACAATGAAAGGAAAACTAGCCTCTTAAGAATCTGGCAATTTTTCTGAAGCTGTCGATGTAATCTGCAACTTCTGTTATATTATAAATCATGCTTGTGTTTAATTTGACCAAAAGTTTAGACCTACTATAAGTCTAAGTTATAAATCTCGGAGAATAAATATTTGACGTCTGAAGATTTTGTATGGAAAAACAGTCGAAATCTAAAAAAAAAACCCAGGACGGATGAGACATATTATACTAGGTATAAAAGATTAGTCGAGTTCGCTTTTGGTTACATAATAAAAAGCCAATTCTTTTTCGCATTTCTATTTCGGGCAATACCAAAAAATAACGCCCAGACGACCGTAATGTGGTCAACCAAACCTACACTAAGCAATGACCGCCGACCGACGTCATCGCCTCTAACCTACACGCTGAGAACCCAAGCGATAAATCCGACAATTTATACACTTCCCAAGTCGGGTAATTTAATAAAGTTGCGTTACGAACTTCGAGTTTGGTTCCAGTTAAGTGATAAGCATCAGCGATCCCAAACTTTGGGTATGATACCCATTAAAACATGAACAGTTTTTCGATATTCTCGAATTTTCCATGAAAATATTGGAGAAGGTGAAAAGTTTTTAACAATCTGAATTGTTCTAGGCTTTAATAAGAGAAAGGAAAATTTTGGTAGTTTCATAATTTCGAAGGTTACAAGAAATACAGATTTTAAAAATCTAGTATATTTTTGTAATCTTGATTGGACTCGTGACACGAAAAATTCAAACTATCGTAAAAAAATTGCGGAGAAAAAAAAGGTAATTTCGAGAAAATTGGGCCAATCAGTGCGGAGTTTGAAATCCAAAACTTGGTTCTAAGTTTTCCTAATTGGACTGCAAAGTTTGTCTTCCAAATTAATTTTTGTTTTGATTTCAGGTACTTATCAACTGTTGAAGACCAAGCTGTTACTAAGGCTTTAGTTTTATATTCATAGAAAACAAACAAACCACAAAATAATTCGTAGGTAAGTAGAACATTATATTTTGGGTTTTAAACTTCAAACGAATCAGCAAATCCGTATTTAATACTACATTAATTTTCTTTCAAAGCAAAATTCCTTAAAGAGGAGCCGTCAAAAACACGAACCACGTACTCCAAAGGCCCTTAAAGTTATGCGAAGAAAATATCCGGTAATAATTCAAACATGTAATTAACAAAGATGTGCTCTTTGTTTAGGGTAAGACGTTTCAACCAAACGAGTTTCACAAAATAGGTAGGTGCAGAAGGTCGGCTCCATACTACGTGTGAAAACGCACGCATACATAGCTAACACACGCTTCACGCACAGCGAGTGTTAGCCCACTCGCGACAGGCATTCCTTTGTGGTCGCCACACGCACACGTCTATGTGTGCGTGTGCCTGTTTTCACTTGTTTTATAAGCGGACCTTCTGTACCTGCATATTTTGAGTGAATTTCATACATGCGCCCATAGATGGCGGAAGACATTAAAGTTAATTCGAAGATATATATCAACGTGTGAAAAGTTTTGGCGTAAACTCAAGAAGACGTAAGACAATATGAGAAATGAGCATTATTGTAAAGCTTTTGAGAGTGCTCGTGTAAATATGTATGGGTTAGTTAGGAATGATAACGTTATGTAAGGGGAAATAATAATGAAGATGATGTATTAGAGAGTTAAAAGAAGATCAATTGCATCCATTCAGCGCCTTATGCCAAGCGTGGCTTTCGACACCAGTAAAAATGAAGTTCAGTTTTTCCAAGTCAATGCTGGAGGTAGCCGTCTTAATAAAAAAAAAAGTTTATAATGGTTATCGGCTATTTCCCTTACATGAAAGTAATCTCTAAAATTACAACTTTAGCAAAATAAATATCTAGTATTTGATAGTTTCACTTCTTCCCGCTTTTACTCACAGTACACACCACACACCATCGGCTAGTTTGTTTAGGTTGTCCCTTCTAACCGGGGTCTTAACTAAATTTAATTTTGTATAATTTTACTTAAAGTCCTTATATTTGACTACTCCCTTGAAAGGGACTCGCAAGCAGTCCCTGGGGCAATGTTTTTAATAGCTTAATTTCGAGTAAAGTTATTTTAACTTTAATCAAAAATATACAATGTGGGGACGATTGTATGAAAATAAAATATGAAAACAGCAATAGTAGTGCATATTATGAGTATTTTGAGAACATCCTTATCAAACCACATCTAAATCCAAACATCAAAATTAAATAAATTATCTTATATAATTTAAAACGTGTTTTTTTATCCCATAACTCTAGGGTTATATTCTATGCGTAAAAATAATATAAAAAGTCCTACAATATTAGGTATGTAGTCCAAAAATGCATAGTTTCGAAGATAGCATATCACTATACTCTCGATGTGTAAGTATCTAAGTTTCATTGATAAGTACGAGTAAATCCTTTTCATTCAAACCAATCATTCATATTTAACCTAAGAAAATGCGACGTTGTCATATTTCACGTAAGGGTGTTTTACATTAATAATCGTGACTTTGTCGAATTATTTTGTATGAAAAATGAAAACAAAAAAAAAAGATCATTGAAAAATAATTGCCTTTGATACGGTCTTATTTATATCCAAGAATTATGACATATCAAAAAAACACCTTGTATTATTATATATTTTTTAAACAATTAAGTAGCCCACAACAACGGCTCAACTATGGATTTTGACAATCAGCCAATCAGGCCATAGTGACTAATTGGTTATTATGTACATGATTGAAATCTTGTTTGTTTACTGGATACGTCATTAGTTAGATCGACGAAGTATAATTTACAATCGTAATGACATCGCTAGCCTGTGTGTCTTGTGCCCTCAAATGCTGAAGCATAAGCATGAGCAGCTTATAATGTTCCTCCTGCTAGAGGACTAAGGCTTCCTCTCTGTTAGAGGAAGTGGGCCGTAATCCGCTTCGCGGGCCCAGTGCGGTTTGGTGGATGACACATGTCTTTGAATTTTTGTTTCTAGGACATGCGGGTTTCCTCACGATGTTTTCCTTCACCGTTTTGAAATACGAAGCTTTCTTTGTAAATATTTAATGTTGTTTGTTTCCAAATAACGTTTTCTGTTACATGGTTTATTATTGATTCTGAAAGGGTTGTTTCCTTTAGATATTTTCCAAGAATTATGCTGGTTTTGTTTATTTTAAGAAGGGATAAGGCTCTTGGTAACAGATTTTTCATTGTGCATAGTAACATAATACAATTGTTCATAAAAATAATAGGTTTCCCATTTCTCTAAACGTTTCGTTACCATAAATAATGTGGAATATTAAACTTCAAGGTCGAATAATGAAATTGATTATGTTCCGGAGTGGTTTACGGGCAACTAAAGTTTTATTTTAGTATCAAATTGACTCTTGTCATTCATAAATTATTAAAGCTATTTTGAATTATTAATTGGGAAAGTTTGTTTTGTAGATATTTTTAATCATTATTAGGTATTTGAACATCATTTATGTTTGCTATATCCATAAGTAGCGTTAAAAATTGCCTCGTCATCGGTTAAAATGAGCACCGTTAACTTAAACAGTGACTTAAGTATCAAAACCAAACCAACTAAGCTCACATAGCAACCAAATCTCCCCACAGCAGACATCAAATATAATATAACAGAACATTCAGAGATTGCAATAATAGTTCCCAACTTGTTTCACTTAAACAAAACAGTGATATCGAAACTTACACAATTATTCACGAAGACTCAAAACTGAGCCGTCTCTGATATGAGAGCACAATTTAACTTGTAAAGGATTACTCTTCAAGGGGAGATAACATGACTGGTAAACGAGAATCGTAACAAGCAAGTTGTATGTAAGTTTGGGCCTGGTATTGTCACTTTAATGACATACACCCTTAAGGCCCCTCCACACGGGACTGTGGTCCACACCACATCGCAGCGACAAAAATTGGGTAGGCAGTTGTTAAGTGTGAAGTCGCACTGCAGCATCTTGTCATTGCATTGTGCTACTTTACAGATTTTGTATTTCACGAACGCGCGTCAATAATTTCAATTTATGGATGCCTTATTTAATTGGCATAAGAGTCACATGACGCGTGCACGTAAATTTAGTATTGTATAACTACAAAAATATTGTTGTGACTCGTTGTTGCTGGTAGTTGCGTTTTGACTGCGATGTAAACGACATCGTCCACACTTGACTTGGACGGCAAAATGTGGTCTGAGTGAATAAAACTATGCATTTTGATACGACTACCTTAGTAATCGTTGTGGTGTGGTTGTGTTACGTCTGAAAGCGCCCTTAGTAGGTACACAGTACAACGATAAGGTAGTATTAATTTTAAACGTTTTCGGCTTGAATTTGATTGTAGATATGTAATGGAATATGGTTTCGGGAATTTTGATGTGCGTCAAACAAAGGGCTGTTGTTATTAATGTAGGGTTGCTTACTATTATCTGATATAATTGTGTGTATATTGTATATTGGAGTAATGTGTTTATTAAGTACCTGATAGTTTCTGCCAATAAGCTAATCAAATTGAAGGAAGGTGGAGAATAATTTTTATAAGATCTACTCAGCATTATGAAATTCCCTTCACTGATGAACTGCTTTCGGTAATCCAGTAGGTTTCACAAACAAAGAAACGACTGTACTACTGAACTTTGAAGTTTAAAATACCGATATACTGTATTCATAAAGTTTAAAAATACAATTTACGTGAGTTACAATGTACGGTGTGGCGAATAACTTATTTGAAAAGTTCCGTACATCGCGATTATGAACATTCCTATTTTCAAAATTCATTTACTTACGTTACACGCGGACGTGTTTGTGTCACAAAAATTCATCATGTGTACCAAATTTCAACTTATTATTTCTATTATATTCGCAGCAAATTGGCTGTGACAGACAGATAGACACGAGTGATCCTATAAGGGTGTCGTTTTTTCATTCAGTCTTACGAAACTCTAAAAATCTTAGTACGGTCAGCTGCAGAGAAATCTCACCCCCTAGCAATGAAAAAATACATTGCTACGGGGTGAGATTTCTCTGCAGCTGACTGTACTAACGGGAAGAACAAACTCTCGGCTTTGCTCAAGAGTATTTTTACACCCATTATATTTCTTAATAAAAATGTTGTGTATTTTTTTATCTATGCCACAAAGCTGTGTCTCTAAAAACACGCCAAAACTAAAGATAATTTAAAATAAAATGGTTGTAAAAACACCGATTACAGTACTTAAACTACCACAAAAGCCTATTACCCTACTCTATCACCACAATATTAACCTAATTATCTTTATCAAAACAAAATAAAGCAACGCATAAACCTTTAACAGCGGTGAGAAGGCTATATATTCCTTTTATTAGACCATCTCTACTAGCCCTGAAGTGTGCGTTATACGTCATCACTGCGTGTTACTGCGGCGCTGTTCAAATAAATTACAGCAGACAGCAAAACAAACACATATAACAAACCAACTTGGTCGAAAACAAGAAAATTCTCGACGAAAATAACATTTTTGTTTTGATAAGAGTACGTCGATTTGACATAGATTTACACCGGACTTTGTTTGGTAGTTGCGTTGGCCATAATCGCGGAGTAATCTTTTAATTAAAGTTGAACTCTTATCTAGTGCTATGGTTTTTGTGTATGCTAGTACTGTCAAATAAATCTTGCAGAATAGTCGTGTTTATACTCAGCTGTCTAGGAAAGAATAGAGTCAGTGTGCTGCTGAGAAAAATACTGACCTATTTATCTTTCTTGGCGATAGTATCACTAGGTAGTTCAGACTTACGCACAATGTTATGTTACAATGCGGAAATTGTTATTTTTATCGTACATTTATGTAGTTCTTTCGCAGATCACTATATTAAAACATTCTGTATTATGTTGTCGTTCTCATTATTGTTTCTATATTTGTTTAAAATTAAAGTTGCTTTTTTTTTGTTTTTTTTTATATTTTAATACAGAGGTGTTACTTAATTCTAAACTCGCCAAACTTATCTTCGCTTTTTTTTAGGTTTTTGTTAGATTCGGTCAAATGACGTCAATAATTTATAGTACCTATTTATGATGCTATAATTACACTTCGGTGTACCTCGATAAAGAATGCAATAAATAATTGAGTACTGAGTGAGTCGTAGCTACTTGTTTACGAGCACCAGAATCAACCATTACCCTCAGTTGAAATTTAAATTTTACGATTCACTCGACGAAACTGGCATTCATCGCCACATTAATATTGAATCGATGTCCGTAAATTTTCGAAGAACCTCGTCAACGTTGTTTGGCACAATCCGGGTCCCAACGGTCTTCTTAACAAAAAAATAATTTGACAAGCAACACCCCTCAAGAAAAATGTCCGTTTCGTTTGGGCCATAAAACTTCCTCCAACGAATCTCCCAAACAAACAAGATTCCCTTTTGTCACAAACGTTACTTTTACTTGTTGAAATATTAATAATGATTGTATAAATTCTGTCCCAAACTCCTTAGCCGATAACATAGTGAACAAAGTTTCCTTAAATTGCTTTCATTTTAACTCAGTTGAGAATATATTGTTAGAAGTTTCGTATAAAGCGCTGAATGAGTATTATCCTGTTGTAATTCGTTCTATGCGTAAAAAGGCCCGAAATAATTTTCTTAGAGATAATCATCGGGATACGAATTTTAACAAAGACGATCTTGGGCGGTTAATTTAAGATGATTTATCAAGGTCTAACTGAGATGTAAAACAGGATTTTAATGAAAGCTGAGGGACCAGATTATGAAAAAATGGGACAAAGTGGAGGCACAAAGGCAAAGAGTTTTGAGGTCGTACAAAAAAATAAAAGTACCTAGTGGATTTTTCAATCGACGTTTTGTGCACAAATGAGAAGTATTTTGTTTTTATGTAAGTCATAACTATGAAAGCGATTATAAGAATGTTTGAGTAATTTGAATTTGATTTCTGTTTTATTTTCATGTTTTTTATTTAAATTATTCTTCATTATTTTTGAGCATGACTATTATGGGAAGTAAGTAAAGCCAAAATGTAATAAATTTTAAATTACAATTTGATAAAAATATTTCACATTAATTTATGTTCTTCCCTTTGCTATATTTAAATAAAAAATCGAGCCCGTAAATAAATGAGTCTGTTCCCAACCACTTCTAAATTTTCCTCTGTTTTCCGACCAATTAGCTTAATTGAAAGAAGGATAGATTGCAAAAACAACCCCTGTGCTGCCTTTGTAATGTATTTGTTTAATAATTGGTGCGTTGTCACAAGCTTTTACTCCAGAACCCTTCTTGAACTTTTGGATTATGTAATGTAAATGGTTGTTCTGATCTGTCTTCCATGGATCACTTTTAATGTGTTTTTAGAATTCAGCAGCTCATCAAGAATTAATACAAGCATCGTTTTTTATTACCACTTCAGTAAAAGAAAAGTCTCTTTCATTCGATTTGATAACAGATAGTTTTCTATCAAATACTATTATATTCTAAGTTACACCACATGCTACTGTAATACTTCCCTTATAACTTCTAATAGTATCATAGTCTGTTAGCCGTTTCAAACGCTTAACCACATAGAGTTAAAATAGACTAGCTAAGTTGGTCAGTGTTAAGTCACCAGCGAATTTACGATCTCACAAAGACGCTGGAGCTACATTTGTATCTTAATCCACACAGTTGACTTCTACAACTTGAGTTAGTTTATAGCCTTTAAAGCGTTCTGGTTTTTCTTTCAAGTTGAAACTATCTTCTTGCTCATTCAACCGTTTTTGTTTATTATTAGGGTTATTTCTTGCTTGGTGTAGTTCAACTGTGGCTTATGTTTTTTTGTCTAATATTCTATTGATGACATCTTAACCTATTGCAGCAACTGAATCAACGCCTGCTGTATTAACATCAAGTAGTTTGTTATACACCAGTGTGTTTGAGAGGATATATTACTCGATTAACCTCAAGATCTACTCCTAACCTTACCTCAAGGTCTATTAATTTCAAGATTTCCTGCATAATTAGTTTCCCGTAGATACAGTATCTCAAGTTAACACTACATAACAACCTAATGAAACTTAGATAAGGTACACAAATAGCTATATATTCAATATAGCATCAGCAAATTCCGAACTAACTGAGAACCGGAACGAAAAACTCAATTATTACGCAGATAATTGTGTAAACAATTATACAACGATCCCTTAGGTACAATGTCGGCGAAGTGTTCGGTAATACTCCTGTCAATATTAATTTAGGAAGAGTTGATTACGCTCCGTCAAGGGATGTTGTATATTCGGCGTGTTTGCTTGATGTCGTATAAATTTCGTTTGCCTTTAAGTGTATTAGCACACGATTTGTAAGTTGTTCGTTAGGAGCGTGTATTGTATGTCCGTTAATATTATTTTAATTAACCTTAACATATAGTATATCTATTATAAAGTGGGCATAAATCAAATGTAGTATCGATAACGTTCTTTTCAGTTTCAGTTTTTTTCTTCAATTTGAAATAATTTCATCTGATGATAAGAAGTGACGATGTGGTTAAAGGTGGTAAATGCTACACTAAAATATAACCTATTATTGCACTACTAGAGAATTAGAACAGACAATCATAGGTTTCGTACTCAAGGCCAAGCATAAATCAGTAGAGCACTTCTAAATGACCATAAAAACATTAGTGTAGATAAAGATTTCCTTAAGAGTGTTAACGGGAAAACCCGGATGTAATTTTGAAATGACAGACATTATTTATTTGTTTACTTAAGGGATGATTTTTTCCGTAAACCGGATACAATTTATTATTAAACTGCTTTTTACGACTTTTGAGCAAAACTGATACGAATATATTGTTACAAAAATAGATTAATTTTCGGTTTTATTGACACAATATGTTAGTTCAAAGAAACCTTCAATCTTCAGCAAAATAATATGTTGTTTTCAAGAATAAGAGTTCAAAACATCGTAATTTTGATTGATTATATTATTTTTATAAATTATAGGTATACAGTAGAATATACTCAAGGGAAGTCTGAGTTTATTATTATACATTTCATATATGTAATTTTCTAAGGAGAAAAACTGACAAAAAAACTTCATAGTAGGCTATCCCTTTTGCTCGGACTAGGTGCTAAAGTTTTCATGAATACAGATTGGCTAATTAGGCAGAGAATAAAGTAAGGTCTTGATGAAAAAATTAATAAATAAGTAAGCAAGTAGGTAACTCTAGGCACATAAAAGGAGCGACCTAAAACCAAAACCCAACGAAGTAATTCATGAAATAAATACCAAGTCTAAATTGTTTTAAGCAAACATTGACTCTGTAGATAAAAAAGGAAACTACCTACAAGAACTTAATTTTAACGCACGAATGGCTAAGTAAATAGCAGTACGGGTTGAATTACGTGTGAGAACTGAGAAACTAGTTCTAAATGTATAAAGGAGGGTAGCAACGGCTACCAAATTAGAAGGGTCAGACCAGGGCTGTCTAATAAAGCGTGAAAAATTTAACACTCCGTCGAAATTTTGTACGAAAAAGGAGGTGTTATTTTTTTGGATATTTTTTATGTATGATTATAAGATGAAAAATTGTTGGAACATACATAAATAATTACGTTTATCTGTAACTTACGGAACCTAATTGAATTGAATGTTCTAGTCCGCGTCTGTGAAACTTACGAGCAAGGTCTAGATAGATGTAATCCAATTATAGGTTCTGTTCTTATAATGTTTATAGGTTTTATGTCAGTGGTTCTCCTGGTGGACTACAAGACATTCTGAGGCCTAAGTGTAAGTTTTCAAGCGAGTAAACGTAACTATCGCGTTTGCGTTAAGATTTGACTGATAGATCATAATGCTAAGAATATAAAGGTGAGAATAAAAATCTTAACGCAAACGCGATAGTTACGTTTACTCACTTGCAAACTAACACTAAGGCCCGGCGCCCATTATCGGCACGTCATGGCAAGGTATTTTTAGGAGACGAATAAAAATATAACTTAATTGTATGGAAATAAAGTTGAAATTGTTTCTGACGGCAACGACGCCTTAGACGCCTTAAGGCTCGTTCACACCGGCGCGACTTGTCGCGCGACGCGACACCGGCAATTGTTCAATCGTGAAGTTTTATTAGAAATTGTATTGTTAAAGTCGCGTCGCGCGACAAGTCGCGCCGGTGTGAACGAGCCTTTAGGCATGCCGCGTCCTATATGCATCATCATTGAAATTTCAGTTTTATAATCAGTTTAGTTATAGTTAGTTTAGTTAAGTTATATTTCTATTCGTCGCATATGAAATACATTGCCATGCCGTGCCGATAATGGGCGCCGGGCCTTTTTTTTTTTTTTTTTTTTTTTGGTGGGAAATCATCAAATAACTTCTCCCGCTCTGGGCGGAGCGGGAGGGCGTGTCAGACTCTTACTGACTAAAACCCACCCGTGTTCCTTCAGTTGCCTGTGTTGCCAGGGGCCACGGTATCCCTTTCGGACTTTCCCGCAACCCCAGCATGCATCGGCCCTAGTGGGCCCCGCCATTGGTGCTGACATCTCTTTGAGGCGCGCGTGGAACACAACGCGCCGTCGACCCGGGCCTGGTCCTTATCGGGGGCGAGCTACCCATTGCTCACCGCCCGCAAGCCCGCGCCTACGGTGGCCGGGAATCCTCCAAGGAGTCCCGACGCCCAGGGCGTCTCCTACGGCGGCTAGGCGCGTGAGGGCGCGAACTTTGCCTCTCCCTCACGCGCTCCGCCTCCTCCTTTGCGAGCATTACTGCTTCGCAGAAGGAGGTGACGGCTCCCCATTCCCTCTCGCTCCGTACCATGGCCTGCACCAGGGTTGGACGCGAGAGGTCACTGCCGCCGATCGCCTCCACGAGGACACGGCGGTGCTCTGCCCAAGCCGGGCATACCTCCACCGTATGCTCCACCGTGTCCTCCGGGCGATCCACACAATGGTGACACCCGGGCGCTTCCTCCCGCCTTATCCGGAACAGGAACCTCCCGAAACAACCGTGTCCGGTGAGGACCTGTGTCAGGCGGAAGGTGAGGACGCCGTGGCGCCTCTCTAGCCACTCCTCAAAGAGGGGACTTATCGCCGCAATTGTGGCGTGATGGGCGCCGGGCCTAAGGCCTCTGATTTATAGCCTCACTAGCTTCTACCCGTGACTTTGTCAGCGTGAAACTGGTTTTAACATAAAATATTATATCCCATGACACTCAGCAATGCTATTGCTTCCCATTATTGAAAGAGTTTTCAGAATCGGATCAGTAGTTTCGAAGATTACTTACGAAAACAAAAAAGGGTATCTATTCTATTCTATTCTATTCTATTACCCCCTAGATACAAACTCCAAACTTTTTCCTTTTGATTTATCAAATCAATATGCTTAGCCTTTTCTCAGATAATGGGTACTACGATACGCCTCGGTAAAATTGTTTGTCAGACTTTCGGGTTTCTGAAGACCCGTAACGACTGTCAAAGAACCACGAATGACAGCCGGCTTAAAAATAAACAAATTCAAAAATTTACCGTTTTATAATATTAATATAAATTGCGGAATTTGTAACATGAAGCGTGGTAGTACAGCATTTGTTTGTAATGTTGTTATCTACTGTCTCATTCAAACTAAATCCATTACCTTCTGCTTTAATACTAAAACCGTCATCTAGTTCTACACCTTCATTTAAATTACTTACTCGTTCAGAAATTCCCTCTCTGTAACCAACCTTAGGTCTACATTTCATATTAAAATTTCGTTACATGTTTCACAGACTCTTAGCACATACATAATGAGGTATCCTTGCGACAGTACTATCTGGGCCTACTTATATTTAAAGCATAATTATTATAATATTCCCTTTTCAATACAGTTTCGGGGTAAGATCCTTATTTGCCCGGCGTACATTGTGATTTTTGTAATAATTACAAAAATCTCAGGTATCGTGTTTTGGAGGTGGGATAGAAAACAGCTTCTGTGGAATCAAATTATTGATATGTCAAAAAGCGAGGCCAAAAATAAATAAACAGTAATTTTATTTCATGCGGCAAACATGAAATAAAATTACTATCAATGAGTAAATAAAATAAAAATATTCATATCAATGAGTAAATAAAATAAAAATATTTTAGTTTTAGGTCCATAGGGTTTTAGTTTTACATCTTACTTAAAAACTATATTAGTAACATGCAAGAACACTAAAAAAGAAAGAAAAAGAAAATCACGATTACAGGAAGATTTAACAAGCTTTGTTGCCAACACGTAGCTTGTAAACCTCGATAGGTCCATCCAGTCTCTCTGCAAACACCTGATATTCACTAATCGGTTTACCAAGCGTGGTAAATATAATACCTACTTTCGAAAATTACACCTTTAGACACCGATAACAGACAAATAACAATGCTACAACTGTTATGTTTAAGTCTCATGTAATCGGTGCGACCCTATTGCCATCAACCTGGCACAATCAATTCCTGATGGAAAAACTCAGTAACACTTTGCCCAACCTGGGAATCGAACCCAGGACCGAGCTCAGCAGTTGCGCTTTTGACCACTAGACTAGCGAGCAACTACCCGGTAATATCAGTTTTTTTTAATACCAACATAACATTCAAAATAACCCTTATTTTTGGCTTCAGCGCAGTCGGGTAATGACGCTGCTGTTAACAAAAATATTTGCACATGTTTTAACAATATTCACAGTAAAACATCGGATGTAAAATGGCTAAAAGCCAGATATGATCCTGTTTTCGAACACCACAAACGTACAAAATTAACGAAAAAAGCCAGCACATTCGTGTTTGGAATTTGGTTACAGAAACTACAAGCTATTTTGAACTGTTTCAGAAAGAAACAAAGCTTTATTTTGTGTGTGGATTTTGAGGTGTTGAAACTGAATATGTGTCAAGGGTTTTATTGCATGCCAAAATATCCAATCGCCACGGTTTTGTGATACCTCAGCTATTAGGGATAACTGAGTGGAACCTAGAACAGTATCTAGTAACCACAAAAGATACAATTTGTAGTAGTCTTTGAATAAATTCAAAGGATTATATTTATTCAGGTCAAGATATATGATTTAGGTATGTAGACTGAAGAAGTTAAGATTTTTGTTTTGATTCTATTATGTCCATACTGAAAATATGCTACAATGATAATGCACCATACAAAGATGATGTTCACATCAAGAAGTAGTTGAATCAATGCAAAATTAAAGTAATAGTGAAGTACCATACACTAGTACTATCATGGTTCGTAACGAATTAACAATCGAATCCAAAATACATCGTTTGGAATGTTTAAGTAATTGAATGAATAGGTACGCAAAATGTATCTGAATAATTTCCAGATAAACTATGAATTTATTATAACGTTAATTCAATTAATCAGATCACATTGATTCTACTTTATGTTAATGACTCAATTTTAATTCTTCACTCATCAGCATCGTGATTGTTTGTATCTAGTAAAGTTACCAGCTATTACAGAATATTACTAAGTTCGTTAGTTGACCCTTTCATACTTCGAGAGATGTTCAAACTTGCCTTTGCGTTCATTATGGTCAAGTTAACAAATTACTAATGCTTGGGTGACTGTTAACAAACTATAAGATGGTTAGGTCTTGTTACCAGTTCATAACATTTGGACAATATTATTTCTAATATTACTGTTTTTGTACTATTGGTAGACCCAGTTTATGGTATATAGTCACAGCCGCCTGTGTTCATCTGCCATACTTAATTTGAAATAGAATAGAATAGAATCGAATAGATACTCTTTATTATGTACACCATAAAAATTACAGACATAAATCTGAAATCTGTTGTTTCAGGATTGTTTGAAAAATTTGTCGGCTTAACAATGTAAATAACGCAGTGTTAAAATGTTTTAGTCATTGCCATTTGCAGTGTGTTACGCAATAATCCAGCAGGGGCATCGCATGTGCGTTGCCATGCTATCGCCAAAGCTAAAAGTCTCACCTGCCAGTTACTCACCTGTCAGCCTGCCAATTTACGGACAATTTACACTCTTTAACTTTTATTACGCTTTCACGCTGAAACGGCTAAACGAATTTGGATGAAATTTGGCACATGGGTAGACTATGACCTGAGTTAGGACATAGGGTACCGTTTATCCCGGTAGTACGTTCCCGTGGTGTATTTTCCGAACGCTACGCGGGCGAAACTGTAGGCAAAAGCTAGTTTCTAATACCTACAAATAGAAAAAAATAGAACAATTTTGTATTTGTCAGGATCACTAGGATCAGGTGTTAAACCAGCGACCTTTTCACATCACTAGTCAACAACATCAAAAGTAGGTCACTTAATAAGAAAACCTGTCACATTTTGTCAACAGCAGGATTGACATTAAATACAGACATATTATAACAAACATAATATAGTGACTAGATTTGTCGCACACATCTGTCTAAGCCACCGCTCCATAGCAACCCATGGGTAAACTACGCACGTATACGTAGCTTAGCTTCTCCACTTAGCTATGTCGCACATAAGCCTTAAGTTGTCCGTCCACTGCTACGTAGAGCGTAAATTATACAGAGACGGCGTAAGGTAAAAGCGCGGCGCAGGCATGATGCCGCTTCAAAACATTTCCATACAAAATGTACTAAGTGCTAATTTCACCAACGCAACTGCACGCGATCAGCACATAAACCAAGTTTAAGAGCTGTCAGTTTCGTTATTGTCTATGGAATATTGACACTGACACCTCTTGAAGTCGGTTTAGATAATCGCGTACAGTTGCATTGGTGAAATTCGCCCTAAAACGACATGCGCCTGTGCCGCGCCTTCACCTTACGCCGTCTGTGTGTAATTCACGCCTAGGATATGCATAGAGGAAAGGTATGCCACGTCAGCTGCGCGGTTCATTTGTTTACCAGCCACGCATCCATGCGTAACGTAGCCGTGGGTCGCAATAGACGTTCCTACATTTTCATACAAATCGAAGCTAACACGTGCGTCGCTTGGGCCGCAGTGGAGGAGCGCCTTTATGTCAGGTAGTTGTCAAAATCATTCGCGTATAATATCTCACAGGCTCACCTACATCAAAATACCTCTCCCGATCGGAATGACGTTCCATTAGCGTATCACGTGATGGGACACGATGCGTAACGAAATTTGTCCCGTTTTGAAGACTCACTCACAAACAGAGCAAGGGCTCTGTTTGTGAGTGAATTTGTCGTTGTGATTTTTAGGGTTCGGTAGGGAAAGGGAACTATCGGGATCTTATTACTGAACTAAGACAATCGCCTGTCAGGGCTTCCTTCTTTTTAAGAAACGTACGTAACTCTTGTTAATATATACTTTTAAACATATTTAATATAAAATAGATGAAGATCGACCATTCTCCCCTTATCTCAGAAACTACTGAGCCTGAAATTTGGAAAAAAATACAGAAAATAGTTATATACTAGGTTTGTCTGTAATCTTTATTACAGAAAAACTTATCAGGAGTCTATGATTTTAAAATAGAATGGCAAATCTCTTAATATTGTACGTATGGGAGAAAATGTTTTTCAACTTCAATTTTAAATTTGTTCTTGGAATAAATTCATCCCAACTACGGAACCCTTTTTGTGCGTGGCCCGACACGCACTTGGCTGGTTTTTTATTACTATGTTTATGACATCCATCTTAAGGTCCCCCTGGAGGTCGCTCTTTCTAATGTACCAGGGCACGTTGACTATATCCCAGAGTATTAGGTACGTAAATTCGTATTATATAAAGTAATTTTACATTAATGTGACCATCAATCACTCCTTAGGTTCGTTGTTTATGAAAATAGGTTCAAATTCAGAAGGTAGGTATCTGTTCAACTTTTTAACCTGTAGATAACAATCTAAATAGTTTCTTGAGTGCCCCATCGTTTCTATCGTTAGCTGACGCGAATGATATGAGATGTTACAGTTTAATTGTAAGACAGGAAAATGGAAACTGAAATAACAGTTCCCGTTTTTGTTATTAGCAAATAAAATTGTTTTTCTGCCTCTTTGGTCTTGTGGTCGCAAAGCGTGAGGGTTCATTACATGAGACATAAACGTAACTGGCGAAATTTGCGTGTACCTTTACTTACTATAGGTGCACCTAACCCTTCGTCCTTACAGGCGTGATGTTATGTTATGCTGAAACTGTTTTTCGTTTTACAAAATATTTACTTTCCTTTGAATTAGAATAATTTACTGTTTAAGACATTAAATTCGAATGCGTTGATTCCTGGAACTCACATTAGGATTCCCTGTGTCGTGAGATCTAAGCTCCTTCGTTCCGTTTACATTTATTGCTATACATGTGATAGGTTTACCTATATACGTTATAATGAATATCTTAATTTTATAATTATAATCTACTAGAAAAGGAATATACAATAAAAACTAATATATAAAGAAAACAGTAGTGTGTGATTGTGATGGTGTGCGTGTATTTCTGATATGGTGTTGGGAGTGTGTCTGTTTATGCCGGAATTTCCTGCTTCTCAATTTACCATGTCTTCTAAACTAACGACAACCCGTGATTGATTACGCCTATTTTGGTCAAGCAATTACATCAGCTAACATGATTTGGGTATTGATAGATCAGGGTCAGGATTTAAGTAATCGCGGGCGGGTCTGGCATGATATCACACAGACTGGGCGTATTTTGGCCGCGTATAAATACGCCAACACACTCAATCTGCCTAGCCTGCCTGTCCTTTTATTTTAGGGTCGGCTTCCAGTCTATCCGGGTGCAGCTGAATACCAGTATTTTACGCGGAGCGACTGCTAATTTAACCTCCATAACCCAGTTACTAGATAACACGATACCCCTTGGTAAGAATTGTCATCAGACTTTTGGACTTTTGCCTACTTGTAACAACTATCATAATAGATCTAAAAATTACAACCTGGACCAATAATTCGAAAAACATTGGCGCTAAAATACAGCTAAAGATACAAGCACGTTAAACGAAGAAATAGATAGCTTCTTAGAAGTCAAGTGATAAAAATTACATTTTATAAGTTCCATATTCAAAATATTGTGTGATAAGGCGACATTTCACCCCGAAATTATGCAAAAGTTTAAGTAAGAAAAGTAAGTTTATTTCCGGATTGGGCGTAATACCTTGGGATCGCGAATTTATTTAAAAATCCGTTCAAGTTGGATTTTACAGATTGTTCGTTTTTAGATTAACCAAAATTTTGCGTTCTATATTGTATTTTCTAAATATTCGCATCCGCATTCGTATTCGCGCAATGTCTAAAATATGACATTCCTAATACCTATCCCTACGGTTTAGACCAAACGCGTGAATATTAATTCTATAAAATTATCTTTGTGTAAAGAGAGGACAGACTATTATTTCGTTAGTCGATCCAAACTAACATGTCAAGAATAGCTAAAAAATAATGCTCTTGTAGGAACGCTGACACATGCATTTTGTATCCATTCCACGCGTGCAGCGATCGGGACAAGTATGTCGTCCGTAACCACCTTCCGCTATAGACGGGCTCACTACACTTAACTAATAAGTACTCGAGTATAATTAATTAATGAGCAAGTAAACGTATTAAACCAACCTAAGTTTCATTTCTCTCCGTACACACGCACCTAGAATAGTTCATAGTTCTATGTTCATTTGTTTTAAACCCAACTTTAACATCCCAGCGATGATTTGCTGGATTCGTTTTCTCCTCTGCTGATCGTTATTAATTCTCCTCTACAAACTCTATAGATCTTTCCATACGTCTAGTTAACTGTTCTTGTATTTTTTAGTTATTATCGTGTTATCAATACCTTGTTGCACCTGCCATGTTTTGTCTCTGCATCACCCTAAGGTTGACTGGTAGCAAATACCTCAGGCTTTAAGTTAGGCCTTTGTACGGTTTTTTATTTGTTCATAAAGTTTTAATGAATAACGAATCCGTTATTGTTAGTTTCTTCTTGAGACTTCATGAGACGTGAAAGCATCTGACGTTGGTCCACGTCTTGTGACGTATGGCAAAGCGATGCAATAATAACCGTAATTATCTAAGTATGTCGTGTCGTAGATTCGAACCCAGACAGGTGCTTTACTTTATGTTAATTTTTTCATTACTGCTGCTCGAAGGAAAACATCGTGAGGAAACCGGCATGTCATGTCCTAGAACCAAAAATTCGAATAAATGTGACATCTACCAACCCGCACTGGGTCCGGGTGGCGGAATACGGCCCACTCTCCCTCACTACTGAGAGGAGGCCTGTCCTCAGCAGTGGGCACATTATAGGCTGATTATGCTATCTCAATATAACTTTTTCGTATCTATTGTTCGTTCTCTCTCACTCACGTCATTTCACCATAGCATGTAGGTAAGTGGCATAAAAGACGTAGCAACAAAAACAAAAGAGATTTTCTTTTGTTTTCAGTCTTAGTTCTAAAGCCCCGTTCCCACGGCATTTCCATCGCACGTCTTCTCAAGGATAAATCATACTGAATACATAGTGGCACATACATTGAGTATAGAACCGTTCACACGTTGTTTTTACTGCAAAAAAACGTACACAGCTTTATACGTTTATCGAATACTCAACGGACTTGTCAAGCAAACCGAATGAACTTTTAACGTATTCGGTTTGCAGTGACGCATATAGTACTACGATCTCTTTCACACTGCGTGATGTCACACGACTTCTATCGAATAGCCACCGAACAAGCGGTGTAAGTATCTTTCGTAAAGAGTGGACGTACAATATCACAAATGGCGGATGAATCTTCTATAGACAATGAATTGTTGATTTCTTTGGTGGAACAAAAGCCCGTCTTGTGGGACAAAACTATGGATTTATATAAAAATCAATTTAATACGTTAGTCCGCACTGCTTCTTGATTTATAGAATGAACCCAAAACGTTCTCTTAATATAATACGTCGGCGAAGCCGCTGCTGTCTTCGTTACCAATATAAAAGAACAACAAAGCGTGAATCCATCTCAGACGTTTACTCGGTGTGGCTGTCGTATGAATACTACGGCTATTCATCTTTTACACGAATGGAAATGTACCGTGTGAACATCCTACTGTTTATCCATTAAAATCAAATACCGCAAACAACATGCAGTACAATGCCATGTGAACCTAGCCTAACATTGATTGTGCTAAAGATTCTTTCAATTCAACGTCATACGGTTGCAAGCTTCACTGAAATAGACATCCATTGTTGATACGTCAAAGTTGAAGAACAATACATTCAAAGTCTTGAACTTAATATCTGCATGTTATCCGTTTTATTCGCGTTTACTTTGTGGGTTAACAAAGGAATTACCTTTGAATAGATTGTAATGTGATAATGTTATATATTTCCTTGTGTTATCCATTTTTCTATGATAATAATTGTTTTCAGTTAATAACTTTAGAATTTTATAGACTGCGAGTTTTACATGACGCGACTGTTCCTAATAAATCCGAGATTTCTTAAATTAATTTTAGGAATTGACTTTTCCTTTCCCTTTTCCTATTGTATCTACAATTGTAAACACAAGTTTGAGCAAATAAAGTTATCTGAATCTGAATCGTATATACTTTAATGCTAAGGCTTAAAATGTAGTACACTTTAGGAAATATCCTTCCAACTACACCAAATATTATTCCTATAAACACCTATTCTCATACACGTTAATCCTCCACAATCTTGAATACTACCCTAAGGTGATCTTTAAACTTAATCTTGCGGTGTTTCACTGTTGATTCAATAATCTGACTTAATCTCGAACATTCTCGTAAGCTAGACAAACTTAGACAAGACGACTGTGATTTAAGACCTTCACATATATCTTAGACCGCTGGAGGTGTCAATTTGAATGGTTTAACAAGCGGTTTCTAAATAGTTTGGTGAAACTTTCGTAGTTGCTGCCATTATCTGTTTTAGGGACTACTCACACTTATTGAGATGTATTCAGCGTTTGCCCATAGAAAACAACGATTTTACGTACGCGTCCTTTCAGCTATCCGCATACGCGTACGCGTCTCCTACAAAATCGTTGTTTTCTATGGGTAAACGCTGAATAGAGCTGAATAAGTGTGAGTAGTCCCTTAATCGCCTTTATTGGTAAAATCTGACACTTACGAGTATATACTGTGACTGCCTCTTTGGTCTTATTACATAATGTTTTAATAGTATTTCCTCCCGGGAGAGGACACTGGCTCTTGTAACATAGGTTAGGTTAGCCTAGCATAAGCTTCAGAGACTTCACACAATTTGTAACCATTTACTTACGTAATAAAGATTTTTATGTTTATGATTTATATCTAATGGTACCAAACGGTTATCACCCTTTCGTCATTTTGTAAACGTATAATAAACTCCGTTATATTCCAGAGCAAAGTAATATATTTACTATTACATAAAAAATAACTCTAAAGTGCAGTTATTTCAAATAACTCTAAAGTGCAGTTATTTCAAATAACTCTAAAGTGCAGTTATTTCTATAATATTACAAAATAACTATCGTTGTTTAGCCGTTATTTGTCTAATGCTAAAATAAATGGAGCATAGGTGCTCTCTATGAACTGGTGTTACCGCTCGTCAATCGTCAATGACCTGGATTACAATCCCGCCGTTGTCACGGAAACTGTGTTAGTACGAGACAATGCAGAAGCGCAGGTGATCTATGAAGTTGCGGGAATCCAATCTAGGAGTATGAATCTGAATCGTATATACTTTAATGCTAAGGCTTAAAATGTAGTACACTTTAGGAACTATCCTTCCAACTACACCAAATATTATTCCTATAAACACCTATTCTCATACACGTTAATCCTCCACAATCTTGAATACTACCGTAAGGTGATCTTTAAACTTAATCTTGCGGTGTTTCACTGTTGATTCAATAATCTGACTTAATCTCGAACATTCTCGTAAGCTAGACAAACTTAGACAAGACGACTGTGATTTAAGACCTTCACATATATCTTAGACCGCTGGAGGTGTCAATTTGAATGGTTTAACAAGCGGTTTCTAAATAGTTTGGTGAAACTTTCGTAGTTGCTGCCATTATCTGTTTTAGGGACTACTCACACTTATTGAGCTGTATTCAGCGTTTGCCCATAGAAAACAACGATTTTACGTACGCGTCCTTTCAGCTATCCGCATACGCGTACGCGTCTCCTACAAAATCGTTGTTTTCTATGGGTAAACGCTGAATAGAGCTGAATAAGTGTGAGTAGTCCTTTAATCGCCTTTATTGGTAAAATCTGACACTTACGAGTATATACTGTGACTGCCTCTTTGGTCTTATTACATAATGTTTTAATAGTATTTCCTCCCGGGAGAGGATACTGGCTCTTGTAACATAGGTTAGGTTAGCCTAGCATAAGCTTCAGAGACTTCACACAATTTGTAACCATTTACTTACGTAATAAAGATTTTTATGTTTATGATTTATGTCTAATGGTAGCAAACGGTTATCACCCTTTCGTCATTTTGTAAACGTATAATAAACTCCGTTATATTCCAGAGCAAGGAATATATTTACTATTACATAAAAAAATAACTCTAAAGTGCAGTTATTTCAAATAACTCTAAAGTGCAGTTATTTCTATAATATTACAAAATAACTATAGTTATTTGGCCGTTATAATTGTCTAATGCTAAAATAAATGGAGCATAGGTGCTCTCTATGAACTGGTGTTACCGCCCGTCAATCTTCAATGACCTGGATTACAATCCCGCCGTTGTCACGAAAACTGTGTTAGTACGAGACAATGCAGAAGCGCAGGTGATCTATGAAGTTGGGGGAATCCAATCTAGGAGTATGAATAATATTGGGGTTAATCTCAACATTTTTTTTTGAGCTAATATTTTTTATTTTAAAATCAGGAGGAGGAGAGGAGATAATTAATAGAAAGAAAGAAAGAAAGAAAAATATTTTGTTTGGGACACGCACAGGAAATAAAACAATAAAAACAAACGTTAAAACTAACAAATTATGTAAAAAAAGAAATAAAAATTAAAAAACAAAAGGCAAAGAGAACTGTGCGAGGCCCACAATAGCGTTTATTCATCAACAAGTAAGTATACAATATTTATTTATTAAAAATCTCCCTTGCAACACTATCATTACAGGTACACCTTATGCGATAGCGCGGTCTTAAAATTAACTTACATACAATTTAAAACTATGTTACATGTTCGGTGAGCTACAAACGAACGTTGCTCGTATCTTGTGGCTCAGGAGTTTGAATTTAACGAAGTTATAATGATTACCATAATACGCCCCAAGACAGGCATCGCTGATGCGTTGATAAGTCTGCGAGGCTGAAATAGGACTGGGCAGGTCACACCTATAGGAAACATGAAAACAGTGGGTACCTGACGACTGGCTATCGTCACCGGGGCAGGAAAAAAACGGTGGCGTGACGATTTCGACTCGATCCTGACCGATTGTCCGGAGAAGGCACAACATAAGGAAAACTGGAAAAGTATGGGGGATACTTTTGCCCAGCAGTGGGACAACATAGCTTAGTTAAAAAAAAATGTTACTTTACAAAAACATGACTCAGAAATTCAAGAAGGCCGGCTACTGTATTGTTTTATTCACTTGAATGACATGATACTGCTTCATCTTCCTTAGAAGAGTATCCATGAGGATTTGTAAAAACGACGTTCCCGAATAAAACACACTTTCTTCCGTCTTTCATCCGTCGTCCAAATCGATACCCCAACCATAATAATTCGCTTACCATTTCCTGATCCACAGACATAAATTAGCTTAAATTTATACATTTCAACAAAACCACGGTCGATTCTAAATCAAGCCAGCTAAATATTACAATGATAAAAACGAGTCTCATTCGGTATTCAGTATACCACGCGTCAACAAACAGTAGTATTGATTTCGGCGACTCAGTTAAGCATAAATCACGGTCATTATACTGAACCGGTGAAGGGATAACGTGGTCGCCGTTATGGTGGTTTTGTGAATTGGTTTTACTGTGGTGCAAACATTAGGAGAAAAATTGGTGATGGTTTCATTCCGGTTCAAAATGAATTCTAGTTTGAGCCGCCAAATTTAATGGCAATAGCAGTCTTGTTCCTATTTAAACTTTAACTAGATGCGCCCCGCGGTTTAACCCAATTATGTCTTGATCCCGTGGGAATATTGGGATGAAAAGTATCATACGTCCTAACCTAGGTTATGGTCTAACCATGTGCCAAATTTCATCCGAATCCGTTCACCTGTTGTAACGTAGCAAGCGACAAACAAATATTATACAAAAAATCAATGTTTCCTATTTGTATAATACTAGAAGTTACCCGTGACTTCTTCTGCGATCCAGGATAAAAGTAGCTTAGGTATGTCCTTTTTCAGGTCATTGTCTATCCATGTGCCAAATTTCATCCAAATCCGTTCAGACGTTTTAGCGTGAAAGTGTAACAAACAAACTCACTTTCACCCTTATGATATTAGTTAGCATTAGTTTAGATATTAGTTTAGAAAATGTAGTAATTACTAATTATTGGTTTATTGGTTTTACTAATTTGTAAAAAACACGTGATCAATTGCAATGTTACATTTTGACAGTTCAACAACATTCATTGCGTTATTTACGTTGTTGAGCAGACAAATTTTTCGAACATTATGAACCAATGGATTAGCAATATCCCTCAAAATGTTTCAGATTGTGATTGATCGAGTGTTACGCAATTAGAGTACAGAAATACATAACATAACATCACGCCTGTCATCCGTAGGATTAGGCAGAGGTGTACCTTAGTATACCCACATTTCACCAATTACCACAAGCAGAGTAAATAATAGTTTCGACACTCCCTTATTCAAAGTCTTTTTCATCGCCTTCTACTTTATGACGCAATACCAATGACCTGAATACATTCCTAACAATATTCTAAAACAATATATCTGCTACTAATGTTACTGGTACAGTATTGAAACAGCATATTAAACAGGTACTTCGCGTAGACTGGCGCTCTGACGTCATCGATGCCACATGTCGGGAATTTATGAGAGCTAAGGCTGAGAGTACAAAATGGTGCAAGTAGTGGGTGGACGGATTGTCCAGTCTAATAATTAACCTAAAAATGAAGCTTACCAGTACACTCACGGAATGAAAACATTAAGGAGTTATAAAAACTTATCTTTACTTCGACAGAGTGTAAGCAAAACTTGCTGCCAAGGTATTTAAACCTGTCATTTCGCAACTGTACATCACCACCGATGAGCTGATGACGATTCTTGCTGGTAATTCTGCCTTCCATTGCCAAAACATTGATGAAATTTAATAACAGAAACTTGATACTTTTATGGAAAAAGAGACTAACGAAAGCTAGACTAAAAAAATACCATAAAAACTGAACCAAGCCAAGTTAAAACAATGTGTGTGTGTGTGTGGTGTTCTGGTGGAGGAAGGCACGTGCCTTACTCCACCAGAACCCCGCTTCAGGCTCGTTATATCAAAATAGCCATCTGTGTCTGATAACAGCCTTATTATGCAGATGAGGATAATACACTATTAACGTGGGTTAATGTCGAGTTATACGCGGTAAATGCCGCGTTAGTTACTAAGTGGAGCAGATGAGCGTGAATAATGTCTCTCACGGATAGGCTGATATGTTTTGGGCTGTACTGCCCTTGAGAATGACTTACCTTGGTGTGAAGATAGCTTATAAGCCTTGGTGTGCTATTAGGAACCATATAAGCCAATCTGTGAAACGTTCTCATTTACCAAAACAATAAGCTATTCAGATCTGCTTCTTTACCTCACATACCTGGTTTCCATGTACTCAAACAGCAGGACAAAAAGTGAAGTGCCAAGCAATTTTGTACCATGTGCGGATTATGCGATGTAACTGTCACCTTGACTTGGCCTATACACAGAACCATTACCACTATTTAATGTAGTAATTACTCCTAGATACATTGGTGCCAAGAAGGTCACATATTACTAAAAACGCCGTGAAACTATAGTTCTGAAAAAAAAAAATACGGCTCGAAGCCCAACTTCTTAATTCATTAGCTAAAAACACTTACCTAAGTTCGTATCACCTCCATCTAAGAACATTTCTACGAAAACGTTAGAACTCCTTTCATTTTCATCTCCCTAGAGTTCTCTCAACCTCCAAATGTGCGTAATACAACAATAAATCATGGAGTACACAATTGTTAGCCTAATTTCTATTACGTCACGTCTCCGCACATCCCCTTCGCGTCACTTTAACTGAACGCCTCTATGCATTATTCACCCCGTATAAAATTCACCACACAATAGTTAAGAGCCATTATCTTGATATGGAGAAAATGGAGGATTCAGAAGGTTTAGTCTGAACAATGCTCATGGGCAGATATTTTTGGTCTTCCTGGGAATCTACAAATTAGGCTGTGTGTTGAGTATTGAGTTTCTCGAGCGAAGGCCGAATAAAGCTCATGACAAAGTAAGTTCAAATTGAGAGGATATAAACGACAGAAACTGCTTAGTAAATCAGTCACGATAGCCTCTCCCTCCGGTCTTTTGCTTACAGAATGACTGAAGGCACTGGCACTGTTAGACTGAATATTTCCATGGCCTGCAGATTGCATTTTTAAAGAATAAGACAGCAGTTGGCATCGTTAAACATCTTCTATCAGGCGGGTGATGAACAGGCCTCTGTCCTAAAAACAAAAGAAAAGACTAGAACACCAAAAACTTTCGGCGTTACTGATTTCTCAGTTTGGACTTGTCAAAGACCTGTCGTGATCCATCATGCTCCAAATCCAAGATATTGTTTTGAATATAACTGAGCATGCGACGAACTTCGACATCGCATAGCAACATAGGATTTCTGAATTTTCTTAGCGTTGTGCTCCTGACCTTGATTCCATAAATGTCACGGTCACCGGGTAGAACGTGACAGGTAACATAAAATGAGGAACAGCCCTTAAGTGTTACACAAAACATAACCTAATATTGTTCCTTTGTTTTGAAGGACGTGAGGAAGTTATTCGTAAGCGCACTGCCAAGAATTTTCCCAAGTAAATTAGTGGAATGGGGCCATAGGCTCTAATGGTAATGAGGGAGTTTGCAGTAACATTATACTTTATACTGTGTTTGGTCTTTAGAAAGTGACATTAACCTTGAAAATGCTGGAAGACGTACTTATGCAGGTAGGTATGTGTAGTCATTTGTTTTGTTAAGAAGAACACAATTTTAGTGTCTTTGTAATCATACCATACGATTATCGTACCGTATGAAATTTAGCAAATCCTTCTCATGAAGTATAATAATTATTCATATTTGCTTGCTGGCTACAGGGCACGGAATAG
The DNA here is from genome assembly GCA_914767815.1 of Eupsilia transversa. Taxonomy (NCBI): domain Eukaryota; kingdom Metazoa; phylum Arthropoda; class Insecta; order Lepidoptera; family Noctuidae; genus Eupsilia; species Eupsilia transversa. Next base: position 5,159,829 of record OU611896.1, on the reverse strand, counting down.
CCGCGCAGCGTCTAGAAACGGCAGTACTAATAAAATTCGTGAATCCGAAAGTGCGTTGAGCGCTTACTTCTGTCACGGACCGCCATTCAAAGCCGTCACTTTCTCTACATTGCGTGTTTTGTAATGCAAGTAAATGGAGACACGCCTGGTTTGTATAGAAAGTGTTGACAATGCCGCGTCTATCAGTGGTTGTCGAGGTTTGCTCTGTGGTAGAACACAATTTAGTCGTTCTTTGTGTTCACACTATAAAATGTCTGATATAAAAAAAAACCCTGTGAAACACTGAAGCATAATAAAATAACAAACAATGTCACAGCTACACAGACACGCTACCGAAGAATAATATTCCGTCACTGGCGTGGGAATTAAAGAATAACATAAAAGTGTGTCCACGCTCTTGTTTCGTACATTTTTTATGACACAGGCTTTCAGCTAAATTGAAATAGTGCTCGAAGAGACTACAGACAGCTAAAGGCCGAGACTAAGGCTTACGTCATCGTTAGATCCCAGTGGAATAACAAGGACTCCCCGCACGGTTTCCTTCCCGCGCCCGCACTGCGCCCGCATACAGGTTTGGAACTGCATCTTCGTATGTAAAAATGAGTATAATAAATGTTGGTTTTCTTGAATGATGTTTGCGCTGACGGCATTGGCAGATGTGCTATACATTTGTTCGGGTCGGCATTAATCGGCACAGCCGGGCCACAAAATCGAATGTATGTAGTTATTGCTTTGGGTCGGTTTTGGTTGTTCAACAATACTGCCGAAACGAATGTGCTGACCCGTAAAAGTGTGCCTAATGGCAATTTTTTACATATATTTTTACACATGAGCTTAAAGATTATAATTACCGAGCTCTTATTATCGAGCCAAGATTTTTATCATAACCAGTGTACTTAAAAGTGTGTAAGAAGTAACTGTTTCGTTTCCTAAATAAATGACGATCCAAACGACACAAATTCTACCTAGATATTATGATGCTTAGAAAATTATTTACATTGTGGCTTCGGCCTCCCTTTAATGTATTTTGACTCTATAACATAATACTATATTTCAGGCCTAACCCATTAGTTCCCTAAAATTACATAGTTAACGTTAAACAAACATCGTTAGCCCACATACCTTTAACCCTTTTATCGTAGGCTGGCTATTAAAGACTTTAGGCCTTAAAAATACATAGTCATTTTACCAATTTACGCTAGGAAGGATGTGGATCAATTATTATGAAAGCTTAAAGGAAGTTAATGATAAAAAAAATATAACCTTATACAAAAATTAATAAACCAGGCCATGCCTGGTCCATGACTGCCTGGCTGACCTACAGCCTAAATCAAATGAAATTGGAAAATGTTACGGTCGAAAATGGTACTAAACTTACGTATAGTTGTGCAGTTGCATTATAAAGGATTTTCGAAATCCACACAACCTTTATGTGGATGATATGAGGGATTCGACATCGTGAGTTTGGTATTACTTTTTCAAATTATTTTTTTCTCGTATATTTGATTTGATTAGTAGAGCCACCGTGGACTGCAAAGGTAACACAGTCACTACAAAGACAGTGCTTCATTACAGTCAAAATTATTGTGATTATTTGCATAACATAACATCACACCTGTGTTCTTCAAAGGGTAAGGCAGAGGTGTACCATAGTTCGCCCACATTTCACCAGTTAGTTTTGTAATTTATTAATTGGTGCATTTCTAACGAGCGTTAATCTAGACTAAGAAACCGGCATGTCTTTGAACCAAAAATTCGAAAACATGTGACATCTATCAAATTCAACCCGCACTGGGCCCGCGTGGCGGATTACTCCCAATAGTGGGACCATTATAAGCTTATTATTCTACACAAGCTGTAACGCTATCCATTGAACCACCGCAAAACTAAGCATTATATTTCACAATACTCTCAATATCAATCCACCATATTGATTCCCTGTGATCTACTTGGATTTGTTGCCATGGTAACCGTTAGTTGTAATATCGAGTTGCTGCATTATCGGAGCATTATTATCTGAAGGATTATAATGCCAATTAATCTGTACTCGAATGCTTTCGAGATGGTACCTACCTAGATTATTCGATCTCTATGGCGATCAATATACTATACTCCATTTATTGTATCATTAATAACGGTTTACATCCTTTCCTTTTTTCGATATAAACGTAATATAAACTCCGTTATTTCACGATAAATAAAAAGCAATGTAATCTATTTACCATTTATATTAAAAATGTAATTCTAAAGTGCAGTCATTTCAATAGTATAGCACAATAACTGTCGTAATTTAGCCGTTTTTTCTCTAATGCTAAAATAAATGAAGTATAGAACCAATTCAATTTCTTTTGTCGTCAAACTTAGAACATGGTTATGTGGGATGTTATTTATTAATTTAAAAAGAACAACAGCAGTATATACACTCTACATTGGGTTACAATAGTAGTTAGAAAAGGTATTAGGTGCTGGGGCTTATGACTTCATGTTGGGCTAGCGGCTGAGCGTGGTCTTGGGTTCGATTCCCAAGTTTAGCAAAGATTTTTTAGGTTTTTAATTAGGAATACCTTAGTAGCATCCTGAAGTCTGTATTTGTGTGCAGTTGATGGCAATAAGCCCGCCAGCTACTATATGGCACTACAGGGTGGCTGATTCGGATAAATTCGGGCCACTACTGCTCTCTCTTCCAAGTTGACTATACTACAAAAACAACATGACTGAAATGTGGGTACCCCTTCACCTATCCCTTTTGCTGCTTACCCCTTTCGGGAAAGTCGGTCTGAACATAATTTTTTGTGCAGCTACCTCCTTGCTATATTAATCTCACCTACACACTTCACTAAGTCCATCACTTTATCTGTCCTTCACAATAACTACCTATGGGATTATAATTTATCCAATTTGATTGATATTGGGTATCAGTTTATCATGTTATTAGTGGTCGCACCTGCTCGTGCAAGCGATGTAATCCTTTAATGACTCGTATATAGGAAAGTGAAGACAATGTATGGTGTTATTAAGGGTCGAAAAGGGTGTGGACAGAGAAGTCTTGTTGACCATCAATCAGTCTGTTGAAGAGTTTAAATTGTCCCACTAATCTATCCAAAATGGTATTTAATTTGGTGTTAGATTGTATATTGTATATAAGATTTGTGTTTACAAATGAATAGAAAAGATTTGCAGAATAAAAAATAAAAAAACATTTTTCATATCAGTGTAGAAATCCGTGAAGTTAAGTATAAAACCAATGCATATAGACATTTGACACCGTACGGTCTACTAATGTTCATAATCTATTCAGCATTTTTTAATACTTTCAAACGTTCATTCAAACATTACACTCGCCAAGCAAACTTAATTCCTTTCCCAACAACAAATACTCACGCTATCTCAAAAACAGGCTGAGAGACTAAACTCTGCCGACCCCAAACCGTGCAAAACAACTCGTTGTGAAAACAGCAATGTAAGCCGATTAGAATTTCCAGTTCAACAGAACAGCATTCAGCATTGAAATCGTAACAAAAGTCGAATGAAATGGCGGAAGGCACTTCAGTAACTTTACCTGTTACACAATATTTCCGAGTGATATAATTTTTTGAAATTGTTTAAGAAGTTTGATAAATGATTTGATTTGATTTGAAACGACTGGGTTATTGGTCTTATTCGTGTTTTTATTAGACTAAGGATAATTTCCATCAAACGGCTCGCATCGCATCGGATCGAAACGGATTTTACAATCTTGAAACGATATTAAATCGTGCACAGCAGCTTAACAGCGGGCATCTCCCGCGACACGCAATCGTAGTCGAAAGTATGCTGCGACGCGCGATCGGCTCCGTTCGCCTGTCATCGTATCTGATCGAAGCCTTTCGGCTGCAATACGGTAGGAATGAAACTATTTGACTGTGCGCAGAAACGTATACGTTCGCAAACGACGGTACGGAGCCGGTCGTATGCGTCGACATCCTGCCGGACGCGATGGGCTGTCGCCGCATCCGTTCGTATCCTTTCCGATGCGATGCGATGCGAGCCGTTTGGTGGAAATCATTCTTTACTCTTAAATGGGTTGAGGAAGAATGTTATTAACAATAAAAACTTAATATGAATTTTAAATCGTTGGTAACAGTAAGTACTTTATAAACTAATTTGTGGTGGATGTCGTGAGGTCGATTCCCACCCATAATGTGTTTTAAATCTGAGAGTCTGTACAATTCTGTTAGAAAAGTCTCCATATTCAAAGCAAAAGAAAAACACAGACATACAATATTGCTTTAAAAAAAAGTTAAATGTGTCAGCTGCTGTTGGAGTTTGAAAGGATTGACAGCTCAACTGCGCTAAACGTACTTAATAATTAGTCCTCCTGACTGAATTTTGACTATGGCGGAAAATCTCAGTGGTGACTAAGCATCGACGCGGGAGATGCGCAGACACAGGTGCACTCTCTCTTCACTCACTCTCATAGTTTGATGGGATGGTAATTCGACACGACCGGATAGAGATCATAGCGTAGAACAAAATAACCGCTTAGCGAGTTTTCCGAGACACGACGGTATCACCCCCCCAACTTCGGGCAAACTCCGGACTGTTACTGAAAAATCCAATTGGAAAAACCCAATAACACCTTGCCTGACCTAGGAATCAAGCCCTTGGCACGACGAACATCGTTCTGCCTAGCCTTTTCCCAATCATGTTGGGGTCAGCTTCCAGTCTAACCGGATGCAGCTGAATACCAGTATTTTACATGGAGCGACTGCCTATCTGACCTCCACAACCCAGTAACTGGGTAATACGATACCCCATGGTAAGCCTGGTTGTCAGACTTTCGGGCTTCTGAGATCCACGAATGACAGCCGGGACCAACGGCTTAACGTGCTTTCCGAAGTACGGAGGAGACGAACATGGCAGTTAAAGTAACTAAATAGCTATCGCCACCCATCGTGTTTAAATGCACTTCAGTATCTTGTAGATAGACTAACTTGTTCTCGATCGTAAATTAAACTTTACAAGATGAACACTCTGAAACTGCACTGTATTTACTGACCTATTGAACGCTTTTCCAGTAGATAATGAAAGTAAAATTGAGAACGTAAGCTACTTTCCTTGAAAGTTTTAGTGCTCAATTCCTTAGGGAATCCACTAAGCTGTCAACTCGAGCACTTTCACAAGCAGCGCTTGAGGAAAGCGAGCTTAGCGTGCAATAAATTGAAGCTAAAACTATCGTTTATGGTTGTTCTGATTTGAAAAGTGCATCATGACTGTGATAACCCTGGGGATTTATCTTTAGGTCTAGTGAACGTAGTAAGCGTCATCACCGTATTTTTGAATTGTCTACATCTACCTTGGATACCACATTTAATAGACCCCTTACACGTATGGCAAGGCAATACTTTCTCTCAAAATTACCCTATTGATATTTTCTCCATGTGTTTCGCTTCATACAGACGCTCTCTATATAAACAGTACGAAGACTGCACGTCTATGTAGCTCAAATTGGTTTGTTTTCAGTGTACAAGATCGGTCTACTAGACGCTATGTTTATTGTTCTCCTTTGTCTCTAATTTTTCATATGTCAATGTCATGCATACCTGTTATTTGCATGGTTACTGTAATGCCAATTTGGGATATTATTTAATTTGAATATTGGAAGTGACTGTGCTGCTAGTGTGCTTATTATAAATAAATAAGTTATTTTAAAAGTAAAAACATAAAGTCATAGTACCTCAGGCTTATGAGACATTTCACCTTTTTCTCTAAAGTTACCAACGCATTGCAAAATGCAAGGAACTTTGCACATGTGTATAGGACAGCACTAGCCACTTTCCATTGGATCAGATGCAAACCGGCTTGATTATAAACTTATAAAAGTCGCCGCAACAACAGCGGAGCGCATCGCATCAGGGATGTTTGCTGAAGCTCGCGTTGACTACTCACTGTGATGCAGAAGCGGTGCGCATGGTTAGTAGGGTACAGGGCAGCACCAACAGCATCCTGTCTATGGTAGCAAGCAGGCTATATTGTGCGTTTGTGGGCCTCTGCTGCGATACCTTGCAGCAGAGGCTCACAACAGGCTGGGTTTGTTTTTGTATTAATGTTTTACTAACATTTTAGCAAGTTTATTGTTACCAACTTTATGAGTCTTTTAACTTGAATTAAATGATTAAATAAGTATACTACGGATCGTCCCTTTTTTTATTGTCGTCAGTAAAAAATGGCCTATTGATCGAAATAAGATTCGCTATAGTAAGAACTATGTATTGATAGAATTATAATCATTAAAATTATTAATACAACTAGCAGCACCCCGATGTTTCACCCGCTAAGTCTCGGTCCCGTGAGAATATCGGGATAAAAAGTATCCTATGTGTTAATCTAGGTTATAAACTATATATGTGTGCCTTTCATTTCAATCCGTTCAGTCGTTTTTGCGTGAAAGAATAACAAACATCCATCCATCCATGCTCACAAACTTTCGCATTTATAATATTAGTAGGATAGGATTCTTTAAGTTCATATTACCTGTAAATAAAACATACTGTAGGTTTAAGAATTTCGACCTTAGTTTATGACAGCACTACAGTCAACTAGTGAGCAAAAAAATCCTTCCATTACCAAACACGCGCAAAGCGTATTAAACTTTATTGACTTAATTCTGATATCAAAAATACATCACTCCTATTTGATTATCAGACTTTTTGGAAAAAAGAGGTGCATCCATTTTCGAATGGCGTGAAAGCGTATTTGTTTACAACGTTTTTTTCGCTACAATTTTAATATAGACGATATCGGTTGAAAGCTATTGGATATTACACTGTAGTTGTGAATATCGTTCTTTTTCCAGAATTAATGGAAACAACTACTTCTATAATGCAATTGTAAATCAGCCAAAAAAAGAAATAAATAAAATACGAAAATTTATTGCATTTAAGAGCTGCTCCTGACAGTTCACGGACTCGCAAAAACAAAAAAAAACAATTTCCACCATAAAAAAACTCTCTCACTCAAAAATAATAAGGAACACTTCACAAACAGAGTGAAAATAAAACGAATACGCTCTCATTCAATTCGAATCGTTTATGAACGAATGAAATGAGTGAAATGAGTATCTGTCGAGTTTTATACAGCCGTAACAATGGTTTTATCGGTGCTGTCTTATGGTTTAAACCTTTAAATGTTGCTTTTTATGACGTCATAAAATTGTGAAAAGCCTTAAGTATGGGGTGGGAATGCAATGTTGTGTGCGATATTAACGGTTTAACTACGTAATATGATTAGATTAATATTTCAAGTATTTAACTAACCATATTTTATTGTAAGAAATGCAAAGAAACTACAAACATCGACACGTATCAAAGATCCGCGTAGCTAACGTAGCTTAGCTACGCCGTAGCGACCGCGTAGCTAGCGTAGCTTATTTACGCCGTAGCGACCGCGTAGCACTTTGTGTGTCAAATGTTGAGTCGTTATCCTGAGTTATGTATGGTGTAGTTGAGTCGTTATCCTATGTTGAGTCTTTATTCTTTCGGTTCGGTTCGGTATACCGAACCGAACCGAAAGAATAAAGAAAGAAAGAAAGAATAATGTTTATTTGGACACAGTTCGTGAAACACATATACAAAAAACCGCCGCGAATTTGCCGTGAGTAATAATAATGACGATGAATAATAATCAATTGAATTGTTTTGATAACGTTCAAAAGTGCCTTTTATGTGCCTATTTGAAATAAATGCTTTGACTTTGACTTTGATTCTTATGAATATATTGAAACTCAAAATGTTAATCTTATCTCCAACGCCTTCTACATTCAAAAGTATCGATAGACCGTTTTAATATTTCGAATAATATTATCTTCGTATGTAAGGCTATCGACAAGTTTACCACACACGATTACAATCTGTCCTTTTGTATAAATTCTCTAATATACAATTTAAAACACCTGGTATAAAACCAAGAAACGTCATCGTGACGCATCACCTAAGCCTTTCTGTATAATTATATTCCACTAACATTATGTACTTTTTTATAAAATTACTCGCTGTTTTAATATAAAATCAGGTACTCGAATATCGTTGATGATATAAATCGGGGTACTTATGCAAATAATAACGAGTTGCATTTCAGTTCTTTGTACATTTTGCATCGATATTTTAATCGTAATAATCGCATTGAACTACTCAAACCTGGAAATACAGTAAAACACAGATGTTTTTTTTTGTTGAATCTTCAGAACGAAAAACGTGACTACAAAATTCTGGAAAATGGTTGAAGGAGCTTTGAGCTGAATATTAAGGGAAAGTTAAACTGCACTTCTTTTAAAAGAGTTCCTAGTTTAGCTACAAATCGTGCTTGATCATTTTTGCAAAAATAAATACCTGCATACCTGCTTAACTTGGGGATGTCCGTTTCACAACACTCTCTAATCTGTATTCGTCTAAATGTATTTTAACTACTAACACTAGTAATAAGTTAATTATTGTTTACTAACACGCTGGATCTTGTTATCTGATAATAAAGAATATAATAATAATAATAATTATTATTGCACTGAGCGATATAGTAGACACTGGTTACTGATAATGATCGGATGCCATTAACACACCACAATTTGAAAAGCGAAAATGATTAATGTAAAAAATAACTCTCAAAATAGACACACGCCTGCTAATCTTCCCGCATCCATCACTGATTCAAATATCGAACAAAAGGTTTTAGGTAACTTTGTAACCTATGGCGTTCGAATCCCTGGATATGACAACAATTGTTTCATCCCTGTGTATCGTTCCAAATTTGAAAGTGATTTGATGGATATCAAATCATCAACGCTTTTCATCTTCGGATGTTTTCATACTGTGGTTTTTGTTTAGAGTCTAATATTATGAAGGATGTATGTGAATGTTATTTTTTGTTCTTGTTTTCTACAGCGTCAGACATCGTTAATTTGTTTGTTTTGTTTTTATAGCGTCAGACATTGTTTATTTGCTTCTAGAACTTCTTTATTTATTTTCTAATATTGTGTCTTTTATTTTATTAGAAAACTTTTTCCTGATCGAGCTTTCGTGTTTGCTCAGTACCAAAGAGTAATTTCTTTGCGATCGATCTATTATGTGTCATAACACTTGTTATACCAATAAAAAATTACAAATTCTTTTTAAAATATTGACAGGTTAATAAGACTGTTCACTTTAAAATACCTATATTTATCGCAAACAAAAATACCATATTAAATTCCTTTCATCAATGAACCCGAAATTCAGATTACGCTGAGAATAAATATAATTTACCGTCGCAATTTAAAACCCATTTTGAACGGATGTTGGGTATCTATTTTGTAATTCCGAACCCTTACGGCCCTTTCAGTAGGATGAAACAAACGGTATGTGATAAAAATTGACAGCAGACATCTACGGCGAACATCAAATAAAAACGAAATATTTTTTTAAAAATAACATCGAGGATGATGTATTTTTTGCGATATACATCTATTATTTTTTAACTTGGAAAATTTACTGTAAATACATGTGAAATAAGAGTTATTTTTGTTTGCACATATTAACCGTGTACGTCTTTTTTACTTGGAACCTCCAGGAGCTTTTTATCAGATACTACTTGTAAGGTTATTATGAACTAAACCCAAGGTTCTGGTCATAGGTAATGCTTTTTAATTTATTTCAATAATAATTATAAGTTTAATTAGTCTAAAAATCAACTCTTTATAATCATAGATTCTAAGGAAAGTAATTGATAAACAAATTGACTACCAATTCAAATTTTCCGTATATTTAAATAACAACTTTCATTCTTTGATAGATGTAAGAAATGGGCAAATACGACAAATTTACGTAGGGTGTCGATTTGACTGCTCGTTTCGGTTCGTCTTGACTGTTCGTTTGCACACTAGAACCTCTTCTGAACTAAATTCATTTCGGCTCGCCTTTTGATTATTTTTACCCTTACCTACATATATTACAGTTATTAGATAAAATATGAAAATGATACCTTTATCAAATAACATCTGTCCCAAAGACACAGACAGCCTTCTGTCTGTATCCTTGTGACATATTTTATTTATATATACTCACACACGGAGAAATGGAATAACTTATAATATAAATATTTAACTTTCATAATGAACAGCCGATTAATAATGTTAATGAAATACAAATACTGTTGGAAACAAACTGTTATAATTCACTTGAGTTTCTGCTCAGTGAAATTTAAATAAAACAATTTAGTTAATGTGATTAATCGTGCATTTTAAATAGGTATTTTGTAGGACTAATGCACTGAGATGGGGACATTTTGTTTGAAGGATGGATCACCGATCAGCTTACAAATCGTGGGATTATGTTACTACTACTGGCTACGATTTCCTAGAAGAGCCGTGGCTACCATATAGCAGTCGAAGTGACGGCTGTCATAAAAAAGATGGCAGCGACAATCGGTCATGGAAACGCTATTAGTAATATGTGAGATTACTTTACGCAGAATAGACACTTTTTCGTTTGACTAAGTACGGTGAGGGCAAATCTAGCGATTTAAATCTTTGGCGGTGGGGGCGGGTCTGGGAGAAGCTCTGATAGGAAAAAACTTACTTTTATAAATAACGTGTCAGTCACGTCATTCGCTGGTCAATTGCAGACGATATGTGTCTATCGTCGTCTTAAAATGAAGGCTTGCAAATTACTCATTTGCAAGCCTTCATTTTAAGATGACTGTTAAAATTATGCTGCGTTTGGAGTGTGTTTTATAATAGTCTACCTATATTATATAAAAATGAATTCCTTTTTTATTTATTTATTTATTTTTTATTTTATTTATTAAAACTTTATGCACACGTAAAAAAAAAAAAAATACTGTACAAAGGCGGACTTAATGCCTGAGGCATTAAGTCTTTTCTTATACATACTTTGTAAAAGGTTCTAACGGTTTTTTTTTTTAAAGAAAGTTGCGTATCTTAGGTAGGTAGGCATGTAGGTAGGTATGTAGGTGTGTAGGTAGGTAGGTAGGTAGGTAGGTTGGTAGGTATGCAGGTAGGTACGTCGGTAGGTAGGTAGAATAGGTAGGTAGAGTAGGGTAGATAGATAGGTAGGTGCGCCGTAGATAATTACTTAGTGCTGCACCCGTGCGTACCCGGGTCTAGCAGCTAGTGTCACATAAGAAAGATTTTTCTTTTAGACGTGACACAAAATATATTGATTTGAAGATGGAATAAGACGCTGAAACCAATCACTCAATCGCTAAGAAAACAACATATTCTTTAAGGTTTTCTTGTAACTTGATTCGAAGGTCTACATAGCAACAAGGTTTTGTTCTATCACGGACTTACTATATCCTTTGATATCAAACACGAAATTCTAATTTCATGTAAGCGCGAGACCGCGGCATGAAATATTGCTTCGATTATTTGATATTACCCCTTTAAGGGAGAAAATTTCTACGTTATTACGATTTAATAAGGGAAATTTGCACTATATCCTGCTCTTGTAGGAAAGTGGTATTTATTAAGATTTGGCTCAGCCAGTTTATGTTGATCTAGAATGAGGATAATTTTGAGTTAAACTAAAAATGTTGAGCACACCGATATTTCAACAGTTGTGTTTTGACTCCTAAGGGGGTCAGTCTCTTGCCATAAAGCGGGCACAATATCTTACTCCGAGCTGCTACTGAAAAATGTCGCCTTGAAACCCAACACCTTCTGGGGTCGAAACTAGCGTGTATTCCCGTTCGTCCCACTGCCGTTGTCCTACTGGTGGGAATAACGGGAATTCAAAAAAATATATAACAGTTATTCCTGTTCTACCCACCTAACAAGATTAGTGGGACGAACGAGAATACATTATTAATTGTATCGTGTCCCTCCCGTTCGTCCCATCAAATAATATTGTGCGTGTATATTGCACGGAATACACGGAAACTGGGTTCCCACGCTTAGCAGTCACCCACGCAATCACAACTACCGCGGGAGCCATCTCATATTAAATTCCCTTGTAATTCCCAATAAATACATATTCTATCCTATATTCAGATCTTAGTCTACAGGCCCCATTTTTTAAACAGACAGTGAAAAATTACAAAGCCCAGAATGATTGATGGGTACGCTTGTACGTTTAAAAAACGATTCGGATGCTTAATTTCAGTGTCGTCAGATGTCAGTACTGTTCGCCCGTGATGGATTGAGTTTGACGAGAATGTAGTCCGAAGTTCCCCACTGTTTTGGGCCGAGTGGTAATCAGTAACTGTTCTGCTTTGTTTCATTATCCCCTTGTCTGTGTGAGCCTGATCTAGTCGCTGATCAGTTGATGTTCTGTCAAATATCGTGTTTGGTTTTGTGATTGGTTGAACGATGTAGCAATGTGAAACTAATAATAGGGAATATTTACGTATTTTTAAGAACGTTTGCGTTCTAATCTCTGTGTCAATCTGTCAAAAATACCTCTAATTTCCCAATATTTTGATAAGACTTGACATTGATTGTCACTGAGTTTTTAATTACGGGAATTAGGGTCAGGTTAACATAACCGGGTATTTTATTAACAGAGTGACAGGTCTTATGAAAGAAAAAGTTAGCATAGTGGGAAAATACGTTTATATTCACAGTGATTAAAATAGAGCAGTTTAAGGCCGGCGCGAGAGCGGCGCGTTGATATACATATTTTTATAAGGAACTGTCGCCGCTCCCCACGGCGCTACCTTCGAGGCCAGTTCTATATAGAATTATAGTTCCATAGTAGAATAGTATACATACACCTCTGCCCAACCCTTCGGAGAATACAGGCATGATGTAATGGGTTCTCTTTAAGAGAATTCTCACCTTTGGACTTTACTAGATGTTACAGGTGTATTTAATTGGCGGTATCCACTTCCCATCAGGTGGCATGTTGGCATCACTTACCTTACCGGGCTCCTTTCCAAATACTGAAAATTACCAATTTAGACTGCACAGTACCAATCCAATGCCTCGTTGGGCTAGTCGTCGCAAGCGCTGCTGCTGCTGCATGAGGACCTGGGTTCGATTCCAAGGTCGGGCAAAGTGTTAATTGTGTTTTTCTATCTAGAATTTCTCAGTATCAGCCCGGAGTATGGATTTGTGCTCGGTTGATGGCAATAGGCTCGCCCCCTATTACATGGGACTTAAACATAACTGGCGAAATATGGTTGTACTTATAGGTACACCTCTGCCTAACCCTTCGGGGAAACAAGGCGTGATGTTATGTTAGTAACCAAACCATATTCCTAGTAGACTGATTACACTGCATTTATGATGATTTGCTTTTATGGGTTTTTGTAATGCAATGAATTTACCATAATATTTGATCACGAACAACCCAGTAACAACCTATACATTTTTGTAAGTTTATAACTCGGCGTAGACATTTATGTAACTTATGTAGGTTCGTAACCTTTCGTCGTGGAAGTCAAAGCGATGCGAAAAATGTTAAACAGCCGTCTCTATAAGTCTATGTTGTTGAGAAACTACGCGAATGGTTTTAGAGTAAGAATTTATTTGAGTTAATACTCAATACTCAATAATTATGTTGATTGCTATACAGGATGTTAAAGAAATTGCGTGCCATAGCTTCAGGTTGAGTACAGAGTCGATAAAAAAAAAAAATTGCCAAATTCCTTTATCGAGGAAAAAAAATAAAAAAATGTATAAAATTAACCTCAATTTTCAAATGAAAAACATGTTGAAGATGAAAAAAAGTTAATGATTAGCGATTGTTTAAACCACACATTTTACCGATTACACGTTTAAAGTCTCTAAACATTAAAATAAACTTCCAATTTGTAACTGGCAGTAGAAATTGTCATCCGCAGGCACGTTTTCTGATCCGATTTGTTTACATTTTCATCAGATGCTTCAAGAACATACCATACTAACAATATGGTGGGACCATTACGCCTAGTGTCCGCCATATTGGTATTGAGTTGATTTTGATATCAATAAAAACGTTTAAGATTTAGAAAAAAAAGTCTAAAAACATAGGTACCATTCGTTGAAATAAACTCAAAGTATTTATTTGAATTAAACCATTTACAGACACTTTTGAATTGTCAAGGAGTCAGTCAGTCAGAAATATGAAGCTAGTTGCCCATTCCAAAGCGAAGTAGGTACCTATCGAGAAAAACGAACAAGATACTCCACGGACACTCTTTTAAATAAAAAAAATGTTACAAAAATTATTAGGTACATCATTCATGTTGAAATTATACATGTGACAACAATGTAGAAAGACGTGCATGATAAAAGCTTACGTAACAAAAAGATAAAAATAAAAAAACAAACTTAAGTAGTTTAGACAATCTATCCATCATCCTACACAGCATGCGGCATTCACGAACTTTCATTTCAGCTTTACCGTATTCGAAATAACATAACTCCTTCATTTGTACCTAATTAAAACACCAGTGAAATCTCAAACATCAAAAGCACGGTATGTAAATATTTTTCATACTACCCGTTAAAATTCAGGAGTTGGTACCTAATATATTCGGTGCCGTAAATAAAACGGTCACGCCACCCAAAACCTATTTGGAGTGAGTCCAAATATGTATAAATATTGCGCGATGTACCTACGCTAAATAGCTTGGTTATGAGCGTAGTGCTTTATCTTATAGCGTGTTGGGCACTTTTGATATTTGTGGTAGGATTTGGAACCAATGTTTGTGAGTTCTGGTTGAGAGTTACGGTTTTGAATTTGAGGATGAGTTTTTTTTTTTTACCTACAACGGGGATGCTCTAGGCCTGAATCTCACCTGATGGTAAGTGATGATCAGGCCGAAGGTGGAAGTGAGCTTCACCCGGAATCCTCTACCACAGTGGAACTGGCTATCTTACTTCTAACTGCCAGAACACAACAATGCTGGTAACATTGTTGTTATGGCGACAGACTTAGATAAGATGGTGTTAGCTAGCCAGGCGGACTTAAAACAAGCCCTACCACCAACCAAACTGAGCAGAAAATGTTGCCCCCACTGGGAATCGATCCCGGGACCTCTGGGTCTGAGACAGGTGGTCTAACCACTAGACCACAGAGGCGGCTCAAAGACTAGTATCAGTGGCAATCGCCTGGCATAGCAAAGCCTATAATGGTCCCACTGCTGGGACCTGGGCAGGCCTCCTCTTTCTGTGAGTGGAAGTGAGCCACAATCCACCACGCGGGCCCAGTGCGGGTTGGTGAATGTCACATGTCTTCGAATTTACGGTTCTAGGACATGCCGGTTTCCTCACGATGTTTCCTTGAATTGTGGTGATGAATTAATTTTCAGTAAAGTGCCTGCACGAGTTCGAACCCACGCCACGCAACTTGTATGTCGCAGCCACTGGGCCACCACTGCTTCTTATGTTCATTTTATTCATGGCTGGGTTTTCTTTTAATGAGTTAATATGTATTTTGTAAATTAGTAAAAAAAAAAAAACTTTTGCGCGTATTTTTTTTATTTATACTAGATGATATAACAAAGTTATATTTCCCTTCATAACAGATTTCTAAATAAATCGGTACCTACCGTTTCAGAGCTAACTCACAAATAAACCAAAAACATCTTTAAATCATTCTGTCTTTTGCATCGAACTTTATCGGTGGTTAAAAAAACACGCTTGTGATAGCTATGATATACAACAAATGTATCTTAAAATAATTATAATACCCCTGAACCATAAGACTATTTTGACTAAGGCGTTTTTGGAGCAGCCATGAGGCAAACTCCCTTGCTAATTTCTTACATCATACTTTACACATTTTTATTTGTATTTTCATTTTATCTTTTTATCTGCTGTATGTTTCATTATGTGCCTTTTAGTTTATGTAAAATAAATGTATTTTCTTTCTTTCTTTTATTTATCTAGGTATCTTTTTATGACAAAAAAATCGCGAACCAAAGTAAGTTGTTTCCCAAAATAAGTTTAAATCGAGAATATTTTACAACTCGGTCAATACTTTGACCTACTGGGAACAAGCTTGCTTGCATAATTGATGCGGTATCGAATCGAATCGCTTTAAAGCGTAAACATTAAAATGCGGTGTTTTTGACTTTACAGATACAAAAGCAACGATTAAAAGACAAAACATGACTAATACGATACTGACATGTTTGGTACACACAACCTGATTAGTTTACAGACAGCTACATATCCTGACGACGTCACATTTTACGTCATGAAAACTAGCTTTTACCGTTTTGAATATTTTTTATGACGTCATATTTTTGGGATAAATGGCTCGTGCCTAAATGATAAATGATAGCAGCCGCACGGATCGATCCAGGGTTAAGCTACGCTTGCCGCGGCCGGTTCGTGGGTAGGTGACCATCCATTATCATTCACATAACGAGACCCTCCAAGCTGGTTAAGCCCTTGGTCCAGGCTGTCATTCGTAGGTCTTTGACAGTCGTTACTGGCAGTCAGAAGCCCAAAAGTCTGTCAGTATTACCAAGTGGTATCGTATTATCTAGTACCTGGGTTGTGGAGGTCAGATAGGCAGTCACTCCATGTAAAATACTGTAGTCAGCTGTACCTACCATGACACCTATCGTGGAAAGATGTGCAGAAAAAACAATAGAAACTTTATCTTGTCTAAAAAAATTCTTGTAACTTTTTCTTTAAGCTCAGCATACCTATTTGCTTCTTTTTTTTTCACTTTCCTGCAATCTCTGGTAGTGATTTCGTGAAAAGGGACGGTGTGTAGCAGAAAGGGGAAGCGCGCGCTATTTGATTTGACCAATGAGCGCGCGTGGTGCTAAAGTTGGCCGGATGATATGTACCAACCCATTTTCCGAGAGGTTGGTACTGTCAGCCAAGATGTTAGATGTACATATCATATGCGACTACTGTTAGGCTCGCTCGTTTTTTTTTTAAATTATTAGTCCTTACCGTCAACATAATCATTTTTGTTCCAAATAGGGGCCAACGTAGAGCACGTCGAGCACGTACTTATGGATGTAGCGATGTTGACACGAGAACTGCAAGATAGTTCATTGATTCAGGTGAGACTTGGCGAAAATCCATTAAAAAATACGACAACGAGGCATCCTCAGGATGACGATTGACTTGTCGTGTACCCGAATACGACGTCTTGCCACGCCGAGCGCCGGACGCAGAGTGAGCCACACCGTTTTTTTTTTAATGTATTTCATCTCGCAGATCAAACTAGGAGGTTATGTCTGCTTAACCGGACTATCCTGTGGCTACTTTTAGGGTTTTTAAGTCTAAAAGCCTCCAAGGGCGTGAGCCACACCGCTCGACAACCTCACTTATCGGATAAGGATTACTGCTCGGGCCACCTCGGATCGGATCGTTATCAGCGCAATTAGAGGCGAACAATCACAGTACAGGTGACATTGAAACACTTGGTACACTGTTGAACGAATTAAATACAAGTAATACGTACAGGGTTTTGTATGACTCTTTAGTCTTTAGGAATAGTTAATCGGAATAATATGTTACTTAAAATACCTATGCAATTCGAGTAGAGATTCGTATCCGTGGCACCACTTTCCTCATAACATTATCACATAACCATTCTTATCTTAACTAAAGTCTCCTTAACCCATCTTCCTCTCCCCATTTCGAAATTATTTCTCTCTGAATTGCAAAGTTCGGATAATCATGCTCCACATGCAATCGAAATTTTACCATATCTGGGATAAAGGAAGTTTCCGTGTTCCTGCATTAATGAGGTCCGGGAAATATCTTGGAGCAAAGTGGATATCACTTAAGAAGGAAATCATATTCGTTTTCTTGAACACCAGTTTTGTATATGACGTAATCGTAAACTAATATTACAAAGAGATACAATTGGTGAGTTTGTTTGCAGGGGATAATATTGGGATAGTACTGATCTGATTCCGGATATTCTTTCACTAATGGGAAGCTACAGTATTGCCGAGTCTCATAGGATATTCAAGTTGACGAAGTCGCGGGTAGAAGCTAGTGCCCTATTAAATAAATGCCTTATTTAAAAAAATAAGTTTTTTTTTTCCCTAATAAGAATTGGGGATAGCAAATTAAATAAGAAGATACTTTGATCATTGGCTGTAGGAATTAAAAACATTACCCGGTTTTTGATCTTCGCCGCATTTGGTTATAAATCCAGTTACTGAAAAATTGTGCAAAACAACCCAACCAGATGACCTACGCGATATTGGTGCAAAATCGATCATAAAGAGTCTCGAAACGATCAATTGCAATTGTCAATTTTTACATGATTGAAGCACATTGATGCGTAAATTGATCGACTACCAAATGCAATTGAAGCGATGACAATATTAATACAATTGCAATTGATGCGGTTTGGGGACAAGACAAGTGTAAATAAAACAGTACCACATCATAATGCAACAGTATTGCTGGCAATATAATATGCAAAGAACAACCTAGAATAGTCTCATCAGAATCATTCTTTCTAATAACGTGAGATCACAAACAGCTGATCCAAACAATATATTCTTTCATTCCACAAAAATCCATCTTAGCCCAAAGTATTATTACGACCGAAAGGAATAAGAATCTCACTCACACACACTCGATTCTCGCTTGCGAAGATTTTTCTTTCATATCCACACGCAAACAACGAGAAAAATAGATATCTCTCCTAAACAATCAATATTGCATGACGTAAGATTCTGAACTGTCTCACTACTTTTTCTTCCCTGTCCGTCATGTGAGGAGAAAAACATTTTTTCCTCTATCCTTTGTGCGAACATCATGAATAAATTCTCGAGATTCCTTAAGAGCGGCTTACTCGATCCTTTCCAATAACGTTTTGTGTATCCAACGAGCTAAGATGTGGATAGAAAATTTATGACTACGATGCTGTGTTATGTGGATTTTTTTTTTTGGATTCATTTTCGGTAGAAGAGAATTGAGATTTGTGTGTCACATTTAATTGTGTCAACGTATTTGTCGAGAGATTATATTGGATCTCTAGCAACTCGTCAGAAACGCAAGTGGTCAAATACGCATTTCGTCATCTCGCAGGATAGACTCGCAACTTGTCAGAAACGCAACTGGACGGATTCGCAACTGGGCAGATTCGCAACTCGACAGATACGCATTTCGTCAGATATTTGTGTTGAGTCTATAATTTTGCTATTTGTAAATAACGCATAGGTACTTACTTTAATTTCATTGTTCAACAAAATACACGAATAGGAGAGAGGAAAAAAAACGAGATGTTTAAAATGTAGGTACTTTATATGGTAAAAATAATTTAATAAAATAAATAATAATAATAATATTTTACTAAAATATGGATGGTGGTGCAGTGTGTTGTTTGGTAAAAAAGCCAGGAAACAAATGAACGCGTTTAGATTCAAGTTTTATGTATTTGAAGATGGATTATAATATTATTTTTGATGTCAGTGGGAGAAATACGAACAGTTGGACTCAAACAGATCAGATTTCTTTACTAGGTTCTTTTATTTTTATCAAAGGATGCCTTCTTTCTTCTTGCTCTATTTCCTTGCAATGGCCGTTGTTCAGCGAAAAATAGAAACTTTCAGTAATATAATATCTTTTGCGCATTTTAATTTTATTTCACTACAAAATCCTTTGCTGCAGTAGGTGTGTTCCCGTGGGATATTTTCTGACATCCATGCGGGCAAAGCCGCGGGCATAAGCTAGTATAAAATAAAGTAGCTTTTCGTGTCTGTCTGTGTTACCGATTAGATCTTCTAAACTACAAAATGCATTTTCATGCGGTTTCTACAATCATTAAAAAAAATATTTTGAAAGGTTTGTGTATAATAAATTAATATTTAACTTATATATAGTACGGAAATCTCGACGATTTGTTATCAGGTCGGGTCGCTTGTAGATATTTTAAATTAAAGTCACTTTTCGTGTCTGTCTGCGTGATTGCGTTGTTCTTCTAAACTACGCAACGGATTTTGATTTGGTTTTCACCATCGTTTTCAGATTTTTTCCGCCAGGTTAAAATAATAAAAATAAAAAAAAAATATAATATGGATAAATTAATATTAAACTTACATAAAATAAAGTAGTCTCGATGTTTTTTCAAGTCTTAAAAACCGTGTGAAGCAGGAGCGGGCCGCTAGTACAGCATAAAATACAAAGGAATATTAATAGAAGCTATTATTATCACCATTTTTATCATAAAAGCTAGTCTGTAACATAAAATCAAGTGTAGTCAAACGCGAACAATAAAAAACCATGTAACACAAAGGATAAACTTTCCATATTCGTAAATTAGAACATGCACTCTTTTGATATTTTTTTTCTTTATTTTTCATTATATCATGCTACCAAGAGTAAAGCTTGAAGGGAGAAAACAGTCAAGAGCGTATTGGTTTCATTCTGTGCGTGTTCCGTAGCTCCAGCTTAATATTTGTGAAACATGCAATTATGTAGGCATTCTACAATAAAGTTTTCTTGACATGCTCAAAATCCACCAATAAGTTTATATAAAAGGTGACAAGTACACAAATATCGGCTTTAATAATAACTACTACGGGCGCTGATACCTATAATTATTACAAGATATTAAGATATCTTTATTTAGATATTGGTTTCAACTCTAACATGCAACTTTAACTACCTTGTGGCCTATTTCGATTGTAAACATTTTTTTTACTTAAGTTGTAAATAAATGATTTAATTTTTATTTATTTTTAGTTACTAAGTGAATTCACAGACAATCGAGTTTATACTTACTACTTGGCACTTTCACCTTGCGTGTAAACATGCTAGTATGAGCAAGAAGTAGGTAGTGCTAGTGGTATACCACTAGCCGAATAAAAGCCGATATAATTTGCTTGTGTAAACTAGGCAGTATACTTAGATAGTTTTTTTTTGAGTTGAATCATTGTCTGTCGTTAAAAAAATTCATAAAGGCCAATTTTTTTTTCATTTTGATGTACGTATCCCTAAAATGTTATTGAAGTAAAAAGCAAGATGGAGGCTCAACGATTTTCTTTTGTTTATTAGCCGGATTTTTCCGGGTCTTGGAGTAATAGAGAAAATACAAAATGTATCTACTGTTTTTGTTATTAACCAATTTGTAGAAGTAAAAAATAATACTATACTTATAGTAGAAGAAAGACAATGGCCAAATAATAGTTGGACACAATTATTTTTTTACCCTACCAGATGCCTGAACTTAATTCATAAATAAGGTTAAATCATTCAAATTTTATTTAACTGTCAAGATAAGTGAAAAGCAATCTAAAAGCAATTCTAGTATCTAAAGCCCTTGAATAAATCTAGTAAAAGTTTTAAATCCTAGGTCTTAAAATTCATAAGAAACCTAAATAGCTTAGCTGAAACCGCAGATTACTTATAAAGCCTTATGTAATATTTAGTGTTGTTAAACTGTTATGCAAATTAAGCATATAGGTGTGTGTATCGTACCTATTCTTATGGTGTACATATTATATAGTAGTACCTGGTCGACCAACCTCTGCTCGGGTGAAAAAAGAAAAAACGAATTTTCCCAGATATGAGACCTAGCTAGACCGATTTTTTGGCCCCCGTAAACCCCTTTAATGCAACTTTCATCGAAATCATTAGAGCCGTTTTCGAGAACGTGATTACAAATAATAAATATTGCTCATTTAATAGAATATTTGTAAATAATGTATAGGTAAATACTTTGTATAAAAAAAAATATAAGTATAAAAATATTCTATTAAATGATCAAATTTTTTTTTAATATTATTTAACCATTTATGCACACACATAAAAACAGACAAGAAGAAAGGAACAGAAAAAAATACGTACAAAAGCAATGCTTATTTCTTAAGAAATCTCTTCCATTATTATGTTATTATTTGATTTATATTCTAAAAAGGAAATATTTTTACCCTACCACTATTTTTAATCCAGCCATACTAGGAAATGAAAAAAAAAACACGGCGCAACAGCTGCCGTCCATGCAACTTGATGAAACAAAAGAAGATCTCGTCCATGTAGGTGGTTCCAGCAATCAACTGACTAGTTTGTTTGTGTAGTTCCTTTTTCTTTAGTACCAGTATGTTTTCTAACAAAGGTCAGGGGATTTGAGAAGTTTTTGAGCTAAGACAGTTTCCATTTTTATTTTTGCTGAATTTTCAAGGAAGGAACCTGTTTGAATCGTTCAGGCTACTTTATAAGATACCTCATACAGCGTTAAAATTATAACGTTACATCATCTGCCTGGCCTTTTCCCAACTATGTTGGGGTTGGCTTCCAGTCTAACCGGAATACCAGTATATTACATGGAGCGACTGCCTCTCTGACCTCCACAACTCAGTTACTTGGTAAGACTGGTTGTCCAACTTTCGGGATTCTGACAACCCGTAACGACTGTCAAATATCGACAAATGACAGCTGGGACCAACGGCTTTATGTGTTTCCGAGGAACGGAAGGGTCTCCATATGTTACGGATGGTCACCCATCCACGAACCAACCGCGACAAGCGTGGCTTAACCTTCAATCGACCCATGCGGGTGTTTTAATTTAGCCACGAGCTCTTCCTCCTAAAAATATGACGTCATATAAAATATTCAAAACGGTAAAAGCTAGTTTTCATGACGTAAGACATGACCTCGCCTAGTCAGGATCTGTAGGCGGTAGCTGTCTGTTAAATAATCAGGTTGTGTGTACCAAACATGTCAGTATCGTTTTAATTGAACTCGAGTTGTATCATAGTTAATTCAGTTAATTTATACTCCTGGGTTTTGAAAATAATAAAAAGAAAATATTAATTTTTACGGTGTTACAAATTGTATTTATTTTGGTAATCGCCTTTCTCCTTTCATACTCAAACGACGCCCTCTTGATATGTTCACGTCATTGATGGGTCACATAACCAACATACCTACTAATCGCAAAAAAAAAAAAACTAAGGACTTAAAAAAAAAAACATGGCCTTTGTTCTTCTGTAGTTTCGTTTTTTGCCACCGACTCCCGAATCAAAGATATTTTTCACTTTTTTTTTGGGAAATTGATACAGTTAAAGGTATATTTTTATTTATGTTTATAATATGTTCGTTCAGTAAGACTTCATAATTCCGTAAGAAATTATACTTACCCGATTTGTTGCATGCCTAATCTAAGGTAGATTGTATAAGGATCAAAATTGTTTTTTTTTAATACCTTATGTTATGTACATACCTACAATCTAAGCAAATAAATAAACTTTACTTTACTTTATTACTGTCACACGGGGGGACGTCATTACGTCATTCGCGAGGTTTTTGCTGAGCGGTGTTGACGATATGTTCATCAGAAGTCACAGCATATAGCTGAGTAATGACTTATTCTTGCACAGATGCGACGCACAACACACTGTTCTTGTTGTTTGCTCGTTACAAAAGTTATTATTCCACTCTGCAATCAGCATTTTGTATATGTTTTGATTGGTTGTTTGTTTACATTTGTTAGTGTCGCAACACATTGCGCAACAAAAATGTAAATTGTCATGGGTCTCTGGCTCTGACATCAAGAAATGGACAAAATTTGACAATATTTTTAATATTTTTCAATATTGAAGACGAGCCGTTTTAGCTTATCTGTAATTATGTGTTTTATGTAAAAAAATGTGATGTGCGTTTAGTTTGTGCAGAATTAACATTTTTTTTTCTTTTTTTCTTTCTTTCTTCCGCTTCCTTAACCGTTGTTCTTACTGCCCCGTCTCCCTGTATAATCCGTACTTCTAGAAAACGCTGTATCCTGACAAAGTACGGTTATTGCTCGCCACTATGGTAAAGTTTAATTAACAACGTTCCCTCCATTGAATTGTTTTACACGCATCAAAACTACTACTATTTTACACACTATTATGGTGAAGGTTTTCAGTTTATTTGTTTTAAACCGTTTAGTGAATGCTGTAGAACATTTTGCACTGATTAAGGGATGCTAGAAATCTAAAATACAGACAGATATCAACAGGAAATAATCAAATACATACATAACCTGCTTCTCTAGTTCAATTTGCCCAGCCTTTTCCCAACTATGTTGGGGTCGGCCTCCAGTCTAACCGGATGCAGCTGAATACCAGTATTTTACATGGAGCGACTGCCTATCTGACCTCCACAACCCAGTAACTGGGTAATACGATAACCCTTGGTAAGACTGGTTGTCAGACTTTCGGACTTCTGTCGACTGCCAAAGATCCACGAATGACAGCCGGGCCCAACGTCTTAAAACGTGTTTTCCGAGGCACGTTATTGCTTCTCTGGTATAAGCACATAATATGTATAATAAACACCGGCAAAGTGAATCGGATCACGCGCAATAAAAGATTCCGTAGTTGGGATTTTATCCTAAAAACAAACTTTACATTGTAGTTGATAAACATGTTCTCTGATACATCGATATACGTCGCGTTCAATTCTCCAACTGCAAATGTAAGTTGGTTACAGCAAAAAAAAATGTGCTAAAACTATACATAAACGATTTTCGGACGTAATTTTTTTTTTTTTTTTTTTATAAACTTGACTGGCGAAATGTGGGTGTACCTACTATGGGTACACCCTTCGGGGAAATAAGCCGTGATTATAATAAGTGTGTATTCAATATTTATGAAATTTCATAACATTTTAGTAGCGGCCCGCATTTTATTAGGCTCGCTCGCCCTCTATTACATGGGACTTAAACATAACTGTCGAAATGTAGGTGTACTATGGGTACACCTCTGCCAAACCCTTCGGGGAAACAAGGCGTGATGATATGTTATGTTTATTAGCGGTACCCGTGCCTAGTTCGAAACCACTTCCAAAAACTTTCTCATGTTATCTCTTCCACAAAAACCATGTTTAAAAATCCTTTTAAACTAGCAGTTTGTGTAAATAACGGGTCTCCACTCCAGCGAAAAATATCAGCGAAAGCGCATAACAAAAAATCTCATAACGCTAGTTGGATATTTTTATTTTCTTCAACACGAAAATGGATGCGAATACGACTCGCCAGACAAGTCTCATTCACATTCACTATGTGTATTTTCGTATCAAAGCAATGTTTGTTCTCGTATTATTTGTCTTAGTTATATCTATTTTATTAGATGAGCGGGTGTAATTTGAAATTATTGATGTACGTTTTTCAGTTAGACTGTAGAAGTAATACTGTTTCTTTCGAAATTCGAGCATTATTTTGACAACCTTCTTCGAGATACATCGAAATTGCTGGTCAAAAACCAGTGAATATGCGGCCGGCAATATTAATATGATAATCCATATCTGTCCTATTTAGCGGCCAAATAAATTACTATGAAAACTCATATCTGTCGTATTATTTACAAATGGAACGAACTTTTTACTTCAACACATGGGAACCAAGGACTAACTTATCAAAGATTTTATTTAAATTTCTATTTGGCTTGCAAATAGAGCTGTTTAAAGTAAAGAAGGAACAAATGCAGATATTGGTGCATGAAAAATGATCGTTGGCCGTCATAGATACTAGAAAAAAAAATGATATGAAATGTTAAGTATTATTAATGTGTTGTAATATTTTCTAATACCCAAACATTTTGCATGCTATGATTTAACCTAGCTAAACATGTTCCTGCCATTATAATTATATTTTAACACCATTGTATACCATGTTTTATGCAAATAAATGATATACCTCCCTAATTATTTATTTAATTTTATTTAGAATTTATAATTAATTTACTCGATTTGGATTTCCGCGCATTATTTGAGAAAAGTTCTATACAATCGAAGCAACCACGATCGTCCATCAATGAAGTTGCAGGCCGCGACAGTAATGTACTATAGCCGTCAACAAGTTGGACATTTTGTGTGATGAAAACGGGAAGTTTTATTTACAAATGCTTTTAGCGAATCAAAACAAGTGAGTTCATTTGTGACATTTTACAGCCTAAACAACTGTGATACAAAAATGAAACGAAATTGTTTATTCTGTAAATAGGATATCGGAATCACTTTTACCCGTCATAATATGACGTGTAATATTATTTATATTATAAATAATTGCTGGCTGGAGTCAAAATTTCCTATCTGAATACCCCTGAAAAGAAATGATGAAACAAACTCCGGAGTCAAACTTTCTTTTAAAGTCCAGTTTTAATCTTGGTCAGACTGTGTCTTTGAGACCATGTAAATTTGACACAGATAATGTAATTTCAGTAAATTTCAGATCCTTCAGCCCAGAATATAACGTAAATGTTCCGTTCATTATTCTGAAAAACAATCCAGACAGATCTGTAAGTAACATAACGCGGGGAAAAGTAATTAGCACAATCAATCATCGGTTACTATTGTGTGGTTAGTTTTTATCACCATCATCAATTGCCATTTCGAAACCTAATTAGGGCGAATTTCACCAATGAGACTGAACGCGGTTTAGCTGTGTTGATCGCGCTGTATATACGAGACCGCCACCGCGCCGCGCGCCGCCGCTTGATAGCACCATACCACTGTATGGTTGTTAGTAATACATTGCTAGGCACGAAGATCACACACACAAAAATACTTCAGCGGGGCGGCGGCGGCGGCGGCGGCGGCGCGGTGGCGGCGCGGTGGCGGCGCGGTGGCGGCGCGGTGGCGGCGCGGTGGCGGCGCGGTGGCGGCGCGGCGGCGGTGCCGTGTACACGAGCCCTAATAGTAAAATTCTCATAAATTAACGATCCTTCCTTTCATTTCAAAACAGCACTCCCGGTAAACAATATGACAAGCAATAAACTTCGCCCCTCATTTTAATAAAACTCCCCGCAATGTAACCAGTTTCCTAATAACTAAAAGTGTTTACCGCAAAACTATCAAAACTTTTCACCTTCCGCTTTCCGTACAAAGAGATAAAGTCGTTTTCCTAAGAATAGTAGGTACATAAAACAGAATTCCCAATGGGAATTACCACAGAGCACGGAGACGCCTCGGCGGCCGCTGCTCGATATGGTATTGTGAACATTTCATATACCTAAACCAAGTATGGGCGTCACCGTTTTTAGTTACTTACTTATGGTATGATACGCCAGAATTTTGTTTATTTACGCCTTTACTTTGATTATCAGCACACTGAGGCATTTCTATTGCTTTTTAAATTATGTTTACTACACAACGTGTGAATCTGTGTGTATAGAAAATGACGGCACATGACAGCCGTGTTTATGATTAACACGAATTGCATGGTGCAAATAAAAGGAAAAAAATACGTTTAAAGGCACGATGAAAAAAAAAACACTCCGAAATTAATACACTTGTGCCAAAAGGGCCACAAGCCAGCCTAATGTTAGGTGGCAAACACTTGAAATTACCACCTGACGCATATTTTTAGCTGCACCTCACGAATATTATTACTCGTAGTACGGCCGTCTCTTATCGATTCCGTGCTCTATGGGAATTACCATCGTTTCCACAGGATGTCCGCCTTATCTAACGATGTTAGGGTTCCGTCGGCGTCTGATTGGAACATTGTTTCTCATTGCGTGGGAGTCACGAAACTGAGGTAAATTTTCATTGAGAAATCTATCCCTTTTGGAACTACAATAGTTTATGTAATCGACGAGCCGATAACTTCTGAAGCTGGTAACAAAAGTTGTGTTTCTTAGAGGCTGTAAAAGGTTACCATGACAGGATTTTACACAACTCGTCCTTGATCAGTTAAAACGTGGTAGTTAAGTTTGTATAAAAACTAGGCCGCGGGCAACAGAACAAACAATATTTTACGTAACGACTAGTTACTTAACAAAGTGTAGAAATAAAAGCAAATGCCACTATAACAGCAACGGCATATTTCTTAGACTTAGACAGTTTTTTTTAAATATTTCACATTGAAATCTCTATAAGGCAAGATATTTGAATTAAAAAGACTTAAAGATGCACAAAACGGCAAAGAAACCCACAAAACAAAACAAGCCAAACAAAGTAGCATTTACAAATTCCACAGAACCACAGAAACACTTAAAAACTCTGCACTTTAAAACAAAAAAAAATTGACGCGGAAGCTTTAAAATATTCACTGAGGTAGCACTTGACCAATTTTTTTGTTTGCCCAGCGAACCGACCAACACAAAGAGAATCCGTGAGACACATTAAAACTTGTACTGTGGCGAATCTAAAAGACTGTTTTAATGGTCCAAAGAAAGTTCGGACCACTTTCCGAAGCAGTGAACTTACTAATTGAAAAGTTTCGAGATTAGAGGGCGAAGCTGTTTCGGATTACGCTGTTCGGATAATATTTAGTAAAGGGCAGAGAATTTTGATGGGCTGAAGTGTCAGAAATTTTAATGTGATGAACTTATTAGAATAAAATTAGATGGATGGCAACATCGTATCTACATTTTAATATGACTGGTATTACTTTCATAGTTATTTATTCAAATCTACTATCAACTATGAAAGTGTCTGCAGTTTGTTTATATGAAGTTTAAATTCATAGTATCATTCCAGACAAGGACACTGTATAAAAACATACATACAGGCTGACTTTGAAAACATGCAACAAAATTTAAGGGGGTGTTCTACTCATCAATATGAACAACTTTTACTATGGGACCAAATAAGAATTCGCAAAAAAAATACGACTTTTCTGTATAAAGGTATACCCGATTGGACCATTTTTTATAAGAACGTCGATTTTCTTCAATCACGTTGCGAAGATCGTCGCTCCACCTAGCTTGAGGGCGAAAACCTTGCATTTGCCGAATCACGGTCTCCACTCAAGAACACGTCTAGTCTAACGGTCATCGGTTGTATGGCAATTATGGCCGGCCTATTGCTACTGAAGCTTGCTTATTCTGTGAGCTATGTCGGGGAATACAGGCGTGATGTTATGCTACGTGTGTGTTGTTATGTCTATGTCGACAACTTTGGTTCTCTGCCGAATCACCTCGATGCAGATTCGATCCCTCAAAGAGCCTCTAAGCAGAGCCCGTTCCATAGCTCTCTGAGCGATCTTGAGTTTATGGGCCAGCTGTACCGTGAGTGTCTACGTTTCGGCTCCGTAAGTCAAACCTGGCAGGATGCACTGATTGAAGACCTTAGTCTTAAGGCTCCGCAATACGCGACGAGAAGATTCGACGAAGCTTCCCAAACCCTGCCCAGCCCAGCTGAATTCTTCTGTTCGCCAAAGATCTTTATCTATCCTAATCAAATTACTAGGTTTCAGAAACTCTCCATGTCTAAAGTCTAAAGTTCATGATTAGTTCTGGACTTGCATGATATTAAATGTATAGAGATTGTGGGACTTGGCGTTCTACTTATCGTGTGTCTAGTAATTTGTGGCGCTCTTTAAAGTTATAAGTTGGTAACTTGTTGAATACCGTGTACCGTAACGACTTATAACCAATAACCTTGTGATAATATTTCGCCCTTTATATTATATTAATTTGTGTAAGGTTTTTTGAAAGAACCAAATCTCATACACAAGCATATTCTTTCTTCATATATATTAAGATTACAGTATCTATGGTGTATGTTTTCGGAATTTTAAAACAAAAATCTAAAACCTCTTTTGCTCGAAGACTACATACATACAAACGTGGAAAATTCGTGTTTGCAGAGTTGTTTCAAGTTAACAATAGGTACGCTCAAAGAAGTAAAATCGTTTGAACCCCGATCAGATTCAACAAACACTTTCTAGACGGCAAAGTTTTAGGATTGGATTATAAAGACTTTAGTAAGGTACCATTCGCATAAGTAGGTGAGCGGAGCTGAGCTAAGCTAAGCGAGGCAGCTTTGCCTCCTCTCATTAAGTTGCAAATTAAAAAGAAAGAAGTTACGTACGCTGACAAATTAAAAAGGAAAAAAGTTGAAACTTGCTAAAGTTGCAGCTAAAGTTTTTAACATGATTAAAATTGAAAGTAACCTACAACTTGAAATGAAAGTAAATAAATGTATCTGTTAACTTTTATACTAATCTATACTAATATTATAAAGAGGTAAAAATTGTTTGTTTTGTAAGTTTATATGTAGTGGGTAATCTCCGGAACTACTGTAGTGACCACATACATAGCGCATCAACACGTCTGACCGCGACGGCGCGCGGCCGGGCACTGAGGACCGCAGAGATGGCGTACGCCACCTGCGCCGTCGTGGAGACCGCATTAGCAGAGTGATTGGACAGATACAACCGGCCGACGCCGGATCAAGCTAGCGACTGAGCGCGCGCGCAGCCGCAGGGTATATTTATAGATGCCGCGCTTCAGATCAACAAGGCAGGAACGAATCCTAGGGATTGTGTGCGTCGAGCCCTGATTGGTCGGTTTTATATTGCTGTGTGCCTTACACCACTAAATACATACTGGTATAAAACAATATAATGAGATCAAAATAAATGTAAAATATATATCGCAATTTGAATTTAATTTTCTACGTCCAACGAAACATCCCCTACACTACCAGTGGAATTTGTTTTTTTTTTGCATTGGATAGCACAATTCTTGAGGAAGGTTATAGGCTATGTAATATGACGCTACGACCCTAAGGAGCCGAGCAATAAGAAGAAGCCAGAAAGAACGCTAAACGAAAACGAAGTAATAGTGGTTGGTGGTGGGATGTGATGCGGTGGGTAGGGGGATGACATTTTTGTCGCGGACGAAGTCGCGGGCAGAAGCTAGTTATGAATAAGATGAAAGCTAAGGAGATTCAGTCATATAAGTAAGCACAGCAGGAAACGCAAATTATGACGTAAGCATAACTAATCAAATCAGAGTGCTTGTATATCCTCTAGTCTAAATATTTAACCAAAATCAAACTTGTCATTAATTTGTTACTACTTTAGTTACAAATTAATGACAATGATGATGATAATGTTATAAATAACATAATAATCTTTTGAGAGTCGAAAAATTTCAATTGATAATTATGACGAAGTGCTGCTCAACAAAATATTCTTGGGATGGAAGCAGTACGTAACTTGGCCTGTTTATTTGATGAAATAACTGAAAGACATTACTGAAGTTTTGAAAACTTTCGCTTGATTAATATTGTGGGTCAAGATACAAATGCCAAACGAGTTTTGGAACAAATATCATTTGGATGATTAATTTAAGTTTCAGACCCACCATACTATGTTTAAATGTTAAGTATTAGCGACCAGCCTCTGTTTCGCACGGTTACTACATCGTAACAGAATTTCGCTATTTCTTTATTACAACATAACATAACATCACGCCTTGTTTCCCCGAAGGGTTAGGCAGAGGTGTACCCTTATTAGGTATAACCACATTTCGCCAGTTTTGTTTAAATCCCATGTTATAGGGGACGAGCCTATTGACATCAACCGGGCACAAATCCAGACTCCGGGCTGGTACTGAGAAATTCCAAATGGAAAAACCCAATATCACTTTGCCCGACATGGGAATTGAACCCAGGACCTCATGCTCAGCAGTAGCGCTTGCGACCACTAGACCAACGAGGCAGTCTCAGGCAATGAGGCAGCCAGTTTCTTTATTTTAAGTAAGTTTAATTTTCCGGACTAAATTATCTAAATGATGGTGAATCACACCTCATGGAAATCCGTAAAAGAATAACGGGGTCTCACACACAGACACGAAAAGCGACTTTAATTTTTAATAATGTTTATATTTACTTACAGATAAGGCAAAAAAAATATTGGTGTAAGCTAAATATATTATATTGATTACCAAATTCTAACCTAACTCCCATAAATGCCTTTCCAGTAAAAGGCAGGCGTTGAAAAATAGTGCAGATGGTGAATTTCAGTGTGCTTTTTGATGCGTGGTGAACATTGAAACACTTGGCAGACATTTCTTGTTTCCACACTTTTTCCTTCCACATAGTGAACTTTAGATGCTGCGAACGTGAAATACTTTAACTTTTGTGTGCTAAAAAGGCTTTAAAAGGATCTGATTTTTTTTTGTAAGTACCTTCTCTTGCTAGGGACTTGTTTACATCTTTTGTATATTTTATCTATGGGCCTTAGTTGCCTGTTAATTAAGGAATTATTATTTCGTTTATTAATTTTTCTAACTTAAAAAGTACATTTTTAATAGATATTTCTTATTTTTTTTATTTTTTTAATATAAAAAATAGTGATCCGCCGGTGTCGGGAGCAGGGTCCAAGCTACCGGTGGTTAGGGCTGCAGAGACAGAAACTTTCTCAGAATGCGACCCGTATCGAGGAGTACTGCCTTCTGAATCTGAATTATTATTATTATTTATTCCTTTATTTCATTTCAATACTTATTAATTGTATTTTTAAATATAAGAAAATAAAAAAATATAAAAAATAGTAGCCCACCGCTATTCGGAACAGAGTCCAAGCTACGGGTCAGGGCTCCAGAGAGAGGAACCTCCTAACAATGCGAGCCGTGTCCAGTGGTAATATTATTATTATTAGTTCATAACAAATATCACAATACAGACCGACATTATCTCTACCCCCATATTAATAATACTAGTGCTTTGCACGGGTTTCATCTACTGATGTGAAAACATATCAAAACATCGAAACGTATGCTATATTTCAGCTAAGATTTGTGTATTATACACATAATTATAAACCTTCTGGAATAAATTATCTAAATACTATTTAATCTATCTATACTTATAATAAATCTGTAGAAGTGAAAATTCTGTACATTGAAAATATCAAAAAAATAAATGGCAGGGGGTGTTACTAGACCGACACCGAACCCAAAAGTGTGATTAAAATTTTTTTTGTCTGTCTGTCTGTCTGTCTGTCTGTCTGTCTGTTTGTTCAAGTATCACGCAAAAACTACCGGTTCGATTACGATGAAACTTGGTATAATTATTCTTTAATATCCTGGGCACCACACTGGGTACTTTTTATCCCGGAAAAGTATCCTATCCTACGGTTGGGGGGTGTCAAAGTTTGTATGGAAGAATTTTAACGCGCTGTCCGATTAACTCGAAACTCAATATTTATACTTAAACCCAAAAATTAAGAATAACGTGTATCAGGATTTTTCGAAATTCAACCCCTAAGGGGGTAAAATAAGGGATGAAAGTTTGTATGAAAAATCTTATTCCTTGAGGTAATAAACATGAAACTTCGCACGAATAGTTATCTAAATAAATTATAAAGTTTGTAGTTTTTTGTTTTTCTAAATTACCCCCTTTTTTTTTTTTTTTTTTTTTTTTTTTTTTTTTTTTTTTTGGGTGGGAAATCATCCAATGACTTCTCCCGCTCTGGGCGGAGCGGGAGGGCGTGTCAGACTTTTACTGACTAAAACCCACCCGTGTTCCTTCCCTTGCCATGCCAGGGGCCACGGTTTCCCCTTAGGACTACCCGCAACCCCGGCGGGCAACGGTCCTAGCGGACCCCGTCAGTTTTGCTGACATCTCTTTGAGGCGCGCGTGGAACACGACGCGCCGTCGACCCGGGCCTGGTCCTTATCGGGGGCGAGCTACCCATTGCTCACCGCCCGCAAGCCCGCGCCTACGGTGGCCGGGAATTCTCCAAGGAGTCCCGACGCCCAGGGCGTCTCCTACGGCGGCTAAGCGCGTGAGGGCGCGAACTTTGCCTCTCCCTCACGCGCTCCGCCTCCTCCTAAGTCTAAATTACCCCCTAAAGGGGGATGGGGGGGTGTCAGTGTTTGTATGGAAGAATTTTAACGCGCTGTCCGATTAACTCGAAACTCAATATTTATACTTAAAACCCATGGGGATGTATGGGGTAATTTCCGACACTCACGCGGGCGAAGCCGCGGGCAGCAGCTAGTACTTATAATAAATCTGTAGAAGTGAAAATTCTGTACATTGAAAATATCAAAAAAATAAATGGCAGGGGGTGTTACTAGACCGACACCGAATCCAAAAATTTGATTAAAAAATGTTTTGTCTGTCTGTCTGTCTGTCTGTCTCTGTCTGTTTGTTCAGGCATCACGCAAAAACTACCGGTTCGATTACGATGAAACTTGGTATAATTATTCTTTAATATCCTGGGCACCACACTGGGTACTTTTTATCCCGGAAAAGTATCCTATTCTACTATCTATATTTATACCTATTAATAAAAAGACAAGTCCTGACTGACTGACTCATCAACGCCCAGCCCAAACCCTTGGACCTAGAGAGCTGAAATTTTGCACAGATGTTCCCTTTATAATGTAGGCAAGGAATAAGGAAGCATTTTTTGAAATTCAACCCCTAAGGGGGTAAAATAAGGGATGAAAGTTTGTAGGAAAAATCATATTCCTTGAGGTAATAAACATGAAACTTCGCACGAATAGTTATCTAAATAAATTATAAAGTTAGTAGTTTTTGTTTTTCTAAATTACCCCCTAAAGGGGGGTTGGGGGGTGTCAGTGTTTGTATGGAAGAATTTTAACGCGCTGTCCGATTAACTCGAAACTCAATATTTATACTTAAAACCCATGGGGATGTATGGGGTAATTTCCGACACTCATGCGGGCGAAGCCGCGGGCAGCAGCTAGTAATAAATAAATTTGCAGTCGGTAATCCGCCTTGACCAAGCGTATATACGCATAAGTCGTAGGAATATTTGATAATCCAAATTTTCGCGAAAACCCTAGGGATATTGCGAAAACACGGTTAATTAGAAAATGGCGAAAATATTTATCAATCTTACTGGAAAATAATAGGAATTTTGCAAAACACGAGTCGCTCTAGTAATATACGTTAGCTATTATGAAATTAGAACGCTGATTAGCCGGTCGGAGCGCACAAAACATTAAGAAAATGTTTCTACGGTCGATTTATTGCTTCTTCTCCTACAGAGAAGGCATGACCTTCTCTCTATGAGAAGCGGCTTTTGCTTAGCAATGGGTACATTTGTCGGGTATTTTATTTATAATTGTATATATTTAGTTACATTTCCCCTTTTAATTAACATCCCTCTTATACCCTTCTCTTTTGTTCCAGATGATGCATTCGAGTAACAAAGAACAGGAACACAGTGGAAGTACAAAACTGTACAACGAATGGATGAGGCAAGGTTGAGTCATGCCGGGGCTGAACTGGAGGGTCGATATGCATGCCATGGGCTTCAGCTACCGACTCAAGATCGGTATTGTCGTCATTGTCATTATGGTTCTGGGGTTTTTTAACGAAAGTCAAGGTGAGTTTTGTTGTTTAATATTTTATGTAAAGAAAGAAAGAAAGAATATCGTTTATTTGGACACAGTTCGTGAGACACAAAATACAAATAACAAAATGAAAAAGTGAAAATAATGTCCTCAGTCTAGTGTACACTAAAATTACCACTTAAAACTTAAAGCTGATTACAGCCCTATCGGGCCGCAGTGCATGGCATACTAAACAAAAAAGCGGGGTGTGGCCCGCCTGTAGTGTGCGATGGTTCATACAAGATGTTCGAAATATTTTTGCGTTTCGATGCGACTTGACCAAAAAAAGTGAGCCAATTAGAAAAGTTTGTGAAATAAAATTAGAAAGAGTATGACGATGATTTTAAGTTCGTGTCTTCGCCTAATCCGACGTAAAGCGAGCGTGGTAATCTTGCAAACAAATAATTATTTATCAAAGAAGGCTGCCTTCGAAAAATGCAAAAAATTACAATAAAGGTGTAATTCGCTATATCGTTTAGACCTAATTACACCTTATCTGTTTTTTTTACCTCGTAATTCAAAACACGACAAGGTCTATGTGTCTATGTGACAGATAGATATTTTCAGCCTTACTGAAGTTTTATTTTACAGAAAATTCTTATCAAAAGTGATAAAACAATACAAAGTCGACTATAACGTTTTGTAAGAATTGTATTTTTTTTTGTACGATTATTATTACATTGCCCAGTTTATAATTCACACCTATAGCCCCAGAAAATACCAGTAAACGGTTTCGGGAATCTACTGATTAAAAGCCCTATTAACATCTTGAAGGCTCTTAATCTGCAGCTTTACACAAATATAAAATTGAGGTCTGTAGAAACATTTCTGAAACCGTCTTCCGTAAAAGCAATTCAATGTGAAAGCGATAATCGATATTTTAATTACTGTACTAACAAAGAAAGGAGGTAGCCTTGAGTTGAAAGTAACAGATAGTAATAACTTTTAAGTGCTATTAACTAGTCTTTTAAATAACGAAAACGGTGTTGTTTTCGAAGATAATTATCTCGAGAAATAGGTGATTACGGTTTAAGTATCAGAGAACAAAAATGATGAGAATATGGTTTATGGCATGGTTGTGCTTACTACCACGTATATATTTCTAAATGATTTTTATAATCTTTAGAGAAAGCTCTTTTACATGATATCTGACATAATAATTTAATTTTTTAAATTGTCTTAGGGTCGATGTGACAATAACACAAAATAAAAACTTTTTTTTTTTTTTAATACTTCAATATTATACTTTTCATTCCACTTTCACACACTACTTTTTTTGGCGTTTTGATGACGTAGTATCTGGTATTATTATTTGGGCCTAGTTGACTGGGCCGAGCTGTCACTGACCCACACGAACAATATTAATCGTCTAATATGTTTCTATATTCAAAGTTCGTCATCCATACACATAATACTATCAATATCTCGAACCACATCCCAATAGCCACTTAACTAGTGTAAACACGTCAAATCCATTTAGTCTGCATCATTGGGAACATCGTAATTAATGTTTCCTAATACCTCATTAATTAGATCATAAGTTAGATTTACTGGCCTAACGTACTGGGCTATTAGGCCACCATAAACTGTTGAGTATGGACCAGCAAACTGGGAAATTATAGACTTTGATATTATGAATTTGTGTTTCGCGTTCTGTGAACATAATGAATGGTCTTTTGGGGAATATTGGAGTGAGTTTGTAAAGTGGGTTTTCAGCCGGTTTCGCTGGAGGCAAATAGGTGTTTAAGTTTTAGATAACGTGAATTTGAATGATCATTAATTTTAAGTTCTACGAAGTTTCTGGCTCTTTGATACAGGAACTCTTAGTACAAGAGCCAGATTTACACAGATATTTGTGTCTCTAAAGGAAATATAAATAAATTATTATTATTATCTACAAGGCTTTAGATGAGAAAGTTTCCAGTAAAACAATGCATGTGTTGTTGTTAACAGGATTAAATAAAATATGGGTCTCATTCTTATTCACGTCAGGAAAATAAGAAAAATAACTAAAAATTTATGTTTGGTAGCAGGGACAGTCTAGTGGTGTGTCCACCACCGCTACTGCCAAGTCATAGGTCTCAAGTTCGAACCAAAGGCACGCACCTCGGATTCATGTGCGCATTGTATAATTATCACTTGCTTCAAAAACGGTGCAGGCAAGTATCGCGAGGAAACCGGCATGCCTGAGAGATATTTCTCGACGCCATGCGAAGCCAATTCAGCGGCCCATGGGTGGCATAAAAACTCTGACACCAGGTTAGTCACTAACCACACGAAAAATAAGAAGAACGATTAATTGTCGATACTTAGAAGAACCTAATTCCATATTTATAAATGATTTAATTGGTAATCTGCAGACATAGTTAAAGTCTTTGAAAAGCAAAAAAAAGGTCTTTGAATAAATAAATAAACAAGAAGTATAATTATTTTATAATTCACGAAAAGATCCACATGTTGAAATGGAAGCGATTAACACAAAGATGAAAGGCAAACAGGAATTTAGGTCATTCCAACCATCAATAAACATTCCAGTTTAGTCTCTAAATACACAATAAGATATCGCCGAACTTAGCACAATAGTTGAGAATAATTAGAAGTTCTAGGTAAACTTGGCATTGTCCATGTTAAGTTTGCGGAAGCTACCAACTAATTTGGCACCTCACGTTAGAACTTGCTGTTTAATCATACAACAGTTGCTTATCTTAGTTTAATAGACAAGATATTTGTGAGGTACTGAGGTTTCTGATTATCAAATATCTGAGCCGACATCTCCTCCTCAAAAAAAAAAAAACTCAAAGCATTTATTTCAAATAAACCAATTACAGGCACTTTTGAATTGTCAAGGGGTCGGTCAGTCAGAAAGATGAAGCTAGTTCCCCATTCCAAAGCGTAGTAGGTTCCTATGGAGACGAACGGGCAAGAAACTCCACGGACACTCTTTTAAATCATAATATGTTACAAAATCCTGCCTTCTCATGTTAGTTGTTGTGGTTGGTTGACGTAAGTAACAGAAGACAATCAAATTAGTTGACTAGAGGTCAACAATATTAGCCAATTACGTAGTCAGAAACCTGAAAGCCAAATCTATATCTTTCAGTTTAATGTCATGTCAGCCACAATCAAATGTCAAATCTAAACGCCGCCGCCATAAACGCTACATGATTGACTGAGATTAGAAGGCGTAGGTACTTTCTTAAAATTACGGGGATATTGCAACTCAAGGATTTGACCATTTGGAACCATTTGTTTTTTCCATTAGAAAACTTCGTTTGGAACAAAAACCGAACGGTGCATCTACTGAATAAGCCTCCCTAAAGATGCGTATCACAACTAAATTTACCACCTCAAAAAAAAAAACTTCATAAAATAAAATAAATAATTATGGTTTGTGTCTCAAAAAATAATTAATTAATCCTCTATCCACATTACAAGTTACAACAAAACAAGCATATTAGTCCTAAAGCGTATGATATTCATCAAATGTGAATTAGGGAGGCAGGACGGCTTCAAAAGGATTACCTAATACCTATATCAGAAGGACAGACAGACCAACATACCTTCGCATTAATCTCTCTTACGATCACTAATCCTACCAAATGTGATGATTACGACACATCAATGGCTGAATATTTCGAAGATTCTGAAATTATAAGCTCAGATGTATTGAATCCTAACCCAATGTAGTTTGAGGGCATTGATGACTCAATGACTGATGATTGTTAGGGATCGTGAATATGATTCCCAGATCATTCTGCCTAGCCTTTTCCCAATCATGTTGGGGTCGGCTTCCAGTCTAACCGGATGCAGCTGAATACCAGTATTTCCCATGGAGCGACTGCCTATCTGACCTCCACAACCCAGTAACTGGGTAATACGATACCCCTTGGTAAGACTGGTTGTCAGATTTCGGCTTCTGACGACTCGTAGCGACTGTCAAAGATCCACGAATGACAGCCGGGACCAACGGCTTAACGTGCTTTCCGAAGCACGGAGGAGTCTCGGTATGTAAAGATGGTCACGGACCAACCCCGCCAAGCACAGCTTAACCAGATGGATCGACTCGTGCGGCTGTTATTACTTAGCCACGAGCTCCTCTAATCAATATCAATCTGATTCAATATGATTCCCAGATGGGAAACAATATTTGTAGGTATGTCGCAAGAATTCTTTTAAAACATTGTGTTCTTATTTTTACCCGTGAAACAAAGATAAGTTTTCAAAGAGTCTGAAGCTGATCAGTTGATGGCATCAAATCTGAGATTGTAGTAATTTAATTAACTGCCACCAACTGCATCTGACTGCTTGAAAATTAATCATGTTTTTTTTTTACCTCGCCCTCGACCCTTATTTACCTAACAGCAAAGAAGGGTCAGTTTTATGTAAGATTTTTCTATTCTGTATTTTTATTTTCATTATAGAATTGTTGATGTTTGTAGTTTTGTAGATATTTGCGAGATATGTCTCTAAATGGAACCTGGATACAAGGACAATTTTTCGTATTGAAACACGTTTGCAAAATAATATGCAAAACACCAGCAAATAAAAAAATATAAAAACAACACAGCAAATATCAAATCGTATCTATCAACAAATAACGCGTAGAGTGCTACAATATTTGTGCACCACTACATATGTTTGTCCAACTAATGTGATTATTTTGTTCAAATATATTCTCTCGCGTACTACAATATATAGAGGGCCTTGTTCGGAATGTATTTTACTCCCAACATTTGTAGAATTTTTAGTTTTGTTTGTTTAGATGGGATGGGATTCTATTGACTGCTTTAAATATTTTCGAAACATTTATTTTATTCAATTTTCTTACTGCAAATACATCATCATCATTCTCCTGCCCATATTATATTATTTGGTGTCGGCGCAACATGTATTTTTTTCCATACTTCTCTATTAGTCATCATCTCGGTAGTCACCCCCTTTCTAGCCACATTATCTGTCACAGTTCATCCATCGTCATTCTTCATTTTCTGGTCTTCCCCTACACATCAATCCGTAGCATTATTTAAAATGGCTGCTAAAGCTTGGTCTTCCTTACATGATAGTTCATAAGGTATTTGCATTTAATTGTTTATTGCGCTGGTGTTAACTCCACTATCAAGCGCGTATTTTTCGTGCGGTAATTATAATAAGCAATAGTAATGCCTACAAGACGTATTAGCAAAACTGTTAATTGCTTTGATAGTACTCTAAAATGTAATAATTCAAGCAAAAATAACCTGTACAATATACAAAAATGGCACGAAAATGAACACAAAATCGAGTCCATAAATAAAGATAAGATACAAGCAAAATGACCAAACGAAGGCGAAACAGAAACGGATAATTAGAACAATAAAATAATCAGGAAAGCCAGACGCGTTTACGATATCAATTTTTCTTCTAATAATTGGGATCTTTCTAAATGACCCTTAATTAGGGATCTTTTGGAATTAAACGATCTTACCTAATAGGATATAACGTTGTTTTGTTGTACTAAAAGGAACACTGTCTCAATTAGTACAATGTGTTCAGTTACTTCATTAAAATTGTACTGAATTGAACCTGCTGTAGTTGTTGCTCTTGAGGATTTGAAGCTTCTACTTTCTTCCAATTCTTTATTATATGCTACGGTTTTGGCATTGACATTTGTTTTATTTGCTATTTCTTTATTTGATTTAGTCATTTTGATTGGAGGAACAGTCATCATTATGGATTTCAAGAACCGACTAAGGATTGTAACATCTTAGTTAATTGATTCAGGTGTGACTTGGCAGAAATCCATGATAAAATACAATAGACAGATATATTATGTAATCTATTCCGGTTAACTATTTTTAGAGTCATAAGAAAACCCTCGAAGAAATCGACATGTGTTTCACCTCTCAACGAGGCATCCTCAGGATGACGATGGACTTGTTGCGAACCAGAACACGACATGTTGCCACGTCGAGCGCCGGATGCAAAGTTTTGACGTTCTGTAACATCTTGTTTCGGGAAATCTTCGACTTGCTTGAACTGGAATCGACTATGAATAGTGAAGCCTGATTTACACTGTGGGATTTGTTCAATAGAGGATGAGTGAACTTTACACCCTTTTTCTCATACGTCTAAATTGGTGACCCCGAGTTCAATCTAGTTCACCTGAAAATAAGGGTTGACCGTTATAATTTCATATAAAATGAATGTAAATTCTACTTCGGCAGCCATACAGAAACACAGAAATAGAATCTGACACATATTTGGCCATTTTACCTACATTTGTAAACATTACGTTCCTTATAAAAGACCATAAGCCTGTTCACCGTTTCTATACAATATTTCGCCTACATGCCGAGTTATTAACCGAATGTAACAAAACAAAAGAGGGGTACAATTTCCGAAATCGTAAGAACAAAAGACATTTTAGTGAGCGCAGATGTTATTAATGTGTTTCATTAGTGAGGGCGCACGGATAGTGGCAAATGGAAGCGGTAGAGTAAAACTGGTTAGAATTTGAGCGTAGTTTTTGAAAGGGATTTCCGTTTTGGGGTCTTATTTTCATAATTATTATGTTATGTTTTGGGAAAAGTTATATTTCAATATTTCTAGATTCAAAATTGCTAGTTCCGTTTCTTTATATTTGAATCATGATAATTATGTGAGCTTAATTCACTAATTATATTAATTTAAAAGTGTCTTTAGTCAAACTAAGAGACGATTATATTGAACGGAGTCCTAAACATAATAATTAGGTATATACCACGTGTATAATATTCATAATAGGAACAGCCGATCGATTCTGTAATACTCACCGTGAAAACTTAGGCGAAGTGATCTGTCAATAATGTCAATCCATAGCATCAGGTGGAATGACAGCACACTTTATGCTCACTTCACGTCAGTTCACGGTGAGATTTTTACAGAATCCACCGGCAGGTTTATTTCCTCATTCAAAATTAATATAATCGTCATTTTATGCAGGACAATATTGCTTCTCAAAGTATCTAATAATGATCACCTTGAATCATGTCATCACTTACGATTGAAAAGAAATAACATGAACATCGCAAATAGATTAAGAAACGTCTAAAGCATTAACAAAAAATAAAGTAGAATAGAATAGAAGACGGGAAATTACAAAAAATAATTTGACATATTTCATTTCGAGTTGGCAGAGTAAAAAATGTTTGAGACTCACAAAGGAATTATGAAGTAAATGATTAAGAACTTTCAAATTGTGAGCGAAGGTTCAATTAAAAGTAAACAGATTTCTTGTTTTTTTTTATCAGAAATCCATTACAAGGGATAAATAATAAATGAATGGAAATCAGTTCAGTAATTATAAGATTTGATGGAACTGACTTAAAGCTATTTAGTTTCAGCACATATTTTGATTAAGGTGTAGAGCTTGTAAAGTTAGAGCTTGTACAGTTAGGGCGCGTACATTTAGAAGCTTGACTTTACATGAGATCTGATAACTTTTTGACAGTGCAAGCCACATGGTCTCGTCTTGGCAACATTTTACATGAAAATGTTTTTGGTGGGATTTCACTTCTTTTTGCAAGTTGCGTAAGACATTTATTTTTATTTTTTGGGGTATAATTATGTCTTGCATATCAGAGGTGCCTCTTTCACAGCCCACTATGTATTATTTCTAACAAGGAGTCCCTATACCAATTTTCAGAACCCTTCCATCAAAATTTGCGGAAATCTCATACAAACGTCCATCCGTGATACAAACTTCCACAACTTTAAGGGTTTAGCGGTAAAAGTTCCAAGTTTAAAATTTTTTTTATTGTTCGTGTGCTAATACTAGCTTACATACAAAATTTCAGCTTTCTAGGACTCTTCAGGAACTACCCTAAGAATTAGTTAGTTATTAGTAGTAATTCTTGTCTTTTCCATGGACACATTAATCTTTGTATAAGCAATATTTACGAAATGGAAAGAAGACTTATAAAGTCGAAGAAACTCAACTAATTATGGGATTTCAAACAAGCGCCGATTCGTTCAAGAATTTTATGTTGACTTGCAATATTTTCATTAATATCCCCGGATTTCAAACGCTTTTGCGACAAATTATGTTAGAAATAGCATAATTATTTTATTGTTGGGCGGGCAACTTATAATTGAAGGAGGCTTTATTAAAAACTAGCTTTTGCCCGCGGGTTCACCCGCATATAATTAAGTAGAAAATTATCCCACGGGAACGTAGGTACTACCGGAATAAAAAAGTATCCTATGTCCATAACTAGATGGTCGTGTGGCGGCATCTACAACGCCACATACGCACTACGCATCAAAGACCTGACGTCACATAAATCCTGCATCGCGCAATTAGAGTTTACCGCGCGATCAACATAGTGTTAGACAGTTAGGCAGTTGCCCGCCAGACGCGACGCCTGTCTGGTCGGAGGATCCTCCCTTTTCAATAGACGATGAGTGAACTTTCCACCCTATTCCTCATACCTCTAAAGTTTATCCGTATCTATGCCAAATATAAACAACTGTTTCAAGACATCAAAAGGTGGTAACAGACAAACTACTTTACTTCCACATTTAATTGAAACAGGTTGATACCTATTTCTCCGGGAGTAGGTAATCCTTTGTGTAGCTAGTTACCTTATTGACAGTTAAATCTTGATATTTAAAAGGTAAAGAAAAAAAAAGAAGAAAGAAAATACGTTTATTTGCGGCAAACATGACGTAAAGAAAAAAAAAATACACGAAAATAACAAGTTGGGGGGAAATATGCGTCACATCCACGCAAAACGGCCATCTATGCGGGAGAGAGCCCTGGTTTTGTCCCAGCGCTGGTTTTTAGCGACAGCTGGCGTTGACGTGCATGATGACGACGTCAATCAATACAGCATATTATTATAATGAAATAACAATAACAATACCTACTAACTACTACTCTAGGTACCTACTACTAATCAATTCATCGGCATCAAATATACATTTTGGGCCTGAATCTCAGACGATAAATTGTATTGCACAGTATCACGAATTGCGCAATGTTTTTGAACGTTGAAGGTTCAACAATCATTCTGAAACCTGTGGACCGGCACCGGCGCCATGTACAGGAAGCCTAAATATGCAAGAATTTCGCAAAAAAATCTGTCCTATTTTTGTACTTTGAGGTTCAAAATGACAAGTTTTAATAGCAAGGATGAAAGAAGAAAAGATTCAATAAATAAAACAAAAGAACATCAAATTAGTACACAAACAAACTACATACTTACACTAGAGTACTCACATAAGCTGCTTACACCCCCATAGGAGCAAAAAGGGTTATTGTGTCGATCACGGACGAGTTCTTATACCCAACCGCAAGCCACTTGCAGCACTTGAACTACGAAATCCAACCTTATTGCTATGAAATAAAGACACTGTTACTGTCAAATTGTTAGCATAGACGTGTGCTATTGTCAACTTGAATCCCACATGTCTGGGATGCACGTGCCTTTTAATTGAAAGTGACAC
The DNA here is from genome assembly GCA_914767815.1 of Eupsilia transversa. Lineage (NCBI taxonomy): Eukaryota > Metazoa > Arthropoda > Insecta > Lepidoptera > Noctuidae > Eupsilia > Eupsilia transversa. The sequence continues at coordinate 5,115,393 of OU611896.1, read as the reverse complement.
TTCATAAGCCGAGCAGTGTCGAAGCAAAAGGGTAAGAAATAATAGGTATTGTCTTAGATTTTGAGGCGAGTGTCGCGTTTCGCCGTAAATTCGGATACTTACAAACTAACAGTAATTTATCTCCTTTTCTTTACGTTGATAACGACTATATTGTTAAACTTCCACCTAGTTACAGAATTACCTACCTGACTACAGAATTTTCAATTCTCCCAAAAAATTACTAATCGTCTAAGACTTAAAAAAAAAGTAAGTAAAAAAAAAGTTTAGGCAGGGAAATAAATTATTATGCTAAACTTAAATTATTGTATTTATAAAGCACAACCGTCAATCTTTGGCAGTTTTATAAAATGGCTAATATCACGGTAAATTGAGTTGAAGTGTCACTTTGCATAACAATAATAATCGTTTTCTCTTTATGACCAATCACATCAAAAATCAGTAAAAAATTGTTGTTGTTGTATAGAATTATTGTTAAAAGGAGCCTATTGGCTGCACACAGTTTGGCAAGAGGAGCTCGTGCCTAAGTAATAACAGCCGCACGGGTCGATCCATCAGGTTAAGCTACGCTTGCCGGGGTTAGTCCGAGGATTGATAAGCATCTTTACATATCGACACTCTTCCGTGCCTTGGAAAACACGTTCAGCCGGGGGTTCCGGCGGTCATTCATGGATTTTTGACAGTCGTTACGGGTAGTCAGAAATCCGAAAAAGTACCCGAAAGTCTGACAACGTCTTACCAAGGGGGGGGGAGGTCTGGGTTGTGGAGTTAAGATAAGCAGTCGCGCCTTGTACAATACTGGTATTCCGCTGCAACGGACTGGAAGCCGACCCCAACATATTTGAGAAAAAGCTAGGCAGATTGATTGTATAGTATCGCATTTAATGAAACCTGTGGATATAAAAAAATACAATTACGATAAAAGAATTCATAATGTTCGTGTACGTCTATACAAAATATACATACTAACCTAATACCTTCTTCCCATGGGGCAGAACTCCACCTGCTACGATCCTTACATACTTGTGGCGGCATCTACACCACCATATGCGAACTACACATCAAAGACCTGACGTCACACATATCCTGCATCGCGCAGTTAGAGTTTACCGCGTGATAAAAATATATAAGACTATCCGACATCAATCCTTGGGCAATTGCCCGCCAGACACAACACACGTCTGGTCGGAGGATCTTCCCTTTTCAATAGAGGATGAGTGAATTATACACCCTGTTCCTCATAACTCTAAATACGCCTTTACAAGCACGCCGAGTACTACGCCCTGACCTTTCTGAAATATACAAAATATTGTACCATAATATATACGCTGTATCTATTAGAAAATTGGGTTTTATAAAGATCTACTCATTTATTATAAAGGACAACCTAACTATTATAAAATGAGTAAAGTTGGACCTAAAATTGTCACCTACAACGATTACTTTTCATAGCAACTAAAAGTCTTTTAAAAGCTGTAATGGTTTCCAATCTAGTCATCTTTTCATTGAGGGTACTACAAATGGGCTATCACTGTAAAGCCTAGTCTTTTAGTTTAGATTGTGAGACATTTAAGCACAAAATGCCTTGAGAGCACTTTGTGTCTTTGCTAAAAGGAGGGAATAAAATGTCTTTTGAGACTGCTTTAGAAATTAGTAGGTAGGTACTTTAAATTGTTAGTAGTGTTTGTAATAGAAATTTGTTTTAACCCAAACAGTTTTGTAAAAAGATAAGCCTCTTGGCTTTGGTAAAGTTTCATGTATTGTTCTAAAACGGGAACGAATCCAGAGGCACTTTATGATAGCACCTGTTATAGCTTGCATCGTCAACATTTTTGCCAAAAGACGTCCATTGCTGGACATAGAACGTATCTACACATTGCCACTTCGACCGCTTCTGTGCTTTTCGCATCCAGCCGATTCCTGCGGTCTTCACAAGGTCATCGGTCCACCTTCTATACCACCGGTATAAGGTTCAAATGGAGTATAGAGATATTGTTGTTTTTACCCGACTGCCCCAAAAGGAGGGTAATGTTTTTTTCGAGAATATGTCTGTATGTCTATTTCTTTGGCACGCTCTGTACCTATCCTAAACGGCTTGACAGATTTTAACATAATAAGGAGGTCGTTAGGTTCGTCCTAATTGTGGGAGTGACATAGGTTATCATTTTTATATAATGCATTTGCGAATACAAAAAAAAGAATTCGACTATAGTGGTATGAAATAAAAGCTAGTAATGAGTCAATTCCAAATAAATAAATAATATATTATATATATAAATAAAATTAAAAAGCTTCAAATAAAGAAAATTATTTAAAAAAAAAAAACTTTTTAATTTTAATGTCTTTGTAGGTAATTAATTAGTTATTTATACGCTAGAATAAGACAAAAGACCGAGCAAGAGTCTTGACTATAGACGAAACATAAAACTGCCTAAACTAATTAAAATATCCATAACCTTTAGTAATGAGGATATAAATAGACGGCAAAGAGTAGGCAAAAATTTAAAAAAAATGGGTATAATTAGGTGAACGGAGTAGAAGCTTATGACATACCTAGTTTTTTTTTTTTTTTCCACAGCTTAGAAAAAATCTATCATCAAAAAACGCTACAATTTTAAAGTAAACTTTTCATATTAGGACAAAGAAAGAGAAATTTTGAAAAAAAAGATTAATTGATAAAAAATATCGAATTTCAAATCATACGCAAGTCGCGTATGATTTTAATTTCGATTTTTTTTTAAACACGTAGTTCATAACCTGGATTAACACATTAACATTTTGATTTGATTTCGATTTTGATTTAATTAACTTTACGCTATGATCCGTCGGTGCCGAGCAAAAGTAAAAATAAAATCATAAAGATCGGACGGAACGGATATTGATGTGGTTTTCACCAGTATTTAGAAAATTTGTTCCGGATGGTATAAGTCATTAATATTAAACTAGAATCTCAGTGAACTGTCGAGTCATAAAAACCGTGCGAAGCAGGGACGGCTAGTATTATATAAAAAAATCAGTACAGTAAAGTAAAAGAAAAGACAGTGAGCAACAATTTTCTCTAGACAAAACATTCGAAACAACATTTACTTGTTTCTTAAAAAAACTTGGTTATACAAGCCTCCTTGAACGAAAAAACATGGTAAAGGTACTAGAAAAACAGCATTTACGTCACAAAAATATTTCCTCTGACAACACTAAAAGAATAGGGCAAAGTTGAGTTACCTATACCACAATCAGGGGTGTCAACTAACGTATTTAACCGAGGTGTTCTGCTTCGTGCAGATTTTTGCTTCGTGTTTTTTGTCGGTAATTTATAGTCACTCAGAATGTACTGTAACTTTACTGTAATTTAACATGTTGGCTCCATTTTTATCCGACTACGGCGAAGCAAAAAGAAGGGTTATGACTTTGACCAGTATGTATGTATGTTCATCTGTTCCCTCATAACTACTAAACTACTGATAATAATTTGACAAATGAGCTATCGTTGGAAGCGTCTTGATCGTCCACTGGATAAAGGCTAGGTATATGACGTCACATTAAATTGAATCAACCGTAATTTGTTCCCCCAGATGTCTGACCCCAGATTTTTAATTGGTCTTCCTGTTATGTCTTGTTTATACATTTTTAGTTGATATTTTAGTTGTAGTTGGGTTTTAGTCTAGACTATATCAATAAAAAAATGGAAGTTTTTGAATTAGCCTTAAGACACTATACCAATTAAATCGCGGGTTTCTTTGAAACTCTAAAGCTCCCATCGTAAAACCTCACTCCAATCTCAAGCATTACTTAAAACTCGTTGAAAGTTCTTTCAAAACGGGCTAGTAGTCGTTTTACCGTTGTTTTTTCTATGATTTTGAATCACAGTGATCTTTATGTTTGGCAAAATCTTCCTCGCTGTTTGAGATAAAATAACTGAAAGTATTAATCAGTACATAAGTAAAAGAAATCTGAATGTATTGTTTAGAATTTCCAGTTTACCCAACAATATAATTTCGGTAACTATTGAAACATGGTTGTAGGATACATCACTGCCTATCCTTTTGTGGATTGCAGCCTTGATATTATCTTGTTTTTCCAGTTATAAACTAAGGTTTGAATATAACTCCTTGTGCGCTTAATTTACACAAAATTAGGGAATGCCTTATGGCATTAAGTTCGACTCTGTACATTTGTGTGCTTGCTTGAAGTATTAAACAAATAAATAAATGCGAATATTTTTTGATTTATCATGTCAACTGAAAATTATCCGCAATTCCTGATTTTTACCCGACAACCCTAACTTACCTATCGAGTCAGGATGAATAAATGACGATACTTTTTCATCTCGGTAAGGGACCACAAAACTATAAATTATTAAAGACGTTTCCGAAGTAAAGAATAAAAATACTGAACACCGGAAGGCAGATATATCGATCGATACTAAAATAAGACTCTCTTACGCCTATTTTCACCGAAAGATTAGGCAGAGGTATATCTATAGTATAGTGTGGTACATCCACACTTGGCCAGTAAGGTACCTATATTTTTAAGTCCCATGTAAAAGCCCCCTTTAACATGGGAATTAAAAAACATAACTGGTCAACCGGGCACAAATCCTGCAGACTTCGAGCTGCTACTGAGAAATTCCTGATAGAAAAACCCAGAAACGGTTTGCCCGATTTAGGAATCGAACACAATAGTATTAAAACTGCCATTATTCTGCAGCATCTTTTGAATACTACCCCTATCATGAACGCGCGAAGTCAACGTAACGTAAATTCGAACGATGTTTGAATCGAAAATGGGACTATTCTATAGTATTTTGGTTCTATTTTATGCGGCAAGCATACATTTGTATCACCCATATACATGAATAAAGGCTTAAAACTAAATAAATATTATGTGCGGAACGAGTATTTTCTTTACTCCGAGCGTTCGTGCCACCCTTGACTTGTACTGTTACCTAGTTTTAAAATATAAGGCATCCTACGTTGTCCTCGTAAACCGCGCTAAGTTAAGCTAAGCTAATTTTCTTCCTTCTCAGTAGTAGTTGCCTCATTAGTAAGGATCGTGACTCCTTAGTTCTACATCAATCTCATCCACAACTAAATGGAATGTCTCAGTCACAATGAAAAGGGGCGATACCTAAAGACTAGAGAGGTATCACCCCTTTTAATTTACAAAAAATTATGATTCTAAAGTGGTATCAATAGGGTAATAGGTACTTTTCTATTTATTTCATGTTAACGCAAGTTGCAGTTAACGATTTCATTTACATCCAGTAGTTAGAGTAAACGATACAAACGATACAGAAATATATTATTTTCTCTGTCTGTTGTTCGCCTACTACTGCGGCCCAACAAAGTCACGGCGCAAATTCTTTGGAAAGTATTACTAAACTAAATTCCCAGATACCGATAAACTGGTATCGATAGTAGGTACCAGTTTACAAATGACTCAAAGACTACCGCTATCTTCTAAGGTATACGCTGATAGCTTATCCACTTCATCCACGCACTCCATAAAAATCCTATATCAGTGCATCTTTTCATCCCCTAAAGAATGTTCTTTAAAACGATATATAACCATGTGATTATGTTTCTATTTTTTGTGATTTGTATTGAGCGTTGTCTTTCAGTCAGTCACGGAACTATTTACAGACCAGCTATCTAATTGCGTAAAATGTTTTCGTAAACGATTCCGACTAATCTGTTTCATTTTGACAGTTCAACAGCATTCATTGCGTTATTTACGTTGCTTAGCAGATTTTTTTTCTAACTTATGAAGCAATGGATTAGCAATCTGTTTCAAACCGATCCTGACTGGGATAGATTGTGTATTACGCAATTAGGGTTCAGCAATCTTGCTTCAAAAACCGCAATTTGTTCAACAATTACTGCCACGCTAAGGTCAAAGACCCGTAAAATAACTTCGGAGTTATCTCAACGAATCGTGGCATTGTACGAAAATTGTTCTAATCTTCTGTGGAATGTTCTGGAATTTCCGTAACTTCACCTTTATCTCTCAATTCTCGATCAGCATTTAAATTGGAAATCGAATAAAGTCTTGCATCGGAAGGTAATGAGCACAAAAAGTTAAATAAAGCAGGGAAAAAGTAACCATTGAGAATGTAGTTTTTACGCGGTATTTTTTAGTTCGAAGATTTTTGCTTTTTATTTAGATGATTTTACTTTTATCATGATTGCCCATTACCTATACTTATCTATAAACTAATAATAAAGCGAAGGAGTTTGTTTTTTTGTAGGTTTGTTTCAACGCGCTAAGCTCTGGAACTAGCCGGATTCAAAAAAATATCTTATATTTATATCTTTTGCATTTGATAGCCCAATTCTTGAGGAAAGTATGGGCTTTTTGAGATTACGCTACGAGTCTTAGGAGCCGAGCAAAGCGAAAAAAAATCAGAAAGAACACTAAGTGAAAACGAAGACATGGCACAAGCGGGCGATGCGGTGCGACCGGATAGGTCAGGGGTTGAAATATTACTCAGACGAAGTCGTGAGCAGAAGCTAGTAACATAACAAAGCTGAAGAGTTTGTTTGTTTGAACAAGCTAATCCCTATTTCACGCGGATGAAATCGCGGGCAGAAGCTATTATATTTATCATAAGAAAAAAAATATGTGGTCCTAAAATTTCTCAATGTAACCGCCACGTTTGGAACTGAAAGTAGTTTTAAATGTGCTTTGTTTGTATATTACTGACTTACTGCAGGAAAATAATACTGAAATCAGTAATCTAAAATCCCGTAACCGAAGTGAGCAAACTTGGTGACCAATGGTTGTTCCATTTACGGGGCCCGCTAGGGCCGATGCTTGCCGGGGTTGCGGGAAAGTCCGAAAGGGATACCGTGGCCCCTGGCAACACAGGCAACTGGAGGAACACGGGTGGGTTTTACTCAGTAAGAGCCTGAAAGGCCCTCCCACCCAAAAAAAAAAAAAAGGAGATGCATTTTACATGAAGCGACTGCCTATCTTAGGGTTCTGACTACAGTCTGTCAATGATCTACGAATGACAGACGGGATCAACGGCTTAATGTGCTTTCCGAGGCACGGAGGGGTCTCGATATGTTATGGTTACCCATGCACAAACCGACCACGGCAAGCGTAGCGTAAGTTTTGATCGATCCGCGCGACTGTTGTTATTTAGCAAGAGCCTCAAGAGCACAGGCTCAGAACAAACTGTGCTTATCCAGTATCGAGACCAAAGTATTTCGCCCTAAAACAATAGAATCAAACTTCTCCAAATCGACTCATCTTTCCAAATTCAAATCTATGTCAAACAACGACAACAACTAAACGGTGCGTTGAAAACCTTCTTGCCAAAACTTCCCGGTAGGGAGAAAGGCTGTAAAAATAGACATAATCATAGAAATTCGCCCATTTATACGTCAGTGCGCGCTCAATGTTACGAGCTGGGTCCCCAAGGTGTGCTGAGAATCCATATAAAGGTTATCTCTGCGTGAGATATTCCGGTCTTATGCGGCTGTATATTTTGAGTGCGTTGAAATGTGTATGTGTATCACTTCACCTTATCTTGGCATGGTGTTCCTATATATAGAAATGTATATGAAGCATTGAGTTTCGGGATAAGATATTTTTGGGGTTTTTTCAGGTGAGATAGCAGAAATTATTTGCCATATTATGTATTTATATTATATTGAGAGCATATATGGTGTGATGTTATGTTATATTTTGTTATATTGAGAGCGCTCCAAACTCGTAAAACAAATAGGAGTTTCGCTCTTCTTTTACTATTGAATAACCAAGCCATCTATAGTCTTACTCGGTTATAGCTCTCAAATTGACCGCGCCCTTAATTGCTTTACTCCACTGAGTGATTCTGCATGTAATGATGATCGACACTATCGTTATTATGTTTTTTAATAATGCTATGTTGGGTATCAAAAGAAAGGGAAACATTTCATATAACCCAGAAATAATTAAAATTAACAAAAAAAGTTATATAAACTAAAACCCAACTAAAAGACAACACAGGCAGAAAAATTAAAAATCCGGAGTCAACTGTAATCTGTTCGATGTATGCCCCTTACACGACGTGTGACTCTGGAAATAATATCACGAAGTCGGAGTTCCAGTTGCCAATGTCCTATCAGAATCTGTTATGTTAGTAAAACCATAAGATCCCATAAAAACATCATTAGTATGTTTAATAACCACAAACTAAACAGTAACAACAGGACGCTCAAAGACCTTGATAATTACAAATTGTCACGTCACCAGACCATTATTTAGGGGGAAGTAATTATCACGTCTCTCCCAGTCCGTCTCGTAGTCGGGAAACGTCCAATGCAGCAAGGCTTCTCTTTAATTGGAGAGTAATTGCCATAATCGGTGCGCTCAACAGGCTGAGCTGTGATATTATTAGCTCTTTTGTAATCTAAGAAATACTGCCTATTTAATGGTAGCCATATCCTTTACTTGCGCAAGCTTAGACTTGCACAAGTCTGCGTGACACCAAATGGCTCGGATACTTGTGCATGTCATCCTACCCACGCTAAAAACCTGTGCAAGTTCAATTTTGCGCAAGTATGTCGTGACGTGTGTGGCCTGCATTAAAGATATCGCCAAGAATATTTGAGAAATTGTAGAAATATAAAGACAATAATAGTCACAAAACAAGTGCAGAGAGTCCAAAAAACATGGTTATTCCATAGTCAAAACTCACGACTTCTTCTCATGAGGGTAGGCAGAAACTATGGAACGCCACCTGCTATGCTCCTTACATACTACTTTTGTTTCGTTTACGTTCATACATCTGGTCATACAAGCACGCCAGTTGCGAGTACTACGCACCTGACCATTCTGCAGACCATCAACAAGGTCTTATGGTCACTATGTCCTCCTAGGGCGTCCTCTCCCGGCGTTTCCACATCTGCCTTGTAAATACATAGTTACCTACTGCTTAATAAATAACTGAGAATGATAATAATCCTGTGAATGTATACAGGGTGTCTCAAACGTAGTGGTCCAAAGGCAAATGAGATAGCACGAAGGGGTCCACCTTTCATTTAAAAAATTAAAAGCTGGGATATTTTGAACAGAGCAGAAAAAAAAAATACCTCTACAAGCAAATGCCCACTTGCGAATCTACATTTAAAACAGTCTTACTTTTATCGAAAACTAATTGTAATTTACCTTTTGTTACCCGACTACGGCAAAGCCAAAGGAGGGTTATGATTTTAACACGAATACATACGTAAGTTCATCTATTCCCCATAACTCCTAAATTGGAGAACGTTATCTGTACGATTCATTCCTTATACATGACATATTTAGTAATGAGTTAATGACGTGTGACTCCGGGTATACGAAAACCGAAGTTATTTTGTTAGCATTTCTTGTATATACCTTTCTAGTTTTTAGTTGGCGTTTTTGTCGTAGGTGGGTTTTAGCTTTTACCTTAATTTTTAAGGTATTTTGTGAAATAAGTATGTTGTTCTATGATAATATTTTCCTTTTTACGTTTAAATATTTCATTGGAACTACTCCAGCACTAACATTAGTGCCATCTTGATCATTCAGAATCATTGTTTTAAAATGTTCATTTCCTCCATTACCATCAACCTAGACTTTGTCATCATCATCCACATATCCACCAACACGGTCATTAACTCCACCAAAATTACCTCCTACATCTACCAGCAGGTGCGTCCATTAAAATATACCACACCTCAAAGTACTCAAGTACATTCGAAGTTCTCTTCTGGGAGCCTAGCCACTTACGCGTCTATAGGCCTTCCTCCACTCTCCATCTTTATTATAAAAGTTACGCTCGTTCAACAAACACTGTGTATTACACACTGCTGTAATATACAGGCCTTTATGAGCTCGGTAAGGACTAGGTTATGTTGTTAGCGGGGTTTTAATGGAAATTTTATTTATGGGCAAACATTTAGGTAGGCTGAAATTATGGAGGTTTAAGGTACCCTTGAAATTAGTGAGGATAAGCTTAATGGTTTGGATGGAGTAAGTAATGTTGGTTAGAGTCGCTTAAAATTGAAATTAGATGATAATGATGTTTCATTGAGAAATAACAAAATGATGTACTAACTTAACTAAAACTATTCACAAACTAAAATTTAGCGTCGAAAAATTCATCCGCATCGCTGTCGGCTGGTAATGTACCCAAGAGACTGGCGGCATTGCCACGTTGTATGGTAGCCTCTGGCCAAGGTAAAAGCCAGCCTTTAGGTCACGCGAAGTGTCAACCAGCCGTTTTGAGATTTCATTAAAGAGGCCATAAGCACTTGGACCCCACGGCCCGAGGGTTTCAACCCCAAACGGCTCGAAAATAAAAAGCCTTTTATTTTACTTTTAGTTAATTTAGTACATAATTTTGTCATTTTTATTAATTTATTAAGTAGTTTATAAGTTTATAAATGTACGTTTATAATAAAACTAAATAATCAGTCATCAGAAAATATGAAATGTCAATATTTGGACAAAATAGTATTCAAGGAGCATTTATTTAGGGTTATGGTTGTTCCAACCAAGTCATAATATAAATGCATTTAATTATTCCATCAACTTATCTTTGATCTAAGCTATATTCCGTGAATATCAATAGCATCCACAGCTGAACATAAGCTACGGCATAAAACCGATCGGCCCTTTAAAACCCCATTAAAATTCGCACGAAAGACGTTGAATTAGAATTATTTCTCCTATTCCTTTATAGATCTTGTACCTCTTTTTCATTTCCTTAATTAAATGCTTCGGTACCTCCTCAATTATTCTCAGAGCCACGTTCATCAGAAAGGTTTTACCAAAAGGACTATTTTATCAAAAGATTCTTTGGCAGTACTCAGATCGCCTAATGGATTTTTGCAGGGAAAAGAAGAATTTCTAGACCTTTCCATAAACGTGAACGTCATGGACTGGTCCTTAATTGAATAAGTGTCCCTTTACGTGCAGCACTTTACCTGTGCCATGTTCTACGGGTTTAAATAGCACTTTAAACTCTTAATGTGCGACATAGAGACATTTTGTAGTAATTTTGGGAAGTAAAGTTCCAAAAAACGACTCAAACGAAAAATGTATGTGACATTGTCAAAAATTTCATTTTTTTTTAACACTCACGCTCTGAGACCGGAAAAAATGAAGATATTCCATAAAAAAAAATCTTTACTTACGTATTTGATTTCTAGTTTTCAAAAATCCTGAAAAAACCTACTTTCGTTAAATACCCTAAAAATTTCATGCTCGCAATTAAATCCAGCGGCTGTGCGTAGTCTGCCAGTGAGGAAATTTAAGATTTGTATTCAGTAGAAGATTATTGAATTGGAATAACTTTATTTGTGTTCAAAAATTCAAGTTTTTATTTGTTAGCATTTCTCTCAAACAAATCATTTCAGTTCTAAAAGTTTTTTCGCATCCTACGAAACGAACGTTGCTGGTTCTTGCCATCCCACTTCACCAATCGGTGTTTCAAGGACTTAGTTTCATCTAACATCTTCTAAGTGATCTTCTTGTTTTCAACTTTTGCATTCAACGTAAGTGGGTCAAACATTTATAAGTCACTCAAAAAACATCAGAATTTTGGCATTTCCCATACTCATTTTTGATTCGTCCCTGACCTAAACTTCCGCATAATAAATAACTGTTTTGTCTACCTTTTTGGAACACGAATGCATAATTCCTCCATCAGAAATATTCGTTTGACAGGCAATATTATGCATTCAAATGTATGGCACGCAAAACCAGAATAGCTTTGGCATCTATGGGTTGTTTCATGGAATAATCCGTTTGGTTAAGGTATTGAAGGCAAAATATTCAATGTATCAGCTGCTTGTCAGTTTTGCCAATAGAAGGCCGCACCGCAGGCAAAAGGCAGGCCTTTTTAGGGTTCCGTAGTAATTTCTTTTATTGCGTTTCCAAAACATAGCCTTGAATTTTGAAGACTGAAATGAAGCGCATTATTTTTTGTTATAATTAAAATACTTATCGTTTTTCTTCTCGTTTCATAGTCAGTTTAATGTAGTCCCATATTCCTCATGACCTAGGTCAGTATAGTGATCGTAATTTAGCGTTTTGTGACTGACTATACACGATGTCTCCAGTAACAATTTGCGTTAATCTATGGTAAAAACTTACAATGTTAGGTTAGGTTCGACAAGGTACGAGTTTTTTTTACAAATTGACTTAAAGATCCAATTACAGCGATTAACCATAGTTAGGTTAGGATAGGTATCAGTATTCTCTCCACAAATTGCTAAGCACCTAGGTGTCAGGTCCATTGTTACTTCAAATATAGAGTTGTTTTGTTAGGTCACCTTTGTGGCGACATCTACAACGCCACATGCGAACTACGCATCACACTGACGTCACGCAAAATCCTGCATCACGCAAGCAAAGTAAACCGCGCGGCAAGTACAACACCCGACTACGATCTTCAGGCTTACCAATTTCGATATCCGTTTTTTTGTCTGGATTATTACCCGGGTAATGGCAATAGGCTCGCCCCCATAACATGACTTTAACATAACTGGCGAAATGTGGGTGTACTATCGGAACACCTCTGTATAAGCCTTCGGGGAATACAGGTGCGATGCTATAATATGCAGCCTTACCAAAGGATAACGTGTTACCCAGTACCTGGATAGTGGAGGTCAGATAAAATACTGATATTGAGCTGCATCCGGCTAGACTTGAAGCCGACCCCAACATAACTGGGAAAAGGCTGGGCAGGAATGAAGCAAGAACTTGTATGTCAATTAATTTATCTGAATTTTATTTAGACTGGATGAAACCTGCCGTAAAATGTTATAATACAACATTTCAATGATGCTATAACAATGATGATTCGCAGAATAAGAATGATTAACTCTTTTGAGTAAAAGATATTCAATTAGAAATGAAATCACAATCCCGGAAAATTAACATTTAGTAGCTCCAAGCTAGCACTGTAATGATTAATGAGTTTTGTAATAAGAACGTACTAAGTAGAGTAAATAACAATTAAAACGGAAATATAAATCATCTTTAGAGTAAAGTAGCAGTTTCTGAGAGGACTAGTGTTATGAGGTCTCTTGTCTAAAGGAAGATATATGTGGAAGCGGGTCCAAGTTACGTCTAAATTTATTGTGAATTTAGGAATATTTAGTGTTTAGACAAATCCCAGGTATATTTCTAAAATCATTTTGCAATTAAACAAATAGACTAAAATTATATTTTAGTCCATTTTCACGATTACCCCACGTTTGCAGCAAAGCATAAAACATGTGTTCTACATGTTGTGTCTAGTATATTTATACCTAAAAAAACAAGTTGTAAACAAAACTTGTATGAAACTTGCCATGAAGGTGAACAAAATAGATAACAATACATGTCGGAAGCAACGTCAATTTAATATGATACATGTTTTATACACATCAAAACTTGTGTAATAAGGGTACCTATCATAAGAAAGAACCCTGCGAGGTTAGATGGAAAAAATTCTGACCAAATAAAAGAAGATAAAAATTATTTCTTCGACAAATTTATCAAAATACACTTCGTTTAACTCTTTAGGGAGTACGAACGTGACTTGTTTATATAAAAACAAACATTTCAAGTAAACAATTAACAGTTTCTTTCTCTAACTATTGATTAGTCCGCTTGTCGTTTCTTTTATGACCTTGCCACAGTTCCATTGCCCAGAAAACTTTAGGGGCAACTCTCGAGAAAAACGGTAATATGTATTCAAAGTACGTTTTGCGGTAACCTTTCACTTGACCGACCGAAAACGTTACCACTTCGGTTGATGGCTCTTGCGTTCAAGTTTGAACCTTGAAAGAGTTTAGGGCAGGTGTTTCGTACAAGTGTTGTTCGGGTTTCTTTTGAACTTTATGGGAAATGTTAGTCGATGCTATGTCTTACTCCGTAGGTAGTATACTCTATAGGCGTGTTCCGTTTGGTCTAACTTTTGCTGTTTCAGAGAACTTTCTTAGTGCTTAAGTGAAACATCTTTCAATTAATGTTCACACCTTAGCTGAATGTTTATAATATTTAACCATAGTATTATTTTTTCCTCTCATCATAGATATTGTCATGGTCGTTTGTCATAATTTGATATTCGAATTTTTTAAGTTCTTCAAGAATTTGAAATGTTTACGTCAGATTAATTTAGGTTCTATCAAGGCGCATGATTTTTTGAGTGATGTCTTCTCAAGAGTTTAGAAAACATTCCAAAATTGTTGTTTAAATTAGAATTAAATAGAAAGATTTTACTGTTGAAATCCTTAATGATATTAATTCAAAGTAGGTACCTACTTCACTTAGAGAAGTAACTTCTACAGGAATCCCTACTTTCATTATAATTGAATTACCCATCAAGGAGAGAAAACTTCCAGTGTTTGTCAAACACTTTTATGTCAAAAGTTTTGTGAATAGCAAAATCTTTTCGCAATAGAATCAGATCCAATCTAATGCGAATCTTTTTAATACTATTAAGAAACAAACAATAAGTATAAAAGAAAATTTTGAGGCTAAACCTGTTCTTATTTGCAATGTTTTACGTATTTTACAATCAGAATAACAACGGCCATCAAAGCTGTTTTGGGGGAAAAAGATACAGCAAATATTGAACGTAATATGAAAACGTGCGATGTTAATACTGAATTTGTTACTTTATTAACTTTGTCCGTATTTAGGGATATGTTCATAAAATGTGGTGAAATATAAGTTTTTGTCATAAAAAAGTTCATTTCGTTTTGCGATATCACGTTCCTATCTGAATCCAAATTTGTTCTGTTTCAACAATGAAATCTTGTTCTCTATCTATTGTTATTTGTATTTGATAATATCTTTCATTCTTTTCTTCGTCATTAATAACTCATTTTAATGTTTGTTTTTACTATTGGCTTGGTGTGCCCGCGGCTTCGGTCACGTGTTTATATATATTTGCATTAAGGCTCGTTCACACCGGCGCGACTTGTCGCGCGACGCGACTTTAACAATACAATTTCTAATAAAACTTCACGATTGAACAATTGCCGGTGTCGCGTCGCGCGACAAGTCGCGCCGGTGTGAACGAGCCTTTATAAGTTAATAGGAACGTAAAGTAATTTCGTAATATCCTCCACGACATCGGTTGATTTTGATAAACAACTAAAAATTGTTACTACATTTTTAGCTAAAGTCTATGAGCGTAAGAAAAAATTTTTTAGGCAAGCGTTTGACCACTATCTCATCTGATAGTAGTGGTTGATTACACTTACTAAGAATTAATATATATTCTCCTCGACTCTTCGACTTCAACTTGATTACTTATCTCTATTAACATCATCATCCACCATTCTAATAACATCTACTTTAACAGAACCACGTTCCATAATCTCAAGGATTTCAACCACCACTACCGAATGAATTTAATCCCACAGCGAGTCATCACCCACACAGAAATTTTTCTGCAATTAAGTCTGCAGAAGGTTCCAGGATTCTTATTAATGTAACAGGCTTAACAGGAAGCCACACACGACGGCCACTTGACCTAATACCCTTACACTAAGCCTAGGCATTAAAGGAAGTACTAATATCTAGCTATCTAAACGCATTAAGTTGAGGATGCGAATGCAAAAAGAATTTTCCTTTTGCATTTTATATGTGAGACCGTTTTTTCCTTTGATGGCGATTTTTGTAAAAGGTTGTGAAGGATATTCTCGTTAGCTTAGAGTTTCCTGGGCATTTTCTTTGAAAGTAGTTGGCAGTTTTATTCGTATGATGTGTAGTAAATTATATTGTGAATAATGTGTATTAGGTCGTTAAGATAAAGTTTTCCCAATTTAGTTTTAATAACTTCCATGGATCTTTTTCCTTTAGAATCTAAAGTTTAACTTTAACGATAAATACTTCAATATGTATCATTGAATTTTAATTATCACATGTGTCTTTTTTTAATTATCACATCACACTTTGTTATTAATATATTTACATGTCGTTTTATTACGGTTCCATTTAATACCGATACAATGAAATCTATTACATTTGAGCAATGATAATGAACAGTAGTCTGCATTTTCAGAGTCTTGTACTACTAATTAATAAAAGTAAGAAAATCACAGCATAGATTCTAAGTGACTCATCTTTAGTAAGTGATAACGATCGGTACCTAATATATAGAAACCATATGATAAATCTTAACATACGCCTGGTAATTTTAACTAATAACGACAGGTTGTTTAAAGAAACCCAATCACACGATCCAATACGTTACTGTACAGTATTAAATCCAACTGTTAACATTCGATAGTAGCAGAAACTCTATTAATAGGCTTACGGATGCTTACCAGTTTATAATCACATTAAAGCCGTTGTAATGCTATCTATTTTATGTGGCGTGTGTGTGTGTGTGTGTTTTGTATAACAGCAGGTATTGTTGCATTAAATTAATTAGATAGAATGAGGTGGATGCTTTCCAAAAAAGATAACGAAATAGAAAAAAAACCACGTTAAGTGATGAATACTTAAAAGTTGGCCTTATATATCTACCTAAGTCTCCCACGACTCAAGGTCAATTGTAATTGGTCGCTAGTTTCTAGAAGTGAGTTAAATTTGAACAACGGTTTGTACCTTATAACAGCTGCTACTTCTAATGTGAAACGTTAGTGCACCAAACACACTGGGTCGCAAAACATTTTACAAGTAATTGGTAGTTTGTTTGTTCACACACTTCTGTAGGTTTTTTCCCGTAATAAGGTCAAATTGCACGACTTAATATAACATACTTCAGATCAATAGGGTACTTAATTGCGTAATTGGCATAGAAAACATAACAGCGTGGTGTTTCTCAGAACAATGAATCTGCCTAGCCTAGTCCCAACTAAGTTGGGATCGGCTTCCAGTCTAACCAGATGTAGTCGAATACCAATATTTTACATTGAGTGACTGTGTATCTGACCTTCACAACCCAGTAACTGGGTAATACGATACCCCTTGGTAAAACTGGTTGTCAGACTTTCGGGCTTCTGACGACTCGTAACGACTGTCCTATCCACGAATGACAGCCGGGATAAACGGCTTAACGTGTTTTCCGAGTTACGGAGAAGTCTCGGTATGCAAAGATGTTCACCCATCCATGGACCAACCCCGGCAAGCGTAGCTTGACCTGATCGATCGACCCGTGCGGCTAGTATTTCTCAGAACGCCACGAATCTATGAACAAAAACATCGTGAAGTAACCTGGTATTAAAATCAACTAGATTTTGCCCGAGGTTTCGCCCGCGCGGAGGTGGGAAATTATCCCACGGAAACGTACCACCGTACCGCGCACGCCAGTAAAGCTCCCAGACGGCATGATTTTTTCCGAAATCTTCAACAATCACCGTCCTGTTTCTGCTAATTTACACAAAACCTTAAATAAATTATGCACATAAACCTTCCTCATGAATCATTTCGCCCATTGGTGAAAACCGTATGAAAATCCGTTCGGTAGTTTTTGAGTTTATCGCGTTCAAACAGAAAGACAGGCAGACGGGACTTTGTTTTATCATATGTAGTGGATATAAGTCCGAAATCGGCTTGAGCAAGTGCGGTGATCAACGCTCATACCTTCCTTGTATGAGAAGAACTCTCTGGGGCGGTGATAATGGGCTGGTATTCTTATTATTATACTCTTTTAAGGTGGATGCACCAAGGTAACCCGTGAAATTCAAATTTTCTTAAGTTTTTTGCAATTCGCGGGTCAGTGTCGCGTCATTTGATTCGCGACCGTAACAAATATGGCTTTACAGAATTATAATTATTAGAATCAGCAATACAACTTCCTAAGTTAGAATAATCCTCAAATGTCATGATTTCATGAAATAGTCATTCAATAGGATTATATGAACTGAGAGAGTTGTATTGATGATTTGTATGACTTAATTCTATAGATAAATATCTGATACGGCCGCAAATCATATTTAGATCAACATACAGCCTGATACTGACCTGCAAATTGCAAAAAACGTAAGAAAATTTGAATTTCGCGGGCTACCTTGGAGCATCCACCTTAACCGAAATTTTGTACGGAGAACTCTCTGGACGGTAATAATGGGCTGGTACTCTTATTATTATACTCTTTTAACCGAAATATTATAAGGTAGTTGTACCTTCCAGCTCCTTCGAAAAGCATAATCAGCCTTAATGTTCCCACTACTAGAACACAAGTCTCCTTTCAGTGAGAAGGAGTGGGCCGTTACACAAAGCGCTCCTACTAAACTAAATGCATAATTATAAAACACGTTAAAACTATTCAAACATCGAATTTTGTGTTTAAAACGACGTCTACCATATAAACATGGTTGGTTAAATTTAAATGAAAGTTATACAAACGATTGCATAAATATTTGACTTACTTTATGCGTTGCTAACGAGTTAAGCGGCAAAGTTGCATTTAGTACTAAAATGTTCTGCTTAAAATGATATTTGTCGTAATGTAATGTACGACTAACTTTGTTTGGCGTTCTAGGGAGGTTCTGCTCTCGTTTACTCTATTTAGCGGTAGTTTTAGTTTTATTATGTTAGCTTCTGCCCGCAACTTCGACCGCGTCAAATCTCTTGTTTTAACATAAAATATATCAAATGACACTCTGAAATACCCATTAGTGAATAAATAAATATTTTTAATTTTTTTTTATGTGGTTGTCCATAACAAATGCCTATCATATAAAAAAAATAAAAAATGTTTTGAGAATCAATACCTACTAAAAAACGCACTATAAGATGGATTACAAAGTAATCATTTCATTCTGGAATTATCCGATTGATGGACAAATTTTTCTTCTTTAAACAGAGAAGGGAAATCGTAAACATTTAGGGAAGTGTGAAAATATGAAGAAAATTATCCTCTAGGCCCTGACTGGTTCTTTCTATCGATACTAAGCTCGGCATCTAAGCTTGCTAGCTGCGACTAAACATAGATATTTTACACGAAGCGTCCGCCTTCCCCAATCCAATTACTGAGGGAAAACCGATATCCTAAGGTTAGACCGTGGTCAGACATTCAGGTTTCAGACAAACTGTAACTATTTGCAACTAAGGTAAGGTAAGATTAAGCTACATTATTTTGTTATAGTGTTTAGGATACAGGATACAGGCTTGCCTGGTGAGGTTAACACTAGAAATTATACCATACAAGAACTATGTAATAATATTGTGTTAATTTTGTGAAATATTTTTTCGACTTCAAAAAAAGAAGGTTCTCAATTGGGTTGTATTTTTTTATGTTTGTTACCTCAGAACTCTGTCAGTTGTAAAACAATTTGGAAAATATTGTTTTGTTTGAAAGGATATATTTAGATTGGTCCCATAAAAATTTGGTCAAATTCTGATGAATGGTTTTTAGTTATCTTCAATAATACGTATTTTTTCCACTTCGTGTATGTTGCTGATGTTATAATAACTTTCTGTCACTGTTATTTACGTTGCAAGTAGTGGTACGAATACATACAAATTGTTGTGACGCAGGTCAACTAAAAGGTGAAAAAAAAAACGTTAAGTATTCGAAAAAAAAAAAACCTCAAAGTGAAAAATTGCTTTTTATTTTTTTTTGTAATATTTACTTTTTTGTTGAAATGAAATAATTGTTTAATCTGTCTGATACTATGACTCGAATATAAGTCCAGTTTTAGCTCTGTGCACAAAACGTGTGTTCTTCTTTGATTTTTTTAGTTTATTTTAGACACCACGTTTAAGCAAAACATCTTGAGGAAACCAGGCTAGACGCTTTTGTAATGACATACAGCTGTAACTAAATAAAATCCATTTTGAAACCTTGGTCTATTTTTAGTTAATTTGTTATTGACGAATCAATTTCACACTATGAAATGAAACGAAATTGTTTATTCTGTAAATAGGATACCGGAATCATTTTTACAAGTCATTTTTTTTTTTGTAACTAAGCTAGATGAGGTCGGCGTTTCCTATCTGACTACTCTGAGAAGAAAGGCCGAAACAAACGCATAGGTCTCAGTCTCTTTTAAAGTCCAGACATAATCGTGGTCAGGCCATATGAGGACCATGTAGATTAGTGTCTGAAATGGTCTTTTGAAAAAAGAACCACACAGATTTGAGTGAACCTGTCCAGTCAGTGCAAGCATTTGTCAGTTATTGTGGAGCTCAATTCAGAACTTAAGGAGCTCAGCTATCTTGATACATAGAATATTACGGTTCTTACACACTGGCGCGATATCGCGGGTGCGATAGGCAGCGCTACCCTTGTGGCACCCGCGATATCGCGCCTGTGTGTACGAGCCTTTAACCCTATATTGCGACGTTTATGGCAACATTGCTTCATCCACAAAAAGAGGCTCAAATGACCCTTAAAATTAGGGCTGTTTACCTAAACAGAAACATTATAGTTCAGCTGTTGTTTCGTCCTGAATAATTTCTTAATCAGCAAGACCTTTTGTTTAGAATAATTGTGTCATTTTGTATTCTTTTTGCAGCAAACAGAATCTCTACGTATGATATAATGAGCTGCATTACACTTTGCGTTTGTTTTATCATTTAATATTTTAAAAATGAAATAAAGAACAGAAAGAGAACTGCCCTTGACACTTTTCAAAAATAAGGTAAAAAAAATTTTAGTTAGTAAAGTGTATTACAATGTTATAGATTTTTTAAATGAAAGGGACATAACGGAATAATTTGAACCTATTTGACTGCATAATAATGAATATTCTGGACATAATTCAATCTACATATTTTGACTTTATTATACTTATTCTATAATTAATATCTTGACATCAATTAGTATTTATTTGTTTGTATTTTGTAATGAAATTTAGAATGACTATTATGTAAAATGCAATTAAATGTAATTTTCTAAACCTACAAAATTTGTACGCCGTTATTGGCAAAACATGGACGCACACAACATTTATTAATTTAATACCTTGCATGTCTGATCAGTCAGTTTATGTAAACGCATGTTTGACAAATAAAGTATCTTTATCTTTAAAGAATATCGTTGTAGTCAATGTTTTCACGGACACAAAATAATATAATTATAATAATCCCAAATGCACTGCTAAACCCACACACAACTGGACATCAGCACTGGAGTAAAATTTTGTTTTAGATTTCATAAAAGGATGTAAGAGTCACCTAATCAACAAACCAATTTTTTTTTATGTGTTAAATAACTTTTTTAAATTGTTTACTTTTAATTACATGCAAAAAAATCATCAGATCATCAGATTCACATCATAATAAGTTTAAATAACTCATAATATTTTTATGACTGATATCAAAATTGTAAAAAAAAAGTGATTTACATAGGGCTGTCAAACACACAAATAAATTGAAATCACAAAATCGAAAAATCAGGATCGTTAAAGAGAACGAATGTCTACAAATTCAAACACCCATGTATTCGGAACGTCAAAGTGACCCTTCGCGCATAATTTATTATAGCTACCGACTCGCTGTAAGATAACGAACATTTCTTTTCCCATTTTGACTTGCAAAGAAGATAAATTGGACCAATTTATCTAGGAAAAGGATGGAAAATAGAATGCAAATACGATGTTAATTTGGAGAAAATAGACAGACTCTTAGAAACCGCACAGCAGTATTTCTGTGTTTCGGTTTGAAGAGTAAGTGGAAGGAACCGTGAGGTTTTAGTCGGTAGGAGTCTTCATAAACCGCCGTTCTTCCCAGATAGAATCCATGAGAATTTCCCCACAGATTTTTTTTTAACCTATGGGTGCCAGTGTGATATCATCTTTCACACAATCCATCTACCGTTTCTTTGGTCTTTATGTAATCTAACTTATCGTAAGCAATTTTTTAAGAGGCCGCACCACCCTAATGCAATTTCTTCGCTGTCTAGTTCTAGAAACTCTTACCACGTGTAGAATGACCACCGTAGAAACGGGTTTTGTCGACGGAAGAATAGATAAAATGACAAATAAACTATCACAATCTGTAATTTTACGGTGGTCATGCTTCGCGTGCTGATGGCCCTTATGCATTCGTAAACGGTGACGTTAATATTGAATGACGTGTATATCTGATATCTTCCCCAAGCTTAATACAATCACGCAGCGATAGGTATACTACGTGGCACAGTGACGTATCGGTATTTCACTCACGCAGGTGGCGCGGATAGGCGCGGAATAAAAATATTTGACACACTATGGTTTGTGACTGCTTGTAGGCACAAACCTTAGAAACATTTTTGATTTGTAATGGTGCTCCCACACTCCTGTTAAAAAATATTTACTAACATTAGTACACATTAGAAATGTATGGTAAATGTACCCAATATTACTGTTAGAAAATGTTTGTAAACATTTTTAACAGCCGGTGTATACTATAAGATCACTAGATAAAATTAAAAAAAAGACATGATAAGGTCAATTCAAAACGACCAAATGAAAATGAATGAATATATGGTCACTATCATAATATCGAAAAATAATTTAAATACAAAATGTAAGAGAAATCGACGACGTGTACGATGTAAGGGACAATGAAAATTACATTTTAGTTTTGAAATGGCACTCTAAATCTTGTTGCCCACAGCAGAAATCGAATTTGAAATCTGATAAACAATTTTAGTCCACGTCTGTACACGCCGCGTGTGCACAAACTGGCTCAGCGAATGTCAACGTCACGTCAATGAAATTGAATGCAGCTTGATTTCAAAACATTGGCAAACAGTTATACCTAGCCAGTACGTTTGCAAGTGGGTCGTCTGAATAGATTCTAAAGGATTATTTGCTTTCTAGTAAGCCCACGTACACGGACGCAAAAATATCGCGGCGGAATTTTATCGCGCACTTGATTTTCAACTCTCGCTGTTGAGCTGAGCGTTGAGAATACAGTGTCGCGGAGAAATAGCCCGTGCTTACCTGGGTGCGTAACTGTTTTGAGTATGGTACGCAAAACAACCTTTACTTTTTCAATAAAATGGCTTCTTTTTGGCGGATTCTGTTTTGCCTTTGGAAAACAAGTGAACTTTTGTCGTTCATTTGATTTTATTATATCATAAGCAGCTAACATAAAACATTGTGTAATATGCCTATTACGAACCGTTGAATATTCTTACGCGAAAGGCAGCAATATTATACGTATTTTTCTGTTCCTTTCTTCTTGTCTGTTTGTATGTGTGTGCATAAATGGTTAAATAAATAAAAATAAATAAATATAAGGGTGAATTTAACCGCAAAAGCGATATGCTCCTTTTTTACTGTTTGTATTTCCTGTGCGTGTCCCAAATAAAATATTTTTCTTTCTTTCACATCTAAACCGCGTTTAAAAGCTGTTAGTGTCATCATTGTTGTAGAATATTGACACTGACAGCTCTTTAACGCGGTTTCGATGTGCTGATCGCGTTCAATTTCATTGCCAACAATGATGACACTAACAAGCTTTGAGAAAATATTTATGTATAATTAATACACGAATACTTAGATGTGCTGACATACATAAATACTAAAGTATAGAAGAGAATGTATGTATTAACTAACATACATAAATACTTTCTCAGATGAGCACTTCCACAAAGGCCCTTAAACCTACAACAATAAAACGTTTTTTTTTCAACTAGGTAGTAAATAAAAAATATTTATCACTAAACCAACAAATTTTTATCCCACAGGTACAGCACACTACGGCGAGGACAGTGTGGGGTCATTTCCGTACTTCGAGTACAATGTGCCTCGGAATGTCACCACCGTGGTCGGGCAGACCGCGTTCCTGCATTGTAGGGTTGAACAACTTGGGGACAAAGCTGTAAGTAACATTGTTTGTTTGTCTTTTGTAAATTAGTATGGGAAGTCTGTGGATTTAAGAAGTTATTGCGTTATTTGTAGTTTTGATAAAAGGGTAAGATGAGGTAGTGCTTATAGGAGGTAGTGGTGGCCTATTGGTAAGCCAAATGGGTCGTGGGTTCGAACCCAAGCAGGCACTGTACTTTGTGAAAATGATTTCATCACCACTGCTCTGATGAAGGAAAACATCGTGAGGAAACATGTTGCATGGAGGCATGTTCAAGAAATAAAAAATGGAAGAAGTGACATTCACCAACCCAACTGAGCCCGTGTGGTGGATTACGGCCCACTCCCACTCACTGAAAGAGGAGGCCTTTGAGTCATTCCCTTTCTAGCCATATCATCTTTCACACAATCCATCCATCGTTTCATACCTATAGTGTTTAGCTCTTATTTTCTTCGCAATAAGCTCCATTTTCTATTTCATTGTTCTATACAAAATGCGCGTCATGTCCCATTGCGTCGCTCCGCATGGCCTAACGGCTAACCCATAAAAGGCATAAGGGACATCAACCCTAGTGACCTTGACCCCTTTCCATCCTGCGGTATAGCGTAGTGATAAAGCAATTATTTATCTATCAGATGCGTCAGTAATATTGTGATCAAGTTAATGTGAGTCCGTGTTTTATGGTTCGTATGTGTGAAATAAGAAGTGGATTGATATTTTCCAATTTTGTGTAACGACTCGCTAAAATAATAATTATAAGGCAAACTAAATTAGCTGTCAAAACTTCATAGAAGTTATGGGTGTTGATAACTAAACGGGATTTTAAAAAAGCAGATAGTGTAAGAAGATCAGTTTTTTTGTGTACAATTAACGTTATGGGGTATCGATAATTAAAGTTAAAACGATAAAACAAAAAAAATACTGATTTCCTAAACTGTAACTCAAGTAAATACACTACCCGCTGTCGTCTTTTTTTACTGTTTTTGAGGTTTCGCTAGATAATCTAATATGACTCTGTTCACCGTGTATCAGAATGGTCTGTCTAAATTTGAAAATAAAAAATAATCAGTCGTCCCATATAAAACTTCAATACCTACTTGGCTCAAATGTATGGGACAGCTGATTATTTTATATTTTTCGCTGTTTAGATGTTGTTCCAATGGAGAAAGTTTTTCAGTTTGATGGTCTGTACCACACCCTTAGTTTAGAATACACCTGTCTGATAGATGCTGTTTAATGCTGTATAGAAAATACCATAAAAGGTTCCGTTACCTCATCAGACCGATGAGGTAACGGAACGGTTTATGAAATGAAATGAAATTCTTTATTCTGTAAATAAGATATCGGAAACACTTTTACACGTCATGTTAAAAAAAAAAACCGCTAAGCTAGATGAGGTTGGCCTTTTTCTATCCGACTACTCTGAGAAGAAAGGCCGAATCAAAGTCAGAGGTCACAGTCTCTTTTAAAGTCCAGACATAATCTTGGTCAGGCCATAATATGAGGACCATGTAGATTAGTGTCTGAAATGGTCTTTTGAGGAAAGAACCAAAATGGTGTAGACTTTCTGATCGTAAGAGACTGCTGAGCGCGAGGTCTCGGGCTGGATTCTCAGGTCGGATTAAATGTTATGCGTTTTTTCAATACAAGTTTCTCAGCCCGGAGTCTGTATTAGTACCCGATCGATGGCAATAGGCGCGACCCTCTGTTACATGGGACTTATAACTAACTGGCGTTATAAAAATCATAATCGTGGGTGTATCTATCTACTATGCACCCCTGCCAAACCCTTCAGGGATGGGAGGCGTGATGTTATGTCTCCGATAAACTACAATAAAATTACGGTTCGCCCTGAGATTAAATTAGTTTCTAGATTAGTCACGATTCAACATACTTTATGTTCACCTAGATTGACTGGAACCTAAACGTGTTCCAGTTCATTAGTGACCAACATATAGTGTTGACGCAAGCTGTTGCTCTCCTGGGTATTACATGTTAGATTATCTTACAACAATACGGCCAAACACTTAGGCCCAATTCGCAATATGTCGTGACGATAGATTGACGTGGTATGTTTTACTTAAATATTATTGGTATGGATCTGCGGGGTGATTGCATAACACACTTACAGTAGCAGTGGGTTTCATTTTGACAGTTAAATAACGTTCATTGCGTTGTTGGGCAGACAGATGTTTCGAACATATGAAGCAATGGATCAGCAATATCCATTGATGTATAAAATAGGGAAGATATGGTACGTGCTCCTCGAAGTGGCTCGCATAAATTAGGGTAAAGGACACAATCGACCTTAGTCACAATCGAACTGGCGTTTGTGTAGCACGCTTAGTAAAATTACAGTAATCGTCTAAATAAGCAGCAACAATGAGGCTCCTATGTTTTTAAAATGTGTACAAATAGTGCAAAAACCAAAAACAAGTCCCACGGGATTACTTTTATTTAACACAGACTAAAACGCACACAACAACAACAACAAACAATTCAACATAACACAACAACAACAACAACAGAAAAAAAAAATTGTTCTAAAATACTAAATAGCCAATTAACCGCGGCCATACTGGTTCGTGTATTGTTGACCATCCATATCGAGAGTTTTGATTTATATAGATATTTTGGTGAGGCCATAATGAATAATAGATTTGGTGCCAAAATTATAGCAGATAATAACATTTTTCAAAGGAAGAGCTGGTGGCTAAGTAATGACAGCCGCACGGGTCGATTTATCAAGTTAAGCTACGCTTGCCGAGGTTGGTCCGTGGATGGGTGACCATCTTCACATACCGAGACTCCTCCGTGCCACGGAAAGCACGTTAACCCGTTGGTCCCGGCTGTCATTCGTAGATCTTAGACAGTCGTTACGGGTAGTCAGAATCCCAAAAGTCTGATAACCAGTGTTACCAGGGCATAACAGGGTGTAACTGGGTTATGTTCAGATAGGCAGTCACTCCGTGTAAAATACTGTTATTTAACTGCACTGGTTAGACTGGAAGCCAACCCCAACATAGTTGGGAAAAGGCTAGGTTACCTGAAATATTAACGACAATTTTTCAAACGCCAAACGACGTGCCATTAAATAAAAATAAATGAAAACTTTTCCATTTTATTTAAATCTAATACTACCGTCACCGGCTCAGTTTGACATACTTTCAGCTACAAAAATAAACAGTCAGGCCACAGCCTTCTGGATATAGACTGTTCCAGTTCCATACAATACCAGTAGAGTAACAATGAGCCTAGTATTGATTATTAGCTATTTTAGCATCGCAATCTGGACTGGGAGCAGTCTCGAGAAGTTTGCTTAATAAATTCATGTAAACGGAGATTAAATGTTGGTTTTTAATTAAGGATTGATCAAGTATTTATTTTAGCATTCTGTTTACAGTGTCAAATTAAATTAGCTAGCGGAACTCCGCAGAGTTGATGGATGTCGATATCTAAACATGATCAAACAAAAAACAAATTAATTTAATGAGTTTTTTTTGGGGCCATCAACCACAGTTAATGTCACTTGTCACTTGAAATACTAGGTTTTTTTTGTAAACTTCACAGACGGGTGCGTATCGATACTTTATCAAAAAAAAAAACAGATTTTCTTAACTCATACTTCAAGTAATAAAACCACCAGCGGTCGTTGACCAAAAAAAAATCATCAAATCTTTTTAAACTTTACACCTGCACCTGCATTGTGAAGTGGGTTCTAGAGATAATTTTCAAGGTCCCAGTGATTCTTCTGTTGTATCAATGACAGGAACGAGATAGCTTACACTAAGGTTTAAATACTAGCAAGTCATCAAAATAATGGGGGCAGATCACGTGATAGAGAAATCACCAATTCAACACTCATAAACCATTCAAAGGAATATTTATTTATTTAAAGAAAATCTGACTATTTTTTGATGCCAGATATTTTATTTATTTATTTATTTATTTCCAACTTGTACTAACAGTAGTCAGACACCAAACATACAAGTTATAGGCTAATAAGTGACAATCATGAAATTAAAACAACAAAATTAAATAGAATTATAGAAAATTAAATAGGATTAAACAAATATTGTCAAAAGCCATAGAACAGACGTATCGTCACTTAGTTTTAAATGATAGACTAGGTATAGATAAGATAGCATTATTATTACTAGCATTCAAATCTTTCAGATTAAGATAACATTCATTGACTACATTGAACAGTACTCCCTTAGTGTTCCTAAAGCGTAGATCTATGCGCAGACCTGAATTTAGCTGCATTTAGAGAAACTATCGCTCCATGAAAACAGAGATGGCGGAAACTTAATCAAAACAGTCAGATAGTCAAAAGTTGTTGATATTGTTATTTTTTTAATGAAAAGGCTACGACGGAAAATAGTGTTTTGACTCGTGTACACACAGTCTAATTAGCAACTATTTTCCTAAATACAACAAACTGTCAACCACAACAATCCTGGAAAATAGAACAATTAGAATTCCTTCAGAAACAAACTATTGCAGCACATTCCCTTTGAATTTGATACCGATGAACGGTTCTGCGAGTGTTGAATTATAAAGTTCCTTGACGAAAAGTCCGTTTTTGGGAATAAAAAGTGGGTCAAGGAAAATGGTAAAAGTTGGTACTAAAGTTTCCCTTCATTGCAGGTATCTTGGATACGGAAACGAGATCTTCATATATTAACGGCCGGGATCCTGACTTATACATCGGATCAACGGTTTCAGGTATGATTTATTTCATTAATATACATTTTGGTCACGTAACATAAATCGTGCAGTACATTTGGTAATGTTCTGTACCCATGTTGGGGTAAGTTCGGCGCTGGGATAAAACCGTACGAAATAAATTCTGCGCCATTTTATTTACTTGTTTTCGTATAAACGAGCAAATTGGTGATTATATTATTATAAATACACAAATGCCGCAGAGCAGAACACAGAGTGTCAGCATAAAAAATATTGCCAAATAAGCCGGGAATTTAATTCGTACGGTCTTATCCCAGCGCCGAACTGAACATACTCTACAGATGAATGATTCGTTAAAATTATGAACTACCACTGGCGAAACCACTTACACACCACTCACCGTTCACCACCACTTGGTTGGTAACTGACGAAATGTGGATGTACCTACTACAGGTACACCTCTGACCACCCCTTTGGGGAAACAAGGCGTGATGTTGTGTTAAAATTATAAAATGTAAACGTGGTACTGCGAAATGGAATATTCAAAAATTCTGTTTTATTCCTCAACTGAAAGGTGGCACCATACTTAACTAAGTGATAATTATTGACACAAAGCTAAAAACCGATACGTTTGCGAAGATTTCGTCCAATTAGAAGTCAAAGGGATTGAGTCATTGTATCATGCCATTACTGAGAAGGTAATACCACTAATCCTATTCAAACTTATTCAGTAGAATGATTTCCGCTGGTCTGTCCAGCTGTCATCCTAATTAATGTACGGAAATTCAGTTGCAGATACGTTCTGTGCATATTAACACGTCAGTTCTATGATATTTCAAGTATCTGGGATACACAATAATACTTGAACCAGATTTTATCGGAAAACTAAATAAATATTGTTCTTCGAAAATCAACTTTTATCAAAATCGTCTTTTCGAAAAATTCGACAAACAGGAAATTCAATTCCTTAAGAAAACTTCCCAAACTGCTACAGTTTGAAATAAACTTCGTCTTCTTTATGAAACTAGACGTTCGCAAAGTCGTTACGAAAGACATGACATTGACTGACTTGACGAAAGTTTTGCGAACGAAACGAACGATTTTATGCATAGCTTTCTACTTCCCATTTCTATCTAGTACCTACCTAGAGTGAACTCATGGCTAAGTAATAACAGCCGCATGGGTTGATTCATCAGGTTAAGCTACGCTTACCAGGGTTGGTCCGTCGATGGGTATCCATCCGTCGTTACGGGTCGTCTGACAACTAGTCTTACCAAGGGGTATCGTATTAACCAGTTACTGGGTTGTGGAGGTCAGATAGGCGGTCGCTCCATGTAAAATACTGGTATTCAGCTGCATTCGGTTAGACTGGAAGCCAACCCCAAAATAGTTGGGAAAAGGTGAAAAAGAATTGCATTTAAAATCACTTCAACTCAACTAGCTTCATTTTTCTGACTGACCGATCCCTTGACAATTCAAAAGTGCCTGTAATTGGTTTATTTGAAATAAATGCTTTGAGTTTGAGTTTGAGTTTGAGTCAAAGACATAAATCAATGTGATTATAGGGTCATATAATGTAGATTGAGCAGTCAAGTGGTGGTCCAGTCGTATCGACGCCTACTTGTGGGTCATGAGTTTAAAGTAATAGGCTGATTGTAGATTCACCATGCAATTGCAAATTCGTAAATACGTCATTTCGAAATTGTCGTGTTGCTTGTTAACACTTCCACCACTTCAGGGGGCCTAGTCTACTAATTTATAAACGTCACAATGGTGTCATAATGGTTAGTTTTTGACAGATTTGCCATACAAAAACTGTCAAAAACTAACCATTATGACACCATTGTGACGTTTATAAATTAGTAGACTTAGGCCCCTGTACAATGACATCAACTATTACCAAGTTATAAGTTATTGTGTTTGTTACCCTCTTTGTAATAAAAATTGATTTTAATTTGGTAAACTTTACTTTTACTTAACTGCAACGCCATTGTAAAGTTACAGTTGTGCAGCCGACTAAAAATCTAAATAAAAATAAAGAAATTATTAATTGTTTTATCATTACGATAAATGCACTTGTTTGGCCCCCGTTCGAACGGCGACGATTAGTAAGATTATTTGACTGCATAATTTTGATATCACAAGGTTTATTTATTACTGCATTTTTTTACCGTATCAACAGTGGGATTTGACATGTGATCCGAACTTTTTACAGTAAAATATCGTACTGGTGATAGCCGTGTGCATGAGGCCTATGGCTATTAGTGAGCTGAATATATCAAGTATACCTACGTTACCTATTACTAAGACCTATCAAATAAACTAATTTTAATGGCTGTACAAGTTTAGCCATTAAGTACAGATAACGCTTGAATTCAATGCAATGCAATACAATCTGCTAATTGAATCTGGGATGGACGCGCGTATCTAACTCAAACCTGCAACTAAAGATCTCGTGTTATCATAATGAACTTTAGATATACCACCTATTTTCTGTTCTGGAACGGACGGGTTGTGCGAAAAGTGCAAAAATAACGTTATACAGTTATTTTATTAGCTAATAAAATAACTGTATAACGTTATTTTTGCACTTTTCGCTATCACAGTTACAATATCAATAATTATCAATTATCTAAATTCCCTTTGAAATCTCAAAGATAAGCGTTTGACATCTATCGCAAATCCCAAACAGACAAAGACAAAAATATCGAACAGACTATATATAACTTTTGATAAAATACTCCTTTAAAGTTCAGTTTCAATTCCAATTAAATCTTTTCCCACAGGTGATAAGACCAGAAAAGTCAGAAAACTGGACGCTCCAAATAAAGTTTCCGCAAGAAAGAGACGCAGGTATCTACGAGTGCCAAGTCAATACCGAACCGAAGATGTCTCTAGCTTTTCAACTCAACGTCGTCGGTAAGTCCAATTATATCAAATTGCTTTAATTTTCTAATCTTTCTGAGGTCCGTACGTGATCGAAAGTTTGGAAAGAAATGGATAAATGATTTCGTTAAACGTAATTAGGATCCAATTAATATTGAGGTAACTTCTGCTGTGTAAGTGGAAAATAAAATTGGGGATTTATTTTTGGAAGATTTCTTAAATGGGCAACACTAAAATAAAACCAAATTTTAGTTTTTTTTTTGTTTGTTTGACAAAGGGTATTAAAATAAATTGAAATCTAAGCAAAAACAAAGGTGCTAAAAATGTGGAGATGTTTGTATTCATCAAAAGAAAGGTGTCAACGCCCTCGTTAGAAGTCTAATTTTATCATCCGCATTGCAGAGTCGTTGAAAGGAGTTTTTATTTCAAAACACAAAAGCAACCGGAACCATTCTTTAGTTAACAAAATGGTTCGCTCTCTCCAGATATTTTTGCTTTGGCTTTCATGTTTCGTGTTTCGTTCTGAGGGCAATCGTTCGAAAACTCAAAAAGCCATTTAAATCGTCACGCCAGCGTTTCCTGATTGATTAGATGCACGAAACTACTTTCGAACTGAATTCTTTATCAAATAAATCCAACGCAGTTTTATTTAATCGCTTTACTTCATCGTTACAAATCACGGAATAACACACACTGTAAATATAAATAATAGTAGGTAGGTACCTCATTGCGCCAGTCATGTTATAAGTTTCATGAAATAAATGAGCATATTACCATTTTCCAGTCATGCTGGTTCTAAGAATTTTAAATCCAATAACTTTTCGTCCCCACCTGGGGATCTAACATGGCTCAGCAGTTGTGCTTGCAATCACTAGAGGACAAAACCAAGAAGGTAAAGTCTAAAACTTTACTTAAAGTTTCAAACACTACGCTGTCAATTACCTACACAAAACTGTGTTACCCAATCAAAACTCTCAAACCCTAACGACATAATCTCAAATTCAGAAGCAAAGCATCAAATAACTTGAATGAAGCATAAACTAAGCGAAATAGGAGCGTTCACTACTGACGCAGTCTAAGTTTCGTCGCTAACTTTCCA
This sequence comes from Eupsilia transversa, assembly GCA_914767815.1. Classification (NCBI taxonomy): domain Eukaryota; kingdom Metazoa; phylum Arthropoda; class Insecta; order Lepidoptera; family Noctuidae; genus Eupsilia; species Eupsilia transversa. Next base: position 5,083,016 of record OU611896.1, on the reverse strand, counting down.
ACTACATACAATACAAAGGGTAAAACTGGCGTCACTTGACATTGCAATTTTCCTAGCTTCCTGAGCACTTAATGCTTCGCTGTCTTGCCACTCGCCTCCCTTGAGCCGGTCTAATGACACAGCAAAACATGCTCCCCAAACTTGAATATTTACGAAGTAAGTGGGTCAAACGCTAAGATGTTTTTAGGGATTACGGCTGTCACAGGAAGTTTTGATTTATATAGATATTTTGGTGAGGCCATAATGAATGATAGATTTGGTGCCAAAATTATAGCAGATAATAACATTTTTCAAAGGAAGAGCTGGTGGCTAAGTAATAACAGCCACACGGGTCGATTTATTAAGTTAAGTTACGTTTACCGAGGTTGGTCCGTGGATGGGATCTTCATATACTCCTCCGTGCTGGAAAGCACTGTAACTCGTTAGTACCGGCTGTCATTCGTGGATCTTTGACAGTCGTTACGGATCGTCAGAAGCCGGAAAGTCTGACAACCCAGTCTTACCAAGGGGCATCGTATTAACCAGTTACTGGGTGGAGAAGGTCAGATAGGCAGTCGCTCCATGTAAAATACTGGTATTTGCTGCATCCGGTTAAACTGGAAGCCGACCCCAGCATAGTTGGGAAAAGACTAGGCAGATTGAATAACATTTTTCAAATAATAGATCATGTTTTGAGAGCAGTTATTAGTTTAGACGTAGGGTAATAAAAACGTAGAAAAAGAAAGAGGAGAAGAAATAAAATTAGATTGTTTCGTATAATTCAAGAAATCTGAAATAAAATCTAAGATTGATTCAATGAGTTCTTAGAAGCGAAATCCAATATAATATTTTCAACTAAGGGTATACAAAATGAAAGCTGAATTTCATTATCTTTATTCATGCTTCATAACGTAAATATATTTCACAAGATCACAACGAAACCTATTTACACGTAAAATGTTAGTAAATGCACCATAATTTAATTTATACTTTGGCGTGGTACACTACTATATCATTAAGCTTGATATCATACATAAAGTGAACGATAAAATTAAATTCATGGTTGTATTAATTTTCATCATTCATTTCTGAAGTTCTCTGCTCAAAAAGAGGTAAAAAAGCTATTTCTCAGAGATTCTCCATTATTTTCATAATTTAATTGGGTTCTCTTAACTTTCTTGGAAACTGTTTCACTTTATAGTTATTGTTAGTTGTCGCTGTAGTTAACACAGCGACTGTAACAAAGTCCATAGTTACAGTTATGCAAATTTAAAATTGTTTGCTGAGACGATTATTTTCTTAGTTAGTGAACTTGACTTTTGAAATAAGACTGTGTACAATAGCAAAATATTTGTTGTTAACCTGTACTTTCTTTTCATTAATATTATTAATCAGTTTAAGGTACAAAACAGGCCCCAATTTCTTTATCCTTACTTATTAGCCATGAGGCTGTGACTACAGAAACTCCCGGGTTCACGCAGAACGCTCTTGAACTTTTCAAATCCCTCGATAACAATGTGAAATGGGGGCTTCAACGCAACCTTCTAGCTTCGCCAGATTTAATCTTGGCCTAATTTTTTCTTCATCGTTTTAAGGGGCATTTTCTTTCTACTATAGACGTGCTGTATCACGGTTTGAAGGTACTTGATAGGCTCTAGTGTCTTTAATATCTTAACAGACAACATCTCTTGCGGAATTGGGACAGTAAACGAGAAAATGAGTTTTTTTCATGACTCTTATATATATTCATAGAATTATTATTGTTATGGAGAACACTTGTGTTTAAGAATTTCTGCCGTATGAGCTGAGTGGATTTGGCGAATACATTTTTCATATTTTTTATTAGGAGTATAATTTGAATTTTAAATGTCGTTACGGTCTTGATAATGTTGAGCTAGGAGATTTGGCCTTTTGGTAATTCCAGGACGGCGGAATAAAGTCTGGAAATTGTCTGCTTTATAAAAAGACTTGGAATTAGTCGTTAAAAAATGTATGACGCTTTTCTTTTTCTAAATGTATGAGGGTTTACAAAGCTGTATTTTGTTTCTATAAGAATTGCTGTGGAGAATAACTAAATGTATTCTTTTTTTAATTTATTCTTTTAATTTATTCATTTATTTATCATCACATAAATGCTGATTTGGACAGGAAGTGCTTAATCTAAAAATTGGGTTAACATTTGTGAGAGACTGGTGCCCCAAAAAGGCATAAAATACCTGTGTTACGGGTCACCAGGCCAATATTTAATAATTGTACATATTAATTTAGATTAATTAACAAAATTATGTGATGAAGTTAACTTATTTTATAGGTACAGTTCATAACACACATTTACATACATTTTTCCTTTCTTTGAAAGGAAAAATAAATAAAGCTAAAATTAATCTAAACTGAACTTACTATGAATGTGGTTTAAGTGTGTGTGTGAATGGTAAGTGGTGGTGTGTGTGGTGGTGTAAGTGTGTGTGTGAATGGTAAGTGGTGGTGTGTGTGGTGGTGTAAGTGTATTGTATTCATTAACTTATTTTGTGAGCAATATTTACATAATAAGATTTATAAGCCTATTTCATTTTGACTGTCTCGTTGGTCTAGTTGGTCTAGGTCGCAAGCGCTACTGCTGAGCATGAGGTCCTGGGTTCTATTTCCAGGTCGGGCAAAGTGTTTTTCCATCTGGAATTTCTCAAATAGCATGGAGTCTGGAATTTGTGGCCGATGGTGGCATTAGACTCACATGGGACTTCAACATAACTGGCGAAATGTGGGTGTATAATATACACCCACATTTCGCCCGCATTCCGCAATAATCCTGATTTCAAAATTATACATATTATGTATAATTTTGAAATCAGGATTATTCATACAGCAAGAAACCTGCCTATAGAATGAAATAAGATTAAGTATTGTGGGTAACTACATAACTACATAAATACTGATGAATTAAGGGAATTAGTTCCAGAGTTCTTTAAGCTAGTTAGTAGTTAAGAAATCTTAGCAAGTAATTTCCCTGAGGACGTGCACAAACTTGTGCAACATCTCATGTGGTTGAGTATAGTTAAAGTCTAGAATTAGAAGTTAGAACTTTTTCATTAGATTAATAAAGGACAGTACTTAATATAACTAATGCTTGTTGCTCAAAAAAAATGATAATACTCCAACAATTTTCTACTACAGTTCAAACATCCGCTACTGTCGCGGTCATAATGTGACGTCATTTGGCACGTGACTGCTTTATTTACATCTGTATTTTAAGGTTTTTTTAGCCCCAAATCATATAAATTAAATTGTTTTTATGCTTTATTCAAGCAAAAATCGCACTTACAAACTTACCTTAGTGAGAATTCAATTAGTTTGCTAAGAGAATATATTTATTCACATGCCTTTTGAGGTCACTTCTGGCATTTTCGAAGATGACACGTAGCGAGTTTGCGTTCCGTTCCACCAAAAAAACATTACATAAAATAATGAATTGTAAAATAAGTAATGCATTAAAAAATGACTTGTTTTTGAATAGCTTTTTTCAGCTCTAGAAATCTTTTGTCAGTTTTTATAGCAGCGAAGTGATCGGCTACAAATCACAGGCTAGTTTTACGGACGAATCAAATATTTGACCAGCCTTAGTATTTTTGCATGTGGGATTTGTTTTTATTGACGCTCCCGATACATACACTTACAAAAATGTAATTTACGTCACATTATATTCCACCGCCTCTGTGGTCTAGTGGTTAGACCACCTGTCTCAGACCCAGAGATCAGAGGGGGCAAAATATTCTGCTCGGTTTGGTTGGTGGTAGGGCTTGTTTTAAGTCCGCCTGACTAGCTAACACCATCTTATCTAAGTCTGTCGCCTTAACAACAATGTTACCAGCATTGTCGTGTTCCGGCAGTAAGAGGTAAGATAGCCAGTTCCTCTGTGGTAGAGGATTCCGGGTGAAGCTCGCTTCCACCTTCGGCCTGATCATCACTTACCATCAGGTGAGATTCAGGCCAAGAGCTTCCACGTTGTGGTAAAAAAAAAAAACGACTTGTCAATTGATGTAGCTATCCATGTGATCAGATTTTTTTTTATTTTTTTTATTTATTTTTTTATTTGGGAAAAAAAACGTTATTACATTACATAAAACACTTATCAGTAGGGTATATAAAACAAAATCAATGCAATAACCACAACATTTTCCACATATTAACAAAAAGGTTTGCTACGATGAGGATCGCAAGCTAAGCATCGGTAAGCTACTTATTATTTAAAAATTCAAAGAAACATTTTATAACGGTAGGTGCAAAGTAACAAACTAGTCAGTTACCACAGGATTTATAGTTGTTCACTACATTAATAACTTGACTTCGAAAAGCATTTTTATTTAGCATAAATATATCAATATTTATGAAGTGATCATTGTATATTTGGGTAAGACGCCGAATAGGTGCACGTTTACCTGCGTTTGTCCGGCATGATACCTGATCAAACAATCGGTAATCGCGCACTCCACGACGATGAATGGATCTCGGAACTACAAGTTTAATATCATTACTGAGGTCTATACAATTAAGCTTATTATGATAAAGATCGTGCAGTGTCATTACTTGCAGAAGCATTCGTCTCTTCTCAAGTGAGAGTAAATTATACCTTGCTAAAAGGTCTTCATAGGGTAAGCGTGGAAGTTGGCATCTGAATTGCATAGTTCGTAAGAACTTTCGTTGCACTCTTTCAATGGCTATTTTATATTTATTATATAGTGGATCCCATATAAGACAGGCATATTCAAGCTGAGAACGAATAAGCGAACGATACAGATGTAGAAATGTGGAAGGGCGCCTAAAGTCGGTACCTGCTCTGAAAACAAAGCCGTACATTTTAAATGCTCTGGTTATGATGCTTTCTATATGTAGATTGAGATGCAATTTACCGTCAAATAGTATTCCTAGGTCTCTAAGGTTTGTCACTCTGTTAAGTAAAGTACCACACAAGGTATAATCATGTTTTATTATAGTTTTGTTTTTAGTGAAGCTAATGATATGGCATTTGGGTATACTTAAATTTAACTTATTAATTGTACAGTATTCAGAGAGTCGGTTAAGATCGCTCTGAAGTTCTGAGCAGTCATTAATTTTTTTTATGGTTTTATATAATTTCAAATCGTCAGCATATAAAAGAAAATTTGTGTATTTGAAGCATGTATTTATGTCATTTATGAACATAACAAAAAGTAGAGGTCCTAGTATAGAGCCCTGAGGAATACCGGACGACATCCCAGCACTTCCTGACTTGTACCCATTAATCACGACTATCAGGCTGCGATTAGTTATGTATGAGCAAAACCACCGTAAAAGGTTGCCTCTGATTCCATTGAACGCTATTTTATTGAGAAGGATTTCATGGTCCACTCTATCAAATGCCTTCTGAAAGTCCGTATAAACAGCGTCCACCTGAACTCCCTTGTCGATACTTTGGAAGAGAAAATTTGAGTAAATCAGATCTCATCACTTCTGCATTCCGCCGTCGAAATTTTATTTATGACGTCACCATTTGTTTCATATATTACTGGTTTCTAATAATTATGGTATTGGTTTCTTAGGCTGAAAGTAACTTGTTAATATTAAAAGATTTACAGAATTATAATCATTAGAATCAGCAATACAACTGCTGAAGTTAGAATAATCCTCAAAAGTCATGATTTCATGAAATAGTCACTTAATAGGATTATAGGAACTTAGAGAGTTATATTGGTGATTTTTATGACTATAATTCTATAAGTAAATATCTGATACGGTCGCGAATCATATTAAGATCAACATGCAACCCAATACTGACCTGCAAATGGCAAAAAAAGTAAGAAAATGTGAATTTCGCGGGCTACCTTGGAGCATTCAGCAGCACCTTAATGTAAATAGTTATGTAAAATTGTCTTTTCGCCATAATAATTCTTGGTATCGTTTTGCCAACAGAAGCGAAAGCACACATCCTGGGTCCAGTGGACTTATATGTGAAAACTGGCAGCTCATTGTCACTGACGTGCATACTGAGTCAGGGTCCGCACGACCTGGGCACGATATTTTGGTATAAGGGTAAGTCAGATTTTAATATTAGCCACCACATGATTTAATTTTAGTATTACCACATGATGAAGGACCATGTTTGTATGACCTCTAAATTCAGTAATGTCAACGTCTTTTGTTATTTATTAGACCTGATCTCCTGTTTCTGAAAATCTGGTGAAAATTTAGATCAATAACTATGTCAAAAAAAACCCCTCTAAAATGGTTTTCAGAAAACAGAGACGAATGTTTATATTGCTTTAAATTATCCATACCTATAATATTATCATCCAAACTATTTCCACCACTAACGCAAAAGTAAGAAATAAACCATTTAACCTAATTTCTCCTCCCCAGGATCAAACATAATAGAGTATAAGGAACTAGAAGAGAACGAGCTGCAAGAAGAGCCTCGTGTGAGACTGAAGACGGAATGGACGGAGCAGCTGACGTCACGGCTGACGGTAGAGAAGCTCCTTCCAGGGGATAGCGGGAATTACAGCTGTGTGCCGACGATGGCCGAAGCGGCTTCGGTTAACGTGCATGTTATTAATGGTGAGAATTTCTTCAAAGATTTTATTTTTTCCTCATTATGAAGGCGATGGGGAATGTCTGCTCCATTTTTATACGGTATATACAAGCTCCATCTCTTCCCCATACTGGTGTAAAATTACTTTTATAAGAAGGTGGTGGTGGGTACCCAGAGCCTACGACGACGTGTGTCCGTTTACCTAACTGACTTAGGTACCAAAATGTGCAAAATAGCCGGAATATTATGATAATAACCATTTATTTTTGGCTACACGGCCCATGGACTTGTAAAAACTAACATATATAGTCGGAATATTTTATTCCTCAACATAGCTGTCAAAAATAAAAAAACAGAAGCAGACAGTTGAAATGAAAAAACCACAACAGTTTCACAGGTTCTATGAAACTTTTCAACTTACATAAACATCAGACTATTATATTATTAGATCTTAGTTCCGTCCATATTTCGCAAACGTCTCAACTCAAGTTCCGAATTAAGCCTTATTATAACTTTATAGTCTACTCAAGTGCACATTACACGTGAATTTTCGACCCCGTCCATCAGATATAAGTTGCCACTTACGTCACCCTTGTTTAAGATATGGGGTGACCTACATACGTAGCGAGTACATATTATGTAGCAAAGGGTCACATGGAAGCAGCCATGATCGTGTTATGTGAGATCTTAAGCACACATTAACTGTTGCTGTCTCTCACTGTATTATAGAACTAGAAAAAGTCTGAAGATGATAATTGCTGTCAAATGAAGCAGAATTCTAATTTCAATAAAAGTTTAGGCGACAGACTGGAATATTGTGACATCCCAAAAAATGCTAAAGCTTTGACAGTTTCGACTGTTACCATTTCTACCAAGCTCTGAGTATTATTTACGCGCCTATGATTTTTTTTTTTTTTCAAAATCTCCCAAAACAGGACAATAATAACCAGATAGCAAGCTTTGCCAGCTACGTAGCTAACTAGCTAGCTATGGCATTATGTATGTGCTTAAAGTATTAAATAAGTTAATTAATCAAACCAAAACTAAATCATTTATTTCAGGAATACACGCATATAAAATTCAAACCAGATTACATAATATGATTATTATTCATTTATCATAAATTATTAAATTATTACAAAACAATCAATGTTACATTACAATAAAGCAATAGATAAATATTATTTTAGCAGGAATATTAATTGCAATATAATCCAAACAAAAAAAAAACCTCTTTTATAGCCCTCAAACTCAAACTCAGACTCAAACTCAAAGCATTTATTTCAAATAAACCAATTACAGGCACTTTTGAATTGTCAAGGGGTCGGTCAGTCAGAAAGACGAAGCTAGTTGCCCATTCCAAGCGTAGTAGGTTCCTATAGAGAAGAACGGACAAGAAACTCCACGGAAACTCTTCTAAATCAAAATATGTTACATCATTCATGTGAGAACAATGTAGAAAGACGTGCACGTTAAAAGCGTCCGTAATGAAAATATAGAAACAATTTAAAAAATAATATTCCTTTCCCTCAATATTCCATTGTCCGATGAATAATAATACTGATGAAAACTAAATTCAAAGAATATGTTATGCCCTAAGTAGCCTTGGTTTTTAAATCTTCGTCCATAAATCCATTACCTAACATAAAATCTTCTTTTCCAACAGGCGAGCATCCAGCAGCAATGCAGCATGGAAACGCTAACACGGCATCTCCCTGCGCATTGTCGGTTAATTTACTCATTTCATTATACTGCACGCTTGCGACTCTCTACACTAGCACTGTAGATGGATTCAGATGAAAATTACACAAGGTACTATGAAACAACATTATAATACGGTGTTGTTATGTATAAACAAGTCTTAGGTAGATTTTGGTAAGAGGATAATTAGTTGAGGACGTGAATTTTTGTGTGGTAGACGTTTTACGAAAGACTTGTGTTATCTGTTACTATAACCTCATTCATTATATTAGTTCTGTTGAATCGCTGAGAATTTTGTTTACTATGAATCTATACTGCATTCGCGATTTTGTTTCCAAACATGTAAACGAATAAAATTTGTTTTTGGAAAAACAATTTTAACACATAAGTTCTGTTTGCGCTACTACTTATTTTTATTTAATGATTTTTCAATAATACTAGTTATTCTAAAATCAACAGATTAATTACACTGCATACAGTTCAGAAAATAAAATCAATTGGAAACAATAATTTGAACAGACTATAGTGTGTTTTTAATTACTTACTTCTAATGCTATTTGTGGAGCTATACAGGAAAATTAATCTGGCGTCTGTGTATTTTTAATTAGGAACGAAGCATTGAGCAACAAGATGCGCCCTAAGTTTTAAAATTAATGACTAAATTATAATTTGAATTAATAATTTTGTTTAATTTCATGGTTAGTTTAGATCTTTACAAGAAAATATTGAATTAAGTATAGTTTCAGTTTTATCACAGAAATTACCTAGCCCGAATGGAATGTCCTAATAACCATCTAACAAATGATTAAATTAATTCCTTTCGTTCGTATTTTATTTAAATGTGTCAGGACTAGGACCGGTCCAATGGCTTTTAAATGTGTCAGGACTGGTCCAATATGTTTTAAATTGAAGGATTTTAACGGACCAGTTGTAAAGGGCGATCAAATATTCAAGTCCCTTGCTCTTTGCTTCTGAAGTGTTAATTTCGATTTTGTCAATGGGATTTTTAGTTCAATGAGCTTGTTCAGTGGCTTTATAGAATTACGTTTTGGCTTTGGTTTTGTGAAATTGGTTTTAGTTGTCTTTTGTCTTGCTGTGGGTTAGTTTCTTGGTTCAGTGTTTAAGTACAACGTTTTAATGGAATAATTTTTAAACAGACAGTTTTGGAAATGAGTTTTTGTTTCTAATATTTTATTCTCTTAATAACACAATAATTCACTTAAATGAGAATAATAACTTAATATAAAACAATATTGTTGGGCGTATCACAAAAACTAGACATCTAAACAATCATTATTTCGTGGGTAAATAAAAACAATTGTAAATGTTCGCTAGATACACGAGTTCAAAAGTCTTATACTTATTATTTTTCTTCCATTTGACGACCATGATACAATTTGGATTTATTTATTGAGAATTGCTATTCAAACCTTTACAGAAATATTATTTTCGTTGTTTTTATTCCCAGAAAACAGGAATTCTCCTTTAGATAAGTAAGTCTATCACATTAAAAAAATCACGTCCGTAACTATTATCCATAAGAAAACCTTTTTCATTGAACTGTGTATAGAATAGCCTTCATGTTAATAAGTTTTAGGCTAAGATACGAATATATTGTAATTATATATTATTAATTTCACTGTATTGCCGGAATTATCTTTGTAATGTATAGTTTCTTTATAAGAGACTTTACTAAGAGTGTGCAGAATTATGTCTTTTTTTTATTGTAGTAACTAAGGTTCCAAAGATTACGGTGGCCGCCACATAGCGTCAGCAATATACCGTCGAATGTCGTCACTGCAACGTTATTTATGAAAAGTTGGTGTTGGTGGCTATGTTGGTATGTTTTCCTAGAGATAGTTTTTGACACCGTGAAGTCAAACCCCGATGCTATCATTATCATGACAACCGTCATTGTAGCCGCTATGAGGCGGCAACCACTGTCGTAGGAAACCAAAGTTTGACACCAAATGTCTTTATTAATTTTACAATTGTATTACTTGACTAACAACACACATTTTTAGAAAATATAAAAATTTGGGGCTTCTCTGTAAACGTTTCCCTGAACCCTGACATTTTCAACTCTAATTCATTTAGCTTACAAAATAATAATGAAGTAAAATATTTTTGAATTAAATTTAAATTCTTTAAATTCTTCGTAACTTTTCGTCTGTATATTATGTATTATTTTAAAATTAGTTTCTTATTTATTTAAATGAAAAACATTTCTATGTTAAAAAAAACAATTTAAAATTATACACAATTTGGAACTGGAACCAATTTACTAGTAGTTTGCACCAACTTGAAAATTCTATGAACACTGACCCAGCTTTACCCACTACACTATTTTATTCAAGAAAAAATGGCCTTCTAATTTCGGCAAAATGTAAATAAAGTTAATTTAATGTTAGATAGGTATACCATTGAAAAAAGTGGGGTATAATTTATAAGAGTTAGCGATTGTAAAATAAAAAAATAGTAGAATTTTTAACTGTCAATGCTATTAATATTTCAAAATGGCAAAAGAGACAAGCGTTTTAACTTCGATATTATATAAAATTCATGAAACACAGCCCAGAAGCTAACAAACATGTTCTAATCTACCTTTAAATCCGTCTGATCTAATGTTTACCATACGCGTTTACGGCCGCAAGATCGCTGCATACACGAAAGTGCAGATGTATTCTGTAAAAATCTCTCCGTGAAAACTTAGATAAAGTGAGCTGTCATTAGTGTGATCCCTAGCATCAGGTGGAATGACAGCTCATTTCACCAAAGATGTCACGGTGAGATTTTTACAGAATAGGTACTTTGGCAGTTTCGTGTCCGGTCAGATTGATCTTCTGTAGATGAACCCCCCCCCCCTGTTCAGAACCGCACCATGTAATACCAGTCTTTCTAAAAAACAATAAATTGCCACCTAATTAAATTATGTGTGATTGAACTATTGGTACATTAAAAAGTTAACTCTTTAATGATAGTGAAAATGGACATGGTCCTTTCCCTATGTTTTTAGGAAACTTCTGCTGGTAAGACTAGTAATTTCCACAAAAGTATTTTCTGTTTTTGTCAAAGCAATGGAACCTTTTTAAAAACCTTTCAACGAATTACTTTTAGTTTAGTTGCCAATCTCTTACAGTTTGAGCTAGCAATTATACTTTTCCTTGTATTCTCTTTGCGAAATCTTTTTAGCAATTTAATTTAAGTTTTAGATATTATTTAGCTATTTCAATCCTTTCCTTCAAAATTGCGAAAATGTAAGAATAAATAAAATCATTACCGTTTAATTTATTTTTAGCAAGTTTGAGTAAAATAATTTTGTAGGTAAATGTAATTTATTATTAATTATTGAAATCCTAAAAGACTTGTAAATTTTATAGGAAATAATATTATTATTTTTTGTTTCTAACATTTAAATCTATACTGTTAGAATTATTACACAATTATTGTTTTCAGATATAAATGTTATATTTAATTGTTAGGAAATTTATTGTAAATAATTATATTTAAACAGATTTATAAGTACACGATCGAACATAAAATAGCACGGAATTATACTTGTATTGTTACTTTGTAGTTGTTTTTCTAGTCGAATGTTTAAATAGGATAAAAAATAATAAAGTGTAATATAAATTGTAAATAATTATTTGTAAATAGTAAAATAATAATAGTTTATTGAAAAGATAATTATTTGTGATTTTTATTTATTATAACTATTATGCAATAATGTGCGGTAGACAATCTGAACGTTGAGAAAAAGTTGGATTACTTTCAAAGACAATTTACAAATCGTAGAAAACTGATAAATAAAATGATTATGTAACTAATGGTAAGGCAAACTTTGACAAATAAAGATAGAAACATTAAAATCGTGTTTTATTTTTCAATAAATTAATTTAAGTAGGTCCATATTTTATTTTATACCACCAAAAAAAACGACGTTACGCAAATCCAAAACAACCCCTACACGCATCAATTCATCAGAATCATCGTACTAGAGATAAATAATAATAATATGAGATACCAAAATGGTATTCTAACGTGTCTGCATTGTACACGTATACGTGCCTTCACAACTATATAGGCTACATAAAAGCACACGCTCGTAACCCATGACCGTCAAAAGTCAAAAACAGGAATAGTCACCGTAGCCGACATTGACATCGATATGGTATATAGGATCAAAATAAATTAGCTAGCGAAACTCCGCAGTCATGATGGATATCGATATCTAAACAAGACAAAATAAATAAATAAAAGTTTTTTTTTTGGGGTCGATCCCCACTTGAATGTGTTACTTGAGAAATTCTGTTTTCTTTTCTTTTACACGTTTAGATATCACATGAAGTATACACAAAAAAAACGGATTTTTTATCTCATGATATTTTAAGCGGCGGATTGCGATTGATGACCCCAAAAAACTCATCAAGATAACACTCACAGCAGGTCTTTTACTTCAACACAAATCTCAATTAGCCCATATCTCAAACTACAATACAATAATACCTAAAATACAATACCTAAAAAACCAGAATACAAAAAAACAAAAACAAAATCAAAGAATACAAATAAAATCTCAAGAATAACACAGGACTTATGATAGACTGATACATAAATATGACAGCGGCATATTCAGAAAAGATGAGGCAGTAAAAACTATAATAAAGTTACGTTTATGATCTTTTCCTACTATTTTACTATTCTAGGAAACGGTACGTGCCTACGGAGATATTTTTATAGCTTGAATCTTGGTGACTGTCTGCATGAATAAGATGTTTGGTTCGGTTTTGTATAAATAAAATATCAAGATTTAAATGTTTTCCATAATATCAGCCAGCCGACCGTTTTTATTTCTCTGCTAGGTATTTCTATCTAGCAAAGAAATAAAAACGGTCCGCTGGCTCACAGAGTACAGAGACGTCTGGGCGGCCGCTGCTGGAGGTGACATTGTCAATCATTTCCATACAAACCAATTGTGTCTCCGTTTACCGCACTATGATATATATGACGTATATAAGCTCAAGCGGTCCGTGACAGAAATTGTTCCCTCAACACAATTTCCGTGCCATGAATTTTGTTATGCTACGGCTACATTGTCACGATGGAGCGAACTAAACTTCGCTCCGCACCGCTCGACGTCTCGCTGAGTAAAAGAAAACGCACTAAGTGTAGTTCGCGTTATCGCGACAGTGTAGCCGTAGCATAAGTACGACCGTCGCTAGGCGCGTAGAAAAGGGTTTTGTCGACGGGAGAATAGACAAAATGGCAGATTCTGATTGTTTATCTGCCATTTTGTCTATTCTTCCGTCGACAAAACCAGTTTTCTACGGTGGTCATGCTACGCGCGCTGGTGAGGAAAAGAAGATTAATCACCGCATTTGACCGCTGTGGTCTTCTCAGACAATTATTATTATACAAGTTTGATCATTATATTTACAGAGAGTTATTCATAAAAAAAAATCTTCTGTATTTGGATCAAACCGTTCTTCTTCTATTACATGTGACTTAAACATAACTGGCGAAATCTGAGGTATTTTACAATTAATTAATAACGAAACATACAAAGTAAAATTATTCATTCAATCACGTCTATTTACCAAATATGAGTAATAAAATAAAATAAATATAACAACAACGTAACAATTAAATGAGCGCAAAACTGCATAAATTATCCCTCAGTAATTAATTTAAACATCATCTTGTTTGCTAATGTAATTAATTAAACCATTAAATTAAAGCAAAATTCGAATGTATAATTTGGTACAAATCGTCATAGTAATCTGAGAGTGTATTATGCAACAGTGTGGTTAAAAAAAAATATATATATATATATTTAAATAGGTGGTGGACCTATTTGAAAATATATATTTGACATACTCGATAGTCGTATATCCCTGTGTTGTTCTACATCTTCAGAGAACTGTCGATGTATTTTGTGGTGAAGGTGAAGGTGAAGTGAGCTGTCAGTCAATAGCTAAATAGCCAAGTAGATAACAAAATCAAACATCACAAACGCGCATTTGATATTTTGTTCTATATTTTTGTGAAGCAAGCAAAATTTTCTAAAATCCAAGCTAAGCAGGCCTTTGGTAGCCAAGACATTTTTTTCAACAAAATAAAAATTATCGATATTATGATTGCACAAATCTTAATAGATCGATAATTTTTAATTTTCCTCATGGCTGCATCTTGTGGTATCCATCGAAATTCTAGCTACCAAAGTGGTCGAAAACATCGCAGAAGTCCCGCCACAAAAAGCTATTGTTAGGTACTTTTTTTTATTAAAAAGAAGCTTGCTTTGATGGTTTGAGGTGGTGGTGAGTGGAAACGCCGGGAAGAGACGGCGTAGAAGAACATATTATTATAGTGACCTTATTGGTGATGTTCTTCAGAAAGGTCAGGCGCATAGTACTCGCAACCGGCGTGCGTAGGTATATGTCCTAAACGAAGTATGTAAGTATGATGTATGAACGAAAACGTAGCAAAATGAGTGTGGAAGGATCGTAGCCGGTAGCGTTCTGTAGTTCCTACCTACCCACATGAGAAGACGGCGTGTGTGTATAAAATCACGCCGTCTTCCGTGTATGTAAATCTTAAATACTTTGATATTATTTACGTAGCATATCAATACTTTTATTACGTCTCAAGCACGATTATCGCTACTTTTTATACGATATCAAATCCCTAGGCATAAAGAATGTCACAGTGGAGTCACGGAGTATATTATGCAACAGTCAGCCATGAGGCATTATTAAATAAACAAAATATTATACTCCGCGTGTGACATAATAATATACCTCTATATGGCTTCACCAATTTCAGTTATTGCATCCGTCTCATGCATGTTGTATAAGGCTGGCGAAATGCAATTATTTCGTTGGTTCTGTTTTGCATTACATTAGAATTTTATTTTGATGCTAATTTTTGTGTTAGCTGCTTCTTTTAGTATTTGTTTTTAAGTTAATGGAAACAGTATTAATTTTAATTAAATAGCGATGAACACGCAAATAGTTAATTGCTTTTGCAACGGCTACCATCTCTTCACTGGGTTTCACTCTTATTAAAGAATATATTGAGAGAAAAAACATATCCAATATCATATTCTACACAACAAAGAAATGAACGATAAGAAAACAGATCGCTGTAGGGTAATTGCGTAAAACACTAACAATTTATAATGCCTTTTTTTAAATTTCGTGAACTTGATATATTTCATCTCTGGAACACATCCAAAAGTATGCGACACCTTTCAAAATTGATTGTAACATCGTCAAAAATAGCAGTCACCAACATCGTCCATTTCCTCTCACCAAAACCCGACTGAATGCTTTGATTGTGCGCCTCCATAATTGATGAGAGGTGGAATGGCAATGTTACCTTCGTTCGACATTATTACGACATTTCTACTTCCATTTTGTGCTTTATTCGATGTATGGAAGCGTTGGCCGGTGGCGAAGTATTTACCCTGGTTATTGCTTTTAATTGGTCGCCAGTTTACGTGTTTTCAATTTGAATGTATCTGGTGAGGACTGTTCGTGTTGTAACAGCTTTTGTAAAAGTGGGTTTGAGTTCGTTTTATTAATTTGCCACCGATTTTCAAAAACGGCCATGTTACAACTTGATTTTTTTAACTGCGTGCTTAAACCTGTCAAAGTCGTAGGTTGTAAGTATTGAATTCACTCGCACAGTTAGTTACACTCCTCAGTACGACGCCTCTTATTACGGTCTATACAATTAATTATTCGTGTCGTTTTCACAGTTCTGTCATAACTATTATTCGTTAAGTTGTTATTTAAATCATTGTTGTTTGTTATTTATTTTAACGTTAGCAGGCGCACAGAAAATTCGGGTTATAACCATGAAAACTATGTTTTTTTCTTTACGTCGCTTTTTGAGACAACTCTTGAAAAATTATCACCACTCTATTCGGATTTGCTTAGGAAAGAAGAAATAGCTCAACAAACTCTCCTGTAAATAACAAAAACATCATAACTGATTCACCATACACGAACCATTTAAAATCTCGCTTAAACAATCATTCCCATCACGAGCAGCAGCTAACCACTTTAAATTCTCTTACTCGCCCTCAAACCTGACCACTGAAGCTATTCCACTAAACAAATGAAGTTCAGAAGTTCCTTGCGTAGGTAGGTAAAATCTATAGTAGTATTACAATTTCTTCAATTGACTATGATACAAGTTTAATGTGACTAAGTCCAAGGACAGATATTGTAAATGGCCAAGCGGACATTACAGCTGCAAGAGAGAGAGAGATTTTGCTTACAAGAAAGTGCAATGCGGCCCAACTGTAGCGTGTGTTGATTCATAGAAAATGTAGGTAAAAAAGTTATGAAGGAGGATTTTGACGATGCGCTGTGGCGCGGCCGCCCCAATCCTATGTCGTAAAAAATTTGCCCGTGAGATTAATACAAATACGGCAAAGTACGAAAAAAAAAAAGTTTTTTTTTGTTAGTTTTAGTAAACATAACATAACATCACGCCTGAATTCCTCGAAGGGTTAGGCAGAGGTGTACCTATACTATACCCACATTTGGCTAGTTCTGTTTATGACCCATGGAATAGAGGGAAAAACGCTTTGCCCGACTCGGGAACTGAACCCAGGACCTCGTGCTGAGAAATAGCGCTTGAGACCACTAGTTCAAACTAGTAAAAATGTAGTAAAAAGCGCCAATATGCGACAAGCTGTGGGTGATTTGATTAGGCTTGTGGTTTGCACACCCGCTTGTCTCTCGCCAAGTGTATCTCAACTTCACCGAAAATGAAACATTGCGACAGCAGCATGTAGTGGCCACTAGCCGTGGAGATGTGACAACTTCTAGCCTATTATATGCCGGCGCTTATAAATAAGACGTAACCGTTTAACGGAAGATAATTCTGATGACTCTTCGTGCGACGAGTGCTAATGACTGCATGGATGAAGCAAAAGAAAAAGGTACATCCCAACAAGCGTGTGTTTGTGACAGGTTATTGGACATGACGTGTGTCATTGTGCCAGCGATTTAGAAATGTCTAGATATCAATATAGTCAAATATGACGCATTTTGTAACTTCCCATAATATGGAGGGCGTCCCAGATGTTGAAATTTATAAAATTCTTGTGTAAATTTATAAAATTTACACAAGATTTCCATACAGTCACGTATGACGGATTGTGTAACCTCCATATTATGGAGCCGTACACAGACAAGGACATTTTAAAACCTCCATAATATGGAGGTTACACAGATGAGTTGTGAATCGTGGCACATGGCGTTATGTGGTTCTTGCCTCCTAAGAAAAAGCTTGTGTTATGTACGAAAAATCTGCCTAATGTTTTGACAAATCCCTAATATCACGACCTTGAAGAGCTAAAGAAATATACACTGTTATATTAATACCGTGATACTTCTGCACCAATCCTACCTACTGTTCCAGCTGTCAATATTCCGTCGAACTGCCTATAATGCGGTAACAGGTCTCCAGCATTCAATGCTAATGTAAATCTAGGAATAGTTCTGTCTGACTGGCAAGTGGCAAGCGTGGGCTATTAGGGGTTAGTGAGGGTCTGGCGGGATTAATATCACGACTATATTTCCCAAGAAGGGGTTAGCAGAGGTGTACCAACACTCACATTTCGCTATTTATAAGTACCTTGTAGAAGAGGTTGAAACTATTACCATTACATCAATTGATGTAAATGGACTATGGGCTACTACTCAGAACTTCCTGAACGAAATACACGAAAATACTTTGGCTGAGCTGGACATCGAACACAGTAACCTATGCTTAGCAATGGCACTTGCTTACACTGGACCAACGAAGCATTTAATCTAATATATCTCGAGGGAAATTTAGATATGGGCTTATTAGGATTCTATTCCAAATCTTTGTTGCTATGTAGAAAAAACTTCGGCAGCGAGAAACGGCAATAATCAAACAAATGACTATCAATCAAAACGAAACTACTAGTTCTAATCAATTACTTACATTGAGTAATTAATTTAGTAGGTATGAAAAGCATTGATCATATGGGAAGAAATATAATGTAATTAGTGAAATATATGAAACATTACTGAGAGGCAATCTCTTCTCATACAGAAAAGGACGACCATTAATTACTAAGCTTGCTAACTGCAAGTTGGCGGTTTCAGACCATGTAGTCTTGGATTCCTCAAGATGTTTCCTTTGTTTAGGGAGAAGATCCGAGTTTCTAAATGTCTGGAACACCACAATTTGTCTCATAAAGCAATAAAATCACGAAAATTGCAAACTAAATTCTAAATACCAACATTACGAATTCGTACTGAAACACATAAACATACCATTTATACCAACATTCAGGATTGCACAGCTAATATATTTATGAGTATGCTAAACAAGGTATTATTGAGAACTACCGTAGTAATGCGTATGTATGTACGTGTGTACAGCCACTAATCTTAGTGCGATGTAGCTAATGAATATATATTGCCTCTTCAACAGAACAATGAAACACATCATGGTTCCTTTTAAGCTTTTGTACAAGTGTGTTTGAATTGGTATAGTTTAGGTTAAGATCTACTTTAAAAGAGATTTTCGTGTCGAAATAGATCCAGTAATCTATTTCGACTACTTAAACATCACATAACATCACGCCTGTATTCCCCGAAGGGTTAGGCAGAGGTGTGAAATGTGTGTGTCACATTTCACCAGTTATGTTTAAGTCCCATGTAATAGGGGGCGAGCCTTTGCCATCAACCAGCACAAATCCAGACTGCTACCGAGCAATTCCAGATGGAAAAACTCAATAACACTTTGCCCAACCTGGGAATCGAACCCATTACCTCAAGCTCAGCAGTAGCGCTTGCGACCACTAGACCAACGAGGCAGTCTAATATTATTACTCCTCTCTCTCTCTCTTTCACTACTACTTCCTGTATTTCTCGGATCATGAAATGAATAGATTTCAAAATGATGTGACGCTTGGTGTAAAAGCCAGAAGCATTTGCATACATAGATTGGTATCAACAGATCGATCTAAGTCTAAAAATACCTGAAAATTTACTTTACAAATTGGAAAACATGCACAGGACATTATCTGCATTTATATCAACTTAAACGTAAAAATTGATTTCTCTTTGACCACAAATAACACAAAGGTATACCACAATACCACAAAGCTACGATATTTAAGTCGATAATACTTTTCATCATCATAATTATCGACGATAAAACTACAATAGCTATTCCAATAAACCAATAAATTATCATCAGCAACCAAACCCTTCAATCGCTCAATCACTTACGGCAGCTTCTCAAAATTCCAAATAACACCTATAATATTAAAATACATAAATAAAAAGGCATTCGACTTTTTAATTCCGCCAGATTCCCAAGTATTCGAGGGTCGAGTGCTAACAAAAAATTTTAATATTGACAAAACGTCTTTTATATCGCACCAATTTAGAAAAGTAATTTTTCCCTTTTGAGAAATTCCTCCTTTTGTAACGTACCCATTGTGAGATTGGTCTTCGTTCCACCTTATATTGAATAAGTGTGGGTATTATGAGGATTTCTTCCTTGTTACTGACAAATATTCGTATTTTTCTGATGTCATAATGGGTATTTATGTTTTCTTAGCTGTGACGTCTTTATTTTCAACTTCGTGTTGGGTATAAATTAGAATTTGATGTTTTTTGTTGTTATTTCTTTGACCTGGGGATTTATATTTATAGCCGGGAAAGCAAAAAACACTTACAGTAGGTATATTTTTTTATTAACGTTGGTCACCTCATCGCCTTATTCAACGTTGGAAACGCTCCATATTTTTTCTAGTTACCAAGCGCTTGTTTCTCATTCAACAAAATCTGTTTATGTAATTCAAAACGTATCACGTAAATAGATATAAAATATTTTAGGTACCTACACCCTTCAATATTTTTTCGAAATCAATCTGCCTAGACTTTTCCCAACTATGTTGGGGTCCACTTCCAGTCTAATCGGATGCAGCTGAATACCAGTATTTTACATAGAGCGACTGCCTTTCTTACCTCCGCAACCCAGTAACTAGGTAATACAATGCCCCTCGGGTAAGACTCAGACTTTCGGGCTTCTGACGACCCGTAATGACTGTCAATGATCCACGAATGACAGACGGGACCAACGGCTTAACGTGCTTTCCGTGGCATGAATGAGTCTCGGTATGTAAAGAGTGTCACCCATCCACGAACCAACCCCGACAAGCATAGCTTAAACTGATAGATCGATCTGTGCGGCTGTTATTACTTATACACGAGTTAAATATTGTTTCCAAATAAATTACTCAAATTAAAAACCAGTTCAACCCGAAAATTATATTTCCAGATGTTAATGTTAGCTCCTCATAAACTATTACAACAAATGGTCAAACGCGTGGCGAGCGAAGTAATCGCCGTTATTAGGGCACAGGTGGCCGATGTTACGCATCCACGAAGGATAATCCCTTTTTACGACTCCCATGGCGAGTGTAGGGTTATCTAAGTTTAAACTGTGAACCAAAACGGATTAAGAGCGTTTCTGCTCTACTCTACTCTGATCCGTTTCGCGATCACCATCGGAAAAACCATAGTTTGTCATACAAGGTACTCCAACAATAGTATAATCATTATTCTCCTGACCTTTTCCCAATTATTTAGGGTCTGTGACGTCTTTTTCTTCCATATAGATTATATATGGAAGTCAGCCGTCATCTCTGTATTCAATTTCTTCCTAGCTATACATTTATTTCACACAATCCATCCATCGTTCCTTTGGTCTGCATCTCGTCTTATAGCCATCCACATTCATATTGAACGTTTCTTGTCACATGCTCCTTATACTTTCACATTACATCTATATTAGTAATATTGTTATAATGAGGTAAAATTCTTTGCTTGCTTGTAAAGGTGTCTACACACAAAACCTTCAAAATGTTGGAGCAAGCCGGATAACTTTTGTTTAAAATGCGACACCCTAAGAAGTAATCTCTGGAAGGAAAGAAAACAAAGAATTATAAAGTATTATTATAATGTATAATATAAAATAAAGTATTAGATAAGTAATGTATAATATTATGTATACTCTGAAGTTGGAGAAACATAGTCCTTAATGATGAACACTTCATCACTTTGCAAGGAATTAAATAATTATTTAATTTCGTAGCGACGATGCTTTCACAAGAAAGGTAATTAATTGTGTCCAATTCAGTATGTCCGAAGTTAATAACTGATTTTGTAGCCAGCATAATTATACAATTGGGAATGTTATTGCGTCAGTTACGCGGTTTGGTATTGTGAATAAAAGAATCGTTAATGGAAATATAAAAAAAAAAGATTGTGCTATTGACTTCAAGGCAATGAGATTTCGTAGCGACAAAAATGTCGAACTTCCATACAAACTTTCATCACCTATTTAATCCCTTTCGGGGATGAATTTAAGCGAGCACTAAGCAATGTTTTTATTTTTATTTCATTAAGTTGATCTTTTTATAAGGATCTTATATTGAAAACCATTTCTTCAGACAAAAGGTAAAAAGGCATTGCTTAAAAAAAAATGCAACTTAAAAAGAGATAGCAAAGTATTCCAAAGAAATAGGACGGGATACTCTTATTACCTACGATAAAACCATTATAGAAATTTTCATTCCCAGAAATTATATAGACAATTTCCTTGCATATACAGATATTTCTATAGAGATAAACATACAGATAGTTCATAATTATTATAGCAATCCTGATTCCCTTTCACTTCCCACTTCAAAGGGATCAAATCTCAACTTGCATTCAACTCTAAGTTAACACCACCATTTAGTTTAATTATCTGTATATATATATCTTAAATTATCGTTTGAAGTATTCTTGAAAGGGATTTGATTGTTAATGAGTACTTGCGTTTTGAAGTACGTTTGAGATTTTTGATCTTATGCTGGTTCGTCTTCCTTGTTGTTAATAGCTAATATATTCTCTGCTGAAAGATGGTAAAAATAGATGGGTTATTCAACGAAAAAGGGAGTTTAATTGAGTTATCTATACTTCTATAATAATATTATAAAAAGGTACAATTTGTTTGTTCGTAAGTTTATAGGGGGTAATCTCCGGAACTAATACTCGGATTTGGAAAATTACAGATTTTAATATACGAACATTTTGGCTTAGACACGACTATTAAACGTAAGCCTGTTACAGCCCTTTACCTAACATTGGTTCCTGTTAGTTTGGCTGTGTATTATCCAACTACCCATTTGATTGATTCCAAATAAACCTGATTGATTATTATCCACCCGAATGAACTCACAACAAAGGCTAGAGTATTATTGAGCGTTTATTAAGCCCTTGTACTGTAGGTGTTGTTCTAAAGACTCAATTTGCATTCAAACTTCTATCCTTCGTCAGACCCGAGTAAATTCCTTTCTTAGTGTATCTTGACATGGTCTAGGAAACGTCTTCCGAATTTCCTGAATGTATATCCTGAGATACCTATAGGTGTGTAGTCATACACTGCCAGCGTCAGGCACTTATTAGTTGTCTGGCATTTTTGCTGAACTGGGCCTTTTTGGCGCAGCCGTGAGGCACACTTCCCTGCTAATTTCTTACATCGTACTTTACATTTTTTATTTGATTTTTATTTTATCTTTTCATCTGCTGTATATTATATTGTGTGCCTTTTAGTCTGTGTTAATTTTTTTCTTTTTTTTTTTCTTTTCTTTAACTACTTGGGTGTACTTTAATGGCAGTAGCATAAAAAGATCAAAATATTTCAATTCAGTTTCTATCCCTTTATGCTAATTTGAGTGGACTGTTCATTCACTGCTTTTGGCTTTTTAAGTGTTACCCGGTTGTCGAGGTCAGATCATGATCATGTTGATGAGTCGCTCCATGTAAAATACCGGTTTTTAGGTGCATTCGGTTCGACTGGAAGCCGACACCAATATAGTTTTTTTTTTTTACCACATTGGGAAGCTCTTGGCCTGAATCTCATCTGATAGTAAGTGATGATCAGGCCGAAGGTGGAAGCGAGCTTCACCCGGAATCCTCAACCACAGAGGAACTGGCTATCTTACCTCTTACTGCCGGAACACAACAATGCTGGTAACATTGTTGTTATTGCGACAGACTTAGGTAAGATGTTAGTAGCTAGCCAGGCGGACTTAAAACAAGCCCTACCACGAACCAAACCGAGCAGATTTTTTTTTTCCCCCACTGGGAATCGAACCCGGGACCTCTGGGTCTAAGACAGGTGGTCTAGCCACTAGACCACAGAGGCGGTTAAAATGTGTGGAAAAGGCAAGGTTGATGATGAAGCAAAACATTGACAGCAACCACTTACTTCTGCCAACTTTTGCTGACCGATTAACAGTTTCACTACTTAATTGCGACATTTAGTTTTGGCAACCCACATTTCAAACCGCAATTAGTTGAAACTGCTAATAAATATTTGAAACAAATATTTGACGTCACTAAACCGTTGTTAATTGGTTACAAAATGTCGATATCTAATTCAATCACAATATTGGTTTTCCGCAAGATTTCTTAATTGGATTGGATCAATTTGGATTTTAATGGTCACAGTAAATTGATTGTTTAATAAAAGATTCCATAAAAAACAAATCAGTCAGATTTATATTACCATTGGTCACTGTCATTACTGTCATCACTGTCTTCAATCTTCAATTTCTGTCTTTGTTGTTCTTCTGTTGGCCTTTTGATGGCCTAATTGAAATAAATGACTTGACTGTGACACTGTGACATGAACAGGTATCATTATTATTTATTTAACTATTTAAGATCTAACATTAAGGTGGACGCTCCAAGGTAGCCCGCGAAATTCAAATTTTCTTGCGTTTTTTGCAATTTGCAGATCAGTGTCAGGTTGTATGTTGATTAAAATATGATTTGCGATCGTAACAAATATGGCTTTAAAGAATTATAATCATTAGAATCAGCAACACAGCTCCTTATGTTGGAATAATCCTCAAATGTCATGATTTCATGATATAGTCATTCAATAGGATTATAATGAACTTAGAGAGTTGTATTGATGATTTTTATGACTATAATTCTATAAATAAATATATGATACGGGCGCAAACCATATTTAGATTAACATACAAACTGATACTGACCTGCAAATTGCAAAAAACGTAAGAAAATTTGAATTTCGCGGGCTAGCTTGGAGCATCCACCTTAAACGGTGTCTTTGACCAGTCATGATAAATCCACCTAAAAATATTTTCTAAATAATCCCTATTGTTAAGTCATTCATAATAGATGTTTAGTCCAATAATAATTCTATCCAAACGACATAGCCTTTTCTCATTCATAAATTAATTGGTCTCATAAAATATTGAACGCGTTCAATAAAAAAAATATTGTCATTCATAATCTTTTAATTATAATAATGAGTTTGGTACAAAGTGCTCTTATCTCTCATATTAAAAATGAATGGGTTTGCAAAACATGTAATTTAGCTACTAAGGCTTGAGCAAGGTGCAGCGGGAGCGGAGAGATCAGACGGGGTTAAAATGACCTCATTTTTTATGCAATGTCATTTGTAATTTGGACTCTTCAGGATTTTAATTATGTCCTTTGTAATGACTTTGGTCATTGAATTTTTAAATACAGCTTTTATTTTGGTTACAATTTTTTAAATTCTTTTTCAAATAATTTAATCTTTCTGCTTACGATTTTCGTTGGGAGTATGCAAATTAGTAAAATATTAAAAACAGTTCGGGGTAAGGAATTCCGCAAATGAGGAATATATGTAATTTTGCTTAGGCTTAGGATTGGTTGGCAAATTCCTTTATTTTTATTAAATACAGGTTTCATGTCACCTGTCACGCACTAACCCCGTGGCCAAGACACGCTCAAGCGACACGCGTCTTGCGACAGCGACAAGGGAAAAACCAATGAAAGAAGTTGTTAAGATCATGCCACGAGTCACTGCAACGTGACTTGCGGAGTGACAGACGGAAAAAGGTGAGGCACGCGAGTGTCACTTGACGCAAGTCGCATCGCTCGACGCCGCGCCGGCCGTGGACGAGGCAGCACCTAGCTGAGCGACTTCAACCTGAGTTCTTAATCGCTCCCGCCCATGCTCAGTTCGTTGCCTAAAATCAACGTTTCATTTAATTTATTCATAACAAAGAGTTTTTGTTAACTCACTGTAATTAAGAAACAAATACATTTATCATTTAAAAATGTTTACTGAAAAATAATATCTTTTAATATTATTCAAAGGAATCGGGGATTGTTCATTAAAAACTGTTTCGTTGGAATTTATTATTTTAACAGACGTATTATGTTTAAAAGCCGGATGATACGTCATTATCAGGTACTTTGTAGTATTTCGTCGTATTTTTCCAATTTAAGTAGGTAAAACTCTTACTGTGAGCTTAACAGTTTTCAGTAATTATTTACGTAGGTAGTATGTTCGTACTTTATCATAGATTTTTGACAGTCGTTACGGGTAGTCCGAAGCCCAAAAGTCTGACAAACAGTCTTACCATCAGCATTGTGGAGGTCAGATAGGCGCTTCATTTAGAATACTGGTATTTAGCTGCACCCGGTTAAGATGGAAGCCAATCTCAACATAGTTGGGAATAGTTTAGGCCACTAGGTGTTTTAAATTTATGGATTGCTCTCCTGCTGATTCATTTCTCGTCTTGTGAAACCTTTCACAGGTGTAAAAGTGATATTCTATCAGAGATAACGATGTTGGCAAAGTCAAAAATGTATGGAACTGACGGAAGATACATTATTTGCCTTGCAGTGCCTTGCCAAAAAGCCTTGCTGAAAAATCTAACTGATACTATGTATCACGGATGGAGTCGTTACGGGTGGTCAGAAGCCCAAAAGTCTGACAACCAGTCTTACCATGGGGAATCGTATTACCCAGTAACTGGGTTGTGTCGGTCAAATAAGCAGTCGCTCCAGGTAAATCATGTCATTCAGCTGCATACGGCTAGACTGGAAGCCGACCCCTCAACATAGTTGGGAAAAAGCTAGGCAGATTCATTTTGATTGGAAGATTCATTTATTCGTACATTCAAATCACAACAGTCATTCTTTGATAGCTGTACGAAATAGCTATAACACGACAAATTGAAGTAGACTGTCAATTTGCTTTGCGATTAATTTCCCTGACGGTACAGACTAATAACTCTATCAACTCCAAAGCTCTTAAGCCCAGAGTTTTAATATTTTTAATTTCAAAAACGTCCCTAATTGCCGTGTCAGTTGTCGGTCGGGTTTGCGTAAACATCGTAAATGTCCCCCTAGAGTTGACTGGACCCGTTTTATTTAATTAAGTGGGTACCGCAAGGGTAATATTTCATTGGCGAAACAGTTTTTTCTGGAGAAGTATTCCTGTATAATATTTGTTCTGTACTCTGCTTTTGAGGTCGTTTAATTAGTTAATGTGTGGTTTTACGCTGTTTTCTCAGGGGTTGTAAGGTGGAGATGTGTGAAGTCTGACTTATACTGTCTATACTTAGATACTCTGGTGAGAGATTGATAAGCTATCATAAGGATATAATGTCATAGATGTATTTTAATACACACTTTTGCGTATATTCTAATCCAGATTTAAATGAATAGGAGTAAATAAACTCAACCCAAAGTTGCACTACAACGGACATTCCAGACCAATAAAAAACAGGTCAAGTGCGTGTCAGACCACGCACAATGAAAGGTTCCGTAGTTGGGATGAATTTACCATGTTTTTCAACTACAATGTTAAGTTTTTCAAACTTAACAATGTAGTTGAAAAACATGATCTCCCATATATTCCAACTGCAAATGTAAGTTGGTCGATTATTACTCGTTAACTTGTAGAGCCTACTTAGTTGTGATAGTTTTTCTTTTACGTTCGTTAGACTACGTGAATTGTATCCAAAGACAACTATTTAGCTGGTAATGGGGGACCTTGACTGTAACAAGCACTTTAAAGCTTAATATTTTGCAAACGGATCCCTGAAACGAAAAATGGCTTTCACACACTCACAC
Source organism: Eupsilia transversa (assembly GCA_914767815.1). Lineage (NCBI taxonomy): Eukaryota > Metazoa > Arthropoda > Insecta > Lepidoptera > Noctuidae > Eupsilia > Eupsilia transversa. Next base: position 5,055,776 of record OU611896.1, on the reverse strand, counting down.
TATTTTCCAACGACAACCACCACAATGAGATACACGAGAAAAAAAAACGCCAACTTGACGTGTAGGTACGCTTAAAAATACTAAAATTACCACTTTGTCAGCGTGATTACTATGTATACCTATGCCATATTACAGCTTTCTAGTACTAAAAGTCTGAGCTAAGCAGCTGACAGACAGACAGAATGACCGCTGACAGATATGGCGAAACTTTATGGGTTCCTTATTAACTACGGACCCCTAAAAAATCACTACTTACATTCGTCAGATATTTACCATGCACATCACATAGAACGTACATAATATTCTCGACCGAAAATATCTAACACAGGGCCAGATGTTGACACGGGATCGTAATATCTGACGGATAAAAATGATCCTGAACTAACAGATCTGGGTTGTATTTCGTAATCTCGAGCTACCACACACACTTCTTCGGGTAATAACTCTGATTTTGGGTTATTTTAGCAGATTAGGCGATTTTAGCATATTTGCTCATAAATCAGAGATATTGGTCTAGCCTTAGGTTGATTAAGGTAATCATTAGATGTGTATATTTTATAAAATTTCGATTATTGTAGTGCTATAGACAAAAAAAAACACTACAAAGTGAAAAATGTCATCGGTTATTTCGGTGTCTTTGTTTTTTCACTTTTTAGTTGTGGTACCTACCCCACACAAATTCCAAATACCATTACCTGCGATATAAATAACAGTGATAGGAACTTCTTATAAAATCATCCACATAGACTAAGTGGGAAAAATACGTAATAAAATCATTTAATTTAATTTCAACTACCCAAGCAAAGTTAATACAATTTATATGGAACCAACTCTGAAGACCTACCAAATGAAAAAAATAACCATAAAATTAATTCGAGCCTCGTGAGTTTGTAAGCGTACACACGCATAAGGCTCGGCCGCGCGGTTCGGCCTCATGGAGACACGCAGCCCTAGTGTAGACGCGCCTTTACGTCCTAGATGCGAATAATTTAGTATAAATCCCAAATGAATGACATACACACTCACCGGTCTTTATACCAAATTACATTAATCTCAAAACAAATAAGGCGTAAGATAAAATATACTTCAACATTTTATTATACCCAGACGCCATGTTTCGCTGAAGTCTCTTCCAATAAGAATTACTGATGGTCCTGAAACTTTGGGCCGTCTTCATCTACATTTTATTAAATGGAACTTATTTTAGACGAACTTTTCGGGGTCGCAATTGAATTTTTCATTTCAAACTTGAAGGACGAGGTAAAGCTGATTTAGCCAGTCTCCGGAAGGGAGTGATGTGTCGGTATCTACATCGCCACATGCGAGCTCCGCACTACACTGACGTCACGTGAAATCCTGCATCGCGCAAGCAAAGTTTAACATGCGATCAACTTAAATATAGCTTTCCAATATCAATCATTGGGCAGTTGCCCGCCAGATACGACACCCATCTGGTTGTAAGATCTCCCTTTTCCATAGAGTTACTTTATTACTTCCTGAGGGCCTACAAGTGGCAATCGCTTTCAAAGTTTTTCTTATTTCTGTCGCATTTATAAGCTTTTTGGTAGTTTAAAAGCCAGCCCAATACATTTTTGACTCTTCAATCATCGTTATCGCTGGTAGAATATCGCTCTCTAACTTCGAGCAAGTCCGAACTACCTTCTGTTGGCAGGACCAGGCAAATGCCATGTGAAGTTTGAAACAATTTTTGTTAATCTTGGGGATCGCTAGATTTTTGGTCCTGAAAACATGTTACTATAGCCCCATCGTCCACGACGCTACCCAAAAGTTGTTACAGATTCAAATCACCAATGAGAAGCCAGAATGTCACAGCATATTTCAATGGCAATCAGTACACGACGCGACTTACTAACACATTATTAACTAGTTTGTGATTGGTTTCGTTCTGCCTAAGTAATGCTAAAATCAAACAGTTTGAGACACGGATTTAGATACATTAGAATATCAAACCAAAAAAAAAATGGAAGCTTTAACAAAATTAAAATATATATATCCATTCCTGTCGAAAGTCACAAAACTCAAACTTAATCCTCCCTTGACACCAACAATTTTAATTACATTACCTCCTAAGTAATAAATTATTTATAGATCGAGCCGTATAATTCGGTCTAAGTATGTAATCCAGCCCCGCTTTATGAATATGTAAATAATATAATTAAGAACGAAATTCGTTTCCCATTGGAGTGCCACGATTAACTTTTGGGTATGTTTCTATCCGTAAATTTTTTACTTGAAAAATTATTTCCGTAGCGACATTTTATTCTTGGTTTTTATCGCAATTCTTTAGCAAAATGGCTTTTTAGTCAAATGGGGGATAATCCCACCGACACCCAGTGAGCTGCTAATGAGTGAAGTTGGAGATGGAGTGTCGAAAGTGTTCACTAACCTTCTGGGGACCTAAAAATGTCACTAATGTCGCGATTGGCTTCTTCTTGGATTGGAAAATCGTTAAAAATAATACATGTATTTACCATCGACTGGAAAAGACGAAGAATCGCAATTCTAAGGGAGAAATTAAGGGCCGTATCAAAGCACCACTCTTAAGGAGCTAAGCTTTCATATAGAAGATGCCATCAGCTGAGTTTCATGCCATGTATATCATTCATTGCAACAATTCTAAAGAAGTTTGCATGAGTCATGTCATCATCTATTCTCCCTAGCCTTTTCCCAGCTATGTGGGGGTCGGCTTCCAGTCTAACCGGATGCAGCTGAATATCATTATTTTACATGGAGCGACTGCCTATCGGACGATACCCCTTGGTAAGACTGGTTATCACACTTTTGACCTTCTCACTATCCATAACGTCTGCCAAAGATCGACAAATGAAAGTCGGGACCAACTTAACGGGCTTTCCAAAGCACGGAGGGGTCTCAATATGTAATGGTCACCCATCCATAGACTGACCTCAGAAAGCGTTACTTAACCTTGAAGATCGTTTCGTGCGGCTGTTATTATTTAGCCACGTGCCCGTTGAGTTTTCACGTACAGAGTTCCGGCACGTTGCAACAATGGCTAGTATGAGAAAGGAGTTACTTTCAAAATAGTATGGTTTCGATATACTATGTTTCCAACACCATAAAAATATCTAACAATAATTTAGGAGAAAATCGCTTTTGGTCTCTGGTGAATGCTCCCAGCGCTGGTTGCCAATGGGCTGGTAGCTTCACTAATTTTGCTGACTTATTTTGAAGTATGTACCAATTTGTTTTTGCTCAGCTAACTGCTTGTTAAGCAGTGTTAAAAATACATGCTTTTGTTTATACCAACTGTCAAGGTTATGGAAGTCATCAGTAGATATTTGAAGAGCCTCAGCTGATTTAAAATAATGGTGTTTAAAATTTTTCGTCAATGTATGAATTTTAAATCTACCTCAGAAACTTTGATATCTTTTAAACTAACAACGGCAGTTTGTACTTACTGTTCTTCTCCATTTTCCTCACAAAACTCTGTTTTATCTTTAAACTTCCTTGCAGCTTCAAACTCTTTACATGCAGTTTTTGCGTCACCCTAATCTTGCTTACATTCTGCTCACAGTAGTCTGTCTTTCTGTACATGAAACTTCATAACATTGTTAGACATGCCACTACTAAGAACGAAGGAATACTTTGTATACTGTCTTGAAAAAACTAATAAGGCAACATTTGCTGCACAAAATGTAAGGAGCTTTGTTGTACGAAGTAAAGTTTTTACTATGGAATCCTTTAAATTAAAATATTCGGTCTCTGGAGGTTTATGTGGCTCAAAACATTCATTTTGAACTCTTTTAGTGTTTCTTCATGTTATACCGCTTTGAAGGTATTCTATTGTATTAAGCAAGGTAAATGTGTCTGTTTATTAAAAAATATTATGAGAGGAATGAACTTTCAGGTAGATGGATTTAACTGATTTGCTGTGTTGCATTTTAAAAAGGTTTTGTCCATTTTTTTTCTATTTTAGTCCTTTCGATCATTTTGATTGACGGTAGCTCGAATTTAATAAAATTGTATCCTTATTTTCAAAGGATTGAAATCTTATTAGAATTTCAATTAAATTACCAAGCACAATCCGATAAATTCCCCGAATCGAATTTAAAAATGATAATTCCAAGGATATTTTATACATTTTGCGCCTGACAGATTTCTTATAGCAAAATTATTCTTGAAAGAGAGATTTAAAAAACCCGCAGGCGCCACCTAGTTTATTAATTAAAGGCAGTAATGAGCAAGCGAGTTCATTGACATTTCGCAATAAACAGGACGAGGAGATATCTGGAGCTTTAGTGCCAATATAATGCTCATATTTAATTAACTTTTTATCACAGCGGCCGTGTCATTAAACAAAAGTGTGCAGTTTAAAATTAAAACAGAAGCGGTTCCTGTTTGATATGGCATCTGCATCAAATGAAATTGCCTCGTCTCGTAGCTCAAATGGTCGTAAGTCCGACTACTGAGCAATGGGTCCTTGTTGCGATACCCGTTCTTAGGCCAACCAAAAAACAATTGGCAACATTATGTTAAAATTAAAAATACAAGCACTTCCTACACACATTATAAAAGTCATTTAAAGTCAATCTATATCCACAGGGTCAAATTAAATTAACTAGCGAAACTTCGCGGATGTGATGCGTCTATATCTAACCATAATATAAAAAAAAAATTAAACAGATGAGTTATTTTTGGGGTCATCAACCTCAGGTTGTGTGGTCATTATAACAAAAACAGATCGTTTTGCTCAACTTATACTTCAAGTAACAACACCACCAGATTCCAGATTTGACTTTTTTTGGGGTCATCAACCTCAGGTTGTGTGGTCATTATAACAAAAACAGATCGTTTTGCTCAACTTATACTTCAAGTAACAACACCACCAGATTCCAGATTTGACTTTTTTTGGGGTCGCCGACCCCAAGTAAAAACGAACATTTGTTTTTTTTGATCATGTTTGTTTCGCTAGGTAACTTTATTTAACCCTGTATACATGTATACATGTATACATATACATGTATAATTAAAGTCACTTTTCGTGTCTTGTAAACTACGCAACGGATTTTGATTTAATGTTCACCATAATTTAGGAGGATTTATTCCGTAAGGTTTAATATGTGTTTATACATTACGGTTTTATTACTACAGCTAAGACATCAAACGAAATATTTAAACAAAGGTTACCTAAATACCTGTGTCATGTTACACTGTGCTTGAACTGAAGGATCAGTGTGAATACATAAAACCTCAAGCATTAAGCCTCGTCCAGACTGGCGCGGCGCGACACCGGGTATTGTTCTTCGTGAAGTCTTCTTAGAAATTGTATTGTTAGAGTCGCGTCGCGCCGTCGCATCGCGTCAGTCTACACGAAGCTTTACTGAAGGCAACCAAGTGCTGATTAATTATGTACTTACAACGTGTCAGACAATTGAACTTAGCCCGATATACTCTTGGGTTATAGCGCTTGGTTTAACGGATACTGACTGTGTTTAGGGATAAGTTGTACTAGCTGCTGCCTGCGGTTTTACTCGAACTGCTGTATGAACCTACATAAAAGGTATGCTATTTCTTTTTTCTTTTTGTTATTCTCCAACATACGTATGTGGCGGCATCTACGACGCCACATGCGAACTACGCATCAAAGACCTGACAAATCCTGCATCGCGCAATTAGAGTTTACGGTGCGATCAACAGATTATATATGACTATCCGACATCAATCGTTGGGCAGTTGCCCGCCAGACACGACACCCGTTTGGTCGGAGAATCCTCCCTTTTCTATAGAGGATGAGTGAACTTTATACCCTGTTCCTCATACCTCTAAAGGTGTTTTTTTTTAGTTTTACTCGCCAAGTACTCGCCAAACTTACTAGTTTGATGGCGAGATGCGCTTGTTAATAGGTATACACAAATAATCTAGTAAAATTAACCTTTAAACTACAAACGATATGCACTAATTTCAGTCAACGATCAATCACACCGGACAGATTGCGGACCCAGGTTATTATAGTCTGGCGGTATACCTTTCATCAAAATCTGTTCACCTGTTAAAGCCATTTTGTTATGAATTTACGAATCTTACAGTCCGGCCGTTGAGAGAATGCGTTCTTGACACCCGTCAGTTTCATTATACAAATACAAATAATTTATTTTCTGTCACAAGTTATGTACCTACTACATCTAGTGGTTGAAGTGACCTTTTAGACAAAAATTGCCTGTGTTAGGACACTTCGCTCTTCCGAAGCTGAAAGTTACGTGGTATACCAACAGTTCTGAGTCTTATTAACTTAAGAAAAGAATTCAAAATAACTTTACAAAAGAAAAAAAGAAAAAATATATGCAATTACTTACAATATACTTTTATAGTAGGCGTGCGTGTTTTGTTATGAATATTGTGTTTTATTTTACGAGAAATGTTTTACTAGAAATTGTCTGACAGGTGTCAGAAACGCATTCTCTCATGCAACGGCCAGACTGTAAGATCCATACTAACAATCATAACAAAAAGATTTTAATTTAAAATCCCAACTGGTTTTTTGAAGCTGACTTTGACTCAAAGAACCAAAAAAATTTCAAGTGTCCTAATCACCCTTTTCCTTGTTATTTCGTCTTCTTATTACCCTAATTTTTCCAACCCCTCTTTCTGGCAATTAACAGAAACAAAAGGGAGGTTTAACGCTAAATCATGGAGCAGTTAATTACTCGTCAGCGGGCTAACTGATCATAATCAAACCTCAGGAGATAGCCGTCCGGTTGCTGCGCTGAAATGTCAATTAATCATAGTATAAATAGGTTATAATACCTTGTAACCGAGTGATGCTTCCGTAACAGTATTCTGTGATCGTTGAGGTTGAATTGACGGAAGTGCTAAGGAAGGTCATGTAACATCTTGCAAGTGTTTTCCATACAATATTCTGGTAATTGAATAAATAAAATTGTTTTTTTTTTATATTTGCCGCTATAAATTTTCATCGCCATCTTGTAGCACCCTTATTGAGTAAAACACTTTCAATCACAATCCCAAAGATTTTGAAGGAAATTGCTAATCCATTGCTTCATAAGTTTGAAAAATTGGTCTGCTCGACAACGTAAATAACGCGATAAATGTTGTTGAACTGTCAAACTGAAAGGCTTTGCCATTGTAAGTTTGTTACGTAATTACCCCGCTATTGTATAAAAAGTGCTGATGATTGGTGATGCATGCCTTTTCTAAGTAGTATCTTGAAAGGATACATAATGGTAAACGATATAATGATGAGAATAAAATTATATAGTGCGCAATTAGAGTTTGCCACACGATCAACATATCTAAGACTATCCGACATCAATCGTAGGGCAGTTACCCGCCAGACACAACACCCGTCTGGGCGGAGGAACCTCTCTTTTTAATAGAGGATGAGTGACCTTTACTCATTGGAGGTCATTCCTCTAAAATTATACATAAGTAAGAACTTCTGGGCCAACCGCTGGGTAACTGCGTTACAGACTCACAATGCCAAATGCTATGCTAAAAAGGAGGACCCTTCGACGAGACGGGTGCCGTCCGTCTGGTCGGAGGGTACTCCTTTTTCTATAGAGTATGAGTGAACTTTACACCCAGTTCCTCATACCTCTAAACTACTATCGACCGTCTATGTCATACGTAGATAGACCCCATTTGGAGATAAGAGGTAGTTCAAATAAAAATTTGAAAAAAAAATACCACTCTCTCGCTAATCAAACGATGCCTTTAACTTTAACAGATTGTTCATAAAATATTACATTAAAGTGGATTTATTGAACCATTAACGAAAGCTTAGAAAGATAAGAAAAAGATTGAGAACACTGCGTTGTCTTCGTACCTACTTACGAAATTATAGCTTTTGTTATTTATGATGACTAGCTGTTGCCCGCGATTTCGTCTTCTCCAAGTGCCAGGCTATCTGAGCTCCACGATTACTGACAAATGCTTGCACTGACTGGACAGGTCCACTCAAATCTGTGTGGTCCTTTCCTCAAAAGACCATTTCAGACACTAATATACATGGTCCTCATATATTGGCCTGACCAAGATTATGTCTGGACTTCAAAAGAGACTGCAACCTCTGAGTTTTGTTTCGGCCTTTCTTCTCAGAGTAGTCAAATAGGAAACGCCGACCTCTAGCTTATTTTTAATATTTTATTTTCTGGCGTTTGATTGTAGGTACTATAGGTAAACCTCTGTTTAATGTGATAGGTACTTTATTGTGTATTTTAGCGGGTGCATTCACGATACATTAAACTTATGTTCTTAAGGCGTAACACCATCGTGTTAGTTTACGAAACGCGCAAGTAGGATGTAACTTGTAGGGAAACGCGCGTGGCAGCTCGACTCTCTTGTGATAGTATCAAACTGTTAAGTCTTAAGACGTTTGATGAGTAATAGTATAGGTACAAGCATCTTAGGCAGCACCTAGGGATCACGCACGAGTTATGTGCATCGTCATAAAGATAGAATCTAGTTTTTACACCCGAACCTGTGAGTTCTAAGTGAACTAGCACTAACTTATAAAGTAATTCCTCTCCTCCCGATTTATCAAACGACAACACTTTATATTATGTTTATTTAATTTATGATTCTGAATTTTGAAAAAATCAAAATCAAAATATTTTATTTCACATAAACCTACATGGGTACTTATGAAACGTCAGAAGCTAGGTGCACGGTTCTAATTGGTGGTTTCCTATGGAGAAGAGCCGGCAAGAAAATCCACGGTTACTCTTTTAAAAATAAATGGGTTTTACAATGTTTTCAAAAATGTACAGTTTGAATAGGTATGAGAGGACAGTATAGGCCTGTCAACAAGATACTTAACAAAATAGAAAATAGTCTGCAAATCGACAGTCTGTTGCGCCTACAACGTTCTCACATTCACAAAATATAAAGGAATCTATATAAAAGTAAAGTAATTTTTTTGATATAATACATCTTTAAGACGTGATAGTGACTTGCATAATCAGCCTACTTATAATGTTCCTATTGCTGGGACAGAGGCCTCCTCTCTTCTAGAGGGAGTGGGTTGTAATCTACCACACGGACCCAGTGCGGGTTGATAAATGTCACATGTCTTCGAATTTTTTGGTTCTAGGACATGCAGGTTTCCTTACTGTTTTCCTTCACCGTTTTGAAAGCAGTGGTGCTGAAATAATTTACACAAATTAGCGGCTAGCCGGCTGCGCCATTATGTATAGTTTTGCATTTGTTAGTAAAAATAAAAATATTAAATTTTTTATACTATATTTAAAATATAGTTCTTACACATTCTTCCTTAGGTAGCAAACTAATCGTATCTTATATCTTAACTGTCAAACGTCTGTTAACAAGACTTACGAAAACCTTTCAACGTACCACTTCCAGTCCCAAAGCATCATTGTAATACGCATAATTCCAAATCTAACATGCACTAATGAGATGGTTAACCGAGCATTAATTGCTGTAGCCTGGCCGTTCGGATTGTCATGATAAATTACACCAACTAATGAATTTGGACGCCATAGTCTGGTTGACTTGTATCATTTTTATTGAGTGATGGGGATTGGATGAGGAAAATGTCGTGAAGAATGTTTTGAGTATGAATGTAGATGGCTATAACAGTAGGGGAAGACTAAAGAAACTATGTACATGGATGGTCTGTGTGAAAGATGGTTATGGCTTGAAAGGGGATTATTGAGATCAGAGGTGTATGGGTACGGAAGAATATACGCTACTACGATGCCAAATAAATTGGGATAAGGGCAGAAAAATTATGAATGATGATAAAAAGATAAAGACAAAGAAAAGAAAGAAAGAAAATACGTGATATCGAAGATTGGATGATTGTCGGAGTGAAACTGAAGGATTTTTGTTTCTTTACCGTGGTTTTGAGAACCTTAAGGTTGATGTCTGATTTAAAGGATTTTATGTAATGTACAGTTGAGTTGCAAAAACCTTCGACCGTTTTCAAATTCGTTCCGTTCGTAAAATTGTTTGTATTATAACAAAAACTTAAAATCATCCTTCCCTTAATTTCATAGGTGTAAACTTGTCCACAGGTTATTTATAACTAGCTTTTGACCGCAGCTTCCCCCGGGTGGAGGTGGGAAGTTAACCCACAGGAACGGATTCTACATCCTTACCCAGGTCATGGTCTACCCATGGAGTGTGCTATGTGCCAAATTTCATCCAAATCCGTGACTGAACGGATTTAACTAAAATAAATATTAGTTTTGATTTCTGAATTCAACAAAACATAAACTATAGTTCAGTTATAACTTAAATCTGCGATTAATTGTAAAATTTCAGCTATTCCCAATAATTTGTTAGAACATTAATCCAGTGAAATGTTTTAATTAATTCGCAAATTATAATTTTTTGCAGCCAATATTTGCCCTTTCGATTACAAATACAAATTGTTTGGCAGTTGATATTAATTTTCGTATTCAATTAAAGTAGAGTAAGTACTTAATTTGATTTAGAAATTTATTACGTGTTGTTTATTGTTATTATAAGCAGTTGCCTGTTACAATTTTCATATACAAAATTAAGCTTTGGTTTTCTAAGAAAGTTAATGGTTACACAATAACGGTAGTCCAAATACAGAGCATTTTTTGACACCTAATGTCAAACTTAATGTGTTTTCTGACTGCCCTGTTGGTTCCCTGATTACAAGCGCGACTGCTAAGCGTGGTCTTGGGTTCGATTTCCAGGTCGGGCAAAGTGTTTATTGGGTTTTGCCATTAGAATTTCTCACTATGTACGGACGCTTTTTTTATGCAAGTCTTTCTACATTGTTCTCACATGTATAAGTAATTTCAACATGAATGATGTAACCAATTTTTGTAACAATTTATTTGATTTAAAAGAGTGTCCGTGGAGTTTCTTGCCCGTTCTTCTCCATAGGTACCTACTACGCTTTGGAATGGGCATCTAGCTTCATATTTTCTGACTGACTGACTCCTTGACAATTCAAAAGTGCCTGTAATTGGTTTAATTGAAATAAATGCTTTGAGTTTGAGTTTTGAGTTTCAGTTACAAACCGGAGTTTGGAAGATGGCGGTGGTATCACCGTGCCTCAAGTGAAAGCAAAATTGAAAAAAAAATGCTTTTGCTTTATCGTGTACCATAATAAGTCAATCAATCAATCTGCCTAGCCTTTCCCAATCATGTTGGGGTCGGCTTCCAGTCTAACCGGATGCAGCTGAATACCAGTATTTTACATGAAGCGACTGCCTGTCCGACCTCCACAACCCAGTAACTGGGTAATACGATACCCCTTGGAAAGACTGGTTGTCAGACTTTCGGGCTTCTGACGACTCGTAACGACTGTCAAAGATCCACGAATGACAGCCGGGACCAACAGCTTAACGTGCTTTCCGATGCACGGAGGAGTCTCGGTATGTAAAGATGGTCACCCATCCACGGACCAACCCCGGCAAGCGCAGCTTAACCTGATGGATCGACCCGTGCGGCTGTTATTACTTAGCCACGAGCTCCTCCTCCTCGTGTACAATAATAAGTATATAAATTAAATATTTTGGTTTATGTTTTTTGCCTATATGGCTTAGCATCCTGAAAAAGGAATACACGATACAATTAAATCTCGATACAAAAAAAATGCAAAGTTCCACAATATAATTATGTATTTATGTTTGTGGGGCCACATACAAGCCATATACAAGCTATGCGTCACACTGACGTCACGCGAAATCTTGCATCGCGCAAGCAGAGTTTACCGTGTGATTAGCATAAATAACTTTCCAAAATCAATCGTCGGGCAGTTACCCGCCAGACATAATATCCGTCTGGTCGAAGGATCCTCTCTTTTCTATATAGGAAAAGTGTAAAAATACGGAGGTACCTATTTTATTACTAAACCCTCTACTGCAGCTAACAAAGGACAAAATAACCCTCATTGCAAATTACCGGATACAATATTTTGAGTTAATTTATTAAGGTATTTGAAATAAAGGTAGGGGGTATTCCCCTTAATTGCAAATTGCAAACTGTGTATCTGTGACGGCAATTAAGGGGAAATACCCACTTAATTGCCCTAACAGATACACAATTTCCAAAGTCTTCTTTTTGGAAAAGGTTGACTAAAACCGACAAAATAATCCGCAATTTGTCACGATTGTATTATGCCAGTAACTGAAAAGGCAAACCAAAACACTTCCTTTACGCAAGCCAACCGTCTAAACAAATTAATTGTTTTAATTTCCCCAAAAGATTTCTTTGTCCCTCTCATATTGTTCCCTGTCCTCTTAGTCTAAGATTTTTAATTAAAATAGTTACCAACTTTCTAAAAGCAAGGTGCTTAAAGGCTCATTTAGACGAGGACTGTTTCTCGCCTGTTCAGGAGAAACTCGTAAGCGAAATTCGTCAGGTGATCGTAGTCAGTGTTTGAAAAACAAAAACTTGAATCCGATTGGGTCACACGAGACTTATTAGATAATTTTGCTCGAACTGTCGGTTCAATCGAAAACTCGAAATACGTTTTTTTTGTTTCCAATGTTGAAAGGAAAAGTGAATAATAACTATCAACATGCGAGTATTTTTTTACTCTAGGTCCTAACCTTTAATGTGATCTCTCTCGTACACTCAAAGGATTGCTGCGAGAAAACTCCACTTCGAGTTGATAGGATATAGACAGATAGACAGTAATACATAGATTATTACTGTGTAATATATATTTATATATAATATTTGGCATTCATAATTGCATTTACGCTACGATGCGTCGATCCCTGGTGCGTAGAGTACGTAGCAGAAAACAGCATCCTTAGTATGTTCGCTAATCGGCTGGACTGTGGTTACTCAGTCATTGCTGCGCTATTTTTTATGGAATGGCGCAGTAGTGATTGTTGAGTTTACTTTCTTTTATGTTTTTTTGTTGTGGGTAGTTTTAAGTATTACTAACACTAGTCTAAGAACATTGTTACTAACAAAATGGACACCATGGTATGAAATAAAGTGTTTTAATTTAATTTTAATGTACAATAAAGAATTAAGAATGCCACCCAGGTATGAGAAACACAGATGACGCTTTACAAAACTTAACTTATTTTACAAATTGACGTGTCATAATTATTTACAACAGCGTGCTATTACACCAAGGTGCAATTTACACGACTTAACATGTTCCATTTATTTCCTATGCGAGACGAGAAATTCTACGCGTGTAAATGAGCCATAAGAGTAAGGTGCTTAAATAAGATTCGAAACTTTTACATCGCCGTAAACAGTGTGGGGATTAATTGCCGTCTTTTGTTTTTGCTGAGCACGTTTTCAGTTTAAGAGATAATGGTTTATTAATTTTCTTGCTAACCTTGAGTGGAAGAGGAATGGAGCTTGCAGTTTTGTATGGAAGTCTTGGTAATTGGGGATTTATGGGGACACTTTTGTTGATGTCTTTGTTGGCTAAGAGAAAATCCCGTTTCTGTGTAGGTTAGTCGGGCGACCTAATTATTATTTAGACTGTGGAATTTCATTTTGTCGACGCAGATCTTAGGAGCAATACTTTGGAACGTTAGGTACTACGTAAATCTTGAGCGTTTATTAGATTTTATAAAAGCATTTTCAGTTTTCGTAAGGTTATAAGTAGTTAGAAAAAAACACGCAACAACACTTTTTAAAGATTTTCTTTACTTCCCAAGCCAATGCTACCTAACCGACAATAGTATGACTGACAAAAGTCTGATAGCCCAACAACTCAATTGTGTAACACATTTTCTATCACAATCCGAAGAAAATTCCTAAACGATTGCTTCTTAAAGCAGTAATAATACTAATCTGGCTATATTGTTCCCACTGATGGGTCTGTGAGAGGGACTGGGCCATAATCCACTACGCTGGCCCAGTACGGGTTAGTGGATGTCACATGTCTTCGAATTTTCAGTTCTAGGACATGCTGGTTTCCTCACGATGTTTTCCTTCACGGTTTTGAGAGCAGTGGTGAAGACTTTTTTTTGCTCTAATACGTAATTAACGCAATGAATATTGGTGAATTATCACAATGGCACAGACTCACAATGCATTTGGCATTGTGAGTCTGTAACGCATTTACCCAGCGGTTGGCCCAAAAGTACTTACTTATGTATAATTTTAGAGGAATGAGGAACACTGTGGAAAGATCTCTCATCCTCTATTAAAAAGGGAGGATCTGTTGTGTCTGGCGGGCAACTGCCCAACGATTGATGTCAGATAGTCTTAGTGGATCGCGCGGTAAACTCTAACTACGCGATGCAGGATTTTTGTGACGTCAGCGTGGTTCGTATGTGGCGTTGTAGATGCGCCACATAATAACTAATACAGACTATTTAGACACACCTTTAAGGAAAAAATAGACAGTCAATAATAACGTACTTGAAACTACGTCCCACACAAAAATTCTATTAGAAAAACCTAATATTTTTTTTGTTCTCGATAAAACGCCCCTTCCCACTCGAATAGAGAAGTGAACAAATACTTTCACGCTGGTTTGAGCTTTTAGAAATAACAGTGGAATTGAATGGTGACCTAGCTTGTAGGTAGGTACTTAGAACGATAACTATGTTCAGGACGAAAGGTTTTAGCTTTGGTACACACTGGCGGTAGGACTTTAAGCGGGACACCGAATACTATAGTTAATTAATTCAGGCCTGACTTGGCGGAAATCCATTATAAAATACAATAGACGTAGATATATTTAGTAACCTATTCCGCTTAACTGTTCCCAAAGAGTCATAAAAACCTAATAAGAAATCGACACGTGTTTCACCTTTCAACGAGGCATCCTCAGGAGTACTGTACTCTCTCAACGAAGCGCCGTCAAAAGTCATTTATTTAAACTAGGCTGAGAATCAACACTTTTCGAACGTCAAAATTAAATAACAGACCCCCAAAACGCCCACCCTTCACCTGCAATCAATCATCAAAATTCATCTTCAATCTGCAGCTGGTCATAAGACTTTACCAAAAAACCTGATGCCATGACAACTAAAATGTATAAATATGCTACACATTAGTACGCCATAGCACTAATGTCGTAATAAAACCGAATGAATAAATGAGTTTTATTTTGTGAGCAATGAATGGAGATGGAATGGCATTATAGCGGAATAATAAATGGAGTGCTCAAAATAAAATTAGGGTTCTAAGAACAAATTGAAAGGATTCAATTTGTTCTTCAAACCCTAATTTTATTTAGAAGTACTCAACTTTACGAGCTTTTTTTTAACTTTTGAATTGCAAAATCACACTAATAAAATTCTCTATTGTGCTATCAGCCTAACAAATGAAATTCCCCTATATTTGTGTCTAAACCTACGCCAGAAAGTATTGATGAAATTGGCTGACGCCATTTTAGAGAAAGAAACTAGTTTAGTTTGGAACTCATTTGTGGAGGTCAATACATTTGACTTCTTTACCGAGTTCAATATCAGGAGCAACAGTAAAGTATAGTGCGTATTGGTTACCTTTTGTGCTGGGGACTCATTAGGTTTCATTTTTAGAGGTTACACGAAGGGTGCCGTAGCTTGTTGCCACAGAGTTTAACGTCAGTAGTCGTAAGACAAATATTTATAGAGATTTAGTGCTACTAATAATTACATCAATCTTGGCAAATAATATTAATTGAAAAACTTGGGAAAGGACTGAATATTTGTGGACTGAAAATATTTTCATTGAAAACATTTCAGAATATTTTTACCACCTGCATCGTAGATCGTAGACTAGGATAGGGTATACTTTAGATCTCTAAGCTGTATAATAAAAGTTCGGTAAATGTACTCATTTGTAGGATTATATCCAACATACTGAGGCCATAGAACAAACTCGCGTTAGAATTCACGTTACGTTTCTGGTCATATCAGCTCTGGTTCTGGCCATTTTTGTCACTTCCCTGCTAATTTATAACGCATTTTCCACTTTTTATTTGATTTATATTTTTTTATATGCAGTATTTTATGTTTTGTACCGTTTAGTCTTTGCTAATTTTATTTTCTTTCTTCTTTTACTTACCTAAAAAATCATATTGGCCATATTTAGTTACTCTTATTATCCGTCAAAAGAAACAAATAAATTAAACACCCATAAACGTCAAATAACAGTGATATTAAATAAATTTGTACAGGATAAACCTTGCGTGGGAGCGGGTTATCTAATAAATTAATGAACCAAAGTTTCTCCTAATTTGTGTTATTTTTAAAGTTGTTTTAGGGGTTTTAAATTCATCCTTAATCCTTTATGAATAAAATAAATACCGTACCTCTAAACACAACCAGGAAAGGTCAGTCTGAACTGACGAACCCGTGTTAGTTTTGTTTGATCAGATACTTTTGATGTCTAGTAGTCACAAGCTCTACTATAATGTTGAGCATAAGCTCCTGGTTCGATGCCCAGGTCAGGCAAAGTTCCCCCCCGATAAGGACCAAGCCCGGATCGACGGCGCGTTGTGTACCACGCGCACCTCAGAGAGATGCCAGCACCAATACCGGGGCCCGCCAAGGCCGATGCTTGCCGTGGTTGCGGCAAAGTCCGAAAGGGTCCCTGGCAACACAGGCAACTGAAGGAACACAGGTGGGTCTTAGTCAGTAAGAGTCAGACACGCCCTCCCGCTCCGCCCAGAGCGGGAGCAATTATTTGATGAATTCCCACCGAAAAACAAAACTGTCAGGCAAAGTGGGTTTTTCAGAAATCATTAGCAGCACGGAGTCTAGATTTGTGTCTGGTTAACGGAAAAAGGCTCGCCCCCTCTTAACGAAATACGTGTATGCTGTACGAACACCTCTGTCTAACTCTTCTGGTTAAATCGGTATGATATTATGTCACGTTATGTGGAACGAAAAAACTTTAACTTAAACTATTTGCTTCAGGTAGTTGTAAAACCGTAAACAACATGAACGATAGGTACTTACTGCAAACTACAATATTTACAAGTTCTACAACCGTAAAAACATCTATAACTTAGCATATTCCCAGCATTAGTTAGATGATTTATACATTATGTAAACAGGGTTCAGCAGTTAGGACCATATTTACGCAAGTTCTGAGCCGCTTAGACTATGTCAACAGACTTTTCAATGTCAGACGACGACAAAGTGAAAATACAATAAATAATAAATTAAAAAGGGTTTTAAAGCTGTACTTTATTTTCTTCCAATTTACTTGTTCACGAGTTTGTTGAATTTAATAATACTGCCTCGTTGGTCTAGTGGTCGCAGGCGCTACTGCTGAGCTTGAGGTCATGGGTTCGATTCCTGGGTCGGGCAAAGTGTTTTTGGTTTTTTCATCTGTAATTTCTCAGTAGCAATAGGCAATACGCTCGCCCCTATTACATGGAACTTAAATATAACTTGCGAAATATGGGTGTACTATACTACTGCAGGGATTACAGACGTGTTATGTTTATGAATCTATAAATAATAAAATTTAATAACCTGTCACTCTTTTATTGCAAGACAAAGGTCTATTTTTATAACTCCGTGTTTACAATAAACGACTTGACATTCATGTTTTCTCTTGCTTTAAAAGTCTTGTCAAAAACGTGTCGTGTATGAAACATGATTGTAAACATGGTATTAATGTTGTTTCAGACATGTCTTATTAACTAATTTGCTCACATTTTTGTAATTTTTGGCAAGTTTTCTACAAATGCTAGTCTTTACAAGTTGTTTTAAGTGTAAACAATAAACTAAAACAGCAGACACAACATGTACATAGAATACATGTTTTATACCCAGATGTAAACACAGGGTAAGCAGTGACGAGCATTGATCATCACGCTTGCTCAGATAATGTTGATGATTTCAGATTATTATTCCAGGTTTCTTCACGATGTTAACCGCCTCTGTGGTCTAGTGGTTAGACCACCTGTCTAAGACCAAGAGGTCCCGGGTTCGATTCCCAGTGGGGGCAAAATTTTCTGCTCGGTTTGGTTGGTGGTAGGGCTTGTTTTAAGTCCGCCTGGCTAGCTACCACCATCTTATCTAAGTCTGTCGCCATAACAACAATGTTAAAAACGCATTGTTGTGTTCCGGCAGTTAGAGATAAGATAGCCAGTTCCTCTGTGGTAGAGGATTCCGGGTGAAGCTCGCTTCCACCTTCGGCCTGATCATCACTTTCCATCAGGTGAGATTCTGGCCAAGAGCTTCCCCGTTGTGGATAAAAAAAAAAAAAAAAAAAAACGATGTTTTGATGTGTGATGTTTGTTGTTTTTGTGTGTTTTTTTGTTTTGTTTTTGATTTATGTTTGTAATTTTTATGGTGTAAGTACATAATGAAGAGTATTTCTATTCTATTCTATTTTTCTTCAGCAACCGTGATTTCGTTAGTGATATGCTAAACTGCTCGGGTTTTCTTCTTCAAGATCTGTTTAAAATCATAATAAACATAACATCACGCCTTGTATCCCTGAAGGGTTTGCCAGAGGTGTACCTGTCTATTAGTATACCCCCATTTCTCCAGAAAATTCTGGCGAATTGTGGGTGGGTATCATAATAAAAATAAACATGAAAAATATTTACATTGTGAACCTCACGTTATTTCTCAGTAGCAGTCCGGAGTCTGGATTTGTGCTCGGTTGATGGCAACAGGCTCGCCCCCTATTACATGGGACTCAAACATAATTGACGATATGAGAATACTATAGACACCTCTGCTCTCTCTCTCTCTCTCTCTCCTTTTGCGTTAATACAAATGAAAGTTTTTTTAGCAGTATTGAGTTTCTGAAATTATTTAGCTCGTCTGTCTAAACCCTTTCGCTTTAAATAAGTCGTGGTTAATGAAATTTAAAACTTAAGAACTTAAGTTCTAAGAATTGACCAACATTACACGACCTTGGTATGTGGGTATTTGTATATTGTGGCTGCTTGGGACTTGCTCCTTGTGGCTTGCCATAGTCGGCAGTCTAAATAGTTGAGCAAATTATTACTTAGTCCCTTGTGGTTTAAGAGCAATGACATCTTTAATCTTTGTTGAAGTTTTAGTAAAGACGAATATTTATTGACTGACTTGGAGAATATTGGAGAAGGTTTTATTTATTTATAAGCTTAGCACGGGTGCAATAGCTAGGTATTACTAATATCTAAGGTGAATATTCATGTGTTCTACTCATTAACCTTCTGGAATGAATTCTCTAAATGATGGTGAAAACTGCAGTAAAATGCGTTAAGTATCAAAAGTTTTGAAGAACAACGCCGATTTAAAAAACAAGCACCAAAGTGACCGTACATTTTGTAAAACTTCACGCTATGGCCGCTGAATTGGCAAAAAAAACAGCTGCTTCATACATTTTGGTCGAAAAGAGTTTCTATGGAACAAGTTTTTTCCCCGAAGTTGCTTCTAAAGTTAAACTTCACCGTTTTCATGGGTATTTCACTCCAAGAATATTTTTCCCTTTAAACTTTGCATTCACGAAAGTTCAGAGATTCTAAGAATAGCTGTCTTTACTGACGACGACATGCTCTTTATGATAAAACAGAGTCAACATGACGTAATAAAACTTGTTTTCTTAGAGTAGAATTCATGCTCTCAGAATAAGTCCTTAGAAGCATAGAATTACATCATGTCAGTGATGTTTCACTTCAACGTATTTATTTTTGGTCTTTTCAGACTTATTTTTAACCGACTGGTTTATGTGTTTATCCTGTATGTATGTATATATGTCCGTCTCTATGTTCCCTCGTAACTACTAAACGGCTGAACCAATTTTGATGAATGGTATGCCGTTAGAATTGTTTTATTGGTGAGTGTCACTGGGTATATTAATAATAGCTAATTTAATTTAACCCTGTAGAATTTGTCAGTAGCAGCACGGAGTAAGGATTTGTGCCCAATGGTAAGAGGTTTGCTGCGTATTACATGGGACTTGAACATAACTAGTGTGTGGCCGATGGCATCTCGCCCCCTATTACATGGTACCTAAACATAACTAGTGAAATGTGAGTGTACTTACAATTCTGCCGAACCCTTCAGGTAATATACATACATAGGTAGTATGAGAGTCTGGAGTCTGTTTGGGAGTCTAGATTTGTGCCCGGTTGATAGCAATAGGTTCGCCCCCTATTCCATGGGACTTAAACATAACTGGTGAAATGTGGGTGTACTATAGGTACACCTTCGCCCAACCCTCGGGGAAACAAGGCGTGATGTTATGTTATGTTACGTAGTGTGTTACCACTGCTCTTAAAATTAAATATATCGAGAAATAAATCGAGTATGTATCTACTTACAGGCGTTGGTAACTAATTTCCCTTGGGGCCGATACGACTCTTTTTTAAACTTACTTTAAAAAAATATTATGATGCACGATCGTCATTTATCACATTTGACTGTACTGTTTCCCCTCAATTTCATCCAACAACTTGAACATCTACTGTCTAACTATATGTCCCTAACCTCCACTCCTCAGCAACCTGATTAGCTCAATGTAAGCAATGTGAATCCAACCCTGCCAATGCGAACAGAGAAAACGGACCGGGTTGACCGCTGGGCAATTTTTCGCACTATTTCACCTGTCTGAACCAACACTCGGCCGTTTTTACCCCTCGGCATTTTAAGGTTCCGCTGGATGTGGCAGGTTACAATGTAGGAATTTTATTTTTGAGAAATTCGCAGCAGAAATTATTCAACAATGTTGTTTTTGAGCACCAATTTGTTTTACTTGGAGTTAAAATGAGGGGCTACGTTTTGTACCGAGTTTTTTGTGGCTGACAGTTGGGTCAATGATGTTAGAAATATAAAAAAAAATCATTGAACAAATGAAACAAAAGCAAATCAACACAAAGTCCCGTAGGGATCAGTTTGTGTCATTTATTTGTCTTTGATGACCTCACCAGCTTTTTGTTGGAAGGAAGGTGGAGATAAAGTCCTTATTCATACTAAAACCTAAGAGCTAACGTCCTGAGTTGCCCGACTAAGAAAACTTTTAACTTATTCTGTCGTTTATAGAATTCGAGAGGTTTGCTCTAGAATCTTCAAGTACTCGATTTTGACATATAAAAATGTTTGTACAAACCTATTTACAGAAACATTGCATTTCATAATTTCATTTCATTTCATCATTTCATTTCATCATTTTATTTCATCATTTCATTTCATCATTTCATTTCATCATTGCATTTCATCATTTCGTCATTTCATTTCATCATTTCATTTCATCGTTGCATTTCATCATTTCGTCATTTCATTTCATCATTCCACTTTATCATTTCATTTCATCATTTGAAGCAAAAGGTCATTGTGTGTGATTTAATAACCAGAGTAACTTTTTCATTTCCACATGCTACTACGTAGGAAGGTTTAGGTACTTACAGTGAATGAAAACATCTTAAAGAATCCAGGAGTGTCCAGGAATGAATGGTCTTATTTACAAAGAAAATTCCAGCCACCTAATTCCTTTACAAGACGGAATATATTTAGGATGTGGCCTGATGTGGGTCACTTATTTTTTCCTTCGAATGTTGATTACGTAGGCGGAAACGGTTTGTTTTGGTACCTTGATCAGTTCTACATATTTGTCTTCTTGTTCTGCAAAAGAGCAAAGGAATGAACGGTTTGTAGGAGTGAATTATTCCGCATTAAAAGATTTATTTTAACATAAAACGGCCAAGACCAATTACTTTAGTTAAAGACACAAACACGTCACGACACAGACACAAACACGACAGTCATAATGCTCCTCTCAGAATACTCCAGACATTCCATTCATTCATCCGCGAACACATCACAGTCAGGCTTAGCATCCAAGATTCGATGAGCGCAGAGAGAGTGCGAAGGTCAGGGGACGAGGCTCGTGCGACGGTTCGATTCCGAGGCTATATATGTAACTTTAAAGCCGGCTTGACACATAGCAATATTGTGCTAGTAAGATTTGATGTGATTTAAAAGAGTAGGTACCTAATGGAGTTTTTTGCCCATTCTTCTGCATAGGGACCCACACTTTGGCAGAGGTCGGACTGCCAAGAGCTTCACGCGGGCAGCAACTCGCATCTTGCGTCAGCGTCTGCGGAAAAAATAAATAAAAGAAGTTGTTTAGAGCATGCCACGTGACTTGCGCAGCGACGGATGGAAACTAGTGACGCGTATCGCTTGACGTAAGTAACATCGCCCTAAGCCGTGTCTAACTGACCGACTCATTGACAATTATTTAAAAGGAATTGTAAATAGTGTGGTATACCTCACAACAACAACTAAATAAAATTCAGCTGTTTACTTTTTACCCGACTACGGCGAATTAAAAAGGAGGGTTATGATTTTGACCGGTATGTATGTATGTTCATCTGTTCCCTCATAACTACTAAACTACTAATAATAATTGGATCGTCTTGATCGTTTGCTAGTTATAGGCGACGTCGCATTAAATTGAAAATAGCGCCCATTAGAGGACAAAAAGGTGTTTAAACAAGATATCACACACAGACATATTAAAAATCCTCCCTACGCCCTAAGACGTGTGGCTCCGGATTTTTAATTTGTCTGTCTGTGATGGTCTTGATTTGAAACTTGACTTTTCTGTCGTAGTTGGGTTTTAGTTTTCATTACTTTAATTTCGTAAATGCAAAGGGGACAGGCTTACTACTCCACAGCTTTATAAGTACATAGCTATAAGCCAATCTCTGCTATCTCGCCACATAACACACGTGAGCCATGCTCCAATGGTGCAAGATGTTGTCTCGATGTAAAGCCGGCTTTAGAAGCTTCGTAACACCAGCCGTGGTGTCAGTGTTGCAGTGCCAAACGGTCGTTGTGCTTTTGTTTTGGTAACCGAGAAGGAGGTACTGACATTCACGGCCGCAAAATAATGACTGTCATGAAAACCGACGTTTGAAATAACGAGGTGTCAGAAAACATTATCTAGGAACGCCGCGCGTTCTCTGTCATTTTAATGACGGCACCGCTTTCTTAGGTAACCCGAGTTTCACACATAAAACCGATATTTACCTACTGTCTGTCGGTTGGTCCACGGTTTTTATACTTACGCAAGCGCATCACCATCATCTGCCTATTCTTTCCCCAACTATGTTGAGGTCGGCTTCGAGTCTTTCGGCTACTTCGTATGTGTGTATTTTGTAAAAAAAAATTGTACTGTGCGTTTATTCGTGCAGAATAAACAATATTTTTCTTTCTTTATCCGACTTCCACAATCCACTTACTGGGAAATACGATACTCCTATGTAAGACTGGTAGTCAGACTTCCGTGCATCTCACGACCCTTAACGAATGTCAAAGATCCTTGAATGGCAACCGGGATCAACAGCTTAACGTGCACGGAGGGGTCTTGGTATGTGAAGATGGTCACCCATCCACGGACCAACCGCTGCGAGCGTAGCTTAACCTGATCGATCGACCCGTGCGGCTGTTATTAAAACTAACCTCTCACAAGCAAGCGCGAATCACTAAGTCTGGTAAAATGCTAGGTCTAGATTCGTGCCCACTTAATTGCAATATCGCCCTTATTATGGGACTTAATATATCATTACTAGCGAAACGTGATTGTGCTTTTGTCTATAATATACAAAATATATAATTGCTTTATTTTCAGGCAACGACCTTAGTTGCCATAGACAAAAAAAAAATATAGGTAGTAATTACAAAAGGTGTTTTTCCCAGTCATCGCCTCTGTAGCTTGCAATGCATAGATCTTGAAGAATCCTTTTACAATATCAATATTATGCAGAAAGCAGCCATCCAAAACACATGCGGAATCGTTAGGAAATGTATGCGGTTAGACGAAAGTACACTCTCACTTTAAATTCACCTCACGCTGCATTTACTTGGCTTTGGTCCCTAAATGTAGGTAGCTAAAATCAGCCTAGAAGCTGAGAAAAAAAAAAACACCCGAAAATAATATTTATATAATAAACTAATTTTTTTTTTTTTTTTTTAATTTCATATTCTTTATGTCATGAGCTATACGAATATTAAAATAAAATATTATAATAATAATATCTGTGGCGGCATCTACATCGCCACATGCGAACTACGCATCAAAGACCTGACGTCACAAATCCTGCATCGCGCTATTTCGGTTTACCGCGCGTAAAATATTTGTCCTAGGTCTTAAGGCGGAAGGCTTGAAAATTGATTCGCTGTTACAATACATAATCGATACCGATGTGTTTTTTATGTTTCACTTCAAACTGACAAAAAGATCAACATATTTTTTACCTATTTCCAATTAACTATACGTTAAGTACCCAAGAAATAGTTCAAGATAAAATAAATTTAAAAGCAATAAAGCGAGGATAACCGGTAGAACTCAGCTTGAATATCTTGTACCAATTCCTGATCGGAATCGGAATGAAATTTATTGGCCCATTAAATCTTCTTGAAAAGACTTTTCTAAGTACAATCGAAGATAAAAAGCTGATTTGTTATGCTCTATACAGCGTGTATCAGAAAGGTGTTGTCAAAAAGGGTGTACTACGGACCATCAAACTGAACAACTTTCTCCACGGGACCGGCATCGTTATTACGAAAAATATACAGGGTCATTGGTTATATGCCCGTTAAGAGCCCACCCAACCTAAGGTTTTTATCTCGCTCGCACCATACTACTCGCGGACTAAGTGAGAGCGAGACGGAAGCAGCAACAAATCGGCAAAAGTTTAGGTTTTTTTTTTACGGCGAAAATAATGCTAATTTCAAAAAAATAAAAAACATAATTCGCTGCTTTATAGTTAGTTCAATTAGTATGCCAAGTTTCATGATATAATTTGAAGTATTTTTTGAATAGCAGCGGTTTATTGTTCGGTTTGGAGGTAACTTTGGATTTTTTTTCAATCGAGAAAATTTTATGAAATCGTGTTTTCAGCTAACATTAATCCTCAACTTTAACATAATTATATTTATTTCAAAATTGACGACAAGTAGTTTGACGACTTATAGGCCCTTAAGGTCATTTGCAACCAAATGACCCCTGATGACCCCTATGGCAATGTCAACCATTTTCGAGTAAATTGACATTTTTTATGTTAAAATGTATGAAATAAAAAAAACTAGGTACTCGACTCAAATGTATGGAACAGCTGATTATTTTTTCTCGATTACAATGCTGGTCCCATGTCCCACACCCTTAAAAATGGCCACACCTTTCTAGTACACGCTGTAGATATGGGAGAGATTTTTAATTCGTAAGTCTTAAGGATGATTTCCACCAAACGGCTCGCATCGCATCGTATTGGAAAGGATACGAACGGACGCAACGACAGCCAATCGCGTCCGGCAGGATTCCGACGCATACGATCAGCTCCGTACCGTCGCTTGCGAACGTATTCGTTTCTGCGCCTAGGCAAATATTTTCATTCCTACCGTGTTGCGGGTGAAAGGAACCGATTGGATACGATGATAGGCGAATGGAGCCGATCGCACGTCGCAGCAAACTTTCGGCTACGATCGCGTGTCGCGGAAGACGCCCGCGGTCAAGCTGCTGTGCGCGCTTGGTAATATAGGCTTCAAATACTGTGTGCACGTTTTAATATCGTTTAAAGATTGTAAAATCCGTTCCGATCCGATGCGATGCGAGCCGTTTGGTGGAAATCATTCTTTATGCGTCAAGGTTTTTTCCATTTGAAATCTTCCTTAAAGTGGTACATGATAATACAAATTCAATTAATGTTGGGCTATGACTGGGGCTTCTCAATGAAAAGAATTCTTAATATTTTCCGTAAAAACGTGACGTTATTTAATTACGAGCCGTGTACACGATGGGATTTCTCATTGGCAGAAATTATGAACTGCCACACAAACTTTTAACCCCTATAAGGGATGAATTTTCAAATTTCCTTCCTTAGTGCTCACCTTTGTTATATAAGGAACTCTTGGTACTCACATGCTGCTATACTTATTGGGTAAGGCTGTTTCTGTCTGTCAATGAATGCTTATTTTTATTTTTTATTAAGTAGAAGATTTTATTACTCGTAGCTTATAGGTTTGTCTTCTTTCCTATGAAATCAGAAAAACCACTAGTAATAAGATTAATGGAAGTCAGTGATAAATATAAACTCATACGAGTGATGCATTATACTGAATGAATCAGTAACAAAATAACTATCTATATAATAAAAATCTTGCTACGCCGTAGCAGTTCGTAGCAATCGCTACGCCGATAATGCAAACTAAACCGTCTACGCTTTGAATCATGTTACTGCTGTTTATGAAACTCTCACATTTGGTTAGACAAAAGCCAAACTGGGAATTTTAAAAGGCTAAGCAAATGTAGTACAAATGGATTAGAATGACCTATCTATACCGATACGAAAAAAAAAATCGAAGTAGCATTTTTAGCCTGTAATGTTCCCAGTGCTGGGACGCAGCAAACCACACACCGACACGGTGCGGGTTGGTATCTCACATATCTTCGAACCTTTGGTTGATGAAATAAATTACACGAAGTAAAGTGCTTGCCTGGGTTCGAACCCACGACCTACAACTTGTAAGTTGGGGCCGTTACTACTGGGCCATCAATGCCCCACTTTGGCAGTAATTATTTTAAAATAATGAAAAATAGCCACATATTATTGTATTTCTTAATACACAAACTCCTCGTAATTCCACGTTTATCGTTAAAACGTCCAAGGTCTTACATCTCGCGTCGAGTTTTCCCGACGACGTCTGCGCGGATAAATTCTTTCTTCTTTCATGAATAAAAGTGTTTTTGAATGGTAAATTATTATCTCTTGCGATAAGGCGACCTGCCTCTCGTTGGTGCATGGGACATGGCATGGTGGTGGTTTTTTTTTTTTTGTTATTAATGTTTTTAATTGGATATGTAGGTCACTAGTACAATATACATTTGCAATGAAGATTAAAAATGATAACGATTATGATTACGGGATTATGTCACTCTCTGTATTTCCTTTTTCTGTGTTCTTCGTATTAAGCGTAATGTTTAGAATAATAATAATAATGTTATACTTACTGTCAGCTGTGAAGCTACCTTATATTAATTAAATAAATAAACATTAAATGCCGCAAAGTTGGCCAGTTTCATTTTATACTGCATTTTAAAAATCACAATTTATTAATTATTGACACGACATTGGCACTGTATTCTAACAGGCTTGGAGGGAAAAAAATGTCAGTTTAGATCTAGTAAGGATGCGCTTTTGTGTGTTTGAATGCGCTCCAAAGCGCTTCATATACACAGAGCGATAAAATCGAAAGTCTTAACGAAGTCGAAATTTTGTGTACCTACACGCTTGTGTTTAGATTGAGATGGAAGACATGAAGATTTTTAAAGTTTTTATTATTATTTGGATCTAGTTTGATTGAAAACGAAACAACGTTGAAACTTTACTAGTAAGTAGTTATCATAATAATATTATAGCTCGTCTTACAACTGATTTAAATATGTTCAAATTATAGGCGAGGTCGCTGGCACCCTAAACACAAGTTAAATCTTAGATTGGGTGCGAGAGTTCATCGAAAACACTCCTTCCCTTAGTTGTAACGCTGCATAGTATTTAGATAAGTGTTTTTGTACAATTGAAGATAATAAAAAGCTTTTTTTTAACTGTCGGCTCACTGGTATCTATAGCCCGCATTGGTGGAAAAACTATTTATTTGAATGCCGTTTTCTTAAAATAAATTTACACATCCGCTATATAGGAGGATATTGTCAAAATACTTGGTCACCATATCGTATGACTGTAAAGCGTAAGCGTAAGCTGCGTCGCTCACAGAATAGGCGGTTTCAGTAAATTATTTCATCTGCTGAAGAAAATGTACGGAGCTGCGTAGATGGAATAAATTCTTTGTGTACACTCACGTAGACATACAAGCATGGTTTGGTGATAATGTTAAATAACTTATTATGTAAGTTTTGTCGGGAATGAACAGATATTAGGTACACTCGTAGGAAAATTGATTTTCTGGTTCTACTTCTCAAGTCTCGGCACGCAACGCCTCGTGGGGTTTTAGAAAATTATATGCCAGTCAGCAAGGTACGAGTACATAGAACCTACAGAACGCCACCTGCTACGATCCTTAGTTACTCCATTAGCTTCGTTTACGATCATATATCTGGTCATACAATACACGTTTGTTGCGCTTTCACGCTAAAACGACTGAACAGATTTCGATAAAATTTGGCACACAGATAGATCATGATCTAAGTAAGGAAATAAGTTACTTTTCATCCTGGATTGCAGACGAAATCGTGGGCAAAAGCTAGTAACATAATTTAAATTTTAATGTGAAAGTTTGTATGTTTGTACTCAGTCACGCAAAAAGGCTGAACGGATTTGGATGAAATTTGGCAACCTTGAAATTTGGATGACCTTTTTATCACGGTAGTACGTTCCCGTAGGATAATATCCGAACTCAACGCGGGAGAAGCTGCGGGAAAAGCTAGTATTCTTATAACTCACAGAACATGACAACAATTTAAATAATTAAATTGTTCCCATTGTTTTTGGAATAAAATGATCAGATCACCAGTCATTACAGTATGCTAATTAGTCTGCATGTTTTCAGGCCACGTAATTGCTCATATTGATTTCACAAGAAATAATTCGAAGCAACGTACTTTAAATTTTAAACTTTACTTAAATTTTACTAAAATATTTTTGGCTGTTGACGTTGGAGATAGCAACAAAAACGGGTGACAAATTGTGAACAAATTGTCAGGGTGTCGAATTGTTATTAAAATTGAACACGACATATGATAATTTTATTGGTCGTAGAGAAGAGACAGAAGTGATTATACTACAAGTGCTGATCTTATCTAAACTGTTATTGATTGACCAGAATAAAACCGATTAAACATAAGATTTCTTCATTCTTCATCAGACTCCCTTGTTGGTCTAATGGGCGCAAGCGCTACTGCTGAGCATGGGGTCCTGGGTCGGGCAGTGTTATTGGGGTTTTTTCATCTGGAATTTCTCAGTAGCAGCTCGGAGTCTGGATTTGTGCCCGATTGATCGCAATAGGCTCGCCCCCTATAACATGGGACTCAAACATAACTGGCAAAATGTGGGTGTACTATAGGTACATCTCTGCCCAACCCTTTGGAGAATATAGACGTGATGTTATGTTATAAGATTTGACAACAATAGTCTTCTAGAAAACTGGGGAGTGAAACCATTCATTGGACGCGTTCCTGCGCTGAACCGTTCGCCTTGTTTAAGCAAATAGAATGGAAAAGTAGGGGAAATATTTAATTGATCCTCTAAAAACTTATTAATATTCTAATTTAAATCGCTTAATGAGCCTATAAGTTTTTGGTCGTCTTAAGCTGAACGCTTTATTTAGTAAATGAGCCTCTCTATAAGTTTCTGGCCTTTTCTTAATTTTTTTTCGCAGCTAACCTAATAAATGGGTTAGGTTAGCCTAGAATTGTGACCAAACACGCGCGAGCCGAGTTGGTCGCAGAAACTAAAGTGCATCTGGCCAATTTTAGCTCATTTTGTTGATTTTTCAAGGCATTACGCACGTATTGAGTGACAGCGCAACTTTTAAATTCAATTCGACGCAGTTTCAATAAACTATATTAATTGAATTGTCCGATCCCGCGGTTTTTCATCGAAATAATCTTAACTTGAAACGTTGCAATTAGTTCTGCTTCTGAAAGCGTTTATAAATTAAAAATAATTACAAGCTTTAATTTCTTGGAATCATAATTATTTCCTCAATTTCTTTAACGCGATGAACGAATAGATGATGCAAGCTAGATGCAATTACAGAAACTGTGTTTCTAGGAATTACTCTAGATTCTAAATTGCAATGGGGTGCCCACATTAGAGCTCTTTCAGGTAGATTAAGTTCAGCTGCATTTGCAGTAAGAAAAATAAGGCAATTGACTGATGTAGCCACAGCTAGGTTAGTATACTTTGCTTATTTCCACAGTATTATGTCTTATGGCGTTCTGCTGTGGGGATCGGCAGCTGATGTAGACTCAATTTTCATATTACAAAAGAGAGCAATCCGCGCGATCTATAGAATGGGTCCTCGTGAGTCCCTTAGAAACAAATTCAAAGAAGTTGATGTACTAACTCTGCCTTCTCTTTATATCTTAGAAAGTATTTTGTATGTTCGCAAAAACTTAGGACTTTTCAAAATTAGAAGTGATTTCCATAATATAAATACACGTAGTAAACATGAAATTGTGATACCTAAATTTAGATTAACTAAAACTAGCAAGTCATTCCTTATAAACAGTATTCGCTTTTATAACAAGTTGCCAAAGTCGGTTACAGAACTTAACGATGGAAAGTTCAAAACCCACATAAAACGTGTCCTTATCAAAAAAGCATATTACAAGATTAAAGACTACGTTGATGACAAGGAAGTTTGGCAATAATTCCTTCTGCACATGTGGCCTCCCTGGTACCTCATTAACGGCATAATTATGTAAATGTCTATTAACTGCTCCCAAATTACGATATGTATTTTATTTTACTTTTTTATTTAGGTACTACTTGACATGTAGTTTCATTATTTGACATTTTATATGCCTACAATTCAAATTTCATTTTAAAGTAAGTTCTCACTCGGATTGGTTAAAGTTGTAGTGACAACCATTTGTGTTAAATTGGTTTTTATTATTTTATTCGACCTTTATATAGATTCCTTTATATTTTGTGAATGTGAGAACGTTGTAGGCACAACAGACTGTCGATTTGCAGACTATTTTCTATTTTTTTAAGTATCTTGTTGACAGGCCTACGCTGTCCTCGCATACCTATTCAAACTGTACATTTTTTAAAGCATTGTAAAACCCATTTATTTTTAAAAGAGTAACCGTGGAGTTTCTTGCCGGCTCTTCTCCATAGGAAACGACCAATTGGAACCGTGCACCTAGATTCTGACGTTTCATAAGTGCCCATGTAGGTTTATGTGAAATAAAATATTTTGATTTTGATTTTGATTTTGAATGCCAATTAAAGGCAAAAACAGAAAAGTTTTCATAAACATAATTAAGAATTATTATTATTATTTGTTTACTGCAGAGCAAGCAGATTTCTACTGTCACACAAAAGATTGAGCACCATGTTTGTAGAAACAGCTATTTAAACAAAATACTGGTTTTCATTTAACATTGTGAGCCCCGCCACAAATTCTATAGGTACAACAAAGACTTGGATTCAGGCATGAGGATTTGTATGAATTAAGCAATAAAGAACATCCTGTTTTTGCAATTTTTTTTCATGTATGGCCCAAAAGTCGACATAATAAAAAATACTTATAGCAATTAGTACGCCTATGTAGTACCTACAACAGTGTGCATAAAGCATTAATAAATAAACAAATAAAATGTTAGTCAAGAGCAGTGGTGACCCAGTGGTAACGGCAGCGCCTTACGAGTTGTAGGTCGTAGGTCCGAACCCCGACTGGCGCTTAACTTCGTATAAATTATTTCATCACAACTACTCCGTACGGCGAACCAAAAATTCGAAGACATGTGATATCTACTAACCCGCACTGGGCCCGCGTGGTGGATTAAGGGCCACTCCCTCTCATCGAGAGTGAGAACATTTTAGGCTGATTATGCATGCCACGTCTCGATTTTTCAATAATGCACACAATCGTAAACCTCCCAGCCACGGCACATAACCAAGAGAAAAAACAAGACATAAATAAAGTATTTAATTAAGAAAAACTCAGGTAATAAAAAATGTTATTTACAGTAAAGCTGCTGAAGCGAATTCACTTAATCGGTCCGCTGAAAAACATGCCCATGGGAATTCATCTTACTCCAGAGTGCTTTGCAGTGAAATAAGTAAGCTGCTATAAAAACTTAAACTCTTTCGACGGTCCATAGAGATGGGAATAGGATTTATCGATTAATAAAATTGGTAAGTTGAACACTTCGTTTTTCGGTTCGATTCGAATAATCTTTGTACTTTATTGGAAAACGTGTAAATCATTAAACATATTAAAATTGACTTATAAATGTGGTATTTGTAACCTATTTACTGAATTTATCATTAAAATAATTATGTTTACAATGATAGTTTTATTATTGTTTATTACCGACTTGCTTCCACAGGAGTTAGCTAAGCCGAACTGTTTTTAAAATAGGACTTCATATTTTTGACTAACCTGTTGTCAGAGTTTTTTCACTAACCGAAAAATACCTAGTTTCTAAAAACAAATTCAACGAATGTGTTTCAGTTTTTGACAGTCAAAAATCCTATTTAAATTCACCCAAACCGGTTTGATTGAAGGCCACAAGAGCGAGCGATTCAAAAATAGAAAAAAGAACTCACCAAACCCACCAACTCGTTTTAACGGATATTATATTTAAAAAAAAACCCAGTACATTAAAGATGAAAGAAAAACAGATCAACGTGACCTTTCCTGAATAGCCGATTCACTAAGCTGTATCGATTACCGATCCGATTATAATTCGACATCGAATAAATCGACTAGGGTTGAACGGACGTTCTGCGTCATTACATCACTGCCTCATCGAGTATTCAGATCAGGGTTGTCTCGTAAAAATTGGCATTAGTTCACACTTAGCCCGACGTTTAAAATTCAAGTGAGGATGTCGTTTTTGCATTGAAAGTGGCAATTACCTTACTTCGCCGGCATGTGTGGACCTGATGTATGAAGTCTTTGAAAATTCATCCAGTAGACGGTTTTGTAGTATAAAATAGTTTTTTGCATATCACAGGGGGATTTTTTCACGGTAATTTATACGAAGGGTTTGGGTACGGCGGGAGTTTTTGGCTAACCATTATTATTTTTGCTTTAGGGATTTGAGCTTTATTTGCTTTTAATATTTATTTAGCTTTACGACATTTTGTGATGGAAATAGAATATATTAACCCTTGGTATGGTAACTACAGAAGCAATTAAAAAGCCATTGTGACTAGCGTGGTTCCACGTAGATTCGAAGAGTTAAATCTCACCATAATTCAGGTCAGGTTCAGGTCATCATGATCTTCCTGCCCTGGTTCCATATAACTTGGGGTTGGTACAACACGTAGGTATTCTTCTTCCATTCTCCCCTAAATCTCATTCTTAAGTGATAGCAGCAATTTTTTAGTTTACAAAATAAACTAAAATTAGAGAATTGACATCTTCTACTAACAAACCGTTCGAAAAACACGGCACCAGACAAGAACCGAGCTAGAGATGTCAAAGAAATAGATCGTAAATCTTTGGCAGACGTTACGAGTAGTCTGAAGCCTAAAAGTCTGACAACCATGCAGTCTTACCAAGGTGTATCGTGTTACCCAGTCACTGGGTTGTGGAGGTCAGATAGAGAGTCGTTCCATGTAAATAATGGTAATCACCTACATCCGCTTTGATTGGAAGCCGACCCCAACCAAGTTGGGAAAAGGCTAGCCAGATGGTGAAGATGAAATTGAACGCAGAAATTCATATTATGATAAGTAGCCAAGCAGCCATTGATTTCTATAGTATCCCATAGAAGCAGGTTTTTTCAGTAAAGACAATAAAAATAAGAAACTTATAACATAACATCACGCCTGTATTCCCCGAAGGGTTAGTCAGAGGTGTACCTATAGTACACCCATATTTCGCCAGATATGTTTAAGTCCCATATAATAGTGGGCGAGCCTATTGCCATCAACCAGGCACAAATCCAGACTCCGTAGCAGCCGCTACTGAGAAATCCCAGATGGAAAAACCCAAAAACACTTTCCCCGGCCCGGGAATCGAACCCAGGACATCAAGCTCAGCAGTAGCGCTTGGGACCACTAGACGAGGCACTCTGATCCGAAATAAGAAACTTATAGACATTAGAAAAAGGAATCTCCTTACACAAGGTACATCATAAATGCACATCTGTTACCCTAGCAATATACGGATTAACTCCAATACACAGACAGACACGTAGAGTCCATTTCCTTAACAAAAGGGGAAGGAAAAATAAATCCACATAATGTTTAGGGAAAATTCTTTAAGAAAACGTTGACCACGTTTACCCGGTCTAATCAGAGCTGGGGTAAATATAAATAGTGACGCGTGAGCAAATATGTGATGTTGTTCCCTTTGTACGTTTTTGGAGTGAAGACGTCCTTGATCGCGTTGTACTCTGCACAATGAGTGCTAGAGAAAAAAGTTACATTTTGACCGCCACGACACATTTGCTAAAGTTTTTTTTTTTTTTTTTTCATTTTGTTACTTCTAAACGTTGTTAATTTATTTCATTGTGCCTGTTTTTTTTTTCGTTTAGTTACTATTGAACGTTTATCATCCCGGCTGTCATTCGTAGATATTTGACAGTGGTTACGAGTAGTTAGAAGCCCAAAAGTCTGACAACCAGTCTTACCAAAGGGTATCGTAATACCTAGTAACTGGGTTGTGGAGGTTAGTTAGGCAGTCGCTTCATGTAAAATACTGGTATTCAGCTGCAGTAAATATAGGTTAGACTGGAGGCCGACCCCAACATAGTAGGGAAAAGGCTCGCAGATTGATTACTCTCTAACGTTGGGGCAGAATATGGAGGTAGGTAAAATTAAAGGCTCGTACACACTGGCGAGATATCGCGGGCTGGACAGGCATTTACTGCAGCGAAAGGAACTTCGTTCCAACCGGGTGTCCTACGACACTTGTCAATTGCTGTGCTTTAAAGTGCTGTATCAATTAAAATTTTTGTAGGTCTCAATTTTTCGCTAATAGATTGTAAATACATACTCAACAATAAAAGTTGTTAGGCTGCGGCCAAACTCCGCAATCTTGATTACGATCATTCGACCCTCGACTGAGTTTTTTTGTTGTTCAGACCAAACTATTTATTTCGGACATAATCCACATAAGCGTTAGTAAACATTTTCTTAAGATCTATGTTAGTAGGTACCTAATTTAAGAAAGTATTTTTTTTTACATCTACAATTTCGCCTTAAGAGATAAGAGATATTTTATTTGCATAAAACATGGTAAACAAGGTGTTATTAAAAATATTAGATCGAGCATGTTTTGCTTAAAACTTAAGCATGCATAATTACTTACTAAAAATACATAATGAGATTGAAATATATTACATTGAAATTCAAATTAAGAAATCATTAATACTATAGAAATTATTAACTGTCCCATGCAGCCGGTCAGTCATTACGGATGCATCATTTGCAAAATGCTGTTGGTGCAACCGCGGAGTCTATGAAAAAAAAAAATGTATAGATACCTAGCATTCTGCATAAGGTTTCCTGTCCCATCACCCCACCACTATACACTAGCTATTACAAAGCCGTTACAAACGTTAACTCAAACATTCGCCTCAATAACCCAAACGCTATTAGGGTTATGAGTCGGCCATAAGAGACCTAAACGACGACCTAGAAAGAATCGCCGCCTGGTCAGATGAGAATTGTCTGGCATTAAATCCATTGAAGACCAAGTATATGCTGTTTGGTACTAGGCAGCAATTGAAGAAGATACCTTTAAGCCTTAATTTAACTCTTATGGGTGAGCCTATTGAGCGTGTGAATGAGGCGCGGAACCTTGGGTTATGTATGGACAATAGCCTTAGATTTGAGAAACACATTGCTAACTCCGTAAGAAATTGCTTTTATCGTCTGAAACTGCTCTACAAGATGAGACCATTTTTGTCTGAAAAGCTACGTGAACAGCTAGTCGAAACCCTTGTTCTGTCAAAATTAAATTACGCTGATTCGGTTTATGGTCCCCGCTTGCTGGCTCGTACCGATCGACTCATACAAAGAGTCCAAAATGCATGTGCGCGCTTCTGCTACTCTGTTCCCCCTAGAAGTCATGTCACCCCCTTTCTAAACAAACACTTCATTCTCAAGATGAAGTCGAGACGGAAGTTACATCTCGCGTGCCTGCTTTTTGGTGTCGTTAAATCCCAGAAACCGAAGTATTTGTACGAGAAGCTAAGTTGGATGACCAGTAGACGAGATTGCGCGCCCAGGCAATGTGCACAACAACTTTCAACGCAGTCTCATAGGACAGCAGCTTTCAGAGGCACTTTCCGATATGCTGCATCTAAGGTTTGGAATAATATCCCACCACCATTAAGGGCACTGGGCACTATCCATACGTTCAGAACGCGTTTACGGCAGTATCTGATACACTCGCAACAGAAACTAGATATGGTCGCCCTAAATGTTTCACTTATATAAAATGACTACAGTACTTAGCTTAAAACATCACTCCTGTTGTGCCATAACAATATTATATTGGGTACGCGGGTGGTTGCGCTCGCTCGGTAATTTTCCGTCCTTTGATGCCTCAAAACGGAACAACTAAAACAGAAAGGAGCTTATTTAGTTATTTTACACTTACACGAGACTAAACTATCCTGATTAGCACAAGAAAAATATCGTATTAAATGACGCTTACCTTCTTCTATTCCACATTGTACATCCATTTACTGTTATAGGTAGGTACCTACACAATTCACTTACTTCGGATAGTATAAGACAATTTTTATTTTTGGTGTTTACTACCTACTTAATATAAATAATCTATTAATATTCATATTTTTTATTATTTTTATGTATACAACCCACAGTAATTTTCTAATAAAACGAAACAACTGTCGGTATATCTGTCCGCCGCGGTCGGCGGCCTGCAGCGCATTGCGAGTGCACCGTGCACGGATCAATCTAGCAGTCGCTTATCGCTAAGGACAGGTTTTTGTTAGGACGGTTCTTGTTGTTTACTTAGTTTTTTGTAATTATAATGTGATACATAGTTTTGATTATATATTTATTTTTATAGAAGCATATTAATTATATATTAGGTATGTTGAAACTGTTTGTACTTCCGTCACTTGTCCCTTAAGGTTCATTAGAAAACCAGCGTCAGACTGCATTTGTCTGGCATTAATGCTGAAATGAACCTTTTTGGCGCAGCCGTGAGGCACTGACTATTGTTGCATTATTTTCACTTTTTTTATGATTGTTTTTTGTATATGTGTTTCACGAACTGTGTCCAAATAAACATTATTCTTTCTTTCTTTCTTTCTTTTCTTTCTATTAAATCAAACGTCACATTTACCCTAACTTTCGATGTAGCTAGTAATTTTCTCTATGAGTTTAAGCTTACCCACATAAAAAATAATAGTGAAAGGTGAAACCGTTAAACTAAGATTTACACCGCAACATCAGGTAAGCGGTCATTCCTACTTCCTATGCGAAACGAGCCAACATTAAGACAAGGAGGAAAGGACGTAAAAAACCGGTTTTTGCCGAAAAACACCGTAAACAAAGACATAAAGCTTAATGACACTGATATTGTCGTAACCTTCAACAAACAACACTGGGTTACTATTTTGTATTGGAGTGTTTTTGGGTTCCATAGTCAAATAAAACGAATTACCACCGATTTTCTTGTTGGTGCTGGGATCAATATCATAGTCGCGAAAACTGTTTTTGAGTTTCACATTAGAAAAATCTCAGTAATTTGGAGTCTGGATCTCAGCTCAAGTTTTTTGGGGTATACAAGCGAGATTATTATGTTCAGCAATTACTTGTTATATTAATAAAATCATCTAGACAGTCTGTCATGAGCATGCTTAAAAGATACGTGCACAAAACAGCAGTTTTCAATCTTCTTAAAATAATTTTATTATATTTAACCTCTTCAAAAATAACTCAAGGATACTTACATAAATTATAATAGCCGGTGAAAATTGCACCGACACGGGCCCATTATGATATTATTATATTCTGTGAAAATAGATTATTTGCATAATAAGATGCGGGACCCGAAGATTTATTATCTGATGAAACTCAATATTTAGAATTATTTGAAGTTAGTTGAGAAATATGTACATACGAATAAAATTGCAAACATCTTTCTATTATACATTGTAACAGCGAATACTTTGAATCCCTCGCTGCGCTCTGGATTCAAAGAGACACTCTCGCCTTTCACGCCTCTCGCCGTATATTTTTTGATATTCGGATAGCTCATGAACTAAAAAGGTGCCATTTAGAATATGAATTAAAAATCTAAATAAAAACAAAATAACAAAACGAAATATCGCGGGTTAAAGCTAGTGTACTACATACAAAATAATTATATTATGCTTCTGTGATTTATTTTCAAAACATAAATTTAATATTTACATAATGTAAGTAGTAGATAATATTTAGATAGTGTGTTCATAATATAATGTAGGTAAATAATAATAGCTCTAAAGCTGTATCATATTCATTGAAAGTTTTTAACAATGTTGAAGTAGTTAACTGAAATACTGCTTTTATGGCTTTTCTGAAGGTTTTCGTTGTATGGCAAAAAATAATTGTTATATTAAGCTTTATTGGAATCAAATACATAATATTACAATGATTAATTCCCCTCCCTTTTCATATATTTGTACATATTATAATTTTAAGTCTGTAAGTTTTTAAATTATGTAAATATTATGTAAAATCTTATGAAAAATTAGTTAAATTATTATAATTTATTGTATATGTTTATTATAATTATATTATTGATAATAACGCAAACCAAATTGCTCAAAATCTTTAAAGAAAACAACAGCACGAAACCATTGGTCCTAAACCAGAACACGCTTGACCAACATTTTATTGCTACTCTACTATTTCATACATATCGAAGTCAGCAATAATATTATTTGGTAACGTTATTACAAGTACTCTATCGAAGAAGTGCACACTATGACATGACTGTTATGAATAGTCCCGTCAGCATTCTATCGAAAGAATCCTATAAAATTCCACATATTTTCGCCTCGAATTCTAGAACAAATCATTTCTATCTTTTCAAAAGACGAGACCAATGAGACGTCCAGCAGCCGCACTTGCGACTACTAGACCAATGAGGCGTAAAGCAGTTGTGCTTGTGATTACACAGTCGCGCTTGCGACTACTACACCAATGAGGCGTCTATCAGTCACGCTTGCGACTAATAGACCAATGAGGCGTCTAGCAGACACGCTTGCGAATACACAGTCGAGCTTAAGAGTAATAGACCAAAGAGGCGTAAGCAGTCGCGTTTGCGACTACGCCGTCACGCTTGCGACTACGCAGGCACGCTTACGGCTACGCAGTCTCGCTTGCGACCAATAGACCAATGAAGCGTAAAGCAGTCGCGCTTGCTACACCAATGAGGCGTATAGCAGTCGCGCTTGCGACCAATAGACCAATGAGGCGTATAGCAGTCTCGCTTGCGACCAATAGACCAATGAAGCGTAAAGCAGTCGCGCTTGCTACACCAATGAGGCGTATAGCAGTCGCGCTTGCGACCAATAGACCAATGAAGCGTAAAGCAGTCGCGTTTGCTACACCAATGAGGCTTATAGCAGTCGCGCTTGCGACTAATAGACCAATGAGACATCTAGCATTCGCGCTTGCTACACCAATGAGGTGTTTTATAAAAAATAAAAAAAAATTCATTCATGGAAAGCCAACTTTAAAGTCACGACCTGCTTAAATGAGATCCACTATTGTAGATCCCGTTTACATCTCATAGCCATTTTTTTTTTACAATACTTAATACTGAATTCTTTTCCCGCCGACATTGACCTCTTGCAGGTCGCCGTCGCCCCTAGGGGTCGATATAGACCACTTTGGGTATCACTGGTCTAAAGGGTGGTACTTTACTTACTTTACTTCTCTCGCTTAGCACGAGCCTCATTAGTTTCTTCATTGGCAAAAGGTAAGCCTGGAGTCTGGGTTTGTCCCCGGTTGGCGTCAATAGGCTCTTCCCCTCTGTCTGTCTATTCTGTTTCATAGCCTGTTTTGTGAAAGACAGAATAAATGCCAATGTCGCCAACTCTATTGTGATGTTCTTGTACAGTTGTACAGAATACGTTAAGCATTTTGACGTACTGTCTTACTTTGCAAAACTGAGGCCATAACACGAACGCGTGCCGTAAACGGAATGACGATATTCTTGCACAAAAATTGGACTTGCACAAGTATAGGTACATTAACGCGTGTGGGATGAATTAGCACAAGTATCCGAGCCCTTCGTTGTCACGCAGACTTGTGCAAGTCTAAACTTTCAAAATCGGTTCAGCCGTTTGGGAGGGAACAGACAGATACACAGATCCACAGATACACACGTAATTAAACTTGTAACACCCCTCTTTTTCCGTCGGGGGTTAAAAATGCCTATTCCTCAATCTGTAATGTTATTTACAATGTGTACATCATATTACATCCCCCTACCGAGATAAGCAGGTCATTACATGATACATCGACTGTTTGACGTCATAATATGCCTTAATTACGTGATTTATAGTTCAATTCGCATGGTAATGAGATTGCACTCATTAAATGTGGCGATCTAATTAATTATTGTATTTTATTTCACGCGTAATTATGCTTTTAGAGTTGATAGTTGAAGTGCAGGTTTTTGTTACCTACTGGTATTTCTTTTTTGCATCTAATTACACTTAATTTTGTCTCTACAAAAGTTTAATTAAGTTTAACCTTTACATAATTAGTTCAGTGCCACTGCAGCCACCGCAGTGCGGAATGTAGAATAATATTATCATAGGTGATATTCAAATTGGTGATCTAAACTGAATACCTCTGCAGCCGAAAGGATCCTATCGGATACGACGACAGGCGAACGGACCCGATTACGCGTCGCAACATACTTTCGTCAACGATCGCGTGACGCGAAAGACGTTCGCGGTCAAGCTGCTGTGCGCGGCGTGATAAAATAGACTAAAAAGATTGTAAAATCCGTTCCGTTCCGATACGATGCGAGCCGTTTGGATAGGCCATGAGGAAGTTGGTCTAAATTATTAGCTTGCTGATAAAACAGTTGTAAGTAACGATCTTTTTTTGACGGTCCACAAAATGACAAGACACATTGTAACTGATAGGTGATATCTCAAAGGCGAAATTTTGTTATTGAACGGAAAATCCTGGAGACATCACGCTCGCTTGCGTTTAAATAAGATGTTCTCGCGAAAACACGACGACGTTTTTGTTGTGTGTCCCAAGTAGAGGCTGACAGTGACGATAGACTTTTATAAGTCTGTATAATTATGTTTAATACCGATAATATGCTTGTGTTGTTTGATCTTACTTTTAAAGGACACTTAATTAAGAAGTTAGTTCACGTGACTCGGAGTGCGCTCTCATTATTTGGCCATTGCCATTCAACGTGGCAATATTCTGCCAGTCTTCTGGGCGCAATTCTGGACGACAGCGATGGGGACGAATACTTCGACGCATAAGTGTCCTTTTTAGTATTTATTTCTATAGTTAGTTAATCATTTTTAGCACCTAGTGTAAATAGTTAGTTGTGTTAAATATTGTAAAAGTTATTGTATCTTTAATAAAAATATATATTCCTAAAAAAAGAAGTTAGATAAAACTCATTATTGCAAAGTTCCTCAACGCGGTGTTATACCCTATGAACCCTAAGACCAAAGAATAAGCAGATAAATTGCTAAAAATAAATATCTCATTTGCACCTGTTTTAGGTGTATGCCTACTTTAACACTCTCCCTGCAGACAATATATAAAACTTTTTAGTTCAGGAGGCCATGTGGGCCGCCGGCGGGTCCCAAAGCTTTTTCTGCTTGTGAACGCCGTGAGTCAAAAGTCAAAATTATTGCAAGAGGCCGTGGGATAGAACGTTGTAGTGACAACCATGTCTTTAAGTTTAAATAGGTTTTTATTCTTATTATTTTATTTATTTAGATATAGATTCCTTTATGTTTTGTGAATGTGGGAACGTTGTAGGCGCAACAGACTGTCGATTACTAGTTTCTAGATGACTATTTTCTATTTCGTTAAGTATCTTGTTGACAGGCCTACACTGTCCTCTCATACCTACTAACACTGTAAATTTTTGAAAACATTGTAAAACCCATTTATTTTTAAAAGAGTAACCGTGGAGTTTCTCGCCGGCTCTTCTCCATAGGAAACGACCAATTGGAACCGTACGCCTAGCTTCCGACGTTTCATAAGTGCCCATCTAGAATATGTGAAATAAAATATTTTGATTTACGCCGGTGGGTCCAAAAAATAAAAATCTTTCAGGACGCCGTGGGATCCGCCCTGACCTCCATGAATTCAAATAGTTTTTACAACTACTGGCGTGCTGTTATGGAAAACTGATACTTCTCTTTAAAATGTGTGAAACGGCGACCCCCAAAAAATTTTGATCAATTTTTTTTGGGAGTCGCCTGCGGTTTCCATTGCAGGGACAGTGTTAGGTTACGTAGACTTTAATTACTACTACCTATGTAAAACAACTTCTTATATTTTGATTAAGAAAATATAACCTCCTCCGTGATATCATCTAATTAGGTATTTACCAACTTATGAGTCTAAAGCTATAACATCATAATACATAAATTAGAAACACAAATAGTACACGAAAAGTCCGCGAGTATTATAATTATGAAGTGAAGCTGACGGAATTTCCATTCCCGACCTCTAAACGCTTTCTCTCCTAACTTGAACCACAAAAAATACTCACAGCCACATGAGGGGACCTGTCTGCTCTAAGCAAATGTGAGGCGAACACACTTTGAGAGTAAATTTAAAATTTTACTTTTAAACCAACTAGTTATTGGTGTGTTGAATTATTCAGCGCGTTGTGACGGAGCGCGTACTTTGTGCGATATTACTGGGCCATCCGGGTTTTTGTTGTTTTTTTTTTTATGAGTAGGAACAACATTTTCATATTTCTTCTCGGAGAAAGATGAAAGTTTATGCTTTATTTTTGTTTTTTTAGTCTGGTTTAAAGCTAGTAAAGTTTTGAAATGCTGCTAAACTTTTCAAGACTGTACTTTGATAATAAAAAATGTAGCAGCCATAAAAATGCTATCTCTAGTCATTTCTATCCTCTGAAGTTTTGAATAGTCTTAGCTTGCTTGTAGTCCACCTGTAACCCTCATCTTGAGCTTTTTCTAAAATCCTCGGCATTCAAATTAACTGCAACATGATGGTGAAGTCAAGGTCATAAAGCCAAGAGTAAACTTTTAAACCAACTAGTTATTAATGTCTTGAATTATTTAGCGCGTACTTTGTGCGATATTACCTACTGGGCCATCCGGGTGTGAGTTGGTATTTTTTTGTATCTGTAAAATTAAAGTTAGGGCTTCTTAGTGAATAAAACTGAGAAAATATACTTAATTTGTTTTATTAACAAACAATTGCACAGCAAGAACACACAGTCATATATCAAGAAGACAGTGCTGCCATCTGTACACAAATATGAAAAACAATGGGTAACGACCCCGTTGGTATTCAGCCAAGATCAAAATGTTCACTAAACAAGTTAACATGTAAGAACTACCCTTTCATCTTTCTTTTCAAGGAAAGATGCAATATGAAAGTTTATACTTATTTTTTTGTGCAAGCTTAAGCTATTTTAATTATGGTGAAGACTGAGTCAGTATTAAAACTCTGTTTTAAAAGACAAGCAAAGTATTGAAAACATGCATCTATCTACCTTTTATGTGCAGTTTTCTAGATAGTAATTTTGAAATTAAAACTCAACCTACTATAAAATTTTGTAACTGTCAAGTTACCTGGGCTAGTATCCAGGCCCTGCTTGCCTTTGGCCATATTAATGAAACCTGAGCGCCAATTCCCGTTATTAAAAACTTTCAAAATTTAGTCACAATCTCGTCTCCAACGACAATCAATGTCAAAAACTTGTCAAAAGTTTAGGGAAATTAGAGGTATTTTTGACAGATTGAGACTGAGATCAGAACCCGAAAGTTCTTAAAAATACTGGAATTGCTCTTCTGATATTTTGTACATTTTTATTTTATTTTATATATTTATAATTTAAAGAAACATGGTCCTTACATACATATACATACATAAACTCACCCCTTCTTCCCATAACAGCAGAAACTACAGAACGCCACCTGCTACGATCCTAACATGGTCCTTAATGGTGTGTAAATGCTGAGAAACAGTAAGCAGGCAATAGTAATCAATGTTCATTTCTTCTCTTTATGAGAAGAGATTTTCGCCCAAGCTGACTACAACAAACAAGCAAGGCATTAGCATGGAGTAATATACAATGCAGGTTACCAGTTATTCTGAACCTCGAAACCTAATACTTTGTATGAATTTATTTGGCCATCAGTTTTGGTGCTTTTACGAATATTTTTATCTGGCTGGAAGTCTGGTCTTTATGGTCCAATATACCAACAATGTAAGAATTCGTTGGTTAGATAAATGTATTTCTCTTTAAAAAAAAACATTCACAACAGAAACTAAAATTTTCATAGATAAAACCTATTAAAGATACCAACTTTGAATTTTTCGGAGTAAAAGGACCAAATTTTAAGTTTCTAAAATAAATGGAGGCAATTAAAAAGTTTCAAAACAAATAATTTCAGTTTTTTTTGGCATTATGGAAAATTACGGGATACAGTAAAGTACACAATAGGTACCGATATTTAAAAATAAATTGTTATTAGAACACTTTATCAATACGGTACAGAACTAATCCTAGAAGTTAATATCACCAAGGCGATTCCATTAATATTTTTTATCTCTAATTTTCTAATGGAACGCTTAAGCGGGGCGTGGCATTTTAATTATTAAAAGCAATAAACTATTTCTTACTCTTTTAACTTTGATCTTTTATTTAATAGGTTTAATCCCAATCTAGAGAGTAGATAGTGTATGAAAATACACATAACTAGGTATTAAAACACTCTTGTGATACTATTAAAAACTTCGCCTATTTAATACCCCTCATCATGCAACAGTTTCATTAGCTACTTACGTTAACCTTGAAAGTTTCAAAACTAATAAAATTAATAGCCCATTATTATTAAATTACACTTTTTAAAGATTTAAAACATTCAAAGATAAATAAGACAGATGAT
This sequence comes from Eupsilia transversa, assembly GCA_914767815.1. Classification (NCBI taxonomy): domain Eukaryota; kingdom Metazoa; phylum Arthropoda; class Insecta; order Lepidoptera; family Noctuidae; genus Eupsilia; species Eupsilia transversa. The sequence continues at coordinate 5,011,085 of OU611896.1, read as the reverse complement.
CCTTTAATAACAAGATTCGAATAAAGAATTCGAAAATCGGAATTTAAAATTCGCAAAAATGCTTTGCGTATTTTGAATCTATTCTCGTTCATTCGTTCATGACGACATAGCGCAGATAGCGTCAGTTCAGTGAACGAGCGAGGTGAGTGAACGAATGAACGATTTCAAGCAAGCCAGGTGTAAGTATCAGGAAAATTTTAGAGATATGAGCTTTTGTATGGAAGGGCTCTGAAAGTTGCTGTAAATTATTTTGCTGTTTCTATTTTAAACTACAAAGCAAGTTCAGCGTTCTTTTAACGGCCCATAATGAAGATAAAGTATTATTTGCAGTAGAAAAGGCATTAGTTGGCTCTTGAGTAATTTTTCATCATTGAAACAGTTGAAATATTTTTAGCCATCGGCAGATACATTAATCATTTTCTTTAAATAATGGGTTGAATAATGCTTTGTTAAACACTATTAAATAATAAATAAATGGAATAATTAACCAGTTTTTATGAAAGTCCAGTTTTTTGGATAGGCAAAACTATTTGATTAGAATTACCTATGTTGTAAAGGGGTTGGATTTTTTTTCTGTGGATGTCACCCTATCACCATGTTGCATGTTCTTTTTAAGTGTAATCAGATTATTACATGTAAAATACAATAGACGTAGATATATTTAGTCGTAGTAGTGGACGCTGAGTCAAAGTCAGTCGACTCAGCGTCCAGCGCTCGGCGTGTTAACACGTCGTGTATGGGTTCGCGACAAGTCAATCGTCATCGGATGCCTCGTTGAGAGGTGAAACACGTGTCGATTTCTTACAGGGTTTTTTAGGACTCTCTATGAATAGTAAAGCGGAATAGTTTACTACATATATCTACGTCTATTGTATTTTATAATGGATTTCCGTCAAGTCACGCCTGAATCAATTAACTATTACATGTATATAAAAAAGATTAAAAAATCATAGGGCATCAAAAAATTACTCCACATCGCTGTCAATAGGAAAATTGCCCAAAAGGCTGGCAGCATTGCCACGTTGTATGATGATGCTAAATTGCTGATTCTTTGGCCAAAAACAGGTCAGCCCTTTGGTCACGTGAAGAGTCGGCTTCTTCTCATATAGACAAGACACGAGAATTTATCACCACGCTAACTAAAAACGGGTTGGCGATTTCCGACTTATATTAACTATCCAAGTTTCCTCACGATATTTTCCTTCAGCAACGCGATAATGTGCAAAATAAACTCAAAAAGTATCTGAAAAGTCACAGTTCCTGATTTTTAACCCACAACCTCGTGCATGAGAGACGCGGCCTTTAACTACAGGGCCATCACTATGTACTACTACTATGCCACTTCGGTTCTATGGTCCTGGTCCTTTTGTACGTAAATAGTTATTTCAACAACACCGATTCTAACTTTTTACTCCACAAAGTTACTTTCGTTTGATCCGCTTAATAGCTCAGCGTTGGTAAAACTAACACCTAGAACAGTTTAACTGTGATCCCTTTTTAATCCCATTTGATGTAATGAAACTTTGTTCTACACCAAAATCTAGGCCTGTTAAGGCTTTTATCCCAAATTATTTGGAGTGTAAAATGTTAGACTAATGAAATGATTTTGGAATTTAACTTTACCTTAAAGTTTCCAGAACAGATAAGGTTTTTTTTACTATGTTGGAGTCGGCTTCCAGTCTAACCGGATGCAGCTGAATACCAGTATTTTACTTTGAGTGACTGCCTATCTGACCTCAACAACCCAGTTACTGGGTAATACGATACTTCTTGGTAAGACTGGTTGTCAGACTTTCGGGCTTCAGACGGCCTGTAACGACTGTCAAAGATCCACGAATGACAGCCCGAAACAACGGCTTAACGAGCTTTCCGAGGCACGGAGGAGTCGCGGTATGTAAAGATGGTCTTCCATCCACGGACCAACCCCGGCAAGCGTAGCTTATCCTGATGGATCAATACGTGCGGCTGTTATTACTTAGCCTTTTTTTACGATGGGTGTCAAAAAGCGACCAAGGACTTTTGAAAAACAACTCTAATCTCTTTGAAACAGGTCCATACTGATTGATCACCTGGATGGTGATTACCACTGCCAATTGAAACTTAGACCACCAAGATATTAAGGAGACAAAGGGGTCAACTCTCTGTAATTTCATGTAAAGCTTTTCATGGCAAGGAAAAAAAAGTTTAAAGGTAACTTTTTTTTCCACAATTTTTTTTGTGTTGACTCAAAGATCGCATCTCGACTCACAACAAAATTTGCCAATTATCGTTACACTGTAGTGTCGTGGACTTTGGTATATCTCTGACTAGCTTTCGCCCGCGGCTTCGCCCGCGTGGAGGTCGGAAATTGTCCTACAGGAAAGTACTTCCGGGGAAAAAAGTAGGTACTTTATCCAGGTTATAAATCATCAATTTGCAAATTTCATCCAAATCCGTTAGCCGTTTTTGTATAATTGAGTAACAAACATCCAAACACACAAACATACAAACTGTCACCTTTATAATATCAGTAAGATTACGTCATTATTAAGTTTTAAGTGGGTTTATTACTGTAAAGTTTCTCATAATCCGTTCAGTAGTTTTTGCGTAAAAGAATAACAAACGTCCATCCATCCATCCTCACAAACTTTCGCATTTATAATATTAAGTAAGTAGGAGCACTCCCGAGGAGATATTTAGGACACTGGCAGCCTCATGGATGACCAAGGGCATTGAAGTCGGTAGTTGGAGGTTGACAAACCTCCGATTTGTCGACGACATAGTACTTTTTTGCCCCCACAGCTCTGGAACTACAGACTATGCTTCAAGACCTAAGCACGGCAAGCCTCAGGGTTGGACTCACGATGAATCGGTCTAATACAAAAACCATAACCAACAGCACTAAGTGTAGTTTCGAGGTAGATGGGCAGGAAACACATGTCCATGAGTACAATTACTTGGGCCAGTTAGTTGCTTTCGAAAACAGGTAACAAAAGGAATTCTATCGCTGCATCGAAAATGCCTGGAAAAGGTACTGGTCTCTGAAGACGGTAATGAAAGGCGATCTGCCGATCTCCTTGAAGCGAACACTCATCGATATGTGTATTCTGCCTGTCCTAACCTACGGTACGCAGACCTGGTCACTTACCGAGTCGCAAAAGTTTCTTCTTGGGGTTTGCCAAAGAGCAATGGAACGAAGCATTCTAGGCGTAAAACGAACTGACAATTATCGAAACTCTACGCTGCGCTCTAAAACGGGGATTCTTGATTGCATTTTAGCTTGGCAAAAAGGCTGCCAAGCTAAAATGGGATTGGGCGGGTCATGTAAGCCGCATGCATACACACGCATACATAACAGTCTCCACACGGCGGGTGCCTGAGGATGGACGGCGCCGCCGAGGCCGGCCTAGGAAGAGGAGGCGAGACGACCTAGACGCAAACCGCAAGGGTTGGATCGAGGAGGCCCTGGAGAAAGATGCTTGGAAGTATTTGGGGAGGCCTTTGCTGAGCAATGGGACGGTGTAGGCTAATCGATAAATATAAAAATGTCGTGTCACGGTGCTTGTGGTCGCACTCCTCCGAAACGGCTCGACCGATTTTTACGAAAATTTTATGTTTATTTGGTAGGTTGACAATAGGTCGTAAAGAGGTAGGTATGCAGGTAGGGTAGGTAGATAAGTTATCGGTAGGGTAGCGTAGGTGGATAGGTAGGGTACGGTAGGTGGATAGGTAGGTGTGCCGTAGATAAGCACTTAGTGCTACCAGTGCGAAACCGGGGCGGGAAGCTAGTATAAAAACAAAAAAATATAAATTGCAATATTACTGTGAAGTTTCATCAAAATCCGTTCTGTAGTTTTTGCGTGAAAGAGTAACAAACATCCATTCATCCTCACAAACTTTCGCATTTATAATATTAGTAGGATAATATAAGTAATTAAAATAAAAACCAATTGCGTAACACACTATCAATCAAAATCTGAATGATTTTATGGATATTGTTAATCCATTGCTTCATTAATTATTATGTTCGAGAAATCTGTCAACAACGTAAATAACGCAATTAATTTTGTTGAACTGTCAAAATGAAACCCATTGCTATTGTAAGTGTGTTACGCAATTACCCCGTTGATATAGGACATGTAACACGTTCCTGTGGGATAATTTCCGACATTCACGACGTTAATTAAAGCATAAAGAATTTTAAAACTAACCGTCATTCTTAAACTAACAAAAAAAGAAAGACTTCTAATATCTAATTAAAATAAAAACTACTATAATATATTTCTACTTTAAATACTACCAAAAAATTGTTATTAGACCATGGCGCGTCATTATCTGGCCCACCGCTCACCCCCGCTTCATTCTTATCGTTGTAACTTTTAAACTATTCTTCCAAATGTCTTAGTGTAAAAGACAAAGTTTATCTACATTAAATACCAAAAGCGATGAAGTTATTAATTTTGATAAGAATTAACTAAATACTCCAAAATGTGCAATGTAAAAAAAGTCTCCATTTTAAATGTATTTATGGCTCACTATTTTAGCTATAATGGCTTCCACATAAAAGATAGATATATGCTGTCGCGGACTTTTATTTAGAACTATTTTAGACAAACAATCCCACGATACATTATCTTCGTATAACTCTAACGGTTTAGGCAGCGCACGCCAAGATAGCTCTCAGAGGGCAGAAATTTTTCCGACTTACTTCATACTTATCGTTATATTATGGCAAAATCAAACAAAATCATTATAAATTGTAGCCTATGTGTTATTCTGATGTATAAGCTAGATCACTGTAAAGTTTCATCAAAATCCGTTCAATAGTTTTTGCGTGAAAGAGTAACAAACATCCAAACATCCATCCATCCTCACAAACTTTCGCATTTATAATATTATTAGTAGGATTGAGCAACGTCAACGCTTTGTGAGAGACGCATTCGTCATTCTCTTCTTGGGATCCCTTTCACTAATACTTTTTTATAAGCAACCTTCTTACACAAAGAAGCAACTCCACGCGCAATGTACATAATATTATGCCCATTAAAATTATAACTCAACTTAAGCCTTCTACGTAAAGTAATAAAGTTATAATTATAATAATCATACCCAGCGAAGTTAACTCGAAAAAATTAATTTACAACAAGGGCCTAACCCAAGAATTATGTGAGAACATATTACTTAAGACCTGAGTTCATTTGTTAGCTGTACTATCTTTATAAAATGAACCTTAGCATCGAGGCAGAAAGTCAAAATTCCTGCGTTAAAATTCCGGTCCTCGAACGCAAGTTAGAACGCAAGAGGTAATATTATGTTATATTTATGATAGGGTCGGCTGGGTTGGTCCCCAGCCTCATATTCAGTGGTTCTACGGGAAATTACTTATCTCACGTGGCTGTTCAGGATTCTGGTACAGCCTTTAAATCATCATGACTTACTAGATTAATTTCTGCATGGTCTTTTTATGGAGTATGCAGCTGTCACCACTATAAGATACATTATTATTATTTTGCATTTGCATCGTGTAGCAGCTCATGGATTTTTTTTTTGTATTGAGTTTAAAACATTCTGCAACGTAAATTTGTAGGTGGGTGGGTTTGGTGGGTTGTGTTACTAAAAACAAAAATTAAATTATTCTAAATTAGTAACCTTACAAGCTGTTGGGACCTTATAAGTATCGTAGTTGGAGGAAAAGATAAATGAAATTCCGGTGTACAAGATAAAGTGTATTCAGCTGACCATGAATCTTAAGCGCAATGACGCTTCTTACATAAGTTACACAATAGTACACAATGGCACCACAAATATAATGATCATTTACTTGACTTGTGTATTTTTATTTTGATATTTCTATTTTTAATGTAATATATTCTGTGATTTTTTAAATTTAATTTTGCGATTATAACTAGTATAATTATTATTTTGCACACCTCAGGTTATAATACAAGGTGCCATTTATACCTGTAACACCTTTTTAACACGTATTATAAAAATAAATTATTTGATATGATTTGATTTAACAAGTTATTGACACGGCGCTAGGAATACGACTGGCTGCTAAACATAATGCGCGGGGAACATTGCATTTTGCACCTCTAGCATTACT